>OX383296.1:23907500-25265000 GCA_947523025.1 Dryobota labecula
TGATATTATAAGGCCTCTAACGAACGAGATAGTTCTCATTGTAAGACTGAAATACGACTAACATTTACCTATTTATTTTACTGTAAAACAACGTATTCTACTGAATACAAATACATAAACAAAATAAGAAAAGGACACTTTCTGAATAACATGCGTTATATTTCTACTCCGGGACATATTACATACTCGTTAATTCCGCACAGACTTGTTAAAAGTTTTAAGGGATTTCCCTAAACGCTTTAAAAAAAAACTGTGCATTTGTACCGAAATATTATAACAAAATATTAGAACTGACAATTAGCAATTTCATACGACAAATATAGAAAGTTGCCGAAAAGCGAAAGTTTCAGGCATTGTGTCCTGGAATAGAGCTATTTGTTCATAGTTATTAGTCTCAACACTGTCAAGGAAATGTAAATACTAAAAGTACAATGCTCTTTTAATAAAAAATTAAAAAAGATTCCATTGACAGTCATGTCTGAAATACTGCCGGTCTCGCTACTCGCTCCTAAGCTTTAAAAATAAAAACTAAACTAAAACTCATATAACTAAATATGTAAATATAATGCAAGTAGCGAAACCACTCATAAACACTGTAGTCGTATAATATTGTTTAGCAAAAATACACAAAAAATGATAACATTCTATTATAATGGTGATGGCAAAGGAATGTTTAACCAATGTTACACAATGTTTTGTAAAGGAATCCAACTAAATTTATCATATAAAGGTTTAACATTGACCACAATGACAATGAATCGTACTCGGTGCGACCACAATCATAGTTTATTGCAGAAAATAAAACAACACCGAATAAATCGCTTGGGAAGAAACTTTTCTGATATAAATTATTGATTTACTTTAAAAGCAAACTTAGGCTAAGCCTCAACATCAGCACAATAAATACAACTTATCGTACCGCAGTGTACGTGTCCATCGCATCGACTAACTATGATTGCGGCCCGCCACATCATTGACTCACACAGATACATAATGCTCACATATTTACCACATACCAAAGCTTCAATATAAATGAACAACTCACTAGAAATCTACAAATATGTGAGCACTTACATATAAAAATTCGTGGCTCTCGCTCTATCAATATAAACGGGTAAAAATGTTACAATACATAACATCCCAAGTGTTTCAGTTAATATTAAAATAATTACTACTATATACACATACTAAATGTTACTCGTGTATGTAGGTACAACTTCTAAAAAACTTTTTTGAACACATTTTTCAATAAGATATGGGACAGTTTTTATTTTCTTTTTATTATAATTCTAAGTGTTCAATGCCATCCTTCAACCCACGCTATTATGGCACAAAAATACGTATCTGCACCTTAAAAATAAACTACGAATTATAGTTAAAATTTAGGCAAGCGGAACCTAACAGTGCGTACGTTTGGCTACTTTTTGTTATAAAACTATTTATAACATTTCTTAACAATTCATAACGTTTTTCTTAATATAATTATTAAGTAACCCCACTTATTAAATATATATTAATTTATATATTAAATTGTGTACTTTAATGTCAACTTTCGTAAGATAAAATATGACAACTGGCAACCTTCTACATAAAAGTTACCAGAAGTGATTTTGATCTCTTAAGTAGTTTGATAACAAAGAGTACCTTAGCGTGCACTATAACATAAATATTATCAATAGGCCGATATACGATTTCCTAAAAAGCAATATTTACGTATATAAGTGTGACTTCATATTAAATACATTAATAATTACATACTTTATGTTTAAATTATAAATTCGTACAGACTAACTCATATTTATTTTTATGTTATAACTAAACGTAACTAATATTACTTATGCACAGTTAAAATGATAAAATATTAGCACACTATAATAATATTATATTTTTTTAATTATAATAATATATTATACTGGTCATTCTGAGATCTGTTCGTCACCACTCTGGCTCCAATACTGTCATATTTTTATTACTTCGTTCGTTTGTATTAAATATGCTACCTTCGGGAATAAAGGTTTTGAAACTTACCAGAGTAATCATATTCCCCCTTATTTATAAACGTTTAAACGGCAAAAATGTATGGTTTAGCAGACGCTATTCAGTACCTAACTTTTATAAATAAGAGGGTAAATTTTTAATTAATCATTCGAAATACACGGCGACCTAGCTAGTAACTAATGAAACTATAAATATTTTAAGGTATTAAAAACTTCAAAGCGAAAGTGTTCAGGCAGTAGTGTCACAGAAGGATTGGCAGCAGCCAAAAGAGTAGCCTATAGGGTGCTGCATATCCTACCGATATCGACTGAAGTAAGCCTCCAAATTCTGCTTTTTTTTTTCTATATTATAAAAAAAGGAGGTTGACATTTAGCGGACTGAGTTTTGAATTGAATCGGATTTGATCAACTTGACACTTATTTGTATCGAATTTATGCCAACTACACTAGAGCAAATCCGATTCGACCGATTCAGAACTCAAACGATTGAAATGGGGGTTGTTTATAGAAAGTAGCATATTCAACATTCCTGCTGTACATCAAGCCAACCATAACGCATGCACCATGGTCCATGGAATCCCGTCACGTAAAGCTATACAACGCTTACATAACAATACAACAAAGTTCCTCGCCTAAGGTAACTACGCCTACTCTATATAATCGTAATTCGACAGATATGTTGGTGATCTGATAATATTCTCTGTAATCAGTTTGTGGTATAAAACTTGTAATATACTTACGTATATTTTTTACGTTTTTATTTAGGGTATATTCAATTTTTCGACGTGGCAACGACGGAGATTGCAGGGTATTTTTTTTTTTTTGTAGATTTTTCTTTTATGAATGTTGCCAGTTTCGAGACTTGGGAGTCGTTGAGTGTATTATTTGGCTGATTGGGCGTTAATTTTAGTTTATATAAACTTGTGGTTGTACAAAAAGTGTAAAACTGTTGGGAAGGAATTGGATGACTCCCATACTGCTAAAAAGTTGACATTGCTTACCTTCGTTTTCCATTTCCTTTTGAATGTCGCGCCCTCTTCCCTCCTCCGTCCATTACCACAGTCAAGTATATAAACTTGAACTAACAAAACGTGTCAAAAATGGCAAGCTTCATTCGAACACATGTCCTAGTCCCTAGCTATTTCTTCAAGCTAACTTTTCAATGCAAACAAGCAAAATGTATTCTGACCAAGTTTTTAGAACAAGTAATTTTATATAAGGATTACTATGATTAATTAAGATATTAGTATTTCACATATCTTACAAACTTGATCAAAACTTTTGCGTACAATCCATAACTTCTAATCTCGCTTACTTTGCTCTTAAACTACGTCAAGTTTCATGAAGCATACTCGAACGCAACGTCAAGACTGGACGTTTCAGAATATAGAAATAGAGTGAGGAAATGAATTGACACGGAAACAAAGTGATATGAGGGTCAACCAAACGTGGGTCAGTGCGGGCGGGTGCGCAAGCTCGGATGTTATAAGATCTCGGAGTGCCAGTAGGGCAGCGCGGCGTAGCCCGGCGAGGTGGGCGTGGGCGGCGTGGGCGCGGAGGGCTCGGCGGGCTCGGCGGGCTCGGCGGGCTCGGCGGGGCAGTCGCAGTCGTACGAGCGCACCACGAAGTTGCCGTAGTCGTCCGTCAGCGAGCTGTGGCGCAGGAAGCCGCACACGTGGCGCCGCCCGCCGTCGCACCACGAGCGCTCTGCGGACAACCGGTACTCGTCGGTGTCGGGCCAGTACCAACAATACGACAGTCTAGGTCTTTGGCTCGACTGAAGGAACAGTGTTCCAGTTGATGGACACCTTTAACGATGTAAAACCTTTTTTTAGGGGCCGTACCTCTAAAGGAAAAACCGCAAACTGTACCGTACCAAATGAAAGGGCTTATTGTAAGGATTTCAGATATATATATATATATATATTTTTTTTTTTTATTACAAAATAAAATTATTTTACGTTATTTAAGAAAATTGATGAAAATTGACCATTCCCCCTATCTCCTAAATTACTGAGCCCAAAAATTTTGAAAAAAAAAAAAATAGTTCTTTACTTATAGGGCCTTACAAATAAACACGACACCCACGGGAGGAAATGGGGTGGTGCTATTCTTTACGTGCGGCACCACACGGCACATATGGTCTTAATATAACATAATAAATCCCTCAATATTGTGCGTACAAACATGCATTTGCAGTTGGAATGCATGGGAGAACTTGTTTTTCAACTACATGTTAAGTTTGTTCTTGGGAAAAATTAATCCCAACTACCGAACCCTTCATTGTGTGTGGTCACACGCACTTGACCGGTTATTTTGTTTGGCCTATATTATCCCACGGTTGGGCATAGGCCTTTCCCTAGTACTTTCCCCGTAAAACTATTAAGCTTTCCTAATGAATTCGTTCTTAAAGCACAGTTTAGCTAAAATCTTGCCTGGAAACTCGAGAAAAAACAAGCATTAACAGTAGCCAGCTATACCTAATTAAATCCCTATAATCTCATAGTCGCCTCATACATCTCCAGTAATGAACAAAAAGCATCTCACAAAAATTTGATATTTATACTCACCGCTGCTAATATCGACGTCCGTCATCAACTCCTCATTCATGAGCGCTGACAGTGCGTCATCTGTGTGCTTTGAATCTGTCAACAAAACAATTGGAGAGAATTTGAAACAGGTACTATTGTTAGCGAGAATTGTCATTTTAATATGTGACTGCAGATGGAAAATTTATGGTGGCTAACCTTATTACTCTGGCTCAAAATATCAGCCTATATAATTCTGTATTATTATTATGCAGAGTATCTGGTCTGTATGCTACTTTCGCAGATAGATTTGATTTTGTCTATGGAAATCGTGAATCTAGGCCGCAGGCTGGTCAGTTGTTGGACGTCGTAGTGAAAGGACGTGTCAAGAGAGCTCACATACAAATTAAAAAGAAAACCGGCCAAGTGCGTGTCGGACCACGCACAATGAAGGGTTCCGAAGTTGGAATAAATTTATCCCAAGAAAAAACTTATCATGTAGTTGAAAAACATGTTTTCCTATACAGAATGTATGGGAGAACATTTATTTCAACTGTAAATGTAACTTGGTCGCCAGTTAATCGGTAAATTGTAAAGCCTACTTAGCTATGATAGTTTTCCTTTTAACTTCGTTATATATGTATAGGTAATACTGCCGTGACATTTGAATTTCGAATGTGAACAAAAATATCAATCTGATGGTAAAATCTATATATATATCCCACACTATGGGAACGACGAAAAAATTTTTTTATTATCCCCACTTTACATGTAGGGGAGGTACCCTAAATAATTGTTTTATTCAAAATTTTATTTTGCCACTTTTTCGCCGTCATTAACGTACAACTTTCTAGTACCAATAGTTTTTGATCTAAACCGCGGACAGACAGACAGACGGACATGGCGAAACTATAAGGGTTCCTTGTTGACTACGGAACCCTAAAAAAGGTGCCCGCTGCAGCGCGCGTGATTTTGTTGTCTGTGTCACCAAATAAAATTCGTTTGAACTGTGCAATGGGCCTATGTGCACTCCTGATACTGTTCGACGCGAACTAGTTCATACGAGGGACTAATTGCCTGCCGATGGAAGAAGGATACCGAGTAAGCTAATCTGGTGAGATCTTTCCATATCTTTCAGGGATTTGCTATTAGGACTGCGTTTCGGTTTTCGGCTCTATTTCGATTGCAGTAGGATTCATTGGGTATATTATTGGATAGATCATGTGACAACATCGGGAGCGCAAATATGAAGTTTTTCTCAGTCGCTTATTTTATATGACATTGTTGTGAAGTGACTGGTGAAGTTTGAACATTTCAACATTTATTTTAAGCTATTTGGTATAAGATAATAATTCTTAAGCTTTTTCTTAAGCTTCTTCTTAAGTTGAACTTTTTTTTTTAACATTACCCCACACTAGGAATTTCTCCTGTATTGTGGGTGCGTTTACAAACATTTAAACTCACATACACAAACAGTTAGACCCTGAACAACTACTTGTAGGTCATACAAATATTTGTTCCGTGCGAGAAACGAAACCGCAACACGCAGCGCAGCAGTCAATCGCTTAACCACTGCGCCAACCGTGCCGTCAAACTTCATTAGCAACAAACAAAAAATTCGAAGCACCCGAACACGTGGTCAGAGACAGTGCAGGTACCAATTCCGGAAAACTTACCCTAAAGATACGAATGACTATTGCTTGCATATCAGTTTGCAATACGGGTTAGTAATAAAAAAATTGGGCAACTGTTTTCACGATTATATTTCACTATCGTTTAGATTAGTGTGTTTTTTTAATGAGCAATCGCCATTTATTACGACTTTGGTCAGGTTAATTGCGGACGAAATTATTGAAGATAAGGTGATATAAATTACAGATGCCCTAGAAGGGCTAGAAGAAATCGTATGCCATATTAAACCCCTACTAGCTTGTGTTGGCCTCCAAATACACGAAACAGAAACAAATAGCTCCCCATAGCTACACAGAAAACGACCGATGTGAATAAGAAAATGCATGAAATCTTAGATAGAAAACCTTACCCAAACGCATGAAGAACCACAGGTTGTGTTATGTATCTCGGAAATGTTCATAGGCGCCGCAAACCACACCTGTTACATGCAGCAATGAAGTACAAGGCCAAATCCAAGAAAAACGGGGGACCTATTTACGCAAAGAATGACAACCTAAACAGGACATGACTTACTTCGACAAGGAAATCAATTTTTGGATGGACACGGCTGAAGACAGAGATACGATCAAGAAGGCGGCTAGCGAGATTTACAAGAAACCCGAAATGGATAGTAGCGAGACATCAGACGAAGACTTTGGAAACAGCAACATGTAAACGTGTAACACAGCATAGCAGTGATATACAAAAAAAAACAACCAACTTCCAAAAAAAAAACACTAAAAAGTGAAAAATAACCATCGATTTAGAATACCCTAGATACACCGTCAACGCTTGAAATGTGTCTCGATACAACTGTGCTTAAATTACTTCTAAGCACAGTTGCGCTCTCAGTAACGCGCGCTTCGTTGTCGGGTGAACATGCCAAAGTGCTCCGTAAAAAAGTGCAAAAATAATACTTTAACCACGTTGAAAATGGATGGCATATCGTATTTTCGTTAAGTACTAGATAATAGTTTTATAATGTAGTGAATTTGTGGCATAATACGCCTTCAAACTCATTAAAAACATTTTTTTTATTTATTTATTTCAATACGTCTCTTCATTTGACGCTACGCAGTTGGCTTTTTCCCTCGCGCAGCACTTGTATTAAGTGGAAAGGGGATGGAAGATGTATGAAGTGGAACATAGTCAAATATGAAATTAATAGAGTCGCTTATTGTTTTTTTTTTCTGCGGTATGTCAATAATATGGAATTAACATAGAATAACTATAGCCTGTCCGGAGATGAGCAAAATTTATTTGAATGGTGATTGGTGTTTTTTATATTATAGTTATTATTAATTGAAAGGGAAAAATGGCGAAAAATTATAGCTAATGAGAGGACTGAAGATTTTTTTAAGCCAAATGATTCTATAAAAAAAAAATTGTGTGGGTCGCTCTTGTCACTTCTCAGAAAATGACATGTATTATACGAAGAAAGGCTTTCGGAAAGTAAAGAAAGGGGTTATTCCATGTATTGCAGTAAGTTTTTACATAAAATATTGTGACTACTGAGTAAATGTGCTGAGTTAATGGTGCCGATTCTCTTGTACACCGAACTAAACTAACTAAACTATCACTAAAATTCCTTACTTTTGGCTATGAGAATCTTAAAGCTATTCTGCAAACAAAATTCTCTAAATTTCAAAATAAGTTTAACACAACTAAATCGAATTTGACAATCGTGACTCCACGTGGTATTTTTTTTTATGGCTTCGCAACGTTGTGCTTTTACTTTAACGTTCAACGTTTGCCTATGATTTTTTTTAGAGCCGGAGACGCGCATAGGCGCGACGTTTATGGAATTTTTCACTTTTTGTTTGGAAAAAAAAAAGATTACCTACATGTAGGGTGATAGCGGTTTAAGCGTTTCTTAAAGGGGGTCGAAATTTTCATTATTTTTGCGATAGGACGCACCATTTTGGAGATATAAGCAAAAGAAAATAAAAAAAAATATTGGGATAAACACGAAATATTTTAAGTGATACACCTATAGGTGGTAAAGAAGCCATGGAAATGTTTTTTTTTTTATTCTGTGAATATTATAAAAAAAAAAAATTACTTGATAATATGATGATTAATTATCAAAATTCACCGCGCTCGTGCCGCTACCCCACCGCACCGTTCGGCGTCACCGCGTCGAGGCGGGTCATTCATAGAATAAGTAAATAAAGGATTTTTTCGCAAAATGTCATTTTAAAATTATAATAATTATGTAGAAATATAAAACACTTATATAAAAATAAAAATAAATTTCGCTGCTGTGGCTTTTTTACGACTTAAAGATGTTTCTCTTAAAATATTTCGTGTATGAATAGATACGCCTTACATACAGTACTGGTTTTGCACCAGAAGTCGTGAGAGTCGGTGATTGGTGTGAATTTTAGTTCATGAAAACTAATTTTATTCCACACCTTTTTAATCGCGATTATAAATATATCAGATTTAGTTAGAAAATCTAAATTTTAGTTTAAAAACGTCAAATTCAGAATAGTAAAATTGCCATTTTCACTAAATTTAAAAACTCAGCAACATCTTAGAGCTGTCAAACTAAATTATCATTATAGTTAAGTTGTGTCACTTTCGTCAATTTCAGAATAGGAAATGGTCGTTTGACAGGAATAAACTAAATTTTGGTGATTTTTAGTCTTAGTTTAGAGAATTTTGTGACAAGAGAATCGGCACCATTATCTATCAATCTTTTTAAATTGTCTTAATAAATAAAATAAGTTAATTTTAACCACCTCAACCTGTTTTATTTAAGCACATAGTACCCACTGAGTAAAATTTCAAGACCACTCCATTATCCTTCTGTTGCAAAGCAAAAATTTTTTAGTATTGTCACGCGGCGTAAACTGAATTTGACTTAATAAGCATTTGCTTAAGGAATAGTATCGTTTAAAATTATCTTACCTACAGCTGAGAGCAATAACATTTTACGACTTGCGCGATGGTCTAATTTTGAAATGTCATAACCGCCCATCGCGCGCACTCGAAACCACACCTTAATACCATTTACATAAGGTTGTATGTAAGGAAAATTGAAATGTTCTTAAGTACATTATGTGTTTTAAATTTGCCTTAGTAGACGCACACACTTGTAACTTAGCGATGGGACACTTTTGCGACTTTGATTTGTAGGTGATAGTGTATCTAGGGTATTCTAAATCGATGAAAATAACTTTAATTTCGGAAGTCGGTGTCCTTGGTTCTGTATTTTCGTTTTTAGCCACCGACTTCCGAAAATAAAGTTAATTTTCACTTTTTAGTGTTTTTTTTTTTTGGAAGTCGGTTGTTTTTTTGTTAAAAAGTACCTAGTCCACAATAATTCGATTACCACTACTTGCTACAACACCGCACAACAGTGACACAAGATATACGAAGTGGATTAAATACGTATTATCGAAGCTAACTCAAAAACTACCCAAGCAAAGTTAATAAAAATAGGTTTATAATCATTTATAGCCCGAGTGCATCTCATGACAATTCCAATGAGCCCAAAAACGGCTAGGATATATTTTTTTATTACGGATATCCGGTGCATACCTTCCGGCTTCATCTTTAGATCAATTCGATGGTACCATTTTCATCAGAATTATTTATTTAAATTTGCTTCATAGTCGCTTAACTTGAAGTATTTATCATTGAGGAGTTCCGGTGGCCATTTGTGGTTTTCTTCATCAGTTCCACTTCATCGAATGATACTGAATGCACATGCTTGAGTTGTTGATAAAAATACAAAAATCGCTATAGGTTTGCCTATAAAATTTGAGGAGTTCCCTCAATTGCTCATGGATCCCATCATCAGAACTGGATTTTGAAAAAAGGGACCAATCTGGAAGTATATCCTTTCAAATAAAAAAATAATTTTACAAATCGGTTCATAAACGACGGAGTTCTGAGGTAACAACATTAAAAAAAAAAAAACAACCGAATTGAGAACCTCCTCCTTTTCGGAAAGTCGGTTAAAAAGAGTCGAGAAAGCAACTGAGCCAACCAGGCGACAACGTCGTTACAAGAGCCCTCTCATATATACATTTCACGTCTCTGCACTATTCCATTGCCAACTCTAGGATGCATATCCGGTATGGTTCTAATAATCCTTCCATATCTTATGGGCACTTCTTCCCTACCATTATCGCGCCCCCCGGTCTACTCCTTGATATGCAATATTCTCTGTAGCACCATGAAACATGCGGCTCCAGGGGCTAGTGTGAATCTTTGGGTCCATTCAAGTAGTCGAGTCTGGTCAAAGCACGCTGGGGTCGGGTCGGTGCATTTCATGAATTCCTACATTTATGAAAATTCAGCACACGACACAAGAAAATAATATAGTCAGACCAAGATTAGTACCTGGTTCCTCCTTGATAGCGATCTCCTCTTTGACAGCCCCGGGCACGGCGGGCGAGGTGGGCGTGGTGGGCGTGGTGGGCGTGGCGGGCGGCGTGGGCGCGGCGTCGGCGCCCGCCGCGGCCGCGCCGCCCGCCTCGCCGCTGCTGTTGGAGCTGCACTCTGGACTGTACGGTGCCATCTGCACGTGGAAGCAAAGTGCAATGAATTTATTCAGTGTTCAACATTGTGAGTAAGAAGGCGGAAGGCTATAACATTAGAGGAAGACCTAAGAAAAGATGGATGCACTGTGTGAATGATATGGCTAGAAAGAGCGTGACTACCGAGATGACGACTAATCCATACTAATATTATAAATGTGAAAGTAACTCTCTGTCCGTCTGTCTGTCTGTCTGTATGTTACGTTTTCACGCCTAAACGCTGAACCGATCGTCATGAAATTTGGCACAGATATAGCCTGGGATATGGAGAAGGACATAGGCTACTTTTTACGCGATAACCGACATCCACGCGGGCGTAGCCGCGTGCAAAAGCTTTTAGAGATATGTAAGAAAAAGACATGTTGCTACCGACGCTAAATAAATTGGGATAAGGTCAAGAGAATGTTGATGATTGAGTGAACTCTTGTGCTCCGAGAAATACACTAGAGTTTGTGTAAGTGTCACCCTTTCTTATGTGTCAGTCTGACTAGAAGTTTGAATAGAAATTTGAATTTGACTGAAAGTTTTCAAAATTCTAAATAACTCCTAGAATAGGTGTAACATTAATTGCCATCATTTATCATCATCATAGGTATATATTTTTGAGCAGCCGTTTATTTGTATGACCGTGTGGATCGAAAACATTATGAAATCTTGTAAGTCGGTATCGAAGAGTAAATAATGTAAAGCATAATTGCGCTCAGAACGAAAGATTTATGAAAAATGAGACTTTTATCTAGATCATCATGATCAACACTTACCCTAAGACTCCTACGTCTTCTGGGTGCGACTTCCGCCATTTTGTAACTAGTGTCCATCGCCCAGTACGAGCCCTTGCCCGGGTCGTCTTTACTGCGCGCCACCTTCATGAAGCATTTGTTCAGCGATAAATTATGCCTTATTGAGTTCTGAAAGTTAAAGATTTTTTATTAGAATAAGTGGGTCACGAAATTTTAAAAAGTCATCAGAAATATGAAATTAGAAAAAAACATTTTGACGTCTATAGTAATTGAAATATTAGCTTTATTATTGGAACTAAATGTATTGGCATTTATATTCGCCTCTTACGAAAGCCCTTTGAAAAAAATATCATAAAGAAAAATAAAACCTAGTATTTGTAACCCTAGCGATTATTTTCATTGTATTGATTTCTACATCCACTTGCAAACTAAAGTCAAGTTACTCTCTCAGCCACAAGATTTTACGTGCCCCGAGCTAGGGTTCTACGTCCAGGCTGAGAGATCACTATCTGCACTCTACTCTGGACCGCGTGCTATATGCGTGGCGTGTCTGCACAATGCATGCGTGGCGGAGCCACACGCTGCTACAAACTGCACGCTACATGAGTGACGGAGTTGCACGCGTAGTTGACCGCGTGCCAGTTACTACGGCCTAATGCCGCTGCCCTGCGGTTTCGGCCGTCTGCTGAGCCTGCGCTGACAGGCGAACTAAGTCTGCCACGTGTTGCCAAGGACGGTACCCTACCTACATACCCCTCTAGTGTGATAGCGCTCAGAACAGTGAAGTGACCGTACCTACGACCTAGCCGTGTCCTAACCTGTCCTGTTGGGTTTTTTTTATCT
Source organism: Dryobota labecula (assembly GCA_947523025.1). NCBI lineage: Eukaryota > Metazoa > Arthropoda > Insecta > Lepidoptera > Noctuidae > Dryobota > Dryobota labecula. The sequence goes on from OX383296.1 coordinate 23,919,830, forward strand.
TTCAACACTGACTTAACAGTTAGCGGCCGGCGCAGCCTACCTGCAAAGCCCTAGCAGTTACAGTGGGCTGCAATATTGTCTTTGAGTTTTGTCTATTTTTTGTTCCTGTTTTTTGTTCCTTTTGAATAATAAAAAAAGGAAAAAAACAAACGTAAGCATGCTTACTATGACAATTGACTCTATGGGAAAACGATTTTATGACCAAACATTCAACAGAAGCTTGACAATACTCGACCAGCTTTTAGGCGCGTATTACAGGACGTCTCTCAATACTCAAGCATTACTTAAGACTAGATTCAAGCCATTTGATTGGTTGAAACTAGTTTTAAGTAATGCTTGAGTATTGAGTAAGGTTCTGTAATACGGGCCTTAGTCTGAGGGGTCTAACTGGCGGCTTACAGAATAAAAAGCAGATTAAAAAATAATTTGTGTGTAACTCACCATCCAGCCTTTGCCAGCCTCCTTATAATATGGGAAAGCGTTGCATATGTACGTATATATCTCGTTAAGCGTCATCTTTCCGTTTGGCGAACTGCTGATCGCTAGCCTGATCATGCTGGCATAACTGAAAGAGAAGAAAGGGGGGAAATTAAAGTAAACATTTTTTATCCATACTTATTGACTTATACTTTTAAAATTATAATTCTTAAACATTTACTTATAAATTCGAAAGTGACTCTGTCTGTCTGTAAGTTATCTTTTCACGCCTAAACCACTGAACGGATTTCTAAAAAAATTGGTAAGGAGATAGAAGGCATCCTGGGAAAGGACATAGGCTTAATTTTTGTCTCAAAAATAATCCTAAAGGGGGTGATATAGGGATTAAAGTTTGTATGAAAAACCCAGTATCAATTTCTTAATTTAGGGATATTAAAATTCAAATTTATGCTTTTGATAAGAAATAAAGAAACATGTTTCAGCGTTTTTGCAAACTCATCCCCCAAGGGTGTAAAATATGGAATGCTTTTAAAATGAACATGTTATTATGAAATTTTTTGTGTACTTCTTTTCAAGAGATTTAAGCGATTGGAAATATAGTCACACGCTGTATCTTGAAGTAACATTTACAGTTTTTATTCCATTAAAATCGGCCCACTGTCAAAAGTTATCACAAAAAAGATAAAATAACCTTTCTAACGTGTAGGTATAACGTACCTAGTCAATGGCGGCACTAGAGTAAGTATTAAAAATAATTGGTGATAATATAATGACAAAATGTGTGTAGGGCTCGCGCCCTGAGGGTTACGTCTGAAAGGTGTGCTCGATTGATCTAAGTTTTTGATATCTTTTTCAACTTGATACCTCCACGCGTTCCTGAGAAAAAGGGACAAAAAAAACATCCTATAAGGGTTTCAATTTTTCATTTTGAGGTAAGGAACCCTAACAAAGATTATTTGAATTTATTATCTGCCTGTCTCTCTGTCTGTTTCCTTTTCAAGCTTTTCTTTCGTTATGTAATCTAATACACGGTGAGCGTTGTTTATCGTGTAATTTTTTTTTTCTTGTATGGCATTTTGCTTCAAGGATGACTTGATGGAGAGGTTTTTAGATTTCTTATAGTCATTGAAATACTTGAAGTTCTGTGTTTAAACCAGCTAAACATGAGGGAGAAGTTCCTTAGAGGAGTTAATTTGGTTGCTTTATAATTTAAATACTTGTCTCTATTATTTGTGATACTAAATACCTATCTCTTACAGTATTTGAGGTTTGAGATAACTTTATTCTCATATGAATACACTAATTCACTTACATGAGAATATTAAAACTAAAACATAAGTAAATTTTTTTGGGTGTTTACAATTACTAGATATTTGTACAGTAGGTAATTATTATGTGGGTATACAGAAGAAAAAAAAAGTTCGCTTGATACATGGGCTCAAACAGCAAATACAAAAGTAAACAAGACTTTCCGTTCAACACGGATAAGCGTAGCTGGTTGTGGCTCGAAATTACTGTAGGGAATGTGATTTTTTTATGATGTACTGTTTGAGTATTATTTTAAAGTGGTAATGGATTTGGATTCGGTGATGTATTTCAGTAATTTATTATATAATTTGGATCCTTCATACATGATACTTTTTCTTCTGTAGTTTGTATGGGGTGGGTATAGTTGTAGTAAGTCTTGTTCCTATTCAAAAGTCATTTTAGCATTCAAAATTAACCTCAGACAATTTATTTATTTGCCAGAACATTCCTAACCCATTTACAGCACAATAAACTCTTCCTATCAGATACATTGTCTTTTAATCTTTTGGATAACACGCATACGTCATTGATGTATAATCTAACGCTTGATATAAATACTTTATCTGTCAGTAAGCTTTGCAAATGTTGATAAAAAATTATGTCAAGACAATACATTGGTGAATTCAATTGTTTTAATAATCTAGAATGTTATACTGGCCATTGCCTTGATAATAAGATCCTTTCAAGGTATTTTTTGGGTAATCCTGATGACTTTTTAGCTGCCAGTAATATTTTATTACAGCCATGTCAGGTTGAATATAAAGGTCTTTAAAATATGCATAGTTTTGTCTCTCTATTCTACCAAATATACAAATAAATAAAATTGAAGTGTCTGTTTGTAATTTCAAAATAACAGCTTTTTACTAAATGCATATGAAAGTATACACAGTACTTATAACAACAATAAAAATAAAAAACTGTTTATTCCGGCTAATCTCCGAAACGGCTGGACCGATTTTGACGGGAATTTCACTGGCAGATAGCTGATGTTATAAAGAGTAACTTTTATTTTAGAAAAAGCCATGCGGCTGAAACGGCAGGCAGCAGTTAGTATAAAATACTTTATTACATTTATAATTTCATTTATGACACAAATAGGTTGGTATGTCAGTTTAATACCATTGTAAGCCCTATATGTGAGCCCCCTATAACTACCTACAGTACTTACTAAGAGGAACAATATTATTTTCCTTAGTCTAATTTTACAGCTTACGGTGGGTAAGTTAACTGAATTATGAATCACTGTTCAAGAATCATGTGACATAAAAAAAAACCCTACTAATATTATAAATCTCAATGTCTCACTGTGTGTTAGTTATTTTTATTTAGAGTACACAACATTATTTGTAATTATTAAAAAAAAAAAACAGTTACAACTGTATATTGCAGAGGCTTTTGCACAAAGACTTGTCAATAAATAAAATCAAAAGGAAAAGTAATTGCACTGTAATAACTGCAGCTGATTAATAGTGCAACTTCAAAGGTCATTGACCTGTTACTTCCAGTAAATATTAATGTATTTATCATCAACCCAGACATTAAAATAAAAAAATACTTTTATGACAAATACTAATAAAATATGTCATGCGTGCCTACTTAGCCATTTATGGAAGAGATAAGCATAAATAATAAGAGGATTAAATTAGAATAATCATGTGTATGTTTAATAAGCTTATCTAATATAATAGTTGTTCCTAGTGACTTGACCATTTTATTATAAAGACAGTATTTTAAAACATGATGCGAGTCTCAGATCAGTTGCTGTCAATTCTCATATTTGTTGTACTTGATTGACTGAAATATCAACAAACAATTGTATATGTTGACAAGAGATTAAATTGCATTTAAGAATTTCATAAACCTGGAAACAAAGTGGTGAATGAAGAAAGGACAAGCCAAGATTTTTGAATTACGCCATTGATAACGAGACTATAGTTGTAATGACATTCAAATCAACACTGCAACAAAAAACCTTTTCAAAAATCTGAAAATGTTTCTAAGTTCAAATAATATAGTAGAAAAGGTTCTTCATTAACTGTCAAACTGCATATAACAGAGAAGACAGTGTGGATTGGCTATATAACTTCTTCTTCACTGAACACTAGATGAAAACCTTGGGGCTACAGTCAGCTTCCCAGATTTTATTTAGACAGAAAGCAAGCAAAACTTTGTACACTTTACATTTTTATTTGATATAACTCAATTTCCTACTTTAAAATGTATTTAATTGGATTACTAGTAAGACTGATATCAAATCTAACACTAGGTGACAAAGGTGATAAGATTCTTCTTGGAATTTCATGATTACTCAATCATTTGCGTTTCAACAACTACAAGACCTGATTTTGTAATCCTTGTGTCAGCATTTCCAATAATATTGCCTACCTCATGAAGTCCTCCATTTGCATACATTTCATTACTCATCAATTTAAGGGTCACTTACAAATGACTCATTCACACGTATTAGGAAGTCTCTGAGCTTTTAACATTGGAAAAATCCTTTACCTGTACGCGGGCTTCGCGTGTTTTATTTTATTCGGGTTTTCTTTCTGGTCGGCCTCTTTGTTATTGTTTTCCTGCTGCAGGCCGAGTGGCTGCACATCTTCGTACAGAAACCGCGGGATGGGGCCTAGCGGGCTGTGGCGTGGCGGGCCAGGGCTGAACGCAGGGAGCCACTCCACGCCTGGGGAATCGCTCATTGTCCCATCAATATACGCGCACTTTCACCACTCTTCGCGTTCTCATCACCATATGAACACAAAAACATAGGTTTTATCTTCACACTGTGGGCGTAACGCTCTTGCTACCTTTTATGAAGATGATCCTCATTGTAGGACATTGAGAATCCTTGAAATGACGACTAACTTGAACTACTGTCACGAGACTAATGGACACGGACGAATCCAGTATGAATACTTATAAATACATTGATACGTTGCAAAACATTTAAATTAAACTATCGAATAACTTAAAAAATGAAAGAAAATCCTATTTTACATGAAAATTGAAATTATTATGACATTTGAGGCACCTACAACAAGGAAAATGGCGGCGTTTTTGGTGTGCTCAGTTCAGAAACGCATTTTATTGGTATAATCATTCGCGAATTTTATCTTTTGAATTAAAGTATCAATTTTATTTTACCTATTTCCGATATATGTTAAATGATAAATAACAAAGATAGAAATATGTAATTATGCAATATATAATAATGCAGTAAGTAATTTTTAATTATTTCAATGTTGTTACATATGGCAACATCAAGCCAGGGTAATGACAGCATGAATAAATTTAAAAAAACTGACAGTTTGAACAAAGTGGTCGGGAGGAGGACTTGTGTCTTGTGTTCTTTTACTTTTAACGGTTTGTTGACAATCAATTTATATATGTATAAATTATCTAAGTTAATTTGTGTGTGAACTTTTATACTATTATTGTGGTGGATTGCTAAGTGAAACCTACAACGATGGCGACGCAGCCAGAAGTCGGTGTGCCCGACTTCGTCCTACTGGACAATTTGACCACCGATACCTTTATCGAAAATTTGCATTTGAGGTGAGTTATTTCTCGTGTTATCGTCATCACTGTTTGTTTATTATTGACTCGAAAACTCTAATAAAACTGTAGCTTTTATTTAGGTTTTAACCAACTTTTAAGATTGTAAGTAAACGTATTTCTACGAAAAATAGGATGTTGCTAAATTCTGTAAGTAGCACTGATAAGTGTACCTTAGGACTGAACGCAACAGACTATAAATAAAATCACTCAAAAGTTTTGTTTAGGGCTTCGTGGGAGGTAAATAGTAAAAAATAAACATTTTGAACAAAACTGTAACTCACTGGTGTAGTATCATACTGGTTGACCTTGCTTATTTACACCTGTTTCAATAGTTAAATGTACTGATACTTACTGTCTTCGTAAAACACGATTTAATATGAATTAATATTTAAAAATGAATATGAGTTAAAAGTTTTATTTAGTTGTTTATAACTTTGTAAAGATTTTTGTTTTTTTTTTTCTGCAAAAATATATCTTATAATATTACACTGCAGATGTAAACAACATACAGGCTGTTGCTAACATGTGCCTTGTAATATTTAAAACTTATGCAAAACATTTTCTTACTTAGAATAAATAAGTACATAAATTGATTTAAGAATATTTCTTACTAAGAATAACAATTAAGTAACTAAATATAATATTATTGACTCATAAGATAACTCTAAATGAAGTCATCAATTGTGACTCGCTGTTGAGTAACATAACATCATTAGCAAGGCAATATTTATTAATGCCTACACCTATGTTGCTTTGATTAGGAAAGTTATGGACATGTTCTAAACACAATTAATTCTTTCTTTGATAAGTTAAATGTTGCCAGATTCTAATACAGTCATATCCACATAGATTCTCCGTTTCCTTTGGATGTTCAAATATCATAATATGTTAAAATTTTGGAAAAATCATCTACTTTTACAAGGTTTATAAATATGTGAGCACCATGTATCTATCACATGATTAATTTGTCTGTTATTACTTTACTTTTCATTCTTTTTACCTATTGTGGTATAGTAATGTTATTCTAGGTACACCGTCTGCACATATAATTATTAATTAATGTATACAAAATATTGTTAACATTTTAAAAGAGTAAGTATGGAGTTTCTTGCCCATTCTTCTCCATACGTAACTACCTTTTGGAAGGGACAATTAGAATCAATAAATAATTTTTGTAATTTTTGACGTTCAAAAGTGCCTTTTATGCACCAACGAAAAAAAAAGAATGTGTACCAGTTAAAAGAATGTGTACCAGAATGTGATCAGCACTTTAAATTCACAATTGTTACCGCTAAAGACATAATAGAAACTTTTAAAGATCTTGATGTAAAAAAAACTGCTGACCTTTGGGGATTATCAGTACATAACATGTCTTCAATAATTGATGTTATTTCACCGTTTTTAACAATTGTCTTTAATTCTTGTATTTCGTCTGGTGTATTTCCTGATCTGATGAAACTTAGCAAAGTGATTCCACTGTTCAAATCTGGTAGCACAACTGATCCCACGAATTTTCGGCCTATTTCGATATTACCTACATTAAGCAAAATCTTTGAAAAATTAATTTTAAAACAAATGTTAGGGCATTTCAATTTACATAATTTACTTCATTTGAAACAGTTTGGTTTTACAAAGGGTCGTTCAACTACAGACGCGGGCGTGGAATTACTTAAGAGCATATTCGAGGCCTGGGAGGAGTCGCAGGATGCTCTTGGCATTTTCTGCGACTTGTCTAAGGCCTTCGATTGCGTACATCATGATACACTCATCAGGAAACTGCATCACTATGGTATGAGGGACAGGGCTCTCGACCTTCTGACTTCTTATCTGAACAACAGAATTCAGAAGGTTGATGTTAATGGCAAGAGATCTGCAGGATCTGCGGTCACTATGGGCGTTCCGCAGGGTTCAATTCTAGGTCCTTTCTTGTTTTTGATTTACATAAATGACTTACCTTATCACATAAGGGACAATCACAAGATTGTGTTATTCGCAGATGACACTTCCCTCATTTTTAAAATCAAACGTCAGTTAGTCAACTTTGAACAAGTTAACGATGCACTCTCTAAAGTTGTTCATTGGTTTAATGTAAATAATCTTCTCCTGAACGAAAAAAAGACTAAATTCATTAAATTTTCAACGCCAAATGTCAGGCAGCTAACTACTAATGTTCAACTTAATGGAATAGATTTGGACCCTGTTGAGTCGACGGTTTTTCTTGGAATAACGATTGATGGTAAATTACAATGGGGCCCACACATAGAAAAATTGTCAGGAAGGCTAAGTTCGGCCGCCTATGCTGTTAAAAAAATTCGACAGATAACTGATTTAGATACTGCCAGAATTGTTTATTTTAGTTATTTTCATAGTCTTATGTCATATGGGATTCTTCTCTGGGGAACCTGTGCGGATATTAATACAATCTTTGTTTTACAGAAAAGGGCTGTTCGAGCCATTTATAACCTTGGTGCAAGAGATTCCCTTCGGGAAAAATTTAAAGAAATAGATATTCTGACTGTAGCCTCTCAATATATATTTGAAAATCTATTGTATGTACACAAAAATATATCAAATTTTAAGAAAATGTCCGATATTCATAGTGTAAATACCAGAAATAAACACAATCTTGCTGTACATCGCACTCGCCTCCACAGAGTAGGCAACTCATTCATGGGTCAATGTATACGCTTTTACAACAAACTTCCCATTGAAATTCGAAACTTACCCATTAAACGATTTAAAAGCTGTATTAAAACCAAACTTTGCAAAAAAGGGTACTATAACATTTCTGATTATTTAGAAGACAAAAAAGCTTGGGATTGAACTGTTCGCTCTGCTTAAAGCCGTTTGATTAAACCCTAAAACTTGCCATTTTAATAATTATACAACGTTTTATATACATACCTAATTATTGACATTATTAAATATTATATACAAAATGACATGAATATTTACTTTGAAAAGTATTACATATATTACTTTAATTATTGTGAATGTGAGCACTATGTGGGTCATTTGTTTTCTTTAAGATTATCTCTTTTTTCCTCTTTCTCAAGTAGTTTTAATGATGGTCTGGTTTTTTGAGTACTTTATGCGGCCTACCCAAATGTCCTTTCTTTGGTATTGTTCGTCGAGTCGTTGAGCTCCTTAAATCCTGAGTTGAGCTACACGTTTACTGACAAATGCTTGCACTGACTGGACAGGTCCACTCAAAATTGTGTGGTTCTTTCCTCAAAAGACCATTTCAGACACGGATCTACATGGTCCTCACATGATCTGACCAAGATTATGTCTGGACTTTAAAAGAGACTTTGAGTTTGACTATCCCTGAGAAGAAATGGCGAAACAAACTCAGGGGGAGTTTGTTTCGCCATTTCTTCTCAGGGATAGTCAGATAGGAAATGTCGACTTCCTCAAGCTTGTTTTTATATTTTTTATATGACGTGTAAAAGTGATTCCGATATCCTATTTACAGAATAAACGATTTCATTTCATTTCATTTCATTTCATTTCAACATAATTGGGAAAAGGCAAGGCAGATTTTTTGAAATAAATGATTTGACTTTGACAATGAAAAAAATCATACTGATTTCTTTACTGAATATGCAGATAAGCAGGAGAAGTATGCATTTATGTAAAAAGATATTTTTTTTTTTTTTTTACAAAATTAGTAGTTGGATCGGGCACGAAATGTTCTGTATTAAAAATAAACAACCCTGGAATTCTTGGATTGCATAACTATTCAGATGCATATTTATTTAAAATTAATGTTTAACCCCCGATGCAAATATGTGTATGTAGGGTGTAAGGGAAGGTATGTGTAACCCCAGCAAAACAGTGTGCCTTAGAGAAAATTGAGTTTTACAGATAATTAGTTCATAGTTAGTTGCAATTTGTTCAAGTTATATTTTCGAAGTTATTCGAGAAAAACTGATTTTGCTGGAGTAACGTTACCCCAGCAAAATGTTTTTCAAAAAAGGCATTTAGCCTGAAACCAAGTACATGAAAAGATAGCTTTTGATGAGTTGTAAATGTATACCAATAGCAAAATTTGTTCATCTTATAGTTTTTGAGATATTCAAGATTTTGCTGGGGTAATGTTTTGGGATTTTCAAAATCTCGAAAACTGTTTGTAGCAGAATTTTGAAAAAAATACCATTTATAGGCCTTAATTTGTTCAAATTTGTTCAAACATAAGTATTTCGATTCATCAATTGTCGATGCAATTAATTGTTTTTAATTTGTGTAAGTTAAGATAAAGAAAACATTTATTTTTTTATTAAATTATGTACGTACAAATCCTGATTCGGCGTAAATATTACCTCGGCTACTTAGGTAGGTAGTTTATGCATTCAATTCAATAGTCAGAAAAAAATAATAATTAACACTTTTGTCGCTTCCGGAATCGCGAATTTTTTTCGATCGATAGGTACAAAAGTGCATTACATACAGTGTGAGTCTTTATAATGTGCACATATTGAAATGAGGGAATCTATATGCTTAATTTTATCTACGGAAAAAATACAAAAAATTCTAAATTTTTATTTCAAAATTTCTATGTATTTTTTTTTTTATTGGTTGATGCAAAATGGGCGGTAAACAGATGTGGTCATCCTGTGCATGAAATTTTGTTTTCGTGGTGGTGTCAGATGTACTTGGCTGTAACTGTAGGTACATGTCATACATACAGCCAGTTAAAATAGACAATTTACTTTAAAAACAAACCATGTCATAAAAAAAAACTCTTTAATTACCTGATCTAACATTAATATATGCACAACTTATAACGAAAGACACCAGAGAGGTTCCAAGCCAATCAGCCTAAATACCTACACTGAGCAGACAGTAAAGTATGCAAGTAATTATCTTAAGCAGTCAATGGCTTAGAAGTTTTTGTGTTGTTGCTCATTAGTTCCCATAGAATATTTTAAAGTTGAATGTAAATATTGTGTTGTATCATCATTATTTTTATCGCTGACTGCACTGGTTTTTGTACATAAATCTTTCTGTACGTACTTGATTGTCTGTTTCACAATTAGTTTGTGTTCAGTGCAAGATTGATTGATAGTTGTCATAGCATATTAATGTAGATCAATTGGTCCAGTCTGACTAGTGTTGTCTTTCATCGTAGTTGACCAACGATTTTTTAAGTTTTGTTTGGATAATCATCATCTTTCTGCCCTTGTCCCATGTTACTCGGGATCGGCGCATCACGTTTTCTTCTTCCATTCTCCCCTGTCAACCGTTACGCTATCATTCACTCCCTTCTCTTTCATATCATTCCTTACACAATCCATCCATATTTTCTTTGGCCTTCCTGCCCACCTCTCCATCCATTAACATTTATATTCATCACTCATCGTTTGCAATATATCTCCTGCAATATACTCGCGGCGGACTCTTGGACCCCTATTAAATAGACATGTGTATACGCTTTTGTACCTAAATGTTGTTTGGAGTATGTTCATCTGAAAACATTTAGGATTACCCAAAGTTTATGACCGATTTTACAATTGGCATTGGTAAAATAATATAATCACTACCTACATATTATAAAACAAAGTCCTCCGCCGCGTCTGTGTGTCTGTCTGTTCGCGATAAACTCAAAAACGACTGCATCGATTCTCATGCTGTTTTCACCAATGGATAGCTTGATTCTCGAGGAAGGGTTTAGTATATAATTTGTTAAGTTTTTGTATGCATTTTTGTATAAATTAACGATATTTGTTGGAGGTGTCGGAAAAAAATAAGCCGTCTGGGAGCTTTCAACGAAAACGCTGTCTAAACCCTTTGAGATACAACAAAATATAGTATGGTGGAATTATGTATCTTAAAAAGGTCTTCAAAAAAGTCCGCGATGGCATTTATATGTCTATCTCATAAGGATAACATACTATATCCATTTTATTGTCTTTTTGTAGGTATTTGTTTGCCGAATTGTACTCTTGGAAATACGATTACGATAACAATACGCTATAATATCAGTAGCTATTAGCCAAATTAAGTTCGTAGATAAATAAGCTAGCTACTTATGTATATTTCAAACAGTGTACAAGAATATTTATCATAAAAACATTACTAAACACGGCGGCCTTATGATCAAAATTTGTGCATTCCAAAACTTTCGTTACTTTAACACTGACATATTTATCACTTTTCGATAAACTAACACTCAATACGAAATCTACACTTATTTCTCAGTAATTCTGTATAAGATTCTTCTAAGATTAAACCGTTTTCTCATTGAATCCATTACTTTACGCACGTATAACCTTGATGAATGTTTACAATAAGCATCGCGCCACACGACCACAGAGTACAGACGTATTTTGTTTTCTTTTTTTTTTTTTCGTTCGTTTAGTGGTGTTCCCGCTAAAATGTCAACCGGTCAAGTATTAGTCGATTAATCGAATTCTACAGCCAGATCGTGTTGCAAGTACAACATAAATGTCAAATATTTCGTCCAATTGAGAACGTGACTCTGAGAAAAGTTATGCACCAATGGTGTTCATTTGGCATTTCGAGCGTTTTATGTTTTATCAGCACAAACGGTGTATCATGCGACATTTCGGAGGATTTCGTTTTGTTTTCACATTGTTGGTACTTAGGTGAATTATTTTAAAATTATTATTTGTGTCGCATTTTTATTTTGTGTTGTAATTTGGTACAATTGATTGCTTTAAGAATTAGAGTGAAATTTCGTATTTTGATTTTGTGTTTGTTATCTTTAGGTAAAGACTCATTCGCGTTCAGAACATAAGTACTTTTATTATATTAAATCATTTGCTTCAGTTTCTATTCACCTATTGAATCACATTAAAATTAATATTAAGTTAGAATTTTGAGATATAGCCTGGGATATGGAGAAGGACATATGGTACTTTTTATGCGATAACCGACATCCACGCGGGCGAAGCCGCGGGCAAAAGCTAGTGATATTATAAAGAAGCTAAAGCAAGTTAAATTATGCAAACACATTGTCAAAGATAGGTACCTAAAACGAAGTGGAGGAGCTTTCCTTATCTTAAGGAAAGCTAACCCCAGATCGCTCCACAATAGCATGCAATGCGGGTCACCGTACCGCCCGCCCATGAGAATTTGACCAAAATACGTTCATAAGATTTAGTACACACTGGATTGTAGCGACATCTATACCGCCACATACGAACTACGTGTAGATTTGGGTGATTTCAGATGTCTTACATCTGACATCACCCAAATCTACATCGCGCAAGCAATGTTTACCGCGGAATTTGCAACAACCATCGGCCAGTAAGTAGCCCATTTACGCATCTAGTCGGAGGATCCTCCCTTTTCAATGGAGGAACTATCCACCCTATTCCTCCATATCCTCGAAGGGTGGTAAGCCAATCCCAACTTCCATGACTGAGAAGTTGAAACCTAACGACTAGCATTTACCAACCGAAAAAGCGTGTACAAACAATGACAAAAACAGTCCACATGATCTAATCGCCACAAAAATAAATGCATCATGTAATATTTAAATAAACAATGTTTGTTTAAGTAATACTAGTCATCTTCCTCGAAAAGGAGGTGTGATTCGAATGCTTAAAATGAATAAAGAAATAATAAGCACGGAAAGCAATCTGTGTCACAGCTACTTCTGTAACAACTTCATGAAAAGCATTGCGTTTGAAATAAGTCAGAAAATCTCCTTGGAGTGCTTATTTTCGTGCACAGATTCAATCTAAGTCCAATGACATCCACTGACGCAGCTGCGGTTGAGATACAGTCATTTTCGCAGCATGAATATAGCTGTTGGTCTAATGGTTGCAAGCGCTACTGCTGAGCACGAGGTCATGGGTTCGATTCCCAGGTCGGGCAAAGTGGTATTGGGTTTTCTATCAGGAATTTCTCAGTAGCAGCCCGTATTCTGGATTTGAGCCTGGTTGATGGCAATAGACTCGCCCCTATCCTATTATTCACATGGGACTTAAAAATAACTAGTGAAATGTCGGTGTATTATAGGTACACATCTGCTTAACTCTTCGGGGATTACAGTCGTGATGTTATGTTATAAATATACCTCCCGCCTTTGTACTTGCAACAATAATTGTTAATTTCCTGCTGCCTGATTCTTTTCTTGGTGATGGAAGATCGGCCGTTGCAAAGTTGCGACATGTCACTTAGGAAATTACAATTCGATTCGAATCGTCTTGTCGTAGTGCGGACATTCTTGTTCCGTCTTGGTTGGAGGTTGTATTTTCGCTGATGTCCTTTAGATGGTCAGTTAATTGTTAACTGGAATTGACTAGGTAAATTACTTTGTTTTGTTAGACCGAACTTTCGTAAATTAGTAGTTTCGCTCCCAAATCTCGTCTGATTGGAATGATTAGGACCAAACTTGGCAACGTCCACTACATACGGTATAATTCAGCTCCCCGAAAATTACCTTCAAGATTCTTTCGTTGGATGAAATCAATCAAACTAACGCTTAGGACTTTGAACGCTAGACTAAGCTCAGTCTGTCAACATCTTGGGGACCAACTGCTATTTCGACATCACCTTCTCTTCGATCACATAAATATTCTAATCGCGTTGCATCCAAGTATCTTAACACCTTTATTTACACTCATTATGATAGAAGCCTATGGCCTAAGATGACACACAACTCTGATGTCATCGCTCAAGGTGCCGACTGAGTGGCCTTTCATCGTGTTTTCCTTGTGTTATTGTTTGTTTAATGGATAATGTTATAAAAGAACTGAGTACACCTTGTTCTATTGAAAAAATATCGTAAGGAAATATAATGCGATCTGTATTATGAATTGATAAAGCGACTATCGTTACCACCTTCGTCGTTGAGCTAGGCTACACTACACCCTTCAATATTTATTTAGGTAATTCTTACTTTAAATCTATAAGAAAGAAAATTGCCGTGTTACTTTATTATGTGTTGCCAATTAATTGACACTAGAAAATTCAAATATTCCTCTCAGGGGCCAGAGCCCCTTCCTTAGCCTGCTAGACCCTTTATATAAATAAAGAGAACCTTACACAATACAGAGCTCACCACATAAGTCAAATCAGTAGCTATTCTAGTTCAGCCTACTGACGTCTCAATCAGTCTCGAGGTAGACCACAAAATGCCTGTGCCTTGGCCGTAAGTAAGCGTTCGATGTTTAAACTTCCAACTGCATTTTGATAGTCTCAGTCTCCAAGTTGGTTGGATTTTATGGCTTTCTTTGAAATGCTGCAGTTAAAGATTTTACGATTTTCCACCATTTTGTCGAATTCAAAATACTGTTTAGCTAATCTGTGGTTAAGTTCGTTATATTTGAAATCTATTAAAGTTTTCAACACCGGCTCTGACTACGTTTATATTCTTTTACTGTTATTTTTTTACGATGGAAGGGAAACGCAATCTCTGCTTCAGTCTGGTAATGAGTTTAATCTATGATATTGATAGAAAACGTTTACAGCATGAAAAGTATTAAGTTTATCAATATCTCCATAAAGCATATTCATGAACATGATAAATAGACATTAAATCCCTTTTTTCTCTTCGCGCAGTAAATACTTTACCGCGCTTTTTAGGGTTCCGTAGTAAACAAGGAACCCTTATAGTTTCGACATGTCCGTCTGTCTGTCTGTCCGTCCGGCCGTCCGTCCGTCCGTCCGTCCGCGGTTTAGCTCAGAGACTCTTAGTACTAGTTTTTATGGTGTACATAATAAAGAGTATTCTATCTATCTGTCTATCTACTAGAAAGCTGTAATTTGTTATTGGTATATTATATACTAGCTTCTGCCCGCGACTTCGTCCGCGTGAAATTTCTTGTTCCCCCGACACACCCCGTCGCATCACATTGCCTGCCCGTGCTTTTACTTAGTTTTCGCTTAAACTTTCATTAAAAAAAAAATTGTGTCCTAGTTAATAGGAATGTAATTCTTCCTTAAGAATTGGACTGTAAAATGCAAAAAGATGTCTTCAAATCCAACTCTCAGTTCCAGAGATTAGCGCGTTCAAAAACAAAAAAACAAAAAAAGGAAAAAAACCTGCCAAGTGCGAGTCGGACTCGCGCACGAAGGGTGCGCGAGTCCGACTCGCACTTGGCAGGTTTTTTTCCTTTTCCTTACCATCCATACTAATATTATAAATGTGAAAGTAACTCTGTCTGTCAGTCTGTATGTTAAGTTTTCACGCTGAACCGATCGTCATAAAATTTGGCAGAGATATAGCCTGGGATATGGAGAAGGACATAGGCTACTTTTTACGTGATAACCGACATTCACGCGGGCGGAGCCGCGGGCATTATCTATAAAAACGGCAAAAAAATCATGTCCGTTGTATGGAAGCCCCCCTTAAATATTTTTTTTTTCTGTGTTTTAGTATTTGTTGTTATAGCGGCAACTGAAATACATCATCTGTGAAAATTGCAACTGTAACTATCACGGTTCATGAGATACAGCCTGGTGACAGACGGACAGACAGACAGACAGACGGACAGCGGAGTTTTAGTAATAGGGTCCCATTTTACCCTTTGGGTACGGAACCCTAAAAACTAACTCTTCAGCTTTAGAATAGATTACCTCGCAGAGTTGATCATTATTTTGCTGCGGAGTTATTATAAAACAGTTATATATGAAATGATGTAAGGGCAACTTTGTTCAAAATTAAATACTTGTGATGAATAACGTATTTATTTGGATAAGGGTTAATACCATGTTTATGAAAACTCCTTCGCAAATAATGCATTAATTTCGAAAAAACTTGATTAACATAAAAAAAGGTTATAGTGAGTCAATCTTAAAAGATAGACATATGCTGTCGCGGACTTTTTTTTAGAGCTTTTATAGAGGAACAATTCCATCATACATGATATTTGCGTAACTTAAACCGTTTACGCAGCGCACGCAACGGAAGCTCTCAAAAAGGAATATTTTTTCCCCTTTTTGCAACATTTTACATTTATGCTCCGCTCCTATTGGTTGTAGCGTAATGTTATATAGCCTATAATATTTCTGAATAAATGGACTATCCAACACAAATAATTTTTCAATTCTAACCAGTAGTTCCTGAGATTAGCGCGTTCAAACAAACAAACAAACAAACTCTTCAGCTTTATAATATTAGTATAGGTTAATCACGTTCACGCCGACAAAGTGGTAAAAATAAAATCTTGAAAAATATATATTTTTCCTCCACTAAAGTGGAGATGTTATTTTTTCTCGTCCATCCCATGGTGTGGGGAGGCCGTCGTTGGATAGGCCGTTCAAAAATATTACGAATTTGTCGAAACCATTTTTCGATTCAGGGATCCGTTTGATATTCTTTAAAGTGCTAATTTTTGTTAGAGTCAAGCACAGACTACTTAAAGATACTACGTATGAGTCAAGTGTCTCCGCGCTCCTGCCAGCTAAATGGTTGTATTTGGATATGTGAAAAAAATCACAGCAGTATATTATATAACGAAGTTAAAAGGAAAACTATCGCAGCTAAGTAGACTTTACAGTTACCGAGTAATAGTCAACCAACTTACATTTGCAGTTGATTTACATGTTCTCCGAATTCTCCGATAAATTATGTATGGGAGAATATGATTTTGAACTACAATGTTAAGTTTTTTCTTGGGATAAATTCGTCCCAACTACGGAACCCTTCATTGTGCGTGATCCGACACGCACTTGGCCAGTTTTTATTGTAAGATCCTTCCACCATTTTAGATCGGAGACATCATTCATCTTTATCTATACATATATACTTACTAATAAAATAGTAATGAAGTCAAAACTGTACATACATCTGTACATATTTTTGAAAAAAAAAAATAAGTAATTGCTACGAGACGTGGGAACGAGTCTGATGCCGAAAATATAGTTTTCTGAATTTTTGTCCGTTCGTCTGGTTGTCTGGATGAAAGTTCCGGATTGGCGCAAAAACGGCTGAACGGATTTGGATGAAATTTGGCACACAGATAGTTTAGAACCTGGATTAGGACATAGGGTACTTTTAATCCCAGTAGTACAGTCCAGTGGGATATTTTCCGCCATCCACGCGGGCGAAGCCGGAAGCTAGTGTTTTCAAATAATAATGGTCACAATCTGTTCTAAAAATGATTTATTTTTACCCATCGTAATTATAATGTGGCCAGCTTAATAAAGATCGATGACTCAAAAATATGTGGTAGGTACTCAAGTATAAGTGTTTGAAATAATAGTAGTAGTAGTAGTATTCTAGTAGTTTTTGGTAATATAATTATCAGAGACCGCACTATCGCATTGGGTGATGAACCTGTAATGATAGTTATATGGGAAAAATAAATAAATTAGAAAAATTAAAAAAAAAATGGATCTATTTTATTTTTACTTATCAATATGCAGAATAGGAAACCGGTTGAACTTGGTGTTGCGTGGCGAAATGTTTCGGTTCAACTCCTAGACAAAATAGACTCGCTTTACAAAAAACAGTTCACTTTTCTAGGAAACTGGCCTGAAAATATTGTCATTATGAATGTCTGTAATCTTTGCTGTTTTATTTATGCAACATTCTGCTGTGCGTCTGTAAATTTTTTCGTTAATTCACTATTCTGGGTATCATGTCGGCACACTTTTTGTGCATGAGTTCGAAGTTCCAGTGGTATAATTCCTAATGGTATTTGCTCATAGCGTAATTGATATTATCTTTCTGTAGTTTACTTGAATATCATGGTGTTATCCGTTTCCCAGGCTTAAATTCTCCTCATTGATATTGGCTTCCCGTGGGAGCTTCAAAATTTCCCAGACCAGACTCGCACAAAAACAGCACCTTCACAGCGTATGTCTGGCTATATTTTATAGCTGTTGAATGTGGTTAAAGATCGATTTTGTAACTGTGTGTGCAATCTTAACTACGATTGTTTGCTAATCTAGTTTTGTTTTTATTTTAGCTTGGGAATTGCATTGCCCCTTAATTACTGAAAGGGTATACAATAAAAGTAAAATATTTCGCATCACTCGCTTGCTCAGCCAAATGATTACAATATTTTCGGAAGACGTCCAACTCCAGGAATGGATAGCGACAGACAGTTTATAAAGATCACCAAGAGCAGTGTGCACTACCCTCCCTTAAACACTGTATTTCATATTAGGAACATATTAAACCCATTGTGAATCTAGGCCAGCATCACAACTCATAAGAAGTCACATTAACAAAACAGTACTTGTCAAATACATACTTTCACGGCGTGCGCACACGCACATTAACGAAATAGGTCGCATCAGTTTAATGGTTTATTAATAACGTATTTGTTGTGTATGAGAGAATGCAGTCAACATTGCGGAATGAGTGGACCGTTCGTTTATTGACATGTCGTAAAGCCAGGGGGTATTAAATAGGCGTTTCAGCATTCCTCTCTGAATGGTGATGGTGGTCTAACCGTACTGGATATCTCTAGAGGTTTTGGTTGATGCAAAAGAATAAAAGAAAGAATAACGTTTAAATTGGACACAGTTCGTGAAACACAAAACACAAATAACAAAATAAAGAAGTAAAAACAATGGTGCCTTACGGCTGCACCAAAAACGTTACAGTTAAGGGACTAGGAGAGATGGTCATTCGTAAGTGAATTACTGACCTGGGGGCCAAGTCTACTAATGTACAAACGTTGCAATGGTCTCTTCATTGTGAGTTTTTGACAGATTTGCCATACAAACACTGTCAAATACTCACAATGGCGAGACCATTCTGACACTATTGTAATAGCAGGCTTGAGGCCCTGAATAGATGACCATTAACTCCTCACTGCTGCGCCATAAACCTTTATAAAAAAACAAACCGTTACATATGATGTTGAGATGAAGAACATGACGGCGCTATTTCATGAAACTGTACTAGAGAAATACTTAAATTCTAAGAATAATCTCCTAAACAGGGGTCCGAACAGTTTTCGTAGTGGTTCAAACCGTTGCAGTAGTACACTAACGAAACAAACCTTGCTGATTGGATAATTTTTTCTCCAGTGATACCTGTGTTGCCAAGCGAGAAGATGAATGTAAACACTTACCATTAACTTAACAAACCAATAAAACCAAACCAATAACAATATCCTCAAAGCGCGCACATCTTCATACGCAAACTGGACGCTAATTGACTGGCTACTAATTAAGGACAATGAGCCCAGTTAGCTGACTACTATGTGCTGCATATTTGCATTTAACTGCACATACGTTTTACGGTCTTGGGTTGTTTAGGCATGCGGGTAGTCTAATATTACATTACAGCGCATGTGCTGGTCGAAGACAGCGTTCGTTGTATCTTGCTGGATAGAAACTGGAGTTATATCATCCAAATATCTATTACTTATCAGATTAGAGTTGATGTACTACTAGCATAATTTATAGCGTTATTCATGAGTAAAAACTTCAATATGTCCGTGGGAAGCATGACGACCATCTTTAACCGGAAACAGAACATATTTTCGATAAAATTGGAAACATGGAACACAAATATTAACATCATTAGAAACATTTCAAGTACTTCTAACAATCCTTCAATGCCTCATCCCACAGTCACGACCGCACCTCCCTCGTAAAACTAAAAGTATTTAGATAAAACAAACGTAGTCACGTTTCTAACACCACTAAGCAAGCCAACAAATTATCTCTACACAATAGTGTTAGCA
The DNA here is from genome assembly GCA_947523025.1 of Dryobota labecula. Classification (NCBI taxonomy): domain Eukaryota; kingdom Metazoa; phylum Arthropoda; class Insecta; order Lepidoptera; family Noctuidae; genus Dryobota; species Dryobota labecula. The sequence goes on from OX383296.1 coordinate 23,939,755, forward strand.
CGTGTCTTAGCTTATGATGTCATTAAATATTGCTACTATGGCTTGCCAGTTATAACATCTGGACGAATTTAATAAATAAGCAGTTTAAGTGGTTGTTTATAAACGTTATATCGCGGGCGAGATCCGCCTCGTGCCTCCTGTCCTGGGGGACCCCAAAAGCTCGAGAAGTACTTTTTAATAAAATTCTAAACAAGGCTAAAAAGTAAAGGATGTAAAAAGCAGTTTCTAGTATAGTACGTAGGGACCTCCAGTCCAGGGACGTAGGCAAAGTACGGAAGGTGCTGAAATTTTCGAGCTCACTCCACTCGCTCTTGGATTATACATTCTCTAGTTTTTCAAACTTGTCTGCATAAGTCGAAAAAAACTAAACCCTTCCAATCCGCGGCAGGGTTATAAAAAATTTCGACCTCACTTCACTTACTCTTGCATCCTACTTGATTTTTAATTTCTAACGTTTCTGCATACTAGGTCGACAAAGTAACTCCTATTTCTGTATACATGTATGGTCAAAAGGCAATTTAACTTGGCCGAGACAAAGGGTAAACATTTTCGAACTTACGCTCGCTCTTACAGCCTCGCATCAGGCTTTCACCACTCTCTGCCTGTAACGAGTAATGACTGACCAGAATGAATGAGACGGAAAATCTATCTTGAATCTTGACTAATCTTGCGTTGTCAGTTGTAAAGAGATTCAAGGTTAATTGTTCGTGACTCTTGTAATTGAGAGATGATGGTCTAGATCTTTTTGCTGGCATACTTATTCTGGATTCGTGACTAAACCCAGCAGTCATTATATTGATTCACGTTCTTTTACAGAGACGTTTATTGATTGCTTTTGTCATCACGATTATTTTCTTCGTCTGGACGATAGCAATTACTAGAAAAATTAACAGTTTCAAAATCTTTGAAAAAAACCTTGAATTCTTTAGCATCTATTTTAGAATATGACACGATACGGAATTTATTAAACCTTTTTCTTCTTGCCCTTTCCACTTGCGCTTCCAACAGTACAATGAACTATACCCGTGACATTTACACCACACCACTATAACATAATACAGCCACTAGCACAAGTGTTCACTGGTCTTTTTCATACACAACAATGTTTTTATGCTCTGATTCACTGTGAAAGGTCGGCGCGGCTGTAGTGTGGGCGAGACGTCGTGATTCGTTACGAAACTTTTTACAAGTAATCATCTAAGTACATACATACATCATTATTCTTCATCATAAAATTTCGTATTAAAAAAAGGAGTTTTTATTTTAGTCTAGGTGAATATAGCTTGTTCGTGTGAAAATGCATCCCTCATTTCTTTTCCCTCGTTTTTCAGGTCACTGCCGTTAGCCTGATTTACTGGCTGTTGATCTTGGCCTTCTTCGTTCTTCATGCTATTATTAAGCCTCGTATTCATGGTAAACAAAAGTTGCAAAACATGTTTTTATTTTGCTGTGCTCCTGGAAACACGGAGCGTTTCAGTGTTTGAAAGGTTGTAACAGTTTCTAGCAACTTTACGACAATTTTTACAACATGATGCTTGCTTGCATTTTTGTTTATACCTGAATAGTCAGAAGTAAATATGTTTGGATTTTTCTACTGGATATTGTCATATTCCGGTCGATGTCACCTGTAAAGCAGATGGCAGTCTGACATCTGTAGGTACAATGTTATTAGTATACTGGTGATGCTATGGGATAGGATGTTAACTGGCAACGTGACACCTATTACTATTTATACGTTATTAGTGAGTTTGTAGTCTATTGTCACACTTATTATATGGTGAAATGCTTATTACGGCCTTACTAATAATCAAAAAGCAATAATCGCCTGGCTATATTGAAAGAGCCTAACATGGTCAATGTTAAGCCATCATCATCAATACTCAATACTCAAATCTTTATTGCATTCCACAATGTATAAGCTTAGGTGGTAAACATAAATTAAGAACAAATCGTGGACCCTGTCGGGCACAGCAAAAGAAACAGGAAGTAGAGAAGACGACGATTATTATCATCCACAGCCTTTTTAACCCCCGACGTAAAATTACGTCACAAGGTGTATACATACGCGCTGGTTACTCGCTAGGAAATTATAAATTGGATCGTATAGGTCATAGAAAAATAAACACTCGTGGAATTAATGTTTCAGGTTTGTAGTCATAATTAAAGAGAAGGGAGTGAATGATAGAGTGACGGTTGACATGCGAGAATGGAAAAAGAAAACGTGTTGCGACGACCCCAAGTAACATGGGACAAGGGCAGGAAGATGATGATGATGTTTGTAGTCATAATTATTATATACCTACGCCATTCAAAGTTACATGCTGGTTGTTCAGGTATCCATGTGTGTAAAGGAAAATAAGTTTCAGGTAAAAATATCTTCCTTACAATAATATTATGTTACATATTCAATTCACCGTCACAGTTCGCCATAACGTCACGTCATTAAAATAACAATTGTTTTCCTATATTTCATAACAATACATGACTATGATTTGTATTTGTCACTTCCCTGATGACTAATTATACAATTTTATTTAATTGAACTAGGATGAATAATAGATACTGGGCAATTAGCATGCTCTTGTGTTGACAAATTAGTACCTAGTGCAATCTTTGGAATCTGTGTGTTCTAAGAGGAGTCTTCTTCGTGAATTCGTGATGCATTATATTTATCTGCCTGGATAGCAGAGCACAACAATAAACAACGATGCACATTAGAGCAATATGTTATTCGCAGGCTACTCGTATTACATAATTTACTTCACTGTCGGACGGCTCTACTACCGTCTGAATTTCACTTTTCTCATAATTCCTGGTCCATAAAATCATAATCAATAGTCGTTTATTCAAAGTAGGTTGTTAATTTTTGAACATCAACATTACATAAGACAGGCCTCCAAAACGCCCGCCCTTCACTCCTAGTGCTTTAGCTGGAAGGAATTCCTTAGTTGTATTAGTTCTTGGCATTTCAGGTTAACTGGACTTTCCAGATCGGACGAATTCAAGATAAGATTCGGAAGTTTACCAATAGAATGCATGATGCACTTTCTCTGTACTATTTATTTATGAGTTGCCTTACTTGCCTGCTGAAATATCTGGAAATGATGACCTTCCCCAACCCTCTTGCAGCCTCTTGCTATCAGTTTTGCTCTTGTTTTGCTCATACAGTCCTACAGGAATTTCCTCTCCTGATTACAAAAAGTCGATAAATAATAATAATTTATTTAATTCAGACATTCACAGTCCATAGACACACACATACATTAATTAAAATGATAAATTATAATAATACTATTTAAAACAAATAAAAACCCAAAATTAAAACTGTGATTAATAAAATTTCAATTCTCTGTCCATTAAAAATAATAATAAAAATAATAAAAATGTCAAAATTGTAAAATGAAATGTCAAAATATTATAAAATAAAAATTTAAAAACTGTATAAATTGTAACCAACAATAATAAGATATAAAAAAAAAAAAAAAAAATATATATGTATATACAGTTTTATTGTTATGTGTTTCATATTGCAGCAGTGGTATCGTTATCTCCAGATACCGATCGATTAGGTATCGATGGGTTTCGAAACATTGAGAGTTATCAGATACGGTGAATGCCACTTGCAACAGGAAAATTTTGTAGACGTGTTTTGTTGTGAAAAACATTCGGAATCACCTTGGTTATAAACATACGGTCATCATGAGCTATAAGGTGTTGCCTTGGCAACGCATGTTCAAGACCTTCAATGATGCACCTGTGCAGTTAAGTGCTCCTATTAGTCAGATGAACGGTAATGTAATACTTACCTAGAGGGAGTGAGTTTGACTTTGAAAGCTTTTATTTCTTCATCGGAACCTTCTGCTGCCTAAAGGATTTAAACTTGCTTCTTATGTATTGTATAATCTGCATATTATGTTCCCACTGCTAGGACACGGGCCTCCTCTCAGTGACAGGGAGTATTGTACACACGGCTATATAAGCTACATATATCAAACATGGACAGCGAGAGTGTCACAACACAATACATGTAGTTTTTATAACGCAGAACTTAAGATAATAATATATTTAAGAAGACTATTTAGTGCTCTATTATATTTTTATGGAAATTTAAATCTAAAGATATTTTTGATCCTTAAACGTATTTTATGTGTCACAACACATAAAATACGTTTACTCTCTTGTTGCCAACTTGCCATACATTTTCAGTATAAGCTGACCTCTCATTTTACGGAAATCCCATACAATGCGAGATCAGCTTGTACTGGAAATGTATAGCTTTATTTATGTAATGTAACCGTGAGTACAAAAGCAAAAATCAAAGGAGACAGGAATAGACTAAAAGTCCTTCAGCCGATCCATTACGTAAAAATGTCACCGTGAAAACTTAGATGAAATGAGCTCGAAGTGACCTGACGCTAGGGAATCCAGCGATTGACAGCTCACTTCATACTCACTCCACCCAATTTTCACGATGAGATTAACACAGAACTAGCTAACCGGACAGACCTTGTCCTGTTTCCTAGAATTCTATCGGAGCGCCACTTGCCGGGTCCAATTTTGAATCTAAACCATCCAGGGACCCACACAAAATTTCATCAAAATTGGTCCAGCCGTTTAGGAAGTGTTCAGTCACATACACACGCACAGAATAATCCATACTTTCATACATTATATTATAAATGTGAAAGTAACTCTGTCTGTCTGTCTGTTACGTTTTCACGCCATAACCGGAACCGATCGTCATGAAATTTGACAGAGATAGCTTGGGATATGGAGCTATTTTTTTACGGGATAACCGACATCCACGTGGGCGGAGCCGCGGGCATAAGCTAGTTATATATATAAAGAAAGATAGACAGGCTGGACCACATTGAGGCAAAAAATGTTTGTACCCTTTCGTATAACAAAATGGTAACAACAAGCAATCTTGGAGTAGAAGTATTTAGTAGTATTCTAAGAGTGCTACACAGATCTTTTTGCGCCTGAATTACATTGGCAGGGGGCGTTACTGGTGAACATTTTTGTAATTGTCCCAGAAATTGTATTAACTAATCAACATGGCGGCGTTAGTTCCGATTTCGGCCACGCGTCAGAAGAACCTTGTAGCGTTGTATCTTTATGTATCCTTCTTTCACCACCCTCAACACACCTCCTTCTCCTTAACCTCCCGGAGAACAATAAGGACATCCGCACACGATCGTTCCGAAGTCACAAATCTCTTGGCTGTCGCGAATTGTCTCCCGTCCTGCGTTCGCTACGCTCACGTGGTCTAATGAACAATAAGTGCTCGAGACATTAGCGAGGTCGCTGACCGGGTCATAAGGTGAGGTAGGAGTGATGACGGGGCGAGAAGTGGAACGAATCGCAAACAGCGAGCGGTATCGAGTATTGGAAGAAAGAAAGAAATTGGTTCAGCTGCTGCTACAAGGGCCTTTCAGCAATTATTTGATAGACTGGTTAAAAAAAAAAGATTGTGTGTAAATTGCGGCTGCATCAAATACATAGGTAGCAAAATACCAGACGAGGTACTAACTAGATTTTGGACTGTTTAACTTATGGTCTGGTGCCTCTCCAGTCTCTTATTAGTTTCGGCATCAACGAAGTAAGTAAATAAGCCCTGGCTGGAGATCTTATCAAGTTACGATGATGTTCGGTACTTAATTATTATGTTAATAACGACCTAAAATTGTCAAATAATTAATTAATATTATTCTTCGCTTCCTTATTAGCGTGGCTTGTTAGAGTTCTGAGTTATTACCGGCGTTTACTTGTGAAAAGCCGTGACTTGCATGCCAAGAATAAAAGGACCAGGACCTAGCATACAAGCTGTTTATACGGCCCGGGCGTCAATAAGGTACATACAATGTAACAATAAAAAAAAAGACTGACCCATTGGTATAGTCCACTTGTTAGTACACTACGACGTTGTTTATATGACTTAGAAACTAGTTTTAGTACTTACATCTAGCAGAAAAACAACAGAAACTACTCATTACTACGTCACGGTGGCATGTAGGCGCATCCAATGTCCCAGTACGGGGCTGTCCCACCTATCAGCTAAGGTTTTCAGGATGCTGTTGGGGCTGGCGCGCACCCTGCGAATAATCAAAGCGCGTGATGGCGTGAAAGCCATCTATTCTCGCCTCTGCGAACATGCCGGAAATACTGCAGTAGCGTGGAACCCCATCAACACCCTGAAGGCATTATTGTATTGTACGCGTAGAGCGCAGTATGCCCTCTGCGTGTAGGTGATCCACAGACTACATGTATAAACCGACTGACAGTACCCTGTAAATAGTATAGCTTTTACTTCAGTCGTGCATTTTGCAAATCTGCGAGCCAACTTATCACCCAAGCGACTTCAACTAAGTTGAGTGTTGAGTGACGGTGAGATTTTTAGCTGTACCTGAGTTGTCCGCTCAGCTTATGATAAGACCTCGCCTATAAACAGTCTCGCTATGATTGCGCGAATGCTCACTCCGATTACGTTGACAGCATTATGCAGGGTTGTTGCAGAAGTGAAGAACGGACTTTTTACTAAACACGGAAGCTTGGAGTGAACATACAATTACGTTCTTATGTCAGTTAGGTTTGCTTATAAAAAAATTGTGTGAGGTAGAAACGAGGCTTTAGCTATGTATGTTTTACGTGAAGTTTACGACTTTGGCTTGGAGTGAACATACAATTACGTTCTTATGTCAGTTAGGTTTGCTTATAAAAAAATTGTGTGAGGTAGAAACGAGGCTTTAGCTATGTATGTTTTACGTGAAGTTTACGACTTTGCGATAAGCTTTATCCAGCAAAATAAAAAAATAAAATTGAAGTATCTGTTTGGAACGTCAAAATAACAGCTTTTTACTAAATGCATGTGAAAGTATTATATACGGTACCTACTTTAATAAAAATCAATTTAAAAAAAAAAACAAACAGTGTCTGTTTGTTCCAGCTAATCACCGAAACGGCTGGGAGATAGCTGATGTTATAAAGAGTAACTTGGCTACTTTCATTTGTAGAAAAAACCACGCGAGCTAAGCCGCGGGCAGCAGCTAGTTATTTGTATAAATTACTTAGTCCGATGACATACTTCGGCAGATAATAAAAAAGTAAATGAAAATTACTGTATACTTATTACAACTTTGATTGTTTTAAAATTCTATTTCCGACGCCTTGTTTGGAGAACTCAACAGACCACAACTGCAAGCCTTTTTCAATCAAACACGATACCTATTTAAAATTACCTCGTAAAATATGTGCAAGAAAAATTTAAATTGGAATAATCGTATTTTTACTTGTAAATAATCGTATGTTAGAAACTCTTCGATAGTCGGATTTCCGATATCGATTAATCATTTTGAGCTATTGTATTCAATTTGATCAATCATAGACACTCATTAATACTCATTATGTTTAAAATATTATCGGTATTTAAATTTAATAACAATATTTAATGTTTACATTAATAATAAAATTAAGTGTTATCGCACGCACTACTTCCGGTCTTACCACCACGTTTTATTATTAATGTCAGTCTAGGCGGCTTTCGGTAAACAAATACCACGTGATGGGAAGTAGTGCGCACGGGGGTTTTTTTTTTGGAGAGACGTAAAAAGGTTAAAGTGTAGACAAGTGAAAAGTGATTTTGTGGAAACCTAATAGATATTGTGAGTGATATCCTGACAAATTGTTTTAATTTCCCTGGACTTTAATACGTATTTGCAAAATAAATTGTTTCTAGCCTGTGTCTCAGACTCACAAGAAAATTTACGGTTCTTGGGTGCCCTGGTATACCTATACTGTAGGTTGCCAAGAAAACTGGATTATAAATACCTATGTTATAACTTTATGTATATCTAGACGAGATGATAAATGATTATTGTCCAAAATTTACTCCTGTTTTCGTCATAAGTTGGCACTCAAACGCAAAAGTAGAAGGAAAAAATACATAAAATATTTAAATTACATTAAACAGTAGGTAACGGTTTTTCAGATATGACGACGTTAAAGTATCAAACAATTGATTGGAATTACCATACATTAAATATATATAACTAGCTTTTGCCCGCGGCTCAGCCCGCGTGGATGTCGGTTATCGCGTAAAAAAGTAGCATATGTCCTTCTTCATATCCCAGGATCATGACGATCGGTTCAGCAGTTTAGGTGTGAAAATGTAACAGACAGAGAGAGAGAATCAGAGAATCAGGGCCTCAAGTCTGCTATTACAATAGTGTCAGAATGGTCTCTTCATTGTGAGTTTTTGACAGATTTGCCATACAAACACTGTCAAATACTCACAATGGCGAGACCATTCTGACACTATTGTAATAGCAGACTTGAGGCCCAGACCGACAGACCGACAGACGGACAGACAGAGTTACTTTCACATTTATAATATTAGTATGGATAGGCGAATTGAGAACCTCCTCCTTTTTGAACTCGGTTAAAAAAGAGTTCCTTTAGAGGAAATATTTAAAAATTTCGTTTCCTCCTACTCTGAAATCAAAAGCAATATCTGCTTATTCCCATGCCTCACGTATTGTCGCCTTGGAGGAGTTGGAGGGTAATGGAGCTATTCAACAGAACTACACTTCTGAGTTATAGACGTTTAACAAATAAATGATGCGCATAAACAGTTATTTTTACATAAATCAGCGTCTTTAGAGTTTAAAAAACCTGCTTACAGTGATGATACCTATCGGTTTGATTTATTGACTATAAACTATGGGTTTCGCTTAACACGTTAATGCACTAAACTCGATTTCGCAAACAATTTGGGTTAGCTCCATTGCCCTCCAATGTGATGTTATGCGTGCCAAACTTGGTCATTCACAAAAATTTAGCAAAACAAAGTATGAACATGCCAAAGAGGAGTTGAAAGTACTTTTATGAACATAAAAAACTAAGAGACCCAGTGAAAGCTACGTTGATTAGGAGAAGAACAAAATCGAAGGATGTGATTAAGCAGATACTTAAACTAAAATGGAGATGGGTAGGCCAAATTCAAAGGCTAAACCACAAAGATGGGCCCAGGTCGTGACAAACTGGACCCCCAGAAATAAGAAAAGAAGGAGAAGCCGACCTTACAGAAGGTGGGAGGATGGAATTGAGGAAATATCTGGCAAATTTTAGGCAAGAACAGCCAGACTACGGGATGAATGGAAACATTTGGAGAAGGCTAATAAAGTAATCACACTAACATACTTTAAAATATTTTTCTTATATTCTAACCCTAATATAAATAAACACGGTATTAAGTTATAATAGGTACAAACGTCAAAAAAATTATGGTTATACCGAAGTTATTCCTAGCATTACTTTATTTTTTACTTACCTAAGTACTTATTATGTATTTACCAAATGATGTGAGGTAATAAACACAAGAAGTACTTGCTTTCTGTAGGCCTGTGGCAAGCGATAGAGGTCACACAACGCTGACCGCAAGTTGACGAAGCTACAAGTAGGGCTACGGAATGTTATGTCAATATGTATATGCCTTTATGATTGTTTCACCACACTATAGTCTATCTCAATAGGAGGTAGGTGCGAGGTACCTACTTGTGTTGTGGTACGTAAGAATTCCGTTATATAATGTCATGGTGATGTTAGTGGCCATCAATACCTCGATGACTAGGCAATCTATGGCTTCGAATTTTGAATCTTCCATGCTTGCTTTGCGATGAACATGTTATCATGGGTACCAAACTGCAACCTCATTAGTGGGTCCGTGATAAAATTGTGTAGTGTCTGCAGACCATATATTTTATGACCATATTTTTTTTTTAAGTAGGACGACATTTACGGCTTTTCTCATTACGGAAGTTCCGAAACCAAATGTAATTAAAATAACTATGAATTAAAATGTCATTATACTACGGATTTGATGCATAACGATTAACACTTGAATAAATTCCATAATCTTTGAGAGCGAGCTATAAGAGACAAAAGGACGAATATATTAATAAACATTATGACGCTCACGTACCGATGGGTCCCACAGGCAAAATGCCTGGAATAGTAGCGGGATGAGACGACACTCCAGAAATAGACAGGGCTTTTGACGTAACGTTAGATAATCGAATTGGATTCTTGGTAAATATCTTAGAAATGTGTCTACCAAACGAATAGCATTATTGATACTCTGAAGCTGGTGAATGGGTATGAGAGCCATAATTCAACGAAATTATATTATCATTGGAACCCTGATATGATTGATATGATTTATGTATTGACTGAAGAGTTCGTGGAACATCAGACACAGAACAACAGAAACAAAACCAACGTAAAACTATTAAAGATTTTGTTGAACACTGTTGAAAATAATACAGCCGAGGCTGGAGGCCAAACTCCAGGATAATAAATTAATAAACTCGAGGTAAACCAAAAGCAAGCCGTTTTAACTCAATCACTACCGTATAATAACAACTGACCTGACCATTCAACTACAAAGGATGATTAACGTATGACTCACGCTAAGAAAACAAACTATCTACCAAAGGCGCCATGTTTGAGCCGAGAATATCGCGAACCCTACTTCCTTACATTTTCCGCGGCAAGGACGCTTGAAGCGCAGCGTAACTCAGCGGAAGTGCTTTATACATCCACACACACAAAGAACACGACGCATCGTTGGCCATGCCCAGGGTGAGAGCTTGCGCGGATGTTTTGGCGGGCGCGAAATATCAACCAAGTTAAACTGTCGTTTGCGTTCATATGGAAGTAACTATGGTGGACGCCTTACGCGACAGGCGGAGAGAGACGAGATGGAGCGAGATCAAACGCGTAATTTTCAAACGTTCATCCGCTAGTTGCTGCTATATTTATTTCTTTAATACTTCAAGCACACAAATGTACAGTGGCGAACTTAATGCCATAGGCATTCTCTACCTGTCAACCCTTGGGTAATGCAGAGACAAACAGTGGTAGGTGCAATTACGAAAAAAGCTAAACTGATAGGCAAAACCTAACCTAACCTAACCACCTATTGTTGTACCCTGTGGAAACACACCTACCCACTACTGCCCGCTATAACTACTCGCTATGCACTGTGGCCACCTAACCGCGCCCGCTACCGCCATATTCACCGCTCGTTCACCCTGGACGAGGTTACTGCCTCAAGGGAAGTGATCTCTTAATTGCATTAGTGTGAGTTTCTTTGAACGTGATTTGCATCTGTGCCGGTGACCTGCTGAATTTAATTCGTGCTAATTCTGTTCACGTTACTGTCATAATGGTCTGTTTTGTTTTTATGCTTTCATTGCCAGTTGTCAATGACATGTTGAACGGCTGTGCAAGGAATGCTAGCAATGTGTGTTGCCTTGTTAGTTAACTTCTGTTTGAATGATTTCACTGTAGTTTGCCGATGGGTTCTAAATGGTTTCCTAATTAAATTATTGGGAGGAAAGTTTCTATTTTTTTATAAGTAGTGTCGAAATTGGAAATAGCAGGAAATTATTATTTTCCGGTTACTTTCCGGCCACTGTTACATAAAAGATTTTGTCCCTCTAGAGGTATTGGAACAAAGCCCAGATGTAAGGTGGTTAGGTATTGAAATACAAGGAAACAATAAACTGTTTGAAATAACATATGTTTAAAAAGAATACTCCTTCTTAAAACAATAGACGGTAGCCTTTAAGGGTCTACCGCATTAATAATTAATTACTTATATCAAACACTTATACCAAGTTAACCTTTATAATAGGTAGGTAACTATAACTGTCACTTATTAATGCCAGCCAGCTCAAACTTCAGCCGAAAGAACTAAGGACGTGGGGAGTTGGAGATAAAGCCAGTACTGTTCCGATTTTATGTTTAGATTAAAATATAATAAAAGATTAAATTATTAAGGTGTAACCTTCCAATTATTTTGTAAGTTAACAATTAGTAAATGGGCGCCAGGGATTTCGAAAATCCCGGATCCCAGAGCCGATGAAGTTGTCCAATATTCTTCCAGATTCAGATACATGAGGATGTCGAACTCGGGGTCCTTAATTTAATTTTCCGATAAAGACCGGGTTCCCAATATTGAAACCCGGACAAAAGTAATATACCTAATCCCCATAGTTGACGATAACCAGTAAATTTACAGCGTAATGCCTCCATTAATCATTACATTACCCATAAATCCGCTTCATTAAATAAAAGTAACTCTTAGCCCCCTTCATTTGCACGGCTATAGTAGTTTTGCCTTTACATTCATTCTCATTGAAACCAAACAAATTCTCAATCAATTCTGAAAGTTTAGAAGCCATAATACTGCAAGTCTGCAACATTTATCAAGTTCGTCTGCTACTTGATGTTCATCGTGTCTCAATCTATGTTTTATCGATCCATGTCTGCCGTTTAGTTAGATTGATGAGCCAATTTTGCCGAAGCGTCGTCGATGTAATATTTATGTTATGAGAAGTTTTAGCGATACCTTTAGTTATGTAATTTTATACTTTGTCTAGGGTTTTGGATTCAACTGATGCTACAGTAGGAATATTATTGAATTTGTTAATACTGTAACAAGATTTTGAATCTTAATTCTCATTACCTACTTCAAAACTCCTTAAAGCAGTCTAAGTAAAAAATATTCCAGAAAGTACTCCTCGTTTCACTTACAGTTATAGGCGCATGTCCTTCAGAGAACAATCTTTCCATTTACAGCCAAACAAAAAGCCAGATGTTTCAACAACTCAGTCATCAAACAAGACACATAGTCGTAATATAAAATTAACAACATACAGACATAATTATTGTAATATGTAAATGCCTTAGTGAATTATATTCAAGAGAGTGACGTCATTCTGCATAATAGCTATGATAACATTCTTTCTAGATGACCAACTATTTATCATATTTATGAGCTTCCGAATTTGCTATTATAATTTCTGCTCTATGACTAATACGGCCTACTAACGTACAAAGTGTTTATTTATAAACATTATGTTATCGTGATTTTCCTCCACGTGGATAAAAATATAAGAGGTAAATAGATATTTTACACAATACAATCGCAGTGCTATTTTCATCTTAGGTAGGTACAATCTAGGGTTGCCAACTTTTTTTGACAAATAAAACGTATAAAAGTGGTTTGGATAGGAAAAAAATAAAGTATTAGGAAGAAAAAAAAGTATATTTAAAATTTTATGTTTTTTTTGCTTTAAAAACGTATTTTTGTGTGCTTTTAGCACATGATAACAAAGAATTACTCGTCATTTTCAGCATTAATATTTACTTTAAAATGCATTCTTCACTTATAAACAAAACTAACGGACCAGTTTTGTACAATTTCGTCGATAATGAAAGACATCCGTGACAAATGTCACAACTGACATCTAACATTTCGTTCAGTAATTAAAAATTGTTTCCATTATCCGTTTTAAATATTTCGTTCAGCAATTATGAATCGTTAAGTACCCATAATGAGTATTTTGTTTTACGCACCACAGTAAAGGTTGACAATAAAGTATTTTTGCATACTTTATTTGTATGTAAAAGTATAAAGTATAATTACCAAAAATAAAGTAGGATACGTTATTATAAAGTATGGTTGGCAACCCTAGTACAATCACCTGTAGAAAGATAAGTATCAACTAAATTGAAAACGAAAAAATTAACTTTATTCATTGGTTGGTTCTGATTGACGTAACTCTTGCTATATCAAAGCATATTGACAAGATTAAAATGGACCAAGAGGATAACGAAGAACTGACCTATACCATTTCATCCAGCCATTAATTGATGCTTGTTTTCAATCATCTAACTAGTCCTGCCAGATTACTTGCACTTATCCCTAACCTGAATCCATTCCTTTTACTGACACTGATACTGCAAACTGTTCGCCCTTATGACCTTATCTTGAACCTCACCTACTTATATGTTCCACCAGTGAGTGAGTAAAACGAGAACCCGTGTAGTCGCAGGACCAGGCGCAGTGACACACTTTCTCCCTTCGGTATTAAGTGCACATTTGTATGCGTGTCCCGTGCCAACATTGCTCAACCATCGTCTAGCAAGACTGGTCACCGCCGCACTCTATTTGCTATGGTTGCGGGTTGTTGGTGGTATGATGATGGGCAATAGAGTTGAGAAAATGGGTACGACAGCTGGAGTTGTTGTAGCCCTAGAAACGAAGTCCTTGTAACTGCTGACAAACAAAATTAGGGGGGTCGTGTTTGGGATTGCTCGTTTTGTGCTTTGCTAGAATCTAGTTAATCCAGCTTAACAAGCTGTCTCGTTCAACAGGCTAGTTCATTTCGACACCTGCAAGGAATAACATTGTAACTGGTATGTTACTAAATATAAGTTACAATGTTATTCCTTGCAGATGTCGATATATAGTTTTTCTATGATTTACGAAACACTATCTCGATCTCGAGTGTATCTCCTGGAACGCATCAAAGTTGATGTTGATGATGTTAATGTTGGTTAATACTGTGTTAAGGCAGATCTATGTTATTTTACTGGCGGATGCTGCTACACATTCTTCCGATCTAAACGATATCACGCTTAGTTCCATCTTACAAGTTACGACATCCATAGGATGTGGGGGAACTATTCTTAGATTAGATCTCACACAAAGCCAATAATACGTTTTGGTTGATCCTAAGAATAAAAAGTTCTGTCTTGATCGTTGAGTGTTTTAACGTGAAGTGTGTAGGATTGTACGCCCAAATCTCCGAGTAGGATTAAACCGGCATTATAACTAGGCCGACTACGTCAGAGTACGTGCCAATGCCGACCATATCTACCTACATAACTATTATATCACTACTCAAATTAATTTGATTATCGATATCTACTAGTCTAATTTCGATATCGCGTTTATCAATTCGACACCTTATGCCTAAAAGTTGCAGTAATTATGTGAAGCCAGGCCGACAATTTTTACCTTTTGCAGCCTTCCATTCCGCAGCGTCAGTTATAAAAGATAATGATACTCAACTAATATCCCCGGTTTTGCCGGCTTCAATTGAAGCATTTTATTTATCGTTTGATAACTCAACAGTTGATAAACAGCGATAATTCACGATAGATTATTATTATTGTAGGCAATAATGCACAGCCGAATTTGTTACGTAAGCGTTTGAGTAAATATGGATATGTTAGTCCTTGGCCTTGCGGGTGTGGACACTGAATTGAACAACTGGTCCCGATGGTATTAATCCTATCATGTTCATACATGTAGAAGGCTAACTTCTGGTATTAGACCAAAACCACCGAAAAGTAATAAACTGCAAATTCTCCAGATCTAAACTTGGAAAGTTGTTGGTGGAAAACCTGAGCCTTTTTTAAAAGCTATTGAAGAAATGGGTCAGCGCTAATGTAATGTTACTAGGCCATGACGCCTGTGCTAGTTTTTATATGTCTTCGGGATTTTTTTAAAACATTGTCTTGTTTACTTTGTATGGTACAAACTTAAATATTTACTGGCCCTGTTGCTAATCGAGGGATTAAGTAATAATTTTTTAAAGAAAATTAAAGAACAAAATTACACACGGCGCGAGCCGGGCGGCGCGTGCGGTACTTGGCCTGGCGCACTCTGTGTTGACTTTGTAAGGAGTTCACTGATAATCTCTATCCAAAAACCAATTAGTTCTCAACTGAAAGAAATACTTAAATCTGCAATGTAAATCAGGTGTCTGTCGGTCTAAACTTCCGCATTTTACCAAATCAATTAGTTTTCAAATTGACATGGCGATTTTTAAACTAGCATCTGATACGTCTTAAGATTGAAAACATTTTCAACAGCCCAGTCGAGTGTTTAGTATCGAGTAATTAATTCTCAGTAGGAAGCTTAACATATGGCTATCCTAAGAACTGAAGGTTGAGTGCCACTTCACTGCATTGGCGCACTGATAAAGAGAGTCCTTGATGTTGTTTTCTAGTCGTTAATAGAAGTAATTTTCAATTCCTTAAGGTATTAGCAGTTGCAGATACGGAAGGGAGATATACCAGATGTTTTCTTTAACAAAAAAAAAAACGAACTAAAGAGTCTTGTCGCTGATGATTTTGGACACAAAGTACAAGCAGATTTGAAATTCATATACTGTACCTATTCCCAATATGAAAATCCAAATTTAGAGCCTAAATCTAAGAAGATTCCAAATAATGATTAAAAATGGTTCCTAAGCACTTCTCAGCTTGAACATACAACAAATTAGAATAAATGAACTTATGGGGCTCGCTATCCAGCGAATGTATGAGTCATCGGGGGGAAATCCTGCCCTTATACATAGTAGGACAAATAATCCCACATTACCGGAATGGATGAAGTCATCCAACCTCAACTACTGATTCAGTTTCTAATATTTTATGTCTTCTATGTATACACTTTGTCATAGATTTTGTTGGTAACCAATAAAATAAAAATGTTGCTAGGATAGCCGTCAAAATGTCTGGAAATTAAAGCGACATTTTGTGATTGGGAAATCGAATTTCGAATGATCAGTCTTTAATTTTACATTGCAGAAATGGCTCCCAAATTGACTCTGTAAAAACATCAAGAAAGTAGTAATAGTTTGGAGACTCCCCACCACTTGGGTAATTATGTAAGTCTGCAGAATTTATCTGTATTTTGCCAAAATACTCAGAATGCAAATAACAACTAATCATGGGAACCATTTTGAATACCTTAAGATTAAAATTAAGAATACCAATACTGACATAATTACGGACCAAGTACAGTGTTTACACCCAAGCTCACGGTACTTAGTCATAGTATTATATCGCCCAGTGAGACATGGAAGACTAGCCGCAGCGATGAGTCAACTAGAAGCCAATAAAAATGTTCATAGCTTGTAATTCTTTTGCTTTGACACGTATAGATTATCTTTGTCAAGCCTCGCAAGTCCTTTTGGTCTACATTCTGAGTAACATTAGCATACAATGCAGGGTCTGAATGTGGTGACTGAGTACGGTCAGCCTTTTGGGGAAGTTCAAGGTGCCGGCAGGTGTCATGGCACTGCCAAATTGCAAGTAATTAATTTACAATGGGGTAACGAATTGGAGCCAAGGCTCCAGACAGCTTCCTTATATTATAAATGGTTTTGTAATGATGAGCCGTCATTAAGTATGCCTGCTGTAATCGTTCAGCCATCTGCTACTCTTTCTTAGCCTACTCTAGAAAGGCTGGGATGAATGAAAATTCGGCCCCGATATGTTCTGTAACCCTACCCAGGAGACTTGTCTGTGTCTGAAACCTTGATGAGAATACCTCGGAAGATATTCTTAGTTTTGTCACATACCTACTTAACAAATACATTTTAGAGTGTGTAGGTGTCTACTTGCTAAAGCTTGGTTAAGATCTCACTTTTTAATCGTAATCTTGATAACTGGGTGATCGGAACTCCGCTCCGCATCAAATAGCCACCAAGTAGGGTACAACTTTATTAATAAGTCACACCTTAAAATAACTTACACAGATTAATCCGGGGTTTAATTGTATCATTGGTTTGCACGATTGACGAGATGGTAGTGTATATATGTGCTAAGATCATGGCGCAGCTGACCTCGGTATCTGCTCTTGAACCAAAACCGGCCTGCGAGGCTCTGAGGCGGCATGCGCGACTCATGACGTCATCAGCGCGCGCGGCTTTACTAACTTCGATTTGTTTTGATAGTGTGCCGTGCTTTTGTAAGTTAGCGGATTTCTGCATGGTTCGCGTGCTGTAGAGAGCACAAATTGTTGAGTTTGGAAATGTACTATAAATGTAATTTTATTAATTAAGCATTTTGGAAGTAGACCTTCTTGATAGAGATTACAAATAGGTCAAATAAAAAATATGCTGTAATAAAGGCAAAATAATCCTCAGGAGTTTTAAGAGATGAGGTGAGCAGCATCCCTTAAATTCATATTTGATGCATTGGTAACAAATCCAATTATAATAAAAAAATCGGCCAATTGCGTGACGACCACGCACAATAAAGGGTTCCGTATTTGGGATGAATTTATTCTAATGTTCTTAGAATAAATTCATCCCAAATACGGAACCCTTAACTTAACATTGTAATTGAAAAAAATGTTCTACTGTAATTGTAAGTCGGTCGACTATTACTCGGTAAATTGTACAGCCTACTTAGCTGTGATTGTTTTCCTTGTAACTTCGGTATAAATATACTACTGATGTGAATTTTTTCACATATCCAAATACAACCATTAAGCTGGCAGGGGGGGGAACACACTTAACTCTTAACAAAAATGAGCACTTTAAAGCTTAATATTACGCAAATGGATCCTTTAATCGAAAAATGGTTTTTACAAACCAGCAAAATTATTGAATGTCCTAATCAACGGTACCCCACACCATGGGATAAACGAGAAAAAAAATATATCATCCCCACTTTACGTGTACGGGAGGTACCCAAAATAAATTTATTTTGCCACATTTTATTTTACCACTTTGTCATCGTGATTAATATGTATACCCATACCAATTTACAGCTTTCTAGTACTAAGATTTTCTGAGCTAAGCCGCGAACAGACAGACGGATATGGCGAAACTATAAAGGGTTCCTTGTTGACTACGGAACCCTAAAAATTGGCGCACTAATTGATGACCACATCCCTAGTAACATTTTTGTTGGCGTTTGGTTGGGCCACATACCTCTAAAGTTGGCCCAACTAAATGCCAACGGAAAATGCTACTAGGGATACGAATTAGGGATTTCAGATGAGTCAGTTAATCCTATATGAATCTGGTCTCCTCCTCATGACCATATAAGAAATTCGTATTACAGAAGATCGTCTCGCGAAATATTGCTGTTAAGGAAGCTTTCGTCGAGTTAAATATATTACCACGTTTCAAGGGTAAACCCATATTTATTGTAATTGGACGTGCAAATGATCTTGCTCGTGAATTTATAAGCCCACTTACTCATAAGATCAAATATTCATGTAGGTATCGTATCGATCGATATCTTGTGAATATGACTCACCAATGATCTTATTTTAACCAGTTTTTTTAACGCATGTGTTGTTTATTTATTTAGTAGTTCTATTTGACATCCGATTTTGAGGATCGTCATAATTAGAAATTGTAAATAGATGGTTACTCTTATTGAGTTTGTATAAGTTTTTCTTATAGCGTGAAAATATTTGTGGTAGTAATTCACTGATCCTTCCAAGTTTTGGGAACGGGCCAGCTACAAATATTTTCGTTAACTGCACTGCAGCAGAGCTACTCTGTTAACCTAAATATGTTCTCAACAACTGACATTTAACTGAATTTAGAACTGCAATAGATTTTGGATCTTCCAAACGACTTAAACATCGCTGGACTATATGGACGACTTTATAATCTCAGTGAAAAGCATTCTGTCTCTGTAATCTCAGATCTATTCTCCAGATGTTACCATAGTTATATCACCCGTTTATTACCACTAGTACTAACATAAAGTTACATATTTAACGTCATGTCGACAGCTATATTATGGTTCGCATCTGGCCGAGTCCGCCATTGTCGCGTGCACCAGGTCGATGGCCTAATAACCCCGGAGGTTATGAATTTCGGCACGGCAGGCTTTTTGTATTCAAATTGCTGAAAGCTATACTGACGATGGTTTTTGGGGTATCATTTTTTCATTAGCTAAATTGAGGATGTTTTTCTAGTTGCCATTTAATTATTTTAAGAGAGTATATTATTGCTCGATTATCTAGTTGGGAGTTTCAGACTTGTGTGCTAATGAAGGCTAGCATTTTGACGTGATAACGTCTAATAAATCGATGAACGCCGGCTGCATGCACGAAAAAGGATGATTCATTGTCCCGTTACGCTCATTGTACGCTTGCGCCGCACCAAAGTTTTGTTATGACGTTGTCACGTTAAACTATCGTCCGTAAACCAACTTTACAGACAACCAATTTTTTTATAATTTGATATCTGAATATTTGCATTTCCTACTATGGTGTTGCCATGACGGCCATATTCAACCTTAGTTTGGCCATTATAATGCAAATGACCAGTCATTCTCAGTCATCTGTAGATTTATCTCGTGTTGGTAAAACCGGTTTAGGCTCCCGGTATTGAATTTAAAGTAAAAAAATGTCTGTCGACTTCTGCGTTTGGCAAATACTACCAATGAAATAAAAATTCTTAATATATTGTTATGGTGGTGTTAGTGGTATTAAAGAGGAACCCATCTGTTCCTTTTGTGTTGATCTGTTACATCAAGTTCTGTGCCTTCCTTCTGCATTTAGTTGTAGTGACTCTACTGTTATATACTATCAATCAAAATCCTATTTCCTTGCAACAAATAATGGTTTCCTCTTCGGAATAATCCGATTCATCCCATCTTTCACACTCAGAAATGGCAAAAGAAATAGATTAACAGCGCACAATAATTTGTTCACCGAGCCGTGTTAAAATGTTAATGGAGCCAATGAGCCACGACTAACGTGCTATTGAGAGATTTTACACTTCATTTGTCGTTACTATTAATTGATTTATAAGTGTTTTTCATGTTATCTGCTGCATTGTATTTATTGGGGTCTTTGGTAATCATGTCATTGTTTTGGTGTAAGAAGACGGGATTTGTCAGCAGCGTATCTTGGGTCAACTTAGCGCCATGTTTTTTACGTTATTTGCTGTATGGTCGAATTTTTTGTAATTAATTATTTATTTTATTTCAGTTATTTACATACATCTTTTTAGGTGACATGAGCATGACCTAAAGTAATACGTAATCTAACACAATGCATAAAAACTACAAGACATACACATTATGGTTACACTTACACTAGCACTACCCATTCAAACAATAGAACTTAACTAAATTATTTCTAAAACATAACATACAGTATTATCTGCATTATGCCATTGTTTGGCTTTAAGGAATTTATTATCAGCCAGTGTTGAGCCAGGTTCAACCATGGTCATTAGTGACTATTCGAAGTTATAAATATACACTTGTTCCGGTTCTATTACTACAAGCATGTTCAACTTACTTAAATGAAGTAATATAATTAGAGATGCCGCGAATAGTTGATACAGCGAATAGTCGAATACGGATTTACCGCCATTCCCTATGGCGAATAGTCGAATACTCGCCATTAATATTACTCGTAAAAAAGGAATATAAAAAAATAGTTTATTTATTTTCAAATATAATAAATAATATTACACTTGAACTTACTGCCCATTTTGGACTTTAAATATTATATTATTAATTAAAATGCCTAACTAATTAACTTCCATGACTGATTTTTGGCTATCTTTTTATATTAATGATAATAATACTGAGGGTGTTTTGTTTTTAAAGATTAATAAAAGTTTAATTATTTTTAAGTCTATAGTTTTTCAGTTTATTAATTTGTTTATTTTTATTTAGACAACTATTCGTTGAGTAAAGTAAAGTAAAGATTTATTTGCATAGATTGTAGGTACAGTACATAAGATGATACAATTAAAACATGGGTGATCCTTGTACAATCTACCTTATATAGGCATGCAACATTATTATTAAATTAATCATGAATTATAAAATGAAATACAATGGTTACACAGTTAAATTATTTTGAGGTATTACAGTTGGCAGTTGGTATGGTACATTAATATAAAGGACAATAAAAGATTAATTGAATTATCTACAACACAATAGTAATAAAATTAAATAGATGGAAACAATGTCATGATTAGGTATGTCAAAATTGCATTACATTAAATTATTCAGTACATAAGTCGAGTGTCATTTAGAAAGTCATTCACAGAATAATAGCATTTTACAATTAATAATGCTGTCAGCTTCTTTTTTAAATTATAAATTGTGTCATTTTTAATTATGTTAGGTATTTTATTATATATTGTTGGGCCCATACTAATAACATTTTTTCTTTGTAAAGCAGTATTAGATCTCTCAACATGTAGTAAATATTTATACTGACTTCTTAAAGGTCTCTTTCTATCTTTTGACATTGCAGTGAAGAGGTTAATGTTACATTTAACGAAAATTGCGACCTCTAAAATGTACATAGCCGGGAAAGTTAATAGTTTGAGGGACTTGAACACCGGAATGCAACTATCCATCACTTTCATATTAAGTGTTGCCCTTAAGCAACGTTTTTGGGCCTTGAACACCTGTTCTCGTAGAGTACAGTTTCCCCAAAAAAATATCCCGTATCGTAATTTGGACGCGACTAGAGCATGGTATGCAACTACTGATGTGGCTATGTTGACCTTTTTCGCTAAATGAGTGTCGAATAATAGACACTATTATTCGATATTCGACAAATAAACAAAAAAAAAAAAAACGAGTGATGCTGAATAATAGAGAGTATTCGCGGCATTCTCTAATTATAATGCGGATTTTTAGAAGTCAAGAACTCTAATAAGTATTAACAGCTGACCACGCTTGTTCATAACATGATGTAGATGTTTATGTATCTTCGCAACATAATTATATGTGTTTGGTAATGACTGCTTGCTTCCCACGCCATTAGTTCAAGTTAAGGTTAAGTTCAAATGACATAAATCAGACGTTTCAAGATTGCTAGTGACGAGTTATCTACTTAAGGGACTATCAATGACTGAATTTCCTTGGTCCTCAAACAATATAGGATAGGCTACCTACTATAAAGATATCCATTCCTTTCCTAAACCCTTCGCCTTTCCTTTCCTATCATAAAACCCGCGAATCAGATCCATTAGCTACGTCTGAAACCAACAGAGCCAAAAATTCATCATCGTTTCTTGTTACCAATGCCAAAAAGCTGTCTTATACTTCTCCAATTTTGATAACCAAACTCCGATATTGGTTATCTGATTATACTAAGGCATAATCATCAGTTTTTAATCTTTTCCCTGCTGGGGCACAGGCATCCTCTGGTGAAACGGAGTGGGCCGCCTGCATCTACCATGCGGGCCCATGCGAGATGGTGGACCAACACCATAATCGTCCAGTATTCTAACTATGTACTCTCTTGTCCTCAGGTTTCAACACAACAAAATCTACACATACATCGGCGAGGTGTTGGTATCAGTTAACCCGTACAAGAACCTGGACATCTACAGTATGCAGCACATGGCACAGTACAGAGGGAGAGAGATGTTCGAAGTCAGCCCACACGTTTATGCTGTTGCAGACGCCTGCCAGAGGGTGCTTAGGCAACAGGTGAGAGATCATACGAAGAAATATTTAAGACTAGCTTTTGCCCACGGCTCCACCCGCGTAGATGTCGGTTATCGCGTAAAAAAGTAACCTATGTCCTTCTCCATATCCCAGGCTATATTTCTTGACGATCGGTTTAGCGGTTTAGACGTGAAAACGTAACATACAGACAGACAGATAGATAGAGTTACTTTCACATTTATAATATTAGTATGGATGACGGTGACCAAAATACTTACTAAAAGAAAACTTCCTAAACAATTTTGGAAGGTTTTGACAGGGGTCGATAACAATCTGTGGCATCAAAGTTCACGTAGACAGCTGCTTATCCTTATACAATTATTTCCTCTTTTATTGGTTAGGCGGATGCATCGGAATGGAATAAAGTAAATAAGTAAGACTTTTAGTACGATTTCCATTTGATTTCTGCGGCTTATTTAGGGGTTTATTCATAAACGTTGCTTAAAGTTAAGTGACGTTCAAACGTCAAAAATGTATGGTTAAACAGTCGCTCATCATTACTTAACTTTAAGCAGCGTTTATAAATAAACCCCTTAGTGTCCAACTTTTATGGCACCTTTACACTATCCCAGCATTTTCGTAATTTGACCTGGAGACTATCACCCAAGGCAAAATCTGCAGAACTCCTCAATTTAGCCATAAAAAACCAATTGTATAGTTTAAAACGACATTCCGTAGAATTTGAATTTTACTAGGATACCATAAAAACCAAAATGATCATTCAACACCTTTGGAATGTGGCCATTACTTCCCCATACCTAGCTTGTTGGTGTTACCATAAGAGCCAGTCTTGAATCTTGGTGAGAGATCGTAAAAAGGTTTAACTGCACTTTGAAAGACCACCCAGGTTAGGCAATTTCGCTGCGCCCTCTTAAAATAAGTATAAAAATAAAAATTGTTTAGTTGCACCTTCAAGCAATAAATATGGTTGGCAATAAAAATAGGCCCTAAGGTAAGTAAAGTTGCATGTTAGAGTTGCAGCCAATACCTAAGCTTAGATAACTTAATATCTTGTAAATATAGGTATCAGCGCCCACCCTCGATAAAGCCGATGTTATTGTGCCTAGCTTGTAGAATAATTTAAAACGAATTAGGAAAACATCTTGCATCACCACCTATGTGATCGGTACGGTATAAATATGTATTTTAATTACAGGAATCATTTTGAAATGTCTAGTGCCTTCAAAAGTGCCTTTTATGTGCCTATATAAGGTGTATCGATTCATACACGAAATATTTTAAGAGAAACATCTATAGGTGGTAAAAAAGCCATAGTAGCGGAAAAAAAAATATCTCCCAAAGTCTCAAATTTTGATAATTTAAACAAAGAGGATAACCTAACAAAAAAAATATGGTATGGTATGGTAATTCACATAAAATGGCGAAAAAAGAGGTTCCATTTTCTTTTAAGTACTGATTTTAAGACACAATAATTAAAAAATAATCATACCGTAATAATTTTAATAAATTTTCGGTTTTAAACAAAGTTATTAAAAAAATAAGATTTTCTGGTATAAAATATTTTATGATACTGGTAACAATGCAGGAGATCCAAACAAATTTCAAATTTTTTACATCTTCAACAACACTAATATACAACTCTCATTCATAGATTCATAAATTTTAAGTAGCATATCTAGCCACATTTTGGATGAAAACGGCTGTAAACTGTTTCGAGTGGAAATCGATTTTGGGAGACCTGCGTCTAGCACTGAACTTAAAAGGGCTGATTATGACGATCATATATTATGCCGTGTCTCCGACATATTATATAAAACATTGTTTGGCAACGCTATTTTGTTTGCATAGTTCTTATAATTAATTCACTTTAATTTTAGTGATGACTATTTACAGAAAAAAAAAAATTATAATATGTTTTCTACCACTGACCTGTCATTTTGACAGTGACATTTCTTGACATTATTTATTTATTTAATACTTTAAGTACAAACAAATGTACAGAGGCGGACTTAATGCCATAGGCATTTTCTACCAGTCAACCCTTGGGTGATGCAGAGACAAACAGTAGTAGGTGCATTAGCGAAAATTGAGATGATAAATATATACATAAACCTATTATAAACTATAAATTCAATATATAAATCTTATTATATATAAATATAAACACAAATAAATACACATAAATATATATACTAAAACAAATAAGACAAACAATGGGAAAACATTACCGTTATGATGATACTGCCAGCTTCTTGCGAATATGCTCACGAACTTTTACTTTAAAAGATAATCGGTTGGCATTACTTTGTTTACATAAATTATCTGAATTAGAGACTTTGGGTATAAGTGTTTTATATTTTTACATAATTATTATAATTTTAAAATTGCTTGAGACATTTGCTCAAAAACCTTTCCTTACTTATTTTTTTTAATTCTATGAATGACCCGCCCGAACGCGGCGACGCCGACGGTGGCGGCACGAGTGCGGTGCCTTTTCATAATTAATCATCAAATCAAGTAATTTTAAATTATATTTTTTTTTTAATAATATACTCAGATTAAAAAAAAAGTCGTTTCCATGGCTTTTTTACCACTTATAGGTATATCTCTTAAGGCGAGGTTCTTCGAGCGTGCATTTTTGTTCTAGAGGTGGCGCAGCTGGGCGTGAGTAAATTGTGCCGTGAATTTCGTTAATTTTAGGTTGAAAATTATATGTTTTACGATATTAACAATGTTAAACCCGACGGACATTACGTCATCATAGACGTTTATTTTTATGTGATTTTCAATACATAGCTTGGTATAATATTGAAATAAAATGATTTCAATCTATAAAATAAGGGTATGTTTGGTTTTTTTTCTTTCGAGCGAACTTTATCCAATTATGTAACGAGTACCCGACGTATCTACAGAAAGGTCTCAAAAGCAACATATAATTTTTTCACGTGTTTAATCATTACCGTTTCTAAATAAAATGACATTAAAATTATATTTCCTAGAGGTTAACTTGAAGAACCTCGCCTTAAAATATTTCGTGTTTGAATAGATACACCCTATAGTATATACAAATAAATAAAGTTGAAGTCAGTTTGTAATGTTAAAATAACATTTTTTTATTTTTTATTTTGCCCTTTATGTCTGTTTGTTTGTTCCGGCTTATCCGAAACGGCCGGACCGATTGTGACGGGACTTTCCCTGGAAGATAGCTGATGTTATAAGAAGTAACTACCTTTCAAATAAAATAAAATAAATAAGGCTACTTTTATTTTAGAACTAGCTTCCGCCAGCGGCTACGCCCGCGTGATAATCTTGATATTGATACTAGAGCATTCTAATGGTGAAAGAATTTTTAAAATCGGTCCAGTATTTTTTGAGTTTATTCATTTCATACAAACATACAAAAATACAAATCTTTTCTCTTTATAATATTAGTGTAGTGTAGTTTCATAAATAAACTGATCATGTGGATGGCGTTGACCATTCTGATGACATAATCCCTTTGTGTCGTTGTACTGACTCTGTGCATTGACAACGATTGCGAGCAGAGTAAATCAGAAAAAATTCACAGGGCCAGAAGGTTTTAAGAGTAAAGGCTCGTACAGACTCGCGCGATATCTCGGGCGCGACAGGCACCGACAAAAAAATTGTGCTACTAATGTTGCGTCGCGCCCGCGATATCGCACAAGTCTGTATGAGCCTTAATACAATACTAGCTTCAGCCTGCAGCTTCCGACCGCGTGGAAGTCAACTATGCCATAAAACATTTCCTATTGCACTCGGCAATAGTGTAGCTTTCTATCAATTAAATAATTTTTGTAATCGTATCATTACTTCCAAAAAATAAAATACCTTTTGAGGGTTCGATTCCGTAGTCAACAAAGAAACCTTATAGTTTCGCCATATCCGTCTGTCTGTCCGCGGTTTACCTCAGAGACCCTTAGTACTAGAAAGCTGTAATTTAGCTGGCATCGGTATGCATATATATTAATCACACCGAAAAGGTGGTAAAATAAAAACTTTGTAGGGTACAGTCAACCGCACATCAGGTGTTAATGATTGAATGTTTGCAGGTGCAAATTCCTCCAAAAGATTTTTAATCTTATATAATGTTGATGGCTAAGTTCAAAATCGAAGCAGAAAATTTGACAGCTTGTGGTAACTAGATGTGCTGTGTGTACCTTTCTTGCACGTAACGTGGGGATGTTATTTTTTTTCTTGTCTTTTCCATACTGCGGTGTATGGTTGGATAGACCGTTCAAAAATATTGGGGTCTGTGAAAACCATACTTGTCTCCGTTTGCGTAATATTGAAAGTGCTAATTTTTGTTAGACTCAAGTGTGTGTCCCCGCTAATTGGATGATTGGTTTTTGGTATGTGAAAAAAATCATGGCAGTAGTACCACCTATAGATGTTTCTCTTAAAATATTTCGTGTATGAATAGATACACCCTATAAAACGAAGTTAAAAGGAAAACTATCACAGAAAAATAGGCTTTACAAGATAATGAGTAATGGCAACCAACTTTCATTTGCAGTTGGAATGTATTGGAGAACATGTATTTCATTCAACTACAATGTTAAGTTTGTTCTTGAGATAAATTCATCCCAACAACTAATTTGATGGTGTAGATAATAAAGAATATTCTATCTATCTATGGAACACTTCATTGTGCGTGGTTCGACACACGCTTGGCCGGTTTTATATTAGTTATATAAATATTTTTTATTTTTATTATTATATATATTAGTTTTATATTAGGTAGTTTAGATTACCCAGCTTTGGTGCGATGCAGGCAAATAATAACGATGGTAAACATTTTGTTTCAGGGCAAAGACACATGTGTGTTAATATCAGGCGAGTCAGGTTCAGGCAAGACAGAGGCGTCCAAGTTCATAATGAAGTACATAGCAGCAAACACAACACAAGTCCACAGGGATTATATTGATAGGTGAGTTACAAACGAAGATGTGATGGCCCGAAGATTAGCGGACCCTTGTCTTCAGCAGCTCTATACCATTTGAACGATATTAGCAGTTTTTAAGCATATAAGTCAAGACACCAGTCATGATGAAAGTTTTAGGTATGTGGATGGCTTATGGTGGCTGGATAATGTTAGAAATTAGTATATAAGGGGAAGTAGTGGCGCCGGTGACAGAAAAGTAGAAAGGAAATCGTTTGACTTGGTATGAGCAAGTGATGAGGAGGGAGGAAACGCATGTGACAAAAAGAGTAATGAATATAAATGTTGCTGGATGGAGAGGGAGAGGAAGGCCAAAGAAAAGATGGATGGATTGTGTGAGGAATGATATAAAAGAGAAGGGAGTGAATGATAGCGTGACAGTTGAAAGTTTAGATATGTATGTATAACACACAAATCTACATGTTTTGACATGTCGTCACATTCACACATCACATAGATTGCACCTGTGCGAAGCAAGGGCGGGTCACTAGTATTGAATAAGAGGAAGAGCAAAAAGATGATGAAAACAACCTAGAATTAAAAGAATTAATCCTAACCATCTTTTCCAGGGTAAAAAACGTGCTAATCCAGTCAAATTCGATACTAGAAACGTTTGGCAACGCAAAGACGAATCGCAACGGCAATTCTTCCCGGTTCGGCAAGTACATGGACATACACTTCGACTACAAAGGGGACCCTGTGGGAGGTCACATCAGCAACTATCTGCTGGAGAAAAGCAGAGTTGTATCCTTGCAACCAGGGGAGAGGAACTTCCACGCGTTCTATCAGGTAAAAATACTGACTTATATTGTTTCTGCTGTATTTAGGGCCTATATGTAAACGACACCTTAAACTTGAAACCCGAAAAAAAAAACAGCACCAGTTGTGTTTGCAGCAGCTTTTTTTGCGTAATAAGCGCGTCTACGGCGCGTAATAAAGAGTCGTGCGTATAGGCCTTTATTTATTGTTGGGGTGATAACATTCGGTGTTTGATCCTATATTGTTCCGTCGAAACTTCATTATCTGCCTAGCCTTTTTCCAACTATGTTGGGGTCGGCTTCCAGTCTAACCGGATGCAGCTGAATACCAGTATTTAACAGTGACAAAAGATATACGAATTGGATTAAATACGTATTATCGAAGCTAACTCAAAGACTACCCAAGCAAAGTTAATAAAAATATGTTAAAAACCATTTGTAGCCTTAGTGCATCTCATGAAAATTCCAATAAGCCCAAACACGGCTAGGATACATTGTTTTATTACGGAGTTCCAGTGCATACCTTCCGGCTTCATCTTCAGATCAGTTCGATGGTACCATTTTCATCAGAAAGATTTATTTAAATTTGCTACATAGTCGCTTAACTCAAACTCAAATCATATATTTTAATTAACTATATCTTAATCGAGATATTTTATCGCCACCTGTGAAATACTTATCATTGAGGAGTTTCGGTGACCATTTGTGGTCTTCTTAATCAGTTCCACTTCATCAAATGATACTTTCTGAATGCAAATGCTTGATTTGTTGATGAAAAAACAAAAATCGCAATATGTATACCTATAAAATTTGAGGAGTTCCCTCGATTGAGGGCGACACAGTTGGTGCAGTGGTTAAGCGATTGATTGCTGCGCTGCGTGTCGTGGGTTCGATTCCCGCACGGAACAAATATTTGTATGATAAAACAGTGTATCCTAGCCGTGTTTGGGCTTATTGGAATTGTCATGAGATGCACTCGGGCTATAAATGGTTTTTAACCGATTTTTATTAACTTTACTTGGGTAGTTTTTGAGTTAGCTTCGATAATACGTATTTAATCCACATCTTATATGTTGTGTCACTGTTGTTTTTAGAAGTCAGTTGTTTTTTGTCAAAAAAATTTTTTTTTATTTTTTTAGTTTTGGTACCTACTCCACAACAATGCGTTTTTCCAATAGAGGAGTTCACTACTACAGATAATATTTGTAAATAACAATTAGCATTATATCATCGGTTTACAAATGACTGTTCGATGAAGTCACCTTTCGCCTATTGTCTAGCCTTCGTATAGTTTTTGCGTAACGTAATTAATTATCTTCATACCGGAATTCTTACAGCACATGTTCCATTTCAATACTATATAGTGGACTATCTGGTATTAAAATTACAGGGATGTGGCTTTATCACTATCACAACTAACTATTTTTAACTATCACTTTGCACACGACTTCGTCCACGTAGATTTCAGACTTTTTATACAAACTTTCATCCCCTATTTTACCCCTTTTAGGGTATAAATTTCGAAAAACCTATAACACGTGTTTAACGAAAACTTTAATACAATTTTTCTTGATTTTACTTAAAATTGTGATTGATTTTCAGACGAACTATCAATCTCTATTTTACCCGAAACACGTGTTTCATATTTTAAGGGTCCCGTACCTGAAAAGGAAAAAACGGAACCCTGTAGGATCACTCGTGTGTCTGTCTGTCCGACCCTCTGTCACAGCCGATTTTCTCTGAAACTACTGAGCCGATTAAGTTGAAATTTGGTACACATGTTAACTTCTTCCCAAACACGGACGTGTAACGTAAATAAATGAATTTTGAATATGGGGGTCACTTTTGGGGAGCAAATTAGAAAATTAAAAAAACAAGTTTTGCGAACTGTACAGTGACATATCAAATGAAAGGGCTTGCTGTAAGGATTTCAGATATTATTTTTCTATAATTTTAAAACAATTACTTTTAAAGTTATTTGAAAAAATTACAGATTTTTTATTCTTTATTTATACATAGATTACAGGAATACCTATAAGAAGTGTATGGACTTTAGATAGACTTTAGAGAACATGGTAAATCCCTCAATATTATGCGTACAAACTTGCATTTGCAGTTGAAATGTATCGGAGAACTTGTTTTTCAACTACAATGTTAAGTTTTTTCTTGGGATAAATTCATCCCAACTACGGAACTCTTCATTGTGTGTGGTTCGACACGCACTTGGCCTTTTTTATGGTAAGTGGAAGAGATGGGAAATTTTTGTAGGTACGCATAGGGGAAGAGATGGGACTAAACCCCAAAATATGCGGTAATACAATTACGTTCTAGGCCTAATCGTAGGTATAGTTATACAATGACAGTCTCCGTTCTATTATTTGGTAAACAAAATATTGGTACACTAATCTATTGTTAAACAGTCAATATTATGACTGTAGTGATGATCGTAGGTTGTTTAATGTACATTTACAAATCTGACATAATATGCGTATGTTTTGCCCTAAGCATGCCTATTGCATACGGTATTTGCAAATTCGAAAATAACACTGAATGATTGGGCTAGTCCACAAATTTAAACTCGCTCAGCGCGCTATGCTCGAAGTTTCTTTGAAGGATAAAATCAGGAATGAAATTATTCGGAAGAGAACCGGAGTTACCGACATAGCTTGCAGAGTAAGCAAGCTGAAATGGCAGTGGGCTGGCCATATTTGTCGAAGGACCGATGGCCGGTGGAGCAGACGAGTCCTGGAGTGGTGACCGCGTATCGGCAAGCGTAGTATGGGACGCCCCGCAGCTAGATGGACGACGGCCTCAAAAAGGTGGCTGGTATAGACTGGATGCGGAAGGCGGAGGACAGGGTGTTGTGGCGCAGACTGGGTGAGGCCTATGTTCAGCAGTGGACTGCGATAGGCTGAGTTGATTGACTGAATGATTGTAGTTGTATACATATTTTACAAAAAGGTTATTGTAAAAGGCAGTCTTTAAAAGCATAACAATGTGCACAATTATACATAAATATTAATTTGGCTAAGCTCTTGATGTCATAAAAACAAAGACTTGAACAAAAAAAAAAAAAAAAAAAGGAACTCCGTACCTCCCTGTAATATGGCGTTTGAATTAATTTTGTTTTAATTTTGAGTTTTTAAAAACGACTTTGTAGAGCGTTGTCTCTGTCATTCATACAGTAGTGCTATTCTGTGAAACATCTCACCGTGAAAATTTAGGTGAAGTGAGCTGTCAATAGTGACAATCCCTAGTATTGGATGGGATGACAGTTTATTTATTTATTTATTTAATACTTTAAGCACAAACAAATGTACAGAGGCGGACTTAATGTCATAGGCATTTTCTACCAGTCAACCTTTGGGTGATGCAGAGACAAACAGTAGTAGGTGCAATAGCGAAAATTGAGGAATAAGTATTCATTTAAATATAAAGATATACATAAACCTTTTACAAACTATAAATTCAATATATAAATCTTATTATATATAAATATAAGCACAAATAAATACACATAAATATGTATACTAAAACAAATAAGACAAACAATGGGAAAACGTTACCGTTGTGATGATACTGCCAGCTTCTTGCGAATGTGCTCGCGAACTTTTACTTTAGAAGATAATCGGTTGGTTGCCATCCTGATTTCCTGGGGGAGCGCATTCCACAGAGAGATAGACTGTATGAAGAAGGAAGAGTGAATGAAGTCTGTGCGGTGAGTGGGATATTGAAGAAGACGATTGTGAGATGAACGAAGATTTCTATTGTGGTTGGCGCAAATGTACTGAAAGTGGGGGGCTAGATAACGAGGGGAAGATGGAGAGTCAAGAAATGAAAACAAAGTGGTCAGCGCCCTTTGCTCTCTGCGCTGGCGTATGGGCAACCACTTTAGAAGCGACCGATGCGCAAAGACATGATCATATTTACGCAGATTGAAAACGAATCGAATGCAGTTATTGAGAAGACGGTCAAGTTTGTCGAGGAGATTTGCATTCAGGTCATAGTAGCACACATCACCATAATCGATGATAGGGAAAATTAAGGACTGCACAAGCATTGTCTTCGTGCTCGCTGGTAATATATTTTTCAATCGGTACAGAGCCCGCAGCGTTCCAGTAACCTTCTGGCTTACCTTAGCGACTTGAGTTCGCCAGTTCAGAGTATTGTCAATGTGCAAGCCTAGGTCCTTCACGTCAGTGCTAAAAGGAACGACCGTACCATTGAGAACCGGTGGCAAAGATGAACCATCCACCTTGCTAATACCACGAGGACTGCCAATGATGATCGCCTGGCACTTCGTAGGGTTTACAGCTACACCAAATCTATCAGCCCAGGTTTTTATGGCTATCACGTCCCTATTCAATTTGTCGATAGCGTCAGGCAATTCATCAACCTTCCCTTGACAGTACAGCTGCAAGTCATCTGCATACAGATGATACGCACATTGAAGTTCGGAAGTTATTAGATCAATAAAAATAGAAAAGAGTAGAGGAGAAAGTATACCGCCTTGAGGAACGCCAGTTCACGCCAGACAGTTCACTAGAAACTCACTTCAATTAAGTTTTCACGGTGAGTTTTTTACAGAATAGACCGGCTGGTGTAACAGTCTCTTGCTAAAGCTCGATTTGTCATTTCAATGCTCAGCTACTGTACATTTGTATCATGCAACTGATGAAAAAGTGAATAAACTCAACGTACCGCAGTCCACTGCTGGACATGGGCCTCTCCCAAAATGCGCCACATCACCTGATTCTCCGCTACTCGTCTCCTATACCTCTAGTGTATACTTGTTGAGCACGAATGTGTACAGCCCACCCACATTTCACCAGTTATATTTTAAGTTCCATGTAATAGGGGCGAGCCTTTTGCCACTAACCAGAGGCCTAATTGCGTAACACACTATCAGTAGGAATGGGTTTCATTTTGACAGTTCAACAACATTCATTGCGTTATTTACGTTGTTGAGCAGATACATTTTT
This sequence comes from Dryobota labecula, assembly GCA_947523025.1. NCBI lineage: Eukaryota > Metazoa > Arthropoda > Insecta > Lepidoptera > Noctuidae > Dryobota > Dryobota labecula. The sequence continues at coordinate 23,973,519 of OX383296.1, forward strand.
CGAACATATGAAGCAATGGATTAGCAATATGCTTCAAAATCATTCAGATTGCGATTGATTGTGTTATGCAATTAGACATGCACAAACGAATTATCTGATTGATAATTGATAACTTCAATAATTCAGGGGAATTGTATTAGATTTCTAATACAATTCCCCTGAATTATTGAAGTTAGCAGCTTTCAGTGGCTTAGCTATGCCAATGCTGTCGTAGGGGGATTCCTGATTCAAGGGTCACAAAAAAAAAAACCTTTTAAAAGAGCCCCGTAATGAAAAAAAAAAAAAAAAAATGAAAAAGCGTTTATTCGTTGTTACATCCGTACTACAAAATATTTTACTTCTGCCAAACTGTAAAACAGTTTGTTGGCAGATGTAGCTCCCATATACAATTTTAATATTGATGTAACTATTTGTTAGTATTATAACAATAACAACTTTTACCTAAAACTAAACACACTTATTTTAAACAAAGGCTGACTATAAGCGTAAAGTTAAAACATTTTTAGTTGCGCAACAGAATTTAAATTCACAACGGTGAAGCCGCAAAAATCAGATAGTATGACATAAATTTAAACAACAACAAACAATCATAAACGGAATCTACACATCTCCAGTCATGAAGTTTTTTTTGTTTTGTTTTGTTAGCTATGTAGTAAGCTATGAAGCTATGTTACTATTTAAAATTAACTTAATGATTTTCTACCACTATCATAGGCTTTATATTATGTTGTGTTGTGTATAAACTACAACTTGAGATTTAAAAAATAATTGCAATTCCAGTTTTTATTCATTTATAATAAAACCCAGCTTTAAAAGAGCCTAGGGGGAAAATGGAACTAGGCTAAGCCTACTTTCATTTTATTGCATTGGGGCCCAAAAAGGCTAGTTACGCCACTGGCTACCCGCGTCCACTATTTTAAGAAGAAGAAGGAACAACTAGTAGCTAATATTCTCTTTCAATTCCAGGTGTTAAGTACAAACAACTCAACGACGAAGAAGTTCGGGCTCGCATCGAGTGCCGTCTACAAGATCCTGGGCAGTGAACGCTCCACCGCGTCAGATTCCAAGCTGTTCTCCCAGACAAACAGCGCGTTTGATGCGCTAGGGTTCTCGCAGTCGGTGGTCGAGGATATATGGAGCATCGTGGCTGGAGTTATTCTGTTGGTGAGGTTTTTAAACAAACTAATTATTATACTGACGGAATAGATGACGGCTGACAGGGAAGAATGAAGAGAAACATTTAGCACAGACCCCAAGTAACATGAGACAACGGCAAGTAGAAGAAGAAATGATCAAACTTTGAGACTTGAACTATTACGATCTTCATCGTCTAACTTGACGGCGCCACATGTATTTTTCTTCCATACTTCTCATAGCCGCCATATCATCTTCCGTCCATCGTGTCTTTGGTATTCCCCTACTCTTATAGCCATCCACATACATACTAAACACTTTCCTTACGACAATTGCTCCTTCGGAACTTACCAACAAAAAGGGAAACAAATCTTAAGATATTTTTTCTGGCTTTCCTGTACTTTTTCCTAACCTTCTGTACTTTTCGTATCGTTAACGAACGATATGGGACTTGCTCAAATGCTTATGTCGTGGTAAAGTTTTAATTCAGTCAGCAGAGGTATCAATTGACTGCTCAATGCGCCCCCAATAACTTCATCGTCTGCCAAAGCCTTCACGACTCCTCTATACTACACTTTTTAACTATATTCTCTCTTTCAGGGCGAGTTAACCTTCACAGAAACACAAGACGGCCAACTATCCATCGGCGGTCCGCTCAAACAGTGCACCGCCGCGCTCGGCGTGTCCGAGCAGGCGCTCCAGGGGGCCATGGCCGGCAGAGTGCTGTCTGCAGGGGGGGACCTGGTCAATAAGGAGCATTCCTTAAGTGACGCCAATTATACTAGGCTGGCGTTGGCTAAGGCGGCATATGATAGGCTTTTTACGTGGATAGTTCAACAGGTAAGTGGTGGTGGTTATTTAAAACATTTTATTTATATTTTGATTGATTTCCATAATCTGTGAAAGGGACATCGTAGTGAAAACTTTTACCATGGATTCAGTAGAGATTAAGATACGAAACCCTCAATCAACGTGTTAATAATAAATTCCGTTTTTTCACAAAATCCGCTCTTTGATTCAAATGTACGATCAAAATGTATGGAACAGCTGATTTTGTAGGCTCATTTAGTAATTTATTTAATTATTAAAAAGTCCTACTTTGTCAGTAAAATGAGTGTATCAAATGCAAATTATATCTACAGGTATTCAAATGAATATGTAAATATGAAGCTTGTACGGACGCCTTTAATTGGTAATTCACTTCGCTAAAATTTATTGAAAGGTTACTTGAGCCAAATAATAAGCTCATTTTAAGGAAATCATCATCATCATTTCAGCCGAAAGACGTCCACTGCTGGACATAGGCCTCTCCCAACAGGGGGGGAATTTGCCATAATCGCCACGCTTGGCAGGCGGGTTGGCGATCGCAGTAAATTTTAAGGAAATACGAATACCTAATAGGACTATACATAATTAACCCTATTCCATTCAAATTAAGCGTCACTTTTCATATTGCCATATCAACTACGCTGGATGCGGGAAGTACGGAACCGGTCGAGGTGGCGGTGCTTGGGGGAGGCCTATGTCCAGCAGTGGTCATCTTTCGGCTGAAATGATGATGTTTTAAGGCAACTTGTAGATTGCTCGTTGGTAATGCGTCTTTCGGCTGAAATGATAATGATGATAATTATAACTGCATACCATCGTTCAAAAATTTACCGTATCTTTAAGGACATAAAGTTCAATTTCCCTTTTCAGATAAACAAAGCGATAGATGTGCCCAGTGGAACGTATAAGAGTACTCTAATAGGAGTGTTGGATATCTATGGGTTCGAAATCTTCGAGACGAACAGCTTCGAACAGTTCTGTATCAATTACTGTAATGAAAAGCTGCAGCAGCTGTTTATTGGTAAGTAGGATTTTGCAGATTTTTGTAGAGAAATGCGATTTGATGAAGTTTCGATTATGATTAGGGGCATAGTTTGGGATCGAAATTAGTCTTGTCATATTAGTGAAACTGTATCAATCGTAAATACTCAAAATAACTAGACTACTAAAGACAGTTAAAACTACATACAAGTATTAGGTAAGCAGAATTTTAGTAATTTTGAATCCCCACCTCCCCCTTGTCAGCAAAAGTAAGCATTGCTCATACCCCCCTCCTATGCTTATGTAAACATTGGTATTTTTTTAAATCTTTTCAGGTTTCTTTATCGTTATTTATGAATCTAGAAATAAGGAATTTATAGACAACTAGCCTTTGCCCGCGGCTCCGCCCGCGTGGATGTTGGTTATCGCGTAAAAAAGTAGCCTATGTCCTTCTACATATCCCAGGCTATATCTCTGCCAAATTTCATGACGATCGGTTCAGCGGCTTAGACGTGAAAACGTAACATACAGACAGACAGACAGATAGACAGACAGACAGACAGACAGAGTTACTTTCACATTTATAGTATTAGTATGGATAAATTAATGGAATTGCCATTTGAGTTATTTCCATACTTCGGTTTTTTCTAACCATAAAACACTACGGGAGTACGCAATATCAACGAAATTTTTCAGAAAAATCTGAATAAGTAAATAAATAAATATGTATTGGTGACGTAATCATTATCCAGACCCCCCCCCCCCCCCCCGTCCCCCATGTCATTAAAAATAATTGAATGATCCCATATTTATCTTTTCATAACCACATTGGTTTTTCTGCCATGACATGAATTTGTCATCGTCATTCTCCTACCCTGATCCCAATTTATTTGGGGTAAGCGCAACATGTCGCACATCGGCAACGAGGGAGTCACAACACATAAAAATTACTAAGTGTAAGGGTCAAAAATATCTTATTTACATAAAAGTATAAAGATATTTTTGACCCTTACAACCTTAATAGAGCAATAAATAGTCTTCTTAAATGTATCATTAAGTTCTCCGATATGCTCTCTCAGAAAACATTAAAGGGAAATTTACGTCATAAAAAATAATCCATACTAATATTATAAATGTGAAAGTAACTTTGTATGTCTGTTTGTTACGTTTTCACGCCTAATCCGCTGAACCGATCGTCATGAAATTTGGCAGAGATATAGCCTGGGATACAGAGAAGGCCATAGGCTACTTTTTACGCGACAACCGACATCCACGCGGGCGAAAGCTAGTAATTGATGTTTCCCAAAATTTACATTTATTGTGTTGTGTTTTTTGGGTACAAAAGCGCATTCCGTAATACCCAACATCTCAACTTTAGGTGAATATGCATCTCAATATCCGATCTCTGTTTATCACACATCAATTTTTTTTTTCAACTGTAAATGTAACTTGGTCGCCAATTACTCGGTAAATTGTAAAGCCTACTTAGCTGTGATAGTTTTCACTTTCACTTTACATGTAGGGGAGGTACCCTAAATAATTGTTTTTTTTTTTCAAAATTGTATTTTACCAATTCTTAGGCGTCATTAACGTGTATACTCATGCCAAATTACAACTTTTCTAGTACCAATAGTTTTTGAGCTAAACCGCGGACAGACAGACGGACATGGCGAAACTATAAGGGTTCCTTGTTGACTACGGAACCCTAAAATGAACATTCAAACAAAAAAAAGAAGACCTGTGCGAGGCCAAAATGGCTCCCTATTTCAGCATAATGCTGCGAAATTTGAAGACACCAAATACCGCACTGGTACTCTGATAGGGCACGCTGTGATGCCACGTGATGTGATTAGAAATGCTGCCATAAGTTTTGACAAGAAAATAAAATACACTTGAAAACCTGCTGATAGGGATCCATTTATAATGTTCTAGCCTCCTGTGTAATATTCCAGAACTGGTGCTAAAGCAGGAACAAGAAGAATACGCTCGCGAGGGAATTCAGTGGACACCCATCAAATACTTCAACAACCGCGTCATTTGCGAGCTGGTAGACGCGCCACATCAAGGACTCATCGCTATCATGGACGAAGCTTGTCTCAATCCTACCAAGGTAATCTAAATTGAAATACACTGCTAAGAATTGTGGCGAAGGCTAACGAAGTTATAACAGCTGCACGGGTCGATCGACCAAGTTAAGCTACGCTTGCCACGGTTGGTCCGTGGATTGGTGACCATCTTTACATACCGAGACCTCTCTGTGCCTCGGAAAGCACGTTAAGCCGTTGGTCCCGGCTGTCATTCGTGGATCTTTGACAGTCGTTATGGGTCGTCAGAAGCCCGAAAGTCTGACAACCAGTCTTACCAGGTCTTACAAGGGGTATCGTGTTACCCAGCAACTAGGATGTGGAGGTCAGATAGGCAGTAAAATACTGGTATTCAGCTGCATTCAGTTAGACTGGAAGCCGAACCCAACTTAGTTGGGAAAAGCCTAGGTATTTACCTAGCCAAAACGACCACCAAGTGGCGATTAAGGGTCATCATCTGATGACCCTTAATCGCCACTTGGTGGTCGTTTTGTGATCGCAAATTATCGTTAATTTATATAGTGTACATAATATAGAGTTTTATAGAGTATTCTATTCTATCGACTAAACTTTCAAATGTAGTTAATTATTTGTTATCATCTTATAGATATCAGATAAGCAACTACTAGAGGCAATGGACAGGAGATTAAAAGGACACAGACACTACACGTCAAGACAACTGGCACCCACAGATAAGAAACTAAAACATGGCGTCGACTTCAGAATTACGTAAGTAATTCGTTGCTAACTAGCAGATTAATTATAAATGATAGATTTGAACTCATCTCTACATTATATTTGTTGTTGGATTTCAACAAATTCATTGTTATTTGCCTTAATCAAGCTCTAAGTACCTAAATTTTTGTTTAACTGTGAGTATTTTCAAGGAAGTCAACTACTTGCTTCATGTAATACAAATGTTCGTTTTTATGTTTCGAATAACGTGCCAAGCGAAATGGCAACCTCGCGCCACAGAGCATGCTTGGATCGTGCGCATACGCGAACTAGCATCGAACTTTCTAGAAGCATCTAGTTCTGCTACTTGATACTAGATGGCGCTAGTGTGGTCTACTAGTTCTGCTACTCGATACTACATGTCGCTAGTGGTACTTAATGTCACGATGTACCAGGCATTAATTGTGGCGCGCAAAAATACTTAATTTACCGGTAACTTTGTGTTTTTGTTTTTTGTTAAATCCCGCCCTATATCGAACACCTATGTATATCTGGGGAAGGTGGCAAGAGTAACTAGCACAGATATCCAAAGCTGAACATTATCATTATTTCAGTGTTTTTGGGCACGAATCAACGTTTCACTACAGAGACACTCGACCTCATAGAAACCTCGCTACTTCTAAAATAACTCCAAAAATAATTTGTTTCCACAGTCACTACGCAGGCGACGTAACTTACGCCGTGGACGGTTTCATGGACAAGAATAAGGACTCTTTGTGGCAGGATCTGAAGAGACTCCTGCATTCCTCCAGCAACCGGTCGCTAGCTGAGATGTGGCCTGAGGGCGGCACTAACATACAGAAGGTATAATCGTACTACCGTATCATCATTCTCCTGTCCTTATCCCAATTTATTTGTGGTCGGCGCAACTGTCCCTTTCTTCCGTATATAAAAAAAATATATAGTATAAATCGTCATCTCGGTAGGTAGCCCCTTTCTAGCCATATCATCTTTCACACAGTGTATCCATCGTTTCTTTGGTCTTTCCCTACTCAAATAGCCATCCCCATTCATACTCAAAACTTTCCTGACGTCATTTCCCTCATTCCTCCGCATCACATGCCCATACCATGACAACCGATTCCCGCACAATTTTTCAATCATATGTGCCATTTTCAGACTTCCTGTTATGTACTCATTTCTCATTCTATCTATTCGTGTAACATCACACATCCCTCTTAGCATAGTACTACCGTTTATGTCTACTAAAGCTGTAGCCCGCAGTTTCACTTGCATTCAAGGCAACTTCGTCATAAACCGGAATAAACACTATCTTACCTTCTAATCCGGGACATAATCTACATGATTGTGTGCCAAGTCGCATTTAAATCCGTGAAATCAGACGTATTATATGCGCCTTGAAACTGTAGGCAAATGTTTCATGTGGAAAATTCACTTGAAGTTGACTGATAGAAATCGTCACGTAAGGAAAATGCTGTCTATTTTTATTAATATAATAGAAACAGACATAGAGAGAGAAAGCAATGGTAACTTTATAAGAGCTTCTAAAAACTTATACTAGATGACTCTGTATTAAAAACGCGTCTGTGAATGTGTGAAACAGTTTATGCGAAGTAAAACAAACTTCAAAAAAAAAAAATCTGTTTCAAAACTTTTGTTTTAAATCATAATGTGAGGAGGAAATCGTTCCCGACGGAGTTCGTTTTTTTTTTTCGCGATTTCAGTATTGGTTCCATCGCGTCGTAAAATTTGTTCATAATGATGTGAATGAGTACCATTTGACCCCCAAAGAGGTTTTCAGTTATTTCAATAACACCTTGTATACGTAGTATTATTTTTTCTTCTGCGTCTCGCTCGGTTTAGATGTAACCTTATTATTTCCTTCACAGACATCAAAGCGCCCACCATCGGCTGCAACCCTGTTCCGCAACTCCATGGCCGCTCTAGTGACGGGTCTACAAAGCAAGGAGCCGTTCTACGTGCGCTGCGTCAAGCCCAACCCTTACCAGGCTCCTACCAATTGGGACGACCAGCTGGTAAGTACTCTTCTTACTATAATTTCAGCCGAAAGACGAATCGCCAACTAAAAAACTGTAATCATGAATTAAAGTTAGGAACATGTTATTTAAATTGACTGATTTGCCGTTCCGCGGAGGGCTAATTGCCGTGCACTTGCCTCGCCAGGTCCGCCACCAGGTGGCGTACCTGGGCCTGGTGGAGAACGTGCGCGTGCGCCGCGCCGGCTTCGCGTCGCGCCAGCGCTACGACCGCTTCCTGAAGCGCTACAAGATGCTGTCGCAGTACACGTGGCCCAACTTCCGCGGCGGCGCCGACAAGGACGCCGTCATGGTCCTGCTGCGCGACCTGCACATCGCGGACGTGCAGTTCGGCCACACCAAGCTGTTCATTCGGTGCTCTAGCTTTCATCATTATTATCATTCACTTAGATCGACTTGTAGGTTGTTTCTATCTTCCATAATAAACGCGGCTTTGTTCCCTGGTCCATCCTACAGGGAATGTGTATTTTCCTAGGATAAAAGCCTATGACACTGTCAGATCCATAATATATATCTATGCAAAAAATCTCGTCGATCCGTTGCTATGCAGCTGTGTGAAAAAAAAACAAATAGACAAACATACTTTCCCATTCATCTCATCTCACGTGATCTCTTACACTCACAGGTAGAACGAATAAAATCTTTAAAAAAAAAAACATGTTCACACCAACTTAACACATCAAAAACACAATCGAAAATATACTTTACTAAGTGGAAATATGAACGACTTAGTAACATTTTTTATTTATTTTCCTACCCCAGGAGTGCTAAAACCCTGCACGGCTTAGAAGCGGCCCGCGCTGAACTGATACCTTCAATCGTGATCCTGCTACAGAAGCTGTGGAGAGGCACCGTTGCGCGCATGCGCTATAAGAAGCTTAAGGCCGCTATGACTATCTTTAATGCTTGGAAGTAAGTAATTCATTGAAGGTTGAAAGTCTAGCTTTCTCAATTCATGATTTACCGATGTTGTTTTTGCGATGGTGTTTAATTCCCAAATCCGAAACTATATATGTGGAATGGAGAAAAGTAGTTAATAGTTTGATGAGCTACATTTTAGACAATATAGAACCTTTCGTTTTAATTTTGATGTGAATACGTCTTTAAATTTGCTTTTATAGTGGGAGGCAATTCTGAAAACTGATAATAAAATCCAGGGATACAGTTTGGTGGTCCAGTTACATATCTATCATTTACATCCAAATTTTAATTACACCAATTGATAGCTAAAGAATCAAAGAATTCGTTACGTTCAGTGAGGACTGTGAGGCATCGCGCGCGTTGAACGGGAAAGCGCTGCCATTTTTAGGTCGTTTCGTTGTTTCACATAATTTCCGTTTAGTATTAATTTTGTCTCGGAGAAGTTACGACGTTCGTTTTAGTTTCAATCGTCAGTTCTCGTCAAAATAAAGTAAAATATTAAAATAAATAATGCAATACTATACTCGTTAAAATGTCATATCTAAATATAGAGATCATATACCCATGAAACAACATATGACAGAGTGAAGCGGTGCAGAGAACGTAAAAGAACGAAAGCGTCCGGGCGGCTCAACGACCGCGCTAGTACATCTGCAGACGTACCACGTATACGTATTCACGTAAAACACACGGCCACGTTCACGACGCAGCCACACCCTGATGATTTTTTTTTGGAAACCCAGGGTCTCCTGCTTGGTTTTGCTAAGAATTAACCCAAATATATTTAGCAAAAATTTTGTTTGTCTTTCAGTATGATCGCATCCATGCGCTGTACTTTGTAAGTTTTGCAAAGAAAATGTATGTCTCAAATCAATAGAAAGTGCATATTTTGCAAATCTCTTTATATACACTGTGTACAACAGAATGATTACCATCACTCTCTTCTCAGACGGTACCGCCTGCGCCGCTACATCGGCGAGCTCCAGACGGAGCTGAAGCGCAACCGCAACGTCATCCTTGCGTGGCCGCCGCCGCCGCGCCGCCTGCCCGTCGCGCTCCTGCAGGCGGCCTACCGGCGCTGGCGGGCCTGGCTCACGCTCAAGCCCGTCCCGCGCGAGCAGTGGCCGCAGCTCAAGATGAAGATCTGCGCCGCCAGCTCGCTGAGGGGCCGCAGGGCGGAGTGGGGCCAGAACCGCCAGTGGGCGGGAGACTATCTGGCTGACAACAAGTACAATCCTAAGGCTGGTAAGTATCCGTTTTATGAATCGTCAGCATTACCATTCTCCTGCCCTTATCCCACTTTTAGGATTCCGCCATGTCCGTCTATCTGTCTGTCTGTCTATTGAATAAATCCTATCCCTTGCTGTCCTTCCCCAGCGACGCCCTAAGCCGAGGCCCGTACCCCACAGGGGATACCCTTAGCGTGTAGTAGCTTAGTTTATAAGTTTTATGCCCCGGCTGGAGGCCTTTATTATTGAGGTACTCACAGGAAAGTCCGGCTAAGCAGCCTACAACCTCCTAGGTTGACCTGCGAGATGGCATATATAAAAAAAAGAACAACTTCTATTTAAAAAGTCGAACACTATTACAAACATACAAAATCACTAACTTCAACCCATTCTTCCAGCAAGCTACCAGTCTCAAGTCGCGTCGCTACAAAAGACGCAACAGATCGGGCGGCCACTATTTTCGTGTCACATCCACAAGTTCAACCGCTACAACAAGTTAGCTGAACGATGCCTGCTTATCACCGAGTCGGCGATATACAAGCTCGATGCTAACTCCTTCAAGCCGCTCAAGAAACCTACTGCTATCACTGAGGTGAGGAATTAGGACTACTTTCGAGTGCCACTTTCAGATATTCAATATTAGCTACTGGCAAAACGCAACGGTTTTATTTCCCAAAGAAAAATATTAACTTTGTTAATGTTATTAAAAAAGGTAAAAACTATACCCGACTACAACAAAAACGCCAACTGAAAAGTAAAAATAAATAAGACATCGATGTCGTTTTGGCAATGACAACTAATCTATACAAATAAATAAAATGGAAGTGTCTGTTTGTAATGTCAAAATATCAGCATTTTACTAATTGTATATGAAATAAATAATATATACGGTATTGATAACAAAAACACTGTCCGGTTGTTCCGGCTAATCTCCGATATGGCTGGACGGGTTTTGACGCAGATAGCTGATGTTACAAGGAGTATCTGAGGGTACTTTTATTTTAGAAAAAGCCACGCGGGCGAAGCCGGGGGCAGCAGCTAATTAAAAATAAAATCGATTTCGTATAACCGGTATCACTACATGAAATCGTACAGATTACGTACTAACTTACGATACCTCGTTTGTAAAAAATACGACAGGTAGTTTAGGAGCTATGAGGGAACAGATAAACTAACATGCATACATAGCCTGATAAAATCACAACACTCCTTTGGCTTTGCCATAGTCAGGTAGAAATAAAGTCGAAAATATAAATTTAACCACGTGCCTCGGTTTATTTTGATGCTCTGGTGGATTTCGTTAGGTTTATTAATTACCGACTTTATTTCTACTGGTCCAAGGTTGATTTTATTTTGTTGTGTAATTGGCACTATGTTAAACTTCATCTCTGGACAAAAACTCGCTGTACTCGATGAAATAAATTATGAGAGAGCGATAGATCATAATTATATACATGTAGTGTTACGCAGTGCTCTTATCGATATTTATAGTGGTAGCTTTTATCGAAATATATGTTTTTGTCCAGCAATTCAGTTAAAATGAGATTGTGAAAAATAACTTCTAAATAAAGACTAAGGATAAGATTGCTCCGATTCAGTAAATGTGATCAACTTTTTTTTTATGATATTCATAATAATATCTTCTTATCTAGGTCGGTGCCATCCGCATAATGAGTACGGACGTACAACTGGTCGTGATCAGCATCCCTTCAGCCAAGAACGACCTGGTCGTAGGCCTGGTCGCGCCCGTAGTCAACCAGACCGGCGCGCCCGGCGACCTGGTCGGGGAACTGCTGGGAGTGCTGGCTAATAGATATCACATGTAAGTGTAAATAATTACCTCATAGATTATGTCAACTGATTGTAGTATTCATCTGCAACTGTAACCTTAATTTCAATAGTTGGAGCTCGCCTAAGAAATTTTTATAACGGTATTTGACCTACAATGTATTTAAAGAAAGAAAAAAAAGAAATGAAAGAAAATATGTTTATTTGCGGTAAACATGACGCAAAGAAAGAACAAAATCACGAAAAGAAAAAGTCTGGTGCAAATATGCGTCACATCCTCGCAAAAAGGCCATCGCTCAGCATAATGATTTTTTATTAAGTGCGTTTTGTTTGTGCAGAATAAACAATTTTTCATTCTTTTTTTTCTTTTTTTTTTTATTCTGCGTCCCTATGCGAGACAGCCCCAGTACTGGTTTTCAGCGACAGCCGGCGTTGTGTAACTTCTAAACTACTGATTTTCGCGGAACATAATATGTTTCGTTTAGGTGAATTCATGGGATGTCCTCTTAGAGTATATAATACTGGAATAGGCGCAATATTCTGAACAAAAAAGTTTGTCGCGGTAGCTACTACAATAAAAAACAACAATGGCTCGCCCGGAAAGAGAAGTCCGTACCATCGATTTTTTTTTATCGATATCGATATTCATTCACCTTAACCTTTTAGCATCCCATGGTATGTTGCCAGCTTATACTTTCCCTATCATATATTGTAAGATATTCGGGGAGTCAGGTGTTGTAGGCGGGGGTGTCGAAAGGTTACCAACGCACTTACTCGTAACCAGTGAAAACCACACTGTCAGATTAAACACTTGTATAATCAATAAAATAACACACGATAATTACAGTCAACAAAAATAGAGTCACAATATATAAATCAGCACTTACGAACTAATAGAATATCTAGAAACTACCTTAAACTGAAATTATTGGCTAACTTAAACTGACTTTATTAAAACTATCTAAGCGCGGAGCGACTAATTCTCGAATATATGTGGAGAGCAACTGAATCGTACGGAGAGATTATTGCTATTGAGAGATTTACTTGATGTATTACTGATGTACTACTACTGAACTATCAATGTACTACAAAAATCAACTTGCTCGAGTTCCCTTTATAGGTTTTACCCATGATCACAAGTTGCGGGTGACTCTTGGTCGTATATTTAATGAAACTCACCAGTTACAAACATTCCTACCTGATGAGGGGGTGTTGAAGGGGAACGGGTGTCTGCGGGGTATTGCGCAGTTAGCTCTCCTTAGACGTAGGAGGGGTACGGGAGACGTGGTTCTACGCAGTATGAAAATGGTACATAACACTGTTTACTTTCCGACACAATGGATTTTACTTTAATCGGTACCCCGGGGGTATATACTGTTATATAAAATAGGTAATTAGGGGGTAAATGCTCCAACTAAGCTAATGGCAGTGTTCAAATTACGCTATCTCTTTACAGTTCTGAGATATCGATCATTTTCGTTAGTATATAAAGCTATTTAAGCAATTTATATTAGAATATTCGTCTCCACGGAACAATCGATACATTTCAATGATTTGACGACATATATAATTCATTTTAAGCTCGAATTATGGTGCTTTCCGTTACATTCCACCCCCTGTAAAAGGGTTCAACCGCATTACATCATATTTGGTCGGTGGGAAGCACGATAATCTTTGCTACGGGCCGACGCAGGACCCCATTTAACGTCCTAATGTCGACTACACGAACAATACCGTCATTGCCGTAATATACATTCTTAATTACACCTTTTGTCCATACATTCCTGTCCTTATTATTGTCTATAATCACAACTACGTCGTTGACCCGCACATTGGGTACGTTGTTAATCCATTTGTCACGACGTTGCAGCGTTGGGAGGTACTCTCGTAGCCAGCGCCGCCAGAACATGTCGGCGAGCGCGTTCACGCGCCGCCATTGCCGGCGCGAATCGACGTCCTCGAAGTCTCCCGGCAGGAACGGAGTACTCCCGGACGCAGTGCCCAGGAGTAGATGGTTAGGTGTCAGGACCACAGGCTGGTCGTGGTCGTCGTAGACATAAGTTAGAGGCCGGCTGTTTACAATCAGCTCGGCCTCGGTGAGGAGGGTATACAACACCTCCTCTCGGGGAGCACGTTCCTTGAGCGTGCTTCGGAGTGCGTTTTTTATAGAACGCACCAGGCGCTCCCAGCAGCCGCCCATGTGTGGGGCTGCCGGGGGATTGAAGTGCCACTCGATGCCTCGGTTGATGGCTTCGGCCCTGACTAGACCGTGGTTAAGGTCCTTCAGGGCTGCTCGTAGTTCGGTGTTGGCTCCAATGAAATTGGTACCCTGATCTGAGTACAGATGCGCTGGTTGCCCGCGGCGCGCAATAAGGCGCCGCAAGGCTAGTATGGCGGAGTCGGCGCTCAATGAGGCGGCCAACTCGAGGTGGACGGCGCGTGTGGTGAGGCAGGTGAACAATGCACCCCACCGCTTTTCGCGGCGCCGCCCAATTGCTACCTCCATCGGGCCGAAGTAGTCGACGCCCACTCGGACGAAGGCTCGTCGCGAGGTCTCGACTCTCGCCAGCGGAAGATCGCCCATCTTGGGCGGGGCTGGTTTAGCTCTGGAAACACGACATAATTGACACTGGGCAACCACCGCTTTTACTGAGGTTCTTACCCTTGTGATCCAGTACTTTTCACGAAGGTTGTTGACGACGGTCTCATGGTTGGCGTGTAAAGCTATCCCATGGTAAAATGCGATCAACTTTCGCGTTAGAGGGTGGCGTCCCTCTAATATTATCGGGTGCCTTTCCCCGAAGGTGAGCACCTCGCAGGCACTCAGGCGTCCCCTCACCCGAAGCAAGCCGTCCTCGGTTATCATCGGGTCTAGGGCCTTGATGCTGCTGTTGTTGGGGACGGGCAGGCCTTCTAGTATGGCGGCCCGCTCATCCCGGAAGCTGTCTTCTTGGCACAACCGCATAAGGCAGTTGTGAGCTTCTTCCAGGTCGGGACGCTGTAGCTCTGCTGTTGACCGATGCTTACGACATCGGCCGATGAATATTAGCACGCGTGACATAACGCGCTGTATGCGCGTCCACGAAGAATAGCGCTCGTAGAGAAGGAGTGGCGCCATCGGCGCTGATGTAGCGTGGACCCGCTGAATGCGCTCGAGGTCCGCTTCCGCCGCTTCAGCCTCATGACACACCGGCCACCGCTCCTGTGGATCACATAGAAAAGGGGGGCCAGAAAGCCACACCGCATGGTTATCGGGCCAAGACAATCTGGTCGCTTTGTCAGCAGGGTTATCCTCCGATGGCACCCAGCGCCAATTGCCTCGGTCCGATAATTTATCAATCTCGGCCAGTCTATGTGATACGAATCTCTGAAACTCATGGGCGTCAGAGTTTATCCATCTAAGAACCGTTTTACTGTCTGTCCAGTAAAATTTACGTTTTATAGATAGCCCTAGCTCTTTCTCGGCCGTGTCTGCTAGTCGGCAGGCTAACAAGGCCGCTTGTAGCTCGAGTCTAGGGATAGATATCACCTTTTGAGGTGCTACACGCGCTTTCCCTATTACCATGACAGCCTTCCTATTTCCTCCGGCGTCATGACCTACTAGATAAGCGACTGCGGCGTAGGCTAATTCGCTAGCATCCCCGAACACATGTAGTTCTAAATTGTCGAGGCTTAGCCCGTACCACCTTGGTATTTTGACTTCTTTTAATTTACTTAGATTATTAAGCCAAGTGAACCATACTTTCGCATCCTTATCCTGTAGGGGTTCGTCCCACTGGATCCCTGATTTCCAGATTTTCTGCATTAGTATTCTTGACTGGATAACGCAGGGATACAAAAAACCCAGTGGGTCATATATGGACATAATCATGCTCAAAAACTGTCGTTTCGTGGGCACCACACTACCGTTTATAATGGTTTCTGGTAGTCGTTTGAAGGATAGATCGAATCCTAATTCGTCACCTTTCGGTGCCCATATTAGCCCCAAAGTTCTCTCGACTGTACCTGCACCTTTTTCGAGGGCTACCCTTTCCGGCATGTCTAATTTTAATCTATGCCTTAGTTCTGATGAGTTGGTGACCCACCCCCGTATTACAAATCCACCAGAGGCATGTATCAGGGTCACCTCTTCTATCAGTTTATTCGCCTGGTCCTCGGTACAGACACTATCTAAATAATCGTCCATGTAATGTTTGGCCTTTATGGCCTCCACTGCTTCTGGGTATCGATCACCAAACTCACTGGCGTTTTTGTTGAGTATATATATCGCCGTGGTAGGTGATGAGGTCGCCCCAAAGATCATGGAATTCATCGCGAATACCTTTGGTTCAATGGACTGATCCGCGTCTCTCCATAAAAATAACTGCGCGCCTTGATCCTCAGTCCTTATCCTAATTCTCATAAACATGTCCGCGATGTCTCCTGAAAAGGCTATGGGACCTATACGAAATTTCATCAATATACCAAGCAATGAATTCAGCAGGTCAGGACCGGTCAAAAGGTTATCATTTAAGCATGTTCCGTGAGACGTGGCGGCCGCATCGAAGACTAAACGGAGCTTTCCTGGCTTGTTGAGATTTACCACGCCAAAATGTGGCAGATACCATATAGGTGAGCTATCCAAACTCCCCTCCACCTCTCTCGCATAGCCCTCTTCTAGCAGTCTATCTATTTGCTTATTATACGCCTCAGCGAAGACGGCGTCTTTTCGCACGCGCCTTTCTATTCCGTATAACCGTTGTCGGGCCTGATTATAATTATTAGGCAATTCCACATCATCATGTTTCCATAATAGCCCTACTTCCCATTGTGAACTATCAGGTACGCGGCGGCTAGTATTATCTAGGATTTCTAACGCTCTTTCATTATTTTTATTTTTACGAGCGTTTTGCGAAATACCTATAGCTTCTAGCTCGAACTGAGCTTTGACTAGGTCATGCAGATCAGGCAGGGGAACTGTCACAAAATTTACTGACTGATCGTTAACATCGTTAGCACTATCGAATGGTCCGTGTACGACCCAACCTAGCTTCGTGAGGGAGGCAACTGGTTTACCGGATCGTCCATGTCGGATGTCCTGACTGACCAAAAGCTGCCAGTTATCCTGCCCAAGCAACAACATCGGCTTAGCGCCCCTCATCTCCACGCAACCCAAGTCACGGAGGTGAGCGTTATCGTTCAGCATAGCAGCGGACACAGTTTGTATTGGCAAATTCATGTTGACCATGGTACGGCATTTGATTTCATGTTGTTGTCCGTTTGGCCCTGTGATCCGTGCTTGTACCGCTCGCGAAGTTAAATCAGTGACTCCGTAGCCACCCGCTGTTTTTAATGTAAGAGGTATGCGGGGGCCCGCTAGGTCTGAAGCTATAGCACTGTCGATCAGTGATACTGTTGCCCCGTCGTCTAGTAGCGCGTAACATTTATGATGCGTTCCATTGCTATTGGTTATTCCAATTGGAATTATCTTTAATAGAGCCGTAGCTCGCCATTCCCCTATGTTAGTGACGCTCTCCGTTTTTTCACTAACTGTTTTGCCGGCCTCCGGTTTATTGCTGTCTTTGTTCTGTTTATCTGCATGCAATAAAATATGATGGCTGTAGCCACATTTCTCGCACCTTTTGGCGCGGCAAAACCTCTTAGGGTGTTTACTAACTAAACATTTGAAACATGTATTTTTCTCTTTAATAGTGTCCCATCGTTGTTGCACGCTTAATTTACCGAATGCGTCGCAGTGTTCAATGGCATGTTCCTTTTTGCAAATTAGGCATTCTTTAGGTACACTAGACTCGTCACTATGCGTATGTACCCGCTGAGCCGGCGGTACTTTATTATTACTTGAGCGCGCGGCTTGATTTTGTTGCCTCACAGGTGGCTTGGCTGGACTAGCTTCGAACATACTGGCTTGAACGTAATATGAAGTCGAGCGAGTTAAATGTTTTAAGAAGTGTGACATTAATTCTAGGTCCGGTGACACTCTTAGGTCCACCCCCTGTGAGCTATCTATACCCATAGCAAAATCGCCGTATTGCGCGCGCTGTATTGGAGTTAATTTCTTAACTATCTCACTAACTAATTGCGGATTATTTATATACCCGTCGGCTCTAATGTTTTTAAGTAGGGACACAACATTCCTTATTGTAGACGTGAACCGCCTTAACTCACGGCCACTCTCAGTTATCCTAGGTAGATCCCTAATTTTCTTGAGTGCACTTTGTAATATTAACGTCGGATGACCGAACTCCTCATCTAGTGCGCGCATTATTTCGGAAGGATCTGTACCTGACCGTAGTAGGTCCTCAACTGAGGTCTTCGCGTCGCCATGCAATGACGTCTTAAGCCGGGCTAAGTTTTCATGCGTTCTAAAATTATACTGTTCGGCTGTGTCCCAATACATATTCTTATAAGAAATCCATTCAGCTGGGTCTCCGCTAAAATGGGGTAGCTCGTACGCCTGTCTAGGTACCGGACGCGGTCGCGACATACTAGTAATAGCCTCTGCCAATCTGTCTATCTTGCTGTCCCTATCGCCTGACATTTCCCTTCGTCTTTCTTTATCATCCGCCCCGTAATTCTTCTGCCGCCGTGTATCCGACTCGGGTATCGAAACTCGAGGTACACTTGCGACCGGGGTGGTAAAGACGGGATACCTGTCAGGTAAATGGAACGTTACTCTATCCTGAGACACTGGCGTATGCGTCTGGGCCATAGGTACCGTTAGATTCGAAAACGGTACTGACACAGACGGACCTATTACATGCGACACATTATCACGGTATACATTTACATTACTTTCAAGCGTACTTACATTGAGCTGCCTTTGACTCACGGGTGGGTTACGGGGCGCGGCCATTTCCGTAGGCGCGCGCGCTGCTGACGGGGTACACAACACTGCATCCGATTGACACAACACTGGGCCTGACTGGTGCAACACTGTTTGTTGTTGCGTTACCTGAGGCGTTGTGTCTATCCACTGCTCTACGCGCTGTGCCGTCCCTGCTTCCGTATTTGAGTCGTCACTCTCGGCAGCTGCTTCTATCTCTGCAATATCAGCTTCCATCCTTTTCTTGAGAAGGTTTTCTTTCAGCTGTACTAGCTCCTTTTCAGCTTCATACTCTATGCGTTTCCTTATATACTCGACGCTCTTGCGGCTAGCTTTTGATGACGTTCTGCTTCGCGGCGACGTATGGCGACCTCTTGCTACTGCCTGTCCTCCCTGGGGTCCCTCTGACGTACTTCCAGCACTGTAGTCGATTACTCGACCACCCGTCAGGGGGATGTTGAGGGCAGACGTTGACGCCATGGTCGGTGCGACAGACGGTGAACCCGGTGCCCTTTCAGACTGCAACCCGGAGTCCGATACTGGGTCATCAATTCTGCGTGCGCTCTGCTCTTCAGCCAGCTTTCGCAGCCTGCTGCGTGTGGTGATGGTGCTCCTCTGACTCATGGTTACTTGTAAACCTTATCCGGCTCGTAAGGACCAAAATGTAAGATATTCGGGGAGTCAGGTGTTGTAGGCGGGGGTGTCGAAAGGTTACCAACGCACTTACTCGTAACCAGTGAAAACCACACTGTCAGATTAAACACTTGTATAATCAATAAAATAACACACGATAATTACAGTCAACAAAAATAGAGTCACAATATATAAATCAGCACTTACGAACTAATAGAATATCTAGAAACTACCTTAAACTGAAATTATTGGCTAACTTAAACTGACTTTATTAAAACTATCTAAGCGCGGAGCGACTAATTCTCGAATATATGTGGAGAGCAACTGAATCGTACGGAGAGATTATTGCTATTGAGAGATTTACTTGATGTATTACTGATGTACTACTACTGAACTATCAATGTACTACAAAAATCAACTTGCTCGAGTTCCCTTTATAGGTTTTACCCATGATCACAAGTTGCGGGTGACTCTTGGTCGTATATTTAATGAAACTCACCAGTTACAAACATTCCTACCTGATGAGGGGGTGTTGAAGGGGAACGGGTGTCTGCGGGGTATTGCGCAGTTAGCTCTCCTTAGACGTAGGAGGGGTACGGGAGACGTGGTTCTACGCAGTATGAAAATGGTACATAACACTGTTTACTTTCCGACACAATGGATTTTACTTTAATCGGTACCCCGGGGGTATATACTGTTATATAAAATAGGTAATTAGGGGGTAAATGCTCCAACTAAGCTAATGGCAGTGTTCAAATTACGCTATCTCTTTACAGTTCTGAGATATCGATCATTTTCGTTAGTATATAAAGCTATTTAAGCAATTTATATTAGAATATTCGTCTCCACGGAACAATCGATACATTTCAATGATTTGACGACATATATAATTCATTTTAAGCTCGAATTATGGTGCTTTCCGTTACATATATAACATGCTTGGATCACATTATACAGCGTGTTACGGAAAGGGTATATACATATCAAAGGCACGGATTCTTTTGGTGATAACAAACTACAGGGCAATATTTTTAATACCTATACCTACATAAATAAAAAGTTAAGAAACATTTAACTAAAAATCTAATGTTTCCAATTGAATTCTACACATCACTAGACCAAGGCAGTTGATCGGTGTTAGTAAACTACACACAAAGAAACGGCGGTAACACGTTTGTTATGATTTTAATTTAATAAACTATCGAAAAAAAAAATTATTAAGCATTTTCTAGTTAGTGCTTTTGAGCTGAAATTTTGTACAGAGATTCTGAACCAGATACACTCTTCACCCCGTTTGTATGGATATACCCTTTCCGTAACACGCTGTATTAAAAACGCGACTGCCAACTTCTTGTTATGTAGCTGAAACCTCTATCACTGATCATGATGCCGTCATCCTTATCTTGGATTTAAGTAAACCTCAAAATAAAACCTTTAAAATAATCAAACGCATCAATTATGAAAAAATGGACGATTAAATTATGAATCTCAACTTTGATGACTTGTATTTAATGACTGATGTTGATCTTGCTGGTCAGTACTTTGTTAACTCAATGAACTGTATTATAAAATCTAACACACAAATTATAAAAACGTCGAACTGTAAGAAAATTACTAAACCTTGGATAACGACCGGTTTATTGCGGTGTATGAGGAATCGTGACAAACTGCACCAAAAAGCAAAAAAGAATCCTAACAACCAGACCATAATGATAATCTATAGAAGATACAGAAATTTCTGCAACGAACTTTTAAAAAAGACAAAAAGGGAATATGATAAATTAGAACTTCAGACTGCGGCTAAAATTAATAACAAAATATTATGGAACACAATAAAAGACACACAAAAATCTAAAAACGAGGTCAAACAGCTAATTAATACCCAGGATCCTATATCTTCAACTAATAAAATAAATGAATTCTTTGTTAACATCGGGAAAAATATCGCTGATCGTTGTTGTTCTGGTCACGATGTCCCTTCACCACCGCTCAACATTCATCCCCACTCGATGGTTTTTTCCCCACGGACCTGGAAGAGATTGAAAACATAATTCATAGTTTAAAGTCTGATTGCGCTGTTGGATATGACAACATCTCTGCCGGCATTTGGAAGAAATATAGACAGATCCTCATTTCTCCAATCGTTTTTATCTGCAACCTTGCCATTGACTCCGGCAAATTCCCAAACGCCTGGAAAATTGCAGAGATTCGCCCCATCTTCAAAACTGGTGACGGAGCCTGTGTCAACAACTATAGACCAATTTCCATTCTGCCAGCCTTGTCTAAGGTATTGGAAAGGATCATGAAGAGGCGCCTGGTTGACTACCTGGAGGACAACTTGCTGCTATCATCTTCTCAGTACGGTTTCCGATCTGGTTTGTCAACCAGCGACGCCATTCATGGTTTAACTAAGTTCGTTTCTGAAAATCTCGATGAAAACAGGAAGGTCATAGTAATATTTATGGACCTTGCCAAGGCTTTTGACACGGTCTCCGTCCCGCTGTTGGTGAAGAAGTTGGAGAGCATTGGTGTAAGGGACGCGCAACTAAAACTTTTTTCCCACTACCTCACCAACCGATTCCAGAGAGTTAGAGTAGACGAGTGGACTAGTAGCGATCTTCCCGTAGTACACGGCGTCCCACAGGGCAGTATCCTCGGTCCCCCTTTATTTTTGACCTTCATTAACGACCTCTGTGAACTCAAGATGCCCAGCGGAAGGATCATAACGTTCGCTGATGACACAGCGCTTTTGTTTGACGCCGACACCTGGCCCGAAGTTTACAGTTGTGCACAGATAGGGTTGAACTTGGTGTTGTCATGGCTGGCTAATAATGGACTCACTCTCAATGTTGATAAGACAAAGTATATTTCCTTCTACATAAAAAAAACTACCTGTTCACTCGATAATTTCAAAATTACCGCACATTAATCTTCTTGCATTTTGTCTCATGGTGCTCATTGCTTATGTCCCCACCTTCATAGAACTGATTCAATAAAATATTTGTGGGTCTTGCTAGATAACAAACTAAGTTTCCAACCGCATATAGATGCTCTTTCCACTAGAATCCGTGAACTAATATTTGTTTTTAAAAATCTTCGTCATATTGCGGACCCTGGCTTATTGAGATCAGTCTATTTTCGTTATGCCAATCGCTAATCTCGTACTGCATAACGGTATGGGGTGGTGCCACAAAAACATCAATGCTCCGGATCGAACGTGCACAAAAGGGCCGTTCTAAAGGTTAGCAGTTCCTTGCCTTTCTTGTTTCCCACCAGAGAACTTTATGAGCGAACGGGAGTGTTAACTGTTCGTCAACTTTTCATTTTAAATACGATTTTGCGCAAACACTCTCTAATTACCTATAATCCTACTCTATTTGAAGGTAAGCGACGTAAACACGCAGTATGTCCCACAACTCGGTTCCATACTGCTTTCTCCCGTCGTCATTTTGGTTTTCTTGGTAACTACTTGTATAACAAAATTAACGAGATTTTGTCAATTTATGCCCTACCCAAACAGCGTTGCAAAAAAACTCAACCTGGTTACAAAAATTGGGCTATGATGACACGGAGCAGCTACTCATTGTTCTCTCGTAATAATATGTAATTTCGGATTCATTACTGTAACAAACGCCCTACTCACTCACACTCACACCGTCAATATACCTTTCCTCACACTTCACCTGCACACTACACCAGCATTACACTACACCAGTTTATATTTTTTTTCTTTATCACTTTTTTTTTGGTTAATTAATTTAAATATGTCTGTTTATTCCCTTCATCAATAAATAATTTGTCTAGAGTTTAAAATTGACCATTTTAATGTTAATTCCATTTAATTCGGAGTGAGAGCCTGGTGATCCGTCACACAGGGTACCCTAGTATGGACGCCAGTCTCTCACAAAGGATCATATTTTATGCATTTTTGTCAAAACGCTAAATTCTTGTCTCTATGTTTATAACTATGTGAGCCTTTGTGAAGAGAAAAAAATAAACTATTATTATTATTGTTATTCAGAATTTTGCTTGAATCCATGAAATAAAACAACTGATGTATAAAATACTTACATTTTATTAATAACAACGATTAAATAAAAGAAAAACATTTTTCAATTCTCATGCTCTAAAAGTCAATATAGCCCTACGAAGCGGGACTAAAGTGATCACTTTAGTCTCTAAGGAGTGAAAAGTAATTAGTTTTTTAATTTCCTTCATGTGACATAGACAAACTCAAACAGCCAATAAATATCTGTGGAGTGTGGACCATCTTTATTGCGAAAAGTTGAGAGTTTTACTTCCATGGCTTTTCGGCAAAGAAGGTGGCGCCATGCGTTTTAAATTGTTAATCTGTGACTGGTTTAGATGAAAAAACTGACCGCGAAAATTTCAGAATTTTTGTTGTTTTGTTCGGTTTTAAATAAATTTATTAAGAATGTCCAGTGACAGTGAAGAGTTTGACGTCGAGCAAAGAGCAAAAGACATAATAGACGATCTTTTGCCGCCAAAATCGCGGAAGATTTACCTAAAAACTTACGAAAGTTTTATGGACTGGAGGAATAATATTTATTAAATGTTTTTGTACTAAATTTGAAGTAAATATGGCGAATACATTTTCGAGGGTCCCTTTTTTTCGACTTTTATAATCTCCTGTTAGTTTTGTGCCAAAAAACAATGATTTAAAAAAATTAAAACCGTTTTAGCCGTTATGGAATTTATAATTCCATTCTTATTTTAAAACCGTTAGGGTTTTAAAAGAATAATTTTTTTAACATAAAAAAACTTTTTTTTTTACAATATAAATTACTAACTCGTATAAAGAAAGTATCGACATTTAAATTTTGGTTTCAAACATGACTCCAACCCTACGGTAGTCTCGCTAACATTTTTGTTAGAAGAGATAATAGCATGGTACGTGCTTGTCAATTTTGCTGATTTGACGTGTATTTTCGTAATGCAAAAGAAAAACATTTTTAACCTTACGAACATAAAAACGAGATGTAGCGAGACATCGTGACGTCACAAAAGCAATGTGAGTAAAATACTCGATTCATGTCTTGTTTTACGCGGAATCATGGTTGAATCGAATGAAACATCGACATGTATTATGAGTTTTTTTTTTTTTAATATAAATTACTAACTCGTATAAAGAAAGTATCGACATTTAAATTTTGGTTTCAAACATGACTCCAACCCTACGGTAGTCTCGCTAACATTTTTGTTAGAAGAGATAATCGCATGGTACGTGCTTGTCAATTTTGCTGATTTGACGTGTATTTTCGTAATGCAAAAGAAAAACATTTTTAACCTTACGAACATAAAAACGAGATGTAGCGAGAGATCGTGACGTCACAAAAGCAATGTGAGTAAAATACTCGATTCATGCCTTGTTTTACGCGGAATCATGGTTGAATCGAATGAAACATCGACATGTATTATGAGATTAGGATTTTTTGTTTCAAAAAAACATGATAGTAGAAGATAATTATGGAAGGTTATTTCGTCTTTATTTAGGTTTGACGTGAACGCTTTTTACAAGTTTTAATTGCACAATCAGGTATTTTCACAGAGCACTGAATAAGAACCACGCGTCTCGAAAACGATTAACGATGTGCGTTAGAATCGATTTGAAAGTAGTTTTTATGAACGTGCTAGAAAATTTGTTCTTGTATTTTTACAGAGGGGAAAGTGTCCGTTAGGCTTCTCCAGAGTTATTACTCTAAGGATGTCCTAGACTCAACACAAACTTTTTGGACCACTATAAATGGGTCAGCCTGTATCTAATTTGCGTTTTATAATATAATTATCTGCTCATAATTAATTTCTAAACGGTCCACGGTTGTGTATGGTCTATTATACTATTCAGTAACTACATTGTCTTGTTTTACCACGTTTAAATTATAATCCAATATGACATCTACGAAAATTTGCAAAAGTTTCGTCATGGTTATCTTTTCATGATTTCCGAAAGCGCTGATTCAATGCTAATAGTTAGGTCAAAATGAAAATCCAATATGGTAGTTTCATGGTTTTTGACAATGAAAATGGGATCCAAATACAGGAAAAGGAAATTGACTCAGGCAAGCATCACAAAATGCACTGACTCAGCCCACTATCGACCTCCGGTCTCCGGAGAGTGATGTGGCGGCTCTCAACAACGCCACATGCAAATTACGCATCAAAGACAGTCACAAATCCTGCATCGCGCAATCAGAGTTTACCGCGCGACTAGCATATATATAACATCCCGACATCAACCGTCAGGCAGTAACCCACCAGACACAACACCCATCTGGTCGGAGGCTCGTCCCTTTTCTATAGAGGATGAGTGAACTTTACACCATGGTCCTCATACCTCTATAGGGCTGGTCATGTTGCCCGTCTAACAGACATTAGATGGACCATAAACACCACAAAATGGAAAGGACCAGAAGGAAAGGGAAGTTGATAAACCTAACAAATGATGGGACGACGATATTACTCAAACATTGCTGTTTGAGTGATATATGTAAAGGATGGATGGAAATAGGATAAGACCGAACTAAATGGAAAATAATAGAGGAGGCCTCCATCCATGTTGGGATCCATATCTCAAAGCCAAACCTTGAAACTTCAAACTAATAATACTAATAACTATATGTAAGCAAACTACTAAACCACATACTAACATTTATAGTATTGAAAGTGTCATTTACTATGCAAGATATGGATGAAATAAAAGCTCATTTATTCATTTATTATTTTAACTCATTCAACCATACCCATACCTTTCACCGTTCCTATGGACAAGAACGGGCACAAAACTCCATGGACATTCTTTAAAAAAATAAAAACATACCACCATTCATTTGTCAAATTAATGTTCTGATTGCTAGCTACCGTTTCGCATTGGTGTCTAGACTAGCTTTAGATTCTACATTATCATATTATATATATTCTACACTATGATACTCAATCCCCGACCATCTAGGTGGCTGTTTCGGAAGTAAAGGGCTGCCAGAAAACGTTTACTCAGCAATAATGTTCCCTCAGGTTGACCGGCCAAGAGCTGACGGTGGAGGTGGAGTCGGGCGCCACGACGCGCTGCACGCTGGGAGGCAAGACGCGCGCGCTGCAGCTGCCCGCGCCGGCCGCGCCCGCGCACGCGGCCGCGCCGCCCTTCACGCACGCGCACAACGTCATCACCTACCACCCCGCGTCCGCGCGCGCGTAGGCCGAGGCGCCTTCGTCCAGCGTGCAGGGATAAAACCAGACGGCCAATTCTCGCACTTCACCAGCGTTCAAAAGACGCGCGCGCTGCAGCTGCCCGCGCCGGCCGCGCCCGCGCACGCGGCCGCGCCGCCCTTCACGCACGCGCACAACGTCATCACCTACCACCCCGCGTCCGCGCGCGCGTAGGCCGAGGCGCCTTCGTCCAGCGTGCAGGGATAAAACCAGACGGCCAATTCTCGCACTTCACCAGCGTTCAAAAGACGCGCGCGCTGCAGCTGCCCGCGCCGGCCGCGCCCGCGCACGCGGCCGCGCCGCCCTTCACGCACGCGCACAACGTCATCACCTACCACCCCGCGTCCGCGCGCGCGTAGGCCGAGGCGCCTTCGTCCAGCGTGCAGGGATAAAACCAGACGGCCAATTCTCGCACTTAACCAGCGTTCAAATTCAAGTCGCAATCTCATCTCGGCGACCAATCATGTCAAAAATGTAGACTGCGATTAATACGCAAACGTTCTTAAAAGTACGAGAATTGCCCCTCAGATTTTTAGGCCCGTATTAGTAAAGCATTTTCATTATAGAGTTCTAATTTGTCAGTAATATAATTATTTAAAAAACAAAAGAATATCGAACAGTGTTCTTTTGACGGCCCTAAAAATAATAGGTGTACAGATAAAAACTCTCAACACTCGATGCAGTAGAACGTGTAAACAAGTAGCCATGTCCTGTTGTAGTGATGGGCAATGCTCTTATCGATAACTTAATTGTAGCTATTTATCGGTAACAGTGTGGCACCTTAGTGTTATAATTGCGCATCACTAATGCGCAATTATAACACTAAGGTGCCACACTGTTATACTGCGAGTTTAATACATATGATGCTAAAGTATTCTTTTTAAATCAACATGAATTGGCTCGTTTTTGGTTTTTAACAAAAAACGAGCCATTTAATGAAATTGAATTATTGATACGGGCCGTCTTATTTGAGATTAGGTACTCTAGCCAGATTTCACTGCAGTCTTTTGAAGTCTATGCTAGATTGATTTCCAACCTCTATTGTTCTATAGTGGACGAAGTGCTTTAGGTGACAAGGCCTAATGGAGTCAGGAAGAAAACTTAATAGAAGATAGGAAAAAGTTGTTAAAATATTGTGGACATATGGAGAAAATTTATAAAAATGCTTGACAAATTATGGTTAAGAGTGTGGGGATCGTGGCTTAATGAATATGTTACATATTATAACTACATTGTGGTCATGCGAAACATCAAATAAAAAATAAGTGGACAAAAGAATTAACAGCATTTTAGCCAAATGTTAATAAAACACCACTTTATCTTTCTTTATTATTGTAATGTTGTGGAAAATGGTAGTGACTTATTACTTGTTAGAGTGAGAAAGGCCTATTTGTAGTTATTATTCTATTTAATAGTCAAATAGTATACAAATATATATTTGCAGTATCTGTGTTATACGTTATAATTTACAAATACATTAATGATACGTAAAGTTTGAAAAACAAATTATCCGATCCAAATTCATTTACAGACGTTAAGTTTTGAATGATTTTAATTCGCGGCTTTTTTATTGCCAGTTAAAGCCGGGCCTTACAAAATATCTGTAATTATACAAGAAATTCAATTCACATGATGTTTCATGCTTGATCAAATGATCATACATACAGAACATTTTAAAAATACTTAATATTTGACTGATATGTGGCATTTGATTAGCAAACTAGCGGCCTTGTGAATTTTAGAAGTAAGTTTAAGTACCTTATTAACTTATTCGAGAAATGTTAACGGTAGTTTTTTATTTAGGATAGTCGAATAGTCTGTTATTTTTTTTTCCCTTGTTTTGTGTGATAATGGCAACACTATTAGCTATTGAGGAATTAATAATCCATTTTAAAAGTCGTGATTTGATTTATTTCCTTCTATAATATAATTTAAATAATAATGGAAAGCTAAGTCGTCATATTTTACACTTCACTAAAGGTTATTTATTTGCTGTGCATCTTGAAACCTAACGTGATAACGAAGGTCTATTGGAATTAACAACAAACTAGTAAAATACACTAGTTTGTCGTTAATTACAATAGGGCTTTGGTTAATATGTAATAGTTATGAAATAGTGCTAAATAATAAACATTTGTGAGCGTTGATAATAAATTGGCACCTGACAAGATACAACCTTGCTTGTACACTAAATGTTTAGTTACATAACATAGCTCATATTGTTGTTGTTATTAAATAAAGTATATAATACGTGCCTTAAATATTATGTTAATTATTATTTTTTGATGATTTTGTATTAGTGTAAAGACATCACATTATGATATACATAAATTGTAAATAGATTTTTAATAATTATTATAATTCAACGCACTTTTTACATAATAAAAATGTACAGTCAGTAAAATAATTATGTTCAACGATTAAATGTGGTACTAAATTAATAAATTGTTACTTATAGTTCATTGCTAGAGTTTTGCCCGCCCTGTATGTGAACGAGGGTGAAGTTAAAGATTTTGTAGGAAGTATCGCTAATACAATGAAGTAATGTTGTTCATCATAGTAACTTATTACAAAGCGCACAAACAAATAATTAAATAATTTCAAAGATTTTTGTAATGTAATTAATTCCCGTCGTTTCTAAGCGTAGGAAACGTAGGAAAAAAAATACTGAATTGGCACGAGTGTTAGAAAGTTAGGCAGTTTATATAAGTGGTATGTACATAGTGCGTGTACCACTCTACGTTATTTACTAGCCACTTGCTGGCTGAGCGAGTTACCTGGCGACGATGACTCACGATGCAACATATAATAAAGGAAACCCATGCTTATAAGAGATGCTGAGCCTACTATACTAAATACTCGCCATGACACGGCTACCGCGGTCATTACATGTGCGAGGAGGACATGGGAACATTGAGAACGGAATTACTAATAAGTCTGAGTCTGTATCGTCTTGCTCTCATGTTTAATGACAGCGCCTGACAACGCCTAAAACATGTAACGTTGCCAGGTCGCTGTAGCTCAGTTGTTGGTTATTTAGATGTTTCTAGTCGATCTCTTTCTTAGTACGCGTTTAGATAACGTGTAGTTATAGAATAGGTCGAATTCGCACTTGGGTTTAACGTTTTTATCTTGCATTAGACGACTATAGCAATAATAGGTATTTAACTTGTCTATACAGTTTCAATATTATGATTTAAGCGGCCGAATCAGTTACTGTTGTCCTCTAAAGTCCGCCATTTTGACGGATCAAGGCTCTGCGGTCGTATAGTGATCATTGTTCCAATGCGAGAAGGAGATGAAGCTATGCATGACAAATACCGCCATCTGTCTTTTGCAACTGGCTATGAAACATTTATTGTCATAGTCGTCTGCAGCTAGATATTATTTTACAATGTGATGAATAACGCACAGTGATGTATTTAATTTATCAATTTAGTTCAGTATTACATGTAGCATAGAAATAAATGAGGTTTACAGGTTATTTGTGACAGAATTTGAACAATGTTATTATAAAACTACTATTTTTTTATCGTTAAATGAAATGTTGGTATGAAAGGTTTTATTACATTTTTTGTTAAACTATCCCTGGTGATGTAAAGCATTCTCTGGAAGAGAAAAATAAAATAAAATTCCACCAACGGTTTTTTGAAGTTAGCTATAATGGTTAAAGTTCTGTCAAAAATAACTTCAACAAAGGCCTTACAATGTTAACAGCGAGTTAATCTAGTTATATGTATATAGATGTTATTATTTGTAACGAGTGATCGTACGTGCCTTGATGTGGTGCCATGAGATTCGCAATGTGTTAATTAAAATAATTTTACACTTTATTCGTGACTTTTTATTTGGTTTCTTACCTTCATCATCATCATCATCATAATCATGAGCCTACAGCAGTCCTCTGTTGGACATAGGCATTTCCAACGCGCCATTCAGCTCGATTCTCGGCAAATCTCATCCAGCTGCTACCAGACACCCTGCGAAAATCGTCGCTCCACTTAGCCCAAGGGAGTCCTACCTTACGTTCGCCGATTCGCCGTCGTCTCCACTCGACAACACGTCTACCCTAACGGTCATCGGTTCTACGGCTAAATGCTCATTTACACGTTGGCACGTTAACAACGGCAGAGGCAACTGCAGCCGTCGACACTGGTCGGCCGCAGCCGTAGACGCGTCGACAACGTGCCGCACGTGTATATGAGCACTAATATCGCCGGTCTATTGACACTTCAGCTTCCACAACTGTTCTCTGACCCTGGAATTGAGTAGATATAGTTAACCTCGTAATTTATTACCCTATGGCCGGGTGAATGTCACTTGCATCTGATAAAACGCAAGGTCTATTTGTCGTGACAGTTTGATAGTTTCAACCTAAGTTTGATCTAAAAAAGTGATCTAGTTACGAAGTCGACTACCTATGCCTTAAACTATGTAGCTTCTCATACCTGCAGGCCCTGCAGCTGAATTTTTAATATGCCAATATACCTAATCAAAAGGCTTGTTACTAAGCAATAACAGTCGCATGGGTTGATCGATCAGGTTAAGCGTGGCTTGCTGCGGTTCGTCCGTGGATGGGTGATCATCTTTACATACCAAGACCCCTCCGTGACTCGGAAAGCACGTTAGGCTATTGGTCCCGGCTGTGATTTGTAAATCTTTGACAGTTGTCTTACCAAGGGGTATCGTGTTACCCAGTCACTAGGTCGTGGACGTCAGATAGACAGTCGCTCCATGGAAAATTCTGGTATTCAGCTGCATCGGGTTAGACTGGAAGCCGACCCCAACATACTTGGGAAAAGACTAGGCAGATGATGATGAGAATCCAAAGGCCATATCGGTAAGTCAGACGAAAATTGGACCAAAGACTGCAGCACAGAAACCAAAACAACATTACAATACATCATTTAAACCTTTAACCAGCAAGGGACATTTGAGCCGAAATAGGTAAGCGCATTGCATTAATACGCATGTGTTGTGGTGTGTGCACGCAACATGCAAACCAAAATCTAGATTATCTCCCACTTACATAAACGAAACGTGTACGCGTTCATCAGCGTATACCTACTCGCACAAAATACGCAGGTACGGTTAGCAACAGAAGTCGATGAACACTTCAGTTTTTTCACGTCTTTATTATTGAGCAAAAAAATCTGAACTGATATTAAATTTCAACACGTTAAATATGCTGGAAAGTAATGTATGGAATATTTTTGTATCAAGTTAGATGATACGTAAAAGTAACACTGTTAATCGACTTCTGTTGCTGACTGTACGTTCTTACTACTACTTGTTACTGCTACTTGTAACTAATACTCGGCATTCTGAACAGGAGCTCAGAATGACGAGTTCTGTAATTGGTAATGTACGATCAACCGCACCACGTCATACTAACACTTGACCTACGTAAACCGCCCTTTACTGTTACGATATATAGGTAGGCAGCGCCGGCCTTGGGGAAGAGCGGGAGGAGCGGTCGCTCTAGGCGCCAGATGGAAAGGCAAAAAGCCAAATGCGAAAAACAATTTCTAGCGCAAACTAAAATTTTGATGGCGCCTTTTGAGACACGCGGGAGCAGTGTTGCCAGATCAGTTTTTTTTTACGTTAAGGAAGCAGGAGTATACTATACCCAAGGTCTCTAATTCAGATAATTTTTGTAAACAACGTAATGTCAAGAAATGTCACTGTCAAAATGATAGGACAGTGGTGCAAAACATTTTATCATATTTTTTTTTGTAAATAATCATCTATGAAATTAAAGTGAATTAATTATAGCAACTGCAAACAAAATACCGTTGCTAAACAATGTTTTGTGTAGTGTGTCGGAGACACGGCCTATGATCGTCATAATCAGTCCTTTTTAGTCTACTGCTAGACGTAGGCCTCCCAAAATCGATTTCCACTCGAAACAGTTGGCAGCCGTTTTCATCCAAAATGTGGGTAGATATGCTACATACAATATGAATCTATGAATGAGATTTGTATTAATAGTATTGTTGAAGATGTAAAAAATTTGAAAATGTTTGGATCTCCTGCATTGTTACCAGTATCATAAAATATTTTATACCAGAAATTCTCCGTTTTTAATAACTTTGTTTAAAACCGAAAATTTATAAAAATTATTACGGTATGATTATTTTTTAATTATTACTTCTTAAATTCAGTACATAAAAGAAAATTGAACCTTTTTTCGCCATTTTATGTGAATTACCATTACGAAGATATTTTTTTGATATGTTATCCCCTTTGTTTACCTATATTATCTGAATTTGAGACTTTGGGTATAATTAAAGCTACTTAATTTAATTTAAATTTGATGAGTGTTCAATTGATATTTGCAATAAAAGTTGATGTTTTTTAAGTTGAATTTGGGTTTACTAGCTTTTGCCCGCGGCTCCGCCCGCGTGGACGTTGGTTATCGCGTAGCAAAGTAGCGTATGTCCTTCTCCATATCCCAGGTTATATCTCTGCCTCTTGACAATCGGTTCAGCGATTTAGGCGTGACAACGTAACAGACAGACAGACAGACAGTTACTTTCACATTTATAATATTAAGTATGGATTTAACTTAAAGCCGAAGTAGAATTAACGTGAAGTGAAAGCGTCGACCAAAGGGCGCCAAAACACAATCTCGCTCTACTCTGATCAAAGGCTAGAGCCGACGTTGTGTATAAGCGCTGACAATGTTAATTGGTTACCTCGGAGGTGTCATCATCATGATCATCATCATTTCAGCCGAAAAACGTCCACTGCTGGACAAAGCTCGCCCAATGATCGCCACTTCGACCGGCTTCTGAGTTTCCGTCCATCGGATTCCTGCTAAAAATAATATCAACGCCTGTGAACTTCGGTACAAATTATTGATAAAATACTCTAATAAAGTAGTCTTAAAACAAATAGGTGTATATTAAATAAAGAAACTACAAATATTTTAATACATAAAAGTAAATATAATAATATAGACAGACACTAGACAGCTACGGAAAATTCTTAATCGATTTCAATTCGAATCCATATAATGAAACTAATATAACTTCTAAAGATATAGCTAATAATTTTGCACACAATTTTGATAAAAACGGGAAGCTAAGTGCTCAAAACCACTGTTAAAAATAATACGAGTACATAACTCCAGCTAACGTTACTATGCGTATAAAGCCTACGGAACCAGGCTCATTAAAAAATCATTAGATATGTCTTTGAATAATAATTATGCCCCAGGAATAGATGGAATTAGAGCCATAGATAATATCAAAATATTGTGTACGACGAAATAATTAATCTATGCATACAAATATGCAAGGCAATACACAGGGATTGTCAGACCACATTCACAAAAACCGGCCAAGTGCGTGTTGGCTAAACAAACAATGAAGGGTTCCGTAGTTGGGATGAATTTATCACATGCCAGAACAAACTTAACATACAATGATAAGTTTGTTCTTGGCATGGGATAAATTCGCAGTGAGCTAAATTCCCGTAATATGAACTTCTGTGACCCAAACACGGACGTGTAACGTAAATAAATGAATATTGAGTCACTTGGGGGCGTACTAGATACTTTTAATGTAATTAAAGGATGAAAATTTACCATTCGCCCAATTTTATCTCCGAAGATACGGAGCCTAAAATGTTGAAAAAAATACAGAAAATAGTACTTTACTTATAAATTTAAGGAAACCCTATAATAAGTTCATGGTCCTAAAATAACATGGTAAATCTCTCAATATTGTACGTACAAACTTACATTTGTAGTTGGAATGTATGGGAAAACTTGTTCCTCAACTGTATATACTTGTTTCTCGGTGTTCTCAGCGTGCACCTAGCTTCTGACGTTTCATAAGTGCCCATGTAGGTTAATGTGAAATAAAATATTTTGATTTTGACAATGTTAAGTTTGTTCTTGGGATAAATTCATCCCAACTACGGAACCCTTCATTGTGCGTGGTCCAACACGCATTTGGCCGGTTTTTAATACGACGTGTAAAAGTGATTCCGATATCCTATTTACAGAATAAACGATTTCATTTCATTTCTACTAAGTAACTTTTCCCTACCGGCAGCAAAATCAAGTCAACATAAAAATGCTATTAAGCAACAATTTAATAAAGTCCACTAAACATCTACGCCGTAGCGGCGTAGTTCGTAGCGCGGAGCGCGTAGGGCGGGATAAAAGCTAGGGCGTTCAGGCGCCGCCGTCAGTTGACGTGAACGCATCGCGCCACCGACGTCCACCTCACTGCTGTCTGCCCACCCCAAGGATTGTCGCAGGTATTTATATACTTTTGTTAGTTTCAATTTTATAGATGCTGATTGCAAAGATGTGAGTTTGTTTTAAATTGCAGTTGTGAAGTTAATTATAATTATGTTAAAAGTGGGTCGTGTTATTGCTTCTTCTCTTGACTGTTTCATTTTGTGTGTTTCAAACATGGAATTAGTATGTACTATACTTGGTGTTACCGTGTGGTGCCGGACGTAAAGAATAGTGCCACCCCATTTCTTCTCGTGGGTGTCGTATAAGGCGACTAAGGAACTTACTAGAGAATGGGCAGCAGCGTTCTCTATGCATTTTTAACACCATACTGCGATTGCCAACCCGCCTGCCAAGCGTGGCGATTATGGCAAACCCTCCCAATTGGGGGAGGCCTATGTCCAGCAGTGGACGTCTTTCGGCTGAAATGATGATGATGATGATACTTGAACACACACAAATGATGCATAAATGATGTCGTTTCTCTCAGTGAAAGCAATCTTGTCATAATTTTCATTCCTCTTGTTTTCTAAACTGAGGCGTCTAATTGCAAACCCCGCTAAAACGATTTTTCTGGATATTGAGTTATTGATGAGTTTTAAATTCAATAAAATGTAATCGCATTCCTTGGTGCACGACACATTTACACAAGTCTCCATTGGTCCGCCATACTATTCGTAAGGTCACTTGGTGCAAAATTACTATGAATTGAAACAAATTAGCCAAAACAGTACCAGTTCTAGATTTCAAAAGGTTTCACTGATCGTGGTTTAACCAGACCTTGAGAGAGTTTTACCAGACTAGAATTTAATAAGTGTCCATGGAGTTTCTTAGTCACCTAGGCACCTACTACGCTTTCGCTTTATAATTCTGACTGACCGGCTCCTGGACAATTCAAAAGTGCCTGAATTTGAGTTTGACTTGTTATCATGCACCGCGAAAGTACTTATATAGGATTTTTTTGAGTTATTTAAGTAAATATGGTTTAGTAAGTAACTAACATGTAATCAATTCTACCGCTTATTTAGTTTTCTACTAAACAAGAGTAGGTAGATACTCGGGTACCCACTTATCAAGTAGAACTCAATGCCAAACACAACAAATAATCTAAATCGGTATCCGCCCACGACACCCACTTTTCTTTAAGTTCAACATCTAGGGGAAAAGCTATTTATAGAACACTACAATGCTACTATTTATATCAAAGTAACAAGTTGGTGTTTCGTTACAACGTAGAAGCACTTTGGTTAAATATCTCGGAACTTCGGAAGCTTTGCGATTCAGTCATTTTAACCGTATTCCCACCGTGTCGTGACGATTTTGTACCGTTAAACCTCTGTTGCCCAATTAGTTGTCTAAAAAAATATCGCTGTCGACAGATTCTTCTTCTTTTCGTGTGGTTAGTGACTAACCTGGTGTCAGAGTTTTTATGCCGCCCATCATGGGCCTCTGACTTGGCTACACATGCCGTCGAGAAATATTTCTCAGGCATACGATGTTTTCTACGGCAGCTGTCGAAGAAAACATCGTATGCCTGAGAAATATTTCTTACCCACAGACCCACTACTCACATACACATTCACCTCCACACCATCTTCTGCTCACATAACACACACATCCCGGCGCGTTTTTGCTTTTCATAAAAATAACTGTGTTTTTATTTTCTTTTAGTTCTATAAGTTTACATAATCTTGAACAGGCTCAATAACTTATAACAATTTGTATAACCTGGGGGGGGCGGAGCATCCTAACACAAGCAAACTAATTGCTTAACACATTGACTGCCACCGCGGTCACCGGTGACCGCTAACAATAGTTTTTCTATTGTGTCTGTTGTCTGGCAGTCAAAGCCTTAAAAAAAAAGGATTCTCCCTGTTGTAACTAGAATCCATACCAATCCATACTAATATTATAAATGTGAAAGTAACTCTGTCTGTCTGTCTGTATGTTACGTTTTCACGCTTAAACCGCTGAACCGACCGTCATGAAATTTGTCAGAGATATAGCCTGGGATATAGAGAAGGACATAGGCTACTTTTTTACGCGATAACCGACATCTACGCGGGCGGAGCCGCGGGCAAAAGCTAGTAAGTTATATAAGATGATGCAATAAACATTTGAAAAATTTATCTGGACAATCTGGCAATCTAAAAGGCCTTTGTAAACGTGTAATTTTTTTTTTTCTTTTGCCCCACTCGCTCTGCTCCATTTGCGAAAGTTACACTGATAATGTGTCGTCACGACATAGTAAGAAAACTCGTGCTTCTGCGATCATCACACGATGATAAGCGTTCAACACCTTTATTCAGCAGTTCAACTGTGGACGTTGCAGTTGGTGGGCTGATAATGGCGGTCATCTGATATGCAACTCAAACTCATGTTATCACAGCCCACGCACCTGCCAAGGATAGTTTTGTTTTTAAATGTTGCCCCACACTAGGAATTTCTCTATATTGTGGGTGCGTTTACAAACATTTAAACTCACATACACAAACAGCCAGACCCGGAACAACTACTTGTAGGTCATACAAATATTTGTTCCGTGCGGGAATCGAACCCGCTACACGCAGCGCAGCAGTCAAGCGCGGCAACAGTGCCGTCAATTATTTAGGCGCAGTTGCGTTTATTTATTTAATAACTCTCTTCCAAACTTTATTACTGAACTTCCTTACAGAAAATTCTGCATTGCTCTAAAAATACGGCTTATCTCTCATAGTTTTGATTCTATTGCTGAATTCCTTAAAAAAACTTCTTGTCAGTCTTATCATTACAGAAATGCAGTGTAGGTACCTAATCTTGGTACTTAATATTGTTTCTGTATACGTACTTACGTTGTGTCTAATATTTTATGTTATGTCTGGCAGAAATAACATAAAATATTAGACACAACAGACATTGGTGCCGATTCTCTTGTACACCGAACTAAACTAACTAAACTATCACTAAAATTCCTTACTTTTGGCTATGAGAATCTTAAAGCTATTCTGCAAACAAAATTCTCTAAATTTAAAAATAAGTTTGACACAACTAAATCGAATTTGACAATCGTGACTCCACGTGGTATTTTTTTTATGGCTTCGCAACCTTGTACTTGTTTGCCTATGATTTTTTTTAGAGCCGGAGACGCGCATAGGGTGGCAGCCGCGACGTGTTTTTTATGGAATTTTTCACTTTTTGTGTGGAAAATAAAAAAAAAGATTACCTACATGTAGAGTAATAGGGGTTTAAGCGTTTCTAAAAGGGTGTCGAAATTTTCATTATTTTTGCGATAGGACGCACCATTTTGGAGATATAAGCAAAAGAAAACAAAAAAAAAATCTAGGGATAAACACGAAATATTTTAAGTGATACACCTATAAAAAAGTAAAGAAGGTGGTAATGAAGCCATGGAAATGATTTTTTTTTTATTCTGAGTACCTATATTATTTAAAAAATTAAATAATTTAAAATTACTTCATATGATGATTAATTATCAAAATTCACCGCGCTCGTGCCGATGCCGCCACCCCACCGCACCGTTCGGCGTCACCGCGTCGAGGCGGGTCATTCATAGAATAAGTAAATAAAGGACTTTTTCGCAAAATGTCTCAAGCAATTTTAAAATTATAATAATTATGTAAAAATATAAACACTTAGATAAAAAAAAAAATCGCTGCTGTGGCTTTTTTACGACTTATAGATGTTTCTCTTAAAATATTTCGTGTATGAATAGATACACCTTAAATACAGTACTGGTTTTGCACCAGAAGTCGAGGTGATTGGTGTGAATTTTAGTTCATGAAAACTAATTTTATTCCACACCTTTTTAATCGCGATTAAAAATAGTCAGATTTAGTTAGAAAATCTAAATTTTAGTTTAAAAACGTCAAATTCAGAATAGCATAATTGCCATTTTCACTAAATTTAAAAACTCAGTACCATCTTAGAGCTGTCAAACTAAAATATAGTTAAGTTGTGTCACTTTAGTCAATTTCAGAATAGGAAATGGTCGTTTGACAGGAATAAACTAAATTTTGGTGATTTTTAGTCTAGTTTAGAGAATTTTGTGACAAGAGAATCGGCACCATTGTCTGCTATTAATAATATTTTTTGTTACATTTGTGAGTGTATTTCTTTTTTTTTTTCGTCTTTCTCACGTAGTTTTAATGATGGTCTAGTATTTTGAGTACTTTATGCGGCCTACCCAAATGTCCTTTCTTTGGTATTGTTCGTCGAGTCGTTGAGCTCCTTAAATCCTGAGTTGAGCTACACGTTTACTGACAAATGCTTGCACTGATTTCATAACTCTACTCTTTGTGTGGTTCTTTCCTCAAAAGACCATTTCAGACACGGATCTACATGGTCCTCATCTGATCTGACCAAGATTATGTCTGGACTTTAAAAGAGATTTTGACCACTGCCTGAGTTTGTTTCGCCATTTCTTCTCAGGGGTAGTCAGATAGGAAATGTCGACTTCACCAAGCTTGTTTTTATATTTTTTATATGACGTGTAAAAGTGATTCGATATCCTATTTACAGAATAAACGATTTCATTTCATTTCATTTCAATACCTTTTTACTTTGTGTCTATTAATTACGTTTTAATGTTGAGTTTATGAAGCTTAAAACTTACCTGCTTTAAATAATGTTGAATAATATTGTGTTAATTTGTGTAGAGACTTGCTTAATGAAATAATCTTGAAAGTATCTTGTTACGTTAGTATTTGCGTTCAAAATCGCGAATTGTGTCATCACACTAACAAATTATATACCTACAATCTTTTGTACCACATTTACTACAAATAAATAACTATGACTTTAACACAACATCATCAACAACATCCAAACTACCTACTTACGTCACAGTAGCTACCTACCTACAACTCAACAAATAAATCAGTCAGTCAAACGCAGCTATTGGTAGGTAATGACCTTGACGTTTCAATCAATACATTGCATACACACA
This sequence comes from Dryobota labecula, assembly GCA_947523025.1. NCBI lineage: Eukaryota > Metazoa > Arthropoda > Insecta > Lepidoptera > Noctuidae > Dryobota > Dryobota labecula. The sequence continues at coordinate 24,013,113 of OX383296.1, forward strand.
GGTATGATTTACTTGGCGGCTGTATGAACACAGATGCATCCCGGGAATCTGGGCGAGGCCGTGGGCGGTTGTTAAGGGTAGGCTGCTGTTAGCCGTATTTCTGTCCTCTAGGTATTGTTAGGGTATATATTAAAGGGCACTCTGTAAACTTCGTGTGCTTTGCGACAAAGGCCATACACCTGGCGTTGGCTTCAGATTATAAAACTAAAACGTTTCTTGCCTGTTAGAAAATATTAATAGCGCGAAGAGGCCTGCCTACTATACAGGGTGGAAACTTTCAGCGGGGCAGTAAGGGGAAGTACCTTATCCGTTGCAGCTACACGAAAATGGTCTTAGGAGACTATCCATAATTTTTTATGGAATTTTGATCCCCATTCACAGATTTTCAAAAAAATGTACAGTTAGCAAGAAAATAGCCATTTTACACAAAAACATTTTTTGATGCCAATCGATCCTGTTTCTAATACTGATTAAAAACTTCTATGGGACCAACCATCGTTGGAGTACTCAAAAAGTCACAAATTGCAAAAAAACTTTTACCTTACATTTTGTAAAGAATTTGTGTGACTGAAGTACACAAAATAAAATGAGACAAATGATCACGTAGAATTTTACACATATCAAAAATATTACGTATTTTTTTTTTTTTATGGACTAACTTGATGATGTTATTCTTATTTAAAATCTTGCTGTTTCTTGCCCTACGATATCAAGTGCTCGAAGTGACCGCCATTTTGACGAATACAATTCGAGTTCGAAATTCGAATTGTTTTGTAATATATATGTCAATGTTTTAAACTTATCTTTTTATTCAGTCAACAAAAAGATCTCAACCGTCACTAAACAAGCTTTTGCGTAAAATTTTCATACAAAATGTACGGGAAAAGTATTTTGCAATTTGTGACTTTTTGAGTACTCCAACGATGGTTGGTCCGATAGAAGTTTTTAATCAGCATTAGAAACCGGATCGATTGGCATCAAAAAATGTTTTTGTGTAAAATGGCTATTTTCTTGCTAACTGTACATTTTTTTGAAAATCTGTGAATGGGGATCAAAATTCCATAAAAAATGATGGATAGTCTCCTAAAACCGTTTTCGTGTAGTTGCAAGTGTTGCAACGGATAAGGTACTTCCACTTACTGCCCCGCTCAATGTTTCCAATACAGTGACAATGCATCAACTTTCAAGCGTGCAAATAGTCAGTTAAAGGAATTGTACATAATGAAAGATTTTAAAGAGCATCAAAAGAAAATTCATTATTTTTCAGCAGCTAAAGGTATTAATTTTAATTTTATTCCATGTTGCTGGTTGTAGTAGTTCCCTGTTGCTGGTTTGGCAGAGGCAGGCGTGGGTCAAGGGTGGTTCAAAAGACATTCTTAAGTTTCTTAAGATGGTCTTATGTCTTATCAAACCTACCTACTCGTTTTGGTTCTGTTATTCTCTTTCCATTTTAGTAAGTCTCTTTTTACGTTTCAAACTCAAACTCAATCTCAAAGAATTTGTTTCATGGACTTTTGAATTGTCTAAGGAAGATGAAGCTAGTTGCCCATTCCAAAGCTTAGTAAGTTCCAAGAAGAAGAGTCGGGCAAGAGACTCCATGGACACTCTTTTAAATGATATTCTTACTCACTTTCAATCTGCCTAGCTGCCTATTCCCAACTAGTTGTTAGTTAGTAGTTAATACCAGTATTTTACATGGAGTGACTGCCTATGTGACCTCCACAACCCGGTTACTGGGTAACACGATACCCCTTGGTAAGACTGATTGTCAGACTTTTGGGCGTCTGACTACCCGTAACGACTGTCAATGATCTAGGTACGAATGACAGCCGGTACTCGAGGAACAGAGTGGTCTCGATGTGTGTAAATTAATGAATATTTTTTCCCTTCTACTCTTACAAACGTTGTCTACATCGCTTTATCTACTTTCCCATCGCAGGTATGCTGGAAGAGATTTCTTCAGAAATAAGCATCACCTTTGTACGTATTTTTCTGTTCCTTTCCTCTTGTCTGTTTATATGTGTACATAAACTGTTAAAGAAATAATGTCAATAATGTCATTCAATCCAATAACCACGCTTCCAAGATTTCGCTTTGGTAGGTACTGTGCCACCGTGGATAGGTAGCGAGTCAACCGAGTAGTCAGAATTAAATTTTGTTTCATCTAGTTAGCTTGCAAGCCGAGATTAACTTGGAAATCCTAATTTGATGTTTTAAAAGCTCGTCTAAGTTTGTGTCAAGGCCATGGCACGCTTATTGGCTCTTTGCAAGAAAGGTTGTGCAAGATTAGATTCCGCCTGGCAAATGATGTTGCATGGGTAGCGACGGCTCCCGTTATATATTTATATATCCATACTAATATTATAAATGTGAAAGTAACTCTGTCTGTCTATCTATCTGTATGTTACGTTTTCACGCCTAAACCGCTAAACCGATCGTCATGAAATGTGGCAGAGATAGGTAGCCTGGGATATGGAGACGGACATAGGCTACTTTTTTTACGCGATAACCTACATCTACGCAGGCGGAGCCGCGGGCAAAAGCTAGTATTTTATATATATATTTATTTCCAGTGAAACTGCGACACTGCGTACTGCAATGGGAAAACAATAATTTGAATACTTTCCCTTAACAGGCTTCAATGTATTCGCGTTTTGAAAAGAAATACGTGGATATGGCGGATTGAATTCTACGTAGGATTGAAATGCTTTTAATTTTTTATTTGTTGGACTTTATTTGAAACGAGATTGAACAAAATATGCTCGCATTCTTATATTTTTATTTCAGAGCAACCTGTAGGATGTATACATCTGAAAAATTCAAACAACTGCTTTCATCCATGGGGCTTGTTACATTGTTTATGGCTAAGTAACAGCCGCACGGGTCGATCGATCAGGTTAAGCTACACTTGCCGCGGTTGGTCCGTGGATGGGTGACCATCTTTACATACCAAGACTCCTCGTGCCTCGGAAAGTACGATAAGCCGTTGGTTTCGGCTGTCATTCGTGGATCTTTGACAGTCGTTACGGGTCATCAGAAGCGCGAAACTCTGACAACCAGTCTTATCAAGGGGTATCGTATTACCCAGCAACTGGGTTGTGGAGGTCAAAATACTGGTATTCAGCTGTATCCGGTTAGACTGGAAGCCGACCCTAACATAGGGAAAAGGCTAGGCAGATGATGGTTGTTACATTGATTGTAGATTGCAGTTTGTTGTAGCTATAATTGGCAGGCAGGAGGACGATTGTTTTCTTGCCTTAGCCTTTATAGGTAATGTAACTACAGCACACAAGGGAGGGGGAAAAGCAGGGTATCCCGAGCTAGTCCTGAACCTGAAACCATCAACCAGTACATAAACTTAAACCTTAACCCTATAGGTAATTTATGTTGTGATCTTCTAGAAACTGATTTTGACGCCAAAATGACGAAGAAACTCGTATTCTGCATGCTGCTTCTCGCCTTTGGTGCAGCCTTTGAGATGTACGATGAGAACCGCGCTTTCGGGATGGCCCGGAGTGGAGATGAGAACTACAACGTAAGATATTTGTATTTTAAAATAAGTAAGTACCTTATTTTTGAATGCGGAGGTCGAATAAGTACACCATCGGTCGCTAACCTATATTTTGAGTACTGGATTTTTTGTAGGTCAGCTAAATTAGGACATGACGTGCGATAACCACATGTAACGTAGCTATAGCACTAGGTTCATGTCCAGTGTAACCTCGTGGCTACGAGCTACACGCTCAAGCCACACGCGTCTTGCGACAGCGACTGCGGAAAAAACAAAGCAAAGAAGTTAGTGAGAGCATGTCACGGGTTACCGCGACGCGGCTTGCAGAGCGACCGATGCGACGCGACATACGGATTGTTGCAAGTCGCATCGCTCGATGCCGTGAAAGGGGCCTTAGTGTGGTACAATTTTAACTTGATGCTGTCAACACATAACCAGAAGTGAATCTAATTTCATCTACGAATTCACCAGGAAGAGAACTACGACTACCAAGACCTGGGCCCGTACCGGCCGGACATCCGTAACGAAGCCGCGCAGAATCTGATGCTGTACCAGCTCTTCAACTCGCTGCAAAACAGAGATGATGCACGTCTTCAAATGCGTTACAGGTATTTTTTAAATTGTAAAGTCAATTAAATGTTAAGCAAATTGACTACCAACTTAAATTGACCTATTCAAATCCCAAACGTTATTTTTTCACGGTTGTATTAAATTGATAATAATATTATATCACGGTAAATTGACGTAGAGTGTCAACTTTCTTAACAATTAATATCGCTGAATGTACCTACATCAAAACGGTCAGTTTTGATGTTATAGAGGTATGAGGAACAGGGTGTAAAGTTCACTCATACTCTATAGAAAAGGGAGGATCGTCCGACCAGACGTGTTGTGTCTGGTAGGCAACTGCCCGACGGTTGATGTCGGGATGATGTATGTATGTATGCTAGTCGCGCGGTAAACTTTGATTGCGCGATGCTGGATTTATGTGACGTTGATGCGTAGTTCACGTGTGGCGTTGTAGATGCCGCCACAGTATTCTTATTATCTCTGGTCGAAGTTTAAAAAAACTCTTGCCGTGCTTTTAATAAAAGCAGCCTAGTTACGTGGTTATAGCAGAGCTGTCTACCCAGAGAATAGAGGACTTTTGGAGGCTTACCTGCAACTGGCACATTTCTTGGATCACGTGACTTAGTTAGAATGTTAAACAGCTGCTCTACAACGACCAAGATAATTACGGAACTGGATGGATTACGTTCTCGAACCCCCAGATGGCAATGATGGTTGAGTTTTTGCCCTTCAAAATGTATGGGGGTTTTTTTGTTTTAACTAAATATGATAAAACAAAATTGATTTGATCATAATTTATTTTGGGGTCAGCGACCGCTTGTACTATACAAGCGGTCGCTTACCTGTTGTTACTTTAAGTATGAGTTGAGAAAATATTTTTTTTCCTGCTCAGGTATCGATACCTATCCATCACGTCTGTGAAATTTACAGAAAAGAAAACAGATTTTTGAACGGATATTTCAGGCAAATATACTACATAGTTACGATTGTTGACCTCAAAATAAATTATCATTTTTTTTTTTGTTTTTATTTTATCATGTTTAGATATCGGTTTCCATCACGTCTGCAGAGTTCCGCTAGCTAATTTAATTTGACACTATTTATTAAAGAATGAAAAATTATTATTCTGAACAAATAATACTCACAATTTTGTATATAGTTATGATATAAGAATATGTTGCTGGTCATGTCGTCATCCGCAAATTCGGTTAGGAACCATCTTCACCTTGACATTACTGAATACATATTATACAAAATGACATGAAAACTTTGAAAAGTATTACATTAGCTACTTTAATTACCTACTCTGAATGTGAGTACTGTAACGTGGGTCATTTTTTATTTTTCTTCTTTTTTTTTCTTTCTCAGTTAGTTCTAATGATAATCTGACATTTTGAGTACTTCATACGGCCTACCCAAATGTCCTTTCTTTGGCATTGTTCGTCGAGTTGTTGAGCTCCTTAAGTTCTAAGTTGAGCTACACGATTACTGACAAATGCTTCCACTAACTGGACAGCCAGTTGATTCTGTAAATATCTCACAGTGAAACCTTAGGTGAAGTGATCTCGAAGTGAACTGTCATTCCATCTGAGACTAGGGGTTGACACTATTGACAGCTCATTAATTCAAGCTCACTTCATTATAGGTTTTCACGGTGAGATGGTTACAGAATAGCACTAAAGGTCCAATCAAATTTGTGTGTTTCTTTCCTTAAAAGAACATTTCAGACACGGATCTACATGGTCCTCATATAATCTGACCAAGATTATGTCTGGACTTGAAAAGAGACTTTGACCCCTAAGTTTGTTTCGCCATTTCTTCTCAGTCAGTCATATAGGAAATGTCGACTCCATTTAGCTTATTTTTTTATATGACGTGTAATTCCGATATCCCATTTACAATATAAACAATTTCATTTCATATCATTTCCTACTCGAATCATTTGCGGTGGCGAGACGACTAGCAGCTGTCGAACTATTTCGTCACAACACCCCGAAAATTCATTCTCATTCTGATTTCCCATTAGGTATATACGGTTTATTCTACTCCTTCTTACAAAGCTATTCTTTCAGGCCCAAGTACAGCGTAATGGAGAATCCTCTAGCCAGTTACGGTCATGTGCCATACTCCGAGCTGATGGATCTTAAAGATGCAGTCGCTAAGAGGCATGCCGGAAATACTTACCATAAAGTGAAGCCAGAAACACCGAAGCCGGCTAAAGAGGATGTCAAGATAGTTCGAAAAGGTTACTAACCAGGAACCAGTCCTTCTAATTCTATGGAATGCTAGAAGCGCACCACTGCATACAGACAAAATTCTTCTTCTAGTAGGTACAGTCAGCCTCAAAAAGATGATACATCGACAAGAATTCATTTTATTGTCTACAATTTGTATTCCATAATATTGTATCAATTTGTAGCCAAAAAAAATATTGATATTACACTATGGGTAACTACCTATTACTTAATTGTAGCGATACTCAGAATTAAAAATAAAATAAAATAGTCTTTTATTTCTTGCTGTTTGAATTAAGTACAAGAATAATATAAAAACTGCATGCAATCCGAATTCATAATTATTACCTTTATTTTAAACAATCTCACAAAATTTTAGTATAGGTATACCTATTATACCTATAATTACATTTAAACAATCAATAATAATTTATGCTATTATATAACTTTTCTATTCTTAAATTAATCATCGTTCTGAAAAAAAATACTTTTTAAAGAAAAGTTCGTAACCACTACTTAAGTCAGACTAAATTAACTCTCAAATAATAGTCTATACTCCATTTATAATAGCATTAGACAGAAGTTAAAAAAGGTTATTTTTGATGCACACTTTATAACAAAAGTACAATAAACTTGTTATAGTTACGATTGACGCCAAATCGATTAAAATGAATTTATATATCAGCTATCACACTTAATTGTAATCATTTAAAAAAACAACCATATGAAATTAAGTGGCTTTCATTTAGATATATTATTTCATTCCAATTTAAAATTACAGTGCCTATGCTAAAAACCTAAAAGAAGCAGGAGTCAACAATACTGCAACGCTTTTTGTTTCACTATAATCCTACCAAATCTAAAATGTTACTTAATCCCTTCATAAGCTGTGACAGCCGGGGATTTCTAATTTTACTGGTTTATGTCGTCTGTGAAATTGACTTGACAATGAACTAAGATTGTCATGTATGTCATTTACTTGTGAATACTTTGTTTGTTATTGTTTAATTTTCGTGATTTTGTTGTTATTTATTAAAATAATAAATAATATTTAGTTATTTCTTTGTTATTGTATTGTTATCAGTGTTGTCATTGGGTTGTTTGTACAAAACGTAACTTTTTTTTTTTGAGCTATGAGTGATCCCGGTGCGGGACCGAGTGGCTTACAACATATAAGTGCTGAGTCTGACCAAAGCCAACGGCCAAAAAACGTGGTCCAAAAGTTGACTCCGACGAAATAATAATGTCTCCCAAAAAAAAGAGAACGCTGCGCGCTGTAGAAAAACAACCTGTGATAAATATTTTTAAGCAATTGGAGTCCTGGTCTGCAGATACTCCTCATTATAAGACTGAGATGATAAACAAAATCGCAGAAGTTGCCGGTAAGGATGATTCATAAAATTATTACTATAAAAATATTTGAAACTAACATGCATTGTGATAAAATGTATTATATTTTAGAAACTCCGCACATGATTTTATTATTTACAGGCGTATCTCGGGCTACTCTGTCCAATATTCTCAAAGAGTGCAACATAAAAAGTCGCCTGCAATCTCCCCCTCCCCAACAGAAGCACATGAAACGTGATGATTTTGATGACATCACATTTAGTGGAATATGCAGGAATATTCATTCCTTCTTCTTTAATAAGACTGACCTTCTTCTTTAGGTTGACTGGTAGAGAATGCCTTGTGGCATTAAGTCCGCCTATGTACCACTATTGTACATGAAGTTTAAATAAATAAATAAATAAATAATGAGTTGCCCACCTTGGACAAGATGCTGGAAGCAGTTAACAGTGACGAGTCTCTGCCAGATTTAAAAAAAAGCAGTCTGTATAAAATAATTAAATAAACATTAAAGTTCACATAAATCAAACGGAGCAGAAAAAGTGCACTCATAGAAGTCATAGACAAGCAGGAGATCGTCCTTTGGAGACTAAAATATCTTGATGAAATAAAAAGGCTAAGGAATAAAGGAAGGAAAATATATTATTATTTAGATGACACTTGGCTAAATGAAGGTACAGTGCTTCTAAATTTCTTAACAGCTATTTATGCACTAAGCAGTGTATGACCTCTTGCATTCAATAACATTATAATTAATTATACAGTTAAACATAATTTCATAAAATTGGTTCGTGAAATGAATAGTATTTATATTAATAACCTTTTATCATACAAACAGGTCACACGAAAAGCCTAATATGGCATGACACTAATAATAAGTCTTCAAAAGAAGCACATTGGGAAAGTCTATCTGCTGGTTTAAAAAATCCAACTTATAATCGGTCATACTGGTATGTATTTTATGGACTGTCCTCGCCATAAAAAAATGAACACCCCATTGTTATTGACTATTAATTAAGTAATACATATTATATTGTATTATGAATTAACGCATGCAAAGCGAACTTTTAAAGTTATAAATTTTATTATAGTATTTATCTATGACCTATTTCCAGCAGTGAAATTATATAGGGGGTACGGAATAATTGACTTGCATTCATTTTATTTCACAGGGTTTGTGAAGGGTTTTTAATGGATGCTGCATTAATATTTGATGCAAAGAAAGGTGATGAAGATGACCACTCCGAAATGGACCCCTTCAACTTTAATAATAATAATAATTTATTTATTTACACTTCAAGACACAATCATCTGAGTAGCCCTGACTCTTGTACTAGGATTTCCTGTTTCATAAGAGCCAGACCTCTCAATTTACAGGGAATATGTTATAGAAGCGCGATAGACAAAAGTGAAAATGGTTCAAGTTAATTTTGTCAAAAATTGAGAGTGGCGCTGTAATTGTTATGGACAATGCGCTATACCACTCAAGGACATTGGAGAAGCTGCCAACCACAGGTACACGAAAGGCAGATATACAGGAATGGTTTAAAAGCAAAAATATTCCTTTTGAGGAAAAAGATCTTAGGGCAACTTTATTAGAAAAAGCAAAAATACAAAGACATTTATACCAAAAGTTTGTTGTAGATGAGATGGCTAGAGAGAAGGGTATTTCAGTATTGCGCCTCCCACCCTACCACTGCGAGTTCAACCCTATAGAATTAATATGGGCTCAAATGATGGGGTATGTGGCTCAACATAACAAAACGTTCAAATTAGACAAGGAGAAACAATTACTCCCACAAGATCTGGATAGTATTACGCTAGAACGATGGCAGTCTTGCGTTGCTCATGCAATTAAAGAAGAGGAAAAGTTAAAGCATAATGGATGATGTGGTAGAAAGATTTATTATTAGGTAACGTCGGTGAAACTTCTTCATCTTTATTCTCTGATGATAGTGACTAAATTATATGATGAAGACGAAGAAGTTACACCAACTATTGTGTGTTGAAAGTTGTTGTTTTAAATAAAATATTGTAAAAAAAAGACTCTTATTTCCTTTAATCTTAATTAAATTTAAATCATCACGACGTAATCGTTTGTTTCATTCATTCGTTTCGTTGTAAGTAATGTGTGATGAAGATGTTATTACGACCTATTTATCAAAGTTATGTTAAAACATTTTTAGTTTAATGGTTTAAACTTTTAACTTTGAATAAAATGTTTTGCACTCCTGCTTCTACGAGCCTCTTTTTTCTAATGCTATAGTAAATGGAGTATAGTCATAGTAATTATTATTAGGTGGTATTTGTCAATAAAACTACATAAATTCTCGTAATCAAGAAGTTAGTATTTTAGACATTATTTTTGTACCCTATCACTGTTTTTATATTTAACCCAAAGGTTGACTGGTAGAGAATGCCTTGTGGCATTAAGTCCGCCTATGTACCACTATTGTACATGAAGTTTAAATAAATAAATAAGTGATTATTTATTTTCTTAGTTTACCTTTTATAGTTATTTTAACGCTTTCAGTTTTTGTAGCAAGAACCCTTCTTAGTAGAAGGTGAAGGCCTCCTCCAGAGATGACTAGCGGTCATTCTTTATCTTTTTTTGTTTATCATTTTATATTCTCAGGTTTTTCACAGTGATTCCATCAGTGAGCTTTATTAAACTGCTATAAGTCTACAAGGTTTATTTATTTATTTTATTATTTATGTACATACAGTTAAATACATAGAGATACGACATAATTTCAGTACAATCTAAAAAAGACGGACGGACGGTCGGTTCGGACATTATGTTGCTATGTTTAAAACATTACCTACTTTAATTCATTGTTGAGTTCAGTTAAGAGTTGTTTTAAGGGTAATTTTTCTTCCCTGGATGGTTTTGGGAGTGAAGAGATGGAGAGGGGAATTCCAGAGGGTGACACTTAACTTATTGTCCTCTGTATGAATGGTGCCGGTACTTGGGACTTGTTAATTGGTGTACGCGTTAATCGGCAGGTATAAAGAAACCTGTTAGTCAAAATAGGACAGTTTAAAAATATTTAATTTTTATTGGTGGTGGTATTTGTTAATTCGTTTTTGTGTGACGTCCCCGAATGTGGAAATTGTGACTACATTGTTGTATTGGGTTTCCACCTGTAAAAAACAAATTAATGTAAGTGGTAATCTATCTATAATATAAAAATGAATCGCAAAATGTGTTGGTAAGCCATAACTCAACAACGCCTGGACCAATTTAACCAATTCTTTTTTTTTAATGTTCGTTGAAGTCCAAGGATGGTTTTTCTTTTAATGGTTTTTACGAAAAATTAGGGTAGGGTAGAGTAGGGTAGGGTAGGTAGGTAGGTAGATAGGGTAGGGTAGGGTAGGGTAGGGTAGGTAGGTAGGTAGGTAGGTAGGTAGGTAGGTAGGTAGGTAGGTAGGTAGGTAGGTAGGTAGGTAGGGTAGGGTAGGGTAGGGTAGGTAGTTAGGTAGGTAGGTAGGTAGGTAGGTAGATAGGTAAGTAGGGTAGGTAGGTAGGTAGGTAGGTAGGTAGGTAGTGTAGGTAGGGTAGGGTAGGGTAGAGTAGAGTAGTGGAGTTTATACTATAGCTTTTGACAGAACGAAGTCTGTCGGGTCAGCTAGTAGTAAATAAATAAAACATATTGATATTACACATTGGGTACCCAAAGTCTCAAATTCAGATAATTTATGTACCTAAACAAAGGGGATAACATATCAAAAAAATATCTTCGTAATGGTAATTCACATAAAATGGCGAAAAAAGAGGTTACATTTTCTTTTAAGTACTGATTTTAAGAAATAATAATTAAATAATCATACCGTAATTATTTTTATAAATTTCCGGTTTTAAACAAAGTTATTAAAAAAAGGAGATTTTCAGGTATAAAATATTTTATGATACTGGTAACAATGCAGGAGATACAAACATTAAAAAAAAAAAAAACATCTTCAACAACACTAATATTACAACTCTCATTCATAGATTCATATTGTAAGTAGCACTAGCCACATTTTGGATGAAAACGGCAGTAAACTGTTTCGAGTGGAAATCGATTTTGGGAGGCCTACGTCTAGCACTGGACTTAAAAGGGCGATTATCCCCTTTGTTTACATAAATTATCTGAATTTGAGCCTTGGGTATAATTATTAATTAGATCTCAAAATCACTTTGAAAAAAACTAAAATCACGATCTCAATACTGATGAAAGTGTAAATGGTTATTCTTGTTGTGTGTTTGATTAAATAAATGCATTTTCACTTTACATTATATTAATTCATGATCATTCAGACCTAACGTGAATTCCGAAAGAAGCCGTTTAAGGTTTTCTGTGAACGCACCCATAGATGATGCAATATTTGACGTTTTGACATGATTCGTTTAGTAGTGACGCCCATAGTTTCAATTATTATCGACTTACATTGAATGAAACCCGAATCAATGACTGTTAGTTGATTCAATTTGACGATAATTAAGGCCTTATTGAAACATAGTATTATTTGATTGCGATTAAATTCGAGCAATCATTTTCATACAATGCAGCAGGTTTTGGTTTTGGAAGTGAAAACTTCTTTAGGCGCTTTGAGCGATTTTCAGTAGGGGAAAATTTTATGGGTTCGCGTCACCAACATGCTAATATTAACAGTACAGCTCCGGATCTAGAATTTTTTCGAGGTGGGGCAAAAATTGCCGTTTGCCGCCCCCCGCCAATCCTTTATCCTATAAGTTTCTCTATGAACACTTTTTTTTTTTCAATATACCTAAGATGTGTCGGACATTAATTTTAATTAGGATAGGACAGGATAAGGTTCGAGCCTTTTGTTCTGCAAACATATCTATGACCTTCTCATAGTTAATCTGATGTGTAGTCCAGTGTTGATAGCTGCGCCACAGTTTATACTTTTGCGGCTATCATCGTTTTACTTGTTGTACTTGTCTTGTGTTATTGTTCCGTAAACTTTTTATTATTATATTTTTATTATAATTTTCTATTGCTAAGATCGCAATCGCGAGACTCAACTTATGCACATAAGCTTAACATCAATTAAGACAATCTTGAATGCAAGAGCGAGCGTAGTGAGCGCAAAAATTTTAGTTTCCTGCCTGAGATTAATTCAATTTTCTATTGAACCTTCATATCAAATTATGAGTTAAGTACTAATTTAGTTGACTTATAGAAACGTTTCAAGAATCAGGAATTACTGGCTGCAAGAGTGAGAGAGGCGAGGTCGAAAATTTTGGCAGTAACATATTTAATCAAATTGTATCGATCGATAATATTCCAATCAGCGGCGCCAAATCTGTGGTAATCAATTAAAGAAAATCGTTTCGACATTGCCCTTTTAGGCGTCGATAAGGCCGGATCCCCGGAAAGTTAAATTTAAAAAATCAAGGATGTTTTTCCTTTAAGTTTTGATCACAGAGAAACACATCCGCCTGTGGTTCGCTGTGACATAGATCTATTGCAAGAGAAAGAAAGCTATACTGTTTACATCGCCAAATAAAGTGGAGCATGTTTTAAAAAAAACGGAGTGTTCCTGGCAGAATTCAACTGTGCGCACCCGCAACCTGCTAACACCGTTTGACGACCTATGCCTACGCTAATTACGTAGTGATTTCCTCAGTGCGCCACCCGCAGAGAAAGAGCATAAGTGCTGCGCGTCTCAGTTATTGCAAAGTTTTGGTGCGCTGGGTAGTGCACTTGTCTACCACGGTTGAATTTTCTGCCCCGTGAAGTTGGCGCCGGTTTGCCCTTTTTCTATTTTCTATTTGGTATTTCTCAGTAGCAGCCTGGAGTCTGGATTTGTACCCAGTCGACGGCAATAGGCTCGTCCCCTATTACACGGGACTTGAACATAACTGGCAAAATGTGGGTGCCATAGGAACATTTCTACCTAATCCTTCAGTGAATACAGGCGTGATCTTATGTTTATGTACATATGTAAATTTCATTGGGTTAAGTTTTCAATCCCGTCAAAAAGGTGACGGTTAAGGTGACTTGTGGTGGTGGTGGTGTCGAATGAGTTTCAATAATAAAAAATAAAAATTCGCTCTACAACATATATGTGTGGTCATATTTAAGGGTGTGCCCTTAAGTATGACGACACCTTTCTGATAGATGCTGTATATTGTACAGTCCCGTGGTAGAATTTCCCTGAATTCACGCTTTGAGACGAGCAACCCGCTTAAATATGCTAACTGATCCTTGACAATTCGAAACTAAATGGTTAGCACTATTTTAGTTTTACCACTAAAAGTTTTATATTTTTATCATATATCAACAAATAAGATTTTTTCTTAAAACTTTTCATATAAATAACTTATATCGACACCTCTCCGTGATCACATCCCTATTTTAAAACGTCAGTCAGCCTCAGCCACCGAACAAACCTTTCGCCGCTGTCAAAGTCAATGTCAGTTTCACGTTTCACTAGTGGTTTTACCTGTGCGGTTATGGCTTTCGAGAGTAAATTTTAATTATTATTCCCATTTACGAACTTATATTAATGGTTATTAAAGTCTGCAATAAAAAAGCGTAACTTTATGATAATCTTCACATATTTGCATGGTGTGTAAGCAAATTATGTACGAATAGGTTAGGTTTTCATATTATTTTCCTAAAATGTCTTTTCCGGGTGATCATTTAATGGAAAATTATGAACCTGTGCGTGGCCGTGATGACCAGAGCCTCACAGTGCAACAAGCATACGACGAAGGTAAGCTTTTACTTAATTGACCTTATAATTTATTCCAAAGCGTAGAGACTATAGAGCGCCACCTGCTACACTCCTTACATACTCCTTTTATTCAAAGTCATTTATTACACTACAATTAAATTTTATTTTAATTATTTATTATTTATGACATACTTATCCATACTAATATTTTAAATTCGAAAGTAACTGTCTGTCTGTTTGTATGTAACGTTTTCACGCCCAAATCGCTGAACCGATCGTCATGAAATTTAGCAGAGATGTAGCCTGGGATATGGAGAAGAACATAAGCTACTTTTTTTTCGCGATAAACGACATCTACGCGGGCGGAGCCGTGGGCAAAAGCTAGTATATTATAAATGTGAAAGTAACTCTATCTGTCTGTCTGTCTGTCTGTCTGTATGTTACGTTTTCACGCCTAAACCGCTGAACCGATCGGCATGAAATTTGGCAGAGATATAGCCTGGGATATCTAGATGGACATAGGCTACTTTTTTACGCGATAGCCGACATCCACGCGGGCGAAGCCTCGGGCAAAAGCTACTAATATATATAGTATGGATTGATTGTATACTTTGTATGTGTAATACCTCATTCTAACAGGGTGTAATCAAGCAGCACCCTAATTGCCTAACACACTATCTATCACAATCTGAATGATTTTGAAGGAAATTGCTAATCCATTGCTTATTATGTTTACGAAAAATTTGTCTGCTCAACAACATAAATAATGCATTGAATGTTGTTGAACTGCACAAAATAATACCTATTGCTACAATTCTATAGATAAGATACTATAGACTACTTCCATGATACTGTAGACTACAGAAAATACTACTTAAAATAAATAAATACACCATAATATCCCGGTTATGTTAATAATAATATATAAAATGATTTAGTATTTATTTATTTTAAGTAGTATTATGTTGTCTACACAATGTTTAATATTAGTATTTTATGTTGTCTATAGTATCTTTAATGTTATAATAGGTCTTACTTTCCTAATGTTGAATCAGTCAGGTGTGGAAATGAAAATAATAAACAAAAAATGTAGTTTCACTCAGATTCAGGTGTAATAGCAGAGTGCTTTCACTTTTTAGAGACAAATATTTTTTGCTGAAGCCAATTCCAGTACTTAAATAATTTACTAGTAGAAAGTATTGGAACTTTTCATACCAGAGGCCTAATTACGTAACACACTATCAGTAGGAATCGGTTTCATTTTGACAGTTCAACAACATTCATTGCGTTATTTACGTTGTTGAGCAGATACATTTCTCCAATTTTGACGCCTGGCTGAGCCGAAGTACTGTGTAGCCCCTTACACATAATCAAATACATATTTGAACATTGGACATAATAATTGATTGCCAATTTATAAACCAAAAGAAAAAGCCAAATGTAACTGGACCATCTACTGAATACACCAATCCGACCAGAGGTCAATTGAGCAGTATTAAATAAGACCCACATTCTGTATCAATTGGTGTGCGGAGTATTGATAATATCTTAATGTCTGAGTGATCAATTGAACGATATTGGGTGGTCAGTTATGGTTGAATTACAGCAGTCTTGTTCAACAGTGGCTGGGTTGTAGTTGTCAGATATGTGGGTATTGTTGATCCTGCTATGTAAGTTTGTGTTAATTATTAGTTTTTTTTTATGTCTTGTGGTTTTGTCTCAGAAATGGTCATGATTTTTTGTTGGTAATTTTTGTTCAAGTTTCTTAAAAATCTGAATTAACTTAGCAGTGAAGTTAGTTCAGATTTTTACCATGCGAAAACCGTTGTTACACTTTGCTTCGTCTGCGCGTCCTTCCCTAGGTTTTCTGATTCGCGGTCTCCACCCAAGATCACTCTACTCTACCTACCCGTTAGTCATTGGTTCTATGGGCAAGGCCGCCCAAGTTATCTATACAAATAATACAATTTAAATGTCTGTTTGTAATCTCGAATAACAGCTTTTTACTAAATGCATCGTAACCGGAAAGCCAATACTACTTAAGCGCCATTTTGGCCAAAATGAGTTATATAATATATCGCTGGTAACCAGCAAAAAAATTCAATCCATCGATATAATAGGTTGGGGAAAAAGTTGCTTCGCATTTTTTAAGAAAATTCAAAACTTTTTTTAATATAGTTTATTTACATTTAACTATAGTATGTAGGTACCATTTTGTTCGATAACTTTTTGCCATCTTGTAGGTAGGGGACATGATCCCATTGCTATAGAAATTTTGGGACTTCTGATCAAAATCCCGCGACAAGTGGTTTTGGCAGTCCTCTCGTGATGTTAAACTGACACTGCCTAAAGAATTCTGAAGAGACCGAAACAGGTGGAAATCTGAAGGTCAAGGTCAGGACTATACGGCGGATGCATTAACACCTCCCAGCCAAACTCTCTTAATTTTTGCTGAGTGGCTAAAGATGTGAGGTCTAGCGTTATCATGATGAAAAACCACACTCCTATTGTTGATTAATTCCGGCCGCTTTCCCTCAACTTCTTGCTTTAATCTCATCAGTTGTTCGCAGTAGAGTTCAGAATCGATGGTCCTGCCTGGTGGTAACAGCTCATAATGAATAATGCCCTTCCAATCCCACCACACACACAGCATCACCTTGTTGCGAGTTAACCCGGGTTTCGCCAGTCTGTGACCACGACCTTTTTCGCACGTTCTTGTTGTACGTGATCCACTTTTCATCACCAGTTATCAGCTTCTTCAAAAATGGTTCGGTTTCATTACGTCGTAATAAAGAATCACAAATGAGTACACGGTTCATTAGGTTTCTTTCAGTGAGCTCATGAGGTACCCAAATATCGAGCTTTTTTGTGTACCCAGTTTTTATCAAATGTGCCAAAACTGTGGTCAATTCCCAGTTCTTCAGCTACGTCGTAACTACTATCTTGCTCCACTTTTTCAAAAATGGCATCCAATTTATCCGTAATAGGGCGACCAGAGCGACGTGCATCTTTGACATCAAAATTTCCGGATTAAAAACGCTTAAACCAAATTTGTGCTACTCTCACAGACACTGCACTAGGTCCATAAACATCGCAAATTTTTTTCGCGGCTTGCGTTGCATTTTTACCTTTTTTGTAGTAAAATTTTAAAATGTATCGTATTTCTTCATTAGATTCACTCATCTTGACAGTACGAAAACAAATGAAAATCACACATTTTCCTAATTTGAATTTGAAATTATGTTCTTTAAAATTTAAACTTTCAATGATATCAAAACCAGCCAGATACAAATAGTATAGCCAAAGAGATTTTATTACAAGTTCATACATACTATAACTAGCTTTTGCCCGCAGCTCCGCCCGCGTAGATGTCGGTTATCGCGTAAAAAGTAGCCTCATGTCCGTCTCCATATCCCAGGCTACATTTCTGCCAAATTTCATGACGATCGTTTCAGCGTTTTAGGCGTGAAAACGCAACATACAGACAGACGGACAGAGTTACTTTCACATTTATAATATTAGTATGGATGCGAAAAGACTTTTTCCCCAACTTAATATATAACTCATTTTGGCCAAAATGGCGCTTAAGTAGTACTTATTGGCTTTCCGGTGACGATATGTATACAGGGTCATTGGTAAAACACTAACAACCTCTCAGGGCCTCAAGTCTGCTATTACAATAGTGTCAGAATGGTCTCGCCATTGTGAGTATTTGACAGTGTTTGTATGGCAAATCTGTCAAAAACTCACAATGAAGAGACCATTCTGACACTATTGTAATAGCAGACTTGAGGCCCTGGACTATAAACAACAAATTATGTTCTATGACTTAATTATTCATCAGATGTTCATACAAAAATAAAAATATTTAAATTTAACGCTCTAAATGTTACGAACTGTATGCGTAGCAAACAAAAACAGCGGCGTGCAGTCAGAAGCAGCAGCCAGTGCACGGCGGCGATCTCTCGTGTCCGGCCCTGGTCCGGGCCATGGTACGGAGCGAGAGTGCATGGGATGCAGTCACCTCTTTCTGCGAAGCAGTACTGCTCGCGAAGGAGGAGGCGGAACGCGTGAGGGAGAGGCAGTTTGTGCGTCCTCACGCCCCTAGTCGCCGCAGGAGATGCCCTGGGCGGCGGGAATTGATAGCCGATTCCCGGCCACCGAATGCGCGGGCTTGCGGACGGCGAGCTATTGGCAGCTCGTCGTCCGGTACTGACCAGGCCCGGTTCGACGGCGCGTTATGTTCCACGCGCGCCTCAAAGAGATGTCAGCGTCAGCATGCACTGACGGGGTCCGCTAGGACCGATGCCTGCCAGGGTTGCGGGTTTGTCTGAAAGGGATACCGGGGCTCTGGCACACAGGCAGCTGAAGGAACACGGGTGGGTGTTAGTCAGTAAAAATCGGACACGCCCTCCCGCACCGCCTAGAGCGGGAGAAGTTATTTGATAATTTACCACGCAAAAAAAAGACAGTGCACGGGAGGCGTAGGTAGATACAGCAAAATACAGAATTGAATTAACGACGAAATCTTGAACGTTTGTTTTTGTTAAATGTGTAAGGTTGTCTGTAAAAGATCGCTTTCAGCGATAAGACCGCCCATTGTGACACCCTATGTAACAGTTCTACATTTATATCTGTAATTTTTATGGTGTACATAATAAAGACATTCTATCTATCTGTCTAATGTAAATTATGTTTTGTATAAAGTCATAGAAAAAAAGTTGTTGTTTATGATGTTAGTAATGTCTGGTCATTGTTTTACCAATAACCCTGTATAACAAAAAAAAAAATTTTTTTCGTCTGTCTCTTTGTTCCTGTTAATATCCGAAACGGCTGGACCGATTTTTATTTGAGAAAAAGTCATGCGGGCGAAGTCGCGGGCAGCAGCTAGTATTTTATAAGAAAGCAGGCGTGATGGTCTTCACCTCGGTTGTGACGTAGTAATAAAAAGGATTGGCCTAATAATATTTAACTAGGGAGGACACGCAGCATATAAAAGTGTCTCGTGAAATAAATAAATAGGTACTACTGACCTAGAGTTGCGTCATTCGTGTCCAATAAAAATAGATTCGCAAAATAAAAAATGCGAAACTGACGTTTTCAGAAAAGTACTACTTCGACGATCGTAGTTGGTACAGTCGCCCTCGAAACAGCGAACGAACCTTATCGTATTGAAATGTGTTTCAGTTGGATTCCAATCTTTCCATCCATGCACCCGATATGAATTCACTGAGAAAGAACCTCCATTGAATAACCATGTCAAAGGCCGATATACTTTAGATTTTATAGTTTTTTTGCCGCTTGTTGATTGCTATTATATTTATTGCTAAGCTTCAATAGCCTAACTTATATGTTCACGTTGTGGAATGCAATCAATATATTGGGTATCGTTGCATTGCACTCATCCATACTAATACTAATATTATAGTGAAAGTAACTTTGTTTGTCTGTCTGTCTGTTACGTTTTCACGCCTAAACCGCTGAACCGATCGTCATGTTTGGCAGAGATATAGCCTGGGATATGGAAAATGACATAGGCTACTTTTTTACGCGATAACCGACAACTACGCAGGCGGAGCCGCGGGCAAAAGCTAGTTTTTAAATAAAACCGCTTTGTGGGCGATTGTATTTATCATAGTCAATAGACCACTGTGCACTTTGTTCAGTGCTTTCGCCAGAGTCTAGACTCAGCAGTTTTGTTGCCGTACTCTGTCGTTAAGACATTTTTAACGCAATAAAGTGTGTGGACTGAATAAACAAATAGACGACTTGCTTCTACATTCTAGATTTGTTTGAGTTTAAATATTTGATTAAATATGTGTCATAATTGAAAAATGGTAAATATTAGGGCAAGTGTCAAAAGTTTGTGTTTTGTAGTTCTAGAGAACCAATATTTTATAGGTAAAAGAAAGTTAGTAGGTACTTTTTCTGAGCCTAAAAAAATGTGGCTACCTAGTGCACACGGAACTGCCCAGAGTTTGGCACTAAAGTGATTGTTATAACAATTAATAAGTTTCGCCATAAAAAAAAAAGTTATTACAAATAAAAATGAACATAGTTATTAACAATAATTAAACGCATAACTAATAGAAATACAGTAAATTCATAAATTCGTCTAATTTAGCGGTCTCTTTTCATCTTCGCAACAATTAGATATATTCTAGACTTCATTGTCGGTTACAATCCTTTGATAATGTCCCTGATCCGTGTGTCCTAAGTGGTTGGTCAATTGATAGTAGTTTTTATCACTGGCGTCCAGTTTTACTAGCGAAGTGCTAAATGAATGACCTCCTGAATGGCTAGCATCGTTTTATTGACCATCGGTAAGTATTGTGTTAATATTGTTTAATTTATTTTATTGATGTTTGATGTATTTCAAGAATAAATTGGATTCACTATACCAGAATTCCTCTAGCGTGGCAATAGCGGTCATTGACCCACCTAGATTTTCTAGCATTCTTTATTTAAAAAACTGAAATAAAATCCGTGAACGTCCTGAATCAATAAATCTGTCGTGGTCTTCAACATGTTCCAATAATGAAAAACAATACATAGTTTATTGTTTGGGTTCCTATGGAGAGATATTAGGGAAAGAGCAGTGACCGCTATTGCTACGCTAAAGCGATTCGGGTATAGTAGACTCTTTGATATGGCCTAACCAAAGAGGCTATATAGTCATTGGGCCTAACATTATAAATTGGTATAAACTAGATTTTACTTACAACTTCTCTGAAGGCTTCATTAATTCTTGTGGTTAAAATATTGGTTTAAAGACCGTCGATCTGCCCTAAGTCGGATGCTCACTCAAATATAATTAATTAGTTTCCTCAGAAATAATAACAATTTAATGTGTCGTTTCATTATCGTTACCGTAACATCAGCCATTCCAGTGCCGGTTTTTGCATTACCGGTGCCCTGGGCGAGGTTTCTATGGTGGTTTCTACTCTCCAACTCAAAATGTGAAAAAAAAAAAAAATGAAAATCCAAGGGATTCATTTTTTAAACAACACCTATTTTACATAAACGTTCTCAAAAAAAAAAAAAATATACTTTTCTAGCCTTTCTAACGGTAAACTCTTATTGAGGCATCGAAGTCTATGTTTTCTGCAATTTCATTTTCGATTGACAAAGTCGCCAAGTTTGTCAATCTCGTTTGAGATCGATCGTAGGTAGGTTTTTATCAGCTTAAGCTTAGAAAAATTCCTTTCCCCACTCGCTACCGTTACAGGTATAGTATAGTTACCAATATTCTCAATGGAAGGACGAGGAGGCCTGGCACCCTTGGGCAGTCGCCCAACCGCGCCTTGCCCTAAATACTCCATTAGTCCACTGGTGGACATAGGCTTCTCCTAGTTATTCCTTTACGGCACCATAATATAGGTGACAGCAGCACAAAATCAGGGCGATACGTACCCGAACTGGCACTGGTTGCAGCTTCGGAGTTAAGTAGTTGACAATATCAGTTATGCTAATTAACGGCGAATTTCACCAATGAAACTGAACGCAGTCATCACTTTTAGCTTAATATTCAACAGTTGAGCTTTCAGTGTCAATAACAATGATGGCACTAATGAGTCTTGAGCGCGGATCCTATAAGAGCGCTGAGGTAGCCCGCGAAATTCAAATTTTCATACGTTTTTTGCAATTTGCAGGTTGTTTGTTGATCTGAATATGATTCGCGGCTGTATCAATCTGCCTAGCCTTATCCCAACTATGTTGGGGTCGGCTTCCAGTCTGACCGGATGCAACTGAATTCTAGTACTTATTTTACAAGGAGCGACTGCCTATCTGACCTCCACAACCTAGTTCCTGGGTAATATGATACCCCTTGGTGAGACTGGTTGTCAGACTTTCGGGCTTCTGACGACCATTAACGACTGTCAACAGCGACTTCGGTAAGTCTGTCTAGAATATTCTAATACCTTTTATAAAGTTTCGTTAATATAATATCATTGGTATTGAGACACGAAGCAACAAAATACGATCTAGAGGAATGTGGCCGTTTTTCTTTAGAATGAATTTTGTTGCTTCGTATCTCAATATGCAACTTTATAAAAGGTATTAGAACATTCTAGACACACTTACCGAGGTCGCTGATGAGCCGTTTTTCATAATTCCTTCTCAGTCACGAGATAAATTTTGTTTAGAGGAGTGGCGCTAGTGGGCCGTAGTATGTCCTCTTAAAGTGCCTTCCGAGGCACGGAGGAGTCTTGGTTTGTAAAGATGGTCACCCATCTATGGACCAACCTCGGCAAGCGTAGTTTAACCTGATTGATCGACCCGTGCGGCTGTTATTACTTAGCCACGAGCTCCTCCGCGGATTCTATCAAGTATTTATTTCTATAAGTATAATCATAAAAATCATCAATACAAATCTCTTAAGTTCATATATAATCCTATTGAATGACTATATTTCATGAAAACATTTGAGGACAGTTCTAACTTGAGTAGTATTGCTGATTCTTATGATTATAATTCTGTAAAGCCATATTTGTTACGGTCGCAAATCATATTTAGATCAAAAAAATTGAATTTTGTGGGCTAACCTGACGCTTTCGTCCTACCGCCTTATAAACGCGGAATAAAGTTATACTAATAACTTCGATATAACCATAAATTTTTGACATTTATGCCTAGTATAACTTTATTCCGCGTTTATAAGTAAGGCGGTTAAAGATTATTAAATCCAAGTAGTAAATTAAGATACGAATGGAAGTCGGAATTATTCATTTCCTGGTATAAACATTGTTATGACTAATTAAGTTTCTTCTATCCACAGGTGGTCTCAAAGCCGGCGCGACCCGCGTAGCCCGGATAGCATACGGCGTCCTCTCCCGTCGTAAAGTCGCAGAGGAAGGTGCCGCTCGCCTTGCCCGAGTACTATCAGCTCTAGACCTCACCGCGCTAGGCGTAGGCAGTACGCTAGGAGTAGGAGTCTACGTGTTAGCTGGTGACGTCGCGAAGAACTATGCGGGCCCAGCAGTGATATTATCGTTTCTTTTGGCGGCTGTTGCTAGTGTATTTGCAGGTGAGTTTTTGTTATAATTTGGTTTTCTATTAGGTACTAGTTTCTTAACTTGGACCGATGACCTGGTGAATGTCGCGGGAATCCCCTGGAAGCTCTATGTCCAGTGGACGTCGTTCTGCTGAAATGAAGATGAATCTCGCCTGACGGAAAACGATGGATGAGGCGTAAGATTGAACAAGCGGTCTCAGCAGATGCTTACGTATTCACTTTAACATTGATGGTTGGTTGATTGTATTAGTTATTAAGGAACAGTGCGCACATGAACATTTTCAGAGAACACTGACTTAATTAATATTGTTAATTAAAAGTACATAGGTAACAATCGGCAGTTTTATCGCTAGAATGCAAGGAAACCATTAAGTGCATCTGCCTTGGAAATGTGAAGTTTTTCTCAGTAGTTTCAGTAGGTATATTATGGCAGTTGGTTGTAGTCATCTAAGGAGGTGGTTTATATTTTGTGATTTGATCGGTTATTGCGGTGTGATGAGCAGATAATTCCGTTTAAAAAGTAAACGTGTTAAAAATTAATTGCCTTCACCCATATTCAAAATTCATTTATTTACGTTACACGTCCGTGTTTGGTTCACAGAAGTTCATATGTGTACCAAATTTCAACTTAATCGGCCCAGTAGATTCGGAGCAAATCGGCTGTGACAGAGGGACGGACAGACAGACACACGAGTGATCCAAAAGGGTTCCGTTTTTTCCTTTGAGGTACGGAAACCTAAAAATTGTCAATAAGTAATCCACTGATTACACTAACTTACTTCATTCTTAACTATAATAGCTACAATAACAGTTTGCTTGTTAATATTTTTGATGGAAAAGATAAAACAATAGTAGATTGTGACATTGATACGCTTAATAAAACGTTTAGTTCAAGCCGTCTTAATATGATAAAAACAAAGTAATCAGTTACTGTCTCTATATTGTTATTAGTAGGTATATTGTACGATTCTAGAACAATTTGTTATGAGAATTCATAAGTAACATAGGCATATAACATCACGCCTGTTTTCCCGAAGGGTTCGGCAGAGGCGTTATATATAAATAGTACACCCACATTTCGTCAGTTATGTTTAAGTCCCATGTAATAGGGGGCGAGCCTATTGCCATCAACTGGGCACAAATCCAGACTCCGGACTGCTACTGAGAAATTCTACATGGGAAAATCCAATAAAACTTTGCCCGACCTGAGAATCGAACCCTCACTAAACGATTATTATTATTATATGTCTTAGGTGAGATAAATCACACTTTTTAAGTACTAGTTTTACAGAATTCTAATAACCATTACAACTGGGTCATCACTGCTCTTCCTTGAAAAACTAAGCAATACATTAAAATTAAATAAACATTTGTTGATGTTGGAGGAATTGCCCCAATTTGCGTTTTAGACAGAGATATGATCAGATATCTGTCTTTAGACATACGGATTGACCATATGGGTTTTGTTGAATTCCATTTTATGTAAGAAATAATATAGCTAACTTATGTACTAACAGCATAATGCCGTAGGTGTTCGCTAAACCAACTCTTC
This sequence comes from Dryobota labecula, assembly GCA_947523025.1. Classification (NCBI taxonomy): domain Eukaryota; kingdom Metazoa; phylum Arthropoda; class Insecta; order Lepidoptera; family Noctuidae; genus Dryobota; species Dryobota labecula. The sequence continues at coordinate 24,038,033 of OX383296.1, forward strand.
TCTTGTTTCAGGATTATGTTACGCTGAGTTTGGCGCCCGCGTGCCCAAGGCGGGCTCCGCCTACGTCTACAGTTACGTGTGCGTCGGCGAGTTTATTGCATTTATCATCGGATGGAATCTTATACTTGAGTATATTATAGGTAAGTGCATTTATTTATTTATTTTTATTGTATCCATACAAGTTCAACTTGTATAATTTCAAGTGGAGCCCAAACTACTGCACTATGGTCTAGATGACTCTTGACTAGAGCATCATACAGTACCTTTAGTGTGGTAATATAGGTGTGACTGCCTCAGTAGAAATCCTAAGTTTCTGTAGGCTTTCTTGCGTATCTTAATTATATATTCACGAAAAGTAAGCATGCAGCATGATTATGTTTTATATTCTTATTTAAGACAGAACTAAAGTTTTTCATAACACCTGCTTATAGATATGTGCTGATCGCATTCAGTTTCATTTGTGAAATTGGTCCTTAGAGATCTACCTTTTTACAGCTGCACCAATCAAGAGGTGTACATTCGTATCACACACACCTACATCTTTGTCCAATTTTAAAATCATGATAAACAAACACTACCTATCTCTCTCCTTAACCATTTTTTTTTGGTTGTTGTTACTTATTTCATGATTATTATTGTATGATTATATTTATATAGATAAGTATAACATATTTTTTGTAAGTATGTATTTATTGTATATAATATGTAAATGGTACACCACAGACTACCTAGAGTACTGTCTCTCTTCCCTTAATCCATCCAAAGGTTGTCTTTAAAAGATCGCTTTTAGCGATAAGACCACCCATTGTGTCACCCTTTGTAAAATTTCTACATATAAATCTGTACATTTTATGGTGTGCTATAAAGAGTATTCTACCTATCTATCTACATTTCGCCAGTTATGTTTAAGTCACAAAGTAAGTGGGGTTATTCAGATGATATATTTAACAAATATTTCAGGTGCAGCATCCGTAGTGAAAGCCCTCAGTGAGTACCTGGACTCGCTACTGAACAGGGCGATATCTACGCACCTAGAAGCGGCCATGCCTCTGGACACGCCGCATCTAGCACGATACCCTGATCTCTTCGCCTTCTCAGTGATAATGGCGTTCTCAGGTCAGTTATATTTGTGGCGGCATCTACAACGCCACATGCGAACTACGCATCAAAGACCTGACGTCACACAAATTCTGCATCGCGCAATCAGAGTTTACCGCGCGACTGGCATATACGTATAGGTACAACATCCCGATATCAACCGTTAGGTAGTTGCCCACCAGACACAACACCCGCCTGGTCGGAGGATCCTCCATTTTCTACGAAGTATGAGTGAACTTTACACCCTGTTCCTCATACCTCTAAATATTAAAAGAACTATTTTGTGTAGTAATGGCGAGCTTACCTCCCAATTTCTGTGTTGGGATTGTAATTTTGCTGGAAAACTTTTCAAATAACATGGTTAGGTAATTTATTACCTAACCATGTTATTTTTCAGTTACCAAGCTACCAGTGTAAAAGATTGAATCAAAATCGATTATGTAGGTTAATATTGACCGACCGAATATGGTTTTTTATTCGGCCGAAAACGAAAATAGCTGAACATGGATTACCGAAACCTGAAAACGGAATTCGGTCGGACTTTAGCTCTGTATTATTTTATATTTGTACATCTAATACTGATGTTTCATGCTGGATTGTATTCGAACGCAATTTTACTGAATAAATAAATTGAATTGAATTCAATTGACTAACATTAAATGTATATTTACAGTGGCGCTCGCTTTCGGCGTGAAAGAGTCGACGAAGTTCAACAATTTCTGCACGGGCGTCAACTTATGTGTTGTGCTGTTTGTGATTATATCCGGATCCTTCAAAGGTATTCTATTTAGCCTGAAATGTACCATTGCTGGGCCAAGAGTGCAACTTAATAAGTTCCAATAAAAAATAAATAAAAAAAACAAAGCAAGATACTCCATCATGGATACTTTCACTTAATTTTGTTTTTAATAACACCTTTATGTACGAATATTTAAATATGATAAATAGGCATCTTATTAATATTGTTTTTTTTTTTCGAACAGCGGACACAAAGAATTGGCGTATTCCAGCGGAAGACGTCCCGAAGTCTCCGCACAAAGACTTCGGGACGGGAGGCTTCGCGCCCTACGGGCTCGCCGGCATCATCAAGGGAGCTGCCGTCTGCTTCTACGGGTTTATTGGTGAGGCCAACCACCAAGTAATTATCATCACATTTACAACCATTATGATAAATAACGTAAATTACACTTGTACAACGAGCAAGCAATAAGGCCAGTTTCAACAAAACCTGTTTTGTTATTGTTGACTAGCTGATGATCGCGGCTTTGGCCGAGTGGCTTTTCTATACAAATAAATCAAATTGAAGTGTCTGTTTGTAATGTCAAAATAACAGCAGAAAAAACTACGCAGGTGAAGCCGCGGACAGCGGCTAGTTCTAAAATAAAAATAGCCTAAGTTACTCCTTATATCATCAGCTATCTGCCAGTGAAAATCCCATCACGGTCCAGCTGTTTCGGAGAATACCCTGAACAAACAGACAAATAGAAAGACAAACAGACTGTAAGGCAGATAGACAAAAAGACAGAAAGTATTTTTTTTTAATTGATTTTTTATTATAAGTACCGTATATACTTTCATATGCATTGAGTAAAAAGCTGGTATTTTGAAATTACAAACAGATACTTCAGTTTTATTTATTTGTATAGAACCTATCTATACAAATAAATGAACTGGAAATGTCACGTTTGACCACTATCTCACCAGGTCGATGGTTTTGTGTTATTAAAGGTATACTGAGTATTATTCGGACACTATTAGAATACCAGCGTGGCGGTTTTTATTTTTTAAATATCGCAGCATTATTTATGCTGAGATAGGAGCCTTTTTGGCCTCACACAGATCTTTTTATTTTTAATGTACATTTTGTTAGTTTTAAATGCTCCTTTTTACGGGTTGTATTGCCTGTGCGTGTCCCAGATAAGCCATTTTCTTTGAATTTCCACCGTGCCCATCCGTGGTGCAGGCTTCGACTGCGTGGCCACGGCGGGCGAGGAGGCGCGGCGTCCGCAGAAGACGATCCCCTTCGCCGTGGTGGCGTCGCTGCTGGTGGTGTTCTTGGCCTACTGCGGGGTGTCGTCTGTGCTCACCTTGATGGTGCCTTACTATATGCAGGTACATGATAATATGGGGGCCATGTACATTCTTATTTCCGGGAGGCCTTGAGGCCGCTCGTGTCGGCGGCCACATGTGGCGGCTGATGCTAGCGCTCGCTCGCTAAAATCCTTATTATTACTTATAAGTAGGGTTTAATGTCGTTTGTGGGCAGTTTCACTCTGTGGTCCGACGGATTTTATCGTCAAAAAAATCATTAAAAAATAAATCGTCACGCAACAAAAAATTTAGGGGACCATTTTTTGTGAGCGGAGTCATAAACATGCCACGTCGGTGGGTACTTGACAATTGTTTGGACGTCTTAAAAATTATTAGTGTAAATTAGGCGGATCAAGCAGTTAAACAAGTTTAGGCAACCGGCAGTCTAGGCGGGTGAAGAACAAAGAAAAATCTATGAGCTCACTGATAAATGCCCTAAGAGATCTTACAGTTCTCGCAAAACCTTCAGAGGTTTCCTTCGTAGGCCCGATTACGAAACCGCGCATGGTACAGTTGAGTGCATAATCATTACTGTAAGATGTGAAACATTTTTAGTAGTACCGATATGCTTACCTAGGGCATTGATTTGTTCATCACAAAAATAATTGGCTATTAAAATACTTTTAGGTATTTTTTACGTGCAGGGGCCTTATTATGAACTCTTATTTCCAGGCAGTTTACAGTGTAAACAGAACTGCCTTGCAATTTCGTATTATGAACACGTCAAACAAGCCAGTCAGCGGTCACGTGACACCCTGGCGGACTTCTGCCCGAATATTGCCTGGCAATACCGTATTACGAACGTTCGTTTGACATTTCTTTTCATATAACAACTTGTCAAACAGTAACCTCACAATCCATTCAGTTTACGCTACTTCAGAGGAGCTTTTATTGAATTGTTTTGGGTTTATTTGCCGAAGTTACTCGAGTAATAAATAAATAACAAAAGAAAATATTATGTGCGACGAATATGAACTGTTTGAGTTCCTGGAAAGTGACTTTTCTGATCAAAATAACGAATCTAGGAACAAAAGGAGACAACTTCGTGATTAAATTAAAGGCTCCTACAAACAGGCGCGACACGCGACGCGAAACTAAGGCACCGTTCGTCGCGCAACACGCGGTTCCTTAGTGTCGCGTCGCGTGTCGCGCCTGTATGTAAGAGACTTAATGCGTTCGACATGGCTGATGTGCAATTCATTGAACGATATCAACTTAATCAAGTGAGGAGGTGGAGACGACTTCGTGATCAAATTAAAGGCTCCTACAAACATGCGCGATACGCGACGCGAAACAAAGGCACCGCTCGTCGCGCGACACGCGGTTCTTATGTCTCGCGTCGCGTGTCGCGCCTGTATGTAAGAGCCTTAATGCGTTCGATGTGGATGATGTGCAGTTCATTGAACGATATCAACTTAATCAAGTGAGGAGTTGAGACATGTCAGGGACTGTCATACAAAATTCACGGATTTATCGGATACAACTTTAAAATATCATATTTAAGAACTTTTTTACACTGAATAAGAAAATACTCAAAAACTGAATAGGAAAATACTCAATAACGAGCTTACGCCATATTTTTGTTTATACCCCGAAAATTCTTACGAGTGGAAGTATTAAACAAACAATAAGATAGTGTTCATAGTAGTTTGTGAAACAATACTCTTCCATGTGGTCGAATTCCCCGCTGACCTTCAAGTGGAGTTCGTTCGGAAACTTAATCTCGCGTTATAATTTACAAACTCAGAAAATTATAATATGAATGAATTATATAGGTAGCATAATATACAGTGCGTTCGTATTTTCACCTATTTTTATACTAAAGTAACTAGATTAATATAAATTGCTTATTTTTATCACAAAATATGTGATTAAATAAAACCGTAACTTACCGATAAATATTTAATTGTGTTTCTGAACGTTACGGCAGAGAATTACAAGCCAGCCATAGACAAACTACCCAGCGTGAAGTCGGTTATAATTAGGAATGTCGTAATACGAAATTTAACCAGCCAGTGAAATGAATTGCCTGGAACTTGCCTGGTTTTTTTAAAGTTCGTAATAGGCCCCCTGTACAAGATATTAGACCAAACACTTAAACATTGTGCATTTATTTATTTATAATGGCGCTACACCCTCAATATACATTTCTTCAAGACTAGAAGAAAGGTGAACTGTCAGATTCATTTTCACTAACGTTAATCACGACAATTAACAAAGACACGCAAACAAACAAAAATAGTGAAAACAAATAACAGGAACAAAACCAGCCAAGTGCGTGTTGGACCACAATGAAGGGTCCCCTTAGTTTGGAAGAATTTATCCCAAATACATTCCAACGGCAAATGTAAGTTTGTTGACTATTACTCGTTATCTTGTAAAGCCTACTTTTCTGTGATAGTTTTTCTTTTAACTTCTGTATATGTGTGTATTTTTTCACATATCCTAGAACAACATTCCCACTTTAGGTGTAGGAGAGATACCATAAAAAGAAAAACAAGATTTGATTTTACCACTTTGTCGGCGTGAATAATATACCCAAAAACAGCTTTCTAGTACTAAGTCTCTGAGCTAAGCCGTGGACATACAGTCAGACAGACGGACATGGTGAAACTATAAGGGTTCCTTGTTGACTACGGAACCCTAAAAATTTACATCAACAATGAAAATTAATTGATGTACTCGACTGTACTTTCTCCTCTGACATCTATAGTATGCTAACTGGCTGCGCAGCCACTCGCGTGCAACTTCCCGGAGCTCATAAAGTTTTGCGCGTACTGTACTGTAAAGTTATAACGGGTTCAAAAATGTTTTGGTTGTTGGCCTGAACGGCATAGAGATATATCCTAGCCTTCATACATTTCCGCCATCTTTATTCCGTCAAAAAAATCTTTAACTTGTTATGCATCTATGGTGGTTAGAGTCCTGATTTTGTTTTAGTACCTAATACCTGTATTAACGAGTGTTTTGTGATAGGACGAGAAAGCCCCGTTCCCGTTCGTGTACGACCAGCTGGGATGGCCGTGGGCCAAGTACGCCGTCAGTGTAGGCGCGATCTGTGCGCTCTGCTCCAGGTAAACTGTTCCCATCACACTTGTTCCCGCGAAATTTTAATATTCTTACGTTTTTTCAAATTTGCAGGTCAGTGGCAGGTTGAATGATGATCAAAATACGATTTGCGACCGTATCGAGTATGTATTTACAGAATTATAATCATTAGAATCAGCAATACAATTTAGATTGTCCTCTAATGTAATGTTTTCATGAAATAGTCATTTAGCAGGGTAAATTGGTCTTGAGAGTACTAGGTGAGTACTTGTAACGGTCGTGACTCATATTTTGTTCAACATACAACCTAATACTGACCTAAAAATTGCAAAAAACGTAAGAATATTTTGATCACGCGGGCTACCTTAGCGGTAATAAAAATCATCAATAAAACTTTCTAAGTTCATACAATTCTATCGAATGACTATTTCATGAAATCATGACTTTGTTATACTAACTTAAGGAGTTGTATTACTGACTCTAATGATTATAATTCTGTAAATACATATTTGTTACGGTCGCGAATTATACTTTAATCAACATACACCCAGACAATGAGCTGCAAATTGCAAAAATTGTAAGAAAATTTGAATTTCGCGGGCTACCTTAGCGCTTTCCCCGTTAGTAGCGTTCAGAGGTTAAGGTGTGGAGTCTCGGCTGCCGACAGTATAGCGAATCACTATTCGCCGATGGTACGGTTCGCCGAAATCACTCTTATAATCGACGGTTGATTCCATGAATAAATCCATCGCCGATAGAACTATTTGCCGAAAACACCGTTCATCGAGGTTCGCTTCAGCTACAACACCCTTTACCATTGGAACGGCTCGCCGAATACTTATGTAAATTTCTAATAAATTAAACACCGTCAGATCGAAACGTTACAAATAAAAATAAAATAAAAATTCACTTAGAGGGGATCTGGCTTTAATAGATACAGTTCTAACCTAACCTAACCCAAATGATTCACCAACAATAGAGGGGATCTGGTAAATTATATATAATATAATTTAAATTATTTGTGTTTGAAGTATTTCGGCGACCCGTTCCATTGGTAAAAGGTGTTGTAGCTGAAGCGACCATCGATGAACGGTGTTTTCGTCGAAGAGTTCTATCGGCCATGGATTTATTCGTGGAATCAACCGTCGACTAAGAGTGATTTCGGCGAAGAGTGATTCACTATGCCGTTCTGAGCTCGTGGAGTGTACATGCATGTATGTCGTGTGCGTCAGCTTGCTGGGCGCCGTGTTCCCGCTGCCGCGCATCATCTACGCGATGTCGTCGGACGGGCTGCTGTTCCGCTTCCTTGGGCGCGTCAGCGAGAAGTACCAGACGCCGCTCGTCGGCACCATGATCGCGGGGCTCTTCACAGGTCATATATTATTATCTTTTATTTGGTAAAGCCGTGCGCTCCCGGCATTTTCTCCATCGGCAAACATTTCGGACTTCGTGCTCGCTTTTGTTCCCGCTGTCGCGCATCATCTACGCGATGTCGTCGGACGGGCTGCTGTTCCGCTTCCTTGGGCGCGTCAGCGAGAAGTACCAGACGCCGCTCGTCGGCACCATGATCGCGGGGCTCTTCACAGGTCATATATTATTATCTTTTATTTGGTAAAGCCGTGCGCTCCCGGCATTTTCTCCATCGGCAAACATTTCGGACTTCGTGCTCGCTTTTGTTCCCGCTGTCGCGCATCATCTACGCGATGTCGTCGGACGGGCTGCTGTTCCGCTTCCTTGGGCGCGTCAGCGAGAAGTACCAGACGCCGCTCGTCGGCACCATGATCGCGGGGCTCTTCACAGGTCATATATTATTATCTTTTATTTGGTAAAGCCGTGCGCTCCCGGCATTTTCTCCATCGGCAAACATTTCGGACTTCGTGCTCGCTTTTGTTAAAAGAAACTCTTGAGCAAAATGTCATGCTTATAGACCAAGCGGCTTAGGCTGTGCGTCGTCAGTGAATAACATAATCAGCTTATATTATTCCCACTGCTGGGACACAGGCCTCGTCTCGGTGAGAGGGAGTGGGCCACCACCACGCGGGTCCAGTGCGGGTTGGTAGACGTCACATATCGTCGAATATTTGATTCTAGGACATGCCGGTTTGCTCACGATGTTTTCCTTCACCGTTTTGAGAGCAGTGGTCGTGAAAGAAAAACACAAAGTAAAGGCCCTGCCGGGGTTCGAACTTGCGATCTACCAATTCGTAAGCCTGGGCCGTTACCATTGGGCCGCCACTGCTGTCAGTGAATGAATGAATTTAGGTTATTATTGAGTAGAAGATAGTCCATTAGAGTCGCGTAATTTTAGAGACTCACTGGCGAACCGCCCCAGTATAATACTCTAAATCAGTGGTGTTTAACCTTTTAGTGATGAGGGATATTTGACAAAATTTGTTTGGAGGTAATATACAATGTGAATGACTGCATACTCTTTACTAACTTCTGAATCCTTTGTTCAGTGTTACTCAAAGCTAAACGGATGTCGGTTCTAGCATTCAACCGATGTCGGTGCTTGTTTTTAGTTATCAGAAGCTCCGAGAACCCCTGTTCGATGATAATAAAGTTAGGTAACATATGACAATTTTGCTAATCTTTGGGAAAGAAATTGCCTTTGGGCTTCAAAAATCTTCAAGTTTAATTCCTGTATCGAATGTATCTTTCATGTTACTATCGTGTTGCATTTCAATCACTTCTTGAATTCCATCAGGCGACAGCATCAAGTACCATTTGACAAGACCTGGCTGGCCACACTGACTTGACTGGCTCTCACTCACTCGTAGCGCACTCTCGCCGCGCCTCGTTGTGTTGTGACTTGTTCTCACTTATTTAATATATTTCCGATGGTTTCGCGGACCACTTCGGGAGTTTCCAGGGACCGCCAGTGGTCTGCGGACTTCCGGTTAAGAACCACTGCTCTAAATGATGTAGAAATTCGTATTAAAATCAATGAAGTAGTTTAAAAATACTAAGTGAATATATAAATAAATAACTGTATACTATGTATTTAGAAAATGAAATAACCTCAAAAGTGTACATTCAAATCAAGCTACCTGCTAGCCGCGGCTTGGCCCGCGTGGCTTTTTCTAAAATAAAAGTACTATAAGTTACGGCTTATAGCATCAGCTATCTACCAGTGAAAATTCCGTCCAAATCGGTTCAGCCGTTTCCGAGATTAGCTGAAACAATCATACAGATAGACATACAACATTAAAAACATTGTTTTCTCTGTTTATTTCGGACCCATTGGTATAGTCCACTTGTAGTATACATACGACTTAGAAACTAGTTTTAGTACTTACATCTAGCAGAAAAACAACAGAAACTACTCATTACTACGTCACAGTGGCATGTAGGCGCATCCAATCCAATGTCCCAGTACGGGGCTGTCCCACCTATCAGCTAAGGTTTTCAGGATGCTGTTGGGGCTGGCGCGCACCCTGCGAATAATCAAAGCGCGTGATGGCGTGAAAGCCATCTATTCTCGCCTCTGCGAACATGCCGGAAATACTGCAGTAGCGTGGAACCCCATCAACACCCTGAAGGCATTATTGTATTGTACGCGTAGAGCGTTGTATGCCCTCTGCGTGTAGTATCCTATGCATTTAGTAAAAACCTGTTATTTTTTCATTACAAATAGACACTTCAATTATTTTTATTTATAGAAGTAGAGCAATAATCATTGTTAAAAGTTGTGAATACTCGTGTTTGATATTGGTAACATTGTTTATTTGCAGGCACGTTGGCTATGATCTTCCGGCTGGAGCAGTTAATCCATATGATGTCTATCGGAACATTACTGGCGTACTCCATGGTTGCTTCCTGTGTACTATTACTAAGGTAAGGCAATAAAAATAATAAAAAACAATGCAATCATAAGGACTGCCGACAGAAGTGAAAACTCAAAACTTTGGAATAACTGACAGTATGGCGCTACACTTCACGAGCATGTCGCGCATTTTGGTGACGCGAACCCATAAGCTGTCTCCTACCAAAAATCGCTCAACACGGCTAAAGAAGTTTTCACTTCAACAAAAATTTTGAATAAAGTAAAAAACAAATTGGATATTTAATCCCAAATTATGGTATTTTTACCCAATGATCACAATTTTTCTCTAGGTATGAGTACAGTCAGCCCGCTCACCGGACACAAGAGCCCCTAAACTTTTCATACCGCAACGCGTTGCGACAGATCGTCAACGCAGACGGACACACGTTGCCGACCAAGCTCAGTTCCATGACTGTGTCCATACTCGTCACCTTGTATGGTAAGTATGAATCTATGAAACAATGTTTAGTGGCACTATAAAGCAGCTAAATGTGATGACTTCATAAAACATATTAGAAGGAAAACGTGCATGCTAATTTAAATCTTATAATGTAAGAAGTTAAAGTTGACTTTTAAATGTTGTTGTACGTTTGTGATGCCTGACATCACTGTAGCAGTTTGACTTCTCTAACCTCACATTTCAAAAAGTATTATTAGAGCGCGAGTTTGGCTGCTATACGCAGTATTATTTCTTCAGATGATTTACTTCCTTTGAGGGTTCCGTACCTCTAAAGAAAAAAAACAGAACCCTTATAGGATCACTTGTGTGTCTGTCCGTCTGTCACAGCTGATTGCCTCCGTATCTACTGGACCGATTAAGTTTAAATTCGGTACACATGAATTTCTGTGACCCAAATAGGAACGTGTAAAGTAAATAAAATAATTTTGAATATGAGGTTCACTTGATAGAAAAATTCGAAAAAAAAAAAGTTATGCTGGCTGTACCATGTGACATATCAAAAGAAGGGACTGTTATAAGGATTAAAAAAAAAATCTTTTTCATAATTTAAAAAATAATCACTTTTAAAGTTATTTAAGAAATTATATGATAATTGACCATTAGGTTTAGGTTTAAATACTTTATTCTCATAACGACAAAAGAGCCACTTACATGAGAACATAATATAAACTCATTCTAGGTAACGGTCACTGATACAATATGCTTAAAATTATTTTGTTTTCAAATTGGTTGGGTTACACGTTCCACGGGTTTACTCAAAACTAGTTTTCTAGTAAAACTGTTAATGAGTTGTTTGGATTATGTAATTCGATAGTTTTGATTTAAAACCGCTGAAAGAGCTAACATTTTTTATGTAGGATCAACTACGAAACCCCTCATTGTGCGTGGTCTTGGCCGTTTCTTTTTTAAATTTAATCATATAATTGTTTGTATTGTCCAGGTGTATGGTGCTTCATAATGATGTTAAGCATAAATCAGTACGGTGACTTGATCCTCTCGGGCCACTCGGGTGCAGTGGCCATGCTGGCCATAGGCTCGGTGCTCGTCATAGTCACGCTCATATCCATATCCCGTCAACCAGTGTCTGACAAAAAGCTGGCCTTCTCTGTAAGTATTCTGCAAAATGTAGCCCTACTTACTACATACTTCTGACTGAGTAAACTTTCCATGTGGCATGACCGAGAGCTAAGTCTAAAGTTGAAACCTAAGAGGGATCCAAGGGAGAGATTTACAGAGACAAAAATGAGGAGGAGGTGAATCCGTTTGATAATCTAGGCTTTCTTTGATAATTTAGGCTTTTTTTGAGGTATAAGGAACAGGGTGTAAAGTTCATTAGTCCTATAAAAAGGGAGGATCCTCCGACCAGACGGGTGTTGTGTCTGGTGGAAAACTGCCCGACGGTTGATGTCGGGATGTTGTATAAATTAGTCGCGCGGTAAAGTCTGCTTGCGCGATGCAGGATTTTGTGTGACGTCTGTGTAATGCGTAGTTCGCATGTGGCGATATAGATGCCACCACAAGCTAAATGCAGTTTTAAAAGCTATGCCACAGGATTATTATTTCTTGTGGTGTAGTATATTTGCTGTTTACACATCGCCATCTCCCGATTTGATAGTTTTGAATTTCTACTGAGATAAGTCCACTTATATTTTATTGAAAACGACAAATAGGAACCGTGCACCAACTTCTGACGTTTCATATGTGCTTATGTAGGCTTACGTGAAATATGATAGAGGACAACGATCCATAACATCTCAGATTACCATAGGACCAAGTACAAATTAAAGTAGATATGTAAGTGCCGCGGTTGGTCCGTAGATGGTTGACCATCTTTACATACGTCCACCCCTCCGTGCCTCGGCAAGCACGTTAAGCCGTTGGTCACGGCTGTCATTCGTAGATCTTTGACAGTCGTTACGAGTCGTCAGAAGCCCGAAAGTCTGACAACCAGTCTTACAAGAGGTATCTTATTACCCAGTAACTGGGTTGTGGTCAGATAGGCAGTCGCTCCATGTAAAATACTGGGAAAAGGCTAGGCATATATGATGGTGATTTATATTATATCGTTTGTAACAGGTTCCTCTGGTCCCCTGGCTGCCTGGTATCAGCATCCTGATCAACGTGTACCTCATGCTGAACTTAGATTACATGACGTGGCTGAGGTTCGCTGTGTGGATCGCTGCTGGTAAGTAAACTTGAACCTTATTTCTACGGTCAGAGAGTGGAATATCATTTTGTCAAGATATTAAATACTAATAAGTTTAATATTGTTTTTTTTTTATATTTTGTTTAAATATTCGAAGCGAACGTGGGGTATTTGAGTGTTGTTGATATCCTGTTGATATTACGCCGACATTTGCATGCTTTTAGTTTTTAAATATTCTGCACTTAAAAGATTTTTTTTTAGAAAGAGAAACCGTTTTCATATCTTACATTTTTAGTTTCGGCATATTTTCTACATTTTATTAAATATACCTGCACAACCTGAAGGGGCAAGCAGAGGTGTACTCACTTTGCGCCAAGTACGGTCGACTGCAAAAATCCATGAACAGTACAGAAACAAAATCGTGTGAACTGTGAAGCGAAAGCTAGTTCTATTTTCGAAAATTTGAACTCAATCGTTCACTGGAAAATAGACACTAAGGTATCCATGCAATTTTGCAGGTGAGTGTACAATATTGCACTTGTTTATTTTAGGAAGCCTTGTTTTTATGAATATTACTACCACTGTTCTTCCTCCTGTGTTTTCTTCCATTCTCTTCTCAAAATCAAAATCAAAAGTAATTTATTAAAATTAGGCTGAGAATCAGCACTTTTCGAAAGTCAAAAATACGTAACACAGTCCCCCGAAACGACACTTCCTAGTGCTTTAGCTGGGAAGAAGTGGCGCAACAAACTCCCTAGCAGCACAGCCTAAAAAACACAGCAGTTAGAAAAACTTGATTCTATAATACATATAATAGTAGTTATGCAAAGTAATTAACATTCCGAGACACAGAACAGTAAATTAAATTATTTGCCATATTATGTCAGCTAGCCCACGCCAATATACCAGCAAATACAATGAGAACTACGCAACCAAAAAACTAAAAATAAATAACATAATACTTAAATAAAAGTCTCCAGGCATAAAGGTCGTGCCCGCTTACATATGCAATGCTGGATTTTGTTCTTATAGCTGTAACACAAATGATAAACTAGGACCATCGAAGTAAAATAAATAAACAGTTAACTACTAATAATAATAATGAAACCATGGTCAGCAAGACGACCAGGCACCACAAGACGGAAATAAAATTGAAGTGTCTGTTTGTAATATCAAAATAACAACTTTTTACTAAATGCATATAAGAATATATACGGTAGGTACATATAACATAAAAAAATATTTAAATAAGAATTGTCGGTCTGTTGGTTCCGGCTAATCTCCTAAACGACTAGACCGATTTCGACGGGACTTTCACTGTCAGATAGTTGAAGTTATAAATGAGTCATGACTGCCATCCTACTTAAAATAAGACTTAAAGTAGGATGGCATTCGAGAATCATTTTCGAAAAAAATGTCGCTTAGCCCTATTACCTTTTAACCGTCGATATATATGTCAGTGCTTGGTTGGCTTGGGTGGCTATATTATTCAATAGCTGCAGCCCGCGGCTTCGACTGTGCAGCTTTTTCTAAAATAAAACTAGCCCAAGTAACTCCTTATAACTTCAACTATCTGACAGTGAAAGTCCCGTCGAAATCGGTCTAGTCGTTTCGGACATTAGCCGGAACCAACAGACAGACAATTTTTTTCAAAATTAACTGTCGCATTTGCATTACGTATGCCCGCTCGTCGGGGGACGATCGCGAAATGCGAAGATCAATAGATCAATTAACTATTCATGTAATTTTTGACGTTCAAAAGTGCATCTTCGTGCCTATTTGAAATCAATTATTTGACTTTGACTTTGACGAGACGGGGTATGTGAGACTCCCTGCCAAAATGGCAGTATACCCACTAAAACTCAGCGGAGTTCCCTCATCGCCTTGATGGGAGGGTCATGGGAACCGGCTCAGCCTTTACATCCACAACCCTCCCGGCGCATGCCCGCCTAGCTGGCGGGCCCCGCATGCCCCCCCGGCTGGGGGGGATACGGGAATGGCCGGGAACACCTGGCCACCCCCCATCACCCCAGGGACCAGACCAGCACAGGGGCACCAGACGACCTCGCGTCCAGGCGCCCCTGGTCCCCCCGCGACGGGTCAGGTCAGTGGCCCCGCTGCCTACCACTTTTCGGCCGCAGAGGATAGGGAGAGCGGCCAACGCAATACCGACACTCCTCTTCCTCTGCGGCCCCACCGCGTCCGCCAGCATACGGTGGCGACCCCGTCAAGGCCGCGGAAGGTAGGGAGAACGGCGCACCTCAATACCAGCACTCCTCTCCCGCCGCGGCCTCCCACCCTCAGCCGCGATGCCACCCAATCCACATCGCGGCCCGCCTCAGTTGCGATGTCGCCGAAGCGGCACCGCAACCTACGGCCGCTACGTCGTCGGCTTATCCGCAAAAGCCCTGGCGAGCGGCCCCCTCCTCGGGTTCCTCTTAGCTTCACCGTGACACTCCAAGCCACGGCTACTGAGCCCCCCCGCCTCGACAATGCGGGAACCCACCGGGGGAGTGCGGGAACCCACCGGGGGGGCGCATTAGGGTAACCTGCCATGATAGATTTAAGGTGTTATAATAAATAAATCAATAAAATATATATTAGTGCTTGGTTGTTGTTTCATTTTTCAAAACTGTTCCGAGCGGATTCCGCATTCTCAACTTCTCAAATTTTCGACGGTAAAATAAACTTTAAATGAGCCTTATTTTTTGAGTCGATAACCGCCATTGACCCTTAAACTCAATAAGGTGAACGCCACAGCTGACGGCGACGGTTTTTATCGAATATATTAAAACTATGAATATCTATACAAAAAAAATTGAAATGTCTGTTTGTAATATCAAAATACGGTACTTTTAACAAAACAAAAAAAAAACACATTTGGTTTGTCTGTCTGTTTGTTCTGGTTAATCTCCGAAACGGCTAAACCGATTTTGACGGGACTTTCACTGGCAGCTGATGTTATAAGGAGCAATTTAGGCTAGTTTTACTTTAATAAAGCCACGCGGGCGAAGCCGCGTACAGCAGCTAGTTAAAACTATGACCTTGCTAATCATATTGGTTGTATTTCGTAGTAGTGTTGTTTTCTTCCGGTTTATTTTTGCTATCACGTGGTTGTGGCGAAAATGTGCTATTAAGTTTATAATTTATGTGTATCGGAAGTTTAATCAACTTAAATTTATTGTTTTATCTTCGTTGGAGTCTTAAAATTTCCTTATTGCTAAATCTGTAAATGATATCCTTATATGAACATCGAAACCCGTTTCCTCACGATGTTTTCCTTCACCGGTTTTTAAGCAAGTGATAATTATACAATACGCACATGAATCCAAATAGTCAGAGGTGCGTGCCTTGGGTTCGAACTCGAGACCTATGACTTGGCCGTCCGACGGTCACAACACTAGGTTATCACTGCTATTGAACATCCTATGTACCGTGTTTCTGGCAAATAAATTGACTTCAACGCAAAATCATAATCGGAAATAATTGAATGCAGTACCGATTGCAGAGACTGAATCGATAAAGCTAAAACTCTTTACCCAACTGATCTGCGCCTGGCACAGAACAGATTATAGAGGTAAGAAGGGCCTTGTGGTTGGGGCAGGCGCGGAAAAGAAGCCAGGTGTGTAGTGTAGCCCGAGAAGGGATTTATTTTCACCAGTAATTCCAAAAACCTTAAAATACAAGTGATATTTGTAATTAATGCAATAGTATTCTGTAGTTTGTAGACAAAAACAATACAATCGCAAACTGATGCAAAATTAAACGTTGTTTGCAATACATGAGTACCATCTTGTACTACGTGAGCGATCGCGCAAGCACTCACTGCGTACGTCACGTACGCCGAGCCAAAGTGAAATCCATGCGTATGACAGTGTTGTATAAGTTGTAAACAATGTCGATATTAAGTATGGGTTTGTGTGCATGAACAGCAATGATTATTATCGGTAAAATTATAATTTCAATAACTTTGTTTATTGCCACCATTTATTGTTTATTGTGACATAATAATTATGACGTAAAACAGAGCTGCAATTAGGTAGCTAAAACTGAAAGAAAATTTGAATTTCGCGGCTATATCGGATTTTCTCTTTCACTATTCGTAACCCATCCCGAAAAAAAGGAAAAAATGGCGAAACTGAAAGTAATAAAATTACAGTAATTTTATCGATACACCGTAACACCGTAACATATATGAGAAATTAATGTGTTTGTGAGTGTTCGTCGAACGCAGTGTTTGCGTAGTGTGACAACCAATAGCAAACTCGCGATCTAAGTGCGTGTGGTTTATTAGTGTGCGTAATGCGCGTACGTATTGGTCTCTTGCTTGTAGTGGAGTTAGAGAGTGGGAGACAAGCGGCAACACGCGTTTAATACAAATCAAGAAGTATTTCCTTTTTACCCTTTTTTATCTGTTCTGTGGCACCTGATAAAATTCGCGAATTAAATTTCATTTTTTAACGTAGTTTATTTATTTATATTAATATACACAGATTCACGCATTAATTTTACAAAAAAAAAAAAAAAAAAAATTCTGCTTAAATTAAATAGCTGATGACGTACTATATCAATATTGCTGTAAAAATACCAAATAAACCGTTTATTAATATTGACTAACCCGAGTACTAGAAATACATTATTTTATTTATTAGACTTTAATTTGAAACTGTCGGTCAAGACAAATAAAATAAAAAAATATTTGACTGCGACGAAATGAAATTAATTTGATCATGTTAATGAGTTGATGTTATGTATTTTGATTGGTTGACCAAAAACGAATAGCCGACAATTGATATGAAACATTGCTTGGCGCTTGAACCGGATATACGTAGATCTAATACGTTATAAAAGGATTAATTAATAGCATTCAACCCAACATTCGTTATTCTTAACTTGTCTAAGAAATGAACGTTCCACGTCATTAAAGGTCAAGATAAAAACGATAAATAGTAATATTTGCTATATATTTTAACACGGAAGTCTCAGTTGCACACAAACATAACTAATATAAGTAGTTACATTATAATTGAATAACACGATTTTATTTACGATATAACACAAATATATCGTGAGTAAAGTTTTATTTACCATCAATTCAATTCAATTAATCTTTATTGCAATTCATAATGTACACATACAGATGGTAAGTGTCAGTAAATAGAAACAATAATGGACCCTGTGGGACACAGCAAAATTCATCAATTAACATTCTCGCAGACAGACAGACTTTCCCCTAAGAGTATTATTAACTTAAAGTAATTCATAATTGTGTTTATGTATTAAAATTAAAACAAGTTAAGGTATTAAAAAGAACACAGTTTTGCGGAAATAATAAGTCCAGACTGATTTGGAAGATAATGTAATTTGTCTTACTTCATTTACCAAATTTAGCCAATTTATGTAAATAAATTCCTAATTTATTAATAAAATAAAAAATACCTGCTTGTCGTGTCCAACACGTCGTCTTAACACAAATCATTTTATCACATAACTCTTTACTATTTTTGGTCTTTATTACCTAATACTTAACGCTAACAGCTGACTTTTAATGAAACAACACAACACATTTCGCCGTTGCTCCCTTTTGATTATCTAGTATGCAAAAACACTACGAATGATTAAAAGTTCATCACTCTTGATTCGATGTTCCACCACTTTGGTGAACAAATTAACATAAGCATCTATCTTCTCAAAATATACCAATTCCCTTAAACTGGATCGTTCATCTATTATACTTATTCAAAATCTTAAATATATGCGGAAACAAAGTTTTGTGGGTAGACTTTCCCCAAGCATAATCAACATGATTGAAAGCACTATTCTTCATCACCTTGTAGTCGACCACATTGGGTAGTCGCTTCCTTAGTAGTTCGACATCTTTGATGGTAGATATCTTATCATTCTTCGCGACAATCAGCGATATCTTCATCGTCACTTTACTCAAGTCATAGTCTGGCGGTGTCAGCTTCTTGTATTTAGCCATATTTTGTGCTAACCCATAATCGTAGTTAGAAAATTTATTTCTCTGACTTATCTGCACTAAATGATTCAAATTCTTCCTTGAAGTCCCGGCAGGAAAGTGGCCTACAATGATAGGAAGGAACTCTGGTTCAATTTCCGCGGCGTTTGAACCTGTTATAAGGAATAGATCATTTATAAGGCATGTTTGGTAGCCTGAGTATTTTTGGCTACACACTTCGTCTATTACGGCTTTGGATGTTGAGTGGTAGCCGACAAATTCATCATTGATTATGGTTTCCAGGCCAGTGTTTAAAATCGGTGCTATTTGTAAAAGGAGGGACATAAATAGTCCTGTGTTTTGTAAGAAACATATTGGTGCCAAAGATATTAAAATCTTAATTTTGTCATTGTATTCTGGTCGCGTTGCTCCTAGGACGTACATCGACATTGTCCCTTCTGAATATCCGATGACACTTAATCTTTGTTCTCCTGTTTTGTTCAAGATGAAGTCTATAGAAGCGGGTACATCGTAGTATCCTATTTCGTGTGCGCTAAAGTTCCAGAACTCTTGGTCCGAATCTGGGTTCATTTTAGTGTGTCGTCGAGAATATTTGTTGCCTCGGTAGTTCATTGCCCAGACATCGTAGTTGTCTCTGGCTAGCGCCACAGCCAATGACGTATTTCCTCTCATAATAAAGCTGTCTGCGGAATCTACGGCGCCGTGTACGAAGAGTAGCGGTCTTGTCCTGTCTCCAGGAATATGAAAGACCTTCAGTATGTATCCACCTTCAGAAATGACGTCATATTCTTCAGCTTTGTGACCATACTTGTTGGCAATTTCGCTGAAAGTCATTCTGGCTTCTTCTGGCATTTCCGTATGCGTGGAAATCTGGCTTAAAACTCCACTGGCAAATATCACAAGTCCCAATACGCGGTTCATTTTGAAGTGTTAAGTTTATATTATTTTTACCGAACGAGTACTTCACGTTGGCTTAGTCCGTATGAAATAAAGGCGAACGTATGTGTTCGTCGTCTTATATACTTTGCGACTAATTTTTATGCTTAAACATAGGTAAACACAATGTTTGGTTAGTTGCTTCGTTACTTTAGTTAACAAAAAATTTGCCACCTCGTCTCGATAATTTCGTTATTTTTGATATATTAAAAAAAAAAAAAATAGATTGTAATGTTATCAGTGTTGATGAATGGATCAGGAACTTAAAATTATTGTTCTTGTTTGATTTTTGTTTCAATCATTTAAACTTTTGTGTATGTCATGTGCGTTGTGCGAAGTTAATGGAATTATGTTTGTTTTTATAAAGTTATGTTATTATATTACTTTCTGAGTACAATTTAAATAAATCATTGTATTTAAACAATATAGACCAGGGTACTACTGTAATAAAATTATAATAATTTACATTTATGATAAGTAGTGTAAATCATGCTGAAAAACCAGTCCAAAATTTCTTTATCTCTCTCTCTTATTCTTTTAAGATGTTTTATAAAAAGATTTCCCACCAGGGTGCAGATCCTAGTTATTCAACCTGTATCGTGCTACGGTTACAGGCACGAACAAAATAAAGCAAAAAAATAATAATTGTATTAGTAGTAGTCGTATTCAAAAAAATAGTAACGTAGTAGTACTACTAATACTATTTTATTACTTTGTACTTTTTATTGTACTACTAAAACACCGTACACGTGATAGAACTGGAACATGTTAAAAAAATAAGAATAAGAGAGATTTCGTGTGTGAGGAGATAGAGTGAGATAGAGAATGAGAGAGGGTGAGAGATAGAGAGGGTGAAAGAGAGAGAGAGGATGAGAGATAGAGAGGGTGAAAGAGAGAGAGAGAGGGTGAGACAGAGAGAGAGAGGGTGAGAGAGAGAGAGGGTGAGAGAGAGAGAGAGAGAGAGGGTGAGAGAGACAGTGTGAGAGAGTGAGTGAGTGAGAGAGAGAGTGAGTGAGAGAGAGTGATATACCTAAATATTGTAGTCCAGTGTCATACCTAAATATTGTAACACTAGTTTAGAAATCAATAAAACTTTATATTATTTATTATTATTATTATTTATTATTATTATTATTTATTATATAGGGTGAGAGAGAGTGATAGAGAGAGAGAAAGTGATAGAAAGAGAGAGTTACATCTTTCTTCTCCCTCGCTTAACGAAAGTTGACTAAACGTGTCAAGTCTTTGAAATTTCACTCTCGATTCACGTCCAATTTATCGAATCGTCGCCTAAGAAAGTTCACTTCAAAAATATCTTTGTTTTTCATCAGGTAGCTCAACAGCTTTGCAGGTCAACAATGCATTGGCAATCACTTCCTTTCATAAAGCTGGTCGGCCTCTTTAAAACCCTGAATGATATATTCCCTCATGACGGTAATTTGTTTATAAACAATCGAAGAAAGATACCAATCATTTTAATTGTTCATTGTTCGAACTCGCTCGTTTTTATAATTGCGCCATCTTTCTATCGATTCTGAAAGAGATACATCAGATATAAGATTTTCTGTTTCGTATTAATTTAGTTTTTTGTTTGCATATAAAGGAGATTGACAGGACCTAGTATCGTTATTTGTTCTGTGGTGACTTAAGTTTATAATGTTGATAATTCTTGTTTTTAAATATAATGATTTTATCTGGTAATGCGAATCCTTAAATTCTCCGCATAAAAAACATCAATAAAGTATTAGTTTTTATTTCGATTTCCTATTTTACCCATACATAGTTTTTTTTTTCACGCAAGTATTGTCACATGTCATTAGCATGGCATTCAAAGAGTATGTAAATAATAAAACCTTGACTTATACGCAAAATAATTAAATTACGCATCCGATTATTGAACTTATATTATAATTAGTAAGAACAGATATTAATACGAGTAACAACTAATTATTATTATTACATTGTAATAACAATCTAATAAAGTGTTAAAAGTAGCTAAGCAAAACTTTTGGTTAATAGAAAGGCAGAATGTTTTCGAGACCTTAGCCTGTTGGATTCATCATTAAAAACTCTTTGAAAACAGAACAAACGCAAGCCATAGAATTCAATGCTCATTTTCATAATTGCTTAATAGAGGAACTTGTTTATATTATTTACTGGAGTTTTAATTTACAATGTCTGTAACCTGCATTACGCATTCCTAGCTTAGCCTTTCTCTTGTAAAGTGTAACAAAACCTCAAAAGAAGCCTCCATATTAAAGGTGAGTAGAAACTGGAACATATTCATAAACTTAAAAAAAGGGTTTTAGTGGTAACGCAGTTCTCAATGAAATGCTTTTGACACGTGATTTGTGTGTTTTCTGAATATTTATTAGACCAAAAATGTTCAGCGGTTTAATGTTATTGTTGTGACCTTGTTGTAACGTAGGTAATTGTTTCATAGTATATAAATTAAGTTGAACACAAGTCAGACTAAATAACTCTCAAATGATAGTCTAGTCATAGTAATTATTATTAGGTGGTATTTGTTAAAATATCTATTAGTTTATTTTATATGTATATGTGTATTAGTATCAATAAAACTATATAAATTCTCTTAATCAAGAAGTTAGTATTTTTGTCATTATTTTTGTACCCTACCACTGTTTTTATATTTAACCCAAAGGTTGACTGGTAGAGAATGCCTTGTGGCATTAAGTCCGCCTATGTACCACTATTGTACATGAAGTTTAAATAAATAAATAAATAAATAAACACAACGGTAAGCGTTGAAAGCGATTTATATTTCTTATCAGACTATATTTTCGTGGAAACCATGCTTTGATATTTTCGATGTTCCGTCCAAGATATTTATCATGCTAAATGTTCAATGATCATTACATGTGAATTCTCGAGCGAAATTAACGAGTATTAAAAATGCTCAATCGTCATTTTTACTAATTATTTATTTTGAATTTACCAGCATACATTGTGACAAAAAACCAGGAGATTCGATTCGAAACTTAGCTTTTTATACCTAATTACTGTTTAATGCGGAGAATTATGATAAAATAGTAAATAACATATGAAAACCCTAAAATTATTCTTTAAATTAAACCATAAATCTTTGAGTCACCGCATGTTTCATACCGATACTAGGTTCCTTAGTCACTTGGTCAATGTCCTTTATTAATACATTCTCCCCGAATACCAACTTTTCAATTAAATAAAAATAAAAAAAGTATTTTAAAGTATGGGATATCCGGAAAACCGTATAATTCAATGGTAACCAGTCTAACTCAATTTAATTTATTGCTAAACATTTTCATGGACTGTTATTTCCTGATGATATAAAAAAATCCTCATGATAATATAAATTTTAATCATACTCATGTTTATAAATATAAGGTCGGTGTTGTTTTTTATGTTTGAGTTTCAAGGTGATTTAGAATAGGCTAAAAAAAACAAGTTAAATAAAAAATAGAAAATAGTTTGTTGTCCAGGTAATACAGTAAGCAGGTTCACAGGTTAACACAAGTTGAGACGACATGAGTAGCTTATAATATTACCTACAGCTAGGTTAAAAAAATATTATTTACCAGTGAAATGACTGTTGAATGTTAACCTCATCGCTATTGAATGTTACCTTTTGTTTATGGTTTTTGTTTAACTACAACATCAACGATCTGATGGTAGACACCTCCCATTAAAATATATCTTCAAGTCGTGAGCTGATGAAATCTCGGAGAATAATAAGTTTATGCCGTTGTAAAAATATTAGCCAATGAACATGTTGCTAGCGGGGTTGTATGCCAAGAGTGTTTCGGACGATCGATTTGTGACGTCCCTCGCGGTGGCTGTTATACAAGGTTATTGGTAAAACACTAAAAACCTTGCAGGGATGTATTACTAACATCATAATCAACAACTTTTGTTCTATGACTTTTTACAAAACATATAACATTTACCAAAAACAAACCTTAAAGATTTAGTTGTCCTATACATTTAGAGCGTTGAATTTGAATATTTTTATTTTTGTATGAAAGTCCTATGAATTATAGTCCTGAGAGGTTGTTAGTGTTTTACCAATAACCTAATACTTTTATTGTGCATCACATAAAACACAAAAGGACAAACATATTAATAAACGAGTGTACAGTAGCCAGCACAACAAGTAACCACAAACTGCCAGATTTTCCCATTTGATTTTGAACTTAACCATCAACATTTTAAGGTTTGAAATCGTTTGGAGAAAATTGACGGTTTCGTGTAGCCTAATGAGACGACTGTACAATGGTCGGTTTTGTCGCACAATGCGATATCTTACAGACAACCTTTGAAGGGGCTGAAAGGAAGGAGAGACAGTTTCGGCTGTCAGTGTACAAAAATAGCACTGCACTTAATGTGACTAGCGTTTTCCTAAGTACGTTGGGATCGGCATCCAGTCTAACCAGATGCAGCTGAATACCAGTATTATCCATGGAGCGAGTGCCTATCTGACCTCCACAACCCAGTTACTGGGTAACACGAACCCCTTCGCAGGACTGGTTGCCAGACTTTCGGGCTTCTGACTACTTGTAATGACTGTCAAAGAGCTTAATGCACTCCCTAAACTACTCTTACCTATCTCTTTGTTCCCAGGTCTCATAATCTACGCAACATATGGCGCGTGGCACAGTTCAGAACGCAAGCGTAAGATCGAAACGGTCCAGATGGCTGACTTACACAATGACAGCCAGACCGCCTTGCTGAACAACGGTCTGACGCACGCCCTCGGCTGACAAATACCTAAACCGGGACTCAAACCTGACACCTGTGAGGAGCGGGTCGTCAGTCCCACAAGTACTGTTGTGTCGTTTATTTCTAGCATTTAGTATTTAAAATTTGTTTTGATAGCCCAGTATTCATGCTGATAATTATAGGTGTATTTTAGTGTGTAGGCATTACAATTAGATATAACGGGTGTAAAAAGACGCTTAACGAAGCCGAAAGTCACTTGTTCTTCCCAGCATTGTGTTTTTTTTTTTACCTTCATACCTTCTGGTTACGGAAATATTGAAGGTCAAAGTTCAAATTATTATGACGTTTTTGTTTACAAAAGCCGTTACCGTAAACAGCGATTTTTCACACCGAAAATAAAAGTCGTTTTGCAGATTTTTTTTGTACCATGTTACTTAGTTTGATGTACAGAATGCGTAGAAGACGGCTTTGTTATGGGTCTTTTTACACCCTGTGTTGTACTCGTACTTATATTTATAGGTGAATGACTTAATGTCTGTGTTATCTGGGGAGTTATTCATTCATATATCGCGCAAATTCTGTAGCTGCATTTAGTGTATCCCCAATATTTTCTGAGGTCAAGGTCATCCCATCTTAAGTTGATAGTGGTGCCGATTCCCTTGTTCACAAACTAAACTAAATTTAAGTTCAGTGCATCTTTTTCTTAATGAAATAGAAAGAAAAATATGCACTGAACTTAAATTTAGTTTAGTTTGTGAACAAGGGAATCGGCACCAATGTGTATCAATTTTTATCTTTAATCATTTAGATTTAGGATTACATAAGTTGACTAATTTAATGATCATCTGCCTTATTTATAATAATCTATGAATTGAATACACGGTTCGTTGATGGTATAGTTGGATTTCTTGGTATTTCCTTACTAAAACCCGTCATCATATTGTGTTCGGCTTTGAGTATTTAAATAAACGTGTTCAAACCTGATATTAATGTGATGTTAAAATTATAAAATTAATTCGGTAGTTTTTAGTAATTGTTGCATTTTAATATAAACCTGTTTTGTGTGATATTGTGGTATTGATTTAATTGATTTTTATTTTTTTCACGTTTTAACCATTAACGTGGCTATAAGGAAATTAAAAAGCTTGCTCCTGTGATGCTTTAGTATCTAAACAGTAAATCAAAATCAATACTAAACACGGCCTTCATACTTTATCAAAGTTCAGTCTTATTTATGGAAATAAACGAAAATTCTTACAGGGAAAATAGAAAGTAGTTTTTGAATTTAAACAAAAATGTTTGTTATGTTTACAAAAAAATATGTCAAGGTCAAATATTAAACCACGTGTAACATAACGAAAACAATTCGAAAGAGCGATTTAAAATAATAATTAATTAATCTAGGCGATTGGATAATTATCATTCAAAATAAAGAGAAATACCAACTTTGCCTATAGAATTAACATTGAATAAGCAAACTGCAGTAAAGAAACACTTTTATCAATGAATATTTCTCAAAATAACGTTACTGTGAACCTATTAATTAATGTACTCACCCGGTGAAACATCGACGTGCAAACTCTTACTATGAGTATCAATTCTGTATATGATTCTAGAGCTAGACCCAACAGTGTTGACATTTTTCGTCGGTTATTCAAAACATCAGTTTATGGTAACAGTTTGCACAACGATGTCTCTTACACCGTGTATGTAATTCAATATTGTGATGAGGATGTTTGACGCTTTAAGTATTTCAGTTTTTTAATCTATGCCTTATATGAAATCGAATAATGAATTGATATTTTGTGATTATGATTAGTATTTAATTGAAATATGTATTTATTGTGTATTTTAGAGTAGTGCCTCAGGTGAAGTACTCGTACATTATACAGTAGGCCGCAAGAGTGATAATAAAACTTAGCTATTGTATAAGCTGTAGCTTATATAAGCTGGCCTCTCTATTAAAACTCCTTAGTACACTACAGTGCTGCTAGGTCCATTCGTGTTTTGGGCGCTAAGTCCACCCAAAAAAAAGCGCTAGATTCCGCTAGACAAGTGTAATTTAAAAAAGCGCTAGATTTTATGCTATTTTTTAAATAAGGAGTTAAAAATGCATAAAGATAATTTATTACAAAAAAAAAAAGAATTATTGAACGAATTAATATTATATACATAGAAATACAATACAAAAGTCAAGATCAGCCGACAAGTCGTCATATTCTTATTAGTCTTAAAGGCTAGATTGTAATTAATTATTAAGAACCTAGTTCTTTTTAATAAAGCATTAAAAAAAAAAATCGTCATCTTCGACGTCGGTTGCTTTTGTTGATGGATTTTGAAAACTCCCAGATCCAGATGGCTCTGGCTGTGGTTCTGTGGTATCTATATTGCGAGGGGCTAAACCCAATTTATATTTTTCCTTCCTGCCAATTTGTCTAAAAAATACCTACTGTTACTGACAAAATACTATGTCTGAAAAAATATTATTCATTAAAAATTGTAATAAATACCTATGTAGGTTTAAATTAACTATCTATCAAGATACCAATAGTTTGTTATAGCGCTAGATTTTCGTTAGGAGTTAACAGCAAAAAATGGGAGTCGATTACCCTAAAATTGTGCTAGATCTAACCCGGAAAGCGCTAAAATGGCAGCACTGGTATGCTAGGCCAGCTCAAGGTCAAAGTGTTACTTCCGACGTGCGGCGTACTGTATAAGTGCGCTACTAAGTAATAACTATAGAGTTAAATAGTGATTATTTAGTTATAGCTTGATAAGCGGTCTAGCATACATGAGCATCCTTATCCTTACCGGTCAAGTGGTTTCAGACCGTTAGCGATAAAAATGTATAGTCCTTGGTTTATACACAAGATTTAGACTTGTCATACAAATCTAGATTTTCACGTTGGTTTCATAAGATTATGATCAGTAAATTCCTTTCATAATAATTATGAATGTCATCTGTATGTTGTAACTAAGTTTTGTATGAACATTACTTATGTAAAGATCTTAGTCTTGCTTTGTAATTACTGGCTGTTCCCAGTAATTTTTTTAAGAATCTGTCTTAATTATCCTGAAACGCTTCTGTACTTGCTTTTGCCAGCTTGTAGTAACGCCTAATATTCCACTGATAAGTTTTATTGCACAAGTTGATTCCTGCAAGTATTTTGACATTTCACAGTAGATATACTGGTTAAAAATGATTACACTGCAAGTCAACTTTGCATTGAATGTTTACACTGTGCAAGCTACTTGCAGTGAATACTCAGCAAGTATAATTATTTGCTATAAATGTTAAAACTTAAGTCTAACTTAACTCACGTTAAGGCTTCTTGCGGTGAATTTTTACATCGTGCATGTACTTGCTGTGAATGTTTGCACTGTGCAAGGCAACTTGCAATTAATGTTTATGTTGTGCAATTCTACTTGCATTGAATGTTTACACTGTGCAAGTCTACTTGCACTAAATGTTTTCATTGTGCAATTCAGCTGCTGACTTCAACTTGATAATACATAATATGGATCCTGCATTTTATATTGGTTAGATGTTTAGGCAAGTATTTTAAGAATAGTTTGAATCTCGATGTTAAGGTTCCTATAACGTATTGCGCCAAAGTATTTTATATTATTTTCATTGTTAGTATTTTTACTTGGTACTTAGTACTATTGCTATATATAAATTATGTTGGTAATATTATTTTACTATCTCTCGGAGTATAATCGGTAAGATTGTCATAGAATTGTATTGTAATTCTTATCATTTAAGGCTTGCTGTTGCTTGAATATTTTGATTTCATAACAGTAGTCAATCAATGATTGCTTCATTGGTCTAGTGGTTGCAAACGCTACTGCTGAGCATGAGGTCCTGGGTTCGATTCCCAGGTTGGGCAAAGAGTTATTAGGTTTTTCCATCTGGAATTTCTCAGTAGCAAGCCGGAGTCTGGATTTGTACCAGATTGATGGCAATAGGCTCGCCCCCTATTACCTGGGACTTAAAAATAACTGGCGAAATGTGTCTGTACTATAGATACACCTCTGCCTAACCCTTCGGGGAAATAAGTCGTGATGATATTATGTAGTCAATCAATATTTTTATTGGTTTGTTACTTGCAAGGTCAAGGTCATCTGGATATTAATTTCGCTGAATCAAATGAATAATTTGTAAAATGTTAGTTTGGAGATAGTTTTAGGCTTATTGGCTGTGAAACAGCAAGTTGAAAAATGTATCAGTAAAAGATTAAAATAAAAATGCATTAAATTAATAATTTTGTATTTTTTTCCTATAATTTCACCGATCGTGGAAATCTGTTGACATGGTATGGGCATGTGATGCGAAGGAATGAGGAAAATGAGGAAAGTTTTGAGTATGCATGTATGGCATAAGAGTAGGGGAAGACCAAAGAAACGATGGATGAACTTTGTGAAAGGGAGTGACAACTGAGATGACGACTAAGGGTCAATTCATACTAGAGCAGAGTCGAAGCATATCGAAGCGTCAATCTGAAACTTAACATAGCAAATTCACCCTTATCTCCACAACATAATACACATATTTCTTCTAAAATAGAAAAAAGGCGCGCGAATTCGTGCGCATTCGACAGAATTCACGCGTCGGAGCGCAACCAACGCTGAATGGTGCGCGCGCGTTCGCGCGAACCTAAGTGCCTTACTACGCGAATCAACGCGACAACCAAAATTTCGCTTTCTTTTTCTCCTTTCTTCGTTTTCACCTTTCGATATAAGTAACAACATAGCAAAATCAATGTCAACCATTTTATACGAGTTTTAACTACGAGAGTCAACTGGCAACTGATGTCCATACCTACAAATGTAAAAGCGTGCGAATGCGCGCGAATTTGACGCTTCTATGCGGCTTCGACTCTGCGCTAGTATGAATTACCCTAATAGAGAAGCTGGGGAAAAAAAAATACATATTGCGCTGACCCTAATTAAATTGGAATGAGGTCAAGAAAACGATGATGAAGATTTAAAAATAATAACACCAAGTAGGCAAGTTGTAATCATTTAATCGTTCTCTGAAATAATAATTAAGTCGACTCATTCAATAAATCACAGTTTGTTAATGCTTAAAACTACGTATTTTATTAATTTATACGTTGGTCACTTATAAACATTGTAATATTTGCTAATATTATAAATAATATGACTACTAATAGAAAGTATAGAAAAGAAGTCAAGTTGCGCCGAACCCAAATAAATTGTCATAAGGGCAAGAGAATGATGAAAGATGATTATATATAATAAATAAACTGATTTTTCATCTAGGATTGTAACAGTGGGCTGCAAACAGAGGAAAAGCTTTATTTTTTTTCTAAAAAATAGTGCAGTGAAAGAATGGTATAAATGATATTACCGAACCATTGGGCAACATTAAAACTTGTACAAAAGACAATGCTTATAAATGACCAAGTCCCTATTAATCTAACGCTTGTCGATCACACATCTATCACAACATAGTTCTTCATCTACTTATTGTCTGTACACAACATCGTTTTGAACTTTTTTATTATAAAGTATTTTTTTTTACATTTCTATATTTCTAAGCCCTACATGGCAAATACTTATTCTTAGACAGTATTTTTCTAAATCCAAGCAAAGGGCCATCCATAGATTACGTAACATCTTAAGGGGGAGGGAGGGATCACCAAAGTGTGACAAGGAGGGGGGGGGGGAGTCGTAAGTTTCGTGACGTTACATTTATAAAGCTGAAGTATTAAAACTCAACTTCAACTCTACGATAATCTAAAAAATATGACCAACTGTATCAATATTACTATAAGGTTTATTTTAAAATTGCAAAATATGTAACGCCACACCAAGGGAGAGAGAGTCAAACAAATATGATCACCTGTGACAACGATTGGAGAGTCTAAACATCATGTTGGATATCGCTAGCGGAGCCGGAGCATAGCTCCCCGTCCGCGAAAGGTACGCGGCGGCTAATAAAAATGGGCACCTCCTTATGTGGGCTCAAGGCCTGCGGACTTTTTGGGTGCGTCTAGTCGCACCCTTATGAGTGATTGCAATGAACTAAACATCATGAAGTTTGTGTGACGTAATTTATGGATGGCCCCCAATGACGATGTTGCTACAACTAATTCAAACAAATATTGTACAGTAAAAGTAAAATAAATGGAATGTCAAATTATTTTAAAGTCAAAATGGTTCTCTGGCCCTCTTGAATTTGGGTAACGGAACCCAATATGGTATTTTTATTGGTAAATGCAGCATAATAACAAATATATTCTAGTTATCTTATTATGTTGAAGTCTACTAGTCACTTAAATGTGTTTATTTTGTATTTCATATGGTCACTAAATTCAAAGTTGTATGTACCTACGTAACAAAATAGGTAGTAACTGTGGTAGGTATATGCCTACCTGATCAAAATAAAAAATAAACTATATCTTTTAAAAATGTAACTGGATGTCTTTCTTTAGTCTTATAAAATCTATGTTTTAAAATGAAGTCTGCCAAAATCCTATAAGTATCTACTTACCAACTTATTTATGAAGTAAGTAACAGTTGCCTTTTAAAAATCACTTCATTTTAATTTGTACGCCTACAGTTTCATCATGTCAGTAATTTTTTTTTAAATCTGTGTAACTATCATTAATTACCTATTATGTCCTACAAAACCCTGTCTGTAATAAGCACTTTCAATCCTTATCAAGTAAACTCAAATCAAGTTTGTCATCAACGATCGATTAATTCTGATCTTAGGTTAAAAGGAGCAGTAATCGATTGAAAAAATTAAGCGATCTATACGCACCTTTACATGTGCTTTCCAGGATTTTTCTAATGTCTAATTCTTTACATTTCTTCAAAACATTGTTTAAAGGTAATTTATGACCCTGTAACATTGATGTATAAAAAAGGATGATAAGGTACGCGCTCCTCGACGTGGACCGCATAAACTATGCCGACCGGCACGACTAGCCTTAGTCACAATCGAACTGGCGTTTGTGTAGGAAATGTGTAGCACGTTAAGTAAAATTACCGTAATCGTCTAAATAAGCAGCAACAATGCCTTCCTGTATTTTCAAAATGTGCACAAATAATTCACAAACCATAAATAAGTTCCACGGGATTACCTTCCACTCGTAAGTAAGTAGGTACATCAAAACTTATTTTCTTTGAAATTCTCCTGAATAATATTGCTTTCTAGGTCGCCATTTGTTTGTTGAGTTGTTATGGGTACAACAGTGATAATTATTGCTATCTCGTTCCTGCTACAGCCCGCGTCATATCTCTCTTGTCGTCATAACTCGTTTGACGAACGACATCGGGAAAAGTCGTTGTGTGGGTGTGTTTACATGGTAATTGTTTCTAGTCCAATAATGTATATGTGACATTAGAGCGGTGCCTTCTCTTCCTTTTTAATACATCAATGCCCTTTAAGGACCAATGCAACAAAGAAATTAACCTTTCAGGACTTTCTAGTCAATATTCACTTTTTCTCCTATCCACAAGAACGGGAACTTTCCGATTTGCTTAAAGTGCCAAGGTAGTAAAGTACGCTAGTAGTGGTTGATGTAAAGTCAAACATTTTCACGAAGTCCTGTCTTGTCGCTGTAATGGCGTTTAACATAAATTTCAAATTGCAATAACCAACAGGACTTCGTAAAATGTTTTAACTATATTGTAGTGTACTAATCTAAGATATAATATATGCAGTAGGAAATATACACAGTTTTTGCAAACATATTTTTGAGTCCACTACTAAATATATTACCAAAAATTCAAAAACAAAATGAAATTCATCGGTGTTTTTTCCTTAAGGATCATACCAACTTAGCAAATCAGGAATACCGCCGGCTTAATAACCCTATCAAATGACCACAAAGTCTAAGTATTCACGATTGTACATTAATATGGCTAAACAGTACGTATGTCAGGCAGCGTTAGAACTTTGTGGTGACCACTTGTCGCTTCTCCGCGATAACTCCGTTAGTGGTTGCCGGTTCGCTCTTCTCGCAAAGTGAGCTATTCCTGATGCCATAGAAGAAGTAGATCAGGTAGCCTGGAATAGAGGGACGAAAAGTTTTTAAAAGTGTTGCATATTAAGCAACTGCACCTAGTTGGTATAAGGCTCACAATATGGGTAGGTACCTACCAAATAAATTGACGTTATGGAATAACTTCATAAACCAGCTGCTGGTTTTCCTCGAGTAAAGTTTTCAACGACGTTCTTTCTGTCAAAGTCGTAGTCAAACTCAACTCGTATTTGCAATTAAGATAAAAAAAAGATTCTAGATGTGTCTGTCGATCCAGAAAACATTATACTGATCCACAAAATCAACAAATCTGCATCTTTAGCCATCGCTGTTTATGTTACTTCAACCAAAAATGCAAAAAAAATATCGTGTCGTGAGACACAATAAATATTTTGCGTCTACCCTGATTGATTCTTCTTCTTCTTCGTGTCGCAACACAACAGTATTTCAAATCTTGTTGGCCCAAAACTTCGCCACTTACACTGTGTCGGGCGCGGCAGCGCAGAGGTCACTTTGACTGCGTGTTTTGGGACACAGAAGGCCTAGATGCAATATTGATTGATTGAATACTAGGAATTCGATGTAATAGACTTAGTAAACAAATGTGTAAACTTACCAATGACGAGCCAGATGATGAACCGCACCCAGGTCTGGTAGTCCAGCTGCACCATGAGGTATACGTTCATGCACACGCTCAGGTATGGCACTAGGGGTACTAGCGGCACCTGCAGTTATAGATGTTTGATGTTAGAAAACATTTATAGCAGTTGACGTGGAAGTCCAGAACTTCATCAAGGTCGGGTTCTAGCTTCTAGAGCATCCTTGTTCTGATGGTTACTGCGTGAGGATCGTGAGTAAGGATTTTATGCCGGGGGCGCCCCAATCGACAGGCCTTTTTGTCATAAGAAATAATTATTTAATTTGGATGTTTTTTAAGAAAATTCTCAGCAGAAAACAGGGTGCAGTCTAACAATTTTTACCAGTTTTCCATTCACTAATATTAATGGGAAACAAGCTGATAGCCCACCTGAAGGCCAATTCCCATAATTTAAAACGTTATCTCACTATTCTCAAACTCTTAAGGACAATTTATGTCAAAAACCCTATACAATTTTTGATAGATTAAGATTAGAATGCGACCGTTTTTCAAACAACCGGGAGTTGCTCCCCGGATGTTAATGGTCACTTAAGGGCATCTGCAATACTAGCAACCTCGAAAGTCCGTGGCATCTCCATACAAACGTACCGTAAAGGAGAGGTTCTCGACGCTGTTCCGCGGCTGGCGGTACAGCACCACCAGCAGCAGCAGCAGCACGGCGCCCAGCGCGCCCAGCGCCGGCGCCGCCAGCTCCCAGCGCAGCAGCGAGCACGTCGCCAGCGCCACGAGGACTGGAAGCACAGGCAACTGGCATTAGCTTGTCAACATTCAAACTAAAAATCATCACCACTGGCAAAACGGCGAGGAAAAACATTGTCGGGAAAGGAATCCTAGAACCGAAATAGACATGTGACAGCCACCAATACGCACTGGACCCGCGACGTAGATAACACAGAGCAGGCTTGAGTCCCAGCAGTGGAAAGCACATATAGGCCGATTATGTCGCCGTAAAAAGGCAGGTTCAAATCCAGGAAAAGTACCATTGTGACATTTTCTGTATACAGGCTTATTGGTAAAACAGTAACAAACGTATTACTGACATCATAAACAACAACTTTTGTTCTATGACATTTACCAAAAACAAACCTTCAAGATTTCTTTATTCTATACATTTAGACCGTTGAATTTAAATATTTTTATTTTTGTATGAAAGTCCGATAAATTATAATCTAGAAGAAATTTTAAAAAGTCAAAGAAAAAAAGTTGTTGTTTATGGTAGTAGCAATATATAAAAAACTTTGTAACAAAAAAACAACTGACTTCAAAATAACTTTATGTTCGGAAGTCGGTTGTTTTTTTGTTAAAAAGTTTTTTATTTTTTACTTTTTAGGTAAAGTACCTACCCAACAACAATTCGATTACCACTACTTGCTACACCGCACAAACAACAGTGACACAAGAAATACGTATTATCGAACCTAACTAAAAAAAACTACCCAAGAAAAATTCATAAAAATCGGTACCCTTTCGATGCCAAGCACCCAGCATTTGTGGTCGAAAAATAATTCGTTCGTGTGCCTACAACCCGTATTCGAGCAGTCGCTATAGATGACTTCTGTTCATGCCCCAGGACCCGACTAGCGACACCAAATCTAAGTATGTAAATTTGCCAATCAATTTATGGCTTACAAGAAAAAAATGTTTTTGAACTGGGCAGAACCATTTATAGCCAGGGTGCATCTCATGACAATTCCAATAAGCCCAAACACGGCTAGGATACATTGTTTTATTACGGAGTTCCGGTGCATACTTTCCGGCTTCATCTTCAGATCAGTTCGATGGTACCATTTTCATCAGAATTATTTATTTAAATTTGCTTCATAGTCGCTTAACTATCATAATCGAGATGTCTTATCGCCACCGCTAAAATACTTATCATTGAGGAGTTTCGGTGGCCTTCTGTGGTTTTCTTCATCAGAAGAGAACCACAGAATTCACTTCATCGAATGATATTTTCTGAATGCAAATGCTTGAGTTGTTGATGAAAATACAAAAATCGTTATATGTACGCCTATAATATTTGAGGAGTTCCCTCAATTCCTAATGGATCCCATCATCAGATCTTGATTCTGATAAAACGGGACCAATCTGGAAGAATCTGGTCCTTATAAACCCACCGTGTGGTGAATGTTGCCCAGCGGTCACTGCATGCGGCTCACGTAACCCGCCCAATCCCATTTCAGCTTGGCAGCCTTTTTGCCTACGTCTAGGATCCCCGTTTTAGAGCGCAGCGTGGTGTTTCGTATTCGTTATAATTAATATAAGTCTGGAATCTCCAACCCGCTGCCTGCTGCTGGCTGGTGTTATAAAAAGGCAGGAAAAACAAATACTTACAGAATATAAGGATAGTCCACTTGGCGATGGTGTAGGACAGTTGGGTGGGGTACTTTAGTCCCAGCAGGTTGAAGAGTTGTTTGAATACGCTGAAGGGAGTCTCCGGCGCTGGCTTAGTGGCGTGCAGCTGGATCGATGACTCTTCTTCGTACCTACAACATGAGAAGGTGGATTTAGCTTGAGTCTAGAGTTTCAATTAGAAATTCTAGTGGAGAATTTCTCTAGTTTGGTAGTAGTTCCTTTATTTAACATATTGTGTAGACAAGGTCTTTATTTACAAGGCATATATGAGTGGAAGCGCCGAAAGGGGACGTCCTAGGAGGTCTCGGTGACCTAATTGGTGATGTTCTTCAGAAAGTTCAGGCGCGGA
The DNA here is from genome assembly GCA_947523025.1 of Dryobota labecula. Taxonomy (NCBI): domain Eukaryota; kingdom Metazoa; phylum Arthropoda; class Insecta; order Lepidoptera; family Noctuidae; genus Dryobota; species Dryobota labecula. The sequence goes on from OX383296.1 coordinate 24,073,717, forward strand.
GCACTCGCAACCGGCGTGCGTGTATGACCAGATGTATGTATGTATGTAAACGAAGCAAAAGGAGTATGGAAGGAGCGTAGCAGTTCTATAGTTTTTGCCTGCCCCGTGGGACGAAGGCGTGAATTTATGTATGTATGTATGTGTAGACAAGATTCTCTATTGTATTGTATATCGGGCTGGTCGGCGACGTCCGAGCGCGTATTTTGCGTACGAATTCTCGAATTAGAATATAATAATATTATATATAATATTATCTGTAATTTAATGTACAGTCGCGGAATGAAAAGGTTGACCACCTTAAGATCTGTTTTTGCTTGCTCAATATAAGTAATCAGTATCTGCTTTATCGACCGAGTATGATACATTCCGTCATAATGAATGTCATTTCACTACATGGCCCACAGATAGATACGTCCACTATGAGAATTGACCTCTTTGCATTTTGGAAATGCGAGTTAAAATTAAAAAAAAAAAACTATTTGTCTCATTCATTCCTCAGTTATTTCAAGAAGCAGAAAAGAGGACCACTAAATATCGAACTTTGGTTTTGCGAGCTGAACATTGAAAATCATAAGTATGTGTAAATCTAAATCTAATATCATATATTGTGTAGATTTCAATCTAATCTTTAATGTTAAGATTAGAAGTTAAGTTTTGAAAAGTAACTTTTAATTTTTATAGGATTTTTTTTTTATTGTTAATATTTTAAGAATGCTACAATAATTTAATTGACTTAAGAACGAGTAAAACTTGCCGTGCTACCTTAAATCACTGGTGTATACCCGTGTTCACAGAAATCAAACGAATTTAATGCTAGTAAAATATATTTCAACAAAACAATCACTTCTGTGAAAATATGTCGATAATTGTTTGACACAAAACCGCTATCTTCATATTGTCGTCTCATGTCGGCTCTTTATGCAGAACTAAGGAAGGGGCGGCGACCAGAATCATGACGATGATCAATCAGTTCACCTTCTTCAGCGTATCTTCAAATCCAGAATCTCACAGTATACCTGGTTAAATTTAGGTTTCGTGATATTTCACTGATAGTGTAGCCATCTTCGTGTTGATCAATAATAGCTGCTCTTTCTTGAATATTTAAATTTCTCGGCATTGTAAAATATTAACACGAATACAAGAAATAGCAATGATGATATTGACAGGAACTTCACATTTATAGTTTGAATCATTAAAAGCGAAGAGGATGTAATCATAAGATTTATCAAACTTTACACAACGTAATGGCAAGATCAAACTAATAAAAAGGTTTTAGTTCAACTTAATATAGTCAAGGAACATTCGCCTAAGTAAATTTGAACTTTGTTGTCAAACAGTTAAACATAATTTTCAATACAACACTCTCGTCTGTTACACAGTTTAAAAAGGTAACATGTAAGTGCAACGCGTAAATGAATTTATTTTAAAACTGGTCAACCTTTTCATTCCGCGACTGTACACAGATACAGAGTGACACTTAATTTAAGCGTGGAAATACATAGTCTCATGCAAAATAAATGATCAATGACCTCCATGTTAGGAAAAACCTATGTGAAGGCTCGCACAGACTGGCGCGATATCGCGGGCGCGACAGGCAGAGACCCTTGTCGCGCCTGCGATATCGCGCCAGTCTGCGCGAGCCTTTATCCGTCCATAAAGGGCGCTACACACGGCTAAGATACTATAATATTTTATCTAAAGATTTTAAATTGATATATAATATTAGGCCATCACGGACGACGAAGATACGATAATACATAATTGTAAGCTTTCGTCGCGACCGCACGTGTCCTGTGTTGAACCAATATACAGAGTGATTTAATAGCTTAAGATGTTATGTTACGATAAATTCTCATATCGCTGTCTAGCTTACGATACGAAAATATGAAATAAATATTATCTTCGTCGTGTGTAATGGTCCATTGAATTGTATGGCGAACGATATTGTATCTTAAGATAAAATATTATAGTATCTTAGCCGTGTGTAGCACCCTTTATGGATGTTATAATTGTTAATTACAAATTAGATATGTGCATTCTTGTAAAAAAAAAAAAAACTAGACAGTTAATTTTGAGGATAAGAAACGGGGTTTAAATGAATTAATAACAAGGAAAAAACGGAGTACCTATCCATTGTTGTGCCCCGTGTGTTTTGTTTGTGTTAGTATAGCTGAGTATGTGTGACTGTAGGGGTATTGTCTAACTACTGAATAGTGTTCTACGTGACTGCAAAAGTAGGCAGATGGCTACTGTTCATTCCTGGCCCAAGGTTCTCAAAATTTATGACACTGACAGACTAGAAAGAAATGGGTTTGGAGTTCCTAAAAAAAAGGAAGAAATTGTCTGAGAAGTCAAAGATGACAGTGGTACCAGGCGCTATAGACTCCATCAAATATGCTTTTCATAATGTAAAGTTAGCATTAGCATGCATGTTACAGTGATAGCCTGGTGCTGTGACTGTCGGACTGCCAAGTCATAGGTCTCGAGTTCGATCCCAAGGCACGCACCTATGACTTTTCGAATTCTTGGGCGTATTGTGTATTATCACTTGCTTAAAAAACGGTGAAGAAAAACATCGTAAGTAAACCGGTATGCCTGAGAGATATTTATCGACGACATGTGTAGCCAAGTCAGCAGCACAAAATAAACAAAAAAAAAATGGCAGTCATAAGGACAGAAGTGAAAACACAAAACTTTGGAATAGGTAACTGTTATTTTTTATACATACAGCTCATGGAAAGCGTTCGGTGACGATGATGCGAGTTCCATGATTTTTGTTCACCCAAAAAGTACACATACATACACAGTATACATATAGCTCATGGAAAGCGTTCGGTGACGATCGTAAACCCATAAGTTTTTCCCCTAACAAAAAATTTTCAACGAAGTAGTTTTCACTACCAAAAAAAAAACAATACGTACTGCTTTATATGCGGCATAAAAATTCTGACACCAGGTTAGTCACCAACCACGCGAAAAGAAAATGAAAGCATGCAGCCAATGCTTCATTACCCACTGGCAGTCGATATACAGCAGGAAGGTGTCAAATATCTTAAACTGTGGTTCAAATTTACCTGAGAATAAGCACACTGGTAGCGACAATGGTGTAAGCTAGGAGTGTTCCGATGGACATCATATCAATCAGCTGGTTTAGGTTGAACAGAGCCGCCATGATAGCTGGAAAATAAACGAAATAATTTAATATATTGATTTATTAGTGATGTCTAATTACCTGGTTCTTAAGTTTATCATGTTAAACTATGTATTTTGAAACATAAAGTAATACTATTGTTTTTGCTTATTCACCTTGACTAATTATTGTAGTAGATACCTACTATGTAAAAACACGTTTAGTATTAAAATACCTAGTAAGTAGGTAATGTCTTGTTGTGGCTGGTTTTATTGTATTCTTGAATTAGCGTTAAATAAAGTATGTAAAAGGTAATGTACAACAAATTACTAGACAAAACACATAATATTGAAGTAGAAATATCTAGGTATGTACCTAAATAAGGTATTTAAACATAATATCGTATTGTCTTTACTAATATCATAATTTAACAAAAAATTTAAGTTCAGTTTGTGTTGTAAAAATCATAATTCGTATAAGGTGAAACAAGATTGCGGCCATTCAGGTCGATCTAGTGATGTGCATGGAAGCTGGATCACGTCCATCGATGAGGCGACAAATATCTACTGGTCGTCGTCAGACGGACTACAATCTATTTGCTCCTTCAGAGTTCGAGTATAAATCTACCATCAACATTTGCGTAGCCATTTCTCAACTATGTTGGGGTCGGTTTCATTGAATACATGATGACTGCTTATCTGACCTCCGCAACCCAGTTAATGGGTAACACGATACCCCTTTGTAAGACTGATTTGTTAAACTTTAAAAGCTTCTGATGACCCGTGACGACTGCCTAATATCCACGAATGAAAGCCGGGACCAACGGTTTTACGTGCTTTCCGTATATAAAAATGGTCACCCATCTACGGACCAACCTTGGCAATTGTAGCTTAACTTGATCGAACGACTCGTGTAGCTGTTATTTCTTAGCTAAAAGTCTACCAAATAAACAACAATACTAACCAGCCAACAGCCCACTCAGCATAGTCGCGATCACAGGCGTCTGCGTCTTCTTATTAATAGCTGCCAATGGTCTGAACAGCACGCCATCGCTGCCCATGGCATACAGCACCCTGGGCAAAGGGAACATGGCGCCGAGGAGACTGGTGCACAGCGCGAAAATGGCGCCGATGGTCACGATCCACTTGATGACCGGCAGGTTCGCTTCCGTGAACACGTGGGGGAACGGCGCGTCGGCGTCCTGGGAGAGGAGATGGAATTCGTTTAATAGATCATTAATCATAAATTTGCATACCCTGAAACTCCGAAAGGTAGAGGTGTATTGTATCCACAGTTCACCAGTTGTGTTTAAGTCAAATAACCGGGCATAAATGACACCAGGACACGAGCTATTATTGAGAAATTCTTGAAATAACTCAATAATACTTGCTGACTTGGGGATCGAATCCAGAACCTTGAGCTGAGCAGTCGTACCTGCGTGTTACTAGTAGAGCAACGAAGTAAAGAAACATTTTTGTTTGTGAACATCACTGCCATCACCAAAAACATCATAAATACCGCACCAACTAACCTGCAAATAATACGGCAGCATCATAGTCAGTACAGTTGCAATACTGAAGTACGACACGAAGATGATAATTAAAGAGAGCACGATGGACAGTGGGATATCTCTTTTGGGGTTCTTGGCCTCCTCCCCGGTGGTGGCCACACAGTCGAAGCCCACAAAACCGAAGAAACACTTGGCTGCGCCGGCCATGATGCCTGCTACCCCCCAGGGAGCGAACCCACCGGCTCCTGCATGACTTTTGTATTCCTCTGGCACGTCTTCGATTGCTATTCTCCAGTTGGCTGGGTTGCCTGGAAAAGGAAAACATAGGAGTAAGAGAATGAGCAAAACAACAACATAAATGTAGGTGTACTGTAGCTACACTTCTGCCTAACCCTTCCGGGAAAACAGGCGTGATGGCGTGGCGTTGTATCTCTTGTTTAAGTAAGAATGAAAGGAAACATAGATAAAGGTTTTGAGTAAGGAGTTTTTAGTTAATTCATCATCAGCAGAAAGACATAGGTCTCCCCAAGCACCGCCACTTCGACCGGTTCGTGCTTCCCGCATCCAATGGAGTAACCAGTCGTCCAAATAAATGGACTATTACTATTACTGCGGCCTTCACAAGCTCATCGGTCCACCTTGTGGGAGGCCTTCCGACGCTACGTCTTCCGCTACGCGGTTGCCACTAGAACCTAACTCCTCCGAACTTAATTAACTATCTGAATTTATTTCTCAGATCTTGCGAGTTCTATTGAGTTGGACATGGTCATAAATGTGGCCTACAACGTGCTCTTGCTCAACGACAGCCTTGTAGGATTACTTCGTTGACAAGTACCTATTAGTGAAAGTAACTAACAAGAGTAAGTCGAAAGGCGAAAGTCTGTTTGTGTTACTTATTAACAAGAATATTACTATGTTAGCAATATTGTGTTGGTTGACACAGTGCGCTAATCTACGCATTTTGCTAATACAGAATATCGAAAAAAAAAAAGGATCCACACTTGGCTGGTGAGGATTTTCAGTTGAACTAAATATCTGTTTTATGCCTAACAGCCGCATGGGTCGATCGATCAGGTTAAGCTTCGCTGGCCGCGGTTGGTCCGTAGATGGGTGACCATCTTTACATACCAAGACCCCTCCGTGCCTCGGAAAGCACGTTAAGCCGTCGGTCCCGGCTGTCATTTGTAGATCTTTGGCTTTTGGTCGTCAGAAGCCCGAAAGTCTCATAACCAGTCTTACCAAGGGATATCGTGTTACCCAGTAGCTGGGTTGTGAAGGTCAGATAGGCAGTCGCTCCATGTAAAATACTGGTATTAAGCTTCATCCGGTTTGACTGGAAGCCGAACCCACCATAATTGGGACTCAATGATGATGACTTAATGATAACTTCGTTTGAGATCGGATGAACGTGAATTTAAAATGTAGTGCAACTGTAGTTCTGAGTACATAATATATAGAACACATGAATCAAGTGTCTTCCCTATAGCATAAAGTGAAGACGAAAGACGTTTTTACCTATCGGAAGATTTCTTTATTTTATATTTACTTAGCAGTTTAAGTAAAATTACTTAAGAGCTAATAAGCTAGATTGTAATTTGAATAATTATGTACGGAAGAAAAATCGGAAAAACCGAGTTCCTGGAGTTAGATTCCTAGACCTAAAGATGCATCTACTGAATTCTTGTTCACTGCCATAACAACCGTCTAGATATCGACACGCGTGGCTGATCTTTATATCCGTACTAACTTGCCCGCCCGTGTGGATGTCGGTTATCGCGTAAAAAAGTTGCCTATGTCCTTCTCCATATCCCAGGCTATAATTCTGATAAATTTCATGACGATCGGTTTAGCGGTTTAGGCGTGAAAACGTAACATACAGACAGACAGACAGACAGACAGAGTTACTTTCACATTTATAATAATTAGTATATGGATAATACGAATCATTATAACCACATTCCTATAATTGTATAGCTCTAATCCGTCATTCCAATTTTATCTAATCGACCAGCTCTTGAGTTAGATGCAGCGAAACAGGTATTTGAGTTCTGTCTCATGAGTGATAAAATTGTATTGCTGTACAAGTAGCAGATCCCTATTATAAATCACTGATTGATAACAACTCATTGATAAGTTGGTAAAGTGCTTAAATCGTCGTAGTTTGCCACCTAGAGAAATAATTACGAATATAAGTACCTACTTAGGCCTTTTTGTTTAGACCAATCCTATATGTTAGTAGTGGCATATTTGCTTTACAAAGTCAAGAAGCTTTTTTGATTCTGGTATATATATTTAAAAAAAAGGTAAAACTTATATTACATAAAATAAAATTTCAAAATTATTGAATCAGAACAGATGAGAACAAAATATAATGCCATTGCAATTTAAATGAACGAATGAGAAGATACACACGGCTATATATCAAGCTATAAATTTCCAGTATAAGCTGATTTCTCATTGTACGGAAATTCTATACAATGCGAGATCAGTTTATCATGAACCGTATAGCTTGATATGTAGCCGTGTGTACAACCAAATAAATTAGTAAATTAAGAATTACAATGACCATGACTATTGGATACGTCGCGAAAGTTATCAACGTCATTTTCTTTCTCAATGTTCTGCACGGTCCCAAAATTTTCTTTAAGACGGTAGTACTATAAATCAATACAGTCTATTAATCTATACTAATATATAAAGCTGAAGAGTTTGTTTGTTTGTTTGTTTGAACGCGCTAATCTCAGGAACTACTGGTTGGAATTGAAAAAAGTAGCCTATGTCCTTCTCTATATCCGAGACTATATTCCTGCCAAATTTCATGTCGATCGGTTCAGCGGTTTAGGCGTGAAAACGTAACATATAGACAGACAGACAGACAGACAGACAGTAAGTTAGTAAGGATTTGTAATATTAGTAAGGATTTGTATGGATGGTACGGAACCATTCGTGCGCGAGTCCGAATCGCACTTGGCCGGTTTTTTGTTTTTTGAACGCGCTAATCTCTGGAACTGCGAGTTGGATTTGAAAAAATCTTTTTGCATTTTACAGCCCAATTCTTGAGGAAGAATAACATTCCTATTAACTAGGACACAATATTTTTTAAATGAAAGTTTATGCGAAAATTAAGTAAAATCACGGGCAGGCAATGTGTTGCGACGGGGTGGGTCGGGGGAACAAGAAATTTAACGCGGACGAAGTCGTGGGCAGAAGCTAGTACCTAATATGGACAGCGATCCACGCAGGTCACGGAATCGCCGCGACGGCTGCGTCTAGAGACAGCAGTTCTAAAATTCGTGGCACCGAAAGTGCATTGAACGCACATCTTCTGTCACGGACCGCCATTGAAAGCCGTTAGTTTCTATGCATCATTTGTGTCGTAGTGCGAGTTAACGGTGACACGCTTAGTTTCTATGGAAAGTGTTAACAATGCCGCCTCTAGCAGGCGGCCACCAAGGCGTCTCCGTACTCTGTGGTGATCCATTTTTCTCAATTGACTCTCATCCGTGGGAGATGTTATAAATAGCTGATAGTTAGCAGGATCTCCATCTAGACAGGAATTGCTAAATGGGCACACGTGGATGTCCCGTTTACGAAGTTCATATTACCGAGGTACGGTCAACAGCACACTTTGACTGCGAAAACTAACCTTAATGCTAAGAAATAAAGACGATGTCAATATCAAATTGTTTTTATGGATGTGCAGTAGATTGTAGCTGCTGCTTACAAGGAATGTGTGTGAATCACACGTACATAAGGAGGTAATGTAACTTAATACCTATACACTTAGGACCCATAAAAATGTTTTAGTCTGATCAGTCTGGCTCCTGAATTACAGATTCGTGATGCTAGGCGGAAAGCACACACAACAAACTCAAACCAAAACAATGCACGGAACCATAGATATAGTTATTTATATTTCTATGCACGGAACAATGCAATCATGTAAAGGCCAAAATAATAAAAAACAGTTGCTTGCAATTTTGACCAATTGTCAATTCTGTGACGTCGTAGATGTTGAACATGGATCATGGAATGAACATTAATTTGTGAAAGATGGTTCTTATCACCATGCTTGATGATTGATGAGACAGGCACTTTTTGATTATCAAGGACGTGATCAGAAAATTTAAGCTAGAAGTATTATTTCAGGATACGGAGGATAAAAAGAGCAAGAAACTCCACTCTAAGACAAGAGGTGGCCCACAAAACATATTATATATGGACCTGGGTCTAAAGATAAATGTTGTTTACAAAACCAGACCCTGGTTTTAATAATCGAGTAATTTTTAAATTTCGAACTCTGTTCCTACAAAGTTAAAGTTCTAATTACAAAAACTAACGTAAAACACGAGACTTAGTTGTCAATCCGTCCTCTGAATAAAAGTTTATAATACACGAAGGTTTGGGCTTCGACTAAAACTCATTTTGTAATAAGACGGATAACTTTTAGTTATTATGTTTTGTGAGATGTCGTCCTAAATAAATAAAGAAGATGTACTCACTCTTGACGGCTCCAGCGATGACGACAATGATGACGGTGACCAGGTTTAGTGCTGTGAACACGTTGTTGAGCTTCGTCGACTCCTTCACACCAATACCCAGGAGCACTGGAATCATAATAATATGGTAATGCATAGTGCAAAGTAACTTTCAAATGATTGTAATTGTTACAATGGAGACAGAGACAGCTGTCTCTTCAATGAATGAGTATTTTACAGTTCATGTAGAAAGTTCTTTGATAAGTTATTTTAAGCAAGGTTAAGATGTTGATACGATCTAATTTTCGCCTTTTGCTGATCAATGGCAGAAATCAATTATTGTTTTACAAACCGTATTTAATATTCCAAAAACAAAGCACGAGGAATATTTTTTTAAGATTATCATAAAAACTGATACTCGAAATTGAATATATGTAAAGAAAACAATACTATAAACTAATCAAACTTAATACAACACACTCACCAGTAATAAGCAGCACAAGCGTAAACGCAAAGAAATCCGGGTAATCTGCCATGAATGCAATATTGATAGGAGCAGCTTCCGTCATAGCCCTGGCCATGGAATTGTTGCACAGGCTATCAATATACAAGGCCATGCCTTTGGCCACACTAGCTGTACCGATGACGTACTCCAGAATGAGGTTCCAGCCAATGGTGAAGGCTATGAACTCGCCAACACTGACGTAGCTGTAGACGTAAGCTGAGCCAGCTTTGGGCACGCGTGATGCGAATTCGGCATAGCAGAGACCTGAAAGTTGCAAGAGTGTTTAGAATGCCGTCCACAGATACGTATGCAATAAATTCTGGTGCTGAGTGTACAAAATATCAAAAAGGAAAAAGTGTATTTTGGGACTACCATACTATGGGAACGAAGGGATGTCCTCGTATTTGAGCAGAAAATCCTGCTAAGTATTAGGTACTTGGGTTGTTTTACATTTTTATCTAATACGACAAATAAAATATGTTTTAGCTGTATTATGTGAGTACGATTTGCATAGAAATACACTACACGTGCTATCCAATATTTTTTACCGAATCTTAGATACGTTTTTGTGTTAGATTTTTTTGTAACACTAAATGCCGTCTTTATCTTTTTTAGCTGCTTAAAGAGCTTAATACCGAACTATTATAAATGAACCTAGTACGTGTGTTCTTGGTAAGAGGTATAATATGTTACACGTATATACTTATTGTTAAATCCATCATTGTATCTTCTATAGGTACGTACATACTTGAGTTTTTCACGATCATAAAATATTGTGTTTTATCTACGTCCATTGTATTTCGAGTACATTACTATGTATCTAGTACTCGATACTTCTTCAGTATTAATATCTTCTTAGAAATTGATGCAAATCATTGGAATTGTCTTCAAGATGACTATATCAAAGAGTTTATGTGCGCTCTATTTAAGTGTTGATATCACTGACTATCACTAAACAAGCCTCTTAGCCGCACTTGATCATCAGAATATCAATACCTAATAGATATACGTTAAGGGACTGATGGACATATTATAGTAGATATAGGTAGTGTAAATAGCTATAAAGATCCACCTTGGCAGACAGACTGGCGATGTAAAATGATGGTATTGAGACCGGTCGTCCACGACGTTATTCAAAAGTAACCAGTTAAAAACTCAAATCATTATGAGTAGTTGGCTACTTATTGATGATTTGCGTCTGTAACTGGTTTGGGTACGCGAAATTCGTGTGTAGACATTCTGGAATGGCACAGCACTAGTGTTTTAATGGTGGTCCGTACAGGGCACAACCAATCACATATTACTTAATAACACGTTAGTACGTAGCGTCGTTTATGGACCGTCATTAAAATACCTACTAGTGCTGTGTCATTCTGGCCACTCGTTGATGATTTGAGTTTGTAAGACGTTACTTTTGAGTAGTGTCGTGGACCACGGGTCTAAAGTCAATTTCAGTTGAAGCCAACTCAACTCAATTACCCCACAGGTAATTGCGTAACACACTATCAGTTGGAATGGGTTTCATTTTGACAGTTCAACAACATACATTGCGTTGTTTACGTTATTGAGTAGACAAATTTTTCGAACATAAGAACCAATGGAGATAGCAATCTGCTTCAAAATCATTCAGATTGCGATTGATTGTGTTACGGAATAAGGGTCCGACGTCTTGTCAAAGCACGGTTTGGAACTTTTTGACGCTAGTGTCAATACTGTGTTCCTATATGTAGCCAAGTTTTTAGATGACACTATTCAAATTGCCATAGACACACCAAGAAGACTTTTAAATTCCGCTTGCAGCTACTACTTAGTTTATACACACAATCGGTTTTAAATTACTTGCAAATTGAAACGAAATGCCCGTTATGAGGAAGCGAATGATTTCCTCCAAATATACGTCACATAATATTCGACCATGTTCAGGTGTGTTTAGCCAATCAGTGCTGACAATGGACAACCTTGTGAAGGGACCGTTCTCTGGCCGTTCACTCTTGCACGTTTCAAATTACGAGTTTATAATGATTTTAATAGCTGTTGAGGAATTCGCATTCATGGTTTTTTTTATATATGTGAGTACGCTAGTAATATATATGTCAATGTATGTGAGTATATTTGGGCAATTTCATTTGATAATAATTACATATATGAGCGGCTCTATTGGTCCTGTTCCACAAACGATAGCACACTAAAAACGTGTCCAGCGTTTCCTGTCATCTGCACGTTTCAGGAGCTGATGGACCCTACTGAAGATGCCAATAAACTTGTTACGAAGAAGTGGCTTTTATAATACGAGTATGACATCATCGAAAGAATAAAACTCATTTGACGAGATTTCACTACATATGTATTTTAAAAATAAGTCCCTGCCGCGTCTCCCCGTCTGAACGCGATAAACTCAAAAACTCCTGAACGGATTTCCATACGGTTTTCATCAGTGGACGGAGTGATTCATGAGAAAGGTTTAGGTGCATAATTCATGATTTTGTGTAAATTGGCTGAAATATGACGATAATTGTTGAAGATGTCGGAAAAATCATACCAAATGGGAGCTTTACAGGCATGCGCGTTACGGAAGTACGTTTCCGTGGGATATTTTTCGACCTCCAGGCAGGCGAAGCCATAGGCAAAAGCTAGTGGTTGATAAATTTGTTAGATCACATCAATTTTTTTACCAAAATTCAATATTGGGTTACTTTGTTTAAAATATATATAGTCGTCCTGACCGAATTTCGGCTATGGCGGTCAATATCAAAGGAGACTAGTGTATTTGCGCAGATACAGGCGACACAGATGCACTCACTCTTCCCTTTTTTTGTGTGTGGGAATTTATTAAATAACTTCACTCGCTCTGGGCGGAGCGGAAGGGCGTGTCAGACTTTTACAGAATAAAACCCAACTGTGTTCTCTGTGTGCCAGGGCCTCGGTATCCCTTTCGTACAAACGCGCAATCCTGGCAGGCATCGGTCCTAGCGGACCCCGTCAGTGCGTGCTGACATCTCATAGAGGCGCGCGTGGAACACAACGCGCCGTCGACCCGGGCCTGGTCCTTACCGGACGGCGAGCTGCCCATAGCAAACCGTCCGCAAGCCCGCGTCTACGGTGGCCGGGAATCAGCTATCGATTCCCGCCGCCTAGGGCGGCTCCTGCGGCGACTAGGGGCGTGAGGGCGCACAGACTCCCACTCCCTCACGCGTTCCGCCTCCTCCTTCGCAAGCATTACTGCTTCGCAGAAGGAGTTGACTGCCTCCCATGCACTCTCGCTCCGGACTATGGCCTGGACCAGGGCCGGACGCGAGAGATCGCCGCCGCCGATTGCCTCCTTGAGGACACGGCGGTGTTCTAACCAAGCCGGGCAGACCTCCACCGTATGCTCCACCGTGTCCTCCGGGCGATCCGCACAGTGGTAACACCCGGGCATTTCCTCCCGCCTTATCCGAAACAGGAACCTCCCGAAACAACCGTGTCCGGTGAGGACCTGTGTCAGGCGGAAGGTGAGGACGCCACCTAACCACCCCTCAAAGAGGGGACTTATTGCCGCAATTGTGGCGTGCCCAACGCACTCTTCCCTCACTCTCATAGTCCGATGGGACGGCAATCCGACACGACCGGAGAATGAGCAGACGCAGGAGCACAGCTTAACGAGCTTTCCGAGACACGGGGTACCACACTGCCAACTTCCAAACTCCTGGCTTTTGCTGAGAAAATCCTAATGGAAAAACCCAATAACACTTTGCCCGACCTGGGAATCGAACCCAGGACTGACTTCCGAAACTGCTTCGCGTGGGGGCGAAGCAGTTTCGGAAGTCGGTGACAAAAAACGATAAAAAAAAAAAACAGAATCAAAGACACCGACTTCCGAAATTAAAGTAATTTTTCAGTTTTAAGTGTATTTTTTCGGAAATCGGTTGGCTTTTTTGTAAAAAGATTTTTTGTATTATTTAGTTATTTTGGTACATGGAGGACTTATAGCTAATAAAAGCAGACAAAAAATTAAACCATAGTCACCAGAAAGCCAATTACGAATCCTCACGTATATACGTAGACTTCTAATAATAATTTGTGGTGTGAACACAAAAACAAAAAACACATCGCCTTATTTAAAGTAAGAAGTAATATAAATACTTGGTTTGCAATTATACGACTGAAACAATAGAGAAAATAATAAAAAACAAATAATAAAACCTACCGCTACTTGAAAAATTCGAGGCTTAAGCACCTTGTGGCCGAATTCACATTAATTGTGAATGGATTCAATCATATTCCTTGCATATAGCATTGAAATTCCTGCTTGCGCGCACAATATAACTGTTCTACCTATAATTCGAAGATGTATGAGGTACACGTATGGGTGGATTAAAACGAAGTGCTTTACTTGGGACATTAAAATAAAATTTTAACAATAACTCAGGGTTATCAATATGGTTATTGAAGATTTTCAACAAGAATAAACAGTCTGCAATTCTACGTAGATATAGTCGGGGTACTTTACACAAAAGAAACTCCAAACTATTGTGCGTGTAAACTGTTTATTGATATAACACTAAATGTAGGTACGTGAAACTAGTGTGATACATATTATTTAACTTAGCACTGAGTTTATATAAAATGGACGGCTCGCGAAGCGCAAGAGTATCTTCGCCGAGCGCGTGCGCTGTTACTGGGTGTTTGCTATTACTTACGGTTCGGTTGGTAGTAGATGATACTTCTTACAGAGTCCAAGATAATCAGCTGACTGATATTTCATATCAGTCAACCGATTATCTTGGACTCTCCGAATATCTTTGCTTTCTTTTGATGAAAGACATAATGGATCTGTAATTTACCTAACATCTGTCTGTATAACCTATGCCCACAATAAAATGATTTGATTTGATTTGAAAGAGAAGATATTTTATGAACCGTTCGGGATGTTTTCCATGCGGTCAATGTATTTATGATAACGTGGATTCCATATCTGTGATGCATACTCTAGCTGACTTCTTATAAAAGTAAACAATAATAATACAAATATAAGCTCAACGTCAAGAAATTCTCTTAATCATCTTCTTTCGTATCGATAGCACGTCTTGTCAAATTACTTGGGCCCCGATGGGGGCCAAGTCAATAGCGGCATCAGTGGCGTTTTTATATCCTCTAAAGAGCATGTGTGAGTTTCCCTTAATGATTATGAAGAGGTATGTTCCATGTAAAACTTACCAGCAAAAGCAGATGCAATAGCAGCAACCAAAAAGCTGATACAGACGGCAGGACCAGCGACAGACTTAGCGACCGCTCCCGCCAGCACGTAGACCCCAAGACCGAGGGTGCTGCCGACGCCCAGGGCCGTCAGGTCTAGGAGACCGAGGCATCTGTCCAGCTGTGTGGAGGTGTCGCCGTCTTCCAGCTGCTTGCAGCGACGTAAAGCGTTGAATATCCGACCGCAGCCCATCTGGAAAGAATAGACATGGTTTGAGAAAGTTTGTTCTCCTAAGAATGTATTCATTCATTAACACGGGCATCAACATCTGGCTAGCCTTTTCCTATATCTGCTATCACTCTAACCGGATGCAGCTAAATACAGATACCTATCTGACCTCCACAACCCAGTTACTGGGCAACATGATACCTACTTATTGGTAAGACTGGTTGTCAGATTTTCGGGCTTTTGACTACCCGTAACTACTGTCAAAGATCTGTCTAATAATATCATGGGAATATTAGACGAATTATTATTTTATCGATTATTATTTTTGATCGAATTATCAAAGAATTAGACGTAAGAAGTGAGTTGGTTATTTTAAAGCGATATGATATTTCATCGTATCCTACGAATAGGGGCGTAACTGCATAATAGCTACTTTTCAGGAGACATTTTTTTGTGTTTAATTAAATAAAATATGAAAAAAATATGTATTGGTGATTTCTTATAATGTGTATTGGTATTTTAAGGTTCGACTAGGATTATTTTCAATAAATTATCTTCATATTTTATACGTATTTTGTCTTTTAAATCCCGTTTTTAAATGTTTTGTAGAACTGGTTTTATGTGGTATGATGAGCAGAATTGAATTATGCAATAAAAAAAGAAAGCCCCTATGTTCGTTAGGGCACTATTCGTAGGATCCGACGATTTAAGAATGAAGACTCATCATAACTTGCTCTCATAATTTAACTGTGGGATGTCCTGTACCTAGACCTTTTTTTACTACCAATAACAGGACTCAGAGGAGTGATCCTAAATATATAAGGAACCAGGAAGGGGTCTTTATAATATCTGAAATATCTTGTGTCATGTAAAAATTCCACTTTTTACACAGAAAAGTAACGAATGCTATGATATAATCATTAAGTATTAATATAATTTTAAATCATTCAGTCAAATTTCCTTAACGATGATTTAATTACGTACTTAACTAAGTAGGTCTAAAACATCTTAATTAGATGACTCAAGTAGTAATAATGCCAAAATGCTGCAGTACCGAAACTAATTTACTTCGCACAGTACAAATAATATTAATATTTTAAAAACTATGATTCATTTTGGTGGATGAAGTTACAATGCGCCTAACGGAAAACTTACATAATGAAAATACTAGAGAAAATGTATGACTTTGAATAATTGAAACTTTTAAATGGTCACATGAGTACTTATGCTAAGTCCTACATAACTAGGTGCATAATGGAAGTTTTATTTGTAATTAGGTACGTGTATGTGAACCCGAAAGATTCCATATTTATCGAGAAATAAGAGGAAAAACTGATCTGGAATTCAGCAAAAAAAATGCCTACTGCATTTTTGTATTTTATTCCTTAGCTAGTTGGAAGCAACTGTATAGGGATCGGACGGGCGACGACAGGCCACTGGAGGCCTCATCGGATGCGACGGTTCCCACGGCCTGTCGGCCTGGCTTGGCGCGATCCTGGCCTGCGAGGAAGCGGGCCGTGAGACCGCAGCTTATATAAGACTCCTAAACTAACCCACTATATTTTTCAAGGAAAAAATAATGAGTATAACGATGTCTGGTAGACAAAATAAAAATATTTTATTATTGCAAATACCAGTTTCATCTCAACCGTAAATTGTTTCGTCACGACTTATGTTTTTCTCTATTTTGAGGCACAACCTTGTAGAGGTTATTTATCAAATAAAAGTCGAAAAGGTGTAAATATGTCATTCTATTGTTTGCAGTTATGTCTTAGTACTTTACATTGTGAGACTAATCAACCACAAATGTTATGGTAAGTTGTTTATTTTTTGTAATTAACACTTCTCATCTATGTTTAAATATAGAAAAAAATTGCGGTGTTTAACATTGTGAGCCAGAGTGTTAAATACCCATAATTAATTACGAACTGATATTCATTTCGATGCAAGAATCAATTTTGTTAAAAGTTCAGTCACTGCGCTGTATAGTTGTTATAAATCCATACTATATTACTATCTATATATATAAAAATGAATCCCTATTTCCCTTGGTCACGGCATCACGCGTGAACGGCTGGACCGATTTCGCTAATTATTTTTTTGTTGTCTTTGTTATTGTCAGGAGAAGGTTCTTATGCAAGAAAAATTTAAGAAAGTTAAAAAAAAAAAAATCGTAAGAAAACGACCATATTTACATTTTTATTGTAATAATAAGTAGGTAACTCTATCTTCTAATGTAACTTTATGGCGTTTGACATAACGTGTCAGTCATCATTTGGTAGGTCTGAGAGTAGATTTTATAAAAAAAAAAAAAAAAAAAAAAATGTTTTAGTTAGGTAGGGTAGGGTAGGTAGGGTTGGTAGGGTAGGGTAGGGTAGGGTAGGTAGGTGGGTAGGGTAGGGTAGGGTAGGGTAGAATAGGGTAGGATAGGTAGGTAGGGTAGGGTACGGTCGATAGGTAGTTTCCTTTGCGCGTAGACAAACTGCCACAGTCAAATAGCTTTTGACAGAACGAAGTCTGTCGGGTCAGCTAGTTAAATTATTAATGCGAAAGTAACTTTGTTTGTCTGTCTGTTACCTTTTCATACCTCAACCACTGAACGGATCGTTATAAAAAAAAAAATATATATATATATAATATTGGCTACTTTTCATCCTCAATATTTGTATAAAAAAATATGAAATCCAAAAAAACACGCAGACCAAGTCACTGGCAACAGCTAGTAGTCACACTTATATTATAAACGCGAAAGTTTGTGAGTGTGTGTATATATTTGTCTCTTCTTCATGCTCAAACGGTTGGACCAATATCCCGAAAGAATGTAGTGTTCGCGGGTAACACCGCGGGGCGCAGCTAGTAATCTATAAATGCAAAATAAATATAACTGTTCTGTGTTACCTACTTATGCACAGACATCGTTTTCGTCATTAAAATGGGCAAATCCACGTTTCCTGCGTTGGCACTTGGCAGGACTAATTGGCTATAGTGAATATATATATATATATAATTTAATTAAAGCTACCATAATCTTTAGTTTCCAGCTACCAAAGACACCTGCTTTCTTCAGGTGTGTAGATATCGTAAAAGGCAGACATTTTCTATCCGGTCATTGCTTCGCCCATATGTCATTTGGTCATTAAAACCCGCCCAAGTTGAGAGTACTACGCACCTGACTTTTTGGAGGGCATCATCAACATAGATGTATCTGGGCATAACGACAGATACCATGATAAAATTAACCGAGTCAAATCCGTCTATCTTCTTAAACCCCGTTCCGAGTCATTGCTCCAATATAAACACGTATTCAATATTGCTCTCAATGCATTAGCCACGGTCATGACGTCACGACATTGTGCGGCTCGCCCTTGAGCGTAACGTAAGGGCATTGTGGTATGTTTGCGCCAAAAGAAAAACATTCGATAGGTATCATTTCAAACGTGATAGGCATAGAAATATAAAAACAGGAGAAGTGGCAAGGGGGCGTGTCTGTGTCCGCTCGCAATGATCAAAATGCTCGCAAAATAGGCAAATGGCGGTCTCCGCGAACTAGTGCGCTTTCGACCGTGATCTTGACAAATTATAAGAATGCCGTGTTGTTCAGTGATTCCTTGTAAAACCGAAGCCAAAACAAAATATTTGTACGTCATGGAATCACTTACCATAAGTTAGTATAAGTATTTAACTATATTTGTCTTTAAAATCATGAAAAACAACAAGTCGTAAAATATTTCTTGCTTTTACTACGTTATTTTTGTTTTATTGTTATTTTTGTATTATTTTTGCAATAAATACATTGCTTCTTAACCACTATGTAAGTATGACGCTAAGTGACTGGACAACGCAATGTAAAAATCACAAAACGATATTTTGTGTATGCGGTTGTATCGCGTAGTACGGCCGCTGTGTTTTGCCGCGAGCCAATGATGTGCTTGTGCAGATCCATACTAACGTAGGCTATCGACAATAATGTCGATTGTCTAATGAATGGCTATTATAGTTTATTATTCAATTTGTCAACCGTTTTAACCCGGTTGGAAGACCCATGTGAAATAATGTTTATTACACATCTTTATTTTCTCATATTGTTTTTTTTTTGTTTACTTAATAATATTTTGTTTTTAGCAAAATATTGTTTATTTATATTATATTATTATTTGTACACCGTTTATTATTTATTTTATTTTCAGGTCCCCTACAAAAGTTTTAATACAATAATAAATGAAAGGATCGATAACTTTTCGATTTAGTCAATCGCGTATAAGTAAAATAAATGGCTTTTGCACAGCACAACGATAGAGCCCGATGTTTTCGTGTGAGTGAGTTGTACGGTGCATGGTAAATGCGTGTTGTGTTTGATGCGATAAGGTTTATAATTGATTGTGTAGTAAGCGACGGTTTATGAATTGCGAGTATGTGCGCGACTTCGTATCTATTGCTTTTACTGAACTGCATGTGTAGTTGTGGCGAGTGGAAGGGACAGACTGGGGACATCGGGTTCTTTACATTTTTATCTGCCGGGGCATATCTCCTTCTTTCTTATATCTATGGTAGTAGGTATTTAGAGAAAAGCAGAGTTTGCAATACCATACAGATTTTTGCAAAATTATAATAATATGGCCTTATTACGGAACAAGATTATTTATTTACTTATTTTATTATTTTAATTTTGGAAGTCGGTGTCTTTCGTTTTGTATTTTATTTTTTTGTCCCTGATTTCCGAAATTAAAGTAAATTTTTAGTTTTTTTTTGGAAGACGGTTGTTTTTTTGTGTAGAAAAGTTTTTTATTTTCTCTTTTTAGTTGTGGTACCTACTCCACGACAATTTGTATAGGCACCACTTTTTGCTATGTAAACAACAGTGACAGGAAGTTTTATAACATCATCAACATACACCGAGTGGATTTAATACGTATTATCGAAGCTAACTCAAAAACTACCCAAGCAAAGTAAATGAAATTAATATGGTACCACCGCGCAAGCTTCCTCTACCAAATGAAAGAATTATAATAAAAATCAGTTCATAAACAAATAAGTTATGCCAGAACAAATGTAATATTATATATATAGATGAATTGAGAATCTGCTCCTTTTTTGAAGTCGGTCAAAAATCATTTTTAGCCAGAGTGCATCTCATGACAATTCCAATAAGCTCAAATACGGCTAGGATACATTGTTTTATTACGGAGTTCCGGTGTCTTCCGAAATCACACGTACACTGATCGCTGATAAAAATCATGGGCCTCCTAATGACCGCTAGGTATATCAGTCGGATGTCAATTTGCCATAATCACAGGTGATCATAGTTTGTTGTTATTAGTAAGCAGGAGGTCGCTACGAGGCCTACTACGTCTCGTTAATACGTGGAACGAAACCCAGATTAACTGCGAAAGACTTTCTCGGTTTCTAACTTTTGATTTCGGCTGTACCACTGAACCGAATTTGAAGTTTTAGATCACAGAACACTATACTCCTTAGCGGAGTTTTAGATGCTCATTTGACGCAAAATGTAACCTTCATTAATATTGAATAGAATGACATTTTCCGTCGGACGTGCCGTTTTGGAGCTACAAGCAAAAAACTAAAAAAAGAGCAAAAAGTTCTTTACTTGGCTCCAAAAATGTATTCACACCTCCTGGAATTGCGCAAACTCGGATTACACGCATTTAGGACCTAATGAAGGTATTAAAATTATTTCCTGCTTGCTGGATATTAATAATTCGACAAAATCTAATTTCACTGGCCTTTATATTATGCATCAAAGTAGTTATTTTATGGTGCAAGTAGGGTTGCCAACTTTTTGTACAAGAAATAGAGAAATAAATTTTATAGAGAAAACGTTTTGGAATCTGCAGTCGGATGCCAACAAGGTGATCCTCTCGGGCCAGTCATTTTCAGTTTGGCTATCCACCCCATCATACAGCAACTAAATTCAAAATTTAATGTGTGGTATTTAGATGATGGGATTCTAGGAGGTGACGTAGATACTGTTCTCAAAGATCTCCAATTCCTAAAGCAGCAGTTCCATTCCATCGGCCTTGATCTCAACTATTCAAAATGTGAAATCTACCTTTGTGACAATAATGACAGCCAATCCATTTTACAGAAATTCAATAAAATAGCCCCAGATATCAAAGTATTGGAAAAAGTTCACTACACCTCCTAGGTTCCCCAATTTTAGAAGACAGTTTTTCACCTTTCGTTGACGAAAAAATTAAACATTTTAATGATATTTCGGATAGACTTTCTAAAATTAATTTACATTCGGCATTCACCCTCATCAGATACTGCTGTTTCGGTCCAAATTTTATGTATTTTCTCCGCTCTTCCTCTCTATGGAAGAAGCCACACCTTTTAGACAAAATCGATCAAATTATTAGAAGTACTCTTACATCTATTTTAAATGTGGCATTGGACGACCGTGCCTGGCTGCAAGCTACACTACCCATTCGGTTTGGTGGGCTCGGCGTCCGCAAAATTTCTAGTTTAAGCTTACCGGCGTTCCTGTCCTCGGTCCACAGCACCGAAAAGTTAACCACAAGAATTTTAGCCCCTTCTCAGGTTGACTCTGAAGTGCCGTGTTTGACTGATGCAGTGAACGCCTGGAAAGTGGCTTGTCCGAATACGGTACAGCCCGAAAACCCGTCTTCCCAGAGACAGTGGGATGAGCCGCTCTGCAGGTTGGTACGGAATAACCTCATTAATACGTCCACCAATACTGCTGAGCGTGCACGCCTGCTGGCTGTGGGAGAATGGGAGTCGGGCCTTTGGCTTCAGGCACTACCGTCACCCAACATAGGCACTATGCTGGGTGACACCACTTTCCGGCTCGCTACAAGTCTGCGTCTGGGCGTTCCTTGCGTGGCTCCACATCGCTGTCAGTGCGGTGAAGCAGTCGACCGCCTCGGACACCATGGCTTATCCTGCAGCAAGAGCGCTGGTCGGTTAGCACGACACGCCAGTATTAATGACATTATCCGTCGGGCTCTTGTCACCGCCGGGGTGCCAGCTGTTTTAGAACCCAGTGGCTTGGCACGTGACGATGGGAAGAGGCCAGACGGAATGACCATAATGCCTTGGAAGTTGGGTAGGCCTTTGGTGTGGGATGCAACCTGTGTCGACACCCTCGCGCCATCCCATCTTCCTAGCACGGCGGGTTGTGCTGGGGCGGCTGCTGCAGGTGCAGAAAACCTCAAACGGCGCAAATATAACAACCTTATAGGGAGTTATATTTTTGAGCCGTTTGGGGTTGAAACATTAGGTCCGTGGGGTCCGAGTGCTCATCGTGTATATCGGGACATCGCCAAGCGGTTGGTCGACTCTTCACGTGACCAGAGGGCTGGCCTATTTTTAGGCCAAAGAATCAGCGTTGCCATCCAACGTGGCAACGCTGCCAGCCTTTTAGGCACTTTTTCCACTGACGGCGATGCGGAAGAATTTTTTGATGCCCAATGAGCAGTTTCCCCTTTTTTTTCTTTTTATTTTTTTTCGTGTAGGTATATAGGGTATAAATATTTTATTTTTAGTTTGTATGTTTTATCTTTGCAAATAAATCTATACTTTTCCTTCAAAAAAAAAAAAAAGAAATAAAGTATTTATTGTCAAAGTGGGAAAATAAACAATATTTCGGAAAAATAAACTGTATTTTAAGTATTCTTTTAACGTTTTAAATAGAAACAGAATTCTTTAGTATTTTTAAATGTAATTCTTTTACCCTTTCATAATAATTTAGCACCAATTTTCTGTCGTAACGACAGAAATAAAGCTTCAATACATTTAGTTAAAAAAAAAAAAACGCTCCTAAATTTTTGGTGAGCGTTGAATTCATCATTGAAAATAATCATTTTGTGAATACTTAGGTGGCGGAACTAACTATAATACTAGTATCTAAGAGGTATTCTGATAACAATTATCTATTTACTATATCCCGAAAATTTGAAACATTAACAGCCAGTCTATCATCATGAAAAAATAGGTAAGTTATCAGGGTGAGATTTTTATAGAATGCACTGCAGTTGTATTTTGAAATTAAGACTAGCTGAACCACCACACCCATGCCCAGGTGCATGCATGATGTTTTACGTAGTAGATTATACTTATTATTTAGGTACCTAAAGCTCTGGTTATCAGTGAAAACAGTATATTCATATACTTTACTTTTGTTGAACATATGGTTGGCAGCTCTAGGTGCAAGTGGGTCCAATTCAAGCAGCTTCCCGAAAAGTATTAAATTACCTACATTAACTGCTCCCAAATAATGATGTTTTATTATTTATTTATTTTACAATTTTTCTCGACATAATCAAATAATCATCTAATTAATTGACATTATATACCTACAATTCTAATTTCATCTCTTTATTAGTTGCTTTTGTGGACATGATATTTATTCAGATTTGTTACTATAGTTGCAATGGCAACCATGTCATTTGGTTTAAATAGTTTCTTTTAAAAATCTTTATATAGATTATTTTCTATTTTGTGAATGTGAGAACGTTGTAGGCCTAGTAGACTGTAAACTTGTTAACCATTTTCAATTTTTTTAAGTACCTGGTACTTGTTGAAAGGCCTACACCTGCCTCCTTTACCTATTAACACTGTTATTTGTATACCTATATTGTAAAAACCAAGGTTTTTAAAATAGTAACCGTGGAGTTTCTTGCCGTACGAACTACCAATTGGAACCGTGCACCTAGCTTCTGACGTTTTATAAGTAAGTGGTTTTGATTTGAATGATTTTATTTGAAATAGTTGGTGTGGGTGCAAGAATTGTTCTTAGAAAATAACGTAATGAGTTGGGCAGACATATTTTGCTGAAACAATCTCGTTTGACCAACAACAATTTTGATAGACCACCATTTGTTATGTCCTGCAAAGCAGAATTTGATTTAAATGCAGCGTATCAGATCAATACCACGGGTCATGACGACGTAACTAAGTAGCCACAGCAACGAGCTGACCAGTAATAAACCAATCACGGTCCACAGAGCGTGACGGATCACGGAGGTGACAGGTACGTATGGAGTGACGGATTCGTGCTGTGACGATGCTCTTTATTGAATTATGTTGTGACTGTTTCGCACGTTTTTGATGTCACATAATAATGGTCCTAATTATTATGTATGCTACACTTGGAAATTGCATGCACCTTCATCACGCTATTCAACTTTTCTTCATTTTATTGATAGTAGTAAAACTTCTGTCTTGGAATACCAGTTCTTCTTCCCAGCTTAGCAAATTACTACCTATACAGTATGCCAGGTAAGACAAGAGACATACTATAAGGGAGTGTACCTATAGTACCTAGTACCTACTCATGAAAATTAACAACTTTCAACTATGGGACAAACTATTACATTATGAAAAAAAAAATAAAAAAAAAATTCAATCAGCATAAACTGTAAAATAAATATTTTTATACATATTTTATAAATCCTTTTTGTTTTTTGTAAAAAATGTATACGTATTGAACCGTTCAAATAATATTATTTTCTATACATATTGATCATGTATATTTTTTCTGTTACTCCTTTGAATTGTAATAATGCCATTGTATTAGGATTTGTAATACAATGACACTGGTGGGGTCCGAACTTGTGACCTCTAGTAGTCTAGTTCGTTCGCCAGCTCGACGCTTTATCGAGTTAAGAGGGTTGTCACCGGTCCACTAGCGCCACTCATTTAAATATCATATTATCTCGTGACTAAGAAGGAATTATGAAATACGGCTCAATCAATTATATCGGTAGGGGTGTCTAGAATTTTCTAATACCTTTTATAAAGTTCCATATTGAGACACGAACCAACAAAATACGATCTAAACAAAAACGGCCACATTCCTCTAGATCGTATTTTGTTGCTTCGTGTCTCAATATGAAGACAAAAAAAGGCTAAAGCTATTTCTTTTTTTTTTCGTAATTTTTATTCAATTATGGTATTTTTATACTATGACAATTTATACTGTAACGTTACAAAATAGCAACAGCAAAAACCAGCTTATGGCAGAGTAGGTACATTATATTGCTCCTGTCAGCTCATCCACATTGCCACAGCAAAAACGTGTGAAACCAACAAAGGAAGGTATTTCCGACTTGAATCCTACTTATAATTCACACATGTGCGTAACTTGCACATTACGAGTACTAGTCCATTGTTCTCACGTTTTAGATGATAATTATCAGTGTCTTATCTTCTCACGGAAGTTTGATAATGTGGAAAATACGTGACATAGACACCAACCCGCACTGGACCCGCGTGGTGGATTATGGCCCACTCCCTCTCAGAGAGAGGAGGCCTGCGTGTCTCAGCAGTCGGAACATTATAGGCTGATTATGCGGTGTTGTAGTAAGTAGGGGAGACCTGTACAAAACCGTATACCGGGGTAAAACAGTACAGCACGTTTATTTCGGTGAATAATTCGAATTTCCCGCCGAACGGCCGGTCAGCAGTGCCAACCAAAGAGACTTATTTGTCAACAGAAACTTGTCGGTGCAAGCGCGTTCGTCAGTAAATTATTTCATTTTGTTGTTTTTCGGTGGTCTTGATCTTATTTTTGTGTAAATTCAAGCAACAATTGTCAAATCTACGTGTACTATAGGTAAGTATCTAATTATCTAAGTTAAAGTGTGTTTATTTGCTCGTAATTAACAATGTTTTTATCGGCGAAATGATTTGCGTAAGTAGTAGTGAGTGATATGTTTACACAAACGGAGTCTTGGGGCAAAACCGCTCGGGGTAAAACCGGCCCCCTATACGATTTTGACCCAGTTGTATGAATATGAGATAACCTTGTAATTTATCATTACAGATGCTACAAAGATGCCGCGTAAATATAAAAGGACGACACAGATTTTGCTCCGGCTGAAACTACGGATATACAGGCCCCG
The DNA here is from genome assembly GCA_947523025.1 of Dryobota labecula. Taxonomy (NCBI): domain Eukaryota; kingdom Metazoa; phylum Arthropoda; class Insecta; order Lepidoptera; family Noctuidae; genus Dryobota; species Dryobota labecula. The sequence goes on from OX383296.1 coordinate 24,099,627, forward strand.
ACACCTTCAACTTCCGCTGGTGCCTATGTTGCTCCGATGCCGTCGACTGTTTCCACGTCACTTGATAACCCTATTCCATCTACCTCTTTTGCGCGACTCGATGACCCGGTACCATCCACTTCTGTTGCGATACTTGATAACCCTATTCCATCCACCTCTTTTGCACGACTTGTTGACCCGGTACCATCAACTTCTTCTATGCCTCTCGCTGATCCGTTGCCATCGACTTCTTCTGCACAGTTAAGTCCTTCTACTGTTAAACTGGTCTATGCAACTCTGTCTCCAGCCGATATAATGCTTGTTCCCAAGATAAGCATGGATCGAAAAAGAAAAACGGATCGTAGAAGAGGCAAAACAGCTGCCATCACATCCTCTCCTTACAAAGAAGAGTTAATAACCAACACTCATAAAAAGAAAACGCCTAAACTTAATTTGAACCGGCCAACTAAAGCCACAAAAGCAAAATCCACAAATGAAAACATTTGCCTGTATTGTCTGGAGGAATACGGAACAAGCCGCATGGATGAAGGTTGGGTGCAATGCACAAATTGCAAAGGCTGGGCTCATGATGGCTGTATAGGCTATGACCCAGAGGAACGTGATGATTTCTTGTGTATGGGTTGCATTGCCTCTCGATAATTTCCGGGGCAGTATCGTATATAGTATACGGTTTTGTCCAGGGGTCGGGGCAAAACCGGAATGAGAAGAGGTTTTGTTTTTTTTGGTTTTTATTGATTTATATCGTAATTATCATAAGTATGTCAATGTGATTATGTACCTAATGAAACTGACTAGTAATTAAAGTTGATTTGCTACATTCGTGTTTTGAAATTATTGACCTACAACCTAAAATCTTTAGATATACGGCTTTACCCCACTCTCCCCTACATATATCGCAGCCATATCGTATAACACGCCGTATTACAAATAGGCGAAAACCGTCGCTGTTTTGAACCTTTCGTTCAGCCGGATTTCAATTCGGCTAAAATTAAGTACGCCGCATTGTATGAACACTTCGCGTTCGTGAAAGCGGCTTAGTAAAGTGGCGCCCACATACAAACGGGTGCATCGTCGATATGTCGTTTTGAAAGTTTTAGTTCCATTTATCGCCGCAAGTAGCGCTACATGATCGTAACAATAAAAATGGCGTCGCAATCGACAACGGCATTGGACAACGGTGTCAGTTTAGTAGCACTTATGTATGATTCGTCATTTTGAACTGGGTGAAATAGGTTAGGTTAGAACTGTGACCAACCGCGCGTGAGCCGAGCGAGCGAAGCGAGCGGTGCCGCCGCAGCGGCCGGCGAACGCTAAATAAAAGTTTTGTGATTAAAAAATATTTTTTTTGGTTCTGTTGTTCAAAATTTATAATCACCCTACATTGCTTCTTGCTGACCATAAAACTAAACGTTGAACGCCGCTTTTAGAGTGTATTGCTACCACGATTCAGCTCAACGTGAGGTAGCCGCATTTTAAAACAGCAAAGTTTTTCAATCGGGCGCGCCTGTTTGTAATACAGCATATTATACAATACTAGCTTCTGCCCGCGACTTCGTTCGCGTGGAAGTCGTAATACTAAAATACCAGCCACATTTAATTTTTTTTCCGTCACCTCCAACAAATATCGTTAATGTTACAAAAATGTATACAAAAACTTAACAAATAATATACTAAAACCTTCCTCGAGAACCACGCTATCCATTGGTGAAAACAGCATGAAAATCGGTGCAGTAGTTTTTGAGATTATCGCGAACAGACAGACAGACGCGGCGGAGGACTTTGTTTTATAATATGTAGTGATGCCGTATATTCCGTCCATCGAGAGAATACTTTTTTGAAACCTGTCAGTTGTACAAGATTTGGAACTAATAAAATTTAAATTCGTAAAACACCATATTTGTTTGTATGAAACTGACAGGTGTCAAAAAAGCATTCTCTCGGTGGACGGAATATAGGCATGGGTGGTAACATTTTGGTATTTGCACCGTAAATTGACCATTATCGTTTCAACTGAATTTGTCATAGAATGAAAGGTCATGGGTGTGTTAAAGCAAATGATACAATTTGACACAATGTTAAGTAAATTCTAAGGTCAAATCATCATTGTCAGCCTTGATCCACACAGTGCTGAGTAGGTATAGGCCTCCTTTCTTTTGTGCCTTGCTTCCCTGGTCAGTGCGAGTCTCATCCAGGTCTTCTCCGCGATCTTCTGTAGGTCATAGGTATTTATGGGGCCCAAATAATTAAAAATTACTTAGGCTTAACAAACGAGTTTACTTTCGAAAATAACCTGCATATTGAAGGTGGTGCAATAAAAAAGTCTTAACCCTTCGTAATTACAAATTAAAAAGCCATTGTGTCTCGCGTGGATCCAGGTGGATACGAAGGGTTAATAGAGAATAGAGAAACACAGAAAAAAAAAAAAAAAATCGTTCACCTCATTGTTTCATATTGATTTGGACTTACTATTCGTTGTAGTCGACACGTGTCTTAAATCCGTGATAATATCAATATCTGGCGCATGTTATGTTAACCTTATTATTCATCTATTTTCTTACTTTACGTATGTTTTTCTTTCGGGAAATGATTGTAAAACTCTCATGCCGTTATCATTTCAGTGTGTTTATGTTAAAACGTGTTGTCTCGAGAAAAATGACAAGAATACAGAATGATATCATCATACACACTTTTATTGTGCCATATAAACAAAATAAAGCAAAGTTTCCGACGGCGTCTGTTAGAGATAATCTGAAAGACACCTGTCTTAATTTGACTGAACAGACAGCTGTGCTGCTGGAGAGTTTGTTGCGCCATTTCTTCTTCCCAGTTAAAGCACTAGGAAGTGGTGAAGGGCAGGCGTTTTGGGGGACTGCCTAATGTAATTTTGACGATCGAAAAGAAGTGATTCTCAGCTTAATTTGATTTTGAGGAAGAAAAATGTTTTTTTAGGTGGCAGCATTGGGTTTCGCAAAAATAAACACTGATTTGTCTAATTGAAGAACCCAGTGAAGGTGGGGTAATTGAATTCTTTTCATTTTGACAGATCAGCCACTTTCATTTCGTTATTTACGTTGTTGAGCAGACGAATGTACTCGTAGTTGTATATATATAATACTTATGTTTCATGCTGCATTATATTCGAACGCAATGTGAATTGTTACTGAATAAGTAAATTAAATTTTTCAAACTTGTGCAATGAAGCAATGGATTAGGAATTTTCTTAAAAACCGTAGGATTGTGATTGAACTTGGATGTTGGTTGCTTTATTTACATCTCTAACACCAGTTATTCATACAGTTAGATAATAGAATTATTAAAATGTATGGTTGACGTGTAAAAGTGTTTGTCTAAACCTACTTATAGAAATAAAATCAATTATCAATACGAAAAGTAATCAGAAATCATTTATTTGCAAAGTAATAATTTAGTAGTAGTAGTAATTTATTTATGCAATAACTATTTGAAAGAAAAAAATCTTTTTAAGATCAAAACAGCTTTGTATGTATATCCTTGTTGCCATATTCTTCAGGAAGATTTAAAAAAAATCTTAAGTAAAATATTATAAAATAAACAAATACTGTGTTCTGTCAAAGCTAAAGTTAAAGCTTGGTTTATTATCTAGACTATTCTAGACAATCAACCAGAGATTAGAGCAATTATACCTACTTGTTCTTGGAATCATTTAACTGTTTGTTTAAGCTAAGCAACGCAGTTAATTATTTTACACGTATCATCAAATACTTTGATTTATTGGTACCTACGTGACTTTTGTGGTTTTGATAACGAAAACTTCTGAAAAGAAATACTGCGAGATTCTTGAAAGGCTGTCAATGCGGTATACTAAGTCCCAGAAATAAAATTGTTCAAGTCATCATTAGAAGCCAAAGTGTAGCCAACATTACTTTGTCCGGTATGGAACAGGAAAATTGTATACAACCCCATCATTTACCAACGACAAAATGAGCATAAATCCAAATGATTGCTAGAAATTATGCAAAATGACAAGCAAAAGGATAAGATAATACAAAATTTGAAGTTCTTACATTTGCAAATAACTGTGTATACGAACACAGGGAGCGAAAAACACATCAGTTAAATGTATTTCAACATTTTCCTTGAGCTAACAAAAACAAAAATACCTATCACAAAAACAAAAAACAAAAAAACAACTTGATAAACAAAAGAAACTTACCATTTTAATATAATTTATTATAACCAGAACTAGACTGTAAATCAAAGAATTAATTAATTAAAAATAAAACAGAATTGAAAGCAGCCAGTCACTTGATACCAAATAATGACGATGTAAAATGAGTGATTACAGCCATGTTTCGCCTCCGTATCTCTGTTATCACCAACCGAGGGTAATCCGTATGCAAATTGAAGGAAACCTATGTCTTAGCTTATGATTTGTGCGTATGTCTGTGATTTGAAGCAAGAAGAGATTGGAGGAGAGGGCGTAGAAGCAGGATGGGAACTAAATTACGAGAACTGACGGAGAATTAATATTACAAGGTGAAGAAGATTCTAAAATTACCTGCAAAAAATAAGACAATCACAAATATAATACGTAAAAAAAATACTTTACCGCGAAAGTAAAAAAATCATTATGAGAGAAATTTAAGAATCTTTTAGAAGCATAACTTTCTTTTGCACAATTCAAGCAAAGATCAAAATGACAATCTTTATCATGTCGTTATTGAAACTGCTTCGTCAGTTAAATTCTTCGCAACGGAGGACAGTACAAAACGCTTTTAAAAAATTGGATCGCGTGACGATTCTATTCAGACTTAAACTAAGTAGATCAACAACAAAAAAGACAGGTTTTTTACAACCAATAACAATCATTTACTGCCCGCATAACCTTCGCCCAATCAACTTTAAATATATTAAAGAAGGTATTATAATTCAACTGCAATAATAGATAGATTTTACACAGGGTGACACAATGAGACAATTCCAAATAAGGAACTGGTAAGGTTAAGGTTGGATGCCCCTTGGCTAGGTGGAACGACGATGCCAGTGGTTGATGATTAATTTAAAAAGCATGCAATTGGAGAGGCCTATGTCCAGCAATAGACTGCCTACAGACAGATGGTGACGATGATGAAATAGAGAAGCAAAAAAAAATTAAGTTGAACATAATAAATACAATCTAATTTGTGCTACATTTACGGAACGGACACAGGTTGCGCAAGATGACCAAGATAAACATAAACAACATTCGCAATGTGAATGTCTCGTGAATTCTCTAAGGGTATTGACATACAAAATATTTGCTGTTGATTTCTTAAGAGCTCGTAAAGGAAATCCGGCATAGAAGCAGGATCCACCTGAGTGAGCCATTGCGTGTTCATTATGCAACTGAGGTCAAACTTCAGCTCAATCAGGTTTCAGTGTGTGGGGCCAAAAAAGCCTGCGAAGGTCCTACGGCAAAAATGCCTTCAAAATTCACATAGTTTGAAAATAAATTATCAAAGATAGTAAGAGGGTTCGTTTTTTTCTCCATAAGTAAATATAATAAGTATATATAATAAGTAAAGAGAAAAAAAAAACGAACGACAAGAGCAGAGACTTTTTCTATAAAGATATCAAAGCAAAAAAAAAAAAAAAAGTAAAATACATAGTACCCGAATAATACACAGAAGATATTTTCATTAAACCTCCAAAGAGTTAGCAGGAAAATCCAGCGTTATCTCCTAGTATACAGCATCATAAAAATGCACATGTCTTCAAACAACGATGGTGATGACAATTATGACAAAGAACTTTTTCATCATTGTGTGCAAAGGATTTGGAGGATTCCAGAAAACTGTTCATCATTGAGTGATAAGACCAATGACCTTACTTCATTGGTTCACTAGTTTTTGACAAAGGTGATGAAGAAAGGGTGTCTGTTACTGTGCAGTGATGAGTAAGATAGTGAAATTGGGATTTCTATTGACTTTCTCGATTAGATTCGGGTGCCTATTGATTCTATTGTGACGAGTAAAAGTGTCTTAATCGACTGGTATTAAGTGAATGAGTACTATGATTGCAGATATCGAAGTGTCTGTTATGAGAACTATATTTTTTTTGTGAAAATCTTGATGGATGTCCTCCGCTCTTTGGCGGGTGGAGGGGTCTGTCAGACTTTCACTGACTAAATTACACGGTGTTATCTCAACTATATCTGTCCTGTTAGCTGCAGAACTCGCGTTTTCTTCTCTCTCCCGCCAGGAATTGGCCCATGCGGCTTTCAGGTAGACCCCGTAACCCACAGCGACCATCACCATATAAACCATGCTTGGATTTGGACTTGGTCTGTATTAGTCTTCATAGCTGCAAACAGGGCTGCTGTCTAACTTTTTAAGTATTTGATTTTGTTTTAGAAACTCTAGAATTACTTACTAATCTATTTGCTTTTTCATTCCAAGCTTACACAAGACTGCTTACATCTCAATGTTTTTCTTGATATTGGCAAAGTATTAACAAAGACTACCATAAATGGTTTTGCCGCATCTGTGTTAAGGATATCAGGTATAAATGTTATTCCCCAAACAGTAAATAAAAATAATGATTTGACATTACAGCGTTCGCGGGCAACGGTTGTCGACCCACGCAAAAATAATGTTTTTTTTATTGTGATGCTAATGGCAAACATAAAGGTGTATCGTCGTAAATATTGAGAGAAATCATGATTTTATTAGTTTTCATTTATTTTAATTTTTATCTCAAGTTGCTCAAAATATAATAGCAGCAACATTATGAATATGTTTTTCTTTGGATCCACAAGATTTTATATTGCGTCAATTCATAACTCCGGAGAAAAATTTTGAATATTGACGATTTTTTTTTATGGTCCTGTGATCTGGTTTAGGTAGGTTATGTTGTTCAAAAACTTAATATTCCTTATAACCAGTTGAACACGAATGATTCTGGGTTTTTAATTAACAAAAACTATTGAAGAGATTTTTTTTATAATTTGCAGTTTATTCTTATTTTGATAAACCTGCCACTTATTATTTTTTATAGTAACCCTCATAATTTAATTTATTCTTAAATTATTTCGTAAGGTTTGTGATGATAGCCGTACCTACTTTTGAAACCAAAAACAGAGCGAAACACCGTTTCTTGAGAAGTATGTGTGGCATCTACAATGCATCAAAGACTTGCCGTCACAAATCCTGCATCGCGCATAGTTTACCGCGCGAATAGCGTACATATAAACAACATCCCGACATCAACCGTCGGGCAGTTGCCCACCAGACATCACCCGTCTGGTCGGAGGATCCTCTCTTTTCCATAGAGTATGATTGAACTTTACACCCTGTTCCTCATACCTCTATACATGTATGGTGTAACTATGAAAGATAGGCTGAGGAATGATGTGGTAAGGCAACGTTGCGGTTGAAAAGAAGATGTAGTGACAAAAATTTAAAAGAGAATGCTTAGATAATTTTGTCATGTAGAAAGGATGAATGAAAGGCGACTAACTAAAGGTATATTTTCAGGCAGATGTGAGTGAAAACGCCGGGAGGGGACGCCCTAGAAGGACATTTAGTGACCTTATTGGTGAAGAAAGGTCAGGTGCGTAGTACTCGAAACCGGTGTATCGCAATTGGCATGTATGACCAAACCAGGCGTTTTGTACTTTCTGCCTACCTCCATGGGAAGACGGTGTGAGTTTATGTACGTATGTATTAAACTAACAGATTTACATGCACTTGGCATTCTCGTTGCTCTAAAAGGGAAACAATTCGTGAGGATATTTTTCGCAAATCTTCGATAAAATCTGTAAAAAACATGGCATACATGATACATCACCATGTGGTTGCCATAATAATTGCCAAATATATGTTTGAAATTCATTGGTCGTACGCTATGGTCGCACTAAATGCCTATAAGTGAAAGTTACGACCAGAATGGTCGCGAATTACTAAGTAACTATGTTTCATATAATGTTGCATGTTGTTATGTAATGTCAGTGGTTACAAATCAAATCTATATATATAAAAATCAATTGCTGTTCGTTAGTCTCGCTAAAACTCGAGAACGGCTGGGCCGATTTAGATGATTTTGGTTTTTAAATATTTGTCGTAGTCCAGGGAAGGTTTAAACGGTGAGAAAATATGGAAAAAAAAACTATTAGTGAACGGCTGGACCGATTTCGCTAATTATTTTTTTGTTGTGTTTGTTATTATCAGGAGAAGGTTGGACGGTAGGTAGGGTAGGTAGGGTCGGGTAGGGTAGGGTAGGGTAGGTAGGGTAGGGTAGGGTAGGTAGGGTAGGAGAGGGTAGGTAGGGTAGGGTAGGGTAGGTAGGTAGGGTAGGGTAGGTAGGTAGGGTAGGTAAGTAGGGTAGGTAGGGTAAGGTAGGTAGGGTAGGGTAGGGTAGGGTAGGTAGGTAGGGTAGGTGGGGTGGGGTAGGGTAGGGTAGGTTGGTAGGTAGGGTAGGGTAGAGTAGTGAAGATTATACTATATTTGCTTTGCGCGTAGACAAACTGCCATAGTCAAATAGCTTTTGACAGAACGAAGTCTGTCGGGTCAGCTAGTCGGAAATATATATCTTTAGGTAGGTACTTGGATGCTTAGCTGTCGATTATCTATTTGTAGGTTATTTCCGCCTGAATTTAATAGAAGTAACCCTATTTTTTGTAGATCTTGGATTAGAAACAGTCGTAAACATAAAATCACATCATCACACCTGTATCTGTTTCCTGGGAGGACAGGCAGAGGTGTACAGTACACTTACATTTTGCTAATTAGGTATGTTCCTATCCATGTTATAGGAGGCGAGCCTATTACCATTAAGGTGTATCCACACATATCAAGGCTGTTCCCGCCGGGACGTGTCGCGGCCGTGGCACACACAAGGCAGGTACTGAAGCTCCGTCGCCGGCTCTGTGTGAACGAGTTCATATAAAATGTTCAGACATGATACCATATTTTTTGAGCCCCTGACTGAGCTCGGTCCATCCACGTCACGGACACGGGCCTAATATGTGTAGATAGACCGTCGACCCGGCACAAAATCAAAAGTCATTTATTTATTCAAACTAACCTGACAATCAGTACCTACTTTTCGAACGTCAAAATTACATGAGACAGTCCCCCAAAACGCCCACCCTTCACCACTTCCTAGTGCTTTAGCTGGGAAGTGGCGGAACAAACTCCCCAGCAGCACAGCTGTCTGTTCAGTTACAAAATCTTGATTCTATACAATAGTATGCGTAAAAAAAAAAAAAAACTGTCATATGTCAGTTAGCACACGACTATATACCAAAAAAAAACATTGAAAACTTTACTCAAGTAGAAATATAAAATATAAACGTAAACAGAACTTAATACTTAAATAACAGCCTCCAGGTATAAAGGGTGTGCCTGATTTCATATAGCTATTTATAGCTGTAACTCGAAGTCACAAATGATAAACTAGGACCATCGAAGTAAAATAAATAAACAGTTAATTACTAATAACAATAAAAAAATCATGGTCAGCAAGACGACCAGTTATCACAAGCAGTACCCGTTCATGAGCATAACGCAAAGATCAGCCACCACCCCTCTCACCATATTAGAAAGAAGAGGAGGTAACCCGTCCCCCGACGCTACCGCTAGCAGTGACATCTAAGTGAGCATGACGAACTTGCTGCTGGTTGCTCAGGGAAGAATAATAAGATCAATTGTCGAGGTTGCTAGCTAACCACATACGAGTATAGCAATACAACTCATAATTTGACTATATACATATTTTGATTTTGGGGCTGCACCTAAATTTTTCCTGATAAAAAAACTCAAAAACACTGGTCTACTTGGAGATTAAACCTAGGACCTCATTACCTTAATCATAAATGTAATTGATCTTTACACTGCCATTGTTGTACACACATCAGCTATTATTTGTTTAATAATTGTCCGTTTTATTTTAAGTGCAGCAGTTTTGTTGGGTAATGCGGAAATATATTCAGCAAAACCATGTGTGTTTTGCGCATGTTTGTATGTTTTTGTGCATGTGTGTTTGCTTGCGTTCATGTGTGCAATGTTCATGTGTGCTAGCCCTGGTAATGATTGATTCGTGTTTTTCTATCGATCGTGCAAAATTTATTATATAAGGTTACACGCCAGACATTCATAAAATGTGGTTAGTATTCCAGATTTGGTTTTGGTATCGAGTTTATCATCCTTTGTCTCCTGCACTTTAGTGTATGTAAACTCTATGGTGCTAAGAAAATATATGAAATCTTTTACATATTTGTGCATTTACACAAAAATAATGTTCTATGGTCTTGAACGCAAAATCCATACTAATGATAAAATTGCGAAAGTAACTGTCTGTCTGTTACCTTTTTACGCCTAAACGACTGAACCGATCGTTATGAAATTCGACAAACAAGTAGGACATAATTATATAGGGTTAGGTTTTGAGAGCAGTGGTGGGGAAATAATTTACACAAAGTAAAGCGCGTGTCAGGGTTCAAACCGTTTCAGACCGTTGCCACTGGGCCACCACTGGTCAGGGCCTCAAGTCTGCTATTACAATAGTGTCAGAATGGTCTCGCCATTGTGAGTATTTGACAGTGTTTGTATGGCAAATCTGTCAAAAAACTCACAATGAAGAGACCATTCTGACACTATTGTAATAGCAGACTTGAGGCCCAGGTCAGTAAGGTCATATGTCAAATTTAATTTAATTCATCTCAACCTTGCCAGCTGGTCTTGTTTTATATCATAGCCTGATACCATTGTTTTATTTAATTACAACATTACACATGGACTAAGAATTGATTGCCATATAAAAATAATTGATGGTTTGAATCTTAGTGGCTACGTATAAAAATGTTAACAATGGGTGTCGTAGGTAAGTGCCAATTGTTCTGCCGGACATATTTATCCAATATTGGTTCTATAGCTAAGTTACATAGGAATGATAGATAGATAGATATACATACAAGATATACATAGATCGCTGCTAATATTTTTGAACGATGTCTGATGTCATTCTGCGGGGTAAGTGCATAACACAATTAAGTATAACGGCAATGCCTTCCATTTTGACAATTTAACAACATTCATCACAACATTTATCGAGCAGACGAAGTTTTCAAACAAATACAGGGTGTAAGGGACAGCCCTCCGCAGAGTGATGGGGGGAATTCAGTATACCATACTAAGATGACTATTACATGAAATTATTTCAGGAACGTTATAGGAATCCAATAAACCTTATTTGTTTTATTACCTCACACGCAATGTATCGTTACCGTGGCAAAACGCACGTAGCGAATGGCAGCGCAGCGAGCCTTCGACCGCTCTCCCCGCCACGGGGCGCGGTGAGTTCGATGAACTCTGTAGCTAGGCAGAAATTGAACAGCTGATTTCGCGCGTCGTTCTTTAGAGTATTTCAACATCCATTGCAGATTTTTTTATTTTAGCTGTTTTATTTAAATAAATGGAGTGGTGCGTACAGAGAATGTAATTTTACATTGAAATAAAGGAATAGTAACTGAAAACACTATTATAAAAATAAAAAATAAACCTGAGAAAATTTCCGGTGGAATATGATTCAAAATAATGAGCTGAATGCACCCTGTTAGCTTGCGGAGGGCTGTCCCTTACAAACTGTTGGCTATTGTTGGATGGGTCTTTCAAAAATATTGCGGGTTTGTGAAAACAATTTTTCGATTAAGGGATCCGTTTCTGAAATATTAGGCTTTACAGTGCAAATTTTTGTTGGAGATAAGTGTGTGTCCCCTGCCAGCTATATAGTTGTACATGGATATGTAAAAAAAATAACAGCAGTAGTATATATAACGAAATTAAAAGGAAAATGAAATGAAATCGTTTATTCTGTAAATAGGATATCGTAATCACTTTTACACGTCATATAAAAAATATAAAAACAAGCTTGGGGAAGTCGACATTTCCTATCTGACTATCCCTGAGAAGAAATGGCGAAACAAACTCAGGGGTCAAAGACTCTTAAAGTCCAGACATAATCTTGGTCAGATCATGTGAGGACCATGTAGATTCGTGTCTGAAATGGTCTTTTGAGGAAAGAACCACACAATTTTGAGTGGACCTGTCCAGTCAGTGCAAGCATTTGTTAGTAAACGTGTAGCTCAACTCAAACTAAACACAACAACGAAAACTATCACAGACAAGTCAACCAACTTACATTTACAGTAGAAAAACATGTTCTCCCAATTCTCCCATACGTACATTCCTTATGGAAGAACATGTTTTTCAACTAAGATGTTAAGTTTGTTCTTGGGATAAATTCATACCAACTACGGAACCCTTCATTGTGCGTGGTCCAACACGCATTTGGCCGGTTTTTGTGGTTGTTATAAATGTCAAAACTGTTATAAATTTAGTTTTATTTGTATTTATTTTAAAGTGATTCCTATCTAGCCAATTGATTAAATCTGTCAATGCAATGTTATTTACGAATAAATCTTAACTATTTTACTATTAACTAGAGTTTTCTCTTTTGACACGGTAGTATCATCGGCAAACAATATTATACGTATATTGGTTCGTGAAGTTGGGCAGTTCGTTTATATATATTTATAAACAATAAGGGGCCAAGGACACTTCCCTGTGGTATGCCAAAGTACTTTCAAAGGTTTTCTGAGTGTTAGTTTCGAAATACATTTTTTTAACCTCCGTGCATCGTTGTCGGCCTCTTAAGTAGCTTTTGAAACAACTTTAAGCAACGCCTCCAAAGTACAACTTTTTGTTCAAAATACATCTTTTAATGAGCTCTGTCTTACGTGAGAAGTCAATTCGGACTTCCTCAATGGTATTAGGTAAATAATATGAAAAAAACTTAATTAAAAAAAATACTGGTTATATATAATTAGATTAAAGTACACTACCGAATTTTGCATATTTATCAGAAATTCTGAATAATTCTGTTTGTGATGTTTTAAATATTGACACTAACTGTACCGTTTACTGGCGTTTACTAACAGAAAAAATACAGGTTTTAAAAGGAAAATGTCAACAAGCTGATAACGGTTAAACAGCGGTCCTAAGGAAAGCGGTTTTAAAGTAAACCAACCTCTCCACCAAAAGTCATTTGAATCCTTATTATCTCCTTGCAATAAAATAGAAAATTGCACAAAACAAATGCAATCTTCCTCAGGGGATTAACATTTTTTGATTGTCTTTATAAATTGATTGTTAAATTATTGTGTTGTGAATTCATTACTACTGTAGTTTTGTGATGTACTATAGTACCTATTTTTAATGTTATTAGCTTACCAAAACGGGAAGCATGCTAGGGATACATAGCTAAATCATAATAAGTACTAATATTATACTTAGTAGTATAGACAACTAGCTCAGTGTCAGTTTTATCATCATAGCGTAGGTAGTTCTTGGTAATCACTGGGTCGCGAATTCGATCCCTAGACAAATTCAGATTGGAATATGCTATTCGCAACAGTGGATTTTAATGCCAAGACTTTCGTACTAGCGTACCATTCAAACAGTTTCTCGAATCAGCGTATTCGCGACAACGTCATTCGATATAGCGGTTTTCGACTTAATGTGTTTTCGAACTGGCGTACCACTCTTAATTTTTTTCGAAATAGCGTGCGTCGCAAAAACGTCATTCGAATCTTCATATCACTCCCAGGCTAGTTAGCCAAGTTTTGACGTGCCACTTGCGAAGCGTGTTCATCCTAACCGTCTTATTCATAATAAAGTTATCCGCTTCATTAACCAATTTTAGCCATATAACTGTTTTGTCCCTTTCTGTCAAGTTAAAATGAAGTTTGACTGAAAGGGACAAAATAGTTCGATAGCTAAAATAGGTTAATGAAGCGGATAACTTTATTATGAATAAGACGGTTAGTATCTACCTACCTCTTTTTAGTCATTGCTTAGCAACATGAAACATGAGGAAAATAATAAAAATTAAAACATAAAAGAAATACTTTGCTAACTTTTCAGATTGCATTCACAGACCCAAATATATTTTAAATAGTTAAAAAATATAAATACCTACCTACTTACTTGGATTTTTAAAACAAAAAATTGTTACATCACTAACAGACACTTCAATGTTATTCATTTGTATAGAAAAAGCCACGGTAACTAGTCTTCAATCTGACCAACTTCACGAGAAAAACTAAAAAATAACACAAGTGCTAAAACAAGTCAGAAACAAGTCTCACTAGATACTACAAAGCTATTCATTTGGATGCAGTAGGTATATTCTAAATATAGCTCTTAATATTATAGTCAATGACATTTTGATTGTAAAAATATAACGATCATTGCCGACACGTGTTATTTTTTACACACTTATGAAGGTAGTTGTAAATTTTTTCTATCCATTACTAGGTTTGCAATGTTTGGTCGGTACTTAGTGCAACGTATAGCATGTAGGTAAGCAACTATGTAGTGGGTAACTTAATAAGACAATTGGATAAGTGTCATTGGAATGTGACAGTCCACACATTAATTCGATCCAGACTGTCCCTTACTGTCCTCCCCCAGCGACGTCCTAAGCCGATGTTCGTACCCCACAGGGGACCGATGCCTTTAGCGCGTAGTCGCCTACCGTAATACAAATAAACACAGAATAAAGTTATGCTACCAAAGTTATTCCTAGGATAACTTTATTCCGTGTAAGGCCGTTAGTATATAAGTTTATGCCTTCTTACTCTTCTTACTCAATTTTAATTTTAGTTGAATTATAACTTTGAGTATAATTACTTAAACCCAAATGTTTGCATGTCACAGTATTAGTGTTATGGATCTGTATTTATTTATGTTAAGACCGAAATTGTACCAACACTTATGGCAAATAAATTGATTTGAAAGCAGACGACTACCTCCTAGGTTGACCTGCGAGATGCCATTTTTTAACCGTCTTCACAAAAAGGAGGAGGTTCTTAATATTTTTTTTAAATAATAACAGGTCACACACCCTTCACACACACACACATACTCGTGCTTCAGAAACGAGACTTTTAATCACAAATGTTTTCAGTGTTATTTAATTCTAGACAAGAACTATTATTATTTTACAAAGTGTAATTGAATTATCTGAAACCCTCATATGAGATCATTGTAGTCATCAATAAGACCAGGTTTTACTATGGGATCATGGAAATTGCAATTTATGTTTGCCTAACTTGACAAAATGTAAGGAGCAGCTTTTTATACCTTTTTAATATTTTAGAAATCAAAATGTTTTATTTCACATAAACCTACATGGGCACTTATGAAACGTCAGAAGCTAGGGGCACGGTTCCAATTGGTCGTTTTCTATGGAGAAGAGCCGGCAAGAAACTCCACGGTTACACTTTAAAAAATAATTGGCTTTACAATATTTTCAAATAACTTAACAAAATAGAAATTTGTTAACAAATCTACAGTCTATTAGGCCTACCACGTTCTCGCATTCACAAAATAGTTTGTTCCATTCTTGTTTTTGTTTTCACATCATTGTATGCTAAAATCTTACATTCAAAGTTATGAGTACCTACTTATTATGTAGATTCATAACATGAACCCGGATTTATTTTGTGTTAATCAGAAAAAAAGATTCAATAAACTTGACTTAACTAGTCCTACAGCAAAAAATACTGTAGATACTAACTGCTAAGTAACTAAAATTATTATCTTTCCTGTCCCTCACACACTGTGTGCGCTCAACGCTCTCTTGGACGCTAAGCCTGACTGTGATGTGCTCGCGGATGAATGGAAGAAGATCTTGTCAGTATGTCTGGAGTATTGTGAGATGAGCGTATGACTTTCGAGTAGTTGTATACTTTGTTAAACTGCTTTCAGACTACGCTATAGTATATAGCTCATAGCACAACAATATCGCGCACCATACATTCCAATAATACTGTACAGTGTGAACGTGTCCATAACAATGTATGGTGCGCGATATTGTTGTGCTATGAGCTATATGTTATTATATTATAGCGTAGTCTGAAAATTTGATCCAAAGAGTTGTATTGATGATTTTCACCGCCGAGGCGAGCCCAGAAAAAGATGGCGAGATGACCTGAACGCGAGGTAGCGCGGGAAAAGAGTTCCTGGAAGGATTTGGGCAGGCCCAGCAGCGGGACAGAAGTATTGCCAAACAAAAAAAAAAAAACAAAAAACTAAATTCTCGCATCGACGACTAATAGGTAGATGATTCGTTTGATTTTGTTGAAACCACAGATAGTCACAGCTTTAGTTGAAATCAAGGTGGACTAGGTTGAATGTTCGAATCATAAACAAGTTTAAACACTTTTTTATGCAATATATTAACTTGTAACAAGAATTATTACAACACATATTATATGTAATTTTATTATAATTTATTACGGATGCGAGACATATTAATAAATAACACTCAAAGTGATCGTGCTCCAGTTATTGAATAGATACAAGGTTTTTACCGAGTTTTTATCTCTGAACATAAAGTAGCAAGTGACTTGATAAATAACCGTTCTAGTTCTATCTACCTAAGGCCTGAAACTGCGTCAAGGCTCCTACAAACAGCGACACGCGACGCGACACAAAGGCACCTTGTCTCTCGTCTGTTCGTAGGAGCCTTCAAACGGATGCCCACGCGGTTCCAAATATCGATGTTTATTTATTAATTTAGAAACTTCACATAATCTTTTCAATAATTGATATTATATACCTACAAATCTAATTCCAACTCATTATTCGCGTCTTTTGTAGACATGATATTTATTCAGATTGTTACTGTAGTTGTGATGATGGCAATCATGTCATTTGATTTAATGGTTTTTTTTTTTAAATCTTCTATAGGTATAGATTATTTTCATTTTGTGAATGTGAGGACGATTTAGACCTAGTGGACTGTAGATTTTTTGACAATTTCTATTTTGATAAGTACCTGGTACTTGTTAAAAGGCCTACACTGTCCTCCCATACCTATTAACACTGTTATTTGAAAATATGATACAAAACAATTATTTTTAAAAGAGTAACCGTGGAGTTTCCTGCCGGCTCTTCTCCGTAGGAAACGTCGAATTGGAACCGTGCACCTAGCTTCTGACGTTTCATTAGTGCCCATGTATATAGCTTTATGTGAAATAAAATATTTTGATTTGAAATTCTAAAATGTTAAAAAGTTGTAAAAAGCTGTTCCTTATATTTTGTCAAGTTAGGCAAACATAAATTGCAATTTCATTGATCCCAAAGTAAAACCTGGTCTTACTGATGACTACAATGATTCCATATGAGGGTTTCAGATAATTCAGTTACGATGATGATGCAATATGCGATATGCAATCGATCCTGACTATGGTCATTCCTCCTGACTGCTAAGGGGTAATATGAAAGTTGAAGTCTGATCTTTAACATAATATTAGTCTATATTTTCATGTCTTAAATAAAATAGCAAGAAATCTATGATGACCTCTCAAAACGGTAAAGGAAAACATCGTGAGGAAATCGGAATGCAATGAACCAAAAAATCGTAGATGTGACATTCCCAACCCGCACGGCTCGCGTGGTGAATTACGGCCTGTGTCCCAGTAGTGGAAATGTTATTGGCTGAAGATGCTATGCTATAGAACTAACTAACAAATGCATCGCGTGCAGCTATTATCAAAATAATAATCAAACGATACACGATCGTAGTATTCGTAGATCGTTAGTTAATTCAATGTGCACGTGTCGTTTCAAGGTTTTGACGTTTAAGGTCGGAAGGTTTTCCTCTTAGAACACGTTTTTTCTTTAATCAGTTAGACTGAGTAAGATTGAAGTTCGTGCCAGTAGGTATTTTACATGAGCTTAAATGAATTAAAGGGACCGAGCTTCCCGCCTTGTATAGTGGATCTAGTAATTGCTTTGCCACGCTAAGACTGAATGCCACTTGTACGTCATAAAACAACAAGATCCATTTGTCTATGTAACAGTAAGATATTTTTAACCTTAGCGAAGTTTTAATATACAGGGAATTTGTCATCAAAAGTGGTAATGCAATTAATGGGTCGACTATACAAAATACAATTAATTAACAGGCGAATTTTCACAGACTTGTGTCTCATAAGCTTATATCCCGACATATTCCGAAGAATTACCAAACTTAAGTGGTAGTGGGCACATTGCTCGCAGAACAAATGGCCGATGGGACCGAAAGGTTCTGGAGTGGCGACCGTGTACCGGAAGACGTAGCGTTGGAAGGTCTTCCACAAGGTTGACCGATGGATGACCTTATGAAGGCTGCAGGAATCCGCTGGATGCGGGAATCACAGAACCGGTCGAAGTGGCGGTGCTCGGGGAAGACCTATGTCCAGCAGTGGACATCTTTCGGCTGGAATGATCATGATGAGACCCATATCTAATGACGATACACGTCTGTGAAGTTTCGTTAAACTGTATCAGATTTTACCTTTACTTATCTTCTAAAGCACAAACCTTTTAATGGCTATTCTGCAAAGATTATCGCCTTTGCAATGGGGGAAATGTGGGTGTATCTACATACACCTCTCCCAAACCCTTCTGGGAAAACAAGCGTGGCGTTGTGTTTTGAGTATGAGCCTCTTGAAGCTCAACTGGCTAATATTGCTAAGGCTTGCCTTTGCAATATTGATAAATAGTTGTTTGCGTAGGCCCTTTGTATGCACGCGTTTCTCTATGGTTTATTCGCCGTCTGTAGTAAAGGCACGGTCATCAGTGTTGTATGGATGACAGACATGTTTTTCTACGGCGCGGTATAAGGCTCGTACAGACTAGTGCGATATCGCGGGCGCGACGCGACACTAGTAGCACAATTTCTTTGTCGGTGCCTGTCGCGCCTGCGATATCGCGCGAGTCTGTACGAGCTTTTATTCGCCGTGTATAGGTACAGTCGTCAGAGTTGCGTGGATCATAATAGAAGCTTGTTGACTGACACTTTTTTCTACAGCGCGGTATATACGCCGTACCGTAAGGAAACCGTGCCGTCTAGGCCTTATTGGTAACAAGACTCCAACTTGAACATGTTGCATAACGTGAAGTGACAGGTAGCTAGCTCACTTATGAACATATTAATAACATTAACAAAATGTTGCATTTTATTGAGCGTAACTCATTATAGATAGCTTAGATGAAGAATAATCGCCATTCTGATTAATTACAGTTTGCTACAAAAGTTTCCTGTACCTATCGTAAGTAGAGTTGCCAATTTTTTTATGTTAAATATAGTATTTTCGAAGCCATTGCCTGAAAAATATAGTAGACACCCAAAAATAATATGGTAAGTATGTTTCGAAAGTATTTTATTTTTTTAATGCATATTTTTTGCTACTTTGAGCCTCTAATAAGTCTCATAACTAATAATTATTACACTCTACATAAAGTAGGATACAAAATAACATTCAGCTTCATCGATCATCTCGCAGTTTTGTATTGTTTTTTTTTTAAATTTATTTTTTAATATATAAAGTATCACAGACAGTGATACTTTATTTAAATTACAATCTAGCCTATTATCTAATAAGTAATTTAAATATGACTTAAACTGCTAAGAAATTATAAAATTAAGAAAACGTCCAATAACGTCTTTCTTATTCACTATGTTAGGGGGAAGACACTTGATTCATGTGTTCTTTATATTCATTTCAGTCATCACTTGCACTGCAGTTTATATTCACTCACACTGGACTAAACTAACTCAAAAGGTTTTATCCTTTTTAGTATTGAAATGAAAATATAGTAGTTTCGCCTACTTTATATATATATATTTTTTTTACTATGGGTTTGTTCTTGACTCTAGTCTAGGTCTGGGTGACAGAGACAGTCTACGATGGAGTGAGCTTACCCAGAAGAAGCCTGTTCACTCTCACTTTGAGTAGATATAATATTTTTTTTAAATATAGTATTTAGGCCTCTAATATAACCGGATACTATTATTATATAATAGGGTTGGCAACCCTAATCGTAAGTGTTTTAGTGATTTGTACTTACAAAAAAAAAAGACGTGTGGCACTCGGGGACTGCCGCGGTAAAGCTATTGCATAGCATTTTGTATCAACTTATGCAATTATAATTATTTATTTATTTAATTTATGCAGTATTTCTTTTTCTTTTATATTATTTTTTTTTTTTTTCGTTACGGAATTTCTGGATTCGGTCCCCGCGCTCAAGGCCCGCGATAGAAGCTATGCAATAGCTTAAAAACAAAATAAATAAGTGCTGAACGTCGTAAAAGTGTATAACTACGTAAACAAAGTCAAATACTATTCAAATATAAGCATAATAACAACTTTAAAATAGACGAAAGTGTTGAACCTAAAGTAATTTTAAATAAAAAAAGAGTGACAAACTGTTTTGACAGCGAAAAAATTCCATCTACATGAGTCATTTCCAACCGTCTAGTCAAGTTTAAAAATTGTTCAATTGGAATGGTATAAACTATTTGGCAAGTTTAATTAAGTCATTGTAGCCTTGCGGTGCAACAGCGGAACTGAATGTACTCGTAATCGACTGGTCGTGAGTTCAAACCCCACTATCAACAATCACTTTTTGTGAAGATCATAATTTTATAAACTAATATTTATAAGAATAAAATACGCAGTACACAGAAAAAAGAACTGCCAGAAATTATTAGATCACTAGAGGGTACTGGTGTAGTAAAACCGTCGGAGTGGGGAGCGTGAGGTTTTTTCGTTACGGAATTTCTGGATTCGGACCCCGCGCTCAAGGCCCGCGATAGAAGCTATGCAATAGCTTAAAAATATATTCTTAAAACTCATAGTCTACTTTCTCATCCGCATCCTATTTGCGTAACACACTATCAATCACAGTGTGAATGATTTTGAAGGTTATTGCTGATCCATTGCTCCATATGTTCGAAAATGTCGTCTGCTTTGCAACGTAAAGAACGCAATGTATGTTGTTGAACTGTCGAAATGAAAGCCATTGCTACTGTAAGTGTGTTACGCAATTACCCCGCTGACTTATAAACTGCAAGGAAGAAGGAAAGAAAGGGCGTTTTTGGGGGATATTATCATTTCGTTGTGTTTATGTTAAAACGTGTTGTCTCGAGAAAAATGACAAGAATACAGAATGATATCATCATACACACTTTTATTGTGCCATATAAACAAAATAAAGCAAAGTTTCCGACGGCGTCTGTTAGAGATCTGAAAGACACCTGTCTTAATTTGACTGAACAGACAGCTGTACTGCTGCAGTTTGTTGCGCCACTTCTTCTTCCCAGCTAAAGCACTAGGAAGTAGTGAAGGGCGGACGTTTTGGGGGACTGTCTTTTGTAATTTTGACGTCGAAAACTTTAGATTCTCAGCCCAGTTCAAACTGGGCTGAGAATCTACTGAAAAAAATGCACTCCAATCAAGTGACTTTTTAGCTAGATTGACGATATCACAAGATATCGTCAATCAAGCAACAATTAGAAGATCAAAATCTTAGTTAAGTTGATCATCACAACATGATTGCAGCAATACTAGTTTAAATGATTGAACGCTCAAACAAGTTTCTCGATTACCCTTAACATAACATCATTGTAGAAGAGTTAAAAAAGAGACAAGTTAAAAAAAAATGTTAACTGTAACAAAGTAAGTTAGTGGTGTCAATCACGCATTTTGATTACTTCAATAAAGATCATTGAAACTTTAATCTAATAATCTTGGTTGGAGCAACTATGTTTTGACTTGATTGCTGCAAATAGGTTTTGTGATAACTCCAATCAAGATCCCGTTTCAAATCTCAATCAAATAAAGGTAGTAGCTGTGATCATTGTGCTTGAGATAGGCTCAGATGCAAACAAGTTACTTAGTCAATCTAAACAAAATCTTGATTGTGGCAACTACTTTTTTTTTCAGTGAATAAATGACTTTTGATTTTGATTTTTGCATAATTATATCCAATCCTAGACATAACATTCTCAGAGAATAAATTGTTTAAAACATTGAAATGTTTACTTACCTACATACAATTTATCATTTTTGTGATCTTTCTTTTTGTGTTCCATAAATGACAAATTATAAGCTAAAATAGTCAGTCTGTTGTTTTATCCTCTTGAGACAAGTGCAGTCGATCAAACAGATTACCTATTAATTCAGTATTTTAGTAAAATACCCAAATTAGCATAAAAACTTCGCAGAATTACCGCCATCGGCACTAATTGCCATACATTTTAGAGTACCTATAATTATTAAAACATGGAAAAGGAGAAAAATGCGTGTGTCGCTTTTTTTTTTCGGAATTTCGTGCAGCAAATAATAAAAAGAGTCGAGAGAAGAGAGTAAAGATTTTGAGTTCTTGCCTATTGTCGTTACGTCTCAATGCACCTTAACTTGCTTCCGGAAACAAACCTACGAACTTTTCAAGGCAAACATCTTTTTTTACAGTGCTTGAAATGGCTCAAACCACGGATGCAAACCAGCTTGGAACGAGATCAATTTGGAGACTGACTAAGTAGGTACGATCGTTTGTTGACGATATTATAGATATTATCTTCATTTTAACTATTCTATAATTCCTTTATGAATACTTTTTACTGAATACCTAGCAAGCGAACGATATACAATCGACACTTTCGCTTTATGTAAATTTAACACATATGTTTGGATATTTTTTGTTCTGATTTCGAATAATCACGCAGATTTTAGTACCAGAGGAACATTTTGACAGAGTGTTTTCATTAATGCCTATGAAACCATTGACTAGCTTCAGATGCAAAACTAGGTATAACCATTTTATTGCCCTGACTTGCTCAAATGACCCATCCCAACAACCCGTTGGCAACTTTGTGTAGGAATGAGGACACATACCAGATTCCTAGGACAGGCTCAGTCTCAGATTATCATAATCTTAAAATTGATGAGCATCTTAAAAGTCCTGAACTTGCTCAAAACCCTTTACACAAACTCACGCTCAATAAATAAGTTTTAATATGCTCTAAACGGTATTAACATAACCACTTTCTAGCACTCAGTAAGGCCGGCTGAAACGAGTCAAACCTGTAGATTTTAGCGCTAACGAACGGACACAAGTATGTTATCGGCTCGTTTGCTAATTTCCTTCGAAGGAAATCTTGTTTCTCTTAATACATATTCGTAAAGTTTCTCTGCTGATTGGGCAAGTTATTTTTATCTGATGATAAAGCCAGCCTAAGTGATCCTTTTTTGGTCGTCAAATTTCATTACACTGGTTCCGAGTCAAGGGAGACTCGAAACCAGTGTAATGAAATTTGAGCACCAATGGGAGATCTTTTTTGTACGAATGGGCGGTTAAAATATTTAATGCGTCCTCATTATTTTCTTTGGTTTTCCCAACTGTAGTTGGTCGGTTTACACTTGCTACTAATTAGCAGTATTTTACACGTTACGACTGCTACCATCAGACCTCCTCATCCCCTGACTATCCCTGTCGACTGTTTCTGGATAACTATGTGGAATGCTCGCTCACCCAATGGCCGACCGCGGCGCGTACACTGTAAACTCGAAGGTAAATCGACCGGGCGGCTATTATTTAGCCAAGGGCCATGCAAAATGGATAATGATTTAGGAATTTATTCATAAATAATCAAACCGGTTAGACTGGTAACTCAAAATGTTTTTGTTGATATTTTTTTAGTACAATTCCATCGAGTATTGCAGAGATTCGTCCCACGCAAGACATTCAAAGAAATGTTACAAAAAGTTTTGTATAATACTTTGAAAAATGAAGATGATTAATAAGTAAATAATACTGTTAGGATTGTATATTCTATGGTATTGTGAGTAGAATGGGTGCAGCCTTCGGAAAAGGTAAATTGTGTCTCGTTATCTTGTAATTAATAAATTTATTCCAATTTTATCCCAATTCTATCTAATTTTGTCTAATGTTATTAAATTTTATCTAATTTTATCTCATGTTATCTAATTTTATCTTTTTTTTATAATGGGCTCTCGTAAGAGAGTTTTTAAGAAATAATTGAAGAAATGTCTTGGATCCCTGTTTTAAGGCTGTTTGCATCCGCAGGATACGCCCACTGGCCACTACCCTTCAGGCTCCTGGGTCCAAGATAATGGGCACTGATAAAATGGTGCAGTCCATCAGCAGACAGTAGAAGTGTGATTAGAGTAGCCTCCACCATAGCCTCCACGATACGTAAATGTAACTACGAAGACCCCTGGGCTGTTTGCCAGTACCTTTCTGATCAGCTAATACTAGATACTCATACAATAGTTGTCAATATTGTACTAACGAGTCCTCGTGTGACATTGCGACAATGGTTCTCAGAGCTGTTGAGTTGTGTGAACTGAAGAAACAGATGAACTAAAGACGATAAAAAGAAAAGAAAATAAAAATATATAGATACAGTACTGTTTTTGCACCAGAAGTCGAGATGTTGGTGTGAATTTTAGTTCATGACAACTAATTTTATTCCATACCTTTTTAATAGCGATTAAAAATAGTCAGATTCAGTTAGAAAGTTTAAATTTTAGTTTAAAAACGTCAAATTCAGAATAGCAAAATTGCCATTTTCACTAAATTAAAAACTCAGTGCAATCTTAGTGCTGTCAAACTAAAATATAGTTAAGTTGTGTCACTTTACTCAATTTCAGAGTAGGAAATCGTCGTTTGACAGGAATAAACTGAATTTTGGTGGTTTTTAGTCTAGTTTAGAGAATTTTGTGACAAGAGAATCGGCACTATTATATGGCAGGTCTATTTAACTACAACCAAAAATACTAAGTCGTACATTTTACACTAGCCGGTACCCGGGTTGGGTAACACGGGTACCTACTTACCGTTTACATACAACAATATCCGGCAAATGCTTATCGATTCTAAATGTTGTTTTAGCCATGAATTGTACTCGGTCTAGTTTTATAAGCAATCTAAGAAAATCACAGGCGGAAATATTTATGTTTTCTTTTTCTACCTCTCACAACAAGAACTCTAGCAACAGAACCCGTTATGTTTCAACCAACTTCTGGAAACTGAAGACGGAGCATTTTTAGGGTTCAGTACTTCCGAATGAAAAAACGGAACCCTTATAGGATACTCGTGTGTTTGTCTGTCCGTCTGTCACAGCTTATTTGCTCAGAATCTAATGGACCGATTAACTTGGATTTCGGTATACCTATATGTTAATGAATTTTTGTAACCCAAACACGGACGTGTAACGTAAATAAATAAATTTTGAATATGGGATCTCTCTTTAAAATAAATATTTTTAAAGTAATTACGAAATGGATGAAAATTTACCATTAACGGCTTATCTCCAAAACTATTTAGACTAATTAAAAAAAAAAAAAAACTTTGTTCTATAGGTACTTATAGATAGAAAACCTATAAGAACTCTATGGTCTTAAATTAACATGGTAAATCTCTCAATATTGTGCGTACAAACTTACATTTGCAGTTGTAATGTATGGGAGAACATGTTCTTCAACTACAATGTTAAGTTTGTTTTTGGGATAAATTCATCCCAACTACGGAATCCTTCATTTTGCGTGGTCCGACACACCCTTGGCCGGTTTTTTACGTCTACTTATTTATTTATTTATTATTCACAAAATCCACAGCTCTTTGAAATTATAACTTAAAATATATAAGCTAGTCTTACAGCCAATTACGGATTTACAATTTAATAGGAATACAATACATGCAGCAGAAACAAACATAGAATTATCCAACTAAGCATTTCTAAGTGTACAGGTGTGTGAGTTATTCAGTACTTTCCACACAATCATGAAAATGCAGGTGGATTACGACTTTCTTCGGCTACTTATTACTGAGAGGAGGTTCGAGTCTTAGCAGTAGGTAAATTAAAGGTTAATAATGTAAGATGTTGGACTGTTGGTATAATAAAGACTGTGAATAAACATTAGGATCAAAGTCAAAACGAAAACAAAAAAGGAAAACAATAGACATAGGTTATCGTAAGCATAATATAAAGTAACAGTATTACGTCTCGGCAGTGGCCTTGAAATAATTACCTACGGCAGCTCGGTAGATAATCCTTCCGCATCCGTGCGTAACTGCCGCGCATTCGAGGCTGTTGCGTACTGGTATACACTGAGATTTCGAAGCGCGTCGTTTCGGCCGTTTTTTATGAAGGCGTAATACTGTTACTTTATTATACTGTGTCGTAAGTCACGTTAAGGGAAATTTAAAATCTACACTTTTACGACTTTTTTATTGTTTACGTTTGAAATGCGGTCGATGTTACTGGATTTAGCCAAGTAGCCAAGCCAGTAAACATCTTTTCTGTGATGATTTAGATCGTTTTTACAATTACACTAATGAGTATATAGTTAACTAATTATAATAGCTTTAGATCATCCATGGATAAATGAGTGTTCGTGTGTTAGCTAATAACTAGAAGCACGATATCTTTAGTAAGTTTCGCTTCCACAACAAATAAACAAAGAACAAGACATATAACTATATAGAAGTAGTAAGTTAAACCTAACGGTCGGTAAGATACAGGAACCCGGTTTATTGAATCGTTGCAAATAAAATATGACGGTCGGTCGGTAAGATACAGGAACCCGGGACTGTTCTATTAAATACAATCTGTGAATACAATATAGTCACACTCATTACGAATGGTCGGCAGGGCCGGATTAAGGGCAGGGCAGCAGGCGCTCTGGCCCCGGGCCTCCACAGTTTTTGTAAGATTAGAAAAAGAAATACATACATCCTTTGTGTCCATCAAAGAGAAAAAAGTTCACATTAACAAGGTCCCTTTTTCATTTTCTATTTTTTTTTCTAATTCTGTGCTAAAGTTAAGGACGGTCTCCTAGACCGAATTAATAATTTCTGTGAAAAAAATAAAAACATGTTAGTTACAAAAGTTTTTCGAGGCCTCAACTTCTTGGTCGCCCCAGGGCCTCAACCTTTAAATCCGGCCCTGATGGTCGGTGTCGGTGTACCTCCCAAGTAGTAAAATTTGGTTATGTAAATATCCTAGGAGCATGTATTTTTTTGTCCTATTGGAATCCTACAAACGTTTACAAAACCGCATTTGGGCGCAGTTTATAGGACCATTATGCTCTATAATCATTTTAATAATTTCTGTGAAAAAAATAAAAACATGTTAGTTACAAAAGTTTTTCGAGGCCTCAACTTCTTGGTCGCCCCAGGGCCTCAACCTTTAAATCCGGCCCTGATGGTCGGTGTCGGTGTACCTCCCAAGTAGCAAAATTTGGTCATGTAAATATCCTTTTTTGTCCTATTGGAATCCTACAAACGCTTACAAAACCGCATTTGGGCGCAGTTTATAGGACCATTATGCCCTATAATCATTTTTTTACGGTCCGGTAAAGTGCAATTCGATTTTATAATTATTTTATTACGTGTTTTTATATGATATAATTGTCCTATAAAGATCCGGTAAACGCATTGAATAAGCGCGATTAGTCCTCTAACGATGACGAGTGCTGCTACTGGTGTAATTGATCCAACAGTTGGCAGCGCGATGCCATTACTAGAGCATTCATTCGATCACTTTTTGAAACGGTGACGTGCTGCGGTGTCTTAAGAAAAAAACATAATATTTTCAAATATTTTCAATTCCACATTTTAATATCTATTTACAATAGGTTAGAACTTTTGTCTTTTGACTGTTGTGTTTAGAATGTCTACTCAATTTGCGAAATTAATTTTATTGATAAAGTGTTCGATGATAATAAACATATCTTCATACCTCTTCAAAACTAAACATATTTGTTATTAATTAAATACTTATTAAATTATAACCCGCCATAGGATCTGGATCCCGTGACATAATATTGCATTATCAAAACTGTTATAAACCAACTTAGTCAAAGTGAAGACTACTACAGGATATACCTACTTCGCCACCATATTTAAGTTTTAGGGTTCTTTTAGAGACTACAAAAGAAAGAACCCCCCGCATGCCAGTATATGTATGGTAATGTTTTAAACAGAACGAATATTTTCAGAATAGTGTCAGAATTAGGAATTTGAAACGATTTTACATTACTTAAAATTGATTACGAAATAGATAACGAAACTCGTCTTCGATAACTGCCACTACGCTTAAATCTTTTCCATTTGTTTAAATCCATTTCTATTTTCCTTTGTTTTCTCTAACAAATCACAAAATGAAAGCAAAATGGATGATTACTCTAGTAATAGCAAATGTAGGACACATTGAAGTAGAATCTTACCTATAAAAATTGCAGGGCATGCCAGTTTGATGCTAACAATCCATTATAAGTCACGACTAAGACAAATTGATCCTATAATATTCTTGACCTATAGCAGCTATATCTAAGACGTCTATAAAAGTGCATTTCTTATAGAAGAATGAAACAAGACGTTAACAAGAGCAAACAATCATATTAAATGCGTTTATAGGACGAAAAGCGACACTTTCCTAATTAATTTTATAACATGCGCTTTTAAGACTGCAAGTTCTAGTAAGAATCTTATAAAGTAATCCTGTAAACGTTTATAAAATTAGTTATAGGTTCGTATGTGCTTGTAGCGCAAATCCTCCTTAAATGCTGTTGTAAGATTAGCCTTAGTCAAAACGTCTATTAGATTCCTATATGACGTTTATTCTTATAAGTCGATTACTATAGGAAAATTTTGCTACTTGGGCTATGATTAGATATTGTGGCCAATTTTTGTTTACAAATAATGGCATTTTAATTAAATTGTATGAATTGATTCTTTGTAAACTCTTGTCGTTAATGTCCTTACGTAATATTTGAAACTAGAAGTTAGCTTGGTTGATTCATAAATAATTGGTATGCGGCAATGAGAGGAATTTTAATTAGAAAACATTTTTCACTCAATTTTTACATGGTAGTAAAGATTGTTAAGAAAACTATTTATCTGAAACAAGAAGTTAGCGTAGTAACGTATTCTACATACGTTACTACGCCTCACGCCTTCTGCCCATGGGGGTAGGCAGAAACTATAGAACGCCTGCTACGCTCCTTACATACTCCTTCGTTTACGTTCATATATCTGGTCACAAACACACGCCGCGCGCCGGTTGCGAGTACTACGCACCTGACCTTTCTGAACAACATCACCAATTAGGTCACTATATGTCCTCCTAGGGCGTCCCCTCCCGGCGTTTCCACTCACATCTGCCTTGTAAATACCTTTTGTTAGTCGCCTTTCATTCATCCTCTCAACATGAACAAACCATTCAAGCATACTCTTTTAAATTTTTGTCACTACATCTTCTTTTAAACCACACCGTTGCTTTATCACATTATTTTCAGCATATCACTCATATTCACACACATGCTTATTGTACGAATTCTCTATTTTA
The DNA here is from genome assembly GCA_947523025.1 of Dryobota labecula. Taxonomy (NCBI): domain Eukaryota; kingdom Metazoa; phylum Arthropoda; class Insecta; order Lepidoptera; family Noctuidae; genus Dryobota; species Dryobota labecula. The sequence goes on from OX383296.1 coordinate 24,128,853, forward strand.
ATAATCTACTAGTAATAGTTACCTATTTCTAATTAGGTGTCGTGGTTGTTGACGTTCATTCCATACTCACGTATTCCTCTAATATTTTATTTTATTTTACGATGGGTTTGCTCTTGACTCTAGTCTAGGTCAGACGTGACAGAGACAAAGTCGACGATGGAGTGAGCTTACCCAGAGGAAGCCTGTTTACTCTAACTTTGAATAGATTAGGGTTGTATGCGTTCGGAAACAGACGCAGGCAGAGAGTTCCACTCCTATGCTGTGCGCATTATAAAAGACGTTTGAAAACGCTTAGTGCGAGTTGGTAGAATATCAACTAGGTAGGGGTGGTAACTTACAGTGCGTCTAGATGTCCGATGGTAGAAGGGGGCCGGTGGAATGAGGTCGTGGAGTTCATGGGCCAATTCAATGGCAATTTCCACCTGGTTAATTTATTTATTTATTTATTTAATACTTTAAGCACAAAACATGTACAGAGGCGGATACTCGTACTACTAGATACTAGATGATACTAGTCCAATTTTTTTTACGATATAATGTGTATCTACCACTAGGGGCTTGTGGCTAAGTAATAACAGCCGCTCCGGTCGATTGATCAGGTTAAGCTACGCTTGCCACGGTTGGTCCGTGGATGGGTGACCATCTTTACATACCAAGACCCCTCCGTGCCTCGGAAAGCATATTAAGCCGTTGGTCCCGGCTGTTATTTGCGAATCTTTGAGAGTCGTTACGGGTCGTCAGAAGCTCGAATGTCTGACAACCAGTCTTACCAAGGGGTATCGTGTTACCCATTAACTGGGTTGTGGAGATCAGATAGGCAGCAGCATTTGGTTAGACTGAAACCGACCCCAACATAGTCAGGAAAAGGCTAGGCAAATGATGATGAAGTATATCTACCACTACTGTCCACGTTTTGTTTTAATTTTAGAAGATTTTTTTTTTCTTAAGCTAAAAAAGCCTTCGCACTGTGTAATCAAAAGTTTCTTCCTTGAAATCATTTAAAACATCTCCACATTATTAATGATATGGATAAACCAGTATGTCAAGTAGGTACATAACATTTGGGCTCATCGGTTCACCTCGCTGCGTTGCGTTGCGTCGTGCGTCGAAGTTGCTTAGGACAATACTCACAGACCGCACTTTGACTTTATTTATTTGCTCTCATGCACAACACACTTTTTAAAATAAATAATTGTCATTTTTGTACATGTAGCCTGTCAGGGTACTGCAAACCACAGTGCTGGTTTGCTGATGAGTTAGTGAACATTATTGAATCGAAATTTAATAAAAACACGTCATGGAGTAGGTAGTAAGTAAGTCTTACAATATAATCGATTTCAGTAAATTTATACGTCAAGATGTAGTTATGATGTCCATTTAACAGGAACCTTGCTAAGTAAGCGTCACATATGAATTGCCTTACTTTCCCATAATTTTGATACATGTCAGATCTATAGTTATTACAAAGATTGTGGGTTAATGCTGTATACGTATTTATAAAAATAAAAATAAATCGCATAGAACGCACACTTTAATCAGTAAAGTCAAAGTGCGATCTGTGAATCTTCTCCTTATATTGCATGTTTTTATGTCAATGTCGCGCAGCACTCAGCCAGGCTATTACCGTAATACTGGTGTTATGATGATAAGCCTGCTGCAACTTAACGATGTTTTTGCAGTCGTCGAGGTAAAGGTTTTGTTGTAACTGTGCTGTTATCTGGGAATGTGATATCTTGAACGACGGTGAAATATTTAGCATTATACAACGATTCAGTGCTTGGCTGGCAAAAAAAAAAAATTGTACTTTGATTTAAATTTAATAAAATAATCACGAAAAACAGCCCTCGCGGGATGAACGCTCTTAAAGTTGAAATTATTTATACAACAGCTTCCCGAGGATGTTATAAGAACAGTAGCAATGGCTTTCATTTTGACAGTTCAACAACATTCATTGCGTTATTTACGTTGTTGAGCAGACAAATTTTTCGTAAACATATAATAATAATAATAATAACCCCACCGCCGTATCTCTACGTTGACGTCGTGGTGGGGCTTACGCCCTCCGAACTCTAGGTCTGTGCCGGTAGAGTTTACTTTACCGGAACATGTCTAGGGTGAGGAGCCAGACCAAGAGAGAAACAGAAACCCGCAGGGCAGCATGTGGCGAGTTGTTGGGCAGTTGCGACCCCACGGACCCTATCTCCCGGGAGAAGTCATGTTCCTTATCTCTGCCTAGCCTTTATTGACCGGCTGGAGTGAACACTGACGAGGAACTGAGCTCTCACCTCATTCTTGCCTTTATTGGCCGGCTTGAGTGGAGATTCGCAAGAGCAAACGTGCTCGGAGGAAAGAAGTATTCCAGTAAGTGCTTGTAGGGATCTTGACCATCTTCCGGGCTCTGGGATTGTTCTGAGAGCCGTGGAATACCTCTCCACTGCTCGAGCACATCAGGAGATGTTGCCCCTTTGTCGCTACGTCACTATGTGCTAGCGACCGTTTTCGGGGGCTTATTTTTGAGTGTGCAAGTCACCCCCTGCCATTTTATCCGTGTATATTAAAACATTGATCAGGCAGGGGCCATCGTCCTTCCACAGTTTTAGGTAACCAGTCCATTTTAACCACCCAAACCCATAGTCCAATATCTTTGGTTCCATATCCTGCAATAAGTTCTACATCAACCGGGGGTTGTCCTTGGTGCACTTGCATAGTGCGTACAGGGATAATTGTAGGTTGGTGCCTAATTTAATTAAAAAGCATCTAACGGGCCTCTGCGAGTTGGCTTCGGCCCCTCGTACGCCTTCCAAAGGTCCGGAACCCTAGGGTCCCGAGATATGTAAAATATATAAAATAAAATAATAATAATAAAATTCATTTAAGCATTGTTACAATTATTTCTTTAAAATTAGTTTTACATAATAATTCTGTCTGTAACTGTTAGTGACATTCATTTTTCATATGCGGTGGACCCCAAATTAGGCGATGCCTGTATCTTGGGGGCCTGAAAAAATATGAAGCAATGGATTAGCAATTTACTTCAAAATCATTTAGATTGTGATTAATAGTGTGTTTCGTAATTAGGGTCCTGCTTATACTTACTATATAAAACAATGACAAAAATATGAACGAATGATGTTGCACCGATGGTTTGCATGCTACAAATCTGAGAGCCCAGACAAGTGGCAATTCATTTCAAAGTGTTATGTTTTTCGGTAGTTTATCATCGTTATCGCTGATACAATGTCAGTTTGTCTAGGCCCTCTCGAGCCTCTTCAGAAAGTTGCTTTGCAAATTTTGGAACTAAGGATTTAGCGGTACAATGAAAAGCCTGGATCGTTGCTCAGTGGGGCCACTTAACAAGGGTATGGGTCAGTAGGTCATCTTAGGACTTTTCTAACTAACTTATAATGCAGGCGACGCCACGTATTCTAAGGTGCGTTCATAAATCAATACATACGTGACGCCACGAGTTTCTACTTCAAGAGGTTTGTTAAGGTAAAGGTGACTGATGATGACTGCGCTGTTGTGGATTTCAACAAGGAATTGTATTGTCCTCTTTCAAATACTTGGCTGACGTAAAAAGTGACTAGGACGTCATTACGATACCAATAATAATAATAATAATAATAATAATAATCATTTATTTGTCAGAATATGGTACATTATAGGGTCTTAAGATTAGTCAATGGTATCATCACATTCTGCCAATTGTGGCGTACAAATGTTAGGTAGGTACATAATTTAAAATACAATTTGAGGTCAGCTAAATTATTATCGTAAACACAACACATTTAGGATGTCAAAGTATTAATGTCACAGTATCAAAGAGTAAGATGTCAAAAAAGATTACAATTAAATTAGGATGTCAAAGTATCATTCAAATAGTCATTTAAATTATAATAGCATTTATTACATAGGAGGTCTTTAAGCCTTTTTTTGAATCCATTTAAATTTAACTCTTTGATACACTTTGGAATTTTGTTATACACTTGTGGGGCTATGCAGAATATGCTTTTCCACATTAAGGCTGTTTTGGCTCTCCGTCCGCGTAACATATCATTCCGCCTGTTACGTTTAACAGTATCCGATAGGTGAGGAAACAGGTGTGCATTCAGCCTAACAAATAAGGCAGTTTCATAAATATACAAAGAAGAAGAAGGAAGAAATTACTTTCTGCTAAATAATCACAAACTACGATTTAAAGTTAAATTAAATGATTTATTTCAAACAAGCTGACCCGACAGATGTACTGTCCTAAAAAAATCCCACAGAAAAAGCACTTTCAGTTTCCCCGAATTTCCAATTTTCTGGGAAACTTTTCATTTTTTTCCCCCTTAAAATCCTTATTTAGACAACTACACATTTTAAAACAAAAAATAGACAAATCAGTCCGGCCGTTCTCAAGTGATGCGCTTACCCACGAACATCATTTCATTTTTATTTATTTAAAGAAGATAGTAAAAACCATTTATGTATAGGCACTTTTGAACTGTCAAGGAGTCAGTCAGAAAGTTGAAGTCGGTTGCCCGTTCCAAACCGTAGGTTCCCATGGAGAAGAAGGGGCGAGAAACTCCATGAACACTCTTGATTTCTCCTTTTAACTGTTTATCGAAGTCATCAGTTATAAATCCAGGTACAGCAATGTTCCTTAATGGGCTGATAACTGTGCTGAAAGTGTTCCGACTACTTTTTAAGCCACTTTCTACAGTATTTCAGTAAATGCAATCTGTATAAAGGACAGTTGCGATAAGAATAAGTACGTACTTATTTGATTTTGTAATGCTCTCGTGTCACAAATATTGGAACTTGAGGAACGTGTAGTGATAAAGGATAGGTAAGCATAACTTTAGGAATTTCTAGTATCTCTTTTTTTCTTTAAGATTTTTTATCTTGAAGTTCAGTGGTTAGAGCAAAGGTACATCAGTGATCGTGGGTTCAAAACCGGCGTCGTGTCTTTTACTTTTAAATCTCATAATAACAATCATCTTTTGCTATCGTAATTCACTTTACTATTAATCGGTAACGGTATCATTGTCATATTGGCTCAATCGCTTAGTGCCGCTGTTTCTCAATCTACGGTCAGCAAAACCGGTGGGTTATAGCCAAAATTAAATGAATGTATTTTTTGGCAAATAATATAATATTCTATCAGGTGGGATATGGAAAATGATTATGGTGTCAAACTTTTGGATTACCGATGCGTTGCAGACCTTCGAAGTGTAAGACAAAATCAAGTCAAGTTCTTCGAACCGGAACAAAACAACGTAACTACACTTTACTGATATAGGCACCGTCTTATCACGAACGAGGTACTTCTCTGGATAAACTTGTCTATAACGAGTGTTTTTCTAATTCGTGTCGAGTAGGTAGGTACCTACATACTTTGAAACTAGAAATACCTAGGTAATACAAGTTGAAACGAATCAAGGCTTCCAGCAGTTTTAGCAACTTTCACTACAGACATAACAGACTATACGTCAGATTCTTCTCAAATGTATTAGCTATTCTAAAGTGTTCTATGTCCACTGTTGGGCATAGTACGTCTATTGATCCATCAGGCCAGTACAAAATTTAAAGTAGTCATGATGTCCTGTTCCTATGGCGTTATACCTTTGTTTTATGTCATCAAGCTGTATATGTTGATTTATGATTACAATTTCATTAACTTGTATTATCATATGTGGAAACTATACCTAGGTAATCTATGATATTATAAAGAGGTAAATTTTGTAAGTTTGAATGTAGGAGGTAATCTCCAAAACTACTGTTCCGATTATAAAAATTATTTCACTTATAGAAAGCTACACTATTGCCGAGTGATAAAGGACATGTTTTATGGTATAGTTAGCTTCCACGCGGACGAAGTCGCGGGCCGTAGCTAGTTTATCTATAAAGTGGATGACTAAAAAATAAATTGAGTTAACTATCTTTACTTATTAAATTTTGTTTTTTATTTTTATTTTTAACATAGGTGTTTATATACTTACAGAAAAATATCAGATTACAAGAAAAACATTTTTGGTTGCTTTTTCAACGTATTTTTTTGCGATATATTAAACTGATAAAAAAAATGATTCAGTAGATGAATTCCTAAGAATTTTGTAAAATTGTTGTAGCAAATTAGCAGGTTTAACATGGTTGTGATTGTGGTGTAGTAATATTTTGCTACAAATTCTAACAAAAAAGGTAAAACTGAGCAGAAAATGTTACAAACATCCACTTTTTTTAACTAATCGCGAAATTCTGTTAACAGAAAAACATACTTTGAAACAATTTATAGATTACTACTAATTATTATTTTACTACTTTTCATAGTTTGGAGATCAAAGAGAAATGCCAAAAGAATTCTGAAAAATAAAAGCGCATAAAAAAAAACTCAACAATAAAAACAACAACTCACCTTGATAAACAAATAAAAAAGAAAAATATCCGAAAATCCACTCACAGAACACAACACTGTTACCACAAAATAAATAAAGTTCTACCGTTCTACAAACAAAACAGATCGATGTATTTCGTTCGACTCCTGCGCAACCAGCAGTGCGCGCGCTTCTTGTAACAACTGCCCGCCGACTGTCGATTACTTTAGCTCCTACCTTGTTTTTCACTTCAGTGATAAATCATTTAAAGTAATTTTGTGGTAAGTATGAGTAATTTCAGACTTTGTGACGATCGTCTGAAACTCCAGGGGAAATTGTGAAATTGGCTGGTTCCCTACGTCATAGGTTTTGATGCCATCATGTTTTTGGTGAATAGGGGACTACTGTTCTTTTGTTTGTACTATTGTTATTTTCCTTTACTTAAGCATAACCTTTTCTTTCCATTTTCGTTGATAGTTTTTCTTATTATGGCCAGGTTTTGTGGTTGCTAGCGCATTATTAGGACTGTTTTTCTCCAAATTCGTTTGTTGTGAAAACCGAGTGAAGGATTTTAGAAGATTGCAGCGTAATTACAAACGCCAATCCATCTGTGACCACGGGAATGTAATCTGTAATGAGAGTCTACATCAACTGAACTAAGGGTGTATTCATTGCAGCGACCCTTCTCAGGTTTTGTCTGTCACTGAATTTCAGTCAAAAGACATGAAATGCCAATGAAAGGGAAATTGAGGATGCTGAAGATTTGATCTGGTAAGATTACCTACTGAAGTTTCGTCAAAGCTTTTTGAGAATAGCCCACCTTAGTTTTACTTAATTGTGCACCTAATGTAAACATTTAGAGCATTTAGAGCCATAGGTAACTAGAATAAGTTATCTAAGGTGATGCAATAAACATTTTTTTTTATGTTATTTATTTATTTATTTATTAAAACTTTATGCACAAGTAAAAACTGTACAAAGGCGGACTTAATGCCTTTATATTGGTATTTTTTTATATTGGTATTTTTTTTTCTTTTTTGTAGTTCGTCTGATGTGTATCTAATCTAGGTAATCAAAAAGCACGTAGCTCATGTCAATTAAGGCTCGTACAAACAGGCGCGACACGCGACGCGACACAAAGACACCGCATGCCGCCCGACGTGCGGTCTCTTTGTGTCGCGTCGCGTGTCGCGCCTGTTTGTAGGAGCCTTTATAAAATTAAATTAAATAGCCTCAATCGTTCAAGCCTTTTCAAAAACATGCTCAAAATGCTTCATATGGTTACAACTATCACCCCTTGGCTTTGGTTTTGCACCCAGCTTCCAAACATTCTGGATAAGAGAATTCGGCCGGTGGAGTCACGGGGGTGGAGCAGACGAGTCCCAGAGTGGAGACCGCGTATCAGCATAGGGTGGGACGCCCACCAGCTAGATGGACGCTGCTTTACAAATGAGGCTGGGACACACTGGATGCGGAAGGCGTACGACAGACTGTGTTGTGGCACAGTTTGGGACAGACCTGTGTCCAGTGGAGTGCGATAGGCTGAATTGAGGAGAATTCTGGATAATTCTGTATGTGTTATATACCTTACCTAGCCAAGATTTTCTTAGTGTTGGTTAATGAGGTATGTTGTGGTCAGCGACGCGGAACGGCCTTACAAAAGGGGAAATACCTATATCCTAAGGTAAAATAAGGTCGGTGGTCAGAATTTCAAGCTTTCCTGTAACAGGTTACTACCTTCTTTTCCGACCGCTATAGATACCGACGGTTTATTTGTACCGAGAAGGGATATTTTTTTTTATGGAAATGACCGAAAGATGCCTAACTGAAAGATTTCGTACTAATTAAATGTTCTGAAACGTGTTCACTTGTAAAAACGGCTTCATTTTAAAACGTCAATAGCCTCAAGGTTGATTTAGAATAGGTATGTATAAGAAATATATCCGTAATTGGGTTTTTAAATCGTCCACCACACACGATGAGCGATGAAATCGACCGTACCTATGCTTGACGACCTTAAGACGCAGATGATGATTATGCCAGTGATCTTGAGTGGTTAGCTTGCGTGTTCTGTACTGAGCTCACGCAACGCGTCGTATGTCCATTTAGGAGTGCTGTCTCAAATAAGACGCATTATTAATTTATGATACATAAAAAAAGTATTTTAATAATACACGTATACTAAAAGATCAATAATTAAATTATCTTTAAAAAGGTAAAGGTCTCAGAAAAATACGCTTGATAGATTTTATGTGATTCTCGCGTTAGACATAACTTTACATATTAATTTCATTATGTAATATAAACATAATCTAAAATATTCATATATTAAATTATTAAGGAAATGCTCTAATTTAACATATATTTTTCCAAATCATTAACACTATTTGTTTAGACGTGATCTTCAGTATAAAATCATTAAAAGTCGGTTATCGTCGCCTTAAGGTGCATTCAGACCGAAGTTACTTTTTCAATTCAATTAAATTTATTTAATAAATTAACTATCATTCATGTTATATGTTATTCATGTTTTGTGTCATGTGTTGTTGTTATTCATGTTTTAGTAAAAAACTTATCCTACGTTAGGAATATGATAATTTTATTTACATCCTAAACATAAATCCTGTACAATATATACCGCGGCAGTATCTACTATCCGACGCATCACCGCGGCGTTTTTATAGAGCAAAATTTTGTTAAATAATAACATTAAACTTCTATAACTACAACTTTTAGTAAGGTTAACTAAATGACCCACTAACATTTTCAAACTTTGCCCCACTAAAAGTAACTTCGGTGTGGATGCACTTTAACATAACATAACATCACGCCTGTTTTTCACGAAAGGTTAGATAGAGGCGTACCTGCACATAATACACCCCACATTTCGCTAGTTTTGTTTAAATTCCATGTAATGGCCTATTGCCATCAACCGGGTACAAATTCAGACCGCTAAGATCCGCAGAGGCTGCAACCGAGAAATTCCTGAAGGAGAATGTCAATAACACTTTTGCAGATCTCGATATCGAACCTAGGACCTTATACTCAGTAGGTATTAGCGCTTGCGACCACTAGACCAGCGACGCAGCAGTCCGACCACCGGTCAGTCAACTTTCGTCCAGCAAACTATAGTATAGTAGCAAACTATGCTGGTCGTTGAGCCAAGATCATCTTGCATATCGTGACAATCGGGCACACAATGCAAAGCAATGCAATGTAAAGCCCTTCGTTTTGGTCATCACAGATTACACCATAACTCAAAGGGTTTCAAGGGTAATGTACACCTATCAAACCAATGCACGTATTTTCGAGTCAGTACACTCATAGAGGAAAAACAAATATTTCCTGTTTGCTAACCTTTTTACAATGGGATTAAAACAATGACGTATGTTTGTAGTCGGATAATGACGTTTTTCGTAAGTCATATTTTCTTTCCCGTAGGTGAAAGACGATACGTAACAGGGATTTTTGCTTAGATTTTTGTAAGAGAACAGATCTAATCAATTTACAATGTTAGCATTGTAAATTGATTAGATCTGTTCTCTTAATTATGAGGAAAGAGCAAGAAATAAATATTTTTTCCTTCCTTTTGTAGTTTCTTTTTCACTTAACATTTAGAAAAAAAACCCCAAAACTAAAAGTTTTGGGGATTTTTCTAAACGGGAGGTACTGTACAACAAATCAGTCAACATTTTAAGGAAAATAAAAGTAGATTAATCTATTAAAGTTGTCGGATATATTTGGCAGCTAATCGTGAGGTTACCTTTTGTGACTACAAGCAGTGTGAAGCAAACAATCCGATATTATATAAAATTATCTAGAAATAGCAATGTAAAGCAATACATTACATGATACAGGCTGTAAGGGACATCGTCGCATAAACTGTTATCAAGAATTCAGTACATGACTCAACGGTCTTTTGGAATGTAGACGATTTTTGTTTACGGTCGAATGGCCCGAGGGCCATTCGGTTTGGGCCGTTCAGACTGAATACCCAAAAATAATTAACAATTAAGCAATGATAGATAATTTAAGTGATAGATACATGGTGCTCACATATTTACAAACATTGTAAAAGTATACGATTATCCTAAAATGTTAAAATTTTAGGATAATCGTATACTTTTACAATGTTTTTAACAAGGAATAAGTCAGTTAAAGTAATCACATAATGTAAAATCAATGTCTTAAAAATAATAAATTATAGGTACAATTAAATTAGCAACCAGTTTGATTTGGTTTTTCTAGTAACAACAAGAGCGTTGTCTGTTTCAAGTTTTAATTATTAGTCATCTTTATTTCGCCTTTTCAGAATTTTCAGCTGAATCCACAATGTCCAAGAGACACGTTTTTAGTTGCGCAACTGAAAAGTTGAAGTAATTTACAAGAAGGTTTACTATTTCCTTTGAAATCTTGTTAAAAAGTTCGGACATTTAATTTGTTAATCTTACTTTTTTGTTACCGACATTTATTTATTTAGTAAATTCCAGTCCAGACAAATGAAATGGCCGGTTAAAGTCCGGATTGTCGGGATCGGGAAGGACACGGGACGAGACCGGGCGAGCGCATGAATAAACACATGATTTTGGAATTAGAGATACCTATATGTATTTTCATATTTCACGTTATGTCGATTAATTTTTATATTAAAAATTACGACTAATTAATATAACTCAAATGAAACTAGAATTAGATCATAATTTATACTTGTTTTTGCTATTTGAATGGATGCAGTAAAGAGCAAGTAGTTGTGTAGGTATCGCACGGGCGAATTATCTAGATCGAAGTGTGAAATATATGTATATGGTTTTACAAAATTTTAATCCATGTTATTTACGAATAAAACAACACAAAAAACTTTTTAACTTTTTGTTAAAAAAAAATTGTGTTGTTTTACAAACGGCTTCAAAAAAAAAAACACTAAAAAGTAAAAAAAAAATACTTTAATTTGGAAGTCGGTGTCCTTGGTTCTGTATTTTCGTTTTTTGCCACTGACTTCCGAAATTAAAGTAATTTTTCACTTTTTAGTGTTCTTTTTTTGGAAGTCGGTTGTATTTTTAACCGACTTTCCAAAAAGGAGGAGGTTCTAAATTCGGTTGTATTTATTTTATATATTTTATATTTTGTAGAGTTGACCTAAGTTTGAATTGTGATCTTCGTACGAAAAATTGTAAAAGTAAATAAGACCAGAAATAAAATAAAAGCTGTCTATGGTGTTTTGGTAGAATTCATGTCAACTCAAATCTTACAATTACTTTATTCCAAATAACCCCCGAAAATCAAAATAGCCCCGTTCTACCGGTTTAATAGGTAGGATTATTAGGATGTATTTACACTTTCAGCACATACTTTTGCAGAAGACTATACATTGGGTAGTGTACCTACTTGCTTGCCAAGTCTCAGGTGAAAGCGAAGTTCGCGCTTGACAATATTGCCATGATGTCATCCAACGGTAGTTCTTTTTATTATTTTCCTCTCGGTTATAATATTACTAGCGACCCGCCCTGCTTCGCACGGTATTTACAACTTGACAAAATATTGAGATTTCTTTATAATATGTAAGTGTAATATTAATCTATACTAATACTAGCAAACCGGACCGACGTCGTCCTGTTTCCTAGAACTCGATCGCAGGGCCACCTATCGGGGCCAATTGTGAATCTAAACCATCAAGGGACCTACTCAAACATACACAAAAAAGTCATCAAAACTGATCCAGCCGTTTAGGAGGAGTTCAGTCACATACACACGCACAGAAGATCTTTTTTAATTGTTATAAGTATATTTAAAGATAATAAAGTTGAAGAGTTTGTTTCTTTGTTTAAACGCGCTTATCTCTGAAACTACCAGTCGGATTTGAAAAATTCTTTTTGCATTTGATAGCCCAATTCTTGAGGAAGGCTATAAACTATTTAACATCACACTAGGACTCTTAGGAGCTGAGCTAAAAGAAAAAAAGTAAGAAAGAACACTAAACGAAAACGAAGTAATATTGCGGGCAGGTGATGCGACGCGACGAGGTGGGTCGGGGGAGCAACGAATTTCACGCGGACGAAGTCGCGGACAGAAGCTAGTGTGTTATACACATAAACCTTCCGACATTCTCAAAACCTGTTTTGCGTTCAAAACATTGGTGAAAACTGCATCAAAATCCGTTGTGTAGTTTAGAAGAACAACTCGGTCACACAGAGATACACGAAAAGCGACTTTATTTTATATTATGTAATATACAGATATAAATATAAATAAGTACTGTATCACCCTATGTAAAATTTCTACATTTATAACTGTAAATTATAAAAAGTATTCTATCTATCCATCTATCTATATGTATACTAGCTGACCCGACAGACTTCGTTCTGTCAAAAGCTATAGTATAAACTCCACTACTCTACCCTAACCTACCCTACCCTACCTACCCTACCTATCTACCCTACACTACCCTACCCTAACCTATACTACCCTACCTACCTACCTACCCTACCCTACTCTACCCTACCCTACCCTACCCTACCTACCTAAAACTTAAAAAAAAAATAGATAGTAGCCGATTCTCAGATCTACTGAATATGCATAAAAAATTTCGGAGGAGTATGGTAACTAACATTGTGACACGAGAATTTTATATATAAGATCTATCTAGGTATTTCGAAATAACGAAACTTGTTTCGCACATAGCAATGAAGAGAAAACTAAGCAAATATTATGGCAAACCCTCTCAAGGTTGAATAGAACTAAAGTTAATAATATGAAGACCTACATAATTATTTTAATTATACAGGATGGAAACTTAACGGTAGGCACCTAACGGTATGTTATTTTGTCAGTAATAGGTATAAGTATAAAACATACAGCACGCACAAACTTGACACATGTCATACATGATACATACATTTACCAAATTCACACTAGAGAGTGGTTATACATTTTTTTATTTAAAAGTTTAGTATTTTTTTTTCGTTTTGCTTCTTTATTTTATTATCTTTATTTTCTTTTTGTACTCAACGATAGCTACACCCAATGATACTACGTATTCGTTTGTATAAATTGGAAAATTAATAAATAGAGAGAGCCCTGGCACACTTAACACAAGTTTAATAACAGAATTACAGAACTATTAATAAGTTCTGTGAGTTTAATCTTAGCTTGGATGCCAGTGGAGATAGTGATATAGGTAATTTAAAAACGATATTGTCATAGTATTAAGTTAACCTATCGCCTATACATATGTAAATTGTAAAATTGTAAATAAAGTTATTAAGTTATATTTATTTATAATGTATTTGTTGTTGTTATTGTCGTTATTTGTCTAATATATTATTGTGTATCTTATTTGGCTAATATTGTGGCTACGTAATAACAGCCGCATCTAAGCCAAGCCACGGTTGCCGACCTCGCTCCTTGGATGGGTGACCATCCATAACATATCAAGATCCCTTCTTGCCTCGGCAAGGACGCTAAGCTGTTGATCCTGAGTGTTATTTGTAGATCTTTGACAGTCGTTTCGGGTAGTCAGAAGGCAAGGGGTTTTTTTTTTGCAACCCTATATCTGGGTTGTGAATGTCAGGTAGGCGGCGCACCATTTAAAATACCAGTATTTAGTTAGACTGGAAGCCGACCCCAACATAGTTGGGAAATAGCGATACTTTTAACTGATATTATTTATACTATAATCGCTTATGTAAGCGTTCACTCGATAACTCATCACTTGAGCGGCTTCAAAATGTTTGTATAAGGTCCATAATTATTCGGTTTACGCACAGTCATTGCTTGTATTTAAAATACTCGTTAAGGAATGTTCGTTGCTTGTCGTTATGATTTTGTCCTCGTAACTGTAATCCGTACTAATATTATAAATGTGAAAGTTACTCTGTCTGTCTGTTACGTTTTCACGCCTAAACCGCTGAACCGATCGTCATGAAATTTGGCAGAGATATGATGAAGGAATAGGCTACTTTTTTACACGATAACCGACATCCACACGGGCGGAGCCGCGGGCAAAAGCTAGTTATTTATAGTCTTCATTTATTTTAGTTGCTTATTTATATTAAGTATGTTTGTATTTATGTGTCTATTATTTAGGATATGAATATATCTGTGTACCTATCTATTTTAGTACACTGTTAACGATTGCTGGCAATCCCAAGTAGGCATTCCCCGGGTATGACGTATCATGCAGTGATTGTTATGTGTCGCATTAGAATTCATATATTATTAAGAAATGCTCTATTGATTCGATTATTTTACATTTACGTTTAAATAGTTAATTCAATATTAGGGACAACTTCCAATAATAACTTGATTGTATTTTGACTACAATTGTTACAGTATAAATAGGGTAGAACATAATTATTTGTGACAGCTAGTCTTGAAAATTGATTAGCTAAGAACGTGACTCTTTTTAAAATATACCGCTGTGTTAAAAGTATCCAATAATATTATTCGGCGAAACACCTGCTTCGTTATTATTTGAAACAACGACACCTATTTTATGTCCAGAAAAATCACTGTCCGTTTCATGGTTAGGCAACCATGAAATGGACAGTGATTTTTCAGAATGGAAGAGATTGCAGAAAGCGATAAGGCCACCTATTCTATATTTTGTATTGCTTGATTTATCCATACAATATTTAATTATAAATAAATAATTAAATATTGTATGGACATTATCCTAGTTTCAGAAGCTCCTAACGGTAATATAGCTATCCTCACTATACCGGATGACATTTTTTACCGTCTCGTAAAAATTTGGGTATACTAGGTGAACGGAGTAGAAGCCTATGGCATAGTTTTTATTATTTTTTCTTTAACCTAGAAAGAAATTGATCTATGGATAAATACCACACATTTGAAGTAAACTTATCATACTATAACAATAAACACAGAAATTTAACAAAAAACATAATTCAATAAATAAATACGATAAATAATATTTAAATTTAAATCATACGCACCCAAATTTCAATATTTTTATCTTTTATTTTAGTTTTAATTCTGAAAAAAAAAAAAAAAATTGTTATGCCATAGGCTTCTACTCCGTTCACCTAGTATACCCAATTTTTTTCGAGACGGTAAAAAAAGTCATCCGGTATTTATACTTACGTAAATAAGGTGGACCTCGGTAGGTACCTACAGTCAATGGCATATGTTTGGTAGAACCGAGTGCTAAGATAGCTGATACAATTGAATGGTGATCATTACGGCCATGATAACTGGCCCGCAGGAATAAATCAATGGCATTGGCACACAGTTGAGGTATTTCCTGTTCTCGTCAACCATGCCTGCATTTTAATTAAACCAGTATTGATCTAGCATAGATTTGATCAATTAAAACTGTTGCACTTTATGTAAGACTGCAGTTAAATTGTATGGTAGTTTCTTCCTATCTGTGTTCTAAATCAGTTTACTGACTGATTTAGAACACAGATAGGAAGAAACTTTGTAACTGAAAGTGGGCTCATTTATTTTATTACTAGCTCTCGTCTCGTCTCACACATGGCCATTTCAAAAAAAAAAAAGTTGCTTAAGTTAATCCTTATAACATCAACTATCTGCCAGTGAAACTACCTCTCAAAATCGGTCCCGCCTTTTCGGAGATTACCTGGAACAAACAGACAGACAGACAAAATAGTTTTTAAGCTATTGCATAGCTTCTATCGCGGGCCTTGAGCGCGGGGACCGAATCCAGAAATTCCGTAACGAAAAAACCTCACGCTCCCCACTCCGACGGTTTTACTACACCAGTACCCTCTAGTGATCTAATAATTTCTGGCAGTTCTTTTTTCTGTGTACTGCGTATTTTATTCTTATAAATGTCTTTATTTCCATGGAAGGTAGGTAGGCCTTTAGTGTGGGACGCAACTTGTGTCGATACTCTTGCGCCATCCCATCTTCCTGGCTCGGCGTGCTGTGCTGGCGCTGCTGCTGCGGCTGCTGAAAACCTCAAGCGGCGAAAGTATAGTAACTTGATCGGTAACTATATTTTCGAGCCGTTTGGGGTTGAAACCCTCGGGCCGTGGGGTCCCAGTGCTCATTTATTGTTCAATGAAATCTCCAAAAGGCTGGTTGACACTTCCCGTGACCCAAGGGCTGGCTTTTATCTTGGCCAGAGGCTAAGCGTTGCCATACAACGTGGCAATGCTGCCAGTCTCTTGGATACATTACCAGTCGACAGCGATGCGGAGGAATTTTTCGACGCCATATTTTAGTTCATTTTGTTATTAGTTTTATTTAGTTTAGGTTAATTTATTTTTAATTATCTTGATTTAATTTATACAATTTAAAAATTATAAATATTAGTTTATAAAATTATGATCTTCACAAAAAGTGATTGTTGATAGTGGGGTTTGAACTCACGACCAGTCGCTTACGAGTACATTCAGTTCCCCTGTTGCACCGCAAGGCTACAATGACTTAATTAAAACTTGCCAAATAGTTGATACCATTCCAGTTGAACAATTTTTAAACTTGACTAGACGGTTGGAAATGATTCATGTACATGGAATTTTTTCGCTGTCAAAACAGTTTGTCACTCTTTTTTTATTTAAAATTACTTTAGGTTCAACACTTTCGTCTATTTTAAAGTTGTTATTATGCTTATATTTGAATAGTATTTGACTTTGTTTACGTAGTTATACACTTTTACGACGTTCAGCACTTATTTATTTTGTTTTTAAGCTATTGCATAGCTTCTATCGCGGGCCTTGAGCGCGGGGACCGAATCCAGAAATTCCGTAACGAAAAAAAAAATTAATATCAAAGAAAAAGAAATACTGCATAAATAAAATAAATAAATAATTATAATTGCATAAGTTGATACAAAATGCTATGCAATAGCTTTACCGCGGCAGTCCCCGAGTGCCACACGTCTTTTTTTTTTGTAAGTTCCGTATATACTTTCATAATGCATTTGGTAAAACGCTGTTATTTTGACATTACAAACAGACACTTCAATTTTATTTATTTGAGTAGATATATACCTATTGCTATTATAATACCTTCCTGAAAGGTTTATAACTCAATGTCAGAATTCTCATTGCGGAAAACAATTGCTTTCATTTTGAAAAGAGAACAAAATCGTTTGCGAACGATGAAGAAATCGTAAATAACATGGTGTGTCTGACAACCCAAAACAGCCAAAAAAAAAAAGGAAACTTTAAAAGATTGTTGTTAATTATGTGATTGTTACTGAATAGGTACCTCATTAGCAGCGGGTTGCCTTATTACTCGTACTGTTGAATTTACCTAATCCACAAAAATCGTTAGGCGCTTAGCAGGCAAATGATAATTAATCTTTTGTTTTCACAACTTCTAATATAAGTTATATATTATGCCCCTGAACAGTTTAGGAATCTTCAAACTTTAAAGATTAGCTATAAAAATTAAGCACCGCATTAAAAACAAACGCAAAGTTTGCGACAAGATCATTAGTGTAAGAATTTCATCAGGCGCTTCAGTACCCAGCTCAGCCCAGCTGCTGAACTATTCCAATCTATTTGACTAGGTAACCGTACTTATTGGCGATTACAGACATATTAAAGAATTCAGACCAAGGCAGAGCACTTATTTCCTGAAAACTGAAAAGGTCTGAAATGTGAAAATCAGACCCCGACATAATTAAAAAAGATGAACGGATTATAAAACATATTTACAGATTTTTATAATATACAATGTTAGTATTAAAGTAGTAATGCATTAGCGCCATTTATCGACTCTCAGTAACACTTCTCAAACAAAACTTGCATACTTTATCAGTTAATGCAGTGTTATTAAAAAAACTAATTACCTTAAATATAAACGCCATATAGATAACAAATCTACAAGATTATCAGCGATCGTTATCAGTAACGTCAGCATATCCTGACGAATGGTGATACGGAAACGTGATGCGGTCTCCAATAATGCTATCATTAGGTATTGTATTTAAGAGCTTGATTATATAAAAAACATGTGAAAATTACATCACCAATACCTACACAGCAAGGTAGCCTGAGACTGAACACTAGGCGTATGTGTTAAAAAGCAAAAAAAATTTTTTGTCATAAAACTAAAAAAATCACTGACAGAACACAAAAATTTAATTAAATCTCTAAATAAAGAAAAGGAAAAGGAAAAACTTAAGAAAAGTCGAATTTCCATCAGAATGAATGCAGTAAACTACATAGTTTTATGTAGGTGATATGGTAGTCACTCCATATTGATACATTGAGCATTATTCTAACTTATAGTTATAGGTACGTGTTATCTCTACCTATCTAAAAATACATTTCAACATCCGCGGTTTGTCATCTACAGACATTAGATAGCCTATTTTTTTCAGTATTATTCAGTCAACCTTTATATGACACAAATGCAATAAATTATTCACATAGATGGAATAAATAGATGGTAATTTCATTGTAATTAAATACAAATCAATGATAATTAGGCATTTATCACCAAAGGGCAACCAAAAACCTAATCAAGCAGGTATAACGAACGATAAACAATGCCAATTTACCTGAGTGTTCATACTAAAACAAAGATAATAGCAGCTAACTAATCGTCGACACTATCTGATAACAGCATCAGTGTAGCTACACCTTTCGGAGCAAACACCGACTTTTCAGTTCAAAAAGTACCAGAAATGAGTTAGTGACAGTTCTGAAGTGGTACAAAAAGTGTCAAACTTTGTGGCTCAGTGATTTTTGTGTGTTTTTCTTTGGAAGTTCTTTTTAAGGTAATGTTTTGTGAAAGTGTGACCGTGTACTTAGTCATGTAATGTAGTTCAATTGTTTTGAGGAATTAGATTAGATGTTATTAGGTTATAGAAGTGTATGTGTTACACGAACAGTTCTTTACTTGTGATAATGTTTGAAATGCCTTATGTCGGCTAATCACTAGAAAATACCGGCCAACTGCGTGTCGGACTACGCACGATGAAGGGTTCCGTAGTTGGGACGAATTTATCCCAAGAACAAACTTAACATTGTAGTTGCAAATGTAAGTTGGTCGACTATATTACTCGGGAACTTGTAAAGCCTTGTATAGTTTTCCTTTCAACTACGTTATATGTATATATTACTGCTATGATTTTTTCACGTATCCAAATAAAACCAGCTAGCGGGACACACACACACACACACACACTTGATTCTAACAAAAATTAACATTTCAAAGCTTATTATTACGCAAACGAATACCTGAATCGAAAAATGGTTTTCACAAACCCGCAATATTTTTGATCGGCTTATCTAACAAAACCCCACACGATGGGATAGACGAGAAAAAAATATCCCCACTTTATGTGTAGGGGAGTTACCCTAAAAAATAATACAAGATTTTATTTTACCACTTTGTCGGCATGATTAATATCTATACCCATACCCAATTACAGCTTTCTAGTACTAAGAGACTCTGAGCTAAGCCGTGGACAGACAGACAGACAGACAGACGGACATGGCGAAACTATAAGGGTTCCTTGTTAATTACGGAACCCAAAAAATGAGTATCAAAATAGTTAGTGCTGATAAAACAAAACCATGATTTAAAAAAATTACATAAAAACTTATTTTTGCAAATATTGTGTAGAAAAACATGCGATCATGCAGATTAACTATTTTAAAATTAAAATTAAAAGTGAAGAAGGGAAACCTGGTGTCACCTTGTGGTGCAATATTTATGCAAACTAAAGAATGCCAGATGACGGTCTTTGGTTGTGTCTTCTTGTCATATTTAAAAATCATATTGGGAATTTGAATACTAAAATAACAGCCACATTTTTATAAAACTTCCCTGAATACTACGTTTATAGTTTTGGTCTCAGTAGCCAAAATATGTTTTTTTTTTTTACTTTAGAAAATAAGGCGTTAAATCAAACTGTTTCACTTTTAATGTTAAAAATTTGAAGTAAAAAAACTTTTTTTAAACAAGCTTTTATGCGCGAAAAAGAATAAAATAAACTTTTCCTTTAAAACTTTTACGATATACTTTAACTTCATTACACAATTTATATGATATAAAAGCTTGTCGCGAGATTTACCTCTCTCAGATTCACATCGGTTAGACTGGAAAGTCTAACAACACGAATATTTTACATGGAGCGAATATTTTACATGGAGAACACGAATATTTTACCTATAATAATAATAATAATAACCCCACCGCCGTATCTCTACGTTGACGTCGTGGTGGGGCTTGCGCGCTCTGAACTCTAGGTCTGTGCCGGTAGAGTTTACTTTACCGGAACATGTCTAGGGTGAGGAGCCAGACCAAGAGAGATACAGAAACCCGCAGGGCAGCATGTGGCGAGCTGTTGGGCAGTTGCGACCCCACGGACCCTATCTCCCGGGAGAAGTCATGTTCCTCATCTTTGGCTTGCCTTTATTGGCTGGCTGGAGTGAACACTGACGAGGAACAGAGCTCCCACCTCATTCTTGCCTTTATTGGCCGGCTTGAGTGGAGATTCGCAAGAACAAACGTGCTCGGAGGAAGGAAGTATTCCAGTAAGTGCTTGTAGGGATCTTGACCATCTTCCGGGCTCTGGGATTGTTCTGAGAGCCGTGGAATACCTCTCCACTCCTCGAGCACTTCAGGATATGTTGCCCCCTTGTCGCTACGTTACTATGTGCTAGCGACCGTTTTCGGGGGCCCACTATTGAGTGTGTAAGTCACCCCCTGCCATTTTATCCGTGTATAATAAAACATTGATCAGGCAGGGGCCATAGTACTTCCATAGTTTTAGGTAACTGGTCCATTTTAACTACCCAAACCCATAGTCCAATAATTTTGTTTTCCATATCCTGCAATAGTCCTACACCAACCGGGGGTTGTCCTTGGGTACCCTTGCATAGTGCGTACATAGATAATCGTCGGTTGGTGCTTCATTTAATTAAAAAGCGTCTAACGGGCCTCTGCGAGTTGGTTTCAGCCCCTCGTACGCCTTCCAAAGGTCCGGGACCCCAGGGTCCCGAGATATGTAAACATATACAAATAAAATAATAATAATAATAATAAAACTTTATTTGCTAAAATGTAGGTGTACAAAGTAGTATGATATTATTATAAATGTGGCCCGTTTACATTCTACCATTACGTGTGGTGTGCAAATATTTAATTTCAGAATACATTAAATTACTAAAAATGTCATAATATTCCTTCAGTTATCACTATAAACGTTACAAACAGTCAGATTAAATAAATTAATTGCAAATATTTAATTTCACAATAGGTACATTATATAATTTGAAAATGTCATATCATTAGTTACCAATATGACCTTTATAAAGTGTCAGATTTTATATAGTAATTGAAATGATAATGTCCATGAATATTGTTAAAATGTCAAAAATAAAAATAATAACAGTAAGTAAATGTCAAATTAAAAAACAAATAAAATTTAAATAAACCAAATATAATGACATTACTTTCTTTCTTCGACATGTGACACAAATTCATTAACAGTGTAAAAACATTTTTCTTGAAGCCACTGAATCAGCTTTTTTTTAAGCATAAGCAAAGGTAGTTCTTTAAAAGCGTTTGGTAATTTATTGTATCTCTTAATAGCCATTATAAACGAATTTCTTTTATATATATTGAGCTTGCATTGTGGCAAGCAGAGCCTATGTTTATCTCTAGAGGCAACATTCCTTTTGGTTACATCTCTATGCTTAATAAAATTTTCAGGATGTTGTCGTACTAATAGGCACAATTCTTTAATATACATGCATGCTAACGGTAAAATTTTGTACTTTCTAAACAGTGGCTTACAGCTATCCATGTACCCAGCTCCACAGATTGCACGCACACATTTTTTTTGTAACATAAACGCTTTATTGACATCCACCGAATTACCCCACAATAAGAGACCGTATGAGAGTACGGAGGAAACGTATCCGTGATATGCACAAAGAGCCGCTTCAGTTGAGACCGTGGCTCTTAATCTTCTTAGTGCATAGATAAATCTGTCCAGTTTGTCACAAACATATTCGACATGCCTTTTCCAATCGCAATTTTGATCCAATTGTATGCCCAGAAATGCAGCACTTACTACTTGTTCTATAGTAGTGTCATTATATTTAACAGTCAACGTTAATGGGTTTCTCCTATATGTTTGAAATTGCATCATTTTCGTTTTCTCCATATTAATTTGTAGGTTATTGGAGTTCAACCAGTGTATTATATTTGTCTATCTGACCTCCAGAACCCAGTTACTGGGTAATACTATTGGTAAGACTGGTTGTCAGACTTTCGCGCTTCTGACGACCCAAACGACTGTCAAAGATCCACGAATGACAGCCGGGACCAACGGCTTAACATGCTTTCCGAGGCACGGGGGGTCTTGGTATGTAAAGATGGTCACCCATTCACGGACCAACAAAATAAAATAACGAATCGATTCATTTTTAGAAACCAAGCATGAGATTTCGCTTTTTAATTGACTTCTTCAAAAAGGAGGAGGTTCTCAATTCAGTACTATATTTTTGTTATAATTTCAATCTCGTTTGAGGTGGATGCAACTGAGGAGTCTCGTCAAGTGACAATAAAATATATTAGGTAAGAATAGTAAATGATCGTTCAGCGTTTCCTGGGCAGTGAGTTCTTCAACCAACTGCTGACTCACGAATCTTTTATTTTATCTAGGCTGGAACTACTTATTCTTGCGTGTTACTTATTACTGCTGTGTAGTGTGTTGCGCCACTTGTTCTGCCAGCTACGCCACTTCTTCTTGTAAGCACAACGAAGTGGTGAAGGACGGGCGTTTGGCGGACGGTGTTACGTAAATCTAAGGTCTCTTAATTTTGATGTTCCAGAAGTGCTGATTCCCAGCCTAATTTGAATAAATGATTTTTGATTTAGTAGCTCATGCAGATGTGATAGAAAAAGCACAGCGAATATCATACATTCAGGCCTAGACCAAAACACCTACTCTCCGTACATATAGACACTTTATATGACGTCTAAGATAAACAGTATTCTTACTATAGTCAAGTATCTCGGTGAAACAAGTTAAAAAGATCTTCCGATTATTTTTTTATCTTATCACAGGGACCTTATTGTTATCTGTTGTTTAGTTACGCGGTGTGCGCGAGCGCAGTGTCACGTTAACATTCTTCTGTTAAGAAAATGTGTGGAGAAGTGTGAAGAATATTCGGGGTGAGTTGGGTAGGGGTGAAAAGTGAGAGGGGGTGAAAGGGGAAAAATGTTTTATGATTGTATGTTTAGCAGTTAGGAATATGGTTATGAGTAATTCTTTGTCTAAGGTTAACTTTATTGTAGGAAATGTGTAAATATCTAGAAGTTAATAAAGTGAACATGAGTTTCCCTCGAAAAATGTGTAGATTAATTATTAATTATGGAATAAAGTTTTTTGACATACGTTTTCAGATGTTGCTCTGCATTTCAGATTTAGGCCTGTAAACACACGCTAGGTAAAGTGTCTCCACTTTACCTAGCGTGTGTTTATAGGCATTTTATTGAAGTCCAACGATTTGTTTCAAAAATGTCGGAGAAGGCTGGGCTGATGATGAACTAAACACATAATGAGCATGATGAATTAAACAAATAATGAGTGTTGTTATTAATAACTACGTAAGTGTTGTGCTGAGTCAATGATTATAATAGCAACTGAATGTCTCTACATTCAGTTCATGTATGTCCATGTGTTTTTTCCAAGATATAAGGGTTTCTACCCTTATAGCTTGGAAAAAACACATGGTTGGAAAAGGAAACTACATTAATTTGCATGTAGGTATGTACCGTAGTTTGGTATGTAGTGGATTTTTGTGTGCTTACAAGAGGCATCTTAATGCAAGGCCAAATTGTACTGAATTTTATTGTACAATACTTTGAATGGCTCATAACGGAAATGTTTGTGTTTGCAAATATGCCTTAAGTTTACCAACATTTGGTCAAAAGACTTTAACAGATACCAATAGACCCAACAATCAGATCACACACAGACATGCTTGTTGACATTAAACAATTAATTTTCTTTCTTTCGAAAGACAACGAGTTACACATAAAATTTCTCCATTTTCCACACTCCTTTCACCGTTAATGTAAAGCAGTTGACAAGAAACGTGCTTCTACCATACTTGCAAACACGTGAATAACATAACCTTCTTTTAGGCGCCGCAGAGTCGAGTTGATCTAGCTATCTGTTTGTACGAGGATTCGACATTCACTGACATAATTATAATTGCTTTAATTATGTAACTCGTATATGCTAATGGTGCCGATTCCCTTGCTCAAAAATTTAAGTTTAGTGCATCTTTTTCTTTCTATTTAATTAAGAAAAGGACAGAAGATAAATTTTAGTTTAGTCCTGTCAAATTAATCAGCGCCTGTCACTACTCCATATAAGTTTAGACGTGATTAAAATCTTGCCTACTAAAATAACGTCAATTTACGTCAAGCGCTGATTAATTTGACAGGACTAAACTAAAATTTTTCTTCTGTCCTTTTCTAATGAAATAGAAAGAAAAAGATGCACTGACTTAAATTTAGTATAGTTTGTGAACAAGGGAATCGGCACCAATGTCTCTGATAGAGACAGGAATAGTTTTGAATTAAACGTCAAGATGAATAAACCTGCATTGATGTAGTTAAGCTATGGTAAACAAAAGCTGCAAACATTGTTGCACATGCTGTTCTGTTGCTTGCAAGACGGACTATTACAGTGTCGCTGAAAGCAGGAAAGAATTGTGAAAACATTGTTTTATCAACACTTAAATTAGGCCCACTTGCACTACTTGTCGGTTAATCGTTTGTCTGTACAAAGATATGTTTTAAATATGTTTAGCGCTAAAAGTTTAGAAATTGTTACTCAACTTTTGTTTTATGAAACCGAGGGTGTTCGTTCCAATTTCAATGCTATGAGACATGTTCAGCTGGAATCGCCACCCTGCGTGGAGACTTTTTTTGGTTATAACCTACACAAGGTGAACTATTCGACGTATTCCCTTTGCCACATTGGTGCTTAGGTGCAAAACTATCCGAAGGAATACGTTGAATTACAGTTCACCTTGTATGTTGTCCATTAAAAATGCGCCAAAATACGCGTCTGTTAAATCAAATGTTGGCAGCAAAAACGTAAAAAAGATGCAACCAACACTTCTTTCTCGTTATATTGAGTACAACCAGGAACATAAATAATATCCTGGGTCTTAAATCTCATCACATCATCTGAATTCACACTCACAGTTATTTACGCTTTTCGCTAAACCAAACAACGATGAATCATTCCACTATAATTGGTGTATCATAGTGTTAAGTACATAACGCCGTTCCACAATTAAACAGTCTGATAGCACTTCGCACTAAACATAATAAAACATAACGTCAATGTTATGTAATGCGACATTCTTGTATGTCTGCTTCTGATTGTTACTCGGAAACAGCGGTATCGATTTTCATGAGTATGTTTTTTGTAAGTGAAGATTGATAGAAACCGTTGATGCGTAACGAGATATCCTGTGTCCTGAATTCCATGTTAGTAAGGTCAATGTGTTTTTGAACGAGTAGGGTACTTTGTACTTTTCCTTCTTTTCTCTTTTTCTTCCTGGGTATGTTTCTTTGTTAAGTGAACATTCAACTAGAATCAATTCATTATTTTTGTAATTTTTGACGTGCATAAGTGCCTTTTATGTGCCTACTAGCTTCTGCCCGCGACTTCGTCCGCGTGAAACTTCTTATTCTTCCGTTCCCCAACCCGTTCTCGAGATATGTATGAGAAAGTTTATTTTATACATATTTATTTATTTTCTGTGAATTTTTTGCATGTTTTAATCTGCTATTCGGGGCGGAGACAAATCATACAAATCGAAGATCATAAAAATCGGTCCAGCGGTTCTTGCCGTTTTTGTTGTTCTTTTGTTCTAAATGGTGAAAATAACCCGACTTTGTTTTATATATGTATTAAGATTTGAAATAAATGATTTGACTATTGAATTTTTTCAACAGCACGCTCATGGAAACAAATTGACTTTGTCACTGTCTTTGTTTCATAGCTTAAACCATGCCCTGATCTAATCCTATTGTATTAATTATTTAAGCTGTTTTAGATATATCCAGTAAACGCTGGTGATAAAATCAGTTGAGAACCTTTGCTAAAATAATTCTCTTGTGGATCCGACTTAGGATAATTTTTTGCAAGCTGACATCTTTTTTGGGAAAATGAAATACCTTCCTATTTAACTGAAGAAGAAGCACTTTCTTCTCTAGTGTCTTAAAAGCTATGTATTATACAGCGTGTATCAGAAATGTGTGCTCATATTTAAGGGTGTGGTACAAACTATAAATTTGAATAACTTTCTCCATGGGACCAACATCGTAATTGCTATAGAATAATCAGCTGTCCCATATATAATATAATACACATACATACATAAACTCACGCCTTCTTCTCATGCGAGTAGACAGAAACTGTAGAACACCACCTGCTACGCTCCTTACATACTCCTTTTGCTTCGTTTACTTCCATACATCTGGTCATACACGCACGCCGGGTGCGAGTGCTACGCATCCTGACCTTTCTGAAGTACATCACTAATTAGCCCTATATTCCGTCCACCGAGAGAATGCTTTTTGACACCTGTCAGTTGTACAAGATTTGGAACTAATAAAGTTTAAATTCGTTAAACACCATATTCGTCTGTATGAAACGGACAGCTGTCAAAAAAGCATTCGCTCGGTGGACGGAATATATATATCTTCTAGGGCGTCTCCTCCTAGCGTTTCCACTGATATCTGCCTTGTAAATACCTTTTGTTAGTTGCCTTTCATTCATCCTCTCAATATGACCAAACCATCTAAGCATAATCTTTTCAACTTTTGGCCCTACATCTTCTTTTAAACGACACCGTTGTCTTATCACATAATTTTTCAGCCTATCATTCATAGTCACGCCACAAATACTTCGCAAGGAATGCATTTCCACAGCATTTATTATAATAATATTTATAAGCCTTTATTCAGGCTTTTCCCTATCCTTAGCGAGTCTCGGCCATGCAGCGGGCATTGTGCAACTTTTATATGATCTGCCCATCTTCTGAATGGCCTACCCCGTTTCCGTTTATTCTTTTCTTCAGATTGTATGTCCTCTACATTTCCATTTGATCTTTCTTAAAGTTACAGTAACATCCTTTGTTCTTGTGTGTTTCTTTATATCTGATTGCCTCTTCCCCAACATACTCCTTTCCATAGCGTTTGAGCATGTTTCTAATTCCCTGTTATAGGCTGTCCCATATACAAAACTTCAATACTTACTCGACCCAAACGTATAGGAAAGCTGATTATCGCCGTATACTAATAGTTTAGCCAATGAGTTTCCTAGCGGGGCTAACTGCTTAGGGTGCGGTGGACGTAGGTGTAGTTACTCAAGTATCGTCACTTGTAAAAGTTCTATTATCTTCAAAGGTGAACATAAAAAAGTATTGAAATAAAAACATAAAAAAATAACCCGTCTTTAAAATCTGTAGGTAGAGTTATTTCCTACCGTTAAGAGATTAGTTTTTCTTTCACTGCTGATAACTAGTAACTGGCTATCAGAATTGTGAAACGCTCTGGAACGTAAGGTTACCGTAAGTTAACCGCGAGATAAGATCGCAGATTATGTGAACGAAGATTACGCAGTTACACTGTCTGTTTGTCTTACACATTGTTGCTTTAGTACGGGAGCGGAGTAAGCAGAGATAGTTGGTAAACTCAGCCAGTGTTGCCTCATGATAAATCAAAAGAATTCCAACATAGGGGGCCGTCACGGTTCTCGGGACATCTAACAGTCTAGGTAATTTCATAAGTTCTGTTATTTTTAGGTCTTCAGAACGATGACAGCTTATCTACAACTGTAGGTACTATTACGGAACCAAGAACACCGATGAATGGCAGTGGATGTTAAATTTATTAAATTAATTAAAATTCATTTATTTCAGGTACCATATAACCCATATTAAAACCAACTTTACCTTATTCAATAATAAATACAAAATCACACATAAATAAATGGAAACGAATAAATCATTTATGACTAGCGCCTCCACCCACCTCGCACTGTTGCAATGGCGAACTTTCAAAACATCGAGATTTTTGTGCATCTAAGCATCGAGACTTTTCTGCATAGTGTATCTAAGTTAAACATTAATGTATTATATACATAAACCTTCCGGAATTAATGCTCTAATTGATGGTGAAACCCCTAGCAAAATCGTCTGTGTAGTTTAGAAAATCTAAGCGGTCTCACACACAGATAAGAAAAGTGGCTATGTATTATAGATGATAAAGTTGGAAGAACAACGTTAAGATTAGCAACTCGACACCTCAGTAGCCAATACAAACACCAAGTAGATATAACTAGAGTTTGATTTATTAACTTAAGCGTGCAAAATATACAATCTCAGTTTCTCTAAACTCTTTCTCTTCCATCAGACTTGACAACCAGCTGTTTGTAAACTGCCAAACGGCTGTCTGAATTTCTCATTGAATTTCTGCCTTAATCCAAATGTACTCAAATGTCTGCATCGGCTGTTCCAGTGTCCTTACCTGATCGTAGTTCTGTTCCAGGTAGTCGGCGTGAGTCCAGATGTGGCAGAGGAGGTACACCCTGATCAATGGCTGAGGGGAAGTGGCGGAACATCTGCAGGATCGTTTGGAGGAAACGAGTGTTTGAACCTGAACAGACAGACCCTGGGAATCTTAAGAGGTGAGGAGGATGTAAAGTGTCCCGCTTGTGTATCGCTTGGAAGTGGTTTAGAACTTATAAAGTTGCAAACAATTGTTCGTACATAATACCAATTTCTATGAAGACGAGTTGGCTGAGGAAAGCAATATTGGGTCCCAAGGATTTTATCCTACGGCTACAAAGAAAATAATATTTATCTATACTAATATATAAAGCTGAAGAGTTTGTTTGTTTGTTTGTTTGTTTGTTTGTTTGAACGCGCTAATCTCAGGCACTACTGGTTGGAATTGAAAAATTATTTTTGTGTTGGATAGTCCATTTATTGAGGAAGGTTATAGGCTATATAACATCACGCTACAACCAATAGGAGCGGAGCATAAATGAAAAATGTTGCAAAAACGGGAAAAAATATTCCTTTTTGAGAGCTTCCGTTGCGTGCGCTGCGTAAACGGTTTAAGTTACGCAAATATCGTGTATGATAGATTTGTTCCTCTTTAAATGTTCTAAAAAAAAGTCCGCGACAGCATATGTCTATCTTTTAAGATTGACTCACTATAACCTTTTTTATGGTAATCAAATTTGTTTGAAATTAATGCATTTTTGCGAAGCAGTTTTCATAAACATGGTATTAATCCTTATCCAAATAAATACGTTATTCATCACAAGTATTTAATTTGGAACCAAGCTGCTCTTACATCATTTAATTTCAATGAATATCTTCGGAGATATGACTGTTTTATAATAACTCCGCAGCAAAATAATGATCAACTCTGCGAGGTAGTCTATTCTAAAGCTGAAGAGTTAGTTTTTAGGGTTCCGTACCCAAAGGGTAAAATGGGACCCTATTACTAAAACTCCGCTGTCTGTCTGTCTGTCCGTCTGTCACCAGGCTGTATCTCATGAACCGTGATAGTTAGACACTTGAAATTTTCACAGATGATGTATTTCTGTTGCCGCTATAACAACAAATACTAAAAAACAGAAAAAAAAAATATTTAAGGGGGGCTCCCATACAACGGACATGATTTTTTTGCCGTTTTTTTTGCTCCGCCCGCGTGGATGTCTGTTATCGCGTAAAAATGTAGCCTATATCCTTCTCTATATCCCAGGCTATATTCCTGCCAAATTTCATGTCGATCGGTTCAGCGGTTTAGGCGTGAAAACGTAACATACAGACAGACAGACAGACAGATAGACAGACAGACAGAGTTACTTTCACATTTATAATATTAGTAAGGATTTGTATGGATGGTACGGAACCCTTCGTGCGCGAGTCCGACTCGCACTTGGCCTGTTTTTTGTTTTTTGAACGCGCTAATCTCTGGAACTGCGAGTTGGATTTGAAAAAATCTTTTTGCATTTTACAGCCCAATTCTTGAGGAAGAATAACATTCCTGTTAACTAGGACACAATTTTTTTTAAATGAAAGTTTATGCGAAAACGAAGTGAAAGCACGGGCAGACAATGTGTTGCGACGGGGTGGGTCTGGGGAACAAGAAATTTAACGCGGACGAAGTCGCGGGCAGAAGCTAGTTTCTAATAAGATAAGTTTAGCATTGATTCGTTAATTCCTATATATACAAAGACCGAAAGGAGATAACGCAAGGTGGGCTGTTCGTTTTTGCTAATCCTTATTAAAAAAAGTGAAATACAGCAACAGCTTTCTGGTAGTTCAAAACTATATCCTTCTATAAAAATAGTGGACTGCGGCCGATGTTCTGAATTCATTAACAAACCTGCTTCTAGCTCTGCATCGTTTACTATAAGGCTGCTCCAGCTAATATACTTATCTACATCACAAAACACACACACACATACTAACACTTCACACGGTATAAGTTAACATACGCTTGGACTTTATCGTCCTTAGCGGTCCCTAATAAAAAAAAAAATTACTCCTGTGGAAACCAGGTTACTATGTAACCTAGCTAGGACGCCAGATTCAATTCTGCTAACTGTTACTCTCTTTATAATACGCGTATCAATCCGTAAATTGTTAAATTATATTTATTGTAACAGAATGTACCACACTTTTTAGAAATAAATAAATTATCATAAATTATAATTTATAAATAAAATTATATTTCTAATATTATTTTTTATTTTTCTGTAACATCAAATCGTGTGACTTAAATATCCCTTTGTGTAATCCCCAGATGTCTGAACTGCTGGGACCTGACGTCGCTGGGCGTAGGCAGCACGCTGGGCATCGGCGTCTACGTGCTGGTGGGGGCGGTGGCGCTGAAGACGGCCGGGCCCTCCATCCTGCTGTCCTTCCTCATTGCTGCCGTCACCTCACTGTTTGCAGGTAACAGTAACACCTTCTGCTTTGCCTTTACAAGGGTGAATTTTTGGGTAAGGACCCAAAAATTCTAAGATATGCGACATCTGTCAAAGCACACTTGGACCGCTTGGTGACCGGCCCACTCCCTATCACACAGATGAGGCCTGTGTCCCAGACATTGGACACAGGCCTGTGTGTGGAAATTGCTGGCTGATTATTCTATTCTATTACCAGATAATTGTTAATTGTTTACGATATTTTAATAACAACAAGTTTGCTTTATGAATAATATGCTTTAATTGAGTATGGGTTTATGGCAAAGATTGATGTTTTGACCTATGCTTTTTATTCAATACCTCTTGCCAGCTAGATGATGTAGCCGTTGCCATTTAAAGAACATTTAGAACGGAAAACGGTAAACGTAATTTTGTGTAACCAATGTTATTGGTTGTGGTAAGAAACGCAGTTGCAGCAAAGGACTGCGAAGAATTGAGATGAAATAAATTGGAACTTGTTGTCAAACGAACTGGTCCTCTCTGGAACACATGAGATAAGAAAGTTATTGGATGCAGGATTTCAATGGGATAGCTAATGCTAAGCTATTGGTCCCGGCTGTCATTCTTGGATCTTTGACAGTCGTTACTGGTCGTCAGAAACCCGAAAGTCTGACAACCACTATTACCAAGGGGTATCGTATTACTCAGTTACTGGTTTGTGGAGGTCAGATAGGCAGTCGTTCCATGTAAAATACTGGTATTTAGCTGCAAGGCAAGGCAGATGATGAGCAACTGGCACTACTCAAATATATTATGGAATAATTGTGTAATCTAACACGTATTGCAATCACCTCACATGGCTTTGTTTGTATCGGCACACCCAGCATTGATAACGCTTTCAATCTTTTATAATGTTACATGAAAAAGATAATAATACACAAGGATATTTCTCCCAATTATAGTACTAATCGGTTAACTATGGGTGTTTGGCGAAGAAATTCTTCCTAATTTAATTCTTTCTTGAACCCATAGCCTGCATTTGTTTCGCAAAGTCATAATTTTGTATATTTTCATACAAACATCAGTTCAGCTTCGTCATAACTTAGGAATTACTCTTATCACACAATTATTATTATCGATTTTGAATATCGTAAATAGAGATCGGATACCATAGTATGCAGATATGAAATGTATATTCATATATGTATCAATGAATAATTATGCATATTGCTAATTTACAACTAGCGTCTATAATAAGGATATTTATTTATTTATTTATTATTATATTTATTTACAGGACGATGCGACAAGTCGGTCACCTGGTTGAAAGATACAACAATCTTCAGTAACAGTTATTGAAGATTATTATTTGATTTCCTATGTGATTATCCTTTAGCCAGCAATGTTATTAAAGTATGAATTCACCTCAAAACTGAGCTCAATCTAGAGCAGACTATTACTGGACAAAGGCACTTCCAAGTTGTATAGCGTTTGGTCCTCTACATCATTTCATGTCACCATTATAATACCCGCATACATGATAGATAGAAAATAGATAGATAGATAGAATACTCTTTATTGAAAAATTACAGATATAAATGTAGAACTGTTACATAGGGTGTCACAATGGGCGGTCTTATCGCTAAAAGCGATCTTTTACAGACAACCTTTGATGGTCACACCACATGATGGCCTAATTTAAATGTTCAGTTTCAAGGGCTTTCTAAACCTTCAGAGAACGAAGGTTCTTCGGCGTCAGGCGTAGACGCGTCGCCGCGTCGGCTGCTGTCGTAAACAGAGGCAACTGCAGCCTTCAACGGGTCTACAGCTGCCGCCGACGACGACGTGTGTCGTCGCAACGTGCGACGCCTGCAGTTGCCTCCAGCGTTGACAACGTGCCGCTCGTGTATATTGAGCACTTATATATTATTATTGTGTTAACCGAATATGTGGTGTTTCAGGACTATGTTACGCGGAGTTAGGAGCCAGGGTCCCGCTGGCAGGGTCTGCCTTCATATACACATACGTCACCGTTGGAGAAATGGTCGGCTTCATGGTCGGATGGAACAACATACTTGAGTTTATATTTGGTGAGTTGAATTGGAGAGTGAGTTGCACACCCGATGCATTATCAGGACTATATGGCCGACAATGTTCAGAGTGCACAACTTTACTACTAACTACAATACAGACACCTACTTGCTTGCGTTGCTAGTCGACTGTTAAAAAACTATTAACGTTTCATATTAGGAGAGGT
The DNA here is from genome assembly GCA_947523025.1 of Dryobota labecula. Lineage (NCBI taxonomy): Eukaryota > Metazoa > Arthropoda > Insecta > Lepidoptera > Noctuidae > Dryobota > Dryobota labecula. The sequence goes on from OX383296.1 coordinate 24,162,403, forward strand.
CTTTAAGCAGTCGCTCCTTGCAAAATACTGGTATTCAGCTGCTTCTGGTTAAACTGGAAGCTGAACCCAACATATTTAACAAAAGGCTAGGCATGCAGATGATGATTCGGAGAGGTCTTTCATAGGAGGTGTAAAAGTATGTAATCATTGTTTGCATTTTATTGGCGTGTACTAGCTAATATGTGGCTAATAATTAAACGTATCGTGTTTCTGATGACCTCGTGAAAGCCGCAGGAATCCGCTGGAAGCACGGAACCGGTCGAGGTGGCGGTGCTTGGGGGAGGCCTATGACCAGCAGTGGACGTCTTTCGGCTGAAATGATGATGATGACCGTATTTCTTTGTTTTGTAATGTTAATTACTTTGCACACTATTGTATAGATTCAAGTTATTCTAACTTGACAGACAGATGTGCTGCTGGGGAGTTTGTTGCACCACTTTTGCCCAGCTATAGAGCACTAGGACGTAGTGAAGGCTGGGCGTTTTTGGGGACTTTCTTTTGTAATTTATACGTTCGAAAGTGCTCAAAAAATATTTTTTTCTCAGCTTATTTTGAATAAATCACTTTTGATTTGATTCGATTGACCTAATTTAAAATTTACTCTTCTAAATTTCAGGGTCAGCGAGTGTGGCGCGCGGTCTGAGCTCGTACATCGATGTGGTGACGGGCCACAGCATGTCCAGGTGGTTCCAGGCGGCTATGCCCATCCCTGAACACTTCGGCATCTCCCCCCACTTCGACCTCTTCTCCTTTCTCTTCGTTTTATTCATGGGAAGTACGTATCTGTAATGACGATATCAGACGTTATACTTTGTATTAATTTTTGCCTTTAATTCGACATCTTACACTCGAAGTGAAATCACCAAATGAATAAAAGTGAAAAATTTATTCATTAGTGAACTAATCAAACGATGTGTCTCTGATCTTTCACTCGTGTACCGAATGATCGAAAAATTAAATTAAAGGGGCCGATTAACGTTCATTCCTATCTATGTATAATTTTGTCGGTGTTGTGTAAACGTAGGAAGAAACAAAAATTTACCTTCACTCGAGGGTACTATTGACTCGACTATACGATCGATATCTGGCTATGTTGGCCAGCTTGTTGCTGTTTCGGCACATTTTGAATTTTACTTTAAGCATCAAATAAGAGAAGTCAGTTGGCTCTATTAAACTGTTAAAGGATGCTTATTTACGTTCAACTTTTAACTTAAAACAGCAGCATATCCTACTATTATGATTGCCTTGCGGCACATAATTTGTGTCCAGAAAGATGCTCGATGAATTACAGAATCATTTCAGCAACTATCATTGTCGTCATCTGTTTATTTAGCATACATGTCTGACAATGATGTTTATTTTTCGCAGTAATGTTGTCATTCGGCGTGCGCGAGTCTTCGGCAGTCAACAATGTGTTCTCGGCAATCAACGTTATGATCATCATCTTCATTATCATCGCTGGAGCCTTTAAAGGTTAGTTCAACTTTTGTATTACTAGCTTTTGCCCGCGGCTCTGCCCGCGTAGATGTCGGTTATCGCGTAAAAAAGTAGCCTATGTCCTTATCCATATTCCAGGCTATAATGTCAACGCCAAATTTCATAAAAAAAAAAAAGAAAACAAGTATAATGTAAAATTAGGATTTACATTAATTATGACGATCGGTTGAGTGGTTTAGGCGTAAAAACGTAACAGATAGACAGACAGAGTTACTTTCAAATTTATAATATTAGTATGGATTTAGTAAGGATTGCACTGGAATATCAATTTGTTGTGTGACTTCTGACTACTGCAGACCGAATATTATATTGTGGTTAGTGTCGAAGAGATTTACGGTGAGAAAATGTTCCCTCGACTATTTAGCCTTGATTTCGGTGACCATTTGTAACATTTTGGTTTTCTTCTCGTTCTTTTATAGATAAACCATCCATCCTGGTTCGAATATCTACAATCTGTATTAGATGCCTACAGTTAAAAGTATTCATAATACAGTACATAATATAGGTTCTAGGAGTACGAAAATGAAAATGGGTTTACTGTGCCTGAATATTCACTATCTTATAAGTTTGCAGAACTTATCATGAGGTGGTAAAGCAGGCCTTCCTCAATGTAGTTCAAAACTGCGTCATAAATTCTTTATTGGTCAATGTAATAAAGAAGGTATTTGAAATGGTTTTTTACACATTTCCAGTGAACCCCGACAACTGGAGCATCCCCCCAGAACAGGTGCCCCAAGGCTTTGGGGACGGGGGGTTCTTCCCGTACGGCGCGTGGGGCATGCTTAAGGGCGCTGCCATCTGCTTCTACGGCTTCGTCGGCTTTGACGTCATCAACGCTTCGGGAGAAGAAGTGAGTAGGCTCGTTACTAAGGAGGTTTTAAATGGAAACTTTTGAAAGGTTGATTGGCTTCCGAAAACTCCAGTTAACAGATTCGAGAGACCATTGCCGTAGAACAAGATTAGTGTCAATAAAAGATGCGCATAATAGGCACGGAAATTCAAGGTTAATTAAAGAACCTCGTAATTGAAGAATTTTGTCATAAACGATAATGTTTGTTTAATATTGGTCGAAAGTTTTTTTAATATTGTTCGAAAATTGCGTCTTACTGCAGTCATCAATTATAATCATTAGATATGCAATAAGATATTATGTCATTTAAATAATCCTTCCTGGTTAAGATTTTCTGAATCAGGATCGCAGGTCTGTGGTAATATTGTTAAATGAATTCTATGCCAATAGTTTTAGAACAGTGTTTCCCACATTTCAGGTCAAGGAACCGACCAAGACTATTCCTATAGCGATCCTGTCGTGTCTCTGCATAGTGTTCACCGTGTATGCTGCCGTGAGCATCGTCGTCACTATGATGGTCCCCTACTACGAGATGGTTAGTTACTTTTATGTCAATTCGAAAGTGTTTAAATGGTGAATTTAAAATAAATGCACCAACTTTGTTACTACCTTTGTTCCCTTTTTTCAAAAAGCAACTCGGATATGTGCCCGGTTTCTGTCATCTGTTTTCTACACGAGGTCGACAAGCTACCACTAAAATTCTATGAAAAATTTAGTCAGCATTCAAAGCAATCTTTTGCATAGCCGCTGAACTTATACAGACCAACGGATATCTAACCTACGCAACAGTTTAAAGGGTATTTATAAGGCAGTAATAAGGGCGTTTCATACAAAATATTTTTTTTTCTTATTTTGGGGGGAAAATAAGAAAAAAAAATTGTTTTGCAAACTGTACCGTGTGACGTATCATATAATATATTTTTTATAATTTAAAAAGATTAATTTTAAAGTTATTAAAGAAAATCGACGAAAATTTACCATTTCACCCCCCTTATCTCCGAAACAACTAAGCCTAAAATCTTGAAAAAAAAAAAAATACAATTAATATTAGTTCTATACTTTTATAGATTACAGGAAAATCTATAAGAAGTCTATGGTGTTAAAATAATATCGTTAATCACTCAATATTGTGCGTAAAAATTTACATTTGCAGTTGGAATGTATGGGGGAACATGTTTTTCAACTACAATGTTAAGTTTGTTCTTGGGATAAATTCATCCCAACTACGGAACCATAAATTTTTTTTTTCGCTGTTGTTCTGGAACATTTTGGAAGAATATTATGTCCAGTTGAGGACCACAATAGGTTGTCTTGTTATTTATAATGAGATTTTGTAAATAATTTCAGGTAGCTGTTGCCTCAGTGTCGACGGCGTTCAGTCAAGTAGGATGGGAGTGGGCACGGTGGGTAGTCACCGTTGGAGCCGTCTTCGGTATTTCCACCAGGTAAGCTCAAAAATTGGGGATTGTTTTCCACGATTGTAGTAGTTTTAGAGTTTCATGCATTTGGTAATTGAAACTCATAAGACACGGTTTACTTACCAACCGTAACTTCTAAAGTAATATTATAAAGAGGTATAATAGGTAACATTTTATGTTTGTTGGAAAGAGGTACTGACCCAATTACAAAAAAAAAATTGTCACTAATCTACACACACTACTAAACTACTTAATTGCCGAGTGCCATAAGACATGTTTTAAGGTATGTATGATTCTAAAGAGGTTGCCCATACACCAGCGCAGAGAGCAAAGGGCGCTGACCACCTTGTTTTCATTTCTTGACTCTCCTTCTTTTCCTAGTTAGCCCCAACTTTCAGTACATTTGCGCCAGCCACAATGTAAATCTACGTTCATCACACAATCGTCTTCTTCAATGTTGCACTGACTTCATACACTCTTCCTTCTTCGTTCAGTCTATCTCTCTGTGGAATGCGCTCCCCCAGAAGATCAGGATGGCAACCAATCGATTATCCTTTAAAGTTAAAGTTCGCGAGCACATTTGTAAGAAGCTGACAGTATCCATCACAACGTTAATATTATCCCATTGTTTGCAAGGGCGTCGCCAAGGGGGGCAGGGATGGGCAGCTGCCCCTCTACAGATTCAAAAAAAAAAAAATTGCCAAAAAAAATGCAAAGCAACCAAAATCCTAACTAAGAAGCATCATGGGGGAAAATTGCCTCAATGGTCTGGCCATGATTAGTGTACACAGAAAACTTATATATGAAAATTTACAAAATTTTCATAATCAGGTGGTCGAGAAGTCTACAAAAAAACAATGGAAGATTATGTTTTAATTAACTCAAAAAAGGGTCGCTTTACCACTTTTTTATTAAAATAATTGTAACTTTATCCAATTTTTCTAATAAATGTAATAACTTGGTATACAAGTTTTATTTATTGTACAGTTAAAGAGCTTGTGGTGCTTTATACATTGGACTTTGTACCGTTCTTATTACAATCGCCATAGAGGTAAGACTCGTACTACAGCTTCATGTGCTCTTGACTGTACCTTCAATTCATACTTTTCCCATCCTCCTTATATCAACTTGCCCCCCTCTGGGCCATCGGCTGGCGACGTTTGTACCTAAATGATGTGCTCCAGGTCCATAACCGTGTCTGCTATCTCTGAACCAATGAGTAAGGTGAATCGATCGTCATGAAATTTGGCAGAGATATAGCCTGGGATATGGAGAAGGACATAGGCTACTTTTTTTTACGCAATAACCGACATCCACGCGGGCGGAGCCGCGGGCAAAAGCTAGTTTATCATAAATGACACTAACAGGGGGTTGTTGGTAAAGATTTGTGAAATTGAATTATTAGTTCCGATGATTCTGGTAATACCATAATAATATTGATATTGTAACTATTTTTCCAGTTTATTCGGTGCGCTGTTTCCGTTGCCTCGCCTGCTGTATTCCATGGCAAAGGATGGGCTGTTTATACACTGGTTCTCTAAAGTCAGCGCCACAAGGCAGTCGCCCATCATCGCCACTGTTGTACCTACTGCTCTAATTTGTAAGTAGATAGTTTAAGTAATCAGAATAACTACTCTTTGTAAAAAGTAATACTCGTCGGGAAAGTTGGTACTGTCAACGCTTGAGGCCCGGCGCTGACGGTACCATAATAAATAGTAGGTATGTCGCGTAGTTATTTGGATCATTGAATATTTTTACATTATTACATATTTTTATCTCATGACATTCGCTTGTCAGCTCGGTGAGATATATATAATTATATTTCAAATACAAATCAATGGTTCTCACATAATTCATGCCATTTACTTATAATAAACCCGTGGAGGCTTCATGCTATACCATATTACAGCGTCCATACTGATTCAGAATCAGAATCATTTATTGGCTTAATTGAATCCAGTACATTCGACCGTATGGCAAGGAAATAAATCTAAAATAAAAATTAAATTAGCAATTAAAATATTAATCAATGATATCATTGCTTTCTTTCGTGTGTTAGCAAGTGTGAAGCTATAGGCGTTTGATGTATTCGCATGATGTATTCGCAAAGTGCTTGAAGATTAACTTCACTGAGAATGTTGCGCAACAATCGGTTTTAAGTTACAGGGGTAAACACCAACCAACCAGGGGTTACATTCAACCAATTTTTTGATAATAAAGCGAGCAAGCGGACTGTCTATACGTATTAACTTCGATCAACGTTTGGATTGGGTTTTGATGCTGTTAGAGCAAATGGAAATCAAGAATGCGATTGGCATATAAACAGCCTTGACTGTGCAGTTACAATATAATTGGTAGCATTGAAACACCAGATTAAATAAATAAGCTGCATCAGACCACGCCGATGACTGACGCCGATGGCTATATCTGCATATAGGAGTAGGCAAGACTGGTCACGTAGTGTTATTTTGGAAAGGATTTATGAAGGGCATAATCTCTTCTTGTCAAAATATTTCAGTACAAGTTGAAATGTAGACAAATTAATGTTGGCTTAAGACCAAAATTAATGCCAAAATAAGGTAAAATTATAATTTTGTCAATGTCTCGTTTGTTTTCTACCAAAAAAAAAAGTAAATCTTTGTGAGTGTTGTAAAAGGTTACTTTCTATCACAAGGTAATCTTTTGAAATACTATACATCTGTACGGTAGGTAGGATGTGACAAAAATACCTGTTTTGCGTAGTAATCTTAATACTTCAGGATCACGATAATAATATCAAGAAGGATAGTTTCACGTCACCTATTTTCTTGACATAGGTAATTCCATAAACACAGAGAATGGAAAATCAATGGGTTCGTCGAAAATCATCCCCAACTTCTAGGTTATAGTCAGCTTCCAGTTCATCTAAATAGATGCGGCTGTGAACCTATCATTATTTTACATAAAGCTCTCTGAAATCTACATATTATAACCATTTTTACCCTGTTACAGCTAAAATATTTCTTTATTATATTTCCAGCACTGCTGGCTGCCTTCCTAGACCTGGAACAGCTGGTTCTGATGATGTGCATCGGAACTCTCTGCTCCTATACCATCGTCGCCACGTGTGTTGTGTTACTCAGGTAGGTTCTCCCAACTGCAGCGAAACCAAAAGAAGGCTGATGTGTTTAACAAAGTAATCAGTTATTTAAGATTTGTTGGTGTGCTTTTTTTCTGATTTACCTCTCGACTATCCCTTAAAGTTTATATTAAGAGATCTACAGCTATTAGTACACCCACATTTCGCCCAGTTATGTTAAAGTCCCATATTAATTATGTCACAAAGGCTACAGTGATGGCGTTCTAAGATTCTAAGATATTACTTCCATAGAAGTTTGATTCAGTGAATATTTGACACAGCACACATTATAAAACAAAGGAATCGGACGTGGCACTATTTTTTGGCACATAATGGTGTGTTAATTTGGCGACTCTCTCGATGTCATGACTCCGATTGTAGTCTAGTTCGTCACAATAAAGTATATTTACAATTTTACAATTAACATGATTGTTCATCTTTGAGCGTGTTAATGAACAGCTGGAGCTCAATGACAAGAGTTATTTATAGATCATCTTATTGCCTTTTACGTTATCGTAGAATGATTTTATCCAGAAGATGTATGGTAGATAAGTATTCACCCAACATAATGTCAGTTTACTTGGTGAGGTGGATACCTAGTTTTCGCGGGTCACTGACTACTTATTCATCACTTTAATTTCAAGTCGTTTTTAAGGCTTTGACTGCCAGACAACAGACAAAATAGAAAAACTATTGTTAGCGGACACCGGTGACCGCAGTGGCAGTCAATGTGTTAATGAGAATTTTCCGACATAATAACTTCATTTTTATTACAACCCCCTTAATCCTTATTACTGCTATCACTCTAGTGACCACTAGGTATGTTTGTAGTAAAACCCATCTTTGGAGAGCTCCGTGTCCAACAGTAAACTGCTACATGCAGAGTTTATGAATGACCCTAATATTATGTTTCAGATACTGTTCAGAATACGAGTCAGAGACTACGCCTAGTATAATGAAACAGCTCATAGGGCGAGGAGACAGAAAGGCTACAAAAACCACCTCCAGAATCATCAACATAGCCATGTTTCTGTTCGGTACGTAGCCAATAATTGTAATAGGACTCTTGGCCCCCTTCTTCTGACCTGTTTAGGTATATAGGGTGGATTTTTGAGATGGGAAAGTAAGGGCAGGTACCTTAAAAGTTGTAGCTACAGGATAACATTCTTAGGGGACTGTCCATTTTGAGTAATTGCTATTGTTTTCATAGATTTTGAAAAAGCTGTACCTATCTAAAAATTTTAAACTTAAAAAATTACATCTTTCACGAAAAATTTCTTTTCTCACGTTTTATTTTTATGATGCCAATCGATACAGTTTCGTAAAAGGATTAAAAGACTTCTAGTCCAAATAACGTTAGAGTACTAGAAAATTGATTTTCTAGTATTCCAATCGCAAAATACCTTTTCCCATACATTTGACAATTGACGCTTTCACAGACACTTGTAATTCATCGTGCGAGTGTTTCCCAGGCGTTCCTCACATTATTTACTGTCGAATTAAAATTAATCCACTCAGCCTATCTCAGCAGCATAACCACAATGTCTTTAAGTAAGTTTTATTCAGAACAAACCGTGTGCTCGATGGGATTTCTCATCGGCAAAACTGACGAAACATCCATTTAGATTTTTCCTATTTAACCGCTTTCGGGGATGAATTAAAAAAAATCTTGCCTTATTTCTCACCTGCGTTTTATGAGGAACTCTTGTGCGCTTGTTCTTGCTTCCTGACTGCGTGGTTAAGGGTGTGCGTTGTCGTCAGTGAATGAATGAATTTAAAGTAGATGTTATTTTGTTTCAGTCTGCGTCTGTCTAACAATAGCTCTGGTGGTGGTCAACGCGCCGGAGCCTCTGATCCCTGCCATCGTTCTGCACGTGTTCGCTCTACTTATCGTCGTTGTTATGGCCTTGCAACCATGCAGCATTGAGGATTTGGCATTTAGAGTAAGTTAACTTATTTTTAATAGATATTCAGATTCAGGAATTGCAGTTTTTTCCGTTATTTATGGTGAAAAAGTATACATTATACAGTATGTTAGGTTTAACGAGGATTCAGACCAACGATGTTCATGCTTATATGAAACGAATAAAAATATACAGAAAAACATTGATAAACAACAGAGAAAACATTACCATAACTTTCCTAACAAAGAAGTCATTTACGTATTTGAAACCATTATAGGTATAAACCGTTTTCCTTTCATACTACAGCCCGTCATCATCATCATCGTCGTCTACCCAGTCTTTTCTCGACTCTATTGGGGTCGACTTCCAAATTTTTTTAAATGTAATACAATGTATACCACAATAATTTAAGACAATGACAAGAATAGGCTCATTTTCATTGGTCGATAGGGCTTACCATACGTAACGCATGCCGTTTTCATTAGTCGATAAGAAAGTTAAAAATTAAACAGGTTCCCCATACAAGAATAGTTATTTATGATACTAGTGCGGTAAGTTGGTTTTTACAAACGAGTAGACTTACCATAGTCACGAGTTTGTAAATACCAATTTCTGCACGTGTGTCATACAACGTTTTTCTACACATTTGCGAGAAAACAGTACACTATGCACTGTGTGTAGGTAAATAGAGTGCTTTTTATTAACATTGTATATATTTTTGACCACACTGAGGACGACTTATAACTTCACACGTAATTCATTGAAATAAGCCATCAAAACATTTTCAGCGAATGATTGAGTATTTCTTCGAGTCTTCCATGCTATACAATTATTGTAAATCATTAAGGGCCAGTTGTTTCAAACAGTTCGTTAACGTAACGTACGTACGTCAAATATTAACGATTACATTATGATGTTTAACGTACGTCAAATACAAAGCGTTGTTAACCAGTGGGTTACTGTAATCGTTATTTTTTAACGAACGTCAAGGGCATAATTTTGTGAAACAACGGTTTGACGATAGTTAGCGCCATTTATGACGGATACGCGTGCGTCAAGTGTACGTGAAACAATCCGCCCTAAGTAGCGCTCTCTCGATTTTGGCGGCAAGAGACCGTTTTCTGCAATTTGCGCCTCATTCAAAATATCAGGTGGAGTAGATTCCATATTAATATCAGATTCCTCGCTTGAACTCATATTATTATTTTGTTTATCAGTCGGAAAGTCGCAACAATCTTTGACGTTTCAAATAGGAAAATGGCGCGAATTTGCAGATGGCGCCACATGCACGTAGTGAAAATTAGAACTACATCTTTCGTCTCATTTACTCTTTAGTATTAAAGTGAGACAAACATACTGAGAAAAAGCGCTTCCAAGGAGGTTCGATCAGTCAGCTTATTTATTCTCGTAATGAGAAACTCCTTGATGGAATTCTTATAATATTTTTATGGAAATAAAAAAAAACCGTAAAGAATACGCACGGTGCTATACAACGGGGTATGCGGTAAAATAGGTAATTAGGTGATTATTTCACCGCACGTTCCGTTGTATATTTTTAACTTTCAAACAATGTATACAGGCTTCGTAAATGCATTTTTTGAGCTAATGTGTTGAAAACGTTTTTTTTTTTTCGGCTTTTTTGGCTAAATATTGTACGGTGGTACGGAACCCTTCGTGTAAGCGTCCGAATCGCACTCGTTTTTTTATATTATTTGGGACGAGAATCAAATACTAAAACCCTCCTTCAATATGTCTCGTCGTACACTGTTTATATGTAGGTATATTTCAAATAAAATTTATTTTCAGACACCGCTAGTTCCATTCGTTCCCTGCATCAGCGTATATACTAACCTGCATCTAATGGTCCTCATCAATTATCACACGTGGATCAGAGTTATGCTGTGGATTTTAATAGGTAAGAGGATCGTGCCATGTGAATTCAATTATTCATCGATAATTCCTCATTGAAAATAATATTATTATTTGTACATTTCAGGAATTCCAATTTATTTTATATGCATATGCTGCTACAAACAAAACGCGGGCAAAGTTATACCAGAAGTTTCAAATAATAAACCGCATACTAATAAAAATGGAAAATCACCAATTGTGCAAATCGTAGTGGAATCACCCACCCCTCCTCAAACATTGGCTCGAAAAGACGAACATATGCCACAATATGATGATGCGAAGGAGATACATCAGGAATTAAGAGATAAGGTGATAGATACGAAAAAAGTTGAAGAAATTATGGTACAACAAATACAAATCGAAAATAATGAAGAAAAAGAAGCAAAAATAATAGACTTGTTAGATCAAGTATTACAAGCTGAGGAAGATACTTACGGAGAAGATATTAGCTTGAAAGAGAGCAAAGAAGATGATACTGGCATTCCACATAGAAAGTCTTTGAGCGAACTATCAGATGCTGGTTCCGACGCGTCATTAGGTAATCAAGGATTATCTAAATATGACGTGATTGCACAAGTGCACAGGGAGGATTTGCCAAAAGTAAGTGAGGAAGAGGAAAGATTAGACAGCAATGAAGACATTCATAACTTCGAAGATGAAGAAGTAACTGCATTTAACGACAGTGACACGAATTCACGAACAGATGAATCTGGATATTCAGACACAATCGACAGACAAGCACTAAGTGAATCATTAGATGACACACAGGAGTCTGCAATACCAGTGCCGCCGCCACCTCCACCACCTCCTCTAGATGAAGAATATTTTAAGCCTAATAATAACTATAATAAATTTTATACAGTGAATTATAGACATACTGAACCAGAACTGCCACAAAAAGTAGAAGACAACGAAGCCAGTGAGCCTAGAGTAAGCATACAGTCAAGCAATTCACAAGGTGACGGCAATATAAGATTTGGAAGTGATCGACAAATTAAATTCATGTCCAAGTTGAACAATATATTCCAGAAAACAATAGAACCTGGTGAAGAGGAGGAAGAACCTAGGAGAAGATCACATTCAACCGGGAACTTTCCTGATGCAGAACTGTCAGTAAGCCGCGATCGGCCATCTATGTTTGACGATTTAAAGAAAGAATTGTTGTCTAGAGAGGCCGCACAAAATTTACGACCTGTCAATGCAGAAGAAAAGACTCCAGAGTCTGACCCATCTGAATCCGAAGAAGAAAAAGATATGTCACTGAGTAGACAAGATTTAAAGCATAAATTAGAAGGTATATTCGCGGTAGGTGGTCCACAGCTTACGAAGCCGCGACTTATGAAGTCAAATTCCGCAACACCAGAAGAGTCAAACCAAACTGGTAATAATTCTAGTTCAGAAAGTATAGCAAAATTACCAAAAGTTGACAAAAATGATACTTTAAAGAGACAAAGAGCAAAATTCGGTTTAGTTTTGAATTCAATCCGGTTAAGTATGAATCAAGACGACCAAGTGTAGTTTGTTTATAAAGTGATATTAAGTGAAGCAGAACAAGTTGTTTGGACATATTGTTCAACTAATTAAGTGGCTTATTGTTACTATTTGTATCGACGTTTGATCCTAAGTTACAAGAACTTATAGCCAATTTGGATTGACTTCTATTGATTGTAAATTATTCAACTAACTTTTCAAATATTTTGATACCCGGGTATAATACCTAGTCGTATGATAAGTGCCTTATTTTATACAGATATTTATGTATGAACGAATTCAAGATTTCTAACTCTTCCAACACAACTTTGTGTGCAAAATCACAAAGCGACTGAATGGCAAAGTAGCATCTTTTTGAAATGTCTTTTAATGTACAGTGACTATTTTGTAGACGATAATACGGATACGAATTTTAGTTTGTAAGTAGTGTGTTGTCGAAGTAAAGAGAATCATGATCAGTAAGACTGATGGAACCATTGTAAACGACTTGCCGATAAATTCAACAGTGCTTTAAGAGTGTGTATGTAGTCGCCAATTTTAGTAAAATAATTATTTAAGTTTTACCTTTTGTTTTTTTCACATAATTTGGGGCATCGAGTATAAAATAAACAGTGAATCATTACAGGTAAACAAATTTATTAAAATAAAAGTATCAAATCCACACTGGGCAAATAGTTCCGTGTTTTTTTTTGCAGATACAATTAGAGTCAGCACGTCTCGTTCTTGTACAGTTCTTGTATAATATCCCGGAGCTCCATCTTCGACACGCAGCTTAGTAGGACCTCATCGATTATCTGTTCGGAGACACTGGGAAAAAATAAATCATTTATAATATAGATCATCACCGTTATCATGTTTTGCCCTTATCCTAATTTAATTGGGATCGGCACATCTCAGTAGTCACCCCCTTACTAGCCATATCAATATTTAAAATTAGCTACTGTTTTTCCAAAAATTAAAGTAGCCTAAGTTACTCCTTATAAGATCAGTTAGCCAGTGAGAGTCCTGTCAAAATTGGTCTAGCCGTTTTGGAGATTAGCTGGAACTAATAGACAGACAGAGCGTATTTAGTAAAAAACTGTTATTGTAATCCTTAAAATGGAAAATAGTGGCCACTAAGCTCCGTTTTATGGATTACAATACAACTTAACAATGTAAAACTACTGTTTGTAATAATAATAACGTATAGTCTTGTGGAGAACAACGTCACGTGTTTATTTTCTGCATTTTCATTCTAAAATATAGAAATAACCAAACAAACAATGAGGGCGCCACCGCGCGCTCGGTGCCGTCTTAACATGAAAATAGCATGCTCTTTAATAGAGATCAGTCAGTCCATAGGATTGTAGCGAGGCTATATTCTTTATTTTGAGCAGGTCCTCAAAATGCACGTTTTTAAGTATTTTTACTTGCACCGCAAAAAATATTATTTAAAACTCCCGCACATCACAGATTGACAGGCGGATTTTCCTGTCCATCCACACAAGTGCGACGAAGTTGCGATGAGCCGTTATTCCCCGCTACTTTATCAAATTACATTCTTATTCAACGGAAAGCGACAATTCATTCAATCGGACGCAATTGAAATCTTTGTCCATACAATTATTCATGCGAAGAACATCAGGACATTCAGTTTCGTTTTAACACTTAGGTACGTACTTTAATGTACAAGAATGAACTTCATAAACCCATACTTTTTCCTTACAAGGGTTGCCAGAAACTACAGAACGCCACCTTATGTTTCGTCCACATTCAAACATACATTCTATCATTCATCAAAACGGAAAACAGGGTGAATAAAAAGGCATATAAAACCACTCTCAGACATTGGGATGTAGCTTTTACTACATAACAATACAGTAGACTCGAAGGGGGATAGGATAGAAGGGCAGGCAGCCCGTGACGTCATCTTTCGTCCCCTAATTACTCTCCTCGGTCACGTCTTCCCATTATTTGGATGTTTTATGAGTTTGACATGAGGTAATGTGGTAAACAAGTGATAAGTAGATAACCTCTTGACATTGGATGGCCTTTAGTGAGATTTTCATTAAAAAATTTGTGTAACATGCTAAACCGCCCCTTGCTTCAAGAAGTTTTCATACCGCCATTTATAATTATATAGATTTTTGTATTGAAGCTGGATCGTATACCATACTCTCGTCTCGAAGTCTTATAAAAAACTTCGGTCTGCTATCGACTTGAAACTAATTGGTCGCCGTCTACAGCATATGACATAGGGACTACCAAGATTGTTTATGTAAAGCATTCATTTGGGGCGTCAAATTTGAAATATTGAATAAAATATCTGCTGTTTCATACAAAAATGCAATATTTACTAGATGAAAAGGTATAAAACAGATGTATAATTTTTTACTATTTCTTAGTTGGTCCCATAGTGAATGTTGTTTATAATCATGAGTACTTTTATTTTCTGAAACGTCCTGAAAAGGAAACAGTAAATTAAAAATCACCGTGTATATAAAAATGGATGTCGGTTATATGAGATTGATAAACTCCAACACAGTTTTACAGATCACCTTGAAAGCTGGCACATAATTATATGTATTTTTTCATGGAAAAGGTTTTTTAAATTCAAATTAATTTTTTTTATTTCGAGCCAAGACTCATATAGGGTTAGTAACATTCTCCTTAAAAGTAAGTGTTAGTAAACAACACGATACGATAGTTTATGTTAACTGACAGCAGTGAATCACATACGGAAAGTCCACACTGTCAGCAATGATTTTCAGAACCTTGTTAGGGCTGGCCATGACTCGAGTCACCAGCGATGCTGCGCGCTTGTGCATTATTGTATAAAAACAATCTACACGCGCCGCCGCAAACATCCCTGACGCACTGCAACGCCATGGCAACCCCATCAGTTTTCTGAATGTGTCATTAATAATCGTTTAATCGTTTAATAATTTAATTAAATTGGACAAGAAGGGCTCCATACGACGCTGGCGAATACTTCTCCCACATGCTGTATATGTAGAAGGTCAAAATCCTCTAAAAGCGTCACCTTTACGTGCAAAACTGTGGGCTATCATATTCGCACGCACGGAAAGAGCCCTCCATTCCCTTTCAATGTCAGCATTGTCTTTAAGGTCAGTGATGACCAAGTGACCTAGGTATTTAAATTGTTCCACTCGCTCAAGAGGAACATCGTTTAGCCGTATGGGAGGCGCATCAAGATGGTATTTGGTCCCCGCCTCAAAAACAGTACTGACTTTTCCGAACGTTATACTAATAATGCATGTTCAGTTGTATAACGTTCACATGTGTGTGGCCAGTAGTGTCCTAATACCACCGACTGACGCGCTCAGCAGCACCATGTCGTCCGCGTGTAACTTAAATTATTGCCACAGACACTGTCAATATGACAACCGACATGATGACTGCTTCGCGCCTCAATCAGGGCATTCATATACAAATTGAAGAGGACAGGGGAGGTCAACCCGGGTGTCTCAATCCACACTCCAATTGATATGGCTCCGACAACACACCTGCCCACCGAACATTGTTGACTTGGTTTCCATAGCTTATAAGTATCTTCAACCATTGGTTGAAGATACTTATAAGCTCGATAGGCAAGCTTACAGCTTATAGCTTCTTTCCGGACCTCCACGAGAAAAAGCCAGTTAAATATAACTTACTTTCCAATCATTTCCCAAGGTTTCCCGACAGCGCTGTTCGCGTACATTGCACTGGTCAACATGTGCTGGACGAACTTAGTGCGGTACTGGAACAGCGTGTCGGCCGTCTTCTCGCCGATGTTGAACTGCAGCCGGTACCGGTCCGGGCCGCGCGCCGGCGCCAGATTCTGGAAGAGTGGTTTCGGGATCTTCTTTTTTATTGTTTCTTCTAGTATCTGTTGTTGGAAAAAACTTATGATTACTTTGGAAGTTTCTTGGAGATATGTCTCTACTAAGTTTATGATAGTTATCGTAATTCCCTGAGTTCTAAATCGTTAAAATAAAATAATACTTTATGTTATCGTAAGTGGATCAAAGTAAAATACAGTTACTCTCGCGGAGGGAAGTAGAAAATCATCAAATCCCTTGGGTGCGCCTCGCCTTTAAGAAGTTATCTAAGAGAAAAATAAGTAGAGACTAACCCACAACTTTGAGTGATAGGACGCACTTCATAACAACATTTTTTCAAACTCGATGAGCCTTCAGCCACTGCAGCGTACTGTAGGCATTAATTCATCATGAGATAGACCAGCATGGTGCTACTTACTTTTAGCAGTTGGGGAGTACTCGGTTGCCGCGGACTGTTTCCGCTCACATACACCAGCTGAGCATTCTTAACCCCCGTTACACGTTCTGTTCTACTGCAGAAACAAAAAGATAATCATCAAACAGACGGATGCAGAACAGTGCAGGATCGGTGTTTGTGCCGATTCTTTGGGAAGGCCTATTTCCGGCAGTGGATTGCTTATATTATGACTGAAATAATGATGATGACAGCAACTTTTTTTTTGTGTGTAATCACCCAGAAATTATGTTTTCTATTGCCAATTACAAGGCAACACTTCGTTCTTTACATTATCCATCTCGAACTTTCTCTACTCATTATTATCTTTCTCCGAAAAGAGGATGTTATTTCTTATTTAAAAGAGTGTCGTTCGACTCCACGTCCGATGCCGTTCTAATCCATAGGAACCTACTACGCTTTAGAATGGGCAACTAGCGTCATGTTTCTGACTGACCAATACCTTTATAATTAAAAAGTGCCTGTAAATGGTTTATGTGAAATAAATGCTTTGAGTTTGAGGTTGTGTCATCAAAGTATTTTGCACAGAGAGGAGCATGTACTAGTATTCTAATCTCTATTAATTGTACAGCCACACTTCAAGTGGCGTACAAACATTAATTTATCGTGTTACCTGTTAGCAATATCATCAACAAGCCAATGAAATGGTAGCCGGAGTAATGATAAACTAAATACATTATGATAGGGGTCCTTAACATCCCATCATGGCATTTACTAGCTCGTGTTTGGCACGTGCGATGTTACCATCAGAAGACTTTTA
Organism: Dryobota labecula; assembly: GCA_947523025.1. Classification (NCBI taxonomy): domain Eukaryota; kingdom Metazoa; phylum Arthropoda; class Insecta; order Lepidoptera; family Noctuidae; genus Dryobota; species Dryobota labecula. Next base: position 24,179,630 of record OX383296.1, read on the forward strand.
AACTAACAAAATGAAGATATTATGATACGCCTTAACTATGTCAGTTATTAGATCATAAAGCACTATTTAGTTTTGTTCTTGGCTTTGTACGTTGATATATGTCGATCGTTGATCGCAAACTTTGTAGAACTTAATATCTAGAATGAAATAATTGAAGATACTATATATATAGTATTTTTAACATCACAGCTGTATTCCGTGAATGGTTAGGCAGAGGTGCATCTATATTTCGCTAGTTGTTTAAGTCTCATCGGAATCAGTCAATAGGGTCTAGGGGTATCGTAATACCCATTAACTGGGTTGTGGAGGTCAGATAGGCAGTCGCTCCAGTACAATATTGGTATTCAGCTGTATCTGGTTAGACTGGAAGCCGACCTCAACATAGTTGGGAAAAGGCTAGGCAGATAATGATTTGCAATGTCAATGCAATTCATTTTGACAATTCAACAATATTTATTGCGTTCTTTACTTCCCAGCCTCAAAGGCGATGATGACATTGAACGGGAGCGGGAAGCGTTGTCGGTTAGAGCGAAAATGCTGGCTCGGAGGTTTGCACGATGCTCACTACCTGTTAAAATCACGCTCTTTCGAGCCTACGGTACTGCTTTTTACTGCAGGGTGTGGGGCAGCTCTAACAGTGTCTTAAACATGGTTGCGAGTCGCCTGGACTGTGTATACGTGGGTAACTGTTGTGCCGTCTCTCATGGGATGTCACAACGGTGACCAAACGTATTTCTTGTTAACCATATTGTTTTTCTTGTTTTTGTTTAGTGTCTGTGCTTCCTAACATGGTCGTAAGTTTTACTAACATTCTTGTGAGTCTTGGTTACTCCAATAAAGAAAAAATATTTCTATTCTATTTTTATATTTTTTAAACATACTCACGCCTTCTTCTCAAAGGGGTAGGCAGAAACTATAGAACGCCACCTGCTACGCTCCTTACATACTCCTTTTGCTTGCCCGTGTGGTTGCCGGGTAGTAGAATAGAACCAACCCATATCATCCCGTGGGTATCGTAAAAGGCGACTAAAGGAACAGCTGGAGGAATCATTGTTTTCCTCTGTGTGGTGTGAACAACACACACCCAAGCTAAGGTTGTCGTGCCGAGAGCTGCATGGCTAGGGGGAAGCATAATCGCGAGCGTGCCTGTTGCCTGGGATCGGGCACCTCCAGACAATAACAAGCCTTACCTCTACATACGGGGCTCTGTAGAGTGTCGACAGATTTGTCTTCTGCGTGGGAACGAAATGAGTAATTCAATTTTTTTGAACATATGAAGCTAAATTAGGAACTTCCTTCAAAATCCTTCAGATTGTGGTTAAAAATGTTTTACGTAATTGGGGTGCTGGTTTACTAACAAACTTTTTCCAGCGAGATTTTTTTGCTGTGGTTATCTTGTTAATATGTGACGAAGGATAGAATGCTAGGGAAGTAGCTTTTCATAAATACTATAAATGTTATATCTTATCTTTTCTTGTTCGTGTCAAACAGAACTTAATACTTATTAATCTAATAATTTAAAACCCCATTAGCAGAGTACACTACAAAATTAATTATAAGGGTGTATTCTACACTATATTCGAATCGGTAAAATTCATATTGGGGAGAAAGGTTTGTATGTAGCTGGAATACATCAACAAATTTTTTTTAGAAGGCTTTTATCTGGTCAGCCTATGAGGTTGTCGGCTGCTTAAGGCTCTATTTCAAGCAAAATCTTGTGATAGTGCGTTTTTTATCGTTTTTCAGAGGCTATTAATTCATTAATTAAGAGAAATAAACTACATCTAAAAGCACATTTTAGAGGTATAAGGAACAGGGTGTAAAGTTAACTCATACTCTATAGTAAAGGGAGGATCCTTCGACCAGACGGGTGTTGTGTCTGGTGGGCAACTGCCCAACGGTTGATGTCGGGATTTTGTATATTTGCTAGTCGCGCGGTAAACTCTCATAGCGCGGTAAACTCTGATAGCGCGATGCAGGATTTGTGACGTCAGATCTTTGATGCGTAGTTTGCATGTGGCGTTGTTGATACCGCCACATTACTCCCCTCCGGAGACCGGAGGTCGATAGTGGGCTGAGTCAGTGCATATGATGCTTGCCAGGGCCAGTTGTGATTCCAGTGAGTCGGAACCGGGTGCCGCATAGTTCACGGCGAGTCGGAACTGTCTGCGGTGATTCCCCAGTGAGTCGGGGTGGCGCTGCGTTTGTTGATCCAGTGAGTCGGACGTCGTACAGCGCCGGGTTGAGGCTGACTGCTGGCGTCGACCAGGAGAACGTTAAAGGGCTCTGCTTGTGGACCGGCCGAAAGTGCAGTGTGCTGTGCCAAAGTTGCTGATGAGGCTGAGGGTGATGATCAGGTATGCGCGTTCGCTGTATGCTGGTGGTCAGGATACCCGTTGAAGCCGTGGGTGCTGGCTGGCTGTGTGACTCGCCGCTCGAAAGCTTGAGGAAGTGATGGATGACGTCACGCTGAAGTAGTTGCACGAAGGCTGCGCTAATGTCCATGTTCGGGGTCACCAATTTAGAGGTATGAGGAACAGGGTGTAAAGTTCACTCATACTCTATAGTAAAGGGAGGATCCTCCGACCAGACGGGTATTGTGTCTGGTGGGCATCTGCCCAACGATTGATGTCGGGATGTTGTATATATGCTAGTCGCGCGGTAAACTCTGATAGCGCGATGCAGGATTTGTGACGTCAGGTCTTTGTATGCGTAGTTTGCATGTGGCGTTGTTGATACCGCCACATGTATTAATTACCGCATTAATGTACGATATCCTATCATCTCATTGCACGTTTTTATTTGTTTTTATGTGTTATGAATATACTAGCTCTTGCCCGCGGCTCCGCCCGCGTGGATGTCGGTTATCGCGTAAAAAAGTAGCCTATATCCTTCTTCATATCTCAGGCTATATCTCTGGCAACTTTCATGACGTTCGGTTTAGAGGTTTAGGCGTGAAAACGTCACTACAGACAGACAGACAGAGTTACTTTCACAATTATAATATTAGTATGGATAGTATGGATTTAAAATATCCTTGTATAGATAGATAATTAATTTTTCGTTTTATTATATTTCAAAAGATCGCTTTTCTTTTTTTATAAAAATAATTCCAAAAATTGTGTGAATTCCGCGTGCGCAGGGAGCGTGACGGAGCGGGACAGAGCGGCGTGAGACAGAGAAAGACCAAACGGTCAAGGTTAGCGTCAACAGTTTGAAATCGTAGGAATCGGACGGATCGTCTCAAACAGATTTTAGCTCATACTTTATACTTTTACTTAACCATATCTATACTAGTATTCACTAAGGTTGAAACTATCTAACTATCACATAGACGAATAGATCTTAAATAGATAGTTGGGAATTGCCTTCAAAGCGTTTCGTCTTTCGACAACGATTGTCAACAGGATCGAAATAAGATTATGTCAGAAAAATGTATGGGACATTTTTGACTTTTCCATCATCGTTATTGCTGATAGAATATCACTTTGTCTAGGTCCTCTTGTTATTTATGACGTGCAAGTGATATTTAACCTTAGGTAAAGCAGTCAGGAGGTCAACAATACATGTGAAAGAACCTAGGCGAATAAGCCGCGCCGTAGAAAAAACGTGTCCGTGAACAAGCTTCCATAGTAATCCACACAATACTGACGACCGTGCCTACACACGGCGATTAACCCGTAGTTTTTCACGGCAAGAAAAACGTGTGTGTACAAAGGGCCTAATGCAGCTAGACAGGACATTAGAAGGGCATGTGACATGACGTATGGGAGGGAGACACCCCAAGGCGCCGCCCGTCTAGACAACACGCACAAAAGCATTGCTCTATGCGACATGGTTTGTGTAACTTTACCCTTCATAGTTTGGACGTTTTACCCTCCATGTTTGATGTCACCCAAAGGTCATGTAGAAGTATCAAATAACTACAGGTTTCAGCATGCATAATCAGCCTATAATGTTCAGACTGCTGGGACAAAGGCTTCCTCTCTGCGAGAGGGCGGGATGGTCCATAGTCCACCACTCGGGCACAGTCGGGTTGGTGGATGTAAATGTCTTAAAATTTTTGTTTGTAGGACAAGTGTCCTCACGATGTTTTCCTTCACCGTTTTGGGAGCAGTGGTGATGAAATTAAATACACAAAGTAAAGGGCCTGCCTGGGTTCGAACTCACGAACTACATCTCGTAACTCGAGGTCGATACTACTGGGCCACCTCCGCTCCTGCGGTTTAGGTACAGTCAACCACGCATCAGTGGTAATATTTTGACATTGACGATACCTTTTATGTCGAAGCCGTAAGGGTGATTTTCATAATGCTAGTGTTACCACCGGTTTGTAGTTGACTGTACCAGGTTCACATTTTTCCACCAAAAAGTACCGAACCCGCGAGAGGGTATCTTTTTAGTGTTTGATCATGCATGGGCTTAATGGTATAGTGCTCGATTATGACTGTTTAGCGAGAAAAGCTACTACCGATCCTCATATTAAAATACTTAAATCTCTTACCTCTAAAAGCTTAGGAAAACAAGTAGGTATATATGGTGACATCTATTAATCCGCACTGGGCCCGCGTGCTGGATTACGGCCCACTCCTCGCTGAGAGGAGGTCTGTGTCCCGACAGGGGGGGGGGGGGGGGGCTCATTATTTTATATGTAGGCTACGTACGTACGTAAAAATCAGCTGTTTCCTACATTTTGACCAGTTATGCGAACATAAATGTAGGGAACAGCTGATTTTTTTGCATCATTTTCATGCCGCACTAATTACTAAATGCAATTTCTAAAAAGAAAACCGACTAGTCTTTTCATGAGATAAGAAATTTATTATAGAATCCCCCAGAAAAGCATACCGTAACATGAATTATGATACCGTGTTTAACACCTTCGCGTGTTCCCAAGTCAGTACCGGTCCGTTCCTAACCCCAGAACATAACGTTTCCCTGTTTACCCACCAAGGTCACGGTCAAGGTCAAACTTCCGACATTTGAGGGGATTAGCGTTTGTTTTTAGCTTTCGTGACCAGCATGTATTCATCATAGTCTGCCTATCTGTTGCGTTATTGGCAATTTCTTATCGAACTTAGTGGCTAAATGGAGGGTTTTAATAGTCGGTTATTTGCAATCTTTGGTAAAGTAAGGCTTAGATTTTTTTTGAGTGATAGTTCGCGTGTTGCTTTTAAATTAGGGGTGATATTTGTTTGGTGTTCTGTCCCGGTTCTAAAAAAATATTGATTGTGTCGCTTTTTCTCAATACGTGTGCCCAAATCTAGCCTTTTTCAAATAGCTCTTACGGTCTTTTTATGTTAGGAAGAGTTTTAAGAAAATTGAATTATTTCCTTTATTATTCAAGTATGTTCTTTATTATTATTTTGCTACGTCTTTGAAATTTTGCAGGACCCTGCGTTCCCGGATCTTCGGAAGGCGTACGAGGGGCTGAAGCCAACTCGCAGAGGCCCGTTAGACGATTTAGTGAAATGAGGCACCAACTGACGATTATCCCTGTTCGCACTATACAAGTGCACCTAAGGACAAGTCCTGGTAACTGTAGGACTATTGCAGGATATGGAAACAAAGATATTGGATTATTGGTTTGGGTGGCTAAGTGAACTGGTTATCTAGAACTATGGAAAGACCCTTGCCTGATCAATGTTTTATATAAAATACACAGATAAAACGGCAGGGGGTGACTTGCACACTCAACGATGGGACCCCGGAAACGGTCGCTAGCATATAGTGTCATAGCGATAAGGGGGCAACATGTGAGGTGCTTGAGGAGTGGAGAGGTATTCCACGGCTATCAGGACAATCCCGGAAGTACTGTCAAGATCCCTACCAGCATCTTACTGGAATACTTCCTTCCTTCGAGCACGTTTGCTCTTGTAAATTTCCACTCAAGCCAGCCCATAAAGGCAAGAATGAGGTAGGTGGTGGGTACTCAGCTCCTCGTCAATGTTCACTCTACCCGGCCAATAAAGGCAAGGCAAAGATGAGGAACATGACTTCTCCCGGGATATGGGGTCCGTGCTACTTCCTAACAGCTCACGACATGCTGCCCTGCGAGATTATGTATCTCTCTTGGTCTGGCTCCTCACCCTAGACATGTTTCGGCAACGTAAACTCTACCTAGAGAAAATAAGAGCGCGCAAGCCCCACCACGACGTCAACGTAGAGATACGGCGGTGGAGTTACTATTATTATTAAAGTCTTGTTTAACCGTAGGACGAAATAGCCATTTTTCAGTTTTTCACCCACTTAAAACTAGCACAATTTTTTGTCCATATATGTTACAAAACGATAAATCATTTAATCTAAATCTCTCAAAAGACATCTGACAAATCTACAAAAATAACTGTGTACTGCAACAATATCAGTTCGGGCCATAGAACTGTTTGCTCCAAACCGGTGACATCAACTCTCAAGGTCATCTCAATCTGCTCCAGCGAACGACTATTATCTCATCAAAGTCGCATCTTACCGACTTTAAGGAATCTGGATTGAAGGATAATGTAATGTGTTTGGAAGTGCGACACCTACAGGGGAGTTTAGGTATTTAAAACCAAAATTGCAGTATGCACTATTCGAGAAAAAATATATCTTAGGAAGAGTCCCTTTTACCGGATTTATTGCCTCGTTCTTAAAGACGTATTAAAAAGGAAATAATAAAATACTAAATGTTTATAAATAACATAATATAATATCACGCCTGTGTTCCACGAAGGGTTACGCAGAAGGCGAGGGGTCGAGCCTATTGCCATCAATCGGGCACAAATCCAGACTCCAGGCTGCTACTGAGAAATTCCAGATGGAAAAACCCATTAAAACTTTGTGCGTCCCGGGAACTGAATCCAGGACCTCATGCTCAGCAGTGGCGCTTGCGATCACTAGACCAACGAGGCGGTTTATAAATTAAAGTTTATGTCAGTTAGCTCCGCTTAATTCTAAGGTTTAAATCTCAAAGCACGCGTGTTTCTTAGGATCTCATAAAAAAAAAAAAAAAAAAATTTTTCTTAAATAAACTCCCGGTAGAAGAAAGCCTGATCAAGTCTCTAATCCCTGTTCTTAAATCTCATGTTAGCTATTCTCAACAACTTTTTTTTTGTCTCCCTACTTTGTGTCCTACTGCTGGGCAAAACCTCTTTTTTTCCTTCCAAACCTCTCTATTGCGATCTCTGGCCATGTTGGTCCCGCAAACACAACTTATTAGGTATAAGTTAAAATTATATTATATTTAACAATATACCGTTTTAAGTGTAATACAGTAAAAATTACATCTGCAAACTTAAGGCGTGCCTCCAATGCCAACCACTCCACTGCATCACCTACCTAGGGAAAAATTATGTAAGCACATATCTAATTAACTAAGTACCGAGAGATGGTTCGTCCTTCAACCGTAATAGCGTGATTAGCATGGATGCACATACATACAAACAACATGGCGGCATCGGTAATAGGTGCAGTGTAATGCAATGACCTAATCGCACGTGAGAGTGGCTGTCTTATTGTGTTGTGGCTAAAGAAAATAAACTTGCGAATGGAAATACTTTTGGTATCTACAAGTAATTTGATCTTTTGGAAGACAAAAGAAAAAAAAAAAGGAAGAAAGGATGAAGGATCTATTAAAATATCTAACAGGTATCTATCTACTTACCTATCTTTAACTTACCTAGTCAACCTAGCCTTATTAATTCAGACAAATACCCAAGAAATGAAGTAGAGAAGCAAATGCAAATTGTTGTTTGCTGCCCAGTTCCTCACATAATAATAGCTCACAGAATAAGCGAACTGAAGTGGCAATGGGCCGGCCATATTAGACGTAGAACCAATGACCGTTGGGGTAGACGTGTTCTTGAGTAGAGACCGTGAATCGGCGCACTCAGGCTAGGTGGAGCGACGATCTTCGCAGGGTCGCTGTTAGCAGGATGAGAGTTGCCGAGAATCGAGCTTAATGGAGTGCAATTGGCCAATGTCCAGCAGTGGACTGCTATAATAGGCTGATGATGATGATAAAAACGCAAAACGTATAATGTATTCTGTACCAATAACCAAAAGCAATTAAAGAGAAAATCACAAAATCAATAACACTATTACAAAGTATTCCACCAACTAGATGGATCCGACAAAAAGCCAAACAAACACATTTCCTTGATTCAGCCACACTTAAGAGTTTTTTATTTACCCAACTCCAAATAATCAGTAGTATCATCTCTCTGAAACAATGGGATGTAACTACCATGGCTGCGTTCACATAAATAATCGCGAAAGGCAACCAGTAGCCATAAGTATCGTAACGGTACGTGATACTTCATGTTGTGGTATCGCAATGTCATCAGAACTCCGTGATCTCATCGGGGCACGGGAGTCATGGTGTCATTTGAAAATGTTACGTGCACTTGTAGCTAAATCTACTGTTGGAAAAACCGGGTACCGTTGTTATACTTTTGGAACCAGTGTGGATGAAAATATAGTTGTTAGCAGAACGGGTACTGGTGTTAATGGTAAGTATGCCAGGTCCAGGATGACTGTCATCTGTTACCAAGTTGTCATAGTTATGGGAAAAATTATGTATATTTAAATCCGGTTGGAACTGTGTACTGTAAGGCAATGGTTAGCAGAAGAGCTAGCTTGAAACTAGCTGTCATCTACTCTCAAGTAGATAATAAATGTAGATGGAACATGCAAAAGAAATATTTATACTAAGCGATGAAAAAAGATGTATAGCAAGGTCCTGTCTGCTAAAATTGGTCTGCCAAATGTGGTTTTTATTTAAATTTACCTTTTGACCACTAGCAGATACCGGACCACGATAAAATTAATGTTAATCGACAATACAGATAATTATGACGTAGGTACTGTGCACTTCTAGAGGTTGATGATGACGATGAAGTACGAAGACAGGTAACAGGAAAATTATAGCGTTGATTAAAATTGTAGTCTAAATTATTTATTTTAATATATACGTAGTTATCAATGAACAATTTATGGAAACGGCCCTGGCAGTGAGAAAGATAATTATATTTTCAAGAAAAGTCCGATCAATACAGATTATGTACGCTTCGGTAAAGTGTTGATAAAATGGAACGATAATAATGTAATATTTGTGTTTAATGACAGTGATCCTGCTGAAACTAGGAGATAAAGATTATTTGATGCTATCAAAAACATAGCCTGTAAAGAAAACCAAGTCTCGCAACTCAGTTCTTCTATCGTAAAAAGTTGTGAGACCCATGTAATACCAAATCGGTCAATTTATTCAGTCCCTACTTAAGGGTCCTTCTGTCTTAAGTTATTACGTAATTGGCTAACCTAACAACAACTTATAGTGACCATATCAATATTAAAAATATTTATGTTTTAAATAAAAAGATTGACTTGGCAATCGCACTAACAACAATTAAAAAAAAAAAAAAAAAAACACTATGTATCTCACGAGTAATATTATATTAAATTAGATTGTTTAGTATTGATATGGTCACTATAAGATGTTGTTAGGTTAGCCAATTACGTAATAACTTAAGACAGAAGGACCCTTAAGTAGGGACTGAATAAATTGACCGATTTGGTATTACATGGGTCTCAAAACTTTTTACGATAGAAGAACTGAGATGTGAGACTTGTTTTTTTTTTACAGGCTACGTTTTTGATGGCATCTTATTTCTTTTTGTAGGTAGTCTTAATTTTTTTCTTTTCCGGTACTACTTCTTGAGCTTTAGTCACTGTTTTTCTCAAAGCCCACTCCCTTTCTCTAAGGGTTTTTTTTCGTAGGCTTTGATGTTACAATTTTTGACAAGTCGGGACGGTAAATGCTTCTTAGTCCATTGTATTCACAAATTGAGGATTCCTGCGCTTTGATACTTCTAAGTCGACATTAATTCGATGTAAGCCGTCCAGACTTGTAACTGTTGAAAGTGCCACGTAAGCTTGACCGGATGTGAATACTGCAGAACCGATATCCATCAGCGCATTATTTAGACTTAGGCCCTGACTTTTGTGTATAGTTTTAGCATAGGCTTTACTTATGGGAAACTATTCGCGATGAACATAAGCTCTATTCATAATTTCAAATTTAGTTTTGACCGGACTAAGCTCGTAAACTTCGATCAATAATAGTATTGATCGAAGCTCGTAAACATGTTATTTATTAGATCTAATGTATATTTTCTTAATTATTTTTGTATTTTCAATAATTAATAATTATAAAATAAAATAAATATAATAATTATTATTATTTTTATATCTTTACGTATCTCGGGACCCTGGGGTCCCGGACCTTTGGAAGGCGTACGAGGGGCTGAAACCAACTCGCAGAGGCCCGTTAGACGGTTTTTAATTAAATGAGGCACCAACCGACGATTATCCCTGTACGCAGTATGCAAGTGCACCCAAGGACAACCCCCGGTTTGTGTAGGACTATTGCAGGATATGGAAACAAAGATATTAGACTATGGGTTTGGGTGGTTAAAATGGACTGGTTACCTAAAACTATGGAAGGACTTATGGCCCCTGCCTGATCAATGTTTTATTATACACGGATAAAATGGAAGGGGGTGACTTGCACACTCAATAATGGGCCCCCGAAAACGGTCGCTAGCACAAGGTGACGTAGCGACAAGGGGGCAACATGTCCTGAGGTGCTCGAGGAGTGGAGAGGTATTCCACGGCTCTCAGAACAATCCCAGAGCCCGTAAGATGGTTCAGATCCCTACAAGCACTTACTGGAATACTTCTTTAGAGGTATGCGAATCAAGGTGTAAAGTTCACTCATACTCTATAGTAAAGGGAGGATCCTCCGACCAGACGGGTATTGTGTCTGGTGGGCAATTGCCCAACGATTAATGTCGGGATGTTGTATATATGCTAGTCGCGCGGTAAACTCTGATAGCGCGATGCAGGATTTGTGACGTCAGGACTTAGATGCGTAGTTCGCATGTGGCGTTGTTGATACCGCCACACTTCCTTCCGCCGAGCACGTTTGCTCTTACGAATCTCCACTCAAGCCGGCCAATAAAGGCAAGAATGAGGTGGGAGCTCAGTTCCTCGTCAGTGTTCACTCCAGCCGGCCAATAAAGGCAAGCCAGAGATGAGGAACATGACTTCTCCCGGGAGATAGGGTCCGTGGGGTCGCAACTGCCCAACAGCTCACCATAAGCTGCCCTGCGGGTTTCTGTATCTCTCTTGGTCTGGCTCCTCACCCTAGACATGTTCCGGCAAAGTAAACTCTACCGGCACAGACCTAGAGTTCGGAGCGCGCAAGCCCCACCACGACGTCAACGTAGAGATACGGGACGGTGGGGCAATTATTTATTTTTTATTTTTTATTATGTATTTTTTTTCCGAAATTGCACAATATTTTATTTTTCCTTGATTTATACGCTAAACACTAATTGTATTTTAAATTTGAAGCTTCTATGTCTCCTAGAAGTGCCTTAGAGTTTTGATTATCGGTCAGTCAGTGAGTGACAAAATTAAGAAACTTTGATTAGTTATAATTCTTAAACCACTGGTTCAAATTGAATGAAATTTAAAATATACCGTGTTTATACAATGCCTGCTTGGTTACTGAAAATTCAGGCTTCTAGTTTTATCCACAACGAAGTTATAGGGGGCGTCGAAAAAGGCCTGAACTGCTTCGAGAAAAGGATGGTACGGCGGTGCCGCTTGTTTTTGCTCGACTTGGCGGTACACAAAAATTTACGAGTAGTTAGTTACAAAAAGACAAAGACTGTTATTCCTTAAATGGTTAGAAGTATAGATACAGCCACGAGCATAAATATATTACTATGAAAAGCTCGGAAATAATATATGACGGCAAATACGATACGACGGCGATATGTGATAATTTGTGGAAGGCATATACCAGTGGCAGCACAAATATGTGCCATCGAAGGAACACCAAAACTATCTGGCGAGACAAGCGATGCTTGGCATATGTATGGAAGTGAATGTTAGGTGTGGGAAAAGAAGCATGAAAGTAGAATAAATGCTGTGGAAATACGTTCCTTGCGAAGCATTCGTGGTGTGACTATGATTGATGGGCTGAGGAATGATGTGATAAGGCAACGGTATGGCTTAAAAGAAGATGTAACAAAAATTTAAAAGAGTACCTATGCTTAAATGGTTTGGTCATGTTGAGAGGATGAATGAAAGGCGACTAACAAAAGGTATTTACAAGACAGATGTGAGTGTAAACACCGGAACGGGACGCCCTAGGAGAACATATAGGTAGTGACCGTATTGGTGATATTGGTAAGAAAGTTCAGGTGTCTAGTACTCGCAACCGGCGTGCGTGTACGACCAGATGTATGAACGTAAACGAAGCAATAGGAGTATGTAAGGATCGCAGCAGGTGACGTTCTGTAGTTTCTGCCTACCCTCATGAGAAGAAGTCGTGAGTTTATGTATAGTATGTGTGTAAAAAAGGATACACAGAGTACACAAATAATAAGAACAATACAATGATAAAGAAATTAAATGAAGAGTAGAACAAGCAACCTTAAACGATCACCTCAAAAATAAAGGCCAAGTTCACACATTATAGTGTGTAATCTGATGATAGTGCTTGAGTACGTATACGTACTCAAGCACTATCATCAGATTACAATTTGTAGAACCAATAACACAATCAAAACAAATGTACTATTAACGGTATTTACCGTGTGTGACCATATCTCAGGATTACAAGTGGATTTACACTTTAGATAGAACACAAACTAATTCCTAGGAATTATTTATTGTTGTTGGACTGTTTTTTATGTAGATTCTTATCAGTTTGTTGTTAATTTATCCTAAGTTGTAAATTGTGTGATGAATGTTATAATTAGGTTTGTGGATATAATGATTAAGGAAAAAGATGATCCTGGTCTTGCACAAACGAAAACGAAGACAAAGAAGATGAAGACTATGAAGAGTTAAAGGGTGTTAGGAAAACTATCAAATAAGGTTTTCTTATCTCAGTGTATTAATTGTTAGCCCGTATAGGTACCTACTCCTTAATCTTTTACATACAAAGAAAATACAAAAATATTCAGGGATTGTTTATACCATCATACTACTCCCTATCTGAAAAGTCGTGCACCTAAACGGTTACCAAAGAGTGCCAAAGATAAATTAAGTATTGCATTCGGCTGCTATTATGGCGCTACCAAGATCTTAAAGTTTAGCTTAGAGACACATTTGTAATGGCATAACAAGCAAACTCTAGGCGCAGAACCAAAACATATAATTTATTGATCTAACTGATGATATTGACAAAACACTCCAAAATCTATCCTGTAGTCACCCACATTCAATAAAGCTTACAACTCTGTCTACCTTAAACATAATAAAATAACTAACATCACGCCTGTATTCCACGATAGATTAGGCAGAGTTGTATAGTACGTGCGGTCCATGCTCTTTACGGGACACCGGTGTGGGCGCGTTCTTGAGGCGGCGACCAGCCCGCCTGTTGAACGCGTCCCAAAGGGTTATGGCCATCAGGCTGGTCCGGCGATACCGCACGGTCTCAGGTGAGACGGCGAGCCTCCGTACCGGATTGCCGCCATGGGATCTGGAGGCAAAAGTGCTCGTGCACTTATGGGAGTGGCGCGAGGAGGTGAAACGCCGGGGCGTAACTCCTCTGCCGCGAGATATCACGGCACATCTGAGCAGCGCTGGGCACGCCACAATTGCGGCGATAATTCCCCTCTTTGAGGAGTGGCTAGAGAGGCACCAAACGCAGATCCTCACCGAATACAGTAGTTTCCGGAGGTTCCTGTTCCGGATAAGGCGGGAGGAAACGCCCGGGTATTACCACTGTGTGGATCGCCTGGAGGACACGGTGGAGCATACGGTGAAGGTCTGCCCGCCGCCGTGTGCTCACGAAGGCGGTCGGTGGCGGCGATCTCTGGCGTCCGGCCCTGGTCCAGGCCATGATACGAAGCGAGAGTGCATGGGAAGCCGACACCTCTTTCTGCGAAACCGTAATGCTCGCGAAGGAGGAGGCGGAACGTGTGAGGGTGAGGCAGACTGTGCGCCCTCACGCCCCTAGTCGCCGAAGGAGACGCCCTGGGGGTCGGGAGTCTATAGCCAATTCCCGGCCACCGTAGGCGCAGGCTTTCGGACGGCGAGTAATGGGCAGCTCGCCGTCCGGTAAGGACCAGGCCCAGGTCGACGGCGCGTTGTGTTCCACGCGCGCCTCAAAGAGGCATCAGCACGAACTGACGGGGTCCGCTAGGAACGATGCCTGCCAGGGTTGCGGGTTTGTCCCAAAGGGATACCGTGGCCCTGGCATACAGGCAACTGAAGGAACACGGGTGGGTTTTAGTCAGTAAAAGAGCGGGAGAATTTATTTGATAATTAAAAAAAAAAAGAGATGTATAGTAACATCTACTTCGCCAGTTACGTCTAAATCCCATGTAATAGGACGCGCTCTTATAGCCACAAACCAAATTACCGCTCACATATCCAGAATCTTATCTTATAAGCTGATATCGACGAATTCTTATTGGAAAAACCCAGTAACACTTTACCCGATGGGGATCGAACCCAAAATCCCATGCTCTACAACATGTGTTTACATTCACGCTTAATCCGACCCAATCTCACAAAGCTAGTTATAAACTATACGTCCGTTATAAATACCGTGGGTGTAGTTTGTCATGCTCTAAGTACTCATTTTGAGAGGATCAACCCACTTCACAATTACTTTTTATTTGTATAGTGATTTCCGAAAAAAAAAAAAAAAAAAAAAATTGGCGCTCACAGCTTGATGCTGACGAATCGTATTGAAAGTATTGAGGTTCCGTCGGTCTTTGGACTTTTTTATTTGATTTATTAAAAATTTATAAAAAAATCTTATCTTCAGAATAATTGAATTGGTCAATTAATTAATTGTTATCATCTACTTTCTGAATGTTTTAATAGGACATCACTTAACAGTTTGAACGGCAGTGACATAGTTGCTTTATAGTTTTAGAAACTCTTTCTTAGATATGGTTTGTTCGTGAGTGTTCTTTCACAAGTATATCGTCAACAACTTATTAAGAGGGCGCTTACCGGTCCACTAGCGTCACTCCTTTAAAAAAAATATTATCTAGTGACAGAAGGAATTATGAAAAACGGCTCAATCAGCAGCCTCGGTAAGTGTGTCTAGAATTTTCTAATACCTTTTATAAAGTTTCATATTGAGACACGAATCAACAAAATTCGATCTAAAGAAAACGGCCACATTCTTCTAGATCGTATTTTGTTGCCGGCATGGGTTGCACCCCGCCGACACCCGCCGATATAATTACGAAACGCGCTTTGATATTATTACGAATAGATTGTGTCCATATTTTACTGATTTCAAGAGGGACGAAAAAAAAAAAAGTATTGAAATAATAATGGAAATGTGTTCTTTTACTGATACTGAACCACAAAATAAATTTGCGCACTGGTTATTTTTTTTACTGTATACAATAATAATGAAACAAGTGAAAAGAAGAAAAAAAAAATATGGTTAAAGAGAGAGTTTGTGTTTTTGTGTTTTGATAGTGTTTTACGAAACAATTATAAAAGCTTGTTCAATGTTTTCTTGGCAACAATTCAGTTTAACGGAACCCCACGCCATAATCCTTTACATGCCTTCTCCAAATTTAGTATTCACGATCAAAAGTCGTCTTACACCTCATTTCGTCAGGTGTAATTAGTCACACCACCCGCTACGGACAATACGTGGGCATAACATGCCACTAAACTTTTGTCATAGCTCTGTCTTTATCCAATTGACAGGATAAGACAGAGAGAGGAGAATTTGCGCCCGTTACTCGAATTGTAGTTAATGAAAGCCCCAATAAAGGTAAACCGATTGAATGGTTTAATTAATTGGTTAAAGAATTGTGTTAATAGTCAAATTTAGAAATTATAGATTATTTACACAGATGAATGCTTACCTCTACTCAATTATTTTAATACGCAGAACAAAATAAGGAATGTGAATAATACTACTACCAGAAACCATTAAAACCTATCAGATAATACTAGGAATTAAAGGTTATAGAAGTGGGAGTTAAAAAATATTCTTCAATAAAATAGGAAAACACGAGTAAACCAGCTTCGGGATCGATCTCTTACGAACTCTCTCATATGTAATTGAAACATCTCTTAAAGTTATTTTCATGAATACTACAAAGCCGAATGAGTTAAAAACAAACAAACATGTTTGTAAGCAGAAAGGATACCCATTTCTAGTAATTTTATGACAATATAATGATGATATTTATGGCTTATAAGTAAAAAACTTGTATATATTACCGGTAGATAACAAGGTCCGCAAGTTTATAAATTTCCTAAGAAATTTATAAACTTTCGTAGGATTCTAAACAAGAGATAATTTGTATTATTTTATGCCCACATTTTCGCAAATTTATCAATTTGCGACGTCTCGTGGTAAATTTATGAGCTAACAGATAACCATTCGTAAGATCCTAAACGGTTCACAGAAGAGCTTTTAATTTTACGCTTTTTTTAAATACGGCAAATAACACACTGCTCTCTGATTGGTCGATGATGACAGTGGCAATGTTTGTGTCCATAGACTTAGGTACAATCAGACTTGCCAAACCTACTTCTGGGTGGTTTAAAAAAAAATAACCACGAAGGGGATGGCGGGGTCTGTTCGCTCGCTACGCTCGCTCACTCGACCCCGCCATCTCCTTCTAACCTAACCTGTCCGAGTCGGGGTGCCTCAAGTCCCGAGCTCGCTTTGCTCGCTCTTGCATCCTAAGTTTTTATTGCCTTTTACAGACTACGTGAAGTGACAACAACATGGCGTCGTTTTACGTTTGGTTTAAAATCTTCTATCATTTAAATGTAATATTTTTTTTCCTCTGCCCATTCCGACTTCTTACTATTTTGGTCATGGCCACTATAAAACTTTCGTAAGTCTGTGACACAAGGAGAAAGAACACGTGACTTATTCAACTAATCAGAGCGCACATGGCGTTTGGTTATTGCTTACTTATTATTTTACGCGTGAGTTCGGTAAGTTTATCAATTTGCGAAAATGTTGGCGTAAAATAATACAATTTATCTCTCGTTTAGAATCCTACGAAAGTTTATAAATTTCCTAGATAATTTATAAATTTGCGGTTCTTGTTATTTTCCGGTGACATATTTATGGAAAGCTCATATGTATTTTTTCTTGTGTTTTAGGGTCTTGACTGCATCTAGGAGTACGACTGACGGACTGATAACCCTTCTTCCTATCTTTTCTTTTTGAGACAAACTCTCTGCAGTATTCCCAATCACTGCAAACCTTTAAGACAGATTCTCTGTGGTAACTAACAAAAAACACTGAGACAATGAAGCTCAGAAAGTCCAGGAGAAATAATTTAAATGTCTTGGAGCCGGCAACGAAAGAAAATTGGAAGAGTAGAAAATATCTACACTTACTACTCTTTCATGGAGGAGACATTTAAAATAAAGTTGAATTAATCAAAAAACCACCACCCCGCCAAATGGTCTTGAGCAAGCATGGTGATCAATGCTCGTGCCTTCTCTGTATGAGAAGAGGCCCTGCAGAGAGACAATAATAGCTACTAAAAAGATCAAAACGAGATCACGTTTCAAGCAGTCTGATGCAGTTGTAGGCAGTTATTTTAGTTAAATCTCAGATTTGCTGGGATAAGCCCAGAGCTTTTAGGTAGGTAGAAATCAAAAGTGGGTTGTCCTTAGCCGTGGGTTTAATGATTTTAGTTTTTTTTCCTTTACTAATCTGGCTATAAGTCACATCCGTTTCGATATCACTACATTACCTTGTAAATAGAACAAATATTAGTAATAGGACTACTAATCTACAAGGTTTATTGTAGGCATTTGTAGGGTGCGTCTAATCTTTGCTCTGTCAGCCATATCTAATACAATTCTGATGTTGTTTGTGTTGAAGTTAATTTCATGCTTATTTGTGGCAGTTTTAAAAATTGTATCTTACATTGTTTAGTCAGACTAATCTGAAGGCGAATTTTACTTTTACCTTTATGTAATTTTCATCGTGTTTTTCGTCATTGGTCAGCTATAGGCTTTAGCATTACCATCCGTTGTCATCATCATCTTGTTTCCGAAAGACGTTCACTGTTGGATATAGGCCTACCCCAAATGTCACCCCAACGACCGGTCCTGCGCTGCTCGCATCAAGAGGATTTCCAAGACTTTCCAAGAGGTCTTACTTACGAGTCTAAATCTACAAAGGTATTGGGTGAATATTAAATTAGTTACCCCGATCCATCTCCACTACATAATTGTTTGAGTAGTCTCGTCACCTCGTAGCGATCTGGCGAATCGTTGGACATCTGCGGAAAAATATATCTATTTAGTCAACAGCTTGAAATGGTTCAAAAATTAAGATCTATTAATAAAAGGCTGTTAATTAAGGTCTCGTTGAAATCTGGATCACATTTATCTTTTGTTATGTCCTAAGAAATGGTGGCAAGACAATTGCTATAATAATTAACATGGTAACAGATTGGTATACGTATGAGGATATCAGACATGTCTATCTTGAATAATCCAGTCGCACTAACGTAAACTAGCTTTGAATTATTCCGTGGTTTTATGATTGAATTCTGGTTTATCGTAACGTATTAGATCAGAGGTTTCCCTATCAATTGCGTCCGAGTCTTCAGCATGTTTTGTTGTAACCATTTGCTCACCGATCGCTGTGTCAATTAAACAACCAGTTTCTTGTGTCAAGATGTTGCGAGTTTCCGATATCGTCCTTACATCAAACCTTGATTGCATACTCTGAATAATTAAAAAAGAAACAAAAGCAACAAGTCCATTCATTCTGTCTCGCTAATGACCATCATAACAAACAGCACCATACAAAAAGTTCCATAAAACAACTAAATGATCCGATTTCTTCGACAATATCGGCACACATCGCACAAGCCCGAGCGTGCAGTCCGAATGCAAGGGTTACGTCATGCCGCGATAACAGGCCGGTGTGCCCGCGACGCCGCGCGGCCGGCCCGTGCCGCGAGCCGGCTCCAGTCACAAACGACACTCCGTACTGGACACACGTTGTATACCACACAGACATGGTAAGTGTTTATAAACTTTTGTACTTACGACTTATTTTTATTATATCAATTAATAATATCAGCCGATTGTTCGGGATTTTTGTGGTAATTTGAGGAGTAAAGTTGATGACCTGGACAAGAATGTCTAAGATTAGACCGGTGTCTTGACAAAATCTGTGAAATTTGAGCAGTCGAGTGTTTTAAGGAGTTTATAGGCTGACGTATCAAATAGTTGCTTTGATCGGGTTGGTTTACTATGTGTTGTTTTTCAGGAAAAGTTTATGGAAAGCTATAAGTGTAGTTTTACCATCGATTTAATCAATAAACTGGGAGATAAACGACGGTATAATTAACAACAAAAAATACAAACAAGATTTTCTGAAATAATCCCATCATAGTTTCAATTAATGTTGATATAATATATCATAATATAAAGCAACAGGCTTTCGTTTTTCCAGCCATTACGTGTTTTAGAAAGCCATTCCCTCACGATTTATTTTTGTGAAAAATGTAGTGTTTCGTAACATAAATCTAATTTAAATATGAAGAAAAGACAGACAGTGCCAAAACTCTTTAAAAAGGACTAAAATAAAATGTAAAGTTCATTTTCTTGTAAATAGCATATCTGGAACTAATCAGTGTTTACGAAACAGCTCATGTAATTGAGAGGAATGTGCATCTAATCAGTGGAAAGCTATGGACATCTGTTTCGCTACTTCAATGTGTGATACATAATAGCAGTCTATATGTTTACAAATTGACCAACTTTATTGGTTGCAATGCAATAATTGACAAGCAAAGTACTGATACTTAGACGCATCTGGACGATAAACATAACATAACTATCAAAAGACTAAATTATAATAATGAATATTTAAGCATTGAAACGAAACTAGCAGATTTACCGCCTTAATTATTTGTTACTGATGCGTTTGTCAAAATCAAATCAATGTCGTACGAAAAAGTACGAAGAACACTGCGATTCAGCCAGTGGACGAAGTAAAGATTTATAAAAACAGCTAATTTATAACACAAAACAACGAAATAAAAATATTTATCTAGTGATAAAGCGCCACTTTTAATGGAACCAAATCCTAAATTGTAGCGATTAGATTATTCGTGTAATAATGTACGATATCACCAATATTGCGTGCGTCACATCACCTGCATTTATTCACTTATTGTAACGTAAACTCAAGATAATACACGAAAAGCTAAATCTATATAACAGCGTTGAAGGCCGAAACGATAAAGTTTAGAAACACAACAATAATGAACATCAAAATAGGTATTTATAAATACCGACTGTTTATGAGCCCAACTCGAAATCCTTTCATAATATTTGAAATCTCTAGCATCTACTTTTACTACTGCAGCATCCAGTCATACAAGATCTAGAAAAACTTCACGTTCTACATAAATTAAATGATGTTTTGAATCCGTTTTAAAATTGGGACAAGACTGTAGGTTGACATTTTTGACGAGCATTTCAGTGTGTTATAAAACTTTTTTAATAATGGACACAGGAGCAGCTGTTGATACAATTCTAAGTAAGTCGTCGTTTCGTGGAAAAATTACAGAAAAATTGTACTTTTATTGACGGCATAGAATTTTTGACATATATAGTTTTGTGTTTATCGTCATTATTAATTGTAAACTAATATAAAGATGCTGTTCCATTTTTTTCTTTCAAATACCTATTTTGTTATTGTTTTCATTTTTGCTAGGTTTGTATATTCACCTTGGCTTTGTCCTTCTCAATATTTATTTTTCTGTGTCTTAAAACTAAAAGATTATCGATTATCCTATTTATTGTATCTACCTACCTAACTGATCATAACAAAGTTTTTGTTTCCATCCTTCATAGTTCGGTATAGTCTGATAGTCACTATCATAGTTTTCGATATTAATAAATTGAAATCAATTGTTAAATTTTAATTATCACGTAATCATCACACAAATCCGTCCAAACTATAAACAATTTCATATAAAATTAAATAAAAATTAACATTTTGTATATTCAGGAAACAAGACAGATAAATAGACAAGGCAAACTAAATTGCAAGCCGACGGTCACACACGCATGATTCAACAGTTATTTTTGTGAGATAAACTCTGTTCTGAGTATTGTAATGTTTCAGTCAAATCAAAACAAACTGCTCACCTGTTTGTATGTTTTATAACATTTTTGATGGTGATGTTTAAACAGGTGATAAATGATATAGAGCACATCAATGTTTTTTTTTTACATTAGGACGAATACGTATGTAAACTAATACAACCTAATCACAAGCACAATAACAAAAATAATAACATATACGCCTAACGGGCCTCTGCGAGTTGGCTTCAGCTCCTCGCACGCCTTCCAAAGGTCCGGGACCCCAGGGACCCGAGAAATGTCAAAAATAAAAAATAATAATAGTATTATAACATAGCGAGACATTATATTGGTGCGTGACACGCGTGGGTCAACGTACATCTAGAAGTTAAATGGTGTGGTGCTGGTGTTTAATGGTGTAGAAAACTGTAAAATCAGGCTAATTAATGTTTTAATTTTGAATAGCTTTCTTCTTTCTTAAACACTTTCAAGAATTCGCTACAAAATCAAAGAGAACAAAATAATAAGCACAACGACATAAAATTCGTTAGAATATTATTCGACCGAACCCAAACAAATATTCGCGCAAACTTCAGAAATCAATAGAGCACGTTTGTCGTTTCGCTTAGGTAAGGCGTCCCTCAAGGAACGGTCACGTGGTGGCACGGTCGCGTCGGCAACGGTTCGGAGTCGCGACCTTCAACAGGTCGGGACGTCTGGGGACGGGGCTTCCGTTTTGTATGTAAAACAGGGTTAACATTGCGAAACCATTGCGGAAATACAGTTTGATAACTTTCAAAGTGACCCGAACTTGATTTTGTTTCGGTTTTTCATTGTTATTTTATGATTGTAGTTGTATCTGAAAAAAGTAAGTTTGATTAGACGTAAAGTTTAAGTAATTTCAAGTCAACAACTGCTTGCAACTGCTGACATTAAAATAAAGTTTCTTAGGTTATAACCATGAAAGACGAAATAGAAAAGAAGGAAATTGTCAATAGCAGCACTGGTACTGCCTCCTGCATTTGTGCTTAATAAATGATTATAGGCCTTATAGTCATAGTATAGGCTCGCCTATTTCATGAAACTTCTTTATTTTTACATAGTATGTACAAAACAAAGTCGCTCTTCGTGTCTGTTTGTCTCCCCGCTTAGTTTTTCTTAACTGAACAATGGATTTTGATGCGGTTTTCGCTATCATTTAGAGCATTTATAAGAACGTTTATGTGTATAACACATTCGTATTTAACTTAGATATAACACAGAATTCTCGATGTTTTGAGACGTAGGTATTAAATTCATCTCTGCCTACCCTACCCCTTCAGAACAGGCACAATGTTGTGTTGTGTGTAATTTTAAGTTACAATTTACTATAAAACTATTATTTTCCATACGTTAGTCACTCCGGTTCTAATATAACATGTCTCTATATCTAGCGCGTCCCACTCGGCTTGTTTCGCATTCGCACCAGTAATTTATTATTATTGCGACATTTCTCCACCATTTGGGATTACACACACCCAGTGTATTAGTAAATTTTTCAAACTATTTGTAAGACATATTATGGTTCTACTGCTAATTGTAGGAACGATATTCAGGATTCAAAGACAACAACAACAGTTGCAATACAAAGATTTGTTGGCTTAGTTACCTACCAATCTCTATTTCAATTCAACATCATCCATAAATACGCAAAATGGCGAAGATTTTTGGGACCATCGTTTGACCATCATTTTCTATTCCATTATCTATTTTCGTCCGTAATGAATGAATAAATCCTTTCTTTTTATGACTCGAACGACTTATTTAACTTAAGTAACCTTTAGCACAGTTTTAGAAAAGGGTAGTAGGAACTTTACTATCTAATGTATTTTTGCTTCTCTAAAATCACAAATTCCCATCTTTCCCACCGATATAAATGTCTTCAGTACATTGAACTAAAGATAACAAATTCTAATCTGTTATTCTATGTAAATATCATGTCATTGATTCTGTATCAGCTGACAGGCTCTCTCAATGTGAAGGTTAATATGTATATAAATGCATTCAACATTGTTTGCGAGCGCGATATCTTGCGCTGACGATGTTCGTCCTGAGTAAACCGTGGAATGAAAACTGTAAACATGTTAATAAGGACTGAATGAGTTGGATTGTTAGTAGTGTTCATGTTTCTATAAACGTGGTGGAAACTAACTGCCATTTTGGAAATTAACCACGTGTGTATTTTGTTCTTAATATTGAAGATTTTTTTTTTGTTATGTTCCTTCTTTCGTGTCAATAGATCAACTTATTTTTATCGACCAATATTTAGCGACCCTAACTTTGAATCATCACCATTATTTCAGCCCGGTATCACCTGCTGGGTAGAGGCCTTTCTTCTGAAATACTTCCCAGTTCGAGGTGTTTCCCGCGACTTTGACGATATCGCCAAATCGTAATTTTGAACCTACCGTACCTGCTGTAAAGTTAATTTATTTACTCGAGACTAGAAGACTCCCAGGTCATAGCCGTATACTTAGCTTAGCTTAAATGTTGTCGAATGAAATGTAGGTCTTTGGAATTGCAAGCAATTGCTTCTCTTATGAAAGGCCTATCTTATTAACCTACTATTAATACATAAATGTTTACACATCAATCATAAAAATTATTCACAACACCTGGCAAAGTCTGAAATTCACCTGGAATTAGCCTGGAATTAACCTAGAATTAACCTGGAATTAACCTGCTTATCCTTACAAAAATATCTGTCCGGGCAATCATGACTTAGGACTTTCGAGTCGTTGTCCGGAGCACGTTTTACAAATATTGCTCGCGTATTTAATATTTTGATGATAAATGATCTGGTGTCGGCACGGCTGCCAACTGGTGTCAACATAGGACGTGATTTAGTCTTTATAGTACCTACGAGATAGACTTGTAACATTGTCAGGCTTTCGGAGGAGATAGCGTCATAATCGTAGAACAGTGACGGATCTGAAATTTATGTTGAACTCTGCCGCGCGTGCAATAACAGCAATAAGTATAATTTTTGTCCAAATAGAGTCAAACATAGATTCGGAATTAGCGCAATGAGCTGATTCCGAATCAATGCTCAACTAAATTTGGACAAAAATTATACTTATACTTACTGCTGTTATAGCACGCGCGGCAGAGTTCAACATAAATTTCAGATCCGTCACTGTTCTACGATTATGACGATAGACGTTCTTTTTCGTATGGTGTTGAGGACCAGCTTAATGATTCTCAGGAGTTTATTTATTTATTCTTCAAAAAAGAAAACTTAAAAAAAAAAGTTAAAAGTTAGGTACTTAGGAAGCCGTGTGAGTAAAGAAAGTAAGATTTAGTAGGACTGGCTATTTATGATCTTAGTCCTTGTAAAGCCTCACAGGTTTTGTTTTCATTTTACTTTTGTTTTTATTTGTGTTACTATGAGTGTGTTTAGTTTAAAATGTGAACTTCCTGTATGAGTCCCAATAAATACTTTTTCTTTCTTTCTTTCTTTAAATACTTCCTTGATTTCTTAGTCATCATCATTTAAGTCGAAAGTTGTCCAATGCTGGACATAGGCCTCCCCCAAGCATCGCTAGGACCGGTCCTGTGCTTCTTGCATCCGTTAGAAGTCTTGCTTAGCAAAGGACCGGGTCGGACGGTTTCTGCGGTCTTCACAAGATCATCGGTCCACCTTCTAACGTAGATTTCTTATTAGGTTTCCTAAATTTATTCGCTCTCTGTCGTTGATAAATGGTATCGATATTGATAAGTTATGAATAATATACATCTACTCGTAGCATGAGTCACAGATATACTCAAATAACGCCAATCTTGTTAACATAACTGTTGCTCTAGTCGGAAGGAATTTCTGGCGACAATTGCTTATGTATTCATGATTTTTTGTCATTGGTCATGCATAATAGTTTTTCTTACATTACCTACGTAGCCATACATAGCATTAGTAGTAGAAATACATTTAAAAAGACGCCAAATTGTACTGCAACTGTGTGTCATTCTAGGCGAGTTAAAACTGTCAGAACTTTTTACTTTGTTGTGACTTTTATGGGAAGTTGCAGTCCAAATGTCATTTAAGGGATGAAACGAAATTTATGCATACTGGCTTTGAATTAGTTGACAATCTTTCAAGGAATAAAAGTACATGAATTTCAACAACTTTAACTACCTAACTAAGGTAGGTAACATAATATTTTTTTTTTAAACCTCTGTAAATTTGAAAACATTGGTTCCGATTCCCTTGTTCAACAAACAAATTACCAAATTTAAGTTCAGTACATCTTTTTCTTTCTATTTCATTAAGAAAAGGGCAGAAGAAAAATTTTAGTTTAGTCCTGTCAAATTAATCAGCGTTTGACGTAAATTGACGTAATTTTAGTAGGCATATTTTGAATCACGTCTAAACTTGTATGGAGTAGTGACAGGTACTGATTAATTTGACAGGACTAAACTAAAATTTATCTTCTGTCCTTTTCATAATGAAATAGAAAGAAAAAGATGCACTGAACTTAAATTTAGTTTAGTTTGTGAAAAAGGGAATCGGCATTATTGCTTGTTTTCGATATTTCGGAGTTGGTCCCCTATAAAAGTTGATTCTATCAACGAGTACTTCCACCTCCTGAAATATTGCAGAAGATCTCACATTTTATTCCTCCCAATAATTCCATGATAACTATTCAGGTGTTGGCGGGTTTGCCAACACTACGGCATGACTAAGTGTTGTACAAATCCGCGGCCGCTGGTGATGCGTATCTATTATTGTTACAATTGTGTTGGTGTCGTGTGTAGCGGGCTTTATTCTGGAATAGAATTTTGCTTACAAATTCGTCGACGCGTAATCGCGGTGACATTCGATGTCTGTTTGACCTTTTCGGAGAGGAGTTTGTGAAGATGTTTGTTAGGTACCTAACTACTTTGTTATTGTACAATTGGAGAGGAACTTTAAGGCAAACAGGATGAAAACTGTATAAAGTCAAAGTCAAAGTCAAATAATTTATTTCAAATAGGCACGAAGATGCACTTTTGAACGTCAAAAATTACATGAATAGTTAATTGATTCTAGTTGCGCCTTCCAAAATGTAGTTATGTATGGAGAAGAATGGGCAAGAAACTCCATACTTACTCTTTTAAAATGTTAACAATAGTTTGTATACATTAATTAATATTTATAGGTGAAGACTATGTACCTAGAATAAAAAAATAAAAAATATAAAAAAATTCATCAAAATTACTTACCACAATTGGTAAAAAGAATGAAAAGTGAAGTAATAACAGAAAAATTAATAAATGCGATAGGTAAATACGATGACAGAGGAACTTGTCCTGCTCACGTACGCAGGTAGGTACCTACTGTAAAACTTGTGAGCAAGGTCAGGGATTAAATGAACATAAACATAATATAACATTTATAAATTATAACAAATATAGGTACTAAAATAAGAAAGTTTCAAACCTAAAATGGAAGACAGAGATCACGAATTAAATAAATCATATTCATTTAACAATTAATTAACCAAAGCAAACTTTGGCAGTAGGCCGAAAATACGCCAAGAAGAAATTCAAGAAACACTAAATAATTTAACGTGTGTAGATATAATTCACACGTTTACGTCAAATGTGGGCAGTAATACAAGTCTCGAATAAAAAACACAAAAATAACCACACAATTAACCCCGAGTATTTCAATAGAAAAAAATAAGTAAAATACATTCAATATTAATTATAGGAAAATTTTATATTACTAAAATATACTTTTAGGAATAACCCGAATCAATTTAAGTCGCATTCCTCCACCACTTTTTGTTTTAAGGACGGCCCTGATAAGTCACCGATGCCGATGTTCGCTCGTTTGTTTAGTAAGAGATAAAATAATACCTAAGTATTTGGTTTTTATTATTTTTGTTGTTTCATTTTAATTAAGAACTTGTGTTTGTTTTAATTCTCTAAATTATGTATTCGATGATTTTAGCGCACGGTAAAACTCTAATGAGTTTATGTTTGCACCAACTTATTTATATGTATAAAAATGTAAGTGTACTAAATGAATGAATAAATAAATAAATAATAATAATGACTGATACGAGATTGTCTATTTATTCTGGCATCCAGTATAAAATTAGCAAAATATTCGAACACCTCAAAAAAGATTGACATAATAAAAACTATAAATACGGCACTGTCACAGATTAAATAGTGATGGGACGAGCGTGATCATTTTTACGATATGCATGATTTTCTTCAAACTTTGTTGTTTTTTTTCATTTGTATATATGTCGCAGGGAAATGAAGATATCAGGGATTTCACGAAATCCCTAGGGATATCACGAAATCCCTAGGGATATCACGAAATCCCGGTAGATGTCGAACATTCTTGTTTATTACGTCTTTTTACTAAAAGTGTCTAGTGATATGACAAAATACTAATATAAAGTCAGAGATATGTCTTTTCACTAAACTAATTGTAGTGAAATAAAGAATACTGTTGATGAATAAAGTAATAAAACAAAGTACCCCCACTAGTGCCCGTGTGGGTAGAGCCAGCGAGAGAAATGCATGGCTCGATTTTTATTCGGCGTATCCGCTTTTCTGACGTTTTACTAGATTTAGTTTAGTGAAACGACATATCACTGACGATAAATTGATATTGTGTCATATCACTAGATACTTTTAGTAAGAAGACGTAATAAACAAGAATATTCGACATCTACCGGGATTTCGTGAAATCCCTGATATCCTCATTTCCCTGCGATATATATATATATGTATATATATATATATATATATATATATATATATATATATATATATTAGATAACTGCTATGCACACACTCATAGGTACACCTCTTCAAGAATTACAAGTCTGATGTAATGTTATATGTAGATAACTTTAATTATTTATTTACACAAGCCAACAAATAAAGGAGACAAACAGGAAAAAATAAGTACAAAGGTACTGCTATTTCTATAGAATTTTGTTGTAGGTTTTCAATATCAAGTGTGTCGGTTTTCGTTGAAAAGGAAAATGAACTTAATTTGCAGTCACAAGTAGCTACAAATAATTTACTCATCATGCATTTGTGGAATGGAAGACTGGTTTCTTCCTCGTTTTTGTTCCCCTATGCGCTTTGGAAAATACACATAACACGTAATGTTGTCTTACCTTAATTAAACAAAAGTCTTCAAGACAAAATAATCATACCGTTAATAAAAGATCTTTTGAAAAGTTACAAAGAACACGTGGGAATTTGTTTGTAATTATTCAATTAAAGTAATTTTTAAAGGTGTTTGAACTTTCAAGGATTAACACCAATGATGACACGGGGAATCCTAAAAGATACTTACCTACATATAAAAATAAAACTATACAAATAATTAATATTACATAACGAGGCCCAAGTTATTATGTAATGAACTAATGATTCAGAAGGTAGCTGCTGTAATTAAAACCGCCTACATAGCATGTTTTTAGGCACATTAGTCATACAAAAAAGCTATCAAATTAATGATGTGTTGTTTCTAATATTGATTCAATGGCACGCGACTTAAACGGCACAGACGGAGTTTTCGCGTTCAAGGTTCCAATCTTGCACGTGTGTCACAAACCTGATTGATTTTGTATCAAGACCTTTATATGCAAAAATATATTGCAGGGGCTTGCGTTATGCTAGTAAAAAAGAAACAAAATAACGTCACGGCTGTTATCCCCATTGGCGTATCTAGCGCTATTTTGCATGGGGCCTGGACCTCAAGTCTGCTATTACAATAGTGTCAAAATGGTCTCTTCATTGTGAGTATTTGACAGATTTGCCATACAAACACTGTCAAATACTCACAATGGCGAGACCATTCTGACACTATTGTAATAGCAGACTTGAGGCCCTGGCCCAATATACAGTCAGTGAGGACGATTACTGGCTTCGATCCCACGCTCTGACACTTAACGAACCAAGACGAAATTGATGACGTTCTCTATATCACCGATCTCACATCCTGATATTCCCATCACAAAGGCTCACTCCTGTAACAGTACAATTTTACACACATGTCAATGTACACTTATTGACACAGTTGATAATATTTAGTACCTAAGTATAATTTTAGATCGATACTTGAATTATAAAACACATAATATTAACTTGGTAACAGGCAGGGTCAGAAAATTAATATATATTTGTTTAACTCTACGACACGTCGCCAAGCAATCTGTTATTCCCAATGTATACTACGCTTTATATCAATCTATTATTATTTATTGTATTAGCTCCTGGGGCGGCGCTATAAAAACTGCCCTTAAACCTTTGGAAGTGTCCCACAGAGCCATACTGAAAATTGCAACATTTTGACCTATTCTGTTTCTAACCACAGAACTTTGCAAAAATTGTGGTGTCCTCAACGTAAGGCAACACTTCATTCTGCAAAACGTTCTTCTGCAACATTTAAAAACCCCTCTTACTACTATTACCAAACGACGGAAAGATATGATTTGTAGTGTTCCACAAAATCAGTTTAAATACAGTAAGAGATTTTTCTACCATCTTGGCCCTTACTTGTACAACAAAATTAACGCGTCTTTATATATCTAAATTTACCACACTGCAAATGCAAACTCGTTCTCCGTGCATTCCTCCTGAATAAAACCTACGACGAGACTGAAAAGTATTTATTCTCACTTACATGAAAGTTACCCTATTTCCTACTTATTCAAATGCACACACACACTCACGTATGAAACTTTATAAAAGGTATTAGAACATTCTAAACACACTGATCGAGGTCGCTGTTGAGCCGTTTTTCATAATTCTTTCTCAGTCACGAGATAATATTTTTTTAAAGGAGTGGCGCTAGTGGACCCTTGTACGCCCGCTTAAGTGTCCAGCCTAGAACTTCGAATCATCCTGGGGTGGGCACCAGACCATGCTGGGCACGCCCCCCCATATACTACTATGCCAAAAGGTTAGGCAGATGTCTACCTGAAGTACGTTCGCCAGTTTTGTTTAAGCCCAATGTAATAGCGAGCCTATTGCCACAAATCCAGACTCCGGGCTGCTACTGAGAAATTTCGGATGAAAAAACCCAATAATACTTTGCCTAACCCGGCAATCGAACCCAGGACCTCATGTTCAGCAGTAGCGCTTGCACTCACTGGACCTACGAAACATTAAAACGATAAAATGTTTAATTTATTTCAATCATAAACGACATCTTCCTTACAAGGAGAACACGTCACAGTTGATTCCAGTCATTTTTGTTCTTGATAATATTATTAAAATAGCTGGTTAGTAAATACTTTTTACCTTGTATGGATTAGCGTATTACAAATGATTCACTAATTCTGTTTGGACAAGTACAAACTGGTTATTTGCATAAATAACTAGCTTGTTTAAATGTTATGTGTGAAGTTTTGTGTTTGAATAAATTATATTTGTTTATATTTAATATAGAGTGCAATATAAATAGGTAATTATTACACATCAATTATTTATTATATTCATTTGCTAAAATTAGTTTACGACTGTAACCTGAGTTTGAGAGTGCACGGTTTAATAGCCGTAAGTAGTTTTCATAATTAAATCTAAAGTCAATTGAAACAGCGATAAATAGGTAAAACCTTTACAAGTTTTTTTGTTATATTACATAATACCGACTAAACTTTTTATAAAATCACATCTTTGCAACTTTCATAGAAAAATGCCTAATAAATCAAATTGTAATAATGTATTCTACACTGAATCTCGTATCATAATGCATCCCACGCGCGATCTATTTCAGTTTTTTTGTAAACGTTCAGCTGCAACTCAGTCAATTAAAATTTACTCAACAACATTGTGACAATGCTATAACATATAAAATACATTAACAAAAGAATCGAGAGGAAGGAAGAAGCCATGCCCGTTACGATGACACATCAGCGATGCAAACGTGATAATGTTTGTCAAATAAATTAAAGAGATAATTTTGCTTCACTCTCGATATGTCTTTACTGGATATCAATTTAGCTACTTCATTTATTCATGTGGTGTGCATAATAAAGAGTATTCTATTCTATTCTACTTATAATATTTCCGGTAATCATGAACAAAATAACTTCGGGAAAAAATCACTGACAATAATAATAAACCCGACTAGTTACATACATGTGTTAATTTTCCTGTTTCACGAAACAGTTTTTGGTGTTAAATTAAAAATAAATACTCAAGTCCCAAAGACCAATAAGATTTTTATAATCGCCACACGTATTATTACGCACGTTACATCACTATTCGGGACTGAGGTCGCGTATACAATGCATCCCACGCGCGAACTATTTCAGATTTTAGAGTAGCCCCGCTTGATTGCAGGGCTGCACCAGAAGGTCAGACCGATTTGATGAACTGACCGTGCAATTTGTTGTGACGCTGTCAGTTAATCAGGGTTAAATGGCATGATGGATTACTGTAATTTTCGGCATTATCGTATACTTCCGCTGTTGCCCGCGACGTCGTCTGCGATCCGGAATGAATAGTAGCCTATGTCCGTACTCAGGTCATGATCTAGCTGTCTGTTTTAGAATGAAAGCTTAACAAACAAACTCACTTTCGCATTTATAATATTAGTTAGGATTATGGGTGTTGGTGGCAGGTAAGCATTGGTGGCCAGTGGTAACGGCCCCGACCGACAAGTTGTTGGTCGTGGGTTCGAACCCAAGCTAGCGCTTGATGGGTTTTGGAAATGTAAGCGTCATATGATTTTGTTTATAGTTCAAATAATGATTTTTAAGTTTTTCGTGGCATTTTATGCAAACAATGTTAGTTCATTGTTTTTACTTTATAAAAAAAAAAACTTAATTTATAACTATAAAAGTCGGTTAAAAGTAACGACTAATAAATTGGGTGGAATATATAGCATATTTCACCTCTCTTTCTGTGTATAAATTGGAAAAGAGTTAGGGCGTCTACAGACTATATGCGTGGGCAGAGCCGCGGTCACTATGTTATAAAAAATACACGTCTAAATAAAACTGCGCTGCGAACAGTAGATTTATTACCTATATTCTTCTCTGTAACACTAATAAGCTTTGGAAACAAAAAGATAAAAACAGTGAAAATGCACTGAAGAGTTATGTAACGTTGGCGTGCTTTGCTCTTCTTGTTAGTGTATTTTGTGCAATTGTGAGCAAAATCAAATATGAATTTTCAGAATAATCAGCACTTTCTAAACGTGACACAATCAAAGAAAGTTTATAAAAACGACTCTATACTATCCTAAACGTATTGCTGCTCATACTGCGTTCAAACGATTGACTAGCGTTTGAACGCACCATGAGCTTATCTCGTGTAGGTAGTACAGACAAAAAAATATGGAAAATTAAAATAACTCAGTTTTTAAACACTGAAATAAACAATTTTGCGTAGGTTTAAAAGCCCTACTCCGTTTTATTAACCATGAAAATGATTAAGAACAAGAGAACAATTCGTACAATCAGAAAACTACAAAATGTGAGGATCATTAACCTGAATAGTTCTAGGCATAAGAACCTATTCTAAAATACTTTTTACAGCTGAAAAGCGACATAAACACGTCTGCCCTACATTGCTAATATTACTAGTCTTTAGTCTATAATCCTTGGACTTTAAGCCATAGATAATTTTACGTGCCTGTTTACACGTGGTTCAGAAGTCTATGAAAACGGAAATGTTTTACGCATCGACGAAATTGCCCGCCTCTGTCAATCGATTATATTTTCTGTAATAATTGCCTAAAGGTTTGTTTTCATGTTAACGCCGCAATTACATAGTTCAATTTGGGTGAAGCAACCAAATTGAACTGTGTCAATATGAAAGTGAATGAATGTGAACCTATTACACTTTGGAATGGGCAACTAGCTTCATCTTTCTGGCTGATCGACTCCTTGACAGTCCAAAATTGCCTGTAAATGGTTTTATTGAAATAAATGATTTGAGTATGAATCAATTTGGTTGATCCGTGTATTGTCGTTTATTTCTATACTTTTTAAACTTTGATCCCGCTTTTAGAATTGAAGTAGATATTATTTGAGAGACAGATGTGTTTTTGTCAGCTGGGTTGTGGTCTAAAAGAACTACCGCATTGAATGAGACGCAATCTCATTAAATGCTAGATGACATCGCGGCAGACTACGACGAAGATAGAGATACGAACTTGACTCCAAAAGACAGAAATGGTCCGCAATGGCAGTGGACAGACGTGTGTGGAAAAGGGAAATCCCCGCCTAAGCCCAGCAATGGGACGTTACGGGCTACCGAAGTCTGTCGATGTCCACAATGACATTAAAGCTGATTGAGATAAAAATAGACTTGTTTCTAACGTTTCTTCTATTGCAATGTCACTAGTACCTACTTACATATAAGAGTTATGATGCCTAGCGTCACATCGAAGTAATAAAGCTAATGATAGAATGCTTGTTACCCAATGGAGTGCCGATAAAACGACAACGTCGGCTATTATCTAGTTTTTAATAATAACTAATAACGCTTTCGTGGAAACTTTTCTGTTTATTACTTACTGTTTAATAGGTATGTAAAAAAGTAAAAAAAAAGTATAAATCGTTTATCAAAACATTCAAAATTACAATATATTGGAGATATCGTTGGTTCCAAACTAGGCACAGCCTTTATCTTGGGCACTACATTTTGGTAATAAAAAATAGAAAAAATTGAAATTGGCTTACAGTTAAGCTCTACTTCATAGAGACTACAACATTAATATAAAACAAATGAACTAATTAAGGGAAAACTAAAATCAATTCTTATAATAAAATTTAAATATAAATGATACAAAATCGAATAACACCATACGACAAAACTTTATATAATTTCCGTGTCTAATGCAGTTCTGTATTATGCAAGTGAAAGTGGAAATAACAGTTAAAATTTTATAAGTCATCTTTGATGCCGTGATCGTGGCTAAATAATAACAGCCGCACGGGTCAATCGAAGATTACTACGCTTGCCGCGGTCGGTTCGTGGATGGGTAACCATCCATTACATACCGAGACCCCTCCGTACCACGGAAAGCGCGTTATGCTGTTGGTGGCGGCTGCAACTCGTAGATCTTTGGCAATCGTTACGTATAGTCAGAAGCCCAAAAGTCTGACAACCGATTTTACCGTATCAACCCAGTAACTGGGTTATGGAGGTCAGATATGGAGTCGTTACATGTAAAATACATATTTACAGCTAGCTCAGTCGCAGCTGCGTCCGGTTAGACTGGAAGCCAACCCTAACATAGTGAGGAAAAGGCTATGCAGAGTGGTATTGATCTATGCCTACCATAGGCCAAGAAAAAAAAAGTGAGGGAAAAGGCGCGTTTTTACTTTATCTTGTTACTCGCTGCGCCCCGCGGTTTCACCCGCATAAGTCTCGTTTCCGTGGGAATATCGAGATAAAAAGTATCCCTATGTGTTAATCCAGGTTATAAACTAAGTGTATACCAAACATCCAAATCAATTCTGCCGTTTTTTCGTGATTGAGTAACAAACATCCATCCATCCTCACAAACTTTCACATTTATAATATTAGTAGGATAGGATAGGATGTAGGATAGTAGGAAGTAGGATAGTAGGATGATGGAGTGGGATTCAGCGCGTAAAACATTAGAATTTAATACTATAAATATAAAAGCAAATCCCAACATTGTATTGAAATTAAATAAATTATACGATACAGGTAAACCACTGTTTTTCATTCATTCCCATGAACCAATGGAAAACTACGCCATATTTGAAAATAAAGCTATCAGTGACATTATGTAAAATACGAGTAAATAATGTCCTATGTAGTTGATACTACTGCTCACATATTTTCCTCGACCATTTTCCTGTAGTAATCAATTTCATTTAAAATCATCTTGATACCGTTTGAAATCAATGTAAACATTATCATGGTCTAAAACAAATAGTATAAAGTGACTGATTTATCTAAAGTGTTTTATTTATGGGATAATGCTCGAGTTGTTTGAATGGCTCAATTTTACAATCCATTTGATGAGTAATTAATTAATAAACGGATCTGACTTGAGTTGATAAAATTATTTATTAATTTGTATTAATCTACTAGCTGACCCGACAGACTTCGTTCTGTCAAAAGCTATTTGACTGTGGCAGTTTGTCTACGCGCAAAGGAAATCACTACATATATAAACAAAGTCCTCCGCCGCGTCTGTCTGTCTGTCTGTCTGTTCGCGATAAACTCAAAAACTGCTGCACCGATTCGCATGATGTTTTCATCAATGGATAGCTTGGTTCTCGAGGAAGGTTTAAGTATATAATTTGTTAAGTTTTTGTATACATTTTTGTATAAATAAACGATATTTGTTGGAGGTGTCGGAAAAAAATAATCCGTCTGGGAGCTTTCAACGAAAACGCTGTCTAAACCCTTTGAGATATAACAAAATAATGTATGGTGGAATTGTGTATCTTAAAAAGGTCTTCAAAAAAATTCGCGATGGTATATGTCTATCTCTTAGGGATAACATACTATATCCATTTTATTGTCTTTTTGCAGGTATTTGTTTGCCGAATTTTACTCTTGGAAATACGATTACGATAACAATACGCTATAATATCAGTAGCTATTAGCCAAATTATGTTCGTAGATAAATAAGCTAGCTACTTAAGTGTATTTCAAACAGTATACAAGAATATTTATCATAAAAATATTACTAAATTAAGATCAAAATTTGTGCATTCCAAAACTTTCGTTACTTTTTCACTGACATATTTATCACTTTTCGATAAACTAACACTCAATACGAAATCTACATTTATTTCTCAGTACCTAATTCTGTATAAGATTCCTCTATGATTAAACCGTTTTCTCATTGAATCCATTACTTTACGCACGTATAACCTTGATTAATGTTTACATCGCGCCACACCGCCACACGACCACAGAGTACAGACGTATTTTGTTTTCTTTTTGTTTTCGTTCGTTTAGTGGTGTTCCCGCTAAAATGTATTAGTACCGGTCAAGTATTAGTCGATTAATCGAATTCTACAGCCAGATCGTGTTGCAAGTACAAAATAAATGTCAAATATTTCGTCCAATTGCGAACGTGACCCTGAGAAAAGTTATGCACCAATGGTGTTCATTAGATTTCGAGTGTTTTCTCAGCACAAACGGTGTATCGTGCGATATTTCGGAGGATTTCGTTTTGTTTTCACATTGTTGGTACTTACGTGAATTATTTTAAAATTATTTGTGTCGCATTTTTATTTCGTGTTGTAATTTGGTACAATTGATTGCTTTAAGAATTTGAGTGAAATTTCGTATTTTGATTTTGTGTTTGTTATCTTTAGGTAAAGACTCATTATACGTTCAGATCATAAGTACTTTTATTATATTAAATCATTTGTTTCGGTTTCTATTCACATAGTGAATCACATTAAAATTAATATTACGTTAGAAATTTGAGATATAGCCTGGGATATGGAGAAGGACATAGGGTACTTTTTTATGCGATAACCGACATCCACGCGGGCGAAGCCGCGGGCAAAAGCTAGTATTATTATAAGAATTGACTTCGTTAAACGTCCATATGCTGCCGTTTGATTAGACAATAGAGCAATAAAATATAGTTTTGAATCGCACTGAGACCAAAAACATCATCTAAACGATTGCCTATTTCCTTTTCATATACTAATACAGGTTGGGTTTTTGAGATGACAGTAAGGCCAGGTGACTGCCCTTAACTTGTTCCTTAACTTTTTGAGATTTTTTTATCTGCGTTCACAGATTTTGAAAAAATGTACGTACCTGCACTATAACTCAGTTGGTCCGATGTAGTTTTTTGATCCATATAAGAACAGGATCGATCGGATCAAAAAAACATTTTGGGAAAACTGCTCATTGCAGCCCGTACATTTTTTTTAAACCTGTGAATGCAGATCTAAATGTCTCAAAAAGTTGAGGACAGTCTCTCAAGACCGTTTTCCTGAAGCTACAACGGTTAAGGTACCTGCCCCTACTGCCCCGTCTCAAAAATCCACCCAGTATATTTGCGCACAAAACCGTCCACCGCGGACATCAAAGCAGAACAATTATATCAACTTACAACCTTTAATAATCCATTGTACCTAATTTAGTACCACACGCTCCCAAAATCACGAACCTAAACACAAAACGGACTGCCGGCATTCTTTCGTTCCTAACCCAGTAGCTGAACGTGTCCTTACTCCTTAATGGAGCCCTAACTAACGTAAATAGACGTCAGACGAGGAAAGCATAAACAAAAGAATTTGGGCGACATATATAGACGCCCTAAAAACAGACAACAATATGATATGATGCCTTGACCTTGTGGGCGCCCTACATCCCAAGTTGAATGGCGTGTGGTGCAAGGGAAGAGAGAGTGGCGGGCATGAGGCAGGTTAGAAAAAAGTGATTTATAAAGTGTTGCTGATGATGAAATGCGTTAGAAAATGTTAGCCTTTTGGAAAGTCGTAATTTATTTGAAACTAGCTGCTGACCGCGGCTTCGCCTGCGTGGCTTTGTCTGAAATAAAAGTAACGCAAGGTACTCCTTATAGCACCAGCTATCTGTCAGTGCAAGTTCCGTCAAATCGGTCTAGCCATTTCGGAGATTAGCCGGAATAAACAGATGGACAGACAGACCGACAGACAAGACAACAATTTGGCAGAGATATAACCTGGGATATGGAGAAGGACATAGGCTCCTTTTTTACGCGATAACCGACATCCACGCGGGCGGAGCCGCGGGCAAAAGCTAGTAATTAAATAATAGTTTTTTGTTATAAGTACCGTATACGTATATAAAATAACAGCTTATTATTAAATGCATCTGAAAGTATCAAATGCTTTTAGTAAAAATCTGTTATTTTGACATTACAAACAGACACTTTTTTATTACAGCCGGAGCCGCGGGCAAAAGCTAGTATTAAATAAAAAAAAATTAACAAGTCAGTAAAATTCATAAGCGTTTTACTCGTGAAATAAAATTGTAACTGTGAGAAAATACTTATTTTCACAATAGTATGGTTTTGATATACAATGTTCGTAACACCTTAAAATATCTATCAATAATTTAGGAGAAACTTTTTAATCTTACGTAAAACTCAAACTCAAACTACCCCCACCTGTGCAGTCACGAGCCCTACGCTCGTGACTGCACAGGTGGGGGTAGTTTGAGATAGCGCTGTACCTTAACAGTTAACGTGACAGTTTGTTATTGTATTCATTTAAATTCACCTTTATGTTATATAAATTCAACCTGATATCATTACACAGGATCAAATTAAATTAGTTAGGGAAACTCCGTAGACTAAGGAAAAAAAATATGAACACAAAAATTTCAAGTAACTACAGTACTGCCAATTATTGGGTCCACCGCCGCTGGTTAGTGAAGTTACTTGAAATTATGAGTTTAGTTTTATTTATATCGCCATTAAATACCCTAGAATTTGCTAGCGAAACTCTGCAATTTGTGTTCATTTCGGAGTTTCGCTAGCTAAATTACTTTGACCCTGTACACTCGCCCGCTGTCAGCCTACGACTCGCCCCAATAAAGTGATTATTATTGTCCCCAACTCGTCACACATTCGTGACATTGTAGCTTCAACCAGTGTTTACGGCCTGGCATGCCACTTGGATCTATTTGTTTTGATTCAGGACCAGTCTAGCATTGTTCACAGACTAGTTATGAGCTAGTCTGGGAATAAGACCTAATGTTGTATGTTGTACAGGTGCGTGGGGTGACAGTTGATGGCTTGATTGGCCTAATTTTGAGATTTAATAATTTGAGGACAAAGTTTGAAGATTATAAATAAGTTGTGGTGGCCTCAAATTCAACTGTTCTTAATTTAGGAACATGCATTTTTTTTTAAATACTTTAAGCACACAAATGTAGGTACAGAGGCGGATTTAATGCTATAGGCATTTTCTACCAGTCAACCTTTGGATGATGCAGAGACAAACAGTGGTAGGAGCAATAACGAAAATTGAAGACAGGTTTTTATCTGATATTTTTGGGAAGACCTCACGCACATTGTAAAACGTAAACAGCTCTAAATATAGGTACCAAGTGTACATCCAACAAAAATACATCGTTTACAAGAGATAATTGATGAATTTAATGCAAAGGCGTTTACGTAATACGTAGGTATATTTATAAAACAGTCACATCTCTTTGAGAACCAAAGACGAACAGAAGGTGCATTTCAAACGGCTCTCGATTGATTAAATTTACTTTAAATTCACGGAAGGAAATAGGGTGTCGTAAAAGGCGACTAAGGGACTTACTAGAGAATGGGCAGCAGCGCTCTCTATGTACTTTTAACACCATACTGCAAAACGACAAGCACCAATAAAAAATATCCCCTAGTACCGCACGGCTCACCTACCCTTGGCTACGTTAGCGGTCAAGGCCACGGTGTGGCAAGGGGTGCTAAGAATCACGGAAGGGGCGGTGCTCGGGGGAAGCCTATGTCCAGCAGTGGACGTCCTTCGGCTGAAATGATTATGATGACTCCTTTTAATTTAGATAATCGTGAGTCGTCGTATTTCATATTGCTTTTTTTTGTCTTTACTTCAATCATAATATTAGTGAACTTTTTCTTTTCTTAATACCAACAATTGTTTACATCGTTACAAGTTTAAAATAATATTTAAGTTAAATCTAAGCTTAGAGTAACAATTTCTTAAAGCTTAGCACCGCATGCCCCTCAAACGTAATAATTGTGATCAGAGGCCCTAGTTTGAGTTTCTTTTAACCATCTCGATTTTACGCATCAACCGCGTTCGGCGTTCCGATTTGCCTCCAATTGGTCATTCACCAATCACACGGCAGTTTTCAGTGCACGCAAGTATGAGTCCTGGTTCTCTATTGTGTTCGATAACTTTTTTATCTATAATCTAAAGAGCAATTTTTTTAGATTTTTTTTTGTACTAATCATCATTTGTCCGAATGATAACTTGTCCGAACATAATGCCACAAAATATTTATAACATGCCATAAGATTGAAATCGCTAAATACAATATGCCCTAAATTTGTGTTTCATAAATATTACAATCAATAGTCCTACATAACCACCCGTTTTTACAGACTGTGTGATACCTAAGCGCAGAAGTATACATTTCCTCCACCAAATAAGTTATACAGGGTATCTCAAACGTAGTGGTCCAAAGGCAATTGGGGTAAAGCGGAGGTGACCACATGTAAAAGTTGTGATATTTTCAACAGTTCAGAAAATTTCGCTGGGCTGAAACGGTTTGGCTAAAGTTTAATAAAAAGTTAGAAAATACAAGTGAAAATAAAATCAGAAGCGTTGCAGAGCCACACTGAACGTTTTTAGGAACAATCTTGTATATCAAAGCATCTTCCAGTCAGATTTGAAATGGCTACGTCGAAAATTTTATACACCGGATCGAAAAATCCAAGTGTAGTTTCTAGATTTTTTTTAAATTTGCGAAATTTTCTGAACTGTTGAGAATATCCCAACTTTAAATGATAGGTGGCCACCTCCGTTTAACCCCATTTGCCTTTGGACCACTACGTTTGAGACATTCTGTAGACTTAGCACGCACATGGGCGCGCGCTAACACTCGGTAACGCAGAGTCTAGCTAACCAATTCTTTCACCACGATGGTAAACCCAAACGGCTCTCTTCAGAGTCATGACCAATGGCCCTTCTTAAAGATTTACTGAACCCTCTTGTATACCTGCTGTTCGTAGCCGTGAGTCATAACGTTTATCCTTATGAATTTATAAAGGTCGCGGCAGACGTTTCTTCGCGCCGCCGCCGCCGATGCGTATCGCCTTCCTAATTCATTTGATTGGCTTGTTTGCAAGCGATTTGGCGCGCAGCGGTGAGTTAAGTGTACCATTAGTTTAATTGTGAGAAATGCAAGGTTAATAATTCGTTTAGCGTATTTTTATTTATTGTTTTATTTGCTAGCGACCGTTTTCCGGGGACCCATTATTGCGTGTGCAAGTCGCCCGCTGCTATTTAATCTGTGTATTATAAATAAAACATTGGTTAGACAGAGGCCATAGTCTTTCCATAGTAATAGATAACCAGTTATTTTAGCCACCAAAACCCATAGTCCAATGATTATTTTTGTTACCATATCATGCAATAGTCCTACGCCAACCGGGGGTTTGTCCTTGGGTGCACTTGCACAGTGCATACACGGATAATCGTCGGGCTGGTGCCTCATCTCATTAAAAAC
Organism: Dryobota labecula; assembly: GCA_947523025.1. Lineage (NCBI taxonomy): Eukaryota > Metazoa > Arthropoda > Insecta > Lepidoptera > Noctuidae > Dryobota > Dryobota labecula. The sequence continues at coordinate 24,220,967 of OX383296.1, forward strand.
GTCGAGTTGGCTTTGGCTCCTCATACGCCTTCCAAAGGTCATTCGTCACATTTCTCGGGACCCAAGGGTCCAGAGAAATGTCAAAGTTTAGTGTTATAATTAATGATTAAATTCTATTTATTAAAAACCTCAAATTCGTTCATGCACTGACAGACAACGCACAGCCTACAACGCTGGGTCTAGGCTAGAAGCATACAATTTTGCAAAAGAGTTCCTTATAGCGAATATAGCTATAATATAGCGAAAGATGTGAGTACTAAGGAAGGATATTTAAAAATTCATTCCCTAATAGGGTTAAATATACAGGATCATTGGTAAAACACTTCGGACTATATTACTAACATCATAAACAACAACTGTTGTTCTATGACTTTTAATAATTCATCAGATTTTAATTTATCATATTTACATACAAAAATAAAAATATTTAAACTCAACGCTCTAAATGTTACGAATTCTATGCGTAGCAAAACAAACTCCCGTTTTTACTGCAAAAGGCAGGGGGGCGAGAGTGCACGGGAGGCGTACACCCAAAGTCTCTAATTCAGATAATTAATGTAAACAAAGTAATGCCAAGAAATGTCAATGACAAAATGACAGGACAGTGGTGCAAAACATTTTATCATTAAATGTTTTTGTAAATTATCATCGAAAAAATTAAAGTGAATTAATTATAAGAACTATGCAAACAAAATACCATTGCCAAACAATATTTTGTGTAGTGTGTTGGAGACACGGTATATGATCTTCATAATCAGCCCTTTTAAGCCCAGTGCTAGACGTAGGCCTCTCAAAATCGATTTCCAATCGAAACAGTTTACAGCCGCTTTCATCCAAAATGTGGCTAGATATGCTACTTATAATATGAATCTATGAATGAGAGTTGTAACGTTAGTGTTGCTGAAGATGTAAAAAATGTGAAAATGTTTGAATATCCTGCATTGTTACCAGTATCATAAAATATTTTATACCAGAAAATCTCCTTATTTTAATAACTTTGATTAAAGGCGAAAATTTATAAAAATAATTATGCTATGATTATTTTTTAATTATTATTTCTTAAATTCAGTACTTAAAAGAAAATGGAAACCTTTTTTTCGCTATTTTATGTGAATTACCATTACGAAAATATTTTTTTGATATGTTATCCCCTTTGTTTACATAAATTATCTGAATTTGAGACTTTGGGTATAGGTAGATACAACAAAATACAGAATTGATATGTGTTAGATAGAATAACGAAATCTTGAAGGTTTGATTTTGGTAAATGTATTAGGTTTGTTCAAAAGTATTTGTTTATGATGTTAGTATTACAGTCCTGCAAGTTTGTTAGTGTGATAGTTTATATAGGAAGTTTGTAATTTTTGCCGTAATTTCATCGGGAACACGACTTATTAGGTATATTAACTGATCATCTCGTATCGGCACGAGCTAAGTATACGTTAACAGTTTTCTGATGTAACCAGGCTCAGGCTACAGACTCAACCTAGTGTGGAGTCCACAAGTTAAAATATTAAAAATATGTTTCCTTTGTAAACAATATTTTAGGAGTAGTTTATTTGTAAACTTTTAAGGAAATTTAAGAATAATTTACTTGTTTAATAAACGTTTTTTTTCCTTTTTTCCGTGTCCATTAACGCTAGCTGGGATATATATCTGGCCGAGGATTTAATGGAAGAGCAAAGGTATTAGAAAGGGAAACATATGGAGATTCTGAGTAAAGAAAAATCTTTGATAACAAAGCTATAAGTTTCACATTTTAAAGATTTACGATATTCTTATTCTATTTACCTACGTAAAAGAGAGCTATATAACACGTCTGTATTTCCCGAAGGGTCAGGCAGAGGTGTACCAGTACACCCACATTTCGCTAGTTATGTTTAAGTCCCTTGTAACAGGGGGCAAGCCTATTGCCATCAATCGGGCACAAATCCAGACTCCGGGCTGGAACCCAATAACACTTTACCCGACCCGAGAATCGAATCCAGAACCTCATGCAGTAGCGCTTGCGACCACTAGATCAACGAGGCAGTCCATTCCACGGATCCACACCAAAATCCGTTGTGTAGTTGGGAAGAACAACGCGGTGACACAGACAGACACGAAAAGCGACTTATTGATATAGACTACCTACATTATATGATATAAAAATAAAACGTTTATCAAAGATCAACCACAATTGACAATGAACCACACTGACCATGAATTATTCCAAGCTTTAAGAATTCCAAACACGGCATTGTCCGTGCTTGTTACATACCTCTTAAGTGTGACAAATATGACTAATAATGTTAATGTGACGTGACAAACAGACAAGTAGACTCGCCCACTTCTTCCTGTAACTTGTGCGCTCGGTTTGGTCCCGTTTTGTGCATTAGTAAAAATGTGCTGAAAAACCGTGTGTGACGTAAAATGTATGGAGAGTATATATCGTAAAATTTAGGAGGGTCGAAGACTGCATTGGAGAACTATGCTGAAAGGTGCAACTCCTTAAAAACTTAAACCCCCAAATGAAATGGATTATCAACATTTAGCGTTGCTAATCGCTAAGCAAAAAGGATTTTCATGTAGTTAAATCGACAACAATTTCCTGTCAGATAACCAGTAATATGTAATGGTTATGATTACTAATAAATAAGTTAACTAACGTAACATCTTACAAAACACTAAAGACAGATACGAGATAAAACAATCACTATTCAAGATGACTACAGAACAAACTGAATTAATGAAAAAGAGTTAGTGAAACTCTTAAAATAAATCTGAGCGCATTACCTCTAATAAACAACAGTAAAAAAGCAATTCTTATTTTTATAATCTTTGTTATTCTTTCTCCGCCTCCATTGGTATTTTTAACGTTTTGTGTCGCCAATTACAGTATTGTCTCATTTGATTCTATATTTATATCTCTGATATGAAACTGACAACGGATATACTAACACTTCATATAATATGTTAGGTAGGTACGTATTTAAACGCTATGGCCAAATAGGGACAGTACGAGTTGGAACGTACCTGTATTTTTTTTTTGTAGATGTGTCTTGTGATGTCATAGCTAAAATTTTAATCACACGGCATTCTAGATAACGTTGTTTATCGGACCTTTGTGCATTAAACGTTCAAGGGGAATGCTAGGCGCTTAGTTTGTATTATTATGACCTAACATAACATACGTAATCAGTCTAACCTTTCGTCTGGCTAGAACTTAGGCCTTCTTTTTATAAGAGGGAATGGGTATTAAGAATCGACGACGTGGTGCGAGTTCGTGGATTTCACGTCTTCAGCTTTTTGGGTTCGAGCAAATACCGGTAATGTTAGAGAGATCATAATGCATGCATTAGTCAAACATTTTCAGTCGAATAGAGTATGAATTAATGGAATTGCTTGTGTTTACGTCATTGATTTTTCCTTAATGGAAAATTATCTACTATATCTTGGTTTATAGCATGAACTACATTGCATTCCAGAAACTGAAGGGAACTTTACCTTACCTGCGCGTTAATATGGCACATCGACCTTTAGAATGAGACTATGTAATCTCTCTTGTCGGTGTACTATATTATTGGCCAGACACGACTGTAATCATGGTGATCTTGTTTCGGCTGCAAATATTAACGATATTGTTTTGTTTTGTTACAGTCGACCAAAGCAGAAGCCCCTGCTGTGTGCAACAGCTGCAATTCAGTGATTAATGGAAGGGTAAGTTTTAAAACTAAAATCGATTCAACTTATAAACTACCTATACATATTTTTAGCCCCTTAAACATCTCTGTGGCAACGCACAACTATATTGTAAAAGAACAAGTGCAAGCTAATCTAGGATTTAGCTATTCTTGTACATCTCTAGTTGACCACAATTCTACAAACATGTACACAAAAAAGGTAGATGTTGCAGGTGTAGATCATTCACACGGTAGTTTTACCTATTCAAAACACCCACTTCACATAAACAAGACGATCATATTCGGAAAGCTAGACACCCATACTAACTGGGAAGTTCCTACACAGCGCATCTAAATTCTTGTGCACTCGGCACCAGAACACTCGATAAGTACCAACTTAAGTACATGACGCCGTTGTCCATAATGATTCAGTATCAGTGATAAGTTCCTGATACGAGTCGATAGCGTTACGTGACATATAGCAATATTGTCAACTTGTGTTTATTAGAAATTGATAGCAGCTTGTTACACGGCGGTACCTACCTGGAATTTTGTTGTGAGTGAAGGTCGTTTTGAATGTACCGATGGACGATAAGGGGTGGAAGCAGCTGAATATTTTGATGAGCAAATAAAAGTATGTTTACCTGATGTTGCTGTGCAAGAATAAGGCGAAACGAAGGAAATGAAGATGATGAATGAATGACTTTCATAAGTATTAGCTTTTGCCCGCGGCTTCGAAATTCTCCCACGGAAGTGTACTACCGGGATGAAAAGGATAAGTAGGTATGTTCAGACTACCTAAAGACAACAAATACCTACAAAAAGACAATAAAATGGATATAGTATGTTATCCTTAAGAGATAGACATATGCCATCGCAGACTTTTCTATAGACCTATACTGCCCTGATAAGCCGAAAAGCGCTAACTGAATCAGAGTAAGTTTTGAGAAAAACGAGTTTTTGTAAATTAGTTTTTCCGTCAAATCTCTTAGTAATTTAGGGAAAAATTGAGATATAAAAAAAACTTCTTAGTGGTTTTTTAAATGTTTTAAGTTAGATAGCGCTATTTGGCTTATACCATTAGATGCGAAATTATTCTAGCTATTGAATGGAATAAAAAACTAAAAGGGCGTATCTCAGAGATAGCGCCTTTCGGCTTAGCAGGGCAATATATAAGATACACAATTCCACCATACATTATTTTGTTATATCTCAAAGGGATTAGACAGCGTTTACGTTGAAAGCTCCCAGACGGCTTATTTTTTTCCGACTCCTCAAACAAATATCATTAATGTGTACCTATACAAAAATGTTTACAAAAACTTATCAAATTATATACTAAAACCTTCCTCGAGAACCACGCCATCCATTGGGGAAAACAACATGAAAATCGGTGCAGTAGTTTTTGAGTTTATCGCGAATAGACAGACAGACAGACGCGGCGGAGGACTTTGTTTTATAATATGTAGTGATAGACAGATGACTACAGAGACAAATACAGATATTGTCTAGTAGTGGACATTTGGAAGTTTTGTAATGAAAAACCTCAGTTTCTTCACATTCGTTTTAATATTGATTTTTGGTAATTAATACAATGAATTATATATCACGACGCAGTCGTGTACCTAATGGAAGGGAAGTGACAGAAGTGCGGGTGAAAGTAAAATATTTTACAAAACAAAAGAACAATAGCACTACTTGGAATGTACAACTTGTTGATATGAAAAAACCATCAGGAGTAAGTACGGCGCAGACATCTTCCCCCCCGTTGAAAGACTTCTTTCAACCTCTTTAGTCATCATCCGGTGAAGAGGTAGGCAGGGGGCAAATCCGAGTGAGAGGTCTCCTGAAGCAGCCTCTGGAAGTTTCCACGTCTGCGACTCGTGTAACGCCGTCGGTCCCAGGGAACAGGCGGCTGACTCGTCCCATTCGCCAGCCGAGTGGTGGGACGTTATCCTCCTGGAGAAGAACTACATCTCCAACTTGCAGAGACGTTGATTTTGTACGCCATTTGGAGCGCTGCTGTAGTTCTGCTACATATTCCTTTTGCCAGCGCTGCCAAAAATGTTGATGAATCTGTTCAAGCTTCATGTAACGTTGAAGGTTGTTCTGGTTCTCGTGCTCTAGTGATGGACCAGGCAATGCATTTAGGGCACGCCCTATCAGAAAGTGACCGGGAGTTAGGAAATGGTAATCATTAGGGGAAGGCGAAAGTGGGCATAAAGGTCGACTGTTAAGCACAGCTTCCACTTGTGAAAAAAGAGTACATATCTCCTCAAACGTTAAATGATTGTTCCCCATAACGCGCTTTAAGTGGTATTTCGCGGATTTAATGCCGGCTTCCCAGATGCCGCCGAAATGTGGAGCATACGTGGGAGAAAACACAAACCTTATGCCTTCATTGGTAGCAAAATTAACTACAGGTTCATGATTAGTTTTAAGAAAATTGCCTATCTCTTTAGCTGCTGCAACAAAGTTGCGGCCATTATCGCAAAATATCTCCGCTGGCTTGCCTCGTCGCGATATAAACCTGCGTAACGTCATAATGAACGCGTCTTTAGACAAATCACTGACGGCTTCCAGGTGCACACATTTATACCGAAAACATACAAACAGACATAAATAAGTTTTGGTTAATCGTGCACCTCGACCCTTTCTATTTAGCGTCAGGAATGGACCAGCGAAGTCAACGCCAACAGTACGAAATGGAAAATCAGGTGTGATGCGCTGTGCAGGTAAGTTTCCCATCATGGGAGTTAATGTTTTTCCTTGTATACGTCTACATCTGACACAAGCATGTACTGTGCGGCGGGCTAAGTGCCTACCGTTTATAGTCCACACAGTCTCTCTTACACAGGCTAGCAGCAGCTGGGGTCCAGCGTGCATGTTGTGTAAGTGTTCATATATAAAATATAATTTGGTGAATGGATGAGAGGCGTGTAAAAGAATGGGATGTTTTTGACTATAGTTGTAATTAGATAATTCTATTCTACCACCGACTCTCATTACCTTGTCATCGTCTATAAAGGGTGAAAGTGACAAGAGTGTTGACTTGCTACTTAATGTTTTATTTTTTAACAAAATATTGTACTCTGGAGCAAATGAAGCTTGCTGAGCAATTTTACATAAACCAATAAAAGATGATTCTAATTCACTAACTGTAAATTTACCAAATAATTTATCTCTAGGACATTTATGTCTTGTGTTATGTATAAATCTATTAACATACGCAAATATGCGTCTCAGTTTCAAGAATGATGAAAACTTATCTATTTTTAGAATTCCTTTTTCAGGTTCCTGGACAACAGTGGAAGTGGATTTTATCTCAGGTAAGTCTGTTTCGTTTATTAATTTATTCAAATAGGGCCAATCAGATTCAGGCTGTATTAGAAAGTTTGGACCTGACCACCACAAATTAAAATTGATGATTTGGTCTGGACTTACGCCCCTTGAGATCAGATCAGCCGGATTCTGATCAGTTGGCACATAACGCCACGACGAACCATCGGTAAGTTCATTAATTTCAACTACCCTATTAGCTACAAACGGTTTTAACCTTGTAGAATTGCCATTCAACCAACTGAGGACAACGCTAGAATCGCACCAGTAAATGATGCGATTGACCTCATATCGCAGAGAATTGATAACTGACTTGCACAATTTTGCAGCCAATAAAGCAGCGCAAAGTTCCAGACGCGGTATTGTCGTCGGCTTCAACGGCGCCACCTTGGACTTAGCACACAGTAAGTTTACCTTTACATCACCAGCTAAGTTGTGTGACCGCAGGTACACACATGCACCGTAAGCGACTTGGGAAGCATCACTGAAGATATGTATTTCTATATAACTAGGAGCTTCGCATAGCGTTAAACGCGGGATCTGTAAATCTGATAAAAAATGTAACTTGTTAATGAACTTGTTCCAGGATTCCAGAATGTCGGAACTAACTGGCTCATCCCAGTCCTTTTTATTGAGCCATAAGGACTGAAGTAACATTTTAGGTATAATCACACACGGACTAAGAATTCCGAGAGGATCAAAAATCTTGAATGATGCAGACAGTATCGATCGCTTAGTAGCTACATCATTTTTATTGGGAATCTTAATCGATATTTGAATAGTATCGGTTTTGGGGTCCCAATTTAATCCTAAAGTATTAGTAGATTCACTTAAACTAACCTTATCATTTTGATCAATGACTGATGACGATAAAATGCTTGGTAAATTCGATCTGAATTTACGTAGTTTAAATCCACCAGATCTTAGAATGTCCGACACCTTGTGTTGAACGTATAATAACTCGGACTCATTGTTGGATCCGGTGACTAAATCATCGACATAATGGTCGTGTTTAATAATATTACCTATAAGTTCATCATCGCAATTCTCTGCCAATACTGACAAACACTTGGTGCTCAAATATGTAGCACTTGCGAGACCATAAGTTACGGTTTTTAGGCGTAAAGTCTTGATAGGATGGGACTCGTCACTTCTCCAAAGTATTAATTGTAAATTACAATCCTTTTCATTTAATCTAACCATCCTAAAGAATTTTTCAATATCAGCTGTCAAAATATATTTATACTGGCGAGCCCGAATCAAAATAGAAAACATTGAATCTTGAACATTGGGGCCGACCATCAATAGGTCGTTCAGAGATAAACCTGAGGAAGTCCGTGCCGAACCATCAAAGACAACACGAGTCTTTGTCGTTTCACTATTTTGTTTAAACACTGCATGATGGCAAAGATAATAGGATGGAACGGGATTAATAGTCGGGCATTCCTCTAAATGGCCTAGCTCTAAATATTCTTGAATAAAATTTAAATATTGTAACTTTAATTCTGGATTCTTACGGAAACGTTTTTCTAAATACAACAATCGTTTCTTAGCCATTGCGTAAGAATCTCCTAAACAATCTGGAGTATCAATTAGGGGCAGCCTAACACAAAATCTACCCGATTCTAAACGGTAAGTATTACGATAAAAATGGTCTTCACATGCCTGCTCAATTTTGCTAAAATATTGCTTATCTGGAACCTGCTCCAGTTCCCAAAACTTTGTCAATTGAGAATTAATATTGGAATTATTGCATTCGTCACTATCACTAATTGAAACATGACACGGAATATTTTTAGGTGACGAACGATTCCCTAAACTTGAAGAAATAGGGCCGGCAACGAGCCAACCTAGCTTTGAGCTACGTAGCTTGGGCATGTTATGACCTAATGTTAGCTGATCACATCCTAATAGGTCCCAAAATAGGTCCGCACCTATCAAGACGTCTATAGCCGAAGGCTGATTAAAATTAGGATCAGCTAACTGTATATTTCTTGGAATATTTAGTTTACTTATATCTATAGATTGCTTAGGAATAGCACCTGTTAATTGGTTCAATACATAAAATGACTGAACGACACTATAGTCATTGTTAAATGAATTTACTTGGGCAATGCAACTTTTGTTTACATGTTCTGCTAAGTTGTTGCCTATGCCAATAACATTTATAGTATTTATGGCACATACCTGCAATGATAACTTGTTCATGAGTGACTGGCTAATGAATGAGGACTGACTTCCACAGTCTAATAAAGCACGCACTCGAAATTGCTTCTTTGTTTGAGGATTAATAACATTAACCATTGCTGTTGACAAAAGAATGTGATTTTCTATTAAATTATCACTAATTGAATTATTGACTGATATTTCAGTTGAACCGCGATCTGTGTCAGTATTATTGGTGCTGATTGTACCAGCATTACTTGTACTAGTATTGTTAGAATTAGGTAAATGCAAGAGTGAGTTATGCCTACGCTTGCACTCACGACAGGGACCCATTTTGCAATCACGTGCACGATGCCCAGTTCGTAAACAATTGGAGCACAAGTACAACTTAAATGCTTCATCTCGTCGTTCCTGAACACTCTTCGCTAGAAAAATAGAGCAGTCGTATATCCAGTGGTCACCTTTACAGACAAAGCACTGCTTAGCGACAGAGCCGGTGTTCTGAACTGTAGATGAAAAAGATTTAGTGTTACGAGAATTATTATTATTATTTTGGCGTGATTGTGTTGGCTTGGGTATATCAGAGTTGTTTTGATACATAGTTTCTAACACATCAGCGCGAGCAGTTAAGAACTTATTGAAATCCTTTAGAGTGGGGAGATCGTGCAAACTATTACGATGTTCTTCCCACTTCATGGCAGTATGACTATCTAATTTTGGTATAAGAATTTTTATAATTATCATGTCAAGCAGTTCATCTTGCTTAGCTAAACTTGACAATGCTCGCAAATTTTTAGTTACGTGATCAACTAGAAACCTCAGTGATTTGTCTGATTCACGTTTGTGTTGTTGCTGTGTTGATTCAAAATATAACAATGAATTGAGGTGTTGATTTATAAGTTGGCGCTTGTTGTCGTAACGATCGCACAAGAGCTGCCATGCTGTTTCATAGTTAGTTTCACTAATCTCTAAATTAGAAACAATTCGCGCGGCTTCGTTTTCAAGATACGATACTAAATAATGGAACTTATGAATAGGCTTGATACGCTCATTATTATGAATGAGCGACAAATATGTGTCTCGAAACTCAAGCCAGCGGAAATAAGCGCCACCGAACTTTGCAATTTGTATTTGTGGCAATTTAAAATCAATATGATGACATTGAGATGACTGATCATGATGACATTGTGATGAATTGTGCAAATCAGATCCGTGGGAAGTATTCTTATACTTATCAAGTTGCTCCTCAGCATTTGCAAGATGTGAAGTAAAGATCTGCTCAATTTCATCACGTTCGTCGATCTCAGAGTCCATATTTTCGCAATTGATTACCTCAATCTGAGCCTGTAGTTCATCGAATTTGCCAGACATAGCTCGTATTTTATCAGCATTAATTTCTAACTCTTTAGCTTGGGTTCTTGTTAATTTTGAAGAACCTACCAAATCTAAATATTTTTTAAATTTCGTTAAACGACCTTTGACCGAGCTACGTTTAGCAAATAGTTCCTTCAGTTGTTTTGCATTACTGTCTTTATCTTCGCCTAAAGTCATCTTGTTTATTAATAATCAATAGTAGCAACAACAAACGATAAACTAGGGCGGAAAACTTTAGAACAAATAGTTGAGTGATCTAAACAGTAACACACTAATGCCAAATGAAGGAATAAAGTTATTATGTTTAAAATCTTATCTGATACTCCTTCGTCGGCACCTGGGGTCCGAACGCAGCCACGCGGCAGCGAAGCGGCGCGGCGGCGACGGCGGCTCGGCGCGGCGAGGCGCCGACGTCACCCGAACGCGGCTAGCGGTAACCGGCAGCGTCAGGGGGCGACCTGAAATAGTCGGCCGAAAGTATTTGAAATAATGTGAACTAGAATAATGTATTATTGGGAGGGCGACTAAGTTAGGGCCTCAGATTAGCTAGTAGAAGGAAAATATCGGGAATTTAATTACCTACCTACAATTTTACAAATGATTACGTAGGTATTTGACACTGAACAATCGATTTTAATTTTACTATTAAAGAATATTTACTGGTTATTTACTTCAAATAAGCTTAAAAATAGCTAGATACTTTGATAAACTAATGAAATACACAAATGGAATGTACCACACAGCGACCTTTTCGATAGGAAATAGGTTTAGGTATTAGGGTAAACTATAGGAAAAACACTTAACTGATAGGCGAGACTGCTGCTTCTGGCTGCACTGGTCCTCGCTGGTGGCTGTGGCACTAATAGGTACACGAGCTACTCGCATATGTTGACGGAATCCTCGAACTGGCGTGGCAGGCTGACGGTGAACCTCGACGTCGTAGAAGCTAAGGCTGGGCGCGGCGCGTTATGCTGACCGACCTGGCTGGCTTAGTTGTCTTCTATTATAGTGTTCTTGCGTCTGTAGTCCTCCACGATGAATCTTTTATAGATTTCCTTTTGATGAGAATTCTTTGTTTTCGTAGGTACTCGTTCTGAATTTTGCAAATTCGTCCTGTCACGGACGCCAAATTTAATGTCTAGTAGTGGACATTTGGAAGTTTTGTAATGAAAAACCTCAGTTTCTTCACATTCGTTTTAATATTGATTTTTGGTAATTAATACAATGAATTATATATCACGACGCAGTCGTGTACCTAATGGAAGGGAAGTGACAGAAGTGCGGGTGAAAGTAAAATATTTTACAAAACAAAAGAACAATAGCACTACTTGGAATGTACAACTTGTTGATATGAAAAAACCATCAGGAGTAAGTACGGCGCAGACAGATATAAATATATGGAAGAAAAAATGTTGCACCGATCTTAATAAATTGGGATAAATAAAGGATTTAGATAAATGCCAATCATATCTATTCATTATCATCCCATAATGAATAAATATGATTGGAGTCGGTATAAAGTAGATGAAAATCTTTTGAGATACAGTGACAAAATGCAGGAGACTTTCATGTAATTTAGTAACCAAAGATGATACCAGAATCATCTTTGGTAGCAGATAAAATAAAATAGAAAGAGTATTCTCTGCAAACATTCTCTAAGAGCGAAAACATTACAAAATCTCATAGCAAAACAAAACAAACTCGTTGATAGTAACAATTACCGCACTTGTAGAAATATTGTGGTCGAAGCGGTCAAGGCGGGCAGGATGCTCCCCACACGGTAATTAGTTGGCAACGACAACAGACAAAAGACTTGAAAACTTGATGATGGATTCCGTTGATGAAATACTGGAAACATCATGGCTAAAAATAGGATTAGTTACCGAAGATAAATTCGAGAAAAGCTGGGAATTTGAGGAAAGTGGATTTGACATAACGACTCATTTTAAACATGGCCTGTGTCTTAAGGATTCAGTCACATGAAGGTTTAACATCGAAGGTTAGTGTAGGCAGAAATATAGACAAAGAGAAAGAAGCTCATTTAAATATGGTAAGGTATGCTCAAGAGATTAAAAAAAAAATTATACGACGCAAGAAACCACTCGTAACCACCTACCTCCCTCGAAAGTAGTGGAATTCAATAAAATACGTGAAGTTGACGGTATTTTGGACATCGATATAAATACACGAACCACGTGGTCAAGCGCGAGCGTAAAATAGATATGTGTTACGTAACAAAGGTAAACAAAACGCGTTGTACTTACAAAGATTTAGAAATAGACGAGAAAAGCATGTGTTTTATTATTTACTAGCTTTTGCCCGCGGCTTCGCCCGCGTGGATGTCGGTAATCGCATAAAAAAGTACCCTATGTCCTTCTCCATATCATAGGCTTTATCTCAAATTTCTAACTTAATATTATTTTAAAGTGATTCACTATGTGAATAGAAACCGAAACAAATGATTTAATATAATAAAAGTACTTATGTTCTGAACGTCTGATGAGTCTATCTAAAGATAACAAACACAAAACCAAAATACGAAATTTCACTCAAATTCTTAAAGCAATCAATTGTACCAAATTACAACACGAAATAAAAATGCGACACTATACATATACACTATTTTAAAATAATTCACGTAAGTACCAACAATGTGAAAACAAAACGAAATTAACCTCCGGAATGTTGCATGATACACTATTTGTGCTGAGGAAACGCTTGAAATGTCTAATGAACACCTATTCTATTCTATTTTTTTGTATGGTAATGGTGCCGATGTCGACAATTCTGCCAATGTCAGTTAATGAACACCATTGGTTCATAAATTTTCTCAGGGTCATGTTTGCCATTGGACGAAATATTTGACACTTATTTTGTACTTGCAACACGATTTGGCTGTAGAATTCGATTAATCGACTAATACTTGACCCATTTTAGCGGGAACACCACTATACGAACGAAAAAAAAAATAAGAAAATCAAAATACGTCTGTGGTCGTGTGGCGGTGTGGCGCGGTGCTTAATATAAACATTCATTAAGGTTATACGTGCGTAAACCGTATGAATCCATTACGGATTCAATGAGAAAACGGTTTAATCATAGAATAATCTTATACAGAATTGCTGAGAAATAAGTGTAGATTTCGTATTGAGTGTTAGTTTATCGAAAAGTGATAAATATGTCAGTGAAAAAGTAACGAAAGTTTTGGAATGCACAAATTTTGGTCATATGGCCGCCGTGTTTAGTAATGTTTTTATGATAAATATTCTTGTATACTGTTTGAAATACACACAAGTAGCTAGCTTATTTAACATAATTTGGCTAATAGCTACTGATATTATAGCGTTATGTTATCGTAATCGTATTTCCAAGAGTAAAATTCGGCAAACAAATACCTACAAAAAGACAATAAAATGGATATAGTATGTTATCCTTAATAGATAGACATATGCCATCGCGGACTTTTCTGAAGACCTTTATAAGATACACAATTCCACCTTACATTATTTTGTTATATCTCAAAGGGTTTAGACAGCGTTTTCGTTGAAAGCTCCCAGTCGGCTTTGTTTCCGACACCTCCAACCAATATCGTTAATTTATACAAAAATGCATACAAAAACTTAACAAATTATATACTGAAACCTTCCTCGAGAACCACGCTATCCATTGGTGAAACCAGCATGTAAATCGGTGCAGTCGTTTTTGAGCTTATCGCGAACAGACAGACAGACGCGGCGGAGGACTTTGTTTTATAATATGTAGTGATAGTGATAGTGATAGTGAAGAGGATAAAACTTTCAATGAGTTAGTCAATGGATTAGTGTGGGTGTTATTTCAGTTGGTATTTAATGGGTGTATCCGATTATTAGAGTTGAAGAGGTAGCTTAAATAAATAAAGACGGAAGCGATGAAAAGCTCAGTTATAATAATGTTATTGAATTTACGGTTCAAATGATAACCGCAACTTCAGTACTCAAAGAAAGCCGAGATAGTAAACCAATGGAGCGAGCAATAAAAACTAGTTTTATGGGAATCGCGGGGAATTGTGGACAACAAGGAAACTGTGGCTAACCTGACAGTCTTATATCATGAGACCGCAGTAGTTAATTATTAAAATAATAGATCGTAGCTTATAAGACTTACCTGAAATATGTACTTATGACTACAAAATACTATTGCTACACTACATAACGCTATTCATAAATATGAAAACCATTTACATTAGGGCAACGGTTTTGAAATTTAATGGACTCGGCAGTCGATCTTTGGCTCTGGAGAAGCACATTTTGGCATGTTTCGCCACCAGAAAGACGACGTCAAATGCCCAGCAATGAAAAGAAAGAAGTCTGTGATGTTTCCGAGTAACAAAATTCGTCGCGGACATTTATATTATTATCATCTCACAGAATCATCCATCATTTCTTTGATCTCCCTCTAATTATCCATGTTCTTTTTCCACAGATAGTAACAGCCCTAAACAAGAAGTGGCACCCTGAGCACTTCACATGCAACACATGCCGCAAGCCGATAGATGGCGCTAAGTTCCACCAGCATGATGGAGGAGTCCACTGCGTACCCTGCTTTGCTGCCCACCATAGTCCCAGATGCCATGGATGCGGGGAGCCTATCACTGACGTGAGTTTACGATTTTTCTTAACGATCTTATGGGATATGAGATTTGGGGCCTGTTTTACCATAAAAACGTGGGGATCCCTATCAGGAACGAAGTTCCGCACGCACCGATACATGCGTATATAATAGAAAGAGAGAGAGAGAGAGAGAGAGAGAGAGAGAAAGTCGCATGGAGGGAGCATAACCCTCCTTACGTGACGATTTCTAACAGTCAACTCCTACCGCAAGCCACGTTAAGGAACTTCGTTCCACTAGCAATAAGTATAAGAATCTGTATGAAATCATGTGGTGAATGTGACTATCCTGAGGTGGTTAAACGAACGCCCGGGATATCGTAATCTTGTGGATAGGAAAGAGAATAACATCTACGAGTATCGATCCTTTATTTTCGTCCGGCTTATCCTGTGTCAACCCTGCTTCCACCTTGTCATGCTGACTGGCTGATATTCCTACCAAGGCATTAGTTATTTTTATTTATTTCATGCCGATATGACAGAAGAACACCAGTAAAATAGACTTCTTTTTGAAGTATGTAATGGTATATCAGATCCGAGAGCAGCTCTTGTTTTTGTGGATCCAAATAATTTCAATGTTTAGTATCCCAAAACTAAGCGAGCATAGCAACAAGTATATCATCGTAATCTATGACGTCACTAACGCTGAGTAACGCTACACAAGTTCACAATCACAATTGGGTCTAGATATAAACCTTGCAATGTTAATTCAAATACACATGATAAGCCAAATATGCATTCCTGTTATGGGTTTCAATATTTGGTCGTCGGACACATAAGGTTACACAAAGTCGTTCAGATAAATTCCTTCGTCTAAAATCTGGAAGGCAGGTTCAGATCTCGGCTGTTCTTACACTGAATCGCCAAAATTGACCTCAATGTATTTGTGGGAAAACCTATTGCATTTGTACACTTTTGTGTGCGAGCTTCGCCTTTAAAATATGTTGGCATAACCTTTTTCGAAATGTCCTAGAATAGCCTACGCCACCACCAACCGTCTATCTTAGCAACCAAATTCATAGCCTAAATGAATTAAGATATCGTTACATCATGTCCTTTACATACCTCTTACATAATAAAACCAATCAATTAATCCAAATACAGAACTAAAACTAAAAGCTTTATCTAAAAGCCAACGACCGTATAAATAAGACTTCTGAATCCCCAGTGGGTGATGACTGCAAGCAGTGACGTCACACCAGCCATATTTGAGTTGTTAGTAAGTCAGGAGGCTCGCCCACGAGCCCACGGCCCGCTAATATAGACACAGATGAAGTAATTCAGTTAGAAGCCGTAAAAATGTGAAAACTGGCGCTAATGACTCAATAAAGTCTCGTTTATACGAGCAGAGTTACTCGACCTTCGAAAATACCAAGCGATTTATCGAAATGGTGTTTACACTCAGCCGAGGAACAAAAACTAGAGTACGATAGTGTTAAATTTGAAGCTGGTGATTTTTTGGATCTGTGATTTGAACTCTAAATACGTTTACTGTTACTATTAGCCTGTATATCACACTGCTGGGCAAAGGCTTCTCCCCATGATTTCCAGTGCTTGCGATCCAGGGGTAATGTGGACCACTGTTCGTTTGTTGTTTTGTCTAGCTCGTCCCGCCATCTTCTAAGAAATACGATTAAGAATGAAAAAAGAGGCATCCCTTTCCTTTCGAGATGCAATCGCATATTTGATTCACTATGATTCTGTACTGCTCTAGTAATAAAGATGTAAAGTGATTCATGTTAACACAAATATGTATTTTGGCAGACAGAGAATCGTTTGGGTGTGAGTTACTCATGTTTGATCGTTTTGCCTTATTGGGTGTGCAGTCAAGCGGTGATAATTATGGTTTCTTTGGTTTCTTCAGGAACGTGGGTTTTTAACACTATCTATCAGACGGTTCCATAAATCATTGTTGAATTGTCATAAGGATATAATAATAATAATAAATCCATTTATTTTCAGGCGACGCAGGCCCATACATAAATACCTTCACCTACATTTTTATTGTAAACTTGTGTTAGTAAATAAGACTTAAAACTATGTTAGTAGCACTTCACTTTGCACTACCTTGACTATGTGCTGTCAGTGGTACTTGTCCGCGGAAGCGACGGAACACCACGTTCTGCGGCCAAAAGTCTTTTTCCATATAGGTACTTATGCTTATGTTTCTGACTTTATCGATCGATTTTAAGTAGAGGTCAGGAAACCAGATCAGGAGTTTTTATGTAGGTACCAATTTTATTACCTTCAATTATTTAATTAATGTAATCAATAATTTTGCATGCGAATTTTTTGAGATACTGTAAAAAAACTCGATCATCTGTAATGTACTACAGTTCTTCCAAATATGTACATTTCATTTCAACTCAGGTCGGAAGGTATTATTAATAACCTAACCATGTATGACGAAAAGGAGGATGGTAATTACAGTTTTAGTGTAGTAACATTTTTGTGTCTGATCTCATGACATTGCATGATCTATTTTCAAAACAAACGATGAGTAATAAAGCTTAGGTCTTTTCAATATTAGGTAGGTACTACATTAAGGGAGCTCGTGGCTAAGTAATAACAGCCACACGGGCCGATTCATCAGGTAAAGCTACGCTTGCCGGGGTTGGTCCGTGGATGGGTGACCATTTTTACATACCGAGACTCCTCCGTCCCTCGGAAAACACGTTAAGCAGTTGGTCCCGGCTGTCATTCATGGATCTTTAACAGTCGTTACGGATCGTCAGAAGCCCAAAAGTCTGACTACCATTCTTGCCAAGGGGTCTCTTATCAAAGGTCAGGTAGGCAGTAGCTCCAAGTAAAATACTGGTCTTCAGCTGTATCCGGTTAGACTGGAGCTGACTTCAACAAAGTTGGGAAAAAGGCTAGGCAGATTATATAGTAGGTACTACATTTTACTACTAAGAGACTAGGCAACTACCAATATTTTTTTCAATACGTTATCAATATGTAAATAAGTCCATACTCCAAGGCCACGGATTAGTTCTATTTTATGGCCGATCGGAGTTAGGTGAGTCACTATATTGTTTACAACTTCGTTTATCTTCGTTGCGCAAGATCTAATTGATTTTTATTTAATACCCACATCAAACGTGTCCTTATCAAAAAAGCATATTATAAGATAAAAGACTAGGTTGAAGACAAGGAAGTTTGGCAAGAATTCCTTCTGCATAACTATGTAAATGTTTATTAACTGCTCCCAAATAACGATGTTTATTTTGATTAAAAAATTTTTTTTTACATACTTCCTTGACATAATATATATATATATATTTTATTTTTAATCGTTGCCCCACACTAGGAATTTCTCCTGTACCGTGGGTGCGTTTACAAACATTTAAACTCACAAACACAAACAGCCAGACCCGGAACAACTACTTGTAGATCATACAAATATTTGTTCCGTGCGGGAATCGAACCCGCGACACGCAGCGCAGCAGTCAATCACTCAACCACTGCGCCAACCGTGCCGTCAGAGTAATCTTTTCATTATTTGACATTATATAGGTACCTATAAATCAAATTCCAATTCTTTAATTAGTGGCTTTTGTGGACATGATATTTATTCAGATTTGTTACTGTAGTTGTAATGGCTATCATGTTTTTTGGTTTAAATAGGTTTTCATTTTAATATATACAGGATAAGTTTTGAACCAGTGCGCAAATTTTTTTTGGTGGTTCAGTATACGTAATAGAACACATTTCCATTATTTGTTCAATACTTTTTTTGGTACTATTTGAAATCAGCAAAATATGTATATGTTACGGCTAAAGGTGGGTGTAAACATAAACTTAAGATTAGCCGGCTAAACTTAGGTTTATCTTCGAGAAGCAGCTATAGTTCGATATCATGTTAGTTTGCGTCGTGATATTCCTTCTTTAGCCGGCTAATGTGCACATTAACCGAAACGAAACGGCTAAAAATGTATTCGATGGACGCGCCGGGCCGGCGGAGGGCTTGAGGGGGCGGTGGGGAGACAATGCGCGCACACGTGGCAATGTTTTTATTATCAAATAAAGTATTATGATACCATATTAGGTTAGGTTAGGTTAAAACTGTGACCTCCTATGCACGAGCCGAGCGAAGCGAGCAGTGCCGCGGTAGCGGCCGGCGAGTGCCAGAAACGACTAATTATTTTAGAAAAAAAAAAACAGTAAAAAAAGTAACAGTATTCGTGTCAAACTAGTAAACATTATTACATTGTTTCCTTTTTCATTTCCTTCTACATTTTTAGCCAAGGGCCTCCAGTTACACTTAAGTTTAGCCGGCTAAAGATAGAAGGAACTAACATTAACACCTCCTCGAAGATAAACCTAAGTTTAGCCGGCTAATCTTAAGTTTATGTTCACACCCAGTTTTAGCCGTAACATATACAATCTATTCGTAATAATATCAATGGGCGAGCGCACAGCGACGAGTATCCCTTATACCAGTTACAAAATAAATATCTTTCATTAACGATAGTTTCATATTTTTGTACTAAGACATATCAAAATAAGAAAAAGGTGTATAATAAAACACGTTTAAGTTTAATTTGTCAAAATTTGTGCACTGATTAAAAACTATTCCTGTATAAATATATTTTTTTTAATCTTTTTTATAGATTATTTTCTTTTTTGTGAATGTGAGAACGTTGTAGGCCTAGTAGACTGTACA
Organism: Dryobota labecula; assembly: GCA_947523025.1. Lineage (NCBI taxonomy): Eukaryota > Metazoa > Arthropoda > Insecta > Lepidoptera > Noctuidae > Dryobota > Dryobota labecula. The sequence goes on from OX383296.1 coordinate 24,240,820, forward strand.
TTTGTTGGCACTTTTCTATTTTGTTAAGTACCTGGTAATTTGAAAGGCCTACACTGTCCTCCCATACCTATTAACACTGTTATTTGAAAATATTGTAAAAGCCAATTATTTTTAAAAGCGTAACCGTGGAGTTTTTTGCCGGCTCTTCTCCATAGGAAACTAAAATAAAATAAAATTAGCACTTAAAGCTAAATAATTATTACGCAAACGGGTCCCTGAATCCAAAAATGGTTTTCACAAACCCGCAATATTATTGGAAAAATATGAAAAAATATCATCCCCACTTTACGCATAGGGCAGGCACCTTAAAAAAAATTCAAGACTTTATTTTACTACTTTGCCGGCGTAATTAATATGTATACCCATGCCAAATTACAGCTTTCTAGTACTAAAAGTCTCTGAGCTAATCCGCGGACAGGCAGACATGGTAAAACTCTTAGAGTACAGGTAGGTTTTTAGGTTTAGGCAAATAATTTTTCTCATCTTTAATTTTCTCCGACATCTCTTTCTTTTTAGGGTTCCGTAGTTAACAACGAGTTAAACCTAAAAACCTACCTGTGCTACCTACCTAACGTCTAGAAACAATGCCGAAATGTACAAATATATGTAATTTAGGTGGGATTGCTCTTCTTCAGTCGTACCTGTTAGTAAACGAAAGCACTATTTTAATTTCTATCATTTTAGAATAAAATTCTATATGCACGCGAGTATTATGGTCGGATCTGTTATAAGAACCACCTATATAATTCAACCCATGATTATTCATACGAGTAAGTTAATGTTTGCAAAACCTCAGAATGAATCAATAGGGAAGTTGATTTACTCGTAAGTGGCAATTGTCAGCGACATTAGTATTCAATTTAAATATATTATTCAGTTCAATATTTATTGTTGAGATGTTCTATGAATAGTTGATATGTTTAACAATTTCTATTCATGGGAATTTCCATCGTCAAAAATGACAAAGTTCACTAAAAACTTCCATCCCCTTTAGGGGTGAGTTTTGTAAAATCCTTCGTTAGTGCTCACTTTCGTTATACGTACCTATACATATGTAGGTGTAATTGCAATAGGTAACTGAAATTCTCTTAAGACATGACCCCCCATATAAGGTTTTCAGTTATTGCAATTACACCTTGTATAAGGAAAAATATGAGCAATTAAAAAAAAAAAACATGCTCTAGCTAGACACAACCGACTAGGCTGTCAATGAGTGAATGAATTTAAGATTTTTTATATGCAGTGACCTTGATTAAAAGAAAACAACGTAGGAACGTTACTGTGCTTACACATCGTAGGTCACGTCCACACATTGAGCACGTGTCGTGTCACTGTATTCGCATTATGCCCATCACCCAGAGACAGATTGCAAGTCTCATGTGCCTGTTATAATGAGTTTCGTCTACTACAATCGTACTCCTGCTCTTATCCTAATTTATTTGGGGTCGCCGCAGCATTTCTTCTTCCATACATCTCTTTTAGCCGTCATCTGAGTAGACATAATTATTATCTTTCAAACGAGCCATCCATCGTTTTTTTTGGTCTTGCTCTGTTCTTCTAACATCCCCATTCATACTCAAAACCGTCCTTACAACATATTCCTCATACCCTGCAAAGTACATGACATGACGTAGTGCACCTCGTTCGTAAGAAATAAGGTGTCCCAGAAATCGATCGACATACTGTAAGGTGGTGATAGCTTTGGTCAAGCCTTCCCAAAATAAACATAATGTTCCGCAAAATCTTATAGTTTCGAGTTAAGGCTCCTACAAACAGGCGCGACACAAAGAGAACGCTCGTCGCCCGGCACGCTGTGTCTTTGTCGCGTCGCGTGTCGCGCCCGTTTGTAGGAGCCTTTAGACTAGATTTAAAACCATAACCATATTTAAAAAAAGATACATAACCGCCATGCGTCATTCTTTTGACTCTCATGTGTAAATAAAATGTTTTTGTTAATAACTTTTCCCACAAATATTTTTTTTACTAAAATATTTTAAAGTGGTGACGAAAATAAAACAAATTATGTAGATGTTGCGGAACATATGTTTTGTTATTTTGGGAGGGCTTGAAAAGCTATCAGACTTTTACTGATTAAAACCCACCGGTGTTCCTTCAGTTGCCTCTGTGCCAGGGCCACGGTATCCCTTTTGGACAAACCTGCAACCTTGGCAGGACACACAGTGGGCCTACGCTGCTCTCTGGTGAGATTTTAGTTATAACTAGCTTTTGTCCGCGGTTTCGCCTACAGGAACTTACTACCACGATTAAAAGTACCCTATGAATCCAGGTTATAAAATATCTGTGTACCGAATTTCATCCAAATCCGTTCCGCCGTTTTTGCGCCAATCCGGAACATACATCCAGACAAACGGACAAAAATTCTAAAAACTATATTTTCGCATCAGACTCGTTCCCACACCTCGTTTTTCCTTCATTATCTCGCAATTACTTTTTATTTATTTTTTCAAAATTATTCAATGTATACCTAGATCAGTCAATGCGAACAGAGCCGACGCGCATAGCTAGGCTTGGTTACGCATAAAAAACATTTTTCCACGGGATTCCTCTAAAAATAATATTTTACTAAATTACAAAGCTGTAGTAGTATTTCTAGCACACTGCTAACTAAATAATTGAGTGCTATCATTTAACCGAGTAGCGAGTGACGTAATCCACGCACATAAATTATTACTTTCGATGTCGCCACATCAACAAGCTACATTGCATGTTGCGCTTGATTTATTGAGCTTCTATGTATAAGGAATTTGACGAGAATGAATCAGAATATGATAATTGTATTGTAAGTGGGACAATAGTGCAGGTTAATAGTCCAATAGATAGCCTAGTTAATAGTTAACTTGGGTTTGGGGAAATATGATGTCATCATTTTAGACTGTGAGCGTCCGAAGTTTGAGATTTTTGGGATCACTCCGATCAGAAGGGATATTGATTGATGCCTCCACCTTGGATCAGAACCTCTGCCCTAGTTTCTACTAAAGCCACGTGAAGAACAGTGTTACCTTTTTCTATTCACCACTCAAAAATGTTTTATTAATTTGGCAAAAGACAGGCTTTAAAACGGCCACCCATCACCACTTCCTTGAGCTAGGATGAATAAGCGTATGTCTGGATTCATCTGGTTCTAACCAAAAATTCCTTTATTATTTTCTCTGGTGACATCATTGAACCCAGTCGAATCACGTGCTACAATCCACACTTCATTTGCATACTTAAAACGGCATGGTTACAAATACTACGTACACATCTGACCTTTGTGAAGGATGCCACCGACATAGGCAGTGCATATATCCTTTTAGGGTAGCGTTTCTTAACCCGTGGCCGATTGTAACTATGACCTTTAAGAAGGATGGAACTAATATGGTTGACGTATGTCCTAAGACTGTGCTACCTGTGGCAGGTTGCCAAAGTATGTGACCTTTTGGAAGGACATCACTTATTTATATTCGGTACATATCCTAAGTAGTGGAGCTTTTTTTGGAACAGGTCTTCCGGGAACTTATTATGACCTAGAATTTCTGCCACAAGTAATGAAATGATTAGATTTTTTATTTGCATCTCCTTAGCTTTTCTATGGCAATCTAAATTCAGTCGGCCCAGAATAGTGTTTCTGCTGCTTATTCAAATGAATATTATGCCGATAAAATAACAAGCTGATCATGCTTTAAGGATGCTGTTGGGACTGCCATGGCGTTGTAGCTCTTCTGGAATGTTTGCGGAGGCTCGCATAGATGGTTTCCATGCCATCATGCGAAAGAAAGCGGCCTCCTTACTACAGCGCCTGCATGGTAGTGACAACAGCATTATATAAATGATTGCTGCCACAACAGATTGTCTTTTTCAGGGACATTGGGTGGGGTCTGGATAAATAAATGAATTTGTGAAAACTAACACTACTAACTTGTTTACTTAACCATTATTGTTAGGTACAGTCGCCGTCAGATATATTGTAGCAGACAAGGTGACCAAATACTTCTGAACAATTTAAAATGTCAATAAGTTCCATACACTACAATTTACCACATATGAATATTCATTACTTCATTAATATCTGAGCAGATGCTTGTCAACAATTTCTATACACACAACTAACCAAAAATATCTGAACACTTCCATGCGAAAACGGTTACAGGATGTATTAAATGCAGAAGTAGGTTACATAAAATACCACAAAATACTAATATTTTATCTACCTAAGTTACAACAATTTTTAATTTCATTACAAAACCAAGATCTATTTTCAATAAATAGTTTGACATTAACATAAAATATCAGTTGTATCCTAAACAAATGATTTTTTATACAATTTTGATTCCCTTTTCATCGTATTTATACCTAGAACCGTCATTTGGTGTTCAAAAAGGGTGTTACCTGAAATTTAATTTATTTTTGTCAAGTCGATAATCGTTTTTGGTTCGTACTTTTTATCATGCAGTAACGAATTAAGTAAGCTCGGTGTTTGTCTGCGTAGATACACTTGACGTTGTAAGTGTTCAGATATTTTTGATTAGTTGTGTGTATAGAAATTATTGACAAGCATCTGCTTAGATATTAATGAAGTAATGAATGTTCAGATATTAATGGTAACTTGTAGTGTATGGAACTTATTGACATTTTAATTGTTCAGAAGTATTTGGTCACCTTGTCTGCTACAATATATCTGAAGGCGACTGTACTAACACCAAAATACTAACAATAAAAATAAATGGACGCTTAGTCTGAAATTAAGTTTTATTTAATTTAATCATTTTCAATTTTGTCTAGTTCGACGTATTGGCAACCCTACCAACCCTACCTATTGGGGCTGTACTTATAAACCTAGAGTTGAGAAAATTACCAAAGTAAAAAAAAAGTTGTTCATCTAGGAATTCCCCTGCCACGTGTTCCTAAAACTCGTGTAGCTGATCAAGTCTCTGATCTGAATCATTCTGCTGTCTCTGTGATTGATTGACCAACTATATAAGTTGACACTTGATGTGACCAGAAACCGGGATCGTAAGGTTCAAAAATAATAATTACCACGTAGTTCTCATTAAAACCACCATACAGACATATAAGTATCTTATAGTGTGACGTGTTATGATAAAGGCCAGGTGAATCACACCGGTCAGGGTCTTCCGCGAACCCTACAAGGTATGAGGCTCCAAGTAGCGAAAGTATATTTGTCATCGTACACCACCCACGACGGTGGTCTTGTTTGGGATATTATAGGCATAGGCCACATGGCTATTTGTAATTAATTTATACTTCGTATCTACCTATCCCGAAGATGATTGTTGTTATTTGCTCGGCTTATACTGCCAATATTTACGTATTAACCGTGGAGTTTGTAGAAGTACCTTTTGCATCCTTCCTGTCCTCGTAATTACCCTGGGAGGAACAGTAAACCTAATATAAAAGCTAATATAAATATCTAACAACCAATTGCAGAAGCAGTGTACCATTGAAAAAATAATCTGGATAGATGGGGTGATAGGGATCTGTAACTGATCCTAAGTATCGTGGATGTGGAGTTGAAACTGGGATAATATGTGACATATAGGTACTTTCCGTCACACCTAGATACTTTCATGCATCTCTTGCACTACGATATGCACAATGGAGGGTTAAAATACTTATTGCAAGGGGGCTGTCAAGGTAGCTCTACATATTAAACTATAAATGTAGGGATCAAAACGGTGAAGGAAAACATCCTAAGGAAACCGGCATGTTCTAAAACCAATAATTTCGAAGACGTGACGTCCACCAACCCACACTGGGCCCGTGTGGTGGATTATGGCCCACTCCCTCTCACAGAGACGAGGCCTGTGTCCCAGCAGTCTGAACATTATAGGCTGATTATGTATATTGGGATCTGTGACATGACATGAAAAACGTAGCTTGGCTAAGCCAGTCTTTTTTAACTTTTGTAGGAGCAGACCTAATACATATATTCAAATGAATATGTACAGTTTAATAAAACGATTCGTAGGAACGAATGACGAAAATAATTTTGCTCACTTCAAAAACTTCAATTAAATAAAGGTAATGACTAGTTTCACATAAAACAACCTCACTAAATTATTGACGCATCACGACTATTAGTGAATGACCAGTCATTTCCGCAGGGCACTGTGCTTCGTAATTGTTAAAAAATACTGATTGCTTTTGTATCGTATATCAATGTTTTGCACTTACAATGCCGAACTCTTGAAATGTTTACTAATTGCAAATATTGTTAGTGATAATAGAAAATTTAATATTACTGCATAAAATAGATTAATTAAATAAAGTAATACTATATCTACAAATTAATACGTAACGAAATAAGTTTTCTTGAAACAAAGAAGTAGATATTTGGAAAGTAGTGTTAGTGGCGTTGCTTGAGGGAGGCCTATGTCCAGCAGTGGACGTCTTTCGGCTAAAATGAACATAATGATATTGTTATATGACCAAGTCGAATTGAAAAGTCAGTAGGAAAGATCGCCTTTGTAACTTTTATGTTGCATAAAGTTATATAACAAATAAATAAAAGTAAGTATTTCTAAGTATCTATATTTTATTTTATTTTATTTTTTATTGAGAGGAACAGCAAACAGTTACATTATAAGGACTTACAACTAATTTAACAAAATAGTAATTTGGTTATAAAGTAACCCACAACGCTGTCCACAAGTAGGCATAGAAGTTCAAGACAAAAAGAGCTAAACGCTAGGAACATTAATAGCAGTACGTGTGTATTAGACTTTTGGATTCAAAAGAGTCAATCAAAGCTCATGAAAAGGCTAGATGCAAAAGCAGTATTTTTATAATTACATGGGCTAAGCTGTACACCAATGACTGTGTAAGCAATATATCTTCTTGTACCACAACTTTACAGGTCTCAAAAATAAATAAATTCGAATGTAAATCTTGTCTAAACTCAATTTACTAATGGATACCGCCAATTCGGGCGCTGTGAAACAAGGCATAATTATCCATCAGCTATCTAGACATCTAAATCGTCTAAAGCACCAACTTCCCGCCAAACCGGTCGGCAAGGCAGGCAGGCAGGCATGGTCCAAAACAATGGCCCATCGTGTAATGGCCGCCATGGAGGTGACATCATCATGGAAAGAATACGCCATGATAATTATTATGTCTACATTGTGTTATAATCAGTTCAGTTTTTTTTTATCTCCGAGCAATTAAGAATTATTTATTTGTTTTTGTATGACACATTGTCATGTTAAGATTTAAGAAGTTAGTGATAGGTATAATAATTATGAACGTTTCTAAATAAGATTTGTCTGTATACAGATTTAGTTAATTTCGATAAAATAACGAATGGTTTGCAAAAAAAAAAACGGGTCATTTTTTTAGTAGATAGGTGATGAATTTTCATCAGCACATTGCTGCGTCTTCATGTTTGCTGATAACAACATATAACTGAGGTGTGTTATGCAGATGGATAGAAATTTGTCTGGCTAGCACGTTGACTATTACGACAATAGTATGACTTTTAGTCATCGAAAGTCCCATGTTTAGCATTAAGTAAATACAGTTTTAGGTTTAACTAGTGTTCCCTTAAGGCTGGCGCACATTACAGACGCAACGGGCCGCAGCGTAGCGCATTTAAATACAAAAAATGCGTTGCTGCCCGCCTAAATGTGCGCTGCGCTTTATTGTTGACCATAACATCAATAGGCAATTGACAAATTCTAGATTTTTTTGTCAACCTTAGCTATTGTCAACTTCGCGCCCATACTAAAGAGCTATTGTTCTGTTTCAGCGCGTGATCCAAGCCCTAGGCGTGTCCTGGCACGCTAACCACTTCGTCTGCGGCGGATGCAGGAAGGAGCTCGGTGGAGGCGGATTTATGGAACAGGTGAATATTTGATTGCTTTTGAAGAAAAATATGAGGAGGAACAAATATTTTAGACACAACATACGAATGCTGGATGAGATTTGGTATTAACAGAACAGACTGATGGAGAACTCCATACGGACAATACTATAAGTGTTAGTTCGGAAAGTGAATTGTATTTCAACGGTCTACGCGGCAAAAAAAAAAAAAAAAAAATAACAACGTAGTTCCAAAATAATTTCATAATTTAATGAAGGACCTCCCAATTCTCTCTCAAAGCATAGTGGTAAAGATACAGATAGATTGTGTTAAAGATGATAATTATGGCTGATAACGGGATTTATATTAGGATGGCGGCTGATAGAGATGTATCCAAGAAGAAGATATTCTGCGTCGACCCCAAAAAGATGAGCATAAGCAGGAAGATCATCTTTCTACTCATGTCACAATTTTTTGGGTAATAAGTAACTAATAAAATAAAAATCTGATTTCAGGCTGGCAGACCCTACTGCTCGGCATGCTATGCTGACAAGTTCGCGGCCCGCTGCAATGGATGCGGCAGCCCCATCACTGACAAGGCTATCATTGCGCTAGACGCCAAATGGCACCGTGACTGCTTCACTTGCATGGTAAACGCACTTTACTAGTATTTATTTATATATACTTTATTGTACTTAAGTACATCAGATTACATATTTATTACAAAACAAAAAAAAAACTTATACACTACAAAATATTCAATGGGTGGCCTTATCGCATATTGAGATCTCTTCCAGGCAACCTTGGCATAGACAGTGAATTTCTGGATATAAAATGGGGTTGTCATTGGTGCAAATAAAAAGTATAACAGTACAATATCCTATAATAGATACACAGATAAATGCTATATAATAGATACATACATACTAACTATATAAGCAAAGAAAATAAACGATGACTATAGATTATTACAGCTAACAACGAGAACAAAATCACAACGACAAGTACTGTTCCTTCACGAGTCTTTTAATCATAGGCAACGATTGCGCGCGTTTTACTGGATCTGGCAATGCATTCCACTAACGAGTGGCCTAGACAGTAAAGGATTTGTCAAGGAAAGTTGTGGAATGCATGGGCAGTTTAAGCTTCAAGTTACTATTTTGGTATATTCTATTGAATTAAGCTGGTATCAGACACTTCACTCGAGTGAATGTTTATTTTTATTTCAATTCATGTTCACACAACACCGACAAAATTTCATAGGAATGAAAGTTCATCAGCTGTTCCTTTCATTTCATTTTTCGACCATTCGGTAGTTGAGTGAAAGATGCCGAGTACCACAATCCAACATTGTTGAAACGGTTCACTAATATTTTTTTTATTTTTTTTTGATACATATTGTGTTCAGATGTTTCACTTCGAGGGAAAGATTTATTTATTTATTTATATTTTTTTATTTTTGTGCCGAGCCTCAAAAAAAAAGGAATAGTGTCAGTCACCTATCTGTTATAATTTGTAGGCTAGTAGGTAGCTGAAGTTGTAATTTACAAAGACATCGACAGTTTTTTATTGCCCGGATAAAAAAGATGACAGACTCTTTTCTAAAAAACGTAGTACGTAATATCAGAGGCAAAAGCGCATTAGCAGCGCCAACGTTTACGCTTTCTATGCTTAAATTATCTTGAAAACTAAAATTGCTAAAAAACTTCTTACTTACATTCCAGAAATGCAGAAACCCGGTAACAGATGCTACCTTCTCCGTGATGGACAACAAACCTCTTTGCGGAAAATGCGCCTAAACGCAAACAATGACATTACACACACAAACATATTTATACACCCATCGAGTAGCCAGGATTACGGTACCATAGCTTAGCAGGAAAGGTGCTTCTCAAAGATCGAAGGGAAATTAGAACATCACAGTTTAAAATAGGAATAATATTTTTTTATAAAAAGTATTTTTGGGATCCCGAACTTATTCTATACTCTTTTTAAGCATGTGTTGGTTGTCTATTGTTTTTGACATTAACAGTTATTTTTATTATTTATTGTCTTGGCATGTATTAAGAACATAATACATTTAATTTACGACCAATCCGTCAAAAAACTTACGATCTTTGAGACAGCAGATATAATGCTAAAATATAATAATAAATTACTTAGGTTTTACGTTATTACAAAGATTACAAAAGGATACAGCAGTTATATGACAGTATTTTTTAAGGAAATATTACATTTTGTTCGTAAAGAATTAAGTATTTTATTAAGGATTGTATGGTAAAGTCATGTATTTATGCTGAACAATCTTTACGAAGTAAAATGTTGTTATAGCATTTTCAAATAAACGTTATTTTTTATGTTCGTTCGGCCATTTTGCGACAAGCAACGCCATCTAGTGGCGAGGTGGAATACTCAGTAATTTTTATTTCTTTTTCAACTTGAAGCCATATTTTTCTATTAATTGCCTATTTCTGGTGTTTTCATCCAATTTTTTTTTAGTATGGGTTTTGAAGAGTATTAAGTGCTGAAAGCATTTAAAAATATAGTTCATGTAGGTGTCCCATCCAATGGCCGAATTACACATATTTTTACTGCGCAAATACGATTGCACAAACTAAGCTACTTTAATATAAGTTTTAAACATTAATTTAAACTTTGAAATTGTTGTAAATAATTTTAATTAAATTTTAAAAAGTCGCTGTGATGCTTTTTGGCTTTCGATTGTATTTATTCAAATATATATTTACATAATAATAAAAAATGTTAAAATGAGCTAGATTATATTTTATACGCTTTTCCGGAATGGTAATTTCTTCCAATAAATTATTTAATTTTGTTTTTGACGATATTGGTATTTTATTTACTTTCTGCTTGCCCTGAACCGATTACTTTTCCAGAATAAGTCTCTTCACAAGATGTTTTATGTTGCATGAAGTGGGTTATGCATTGATCTTTCAATTACCTACATCTTATTACTTGCAAATCAGTTGATTTTTTTCCAAATATTTCCGTAGTGAGTAATCTTTTATTTTTTCAAATATTTTTCATGGCCCTGCCATTTGTGTTGAAAACAAAGAAGAAAAAAAAGAGCATAGTTACCTGATTCCTTTCTCTCACCAGCTCGCGGTTTAAATGTTTAGTAGGTGATAAAATGCGGTTCCTAGTAGGATTTCTAGGCGAATCGTCGTTTTTACTGCATTCCCCGTCTGTAGAGCTAGCCTACGAAAAAATACCAGTTATTTACATTGTAGTTTAGACAAAGCACGCTGAATTGCAGCGGCAGGACTGTTCGGCGCTGGATTCGCTAAGGGCCGGCACAGACTTGGTGCAGCAAATCGCAGCGTGGTTGTCAAAGCCAAACAAATATAGACCATGCGGCATTTGAACTTAAGTTGAAAATAAAATATAAACTTCTAATAGCCCGATAGCGCATCAAAGCAGACAGCGATGAGTGTTTTAAGTTAGGACAGGTTATTTAATTTCGAATTTATTTTAAAGAAGTCTTTGCTGACTTTTGTATGGTAGTTATAACTGCGCTGTGCTGCACCTCGTCAGATGTGCGTCGACCCTAGGACTAAGGTAGCGAAAAGAATTTAGCGGTGTGAAGAAAACAAATCCTTTAACAACAGATACATACTTATTAAAACTCACGCGTGGGGGTAGGAAGAAACTACAGAATGCCACCAGCTACGGTCCTTACATACCTACTCCTTTTGCATTGTTCAAGTTTATACATCTGGTCATACACGCACGCCGGTTGCGAGTACTACGCACCAGATCTTTCTGAAGAACATCACCAATAATAATGACCATTATGTCCTTCTAGGACATTCCAAACAAATCTCACCTTTTTCTTCTCATTGATCTCCTCTCGTCCAGCGGACGCCGAAGTGTTCTTCGGCGTCAGCTCCACATTGATTGCCTCTTGCTTGTCCTCTTCCGCCTTCAAGTCTTTCTTCATGGCGCACTTGATTGTGAGCACTGGCATCACCTGCACAAAGAAAGGTGGTATTTAGGCACATATGTATGTTATGTTATTAAGATATTTTATTTCTGTAAATTGGGTACAAACAAAAGTTATAGTTTTTTAACTATGCAGATACACCGAATCAAAATCATAGTCGCTTTTGAAGTCCACAAATTATCTTGGTAAGATAATTGAGGCTTGTCAGAATGTACGACATGGTAACTTATATTAAAGTTAATATATGTAATTAGGAACAATAAAAGCTTAATTTTTCAACGTTCGATATCTTTTATCCGCGTAATAAAATTGATGTCTGACAGTAGGTATTTCTATGAAAAACTGTAAAAATGTCTTGGATAAAATGGCGTTGGAAAAATCAGACCTAAACGTGGTTTTATTATAAGTAGTTTGACCGAAACCGCTGTTTCGGGCCTTAGCCCTAGTAGCATTTTCTGTTGGCATAGGTAAGTGCGCAGCTCACGGCCCCCCGCCCCCCGCCTCACCGCACATTCATAAGGTACAGAAAAGCGGTTACGGTCAAACTATAAGTGACATCACCTGCTGTTCTTCAGTCTCTTCGTTTCTGATTAAGCTCAGGGATTCTTTTAAGGCGTCGATTGATTTTGGACTCGGGTGTCCAGGCCTTGGCTTCGAGGGTGAAGGTTCATCCGAGGGTTTAGTGGGCCGCGGTGTAGGCTGGTTCTTTCTATGAGGTAAAATATTTTGATTAATAATTATAACGGGTGTGAAAAGACCCATAACAAAGCCGTCACTTTATTGTGATAATTTTATTGTATTGGACCATACCTGGGAACCGGCTAGTTACGGAGATATTAAAGGCTAAAGTTCCAACTTTTTCTCGAAACAGGTTTTAAATGTTATAATAGCTCGACTTTAAATACCCACGCCACATCTGTTTCGTTGCATGCACCCATAAGCACACACTCAGAAAAAAATATTGTTGGCTATAACAATAAAACTTTAACAGGGGAGAGCCCACCATAGTGTATAGTTCGTGCGTCAATGTTTTTATTGTCATGAATTAAGTTGTCAGTACAACAATATTCCTTCAACAAATATATGTATTGATACTACAACAATGTTTATATTGTCAAATTAAATCTCAGTACAACAATTATGTGTATTGATACTACAACAATGTTTCTTTTGTCAAGAAGTAAATTGTCATTGCGACAATATTCTACAAAATATATGTATTGATACCACAACAATGTTTCTATATTGTCAATACAACAGTATTTTTTCAATAAAGTGTGTTTGGATACTACAACAATGTATCTTTTGTTTGTGGAACTAATTCAATTTAACTGTCACTTTGTTGTAATAACAATACTAAGTTATGAGCGCAACAGCTGTACTTTGTTAAATTAAGTATTCTGACTTTGTAACCACCATTAAAGCTTAGTCACGGTATTAAGGTTGTTTGACTCAAATCAATTCATAATTATCTACAGTAGCAAAATTATTTGAATGCAGGAGCTACTCTACATCGTGAAAACAACAATGCTTCCTTTGTTATTATAAAAGAGCCTTCGTTCCAGTAGCAATGTTATGTAAATGCAGGAGCTACGCTACTTCGCGAAAACCACTATACTTCCTTTGTTAATATGAAAGAGCCTTCGTTCCAGTGGCACAGTTATTTAAATGCAGGAGCTACTCTACATCGTGGAAACAACAATTTTTGCTTTGCTATTATGAAAGAACCTTAGTTCCAGTAGCAATTCTATTTAAATGCAGGAGCTATGCTACTTCGCGAAAACAACTATACTTCCTTTGTTAATATGAAAGAGCCTTTGTTCCAGTAGCAATGTATTTTAAATACAGGAGCTACGCTACTTCGCGAAAACAACTATACTTCCTTTGTAAATATGAAAAAGCCTTTGTTCCAGCAGCAATGTAATTTAAATACAGGAGCTACGCTACTTCGCGGAAACAACTATACTTCCTTTGTTAATATGAAAGAGCCTTTGTTCCAGTAGCAATGTATTTTAAATACAGGAGCTACGCTACTTCGCGAAAACAACTATACTTCCTTTGTAAATATGAAAAAGCCTTTGTTCCAGCAGCAATGTAATTTAAATACAGGAGCTACGCTACTGCGCGGAAACAACTATACTTCCTTTGTTAATATGAAAGAGCCTTTGTTCCAGCAGCAATGTAATTTAAATACAGGAGCTACGCTACTTCGCGGAAACAACTATACTTCCTTTGTTAATATGAAAGAGCCTTTGTTCCAGTAGCAATGTATTTTAAATACAGGAGCTACGCTACTTCGCGGAAACAACTATACTTCCTTTGTTAATATGAAAGAGCCTTTGTTCCAGTAGCAATGTATTTTAAATACAGGAGCTACGCTACTTCGCGAAAACAACTATACTTCCTTTGTTAATATGAAAGAGCCTTTGTTCCAGTAGCTAACTCTCCTTTGTTAAAACAACTACACTTTCTTTGTTTAGACATAAAAGCTTTTGTTCAAGTAGCAATATCATTTACATACAGGAGCTACTCAACTTTGCCAAAACAATTATATTTCCTTTGTTCATATAAAAAAAAAACCTTTGTTTCAGTAGCTTTTATAAAAAACAATTGTATTTTCTTTTTTACTGCGGATAAGGCTTTGGTTCAGTAGCTAATAAATATATTAGCAAATAATGTAATATATTTGCTACTGAACCAAAGGCTTATTCTTAGTTATAAAGAAAATACAGTTGTGTTATATAGAAGCTACTCGAACAAAAACTTTTTCATAATATGAACAATAAAAATATAATTGTTTTGACGAAGTTGAGTACCATAGCTCCTGCATTTAAATAATATTGCTACTTGATCAAAAGCTTTTATGTATATACAAAGAAAGTGTAGTTGTTTTAGCAAAGAAGAGTTAGCTACTGAAACAAAGGCACATTCATATTAACCTATGAAATATAGTTGTTTTCGCGAAGTAGAGTAGCTCCTGCATTTAAATAAAATTGTATTTTATTAGTGTATTGGTACCAGTAACTAATACTCATTGAATAAACTAGTTTGTCAACATACTTATATATTTCAATAGACTAGTTTTTGTTTGAAACACGAATGAGTATTAGATACATAGGTACTGGCAGTACAATAATACGTTAGTGAAACAAAGGCTTATTCGTAGTAACAATGGCTACTGAAATTAAATTCTGAACGCCTAAAGTATACTAAACAATATCAGCTAAGACGGAAGATAGGTTTTGAGTGTACCTAACAGTGGTCTAAATTATGATAAAAACAACATTATTTTTAAGGTATTTGTATTGTTAAACCGTAAATACAATAAATAACATATTCTCTTATAAGTAACATAATATAACATCACGCCTGTATTCCCCGAAGGGTTAGGCAGAGGTGCACCTATAGTACACCCACATTTCGCTCTTATAAGTAGGTACATAATAATCAGTTCAGTTATAAAATAAAATTAATTAATAAAATTAATTAAATTTATGATTTCTTGCAATAAAATCTAACATTACCAGTAGTAACCCAAGTCTGTTATGTCCTAAGTTTTTTTTCGTTTTAGGTTCTTTGTATTGCGAGCCCGCAGTTTTGAGTAGACCTTAATATACTACCTAAGCATGGCCAACGACCACGAGCTATCACCCTAGTAGCATTTTTGTTGGCATTTAGTTGGGCATTTTTGTTGGCATTTAGTTGGGCCACTTACCTCTGTAAGTGGCCCAACTAAATGCCAACAAAAATGCTACTAGGGCAGTTCTTACATCAAGCATTATAGATAAAATAAAATTAAGGATTGCAATACAAAATCTGCGGGCACGCACAATACGGAAAACCAAAAACGAAAAAAAAAAATCTCACGACTTGGGGTACAAATCAATTCTGGTCAATACTTTGTATACAGGGTGTTAAAGAAATTGCGTGCCATAGCTTACAGGTGAGTTCAGTATCGATAAAGGAACCCTTAAAAAATACAAAAATTTAATACCTTTAAAAAAAGTTTTCAAAAACCGAAAATTATCATAAGATGAACCTAATGTTAGTACCTACTAATTAAATAGCAATCTTTTAGAATTGATTAAAATATTGCTTAAACGTAGTTTTTATTTTGTTTAAATGCTAATTAATAATTTCCTAGAGTCACCTACCTACTATCGAACGCAATGAAATACCTACGGCCGAACACTTCGATAACGCCGGGAGAAGGTTAGGTAACCTAGGTACGTAAATTACAATTCCAAGTATTTCTTCTTCCTACTTTAGCGTGCTTATCTCCTTCAAAATTAAAACCTACGTTCGTTAGTAGGTAAGTAATTAAATCATTTAAACAAATAAAATAATTTCAATTCTACACGATTGTTATTTTAAGTTAGTAGGTACTAAATTAGGTTGATTTAGCAAAAAAAAATCCTGACTTCCGACAATTGACAAGGGTTATCGACAAAGAACCTACCCCTAAGCTATGGCACACAATTTCTTTGACACCCTGTATTAGAAAATAGTATAGTAGGTATGATTACACAAAATGAATTAATCTTATAAGTAGGTACATGATAACAAGTTTAAGTTAGTACAGTTAATAAAAAAATTACGACTACACAGTTTAGCTATTGCAGCTTAGAGCCTGATTTTGATGATTCTTTTTTATTTAATATAATAATTGACTTAATATTATACTTGTTTTTTAACAAATTTACAGAAACTAAAAAAGTTGCATCATCAGTTCTTATTAGTTTTAGGTGAGTTTTTTTACTCATTAAATTATTCGTTTTCAGATTATAATGAATAACAATGTTTCATCTCCTATAATATTCGTAACATATTAAAACTATAGTCAGTTGGTTTTTAACCATACCATTTTAGAAAAAAAATAATAACGTAAAATAAAATAACCCAAAGATTATTCAAAAAACATTCAGCCCATGCATGGTTCCAGTACGATAGTAAATCCGCAGGGGGCTTTTAGTGACAAAATACAAATACTAAAAAACATGCAATTAAATAATCTTAGTAGTTAAAATTACCGGTAGCTAACTCGAGCAGCTCAAGTGTAGTTTGATCTTGCCTGGATGAACTTCCTTTCTCTGCCAGAAGTTCTAGAAGCTTTGTTTTAATAATCGGGAATTTTTCCTCAAAAATTTTGTCAGCATCTGGGTACACTGTCTGGAAATCCAGGGATAACTGCAACAAATACAATTAAAACATTATAACATGTGTAAAAATAGAACTACATTATATGTAATTCAAGATGAGGGATTAAAGATAGGTATTGGGTCTGAGCGGAATATGTCAATTTGTTGATGAGATCAGACAGGTTTTAAACGTCTAATGTCTAAAACAAATAACTCACCAGTTCATTTCCATCGGGCAAAGTGAGGGCAGGAAACCAGTCAGTGTTATTTGTATGATAGACCTTCTGCTTTCAGTTTACTGTTTCGTAGTTGAAGAGTTGTAAGCCACTTTGTCACCACTGTCTCTCGGGGCGATGATGTTCCCCGCAACCAGTTTAAACATTCTTGTGGAGATGAGGTTGATTCAAAATCAGAGTCGGCAACAGTAAAACTTTCTGGAAGAGGCCTCACACGTTTGGAATTATTATTTTCAGAGCAGCTGCTATCGCTCTCGCTGCTTAAGCTCCTTTTTGTTTCTGAAGAAAGAAGTAGTCGTCGATGTGTAATCAACCTGTTGTGGAAGAGGCCACTGGCCTGTACGACTTTTCCTCCGACGACATGGTAAGCGACATAATACACTTCGGTAACCTCTCCCTTGAATAAAGACCACCTCACGTGCCCATTCTTGCCAAATATTTTTTCGAATAGTTGTTGAAATGTCTTGTGTTTTGCTATTAACGCACGGTCGCGCGAGGTGAGCTTCTCTGAATTGTCTGCTTTTTTTTTGTAGCAATTGCCCCAAAGTCAGAGACGACAACAACTGACGTAAATTTTTGCAGCCGTCTGTTCCAATTCGACTTTGACTATCCAAATTTTCCAACTCTTCGTCTAATAGTGAATTCCAGTCCTGTACAAAATATATAAACAAGTCATTATTTATTCATTATCACCTTTCCAACAAAAAAAGAATAAAAAAATCATACGGTTTAATTGAGAAACCTCCTCCTTTTTTTGAAGTCGGTTTGCCTGAATTAAAACTAACTGAATACTGGTAGTTTTAATATGAAGTATGGTTTACCTGAATTGACGTATCTACTGGCCCATCATCCGTTACGAATAATATAGGAGATGAAACATTGCTATCCATTGCAATCTGTAAAATAAAAATAAATGAATAAAAAACACACCTTTAAAACGAATAAGAATAATAAAACTGATAATGCTATTTTTTTTAGTTTCTGTTAATTTGCTAAGAAACAAGTATAATATTAAGTATTAAATAAAAAAGAATCATCAGAATCAGGCTCTAAGCTAGGAAAGTAGAAAGAGAGAAATTAATGGTCATCTCTTAGCTGCCACGGCTTATTTTAATTTTTGAATTGTTTTATTACGGACGCTTCTAACGTGCACGTCTTTCTACAAAAAATAATAAGTTGGTAGAACTGTAGTACCTATTATTTAAATGTTTTTATTAAAAAAATATTATAATAAAGTAGGTAGGTAGTTATCTAATAATTATTGAACCACCAAAAACATTTCCTATAATTTGTAAGATGACAATAACAACGTTGTGAAAACGACAAAATTACTTTGTTACGATCAATTCATTTAATCATTTCAATCAAATCTCAATGTAGGTAGTTATGTACCTACCTAGCTACCTATTTAGATCATCATCATATAACAGCCCGGAATCACCCACTGATGGATAGAGGCCTCCCCTTTTTTACCGACTTTTTTTTTATCCAGGTGTTTCCCGCGACTTTGAAGATTTCGTTGATCTAACGAGCTTTAGGACGGCCCTGGTTTCTATGGCCTAACCTTGGCCACCACTCGGTGAAAGAATACTTGTACAGTGACCAGCGTATCAAGCTACACGAAACCGTCAAATTTCTCCAAACGATTTTAAACTTTAAAATGTTGAATTATGTTCAAAATCGAACAGTTTGTCGTAGCTTGATGTGCTGGCCGCACATCAAGCTACCACAAACTGTCAGATTTCCTTGTACTTTACCGTACTTTAGATGATTCGGACCATCCTTAGTTCATCTGTGATAAAAAGCTACTAAGTAAGCAAATAATATGGAAACTTACCAATGAAACTGTCCTTTAGATGGCCCAAACGGGCAGAATCGAGAAATTCTTCCATTTTCTTTATTATTTAATATTGAACTGCCCATGCGCACGCACTCAACACAAATGGCCGGCCGCGGCGGACGGCGGGCGCCGGCAGCCGGCCGGCCCAAAGGAGCGAGACAGACGCACGCGCACACGGCAGCGGTCGGTCGATAAATATGGACCCCAGTGTTGCCAGATGACCGTCTCGCGTTCTCCCCAAACCTTATCCGAAATGCCCACAAAATTGAGGTTTTGAAGAAAAAATCCCCCACAACCCACCAATTTTTTTTTTTTATAAATGAATACACGATTTTATACTATTTCAGTAATAGCTTCCATAACAGGAGCTTCAGACGACCCTCGTGAAGATGCTGATTCTGTAATGGAAGCTATTACTGAAATAAAATTGTATATAAATTAAAAATAATAATAAATCATAAAAACTCGTATTTAATCGTTATTTAATCTTTACTCGCGTCGTCTGCAGTTCCGTACATTTTTTCCGAGTTAAATCTCTTTAGCATAAATTGAACTGGGTTTAAAAATGAACACATACTTCTATCAATGAATTATCTTATTTTCAAGATAAATTCAGCAATGTAAATGGCTAATCTGTGTTTATGCTTCTCTTTAATAAAATAAATGCCACTTGGAAGAAGGCTCTTTCCACAACTGCGTTAGAAAAAGGTAACGACAAAATTAAAAATTTAATACTTATACTAGTACGAAAAAATATTGTCTCTGTCTGTTTGTTTGTATGTACATACACGCATCACGCAAAAACAACTGGATCAATGTTGATGAGACAGTATTAGTTAGCATAAACTGCAATTTAAAACTTAGAATGGGTTTCATGCAGGTACTGTCATCCCTTAAAACGGGTATACAGTTTGTATGGATTTTTTTAAAACATGCATGAATGAACTTGAAATTTTGCATGTTGAAATATCGGGTTAAATAATTAGACACGGGCATGTTTATTTCCTGAAATTGAACCCTTAGCAGCATGAAAAAGAGAATTACTTACAGGAATATGTTCGGAACGTAATGTGGTACCTATTCATGTGTGATCATTACCATTCGTTTGGGTTTTTTATCTATGTTTAGTAGTTAGTTTAATTAAATACTTTATTGGATTTGTGGTGGTGTCGGCGGTTGAATGAAACTAATCGGGGCGTCCATCAATAAAACCGTTGGCAACACCGATCCTATGCGCGGCCCCGCCCCGCGCAACCAACCGCAGCGCGCGCGACGTGTTTCAACAAGTTTTCTTGTCTTTGCCGTGAGAACAAAATGAGTTTTGTTAAATTTCCGAAGATTTTTGTCGGAACAATGCACAGAGTACTTTTACTATAATATTTTACTTTTTGGATCAATGTATAATCGACTTAAAAAAAAAGGAGGAGGTTTCTTAATTCGACCATGCTTACTATCCTTACTTCCTTACTAATATTATAAATGTGAAAGTAACTCTGTCTTTCTGTATGTTACGTTTTCACGCCTAAACCGCTGAACCGATCGTCATGAAATTTAGCAGAGATATAGCCTGGGATACGGAGAAGGACATAGGCTACTTTTTTACGCGATATAACCGACATATGGAGCTGCGCGCAAAAGCTAGTATATTATACTTTTTTTATAATGTGTGTTCGCGGATAACTTCGTCGTTTATGAACCGAATTTGATGATTATTTTTATGTTGGAAAGGAGATATCTCAAGGGTGGTACCATGATAAGGAAACCAGGATCTGATGATGGCATCCCAGAGAAATTGAGGGGAACCTACAACTAGCGACCCGCCCCGGCTTCGCACGGGTGCAATTCACATTACAAATCTTTGTTTTTTTCGGCTTTTCTTTATTATAATATGTAATATGTAATGTAGGTATTATACATATTAACCTTTCTCTTGAATCACTCTATCTATTTATTGCTGAAAATTGCATTAAAATGCGTTGAGTAGTTTAAAAGATCTAAGCGAACAGACAGCGGAAGCGACTTCATTATGTAAAGATGTTCACATTGACACACTTGCAATGTTCCATTGTCACCACAGCGATATAATTATTGTATGACAAATGGTAGTTTAATGCACCGACTATAGTTATTTTGTAAGATTTATTTGCAATTTTCACATTGGCACACTCGCAACGTTTCATTGTCACTACAGCTTAATAAATATTGTCTGACAAATTGTAGTTTTATGCTATGACTATAGTTATTTTGTTAGATTTATTTACAATGTTCACATTAGCATACTCGCAGCGTTCCATTGTTACCGCAGCCACATATATATTGTATGACAAATGGTAAGAAAATTCTACGACTATAGTTAATTTGTTAGATTTATTTACAATGCTGACATTGGCATACTCGCAACGTTCCGTTGTTACCACAGAAACATATATATTGTATGATAAATGGTAGATAAATTCGACGACTATAGTAAATTTGTTAGATTTATTTACAATGTTCACATTGACACACTTGCAACGTTCCATTGTTACCACAGCCACAAATATATTATATAATAAATGGGAGTTAAATGTTACGACTATAGTAAATTTGTTAGATTTATATACAATGTTCACATTGACACACTTGCAACGTTCCATCATTACCACAGCCACATACATATTGTATGAAAAATGATAGTTTAATGCTACAACTATAGTTATTTGTTAGATTTATTTACAATGTTGACATTGGCATACTCGCAACGTTCCATTGTTACCACAGCCACAAATATATTATATAATAAATGGTAGTTAAATGCTACGACTATAGTAAATTTGTTAGATTTATTTACAATGTTCTGCATTGACACACTTGCAACGTTCCATTGTTACCACAGCCACATATATGTTGTATGAACAATGATAGTTTAATGCTACAACTATAGTTATTTGTTAGATTTATTTACAATGTTGACATTGGCATACTCGCAACGTTCCATTGTTACCACAGCCACATATATTGTATGAAAAATGATAGTTTAATGCTACAACTATAGTTATTTTGTTAGATTTAATTACAATGTTCACGTTGACACACTTGCAACGTTCCATTGTTACCACAGCCAAATATATATTGTCTGACAAATGGTAGTTAAATGCTACGACTATAGTTATTTTGTTAGATTTATTAACAATGTTCACATTGGCACACTAGCAACGATACATTGTTACCCCAGCCACATATATATTGTACGACAATTGGTAGTTTAATACTATGACTATAGTTATTTTGTCAAATTTATCAACAATGTTCACATTAACACACCTAAAACGTTTTGTTGTTACTAAATCAATTTTTTTATTAACTTTAATGTAAGGACAAAGCTAAATTGTTCCTAGCACATTAAACGACGGGCAATCAGCGCACAATAAAAAAGTTGCTAATCTCAACTAAGCTCTTTCTGTAATAGTAACAAAGAATTTAGTTGCTCCGACAGGAAATTATCAACAAAGCATTTATTGTGGCTTTGTTGACCCGTTTTTCTCTGAGTGCAATAAGCACGTGTTTTGCGTGCGTTACATTTCGCGCTACCTACAGGTAGCGCGAAATGTAACGCACGCAAAATATGTGCTTTTCTACTTCAGTGTACTCAGGCACAACACGTGTCAACCGGTTCGTAAGTAAAGTTAAGAAGGTCATCGTTAAGTATGAAATCGCCGAATTTTTCTAGTCATTCGAATTTGGTCGGATAACCAGCCGTTGTGTACATGTTTTGTTTTTTGTTTATATCTACTTAATGCGAACATTTCCAAGCTGAATAGGTATATTCAGTATATATTTTTGACTAAACGCACTAATTCCTGGTTTAGACCCACACATCTTGGGTTGAGCCGGTTTCTTGTAATTAGCCGTCAAAGTTATGACACCATCGTTTTGAATTTTAGCAATATTATTCAATAACGCATGCATGTAGGTACCCTCTTGAAACTTTTTATGGTTATTAAAAGCACCACGAAGTACCGAATACAGTTTTCAGCGAGCTTATACGTTTTCTCATTTAGGCGCTACGATATTTTTTCGGGTTTTCAAAAAAGCGCGATTACTTGAAAATTATAAATATTTTCTTAAATCTAATTCTGTCACAAATACGCACAAACAAAGAGGTACTCGTATATGTTTATTCTACAGGCGCACATATAATGGTTTTAGAGATACACGATTCTGCAAAACGTTACTCCAGCAGGAAATGCAATATCTTGAAAACCTGAAGACGCACAAATTATATTTTCGGCGCACATTTTTGCACAAATATAAGCTTTCTGCCCATGCAAAATATTTCTCTCTCCGACCTTTCGTTTAGAATTTTCCTGCTGGAAAAACGTTACCCCAGCAGGAATCGTTTTTTCCGTTTTATTCCAAAACCACAAAACGCACAAATTTTTTATTTGACGCACATTTACAGCAGATTACGCACTAAATTATACGTTCCACTCATATCACTCTAGGAGACACTTTCCTGCTGGGGTAACTTACACAACAGGACCGGTCGATGTGGCGACGATTTGGTGGTAGCCATTGGACGCGAGTTGCAAGCGATTCGACACTCACGTTAATTTTTTGGCAGGACATTCCAACCGATCAACTCAAATGATCGTGAATGTGCTATTTAGGCGACCAAAGTCAAATCATACATTTCAAGTAGGCCAATAGATGAAACTTTTGAACGTCAAAATTAACAAGAAAATAGATTGATTCTAGTCTGTTGCCCCTTCCAGAAGGTAGTTTTGTATAGAGAAGAAAGGGCAATAAACTCCATAGTTACTCTTTTCTTTCAATTACATTTCATTTCATAAAATGTTTTACAATATTACGTATGTGTACAGGCAGAGCACTGGCAAGATGGTCAGACGCGATCAAGAGGGCTGTTGGAGGCAGCATTTACGGAACGGTCCACACTGCAGCAGACCGCATAACTTGGAGACGCGTCGAATGTGGTAGCGATCCTCAGCATTGAGGGAACGACGAAGAAGAAGCTTTTGCCCGCGGCTTCGCTCGCGTGGGTGTCGAAAGATATCCCACGGGAACGTACTACCGGTACGTAAACTATATGTTAGTTATAAACTATCTATGTGCCTAATTTCATCCAAATCCTTGCAGCCGTTATTGCACCAATCCGGAACATACAAGTAGGTACATCCAGACAAGCAGGTAAATAGACAAACGGACAAAAATTCTAAAAACTATATTTTCGGTATATTAGACTCTTTCCGACACCTCGTAGCAATTTGTCTCAGGTTTATTTACCTCAGGGTGGCGGGATGGGTTTGATGCCGCGGCGAGCGTTGCACGGATGACGCGTTCGGCGCGTGCGGGGGCAGCGCGCGGCGCGGCGTGGAGCGCGAGCTCGCGCGCGCGGCGGCTCGCGGACTGTCCTCACAGCTGATGTGGCTCGATGCGCACTGCACACAATAACAGGTGTAAAAGACGCATAACTAAACCGAAAATCACTTGTACTCCCCGTCACTGCGATGAGTATTTTGTACTACCTTCTGGTGACGAAGATATTGAAGGTCAAAGTCCCAACTTTTTTTCATGATACAAGTTTTAAATGTTATAACTACGCCTTTTTGGATTTCAACTAGGCACACAACAGAACTTTACATGTCACTCCATACACTACGTACCGGTCAGATAAGATTTGAGTATCGGCACGAAAAGAAGAAGAGTCATCAAATAACAAGACATAGTCGACCTCGTAACTGCTTTACCACCCTAAGGTTGAATGTCACTTGCACGTCTTATGATCGGCCAACCCGTCATACTTTTCATACAAACGCTCGTACGTGATTATGGCGTTGGAACATATCTTTTAATGACAATTTTGAAAGATGTGTTCGAACAACCTAATTGGTAATGATACCAATGATTTTTTGCTTTCATAGAAAGTGCACTATATAAATTTTTCTATGAAAACAAAAAATTAAAATTTGGAGAAACAAATTCAGTAGGTACAAGCCTCCAAAAATCTGCTTTTTACACACCGTTCATAATGTACTCATAAATTGTAAAAATAACAAAAAAATCTCCATAGAAACATCGCACATGTAATAGAGATTCTAAATAACACACATTTAATTCACAAACTTGTAAGGCTTTCTCAAAAACACGTATTTCCTCGAACAAGTTTTATGAAATTTCCGCACACAATTTTTCGTTAAATTTTATCGCGTTCTCACTTGCCTGTTAGCATTAACATTGCGCTGGATGAAACAACAAGCTTTTCAATCATGCTCGCGTTGACGATAGACGAACCGGGAAGGGCCCTCTTAAAACGTCACAGCCTATGACGATTGTAACAGCTAGATAGTTTCAACCTTAGTAAAGTTTCAATTTACTGGAAGTTTTCAAAAGTTTGTAAAACAATGACGACTTTACTTAGCAAAGGATAAGGCCTAAGGAAGGTGCTACTCGTATATTTACCGTTTCAACAGCTTCCACCATGGTTTGTATATCAGTCTCACGCGTAGGCTTGGGCGCGCGCGGGCGGCCCGCATGCGGGTCACGCATCAGTGGACGACGAGACCTGACGGAACCACACTGTTAATGTCACGCTCCTAAAGATTTCCCCCCTTTATATGTTTACTAGCTTTTGCCCGCGGCTCCACCCGCGTGGATGTCGGTTATCGCGTAAAAAAATGTCCTTCTCCATATCCCAGGCTATATTTCTGCCAAATTTCATGACGATCGGTTCAGCGGTTTAGGCGTGAAAACGTAACATACTGACAGACAGACAGATAGACAGAGTTACTTTCACATTTATAACATTAGTATGGATTTAAAGGCTGGTGGGTTAAAGGTAGTAGGGAGTGCAGACGCTGGCAGAGAGTTTCACACTTGGCTTTGCGTATGATAAATATGGAGGAGGAGCGCTAAGTGAGGATACCCAACTTACCATATTTTGTCAGCCAGTTTAGCTTTTACCTTGATGTAGGGTCCAAAATATAATGAATCAAATCAAATCAAATCCATTTATTTGCCAGAATGTAGGTTTACAAGGTATGATCTTAAAACTCTAATGGCCCCTTTACATTCTACCATTACATATGTTGTGCAAATATTTAATTGTAACCTGCACACTGCTATTATTTTAATTAGGTACATAAAAAAGAAAGAAAAATATAGACAACAACAACAAATAAGATCTCATGCAGGATTTATAGGAACAAATTAATTAATTGATGTCAATGTTATAACTATGTCAGTTCAACAGATAAAGTTTAATAAAATGTCAGATTATGAATATAAATAAATAATGTAAATTGTAATTGATAATGTCATAAGTATTATAATTTAAAAGTGTGTAAAATTTGAACACTAATCAATTATTATAAGGTCATACTACCATTCCAATTACCACCATTACCAATATTATTGATTCATGTTTCCTTCTCCGCGATCTGACATGTATTCATTAAGATTATAAAAGCATTTTTCTTTTAACCATTGCGTTAACTTTTTTTTAAACATTGTCAAAGGTAAATCTTTAAAAGCGTCGGGTAATTTATTATATACCTTTACAGCATTTACGAACGAGTTCCTCTTATACAATTCGAGCCTGCATTGCGGTACACTGAGCTCATGTTTAAATTTATTTTTATTTCTAGGAGCTACATTTCGTTTGGTTACATCTTTGTATTTAGTGAAATATTCCGGATGTTGTTGTACAAATAGGCATAATTCTCTAATGTACATACACGGTAATGGCAAAATATTGTACTTTTTAAACAACGGTTTACAACTATCCGTACACCAGGCTCCACAGATAGCACGTACACTTTTTTTTGTACTCTAAACGCTTTTGTAATATCCACCGATGGATATGACGATGGCGATGGATGAGGAATGGATTAACGTTTCGCCAAACATCGCATTGTGGTCAGTTATCAGCATCACGAAAATTTGAGGCTGGTTACTACTGGAATCCACTATCTTTGTTAGAGCGAATAGTTAGTTTAACTTTCAACTTTATAATTGAACTTGATCAAGTTAGCACCACCCCAAAACCCCAATCAGGAACAGCATGCAGCGAAAAGTTTAAGTAACCAAACAAAACGAACCTTCTTGTGCTCTTGGGCGGCTCAGCGTTCTTGTCAGCCGGTCCTCTCTTTAAGTTGATATTGGTACCAGTACCGAGGCGCATCTTAGATGAACTTCTGCTTGGGGAGACGAGGAAAAAAAAACTTATAGGTTATTCGAGTTCACGTCGCATCCCGCCATTTTTGTTCGATATTAGTATTGCAAGTTTGTTGTTTACAAAAACGAGTGATACAAGCTTTGATAACACACCACCAGATATTTCTAATGCAAAAAAGGAAATTTCTAACCAATTATTACCAGAAAAGTCGAGAAAACAATATGAAAAGGCGTACCAAGATTTCATGAATTGGAAAATATCAAAGAGTAGATAACATGGGTGTAGATAAAGTCGTTTATGCAACTGTACATAATTAGGTATTAAAAAATTCATGTGATACTATTCACATTCCAGTTTTAATACCCCTTATTATACAACAGTTGCATAAATAACTATAGCGTACACAAAGTTTTTCAATAATATACAAGTAGCATGGTATGAAATTCTGACTTACAGAAAACTTGACAGATTAAACAGCGGGTCCCAAACTAGGCACAGCGCTAGGCTAGGCTAGGCTAGGCTAGGCTTGGTGACCCAAACACTACACAAAGTTAATAATTTAATGCATTCTGCTAGCGAAAGATTGTTATTCATAAGTTCATTACAAAATTTAGAAAATTTACTAAGCTTATATGCTAAGCTTGCTGCTTACCCCATTTGGTTGTCTTTAGAGCTGCTATTCGACTTCGCATTGAGGTTCAGTCGCACAGTGTCCATGGAATACATGGACAGTTGTGACTCCGTACCTATAATAAACATAAACAATAAAATAGTGTTACATATTTATAAAAACCATACTTTGACATTTTGTATATTAGAAGAAGTATCTTAAATACAAATAGAACTTGTAATCGGAGTACGTGTATGACCAAATGTATGAACGTGGACGTCGTGGACAAAGTAAAACGAGAAAGTAAAGAAGGAAAGAAGTATGTAAGGAGTAAGTCATGGCAGGTACCGTTCTGTAGTTACCGTCTAGCATTACATATTTTTTTTTTTTTTTTTAATTAGCAAAACTATTATAATTTGTGTTACAAAACACAAATTATAATAGTTGTTACAAAAAGAATGTGAATTGTACAAAAAGATTTATAGCTAGGTACAGACGCCGGCACAACAAGCTACTACAATCTGTCAAATTTCTTTTATCAATTTTCAACTTTATCTCTACAGTATAAGGTTCAAGGTTGATTGCGAAAATTTAACAGTTTCGGGTAGCTTGACCTGCTGGCGTCTGTACAACATTATGGACCCTGTTAGGGCACAGCAAAAGAATAAAAATCACGAAACTTACAAAGAGAAGCTTAAGAAGCAGAAGCTGAAGAGCTTGTAATTTTTGTGATTTTTATTCTTTTGCTGTGCCTTAACAGGGTCCATAATGTTGTACCTAGCTATAAATCTTTTTGTACAATTCACATTCTCTCAAGTAAGTCGGAAATATTATTTCCGACTTACTTGATAATAATTGTGATAGCTCGGTTAATATGCATGATATAAAGATAAATTATTGCCTATAGCAATCAGTGATAGAGCAGCTGCATTATTAGTGAAAGAATTTTCAAAATCCGTTCAGTAGTTTCAGAGATTACCCGCTACATACAAACTTCCAAAGAAATTTTACCTCTTTATAATATTAGTTTAAATGGAACGCAATAAATGAATATGAATATGAGTAGATATGTTGGTATCATAAAAGTATAAGATATCAAGACCTTTTACTTACCACTTTTAATGGGATTCCTATTATTCCAGGGTTTCTTCTTTACTTTCGTTTCTTTCTTTGTTTTCTTTGAACTTGTGCTGTTCTACGAAAAACAAAAATATTTTAACTATTTGTGAGATTTTGTTGCAAATGTTGCTTGCGGGATGTAGGATTATGTGACGTCAGCGCCAGTATAACTTTGGTTCTGTAACTGGCTACTTTGTAGGTACTTCTTATATAATAGAAACATGCTCATTCTTTCCTCCTAGAAATTACCGAAAATCGAGATCAAATCAGAAACCTGTTCGTGCAGTTGTCAGTAAGAAAAATACCGTACTTACACTTTGTGTTGTAGAACAGATGTGAGCTATAGATATCAAACATCGACTTAATGCTCCTACAAACAGGCGGGACACGTGACGCGATACAAAGGCACCGCCTGTCGCGCGACAAGCGGTGCCTTTGTGTCGAGTCGCGTCTGTTTGAAGAAGCCTTTACATTTTGTAAATTATTTAAAAAATGCTACTGGTCACGTGACATAGAACGTGAATGAGAGCGCGACACGTCACTAGTTGCAGCCGATTGTGTTTCAAATTGTAAACAGAAACAAACTTTATGCGCAGGACATAAGTTTATTTTGCCTTACCAATATATATTTTGTCTATAGGTATTATTAATTTAACACTTACCGCAGAATCGAATCTGTTCAAAAACTCTTCGCATCTGATAGCATACTCATTTACGAATTCGTCCACTTTGTCGCACGTTGTTAACAAGTCCTGACAAAAACGAAAGTAATAGTTATTTTGATTAAAACTAGGCAAAAACCTGTGTCGTGACGACGTGATCTCAAAGATGGAGATGACAGTCTGCTTTGTTGCAGTAGCAACAAAGCTTGGCGTGCTTAAGCTTGAGCTTCTGAGAAATACAAATATTTAATTTCACATAAGTAGGTACCTAAACTTATGTAAGTATAAGGGCACTTATGAAACGTCAGAAGCTAGGTGCACGGTTCTAATTGGTCGTTTCCTATGTAGAAGAGCCGGCAAGAAACTAAGTTACTTTTTTAAAAATAATTGGCTCTTACAATGTTTTGAAATTACACTGTTAATAGGTATAAGAGGACGGTTTAGGCCACAAGTACTAGGAACTTAACAAAATAGAAACTGGTCAATAAATCGAAGTTTGAACTCACGTCCTTGTAGAGGTCGAGGCAAGCGGCGAAGTCCTTGGGCGGCGGCACGTTGAGGCACATGTGCGTGGCGTCGCGCGCAGCGGCCAGCAGCGCGCCCAGCGCGGCCGCGCTCTCGCGCACGCAGCACGTCTGCGGGAACGACTTGTGGAGCACCTGAGCAACACAGTAGTAGTATTAGGCTGACTTTCCACCAAGGAGGCGTGTCACCAATTGCTTTTATTTTAAACGGCTCTACTCCGTTCAATTCTTCTCTTGACCAATGGTCTTATCTGCCTGCCTACCAACTGTGAGAAGACTTCCTCTATTATAAGCTAATAATAGGATGATACACCTTATGATGTCAAATTTTTGTTCCGTATCTTAAAATTATTTTTAATAGTAATTAAGTAAAATTAAGGTGTAATTTAATGTGTAAACGTAATATAATAGCATAAATACTCAGGATTATTGTTTTCCTGTATATATATAAAGTAAAACACAGTGTTTGGTTACACACCGGTAACCTAAAACAAACAAAACAGCTGACGTTCGAACTACGGATTTAAACGGGGAGTATTGCTTTACTTTTACTTTTTAATAGCACACAATCGTCACTTAAACTCTTTTAGACATCCTCGTTAGGGTTTATCATAAATTGTTCACTGATTTATCACTCAGAATTGAGTTTAAATCGCATTGTTTACATCGTAATAAAAACGAAACTTAGCGAAGATTCAATTAATCTCAATCTGTTCTTTAACATAAAATACAACAATAAAACGTTCATGATCGTTAATTTTGTATTTTCGTTATAATTTAATATCGAATAATAACTTTAAAAAATCTAGGCAACCTACCCACATTAGGAAAAGTAAAATCCTAAGGGTATAAAAGCATTAAAAATTCTCATTCAATTTGATAATATAGCGTTGATAATAGCTCTTCAAGTCAATTCAGTAGCCTACCTTATTTCTCTTCTGATCAACACTTAACTTCTCCCATTTTCCCTTTCATTTCCAACTTTATTTTATTTGTCTGTCTAACTCGTTCTCACTGTTTCTTTATTCTAATTTCAGTAACAAATTCTGAAACCATGCCTGTGATGACCCGTAAGGCTACTGCTCAGGATATGGAGCTTAAATTGAGAACGGCCCTCCAAGACCTTGAAGCATCGAAACTCCAATGTCAACAATTGTTACAGGAGAATGATGAAAGTGAGGAGGAAGTTAAGAAGATAATTTACAAAAACTCAAGCCTTAAACGGGAGCTAGTAGTCTTAAATCAGCAATATCTGAATATTGTTGATGAACGCGACCAACTGAAGGTGGTCACGGATGGTTTCAGCAACTGTAGTAACTTGTATGAGGAGGCTTTAAGCAAAGTTAGGGACCTAGAGGATGAATTAATTCATGCTAATAGTCGTATTATCCGTTTAGAGAAAGAAAAACAATGTACTCAGGTTAAAGAAACTAGCCTCTTGTGTAATGAATTATTAAATAGTAATTTTAACCCTAATTCCATTATAAGTATTGACCTTACTGAGGATTCCTTGCTGAAACAGAATGTTGGTTATAAAGTTAGTCATAATAAAATGAAAAAATATGCTAAACTGAATAGAATACTCAAAAAATGTAATCAAATTAGGAAACAACACTTTTCTAAAAATATTCCACAGAGAAAAGAGCATGTTGATTTAATCAATAAATTAAAAAATTATCAAATCAAATTAGAAGACAGCAAAAAAATCTATGAAGTTGATACCCAGCGCTTACAGTATGACATAGAGGCACTTGAGGGTCAGCTTAGTTCCCTTTACATTAAATATGTGAGTTCTCAGAACCAAATAAAAGAACATATTCTTGCTGCTAATGAGTTAGTTATGTGTCAGTGTACTTGTCAGGTTTCAATCCCTGATTCTGTCCAGCCTGAGGCAACGGAGGACCCGTCCCAGACTGTGAGTTTTTCTCAAGACTGTATCCTCAACCAAGATATATCTGATATAGTACAAGATCTATCTCATGTGATACAGCCTGAGATTGTTAGTTGTCCATCTTCCAGTAGTCAGGATCTTTATCATTCAGTTATGTTCTCAGATAGTATAGGAAGAGGTGTAGGTAAATTAATTAGTAACAAACTGTGTTATTCTAATCAAAATTATTGTATGCCAGGGTCAACCTACAAACGAATAATGGCATCAGTAATATCAAAAATATATAATCCTAAAACCAACATTACTGTATTTGTAGGTAATAGTTCTAAGGTCAAAAAAGAAGAAATCACTGACTATGTAACTGAGTTGTTAAAGTTAAATTGTAGTAAAATAACATTGTGTGCTTTCCCATATTTTGAAAAATTGACAAATAGACAAAACAATTATATTCATATGCTTAATAAGCATATGCATTTCTTAGTTAGTCATTATAGTGACAAGCTTGTGTTTTTTGACACCAACAGTTTTGTGGAAACTTTAAGGTCGACTAGGGATACTGTGTATCTGCCTGTTAGTTTTAGACACATAATAGCAAGACTATTAGCTTTTTATATAAACTCAGACATAAGTAGTATGTCGAAGTCTTGTGTAATTAATACCACAACAGTTAGTAGTAATACTAATAATAAGGTGGTGAGCCTGAATAAATGTAGCTCAAATGCTATAAATATGTATACAAATTGTACGAAGGAGGTTCCATGTCCCTCACTCACTATGAGCTCACTGCCTGGTGATGACATTGAAGTATTGGGGTTAACTCCGGATAGTCATTTAAACTAGGTTGTAAGACAACAGAAGGCACCAGTACGAATATGCTTATACTTAACAACAACAAGGTGTCTTCTTGCTCAAAAATAAGTAATTATCAAAAAGGAGATCAGCAGAATGCCTTGAAATTATTTCATCAAAATATTCAAGGTATTTCTTCCAAATTATTAGAAATTGAAATGTTTTTGGAAAAAACAAAGTTTGACATTGTTTGTTTGACTGAACATTGGTTAAAGGATTACCAAATGCTAATTAATTATGAGAACTATAGTTTGGGCAGTTGTTTTAACCGTAAATCTATGCTGCGTGGAGGGTCTCTAATCTTGATAAAAAATTGTTTAAAGTCTAAGCAACGTAATGACATAGTTGGTTTATCAGTTGAACATTGCATCGAGTTGTCCTGTGTTGAGCTAGATAAGCATGTTGTAGTGTGCGTGTACAGACCCCCTAATAATCAGAACTTTTCTTTATTTGAGTCAGTAATGGAAGATGTCCTAGCGAAACTTGCATCCAATAACAAAGCCGCAATTATTTGTGGTGATTTTAATATTAATATTCTGGAAAATAATTCAAATAGCAGTAGATTATTAAGCCTTTTTAAATCGTTCAATTTATCTAATGTTTTTATAGAACCAACTAGAGTAACTCCAACTTCTGCTACTTGTATCGATAATGTCTTCTGCGATTGTGATTATTTAGATAAAGCCATCGTAAATTATTTACCATCTGACCATAGTGGACAAACGGTAACTTTTAAGTTTAAAACACCTTTGCAAAAAGTGCAAATTCAATTTAGACCAATAACAACTGGCAAATTAAATAGATTCAATAGTACCCTAAATAACAAGTTAAATGTTCTGAGCCATAATATGGACGACGCAAATAAATTGTACGAGGATTTCTTTTCAGTAGTGCACACTGAATTCAATAAAACTTTTGAAAAGAAAACAAAAAATATTTGCCCTAATTTTATATTTAGTGACTGGGCAACTAGAGGTATTAGGATAAGTAGGGAAAGACTGTTCGAGCTGTATGGCCTTAAGCCATTTATTAACACTGAAACTTTCAACAAGTATGTTGCTACATATTCCAAAAATTTTAGAAATACCTGCAAGATAGCTAAAGCCTTATGCATTAGCCACAAGATCAAATCAGCTGAAAATAAAATAAAAACAGTTTGGAAAGTTATAAATAATGAATCCAATAGAAAGAAAATACGAAACACAGATTTCACATTGGAGACTTCACGTGGCGCCATAAGCTCCAATTTAGAAGTAGCTCATGAATTTGTACATTTCTTTACTGATATACCATCTAGAACGACGGAATCTTTAAATTCCTCACCCGATGTCTCAATTGGTTTATTAAGAGCGAACGTTCCAGGCTGCCCGGTTGAATTTCAATTTAAACATATAAACCCTATGATAGTTATAAAAGCTTTTCGGCAAATCAAAATCAAATTAACCGAAGATCTATGGGGAATGTCTATCAAAGTTTGTACATCTATAATCGAGACTATAGCACCATACTTAGCTTTAATATTTAATTTGTGTGTGGATCAAGGAGTCTTCCCGGATTTAATGAAATACAGTAAGGTTATACCACTTTTTAAATCGGGGGACAGTAAAAACACTAACAATTATAGACCAGTATCCGTGTTGCCGGTATTCAGCAAGGTGTTCGAAAAGGTGATGCTCAATCAAATGCTTAATCATTTTAACACCAACCATATCTTACACGATCAGCAATATGGTTTCACCAAAGGACGTTGTACGACTGACGCCGGTGTCACCTTATTAAGACACATATTTACAGCATGGGAGGAGGCCCAAGATGCCATAGGAATCTTTTGTGACCTCTCCAAGGCATTTGACTGCGTAAATCACGAAACCTTACTCTTGAAACTGGAGCATTACGGACTAGGTAAACTTGCGCTCAGTTTAGTAAAATCTTATTTAAATGATAGACAACAGCAAGTTCAAATAAATGGAGTCAATTCACTCGGCTTAAGAATAAAAATGGGTGTGCCACAAGGCTCGATATTGGGTCCTTTCCTCTTTTTAGTATATATTAATGATCTAGCCCATTTATTAAAAAACCAACCACAAATGGTGTTATTTGCTGACGATACTTCCTTAATTTTTAAGATAAATAGACGTGCATCAAATCTTGACGACGTAAATAACGCCCTATTGCAGGTCCAAAATTGGTTCACTGCTAATAATTTAGTATTAAATGGGAAAAAAACGAAATGCATAAGATTTGCTTTACCGAATGTTAAAAGTAGTGATTGTGACATAGTATTGAATAGGGAGAAACTAGAATTCGTCGATAAAACTGTTTTCCTAGGGATCACGCTCGACTCAAGGCTGCAATGGGGTCCTCATTTAACATCTCTTGCAGGGCGGCTAAGTTCAGCAGCATATGCTGTGAGAAAAATCCGTCAATTTACTGATGTAGATACCGCTAGGCTAGTCTATTTTAGTTACTTTCATAGTATCATGTCTTACGGTATTTTACTATGGGGACGGGCTGCAGATATCGAATCTATTTTTATTCTACAGAAAAGAGCCATCAGAGCAATATATGGCCTCCGCAGGCGCGATTCTCTAAGGGAACTGTTTAAAGATATTAACGTCATGACGGTACCTTGTCAATACATCTATGAAAACATCATGTACGTAAGGAAAAATGTAAATATTTTCAGTAAAAGAGGTGAAAGACACAATTATAGTACCAGAAATAGGGACCAATTAGTTCAACCAGGTTTCAGACTGGCTAAAGTAGACTCATCCTTCATGGGGTACTGTTTAAAATGTTACAATAAAATACCTCCCCACATACTCCAATTGAACGAAACAAAATTTAAAACTTGTATAAAACGCACACTATGCAGCCAAGCATATTATAAATTGGGGGATTACATCGCTGACAAAAATGCTTGGCTCAATGCTGGTCCTGCTCCATAAGGGCGCATAAACTAATTGATTAGCATTTGAAAATATTATTGGAGCTGCTGAAGATTGTAAACTATTTTTGCATTGTATAAACTCAATGTCCTTGAATTATATAATTGCATAGCACAGGTGTGAGTACTATGTACTATAGAGCTACCATTTACCGGGTAATATGTCTTTTATTGACTTGAATGTGCCCTGGCGGCTGAGAGTATGTCATGCTCACTCAAATGTCTCGCTGGTGGTGGCGTGTGTGTTGGATCATTAAGTTCCCTTCAAAATGGTTGAGCTAAATGGTGCTGATCCATGCGTCATGTTCGTGAACGGGCGCCGTCAGTTGGGACTGGTCATCTCTTAGCTGCCACGGCTTATTTTAATTTTTGTGAATTGTTTCTATTACGGACGCTTCTAACGTGCACGTCTTTCTACATTGTTCTCACATGTATAACTTCAACATGAATGATGTAACCCATATTTTGTAACAATATTTTAAAAGAGTGTCCATGGAGTTTCTTGTCCGTTCTTCTCCATAGGAACCTACTACGCTTTGGAATGGGCAACTAGCTTCATCTTTCTGACTGACCGACCCCTTGCTTGACAATTCAAAAGTACCTGTAATTGGTTTATTTGAAATAAATGCTTTGAGTTTGAGTTTGAGTTTTGAGTTTATAGTAAGTAATAGAGACCAGCAATTATTATTTACCTGCAGGAATTAAGTTACGGTCTGTTCCAAATGTACTTAAAGATATGTAAACAAATGGATCAGAAAACGTACTTGTGGATACCAATTTGTAGGGTCATTTACAAACTGAGTGAGATGATATAAATACTAAAGATTTGAATACTTCAACCCGAAATTCTATTTTTTAATCACATTAGGGAGGCACCCACGAGCAACTTAGTTGCACAGCAATATTTTTTCTCTGCCGATGTCTCCTAGCAGAGGTTTCGACGATGCGCACACGGAAGTCACAGCAACACTACTTTTTCGTAAAATTTTACCGCATTCATCGACATGGATTTGGAAGAGACAGTTATGGTTTGTGCGCTTGTTCTAAGAAACCGAAGATGACAGCAAAAAAGGCATCTTAGGCGTATTGGGTGCATCCATAATGAAGTGACAGACTTACATTAGGAATAATTCATCCAATTTTTAAAAAAATGGGGAGCAATTCCAAAAAAAAAAAAATATATATATCTTCATTGCGGAGATGTTATTCGATTTGCTGATACTGCTTATGATTGTCCACTGCAAGCAGTTTCTACAAATCCCGCTGACAGAACGATTTTAGCGCCAAATATACATAACTACTTTGTATTATATTTTACTTCCCCACAGGGTTCAGGGGCCTTACTCCAGAAAACGATTCGAGTCTGATTCTGATTCCGATTAGAACTCGCTTCTGGGGCCTTACTCCTGACAGCATCGAGTTCTGAATCAATCGAATTGGGTTCGAATTAAATGCCGATCCATACTCTTGAATCCAACACTAGCGCACGATCGTGCGGTGGTTCGAAGCAAAACTAACTTACGGTCAGTTTTAAGTTTTAAATCGAGTCCGGATCAGAATTGAAATCGAATCGGAATCAAAATCAAACTCGAATCCTTTTCGGGAGTAAGGCTCTAGCTCCTTGACAATGTCATAAAATATAATGAATATGTTTAAATAAAGGATTCTACTTAATAAAATATTATACACGTAAAAACGCGAACGCGTACGCGAATAAATATGTTGGGTGTAGAGACGCGCTCTGTCAACGGGGCCGGCTGAGTGGCCAGTTGCCACTCAGCCGGCCCTGAGTAGTAGTGGCAGGCCGGTAACTTTTTGCAACCAATTATAGCCGGGGCGACAGTTGCGTCGCCGGCCTGTCTCCAAGCCCGCGCACAAAAAAGTCACCCGGCTATCGCGTGCGCACACTTTCATACAAACCCGTAGACTTGATGTGAGAGACAAATTAGTTGCAGAGACAAAAGTTACTCGTGCGCGCTATCTCTTACAAATGTTTTTCAGTTGACAATTAAGGTTAATTTTATAACTTCAATTTTCGTGAATGATTTTTCAAACTATAATTGTTGGAAAAAGTGATACCTACACCTTAATTAATGCAGTAAAGTAATAGACAGCAGCAACTATTGTTTACCAAGAATTAGGGAAGAAGCATTACCCTTTTCAAACTTAAACGTTCAGTTTAAGAAACGTTTGCTTCATAGGAACATCCAATGAGAGCCCTATACTAGGGCCATTACAAACGCAAAGTTAGAGTCATAAATCATTATGTCAGTAACAATTACACGGTTATGCATAACACTAGCACAGCTCCTTACAGGTCGTAACTGCAAGCGAGAGGTCCGATAAAAAATATTTTTGGAGGGGACTATACTCTGCCCATTACAAACGCATAGTTACGCTTTGTAATGGGCAGAGTATAGTCCCCTCCGTCTCTTAAGCCGATATCAGACGCTACACGTTTTCTTTTTTGCCTTTCATTAGGGATCTTTCACCCGAAGTGAAACGTCTGAACACAAAATGAATCAAAAGTGAAAAATTTATTCATTTCAGAAAACTGAAATTAAAGGAACGGATGCACGTTCATTCTTATATAATTTTTTCGGTGTCCTGTGAACGTAAAATGAAATAAAAATGAATTTACATTCCCGTGAACCTTTCAAGGGAGAAGGGTCTCATATCGGATTTAATTTCGTTTCGTTTGCGCAGTGCGTTATACAAATAGCCTTTGGTACGAAGCATGGGAAAGTAACACAAACCATGAAGGACTGCAGTAGGTTCTGATGCAGCGTCACGATCCTCGCCATCTGCGACTGGAACTGCGTGTGCTTCGCGAACGGCAGAGAGTGGCTGCTGTTGCGTTTTATGTCGTGGATCTAGCAACGAATGATCAACAGAGATCGTTATTACCCAACTGCGCGACGCAAAGATAGGGTTATGTTTTTCACGCGTATCTATGTATCTTTGTATGTCGGATTGATTATACCCTCGAAGCATCTAAACGGCTGGATAGATTAACACAAAATGGAAAAATATAAATCTTTTCAAGCAATCTGATACAGTTCATAATTGCAGTTATTTAAATTCAATCTTAGATTTGATGCCACCCGGATCAGACTACTTGGAAAGTGAGTCTGTTTTGAACTTTTTGAGTTGTCTTTGGGTTTTTGATTTCTCCAATTTGTATTCTTCTCTTTTGATTAGAACGTAAGCCAGTCAGCACGATTGCAACTACAAGAATAATCAGGAGAAAAAGGGCGTTCATTTGGGTGAGTATTAAAAAAAAAAACCATAGAGGATCTTTTAAGTTACCCAGCCGGAGCTCGTAACAAAGGTACCTATTTCAATGCAAAAGTGTCGGGACTTCATTGTAATGATCAGCAAAGGTTTCTCACATATCCAGGGCCCACTTAACCAGTTTACACCGTAATTATCAAGGTTTTGTAACTACAAACTCATACATGAAAAAGTCCAAATGCATTCGCAACCAAAACAAAATTTGGATAATTTTATTACAAATTGGATTGTATGATCTGGACAATAAATTATTATTATTTCCTTTATTTCATCAATATCCATATAAATTACATTTTTAAATCGACACCTCCCGCGCATAAGGTCGTATGTTTAAATTTGTGATTTTTCAGGAGAGAGATTTTTAACGTCATCTTTGTGTTGATCAGCAGCAAAACATAATATGATAAGACTATTAGCGGGTTAGAAACTCGGTTTTTTGTGAAAATATTAAAATATCGTTTTTAAGAATGTGTATTATTTATAATAATATTACATTATAGAACTAAAATCTCATTTGACTAAAAAAACATGTTACGACTTTTTACGTGGGAGGTGGTATCGAAATATTTAAATATAAAAACATTTAAAAATATAAAAAATAGTGGCCAATAATATTATTATTTATGGTCACTTAAAATCAACTTAGCATCAACATAACGCTAAAGTAATTATTTGTCCAAGTGGCGATGGAATGTCAAATATCTGAGACCATTGACATTACATGGCCACTAATTGAAGTAGATATTGAAAATAAATAAATTTAATTCTTTCGTAAGCAATACTTTTGTCAAGAATTACCATACATTTCAATATCCTTACCTGTCTCTGCAGCTGGTACATGTAAATTCTGTTGAACCTGTTGCAGAACTCTGCTGACCTCTTGACCATCCGCGTGATGTCTTCCGCCTCAGACGACAATAGTATGTCGCGACGGTCTAAAGACGTCCTGTGTAATCGCAATTAATATTACCACACGAGACAGAAGACGATAATTCTACTTTTGGGCCGTATGGGCTATCTAAGTACTGGACGATTTCAAGTAGATATTTCAATAGGAAAACATTCTGATGCCATTACGAAGTGTTGCGTTGCGATAAAAGGGATGGTGCTATTTATCTCGAATAACTTTATCTCATTCTTGCATAAAAAAATTATAATAATTATGAACTTGGTTGAGAATAGTCCCGGTTCTTTTCATTGTTTTAAGGCAGCGAGGTTTTTTAAAGTTATTGATCGACCAAAACTTCAGAGTAGTAGCTGTCAATTTTATGGAGGTTGACCTTCCTCGGATGAACCCTTACGCAAATGCCTCCTATACCTGTTAATCAATTTCTGTTTGTTAGTAACTAGGGCCATTCAAGTATTCTGAAAGCAGAATTTTTGTAATTTTGAACCCCCACCTCTCCCTTGTCAGCAAAAGTAAGCAAAGCTCATAAACCCCCCCCCCCCTGCTGTGCTTACGTAAACATTGGTATTTAAAAAAAAAATGTTCAGGTTTCTTTATTGGTATTTATGAGTCTAGAAATAAGGAATTTATAGCCTACTAGCTTTTTCCCGCGGCTCCGCCCGCGTGGATGTCGGTTATCGCGTAAAAAGTAGCCTATGTCCTTCTCCATATCCCAGGCTATATCTCTGCCAAATTTCATGACGATCAGTTCAGCGGTTTAGGCGTGAAAACGTAACATACAGACAGACAGACAGACAGATAGACAGAGTTACTTTCACATTTATAATATTAGTATGGATACATTAATTGAATGGCCATTTAAGTGATTTCCCTACTTCGGATCTTTCTACCCATAAAACATTGCGAGAGAGCGAGTAAGCAATATCAATTATTTTGGGGAATCGCTGGGAGGGATACATGGAGTTGCCATCTTTGTTCAAATCAAAATCAACAAAATTTTGTAGAAATTAAATATTGCTGACGTAATCACCATCCAGACCCCCCGTACCTCATGTTATCAAAAATAATCAAAGCAAAGAACATTGGTGCTTACGTAATACTTGAATTTTATTAATAAAGAAATAAATAAAGTAGGTACTTATAAGCACTAACATCAAATTTAGAAGCTCTTCGTTGATCTTCGCTCTTAGTTCTTTCACCCTGGCGCAGTAGATGCTGCTCTCGATCACACTCGCTACGTTCTCAGATGATTTACCTGAAATGTAAGTAATTATATCGCCGATTTTATATCTTTATAAAGGCTCACAAAGGCTTACAAACAGGCGCTACACGCGACGCGACACAAAGGCACCGCTCGGCGCGCGACGAGCGGACTGTCTTTGTGTCGCGTCGCTTGTCGCGCCTGTATGTAGGATTCTTAAATCAAAATGAAATGCTGTTCGTTGGTAAGCGCATCTCTTGAGAACGGCTTGACGGATTTGACTATTTTTTGTTTTAATATGTTCGTAATAGTCTGTAGTGTTGTAGTGGCCTCCTTCATTGCATAATCTATAGTTTGTATACAGGCGGTAATCTCTAAAACTACTGAACGGATTCTGAAAATTCTTTCACTAATAATGTAGCTGCTTTATCACTGATTGCTATAGGCAATAATTTATCTTTATATCATGCATATTATCCGAGTTATCACAATTTTTGTCAAGTTAGTCGGTAATATACTAATAATGAAGCTGAAGAGTTTATTTTTATTGTTTTAGCGCGCTAATCTCTGGAACTACTATTCTTTTTGCATTTGATAGCCCAATTCTTGAGTAAGGTTATATAAAATCACGCTATGACTAAGGAGCCGAAAAAAAAGAATGCTAAGCGAAAAAGAAGTAAAAAGCGAAGGCGGGCGCGGCGGCGAATGCAATTTAACGGGGGCTGAGGAAGTTTTATAAAAATGAGGCTGCTATTTTTGTATATCGTCTATCTTACGACTTCGACTCGAACAAAGTCGCGGGTAGAAGCTGGTTTATTATAATTTAACATAAATATCGACAACAGACTTTTTCTTTTAACTTAGGTACAAGCTGTAGCAGCTAGAACATTTCTACTGAAAAACCTAATATAGATGTTACTAACTTGAAGATTTTTTAAGGTCAATGTTTCTCTCTGGGGACTGGTCTGCGGAGGCACTCGCAGATTCTGGTGGTCTCTCACGCACCGTATCTGGGCTACTGGAGTCGTTCAGGACCTCATCGTCTCCTCCTAAGAAGGGCAACTTGTCTTAAGAGGGCATAAAACGGTCCACTAGCGCCACTCCTTTAAAAAAATATTATCTAGTAACTGAGAAGAAATTATGAGAAACGGCTTAGTAAGGAGCCTCGGTAAGTTTAAAGTTTTTTTTTAATTAAAAAAAAAGGTATTAGTAAAAAAAGGTATTAGAAAATTCTAGACACATTTATCGAAGGTCCTTATTGAGCCGTTTTTCATAATTCTTTCTCAGTCACGAGATAATATTTTTTTTAAGGGAGTGGAGGCGTACAACAGTCTACTAGACTGTTGTACGCCTTCTTATTGATGCAATGAAGGTAATGAAAGTTTGTTGTTTTCTCAAAAATCGTTTGAACTAGCTAAGATAGCAAACAATATTTTCCAAATAGGAAGTAAATCATCTCGGCATTACTTTTAACTGAATGAGTATTACGGCTCATCATGAGTAACAGCGGCACGGGTCGATCGAAGGTTAAGCTACGCTTAACGTGGTTGGTTCGTGGATGGACATACATTATTTAATTTTATCAAGACCCTCCGTGCTTCGTCCGGCGGTCATTCGTGGACATTTGATTGTCGTTATATGGGTAGTCAGAAACCCAAAAGTCTGACAACCAGTCTTACCAAGGGGTATCGTGTTACCAGGTAACTAGGTTGAGGTCAGATAGGCAGTCGCTCCATATAAAATACGCATCCGTTTAGACTAGAAGCCGACCCCAACATAGTTGGGAAAAGGCTATTGGGCAGATTGATTGTCCAGTAGTACACACGGCACAATGAGAGATCAGCTTATACTGGAAATGTATAGCTTGATATGTAGCCGACTAGCCGCGTGTACCTACTGTTTTGCAAACATTAAAAAAAAAAAAATGTGTTTGGATTCACGTACTTTTGTATCGTTCTTTTTATTTATTTTTGATTACTGATTGGGCTTGCTCTTGACCTCGATCTTGCCTGATGGAAAGCGATGTATGACCCACCAAACTGTTCACTTCACGAATGAATGTTCATTGCGAAAAATAAGCTCGCGCAACGAATGTTTGCAAAACAATGTCGTGGAGCAAATGCTCGCTGTGAGTACGTACGTTCTTTGAGACAGTTTTTTTATAAGTAGGTACAAGAAAATAAGGCTAGCTTGTTTGTAATATTATTGTAAAATTTTCCATAATTTCTCGAAATATCCACCAGTCCACCAGAACTGTCGGGGATCCTTACCTGACTGGTCATCATCAAATATGTGGAACATGTCGCAGTCGTCCCTGTCCATTTTTTCTGCGAAGGTGACCACACACGTATGCTGTCCGTCCTCTCCAGAAGAATTGTCGCCGGTCTCGTGTTGAGACTGCTCCTTTGTACGAGGAATGGTAGAGGAATGAAGAAAAAACGTTTTAGGTAGATAGTAGAAGAACAGCTATGTTCAGTTTACTATTATACTTTTAGGGTTCCGTTTCAAATGAGTGCCAACGAGAATCTTACGTTGTATCGTTTTTCTGTCACAGGAATCCGTAACTTTAGAATGGTAACAGCTAGCCAGTTTTTCACAGAAGAACTGTGACTACGAGTATAATGGCCTCTATTAAAGTCGATCTTGAAGCTATGAAGCAAAAGTACCACTACTTATACCTATCTATAGCTTGTGTTGGTACCTTAATTACCTTCGGTCTAGCTTCCTCTTCAGAATTCTCCCGAGTTACTTTCGGCTGTTGGTTTTCCATTATTTCTTTCAGACATGATTCTGGCAAAGGATCCAAAAACTGGTACGGGTCATCTGATGAAGAATATAAAATCTTCATCTGAGTCGAATCACAAAAGCGCTTCATGGGACTATGCAAAAAAATAGGTTTGACACGCATCAGCGGCTCCCCTAGACAGTGTTGTGGATGTTCCGGCTGTTATGTTTACCCCTTTAAGAGGGTACCGAGCGCGCAGTGGCGCCGTCATCGTTTGTATGGTGATTTATTTTATTTTAGAATGAAAATGCAAAAAATAAGCATGTTAAGTTGTGCTCCACAAAACGATACGTTATTATTATTACAAACAGCAGTTTTAAATTGTTATGTTTTATTGTAATCCTTAAAACGGAGCTTAGTGGCCACTATTTTCCATTTTAAAGAATACAATAAAACTTCACTGCGCGCTAGGCACCCTCTTAACATGTATTGCGGGTTGGAATTGGATAAAAATTCATACCATTACAAATTCCCTTGACAGCGTCTTGTTTTTTCACAAAGTTGTCCCATATCATTTGTTCCCGTTGTTTCATACGCTCCCTTCGTGTGCTCCGCCACGCTCTCTCCAGTTCACCGGATTCAATGTACTGCAAGTGCGTGTATTTGTTAATAGATAGCGTTAAAACACACAATAAATGTATTTTTAACACTCTATCATGTTCTTATTGAGCCTAATTAAATCAAAGGAGTTAGTGAGATCTAGGCAAATTCACAGGCTGTAGCTAGAGTAGTAACAATAAGTATCATAGTAGTTTATTATTTCTATAACAGATGGCGTTAATACATACTAC
The DNA here is from genome assembly GCA_947523025.1 of Dryobota labecula. NCBI lineage: Eukaryota > Metazoa > Arthropoda > Insecta > Lepidoptera > Noctuidae > Dryobota > Dryobota labecula. The sequence goes on from OX383296.1 coordinate 24,285,573, forward strand.
AGGCCGCAATCCAAATCCTGAGGGTGCTGTAAATTTCGATAACTCCATAGTTAGAATAGCTGAGATTAATCGAATTGAGGCAAAAAGGTGTTAAAGCAATAGGGTAGGTTGAAAATTAAGTTTTATAAAACAGAAACACAAATATAAATATGTTTTTTTACAAACCTGCAAATCAGCTTTGCTTTCGGACATAAAAGAAAATCCTCTTACACAAGTATCCATTGTCAGTTAAATTTTTATCACACTAAATAAGAATATTTGCACAAAAAGACGATATAATTGCCGGAAGAATCCTAAATATCTATTACACTATTCGCCATAACGAATAGTATTGTGTAAACATTTGAATTTGACAAATGATTGGAAGGAAGTGTTAAATGTCATGCGTGACCCGGTGACCACGTCAGATTCTTAATAAAATTCAACGATACTATTTGTTAACGATAAGTTGGTTAACCGCCCGATTTGTAAGTACAATAAAACGTTTCCTTGTATATTTTAGTATTAAAAAAAGTATTCGAATAAGTTAGACCATAAGAATATTAATTATTAATGAATTAAAACCAATTTCAAAAGTTGTTTCTTTGCGTGATTACTCGCGCCATGTTGTCATGCATCTGTTGCTAGGCAACGCTTTGTTTGTTTAGTCAGCAAAAAAAAAAAACTCAAATGCTGTACACAGATCGATAATTTTAATTGTTTACCTATGTTTATTTTTATAAATTTTATTGTTTTAAGTAATATCGTCGTAAAATAAAAAGTACCAAGGTAATTTTTCATTTTGAATGGAACAGTCGTGTGGTTTTTTTAAGGTTATGCGATGTTGACAGGTGCAAGCTTTGCGAAGTGAACAGTTTGAACTTTGGAATAGTTTTGTGCGTGGGTGGTGAGTACTTTAGGGCTGTCCGGTCGTGTCCGGCATGTTATTAAGTGCTCGTCCGCCGTCAGAAATGGGGGCGCCGCCACTGCCGACGCCGCAGCCACAGTCACGGTATTTCCCACAATGGAGCAGAACAGCTATTTTGACCTTGGCTTATGTTGCTGAAGCTGAAGATGATGTTATAAATGAGGTTGGTTCTTCAAATTTTTGTGTGGATTTACTACCTACTATAGATAGGTACCTATCTACTCCGACCTGTAGGTATTTCGCTACATGTCATTAGCCTCATTCAAATCCTGGAACGTGCTTGTACATGATGGGCAGGAGAGAAGGTAAGGCATTTCATGTGAGGGTGCTCCGCACTGGCAAAAAGGTTGATTATAAAAAGATTTTCCTTTTGTCTGGTCGTGTTATAAGACGCGTTATGAATATTTTTATTTATTTTGTTTGAAAGGTACACCACCGACCTATTCACTAGAAACATTAATATAATAAAAAATAACATAAGCATTGAGTTATGGTGAATTAGTCACTTACAGGCGTACACAGCACTTACATACATAAAAATAGCTTCAAGATTTTTTACTCGTAGTGAGGATAGATAAATTAATTAGAAACAATGAACAAAACATTAAGTAAAAAACGAAATCATAATCGAAATTAGAATAAAAAAATATAAAATAAATAAATAGGTATCAAAATTATCATTAGAATCAAAATTAAAATTAAAACATTAAGATTAAAATTAAACAATATATAAACAATAATAATATTACCTATTTACTAACATGAAAACTGCTGCTAGAAGGGTATAGTCTCTGCTACGGCCGTCTGTATTTGAAAATTACAAAAAAAAGAAGAAAATTGATTAACATCACGAAAAGATTTGACATCACGGAGTAAAACGTGGATGCAGTGAATTCAAATTATGGCTTATTTTTGCATGCAAGATCCCGAAAATGGATGACAAAGACAGAGCTGTTATATATAATGTCGTTGGAGTAACAGGCTTCTCTTGGACTGAATAAACTGGTTTTGGAAATTCTATTCCAAATTTCTCGCTCCATCTCAATCCAAAAAGCAATGGTTTTGCGTTTTTCATTACTACGACAGGCAAGGTTTCGTATCGTCCGTTCACTTCCACATTTACGTTTGCGATTCCTTTCGTTTTTCAACTTGGTATTTCCATATGCTTTTAGTTTGGGCCCCTTTGTTAACGTTGGGGATCCAACTTTTTTCCAAACTTCGGAACTAATGATAGAGTGGGTAGAGCCAAGGTCCCAATCCCTTGTTTGGTGAACTCCATTTATGAGAATGTCGATTTTTTTACAATCCTTGACTCGAGTGCTCGTGACGTTGTGGACAAACTCGTTGTCATCTTCACTATTTTCCGTTGAAATGTTTGTAGAGCTTGACGTGCAGGCCTGATTATCGCTTATCCGTTGTAGTAGACTACAACGGATAAGCGATAATCAAGCCTCCGCGTTTGGAAGTATTTTTTTCCTTGGCTGGCGATATGTAAGCACAACCAGTTTTAATGCAGCAGCTCTAGAAGTTCCCCTTCAAATTGCACTCGTCGCATGTGTGGGTTTTTGCTGCGCATTTTGAGTCGTCATGCTTCTCGAATTTTCCACATCTAAAGCATTGATCAGTGGAGTGCAACTCAGTGGAAGGCCACTTGCGTTGTCTATTGTAATGAGATTTCGGTATGGTTCCTTTTGACTCTGTTTACATTTGCAGTTGGGCCTGGTGTGTCATGCTCTGCCTGTTATCGTGATTGTGCAATGGAAACAAAATCTCTAAAAGTAACCTCCCTTTCTGACTCTTGCAAATCGGGCCACTTTTGCTTGAGGTCTGTCTTTAAATCTGTATGATTCAACCTTGTAGCAAAACGATCGCGTAGCTGTCGTTCCAACATCTTTTCTTTGTAGCCGCAATCCCGGCTTAGACTTTTGAGTCTGTTAGCGGACTCTTCCATAGATTCTGAAGACTCTCTGGTGCAGTTCCAGAACTCTCTCAATGCGCGGTATCTGGTTTTCTTTACTCTAAACAGGTCAAGAAGTTTGAGGCAAATGTCGTCATAAGTACTCGTGTCAAAATTCGGTGTAAGCTCTATTTTTAACTCACGGAAAATCTCTGGTGTTAAGGTATTCAACAGGATGTCCTTTCGTAGGTTTGGCTCCGTAACGTTCATGATATGACATTTGTTTGAAAAGAAGTCTAAAAAATCTTCAATTCTGCAGCTGTCGGGGTTGTATTTGTCCATGTTAAATAATCATCATCATCCTGTCTGACGATGTGACCGACGATGATGAAACGCTCGTCGAGTTTTTTGTTTTTGTATCTTCTTTGTTGTGCATTTTTTATACCAACAATTTAAGTATTTGTGTCACCTGTTCTTGCTGCGCCTGTTCAGCTCGCAAGAACAGCTCAAATTGTTCTTTGTCCATTGTTAAAGTATTTTAAATCCTCGTCGCCAATAAAATGAATCACATATTTATGCAAATAAATTATAATATCTACCTATCTTCGCTTATGTAATACTTACCTGTCTTTATTCCAGACTGTTGTCCCAAAATCTACGCAGTTACAAAGCTAATCAACTTTATTTTGAAAATTCTTTAAAACACTCGTTTAGACAGAGCTTTCATCTAAGATCCACGAATAGCAGTAACGATGGAGTTTAGGGTCGCTCAAATGCGCAATTACTTCAACTCAGTGAACTAACTTGTGGGTACCTATAATAGGCTGAAACCCAGACTTTGTAATTAAATGTAGCATTTTCTATCTACGTAACTAATTATGCTATACCGTCATGGTTACTGCTTACGTTTGTATGAATAATCAAGATTTTATCGCCCAGAAAAATGTACTTATTAAATAACCGAGAAGGTATGTAACGGAGTTGCTCTGATGTAAAACGTAAAAGAAAGGCATTAGAAATGTTATACGGCTTATGCTTGCCCCAAGTCTTTATTATCGTGATACTGCAAATGCTACAGGTCTCTTGAGAGGGATAACGAAATGATATCGGAAGGCAAACCTATTCATATTCAATGCAGGAAGACTTGGCTCATACCTACCTAAACGCCAGAAAACTGGTTCAGATAATTTTTGGATGGAGCAGTCCAAAATCACTTTCCTAAAGTAAGTTTTTGGCAAGCAGCTTTATTTAATTCGAAAGCTAATAACTTAACAAAAACGTGCAACTTAGTAATTTAATAAAATGCAGCAACTAACAGCCCGTAAGCTCATGAACTATAAAATTCATAGAAACGGTTGCATGTCTGCTGTATTGCAGGTTGCAGGTCCATTAAATTAATAACACGAAGCTTGGAATCTACCTAATGTAGTTGTTTTGAAACATCGGAGAGGTTTATCGTGATGGACTGACCAGATAGTGCTTAAATTATATGGAAAGTTTTACTGAACTAGCACCAAAATGTAGCGCATTATTTTTTTTAATTATGTAAAACGTCGACTGAATGAAGGTATATTTTCCATTACTGTTCATTTTGGACTAATAAAACATAGGACTTGACCGCTACCCGCGATTTTGTAAAAGAAGGATCAAAAATGTTTAATGTGAAGAAATCAGAAGCTTGAGGCCATAACGCAGAAAAATCTCGCCGATGTATTTTGGTCCTAAAAATAACATTAGGTACAGAAGTAATTTTAAAATTGGATGAGTATAGCTATTCACAAACCATAACATGTTATTCCAAAGAGACACGGTCATAGCGTTTTCCTTATAGACAAGGTATCGTGTTATTTACAAGGATTTCCGCAAACGAAGAGACAGGACAATGAAACAATAACCTCCTTCTTTTTTTTTAAGTCGGTTAACAAAAAGGACGTAGGACTAGACAAATGTTCGCGTGGACATCATCAATAACAAGTTACATAAGTTACAGAAGTTTGAAGGGAAAAGTTTTCTCGAAAACATGTCACTCTTTCGAATGCAATGGTTTTAACTTAATTTTGTTACTTTTGGAGTGCTTCGTTATACGAATTTTAACTCGAGTATGATAAAACGATTTTCCAGGCATTATGTTTGAGCGAGTGAAAGAGAAAGATAAAACAATATTTTATTCTTTTACATTATTTTTATTTCAATAATATCTACACTGTTGTTCTTAATATTATTTTTGTATCACTTTCTTTATCTAACTTAGGTAACATTTTATTATGCCTACCTAATAGAGATCGTATAATCCATATCATAATCATCTCAAAATAAATGGTTAAATACAACCTAAACATGAAACATAACCAAATTGTAAAAGTAAAAAAATGCTGCCGGTTCACGTAAATAATATTTAAGCATTCAAGATTATTTGAGGACCGGCAAATCCCAACAGCTTGTGACCATTTTTACATTTCACTACCCCTTCACTGTAACAGTCATCTATCATATATGGCACGACCTTCAATCCTATACAAAATATGTAGAGCACTGAGTCGGTCTCCTCTTGCAATGCTGCTAAACAGTGTTCACTTTAGATGCCTCGATCAGGGTGTAGGAGGGAGTGGGCCTCCGTTTGAATGTGATGTATGTGTACAACAGGCTGGCCAGCACACTGATGTTCAGCCCCACAAAGTTCAGTAAAGAGAACACATAGTCACCACCAATCAGCATTCCCAAATATGTAACCAGGATATTCTTCAAGCAACCGACGATTGTGGTAGTTAGTGCACTGTTGTATTGTGTGCAAACCATTACACTGTAGGACAGAATAAATCCCATCACACAAGACATTAGGAACTGTGCAAGGAACAATGAGTCTTTCCAGTTCTCGTACCCAGTTGAGCTTTGTAAATCTCCCGTGCTCCACGTAATCACCGTTGCTGGGAGAATCATAAACAATGCATTATAGTACATCAGACTGTATTTACCAAGGTCTTTCGCATCCAACTTCTTTTTTATATAGACTCCATTAGTAGCAGTGAAGACATCATTGAGCAGTATTAGGGTATACCCGGACCACGAAAATGTGGCGTCGTCTACAGCAGCGAGCATAGCACCGCTGACCATAGCGTAAACGCTGGTTTCTACTGCCCAGGAGGGTCTCGCTCCCAGGACGATCTTCTCACTCAGCATCGTCATGAGTATGCTGAAGCGCCGCAGAGCTGTGAACATCGGCAAGCTGAGCTCTTTGGTACCACCCAGCCCTGTTGCCATGTTGCCCAAGTAGATGACTGGCAGCGGCCATATGCTCCTGAGGATGTCTGTTGATAGTGGCGGGAACTGCAGTATCCTAAAGTAACGTCCGGCCCATAGCACTGTGATGGTCGCCACCATTTGCCCGAGGCCGAGAACTTGGTACGACGGGAAGCCGTACGTCGTCAACACAGTTTTGTTCACTACGGTGATCATGAACGATGCCAGTGCGTAGAATGACGCGCTCAGGATCTTCTTTAACATCTCAGCTCGCTCCAGCGCGCTTAGACCCGACATGGTGCCGCCACTTATAGTAATGTAATTATGCTAAAGTCACCAAATGATAAACAATGAGATATTTGTAAAGGGTACAATATAAGTTCCTACGACTATAATTTTTATGGCTACGATTACGTCCTGTTTCCTAAAAGAAGCATTATGTTTTAGGAATACTACCATATGGGCACAAAGAACGATGTAGATATAGAGGTACTGACAGATTTGCGCCAACTGCTACGGTAGACATAGGAAATTACAGTGAAATGATTGAATTTTCAGCATTACCGTATGAAATCAAAATATTGGCCCTTTCGCTATCTTTCAAGGTATAAATATCTGATAGTGCCAACTGTTTAATGTGCAATACGTTTCCGAAAGTTTCCGCTTTCTCCGCTCGGTTAAATATTTTTATTGTATTAAAAACTGTTAGTTTAGTGCCCATATGCGGGTATTTTGTTCTAGATAAAGTTATTTATTACAGAATTAAGTACTATTGCGACACGCTATGATAGCCGTTTTGACATCTTAAAATAGTATTTGACACATTTCTAATTACTATCGAAAAAAGTTTTAGTAAGTAGGTACATAGCAAGTTTTTGTTTCAACTTATAAGTAATTATAATAATAATAATAAAAATAATAAAAATGTTTAATGAAGAAAAGCCTAAGTACTAAAAACAAAAATCTAAAAGAATGTTATATTTATAGGAGGCTATGCTATGCACAAAACATTGAAACTCTGATCTCCAAACTAGGGGTGACCCTGTATCTTAGAGATCAGTGTCCCTCCGCAGCAAAGTCATAAGCCCAAGTATATTTGTAACTCTATGTTTACTTAATTAAATAACATGAAAAGAATTAAAATTAGTTTGTGAATAAACAAATTATTGTAGCAAAGAGAGGAAATAGTAGTGCATCGCTAGTTTTGTTGAGGTAGGTAGGGGCAGTTCGTGGCGTGCAGAGTTCTAATAAACAGAAAGAGTGAAAACTAGTTAATTTAGCCGCTTGGGTTATAACACTGTTGCCCAAACACCGGATTTTGTCAGACTTCCGACAAACATACGGTTAAGTTCGCCGTAAAAGCGCGTTGCATATTACAAATCCGTATGGTGAATTAAGCTATTAGTTGCGTTGAGACTAGTGTGACATGCCATAAAGCCATCAGAGGAGTTGGCAGCGCGCCACACTCGAATAGTGACAGAAACGAAGCCCGTGAGTCAGCGCCACACGGAACCTGTGCGGCGGCGCGATCGATAGACACTGCACCCCCCCGCCCCCACTCCCGCGTCCCGCGCCCCCGCCCCCACCCGCCTGCACCTGCCGGCAGAGCCCGCAGCCAGCCCGCCGACCGACACGACAAAAACACGCGAAAAATACGTATAAAATCAACAGAAACACCAAAAAAACAGTGTTCTCATCCAAGTCAATCCCACTATTATAACCAGTTCAGTGGTTCAAGGTCGCGACGGTCGACGACCTCGTAAGTTTAGGAGAAACGTCTACCTCATAAAGTATTAGCTGAATACGCGGCTGTTTATTATTTGTGTTGATCTGTGAAATTTTATTTTTAATTATTACGTGTAGTGGGCAAGGTCGTGGTGCGTTCTGCCGTGCACAAATGTTGAATCTTTATCATTGGAAACACGCGCGTGCTCCGCGGCGGTACACAACAAAGGAGGTTGCGCTAATCGCTTCTCCCTGACTTCTCTGGTTCGTGGATGTGAATAATCTGGTCTGCGATGGCGTCCAAAGTGCTAGTGCCAGCTGCCCCGTTCACAAAGCTACAAGTAAGTTTATCAAAATATTATTTAGTGTCCAAATTCCCTTCTCATGTCACCAGCTCCGATTTTGCGTCAGAAATAGATATCCCGCCAGATACCGTCTGTTTTCAGTCGTCTTCACTTAGTGTAACGTCTACTATGTTTATGGAGTGAGTGTCCAATGTAAATAATAAAACTGCCAAGTCACGGAGCACAAAGAGCTACCTTCCGGTCATTGACATTATAGGGAAAGTGATTATGTATATCAGATGGGCTTTTCCCATCGCCTGGCTATGGGAAATTGTTACTGATAGGGGTAATTTAATTGCAATTAACTGCTGCCGTACATTGATCCGAGGTAGGTAATTATTTATTTATCTGAACAAAGGTTTGCTTAGTTTGTTAATTTTAAACTTAAGTTATAATATTAGTTTATATTTATGAACAGCGTCTTATTGATTCATAACTGGCAGTCTTATTTCATAATAATCGTATAAAATCCGATTCCTCTCAATCTTCAGGTGAAGAAATCACCTCCGGAGCCAACGAGCGGTGGCTTCATCATTGGCGGGGATCCTGTGGCCAGGGTAGCGCATTTGGAGCATAGCGTACGGTTTCTACAGGAGCAGCATCGGCTGATGCTGAGCGGTCTACACGCAGAAATCGAGGCTTTGAGAGAGAGGAACCGAGGTATGGGTGCAAAAATTTGAAGCTGTTGAATTGTGAGTGCCTTGGCTATACAGGACTATAGATAGATTCATAGAATATATCGCACCTTTAGAATTATAGAGACCTAATGTCTTCAGAAGTTCTGAAGACATTAGGTCTCTATAATTCTAAAGGTGCGATATCTTATTACAAAGATACCTATTCAGCTGAATCCGGTTAGACTGGAAGCTAACATAGTAATGCTTGGCAGATACCTACTTTACTACAAAGGTACTTAGATAAATAAACTAATTAGCTGTAGGTACTATGCAGGAGCTCGTAGCTTAGTAATAACAGCCGCACAGGTCGATCCATCAGTTTAAGCTTCGCTTGCCGGAGTTGGTTCGTGGATGGGTGATCATCTTTACACATCCGAGAATCCTCCGCTCGGAAAGTACGTTAAGCCGTTGGTCCCGGCTGTCATTCGTGAATCTTTGATAGTCGTTACGGATCGTCAGAAGCCCGAAAGTCTGAAACTAGTTTTATCAAGGTTGTGGAGGTCAGATAGGCAGTCGTTTCATGTAAAATACTAATTGTATTCAGATGTACTAAAATAATTATATCAAATTAATGTAGTACCCAGACATGATAACTGATGGAAAAAACACTGTTGAATTGTATCAGAATGTAAAGTGGGTACGTAAGTAAATTAATAGGAATATTGGTGGCCTAAACCATGGAAAATTGTTGGTTCCTTTGTAGAATTTTCAACAATACCCATCTCATCTTGCTAAAAATTACGATGACCAAAGAAAAATGTGGCGAGCCAAGATTATGACAACCATGAGAATAATGTGCGAGTGATGCCGAGGACAATAATTTTACACTCACCTTTGCACTATGAATTGAAAGATGAAGCTGACTTTCAGTTTTTACTTCTTACTCCTACGACTTGCTCCTTTGATTCGCGTTGATTTCGGGTTTTCCGCTCAGTTCAACATCCCATTTAAGGTTTTTTTACATTATATACTTTTATCTCTTGCTATCGTTTGAGTTATATCTATCTCTATAGGGACCTACTGAATTTCATCAAAATTGATTCTGTGGTTCAGAAGTGAAAATGAAACAAACAGTCAGACGAACAGATACACTTTAGTATTTATGAGTCTGGAAGTGTATTGATTGGAGCAGTGTCGGCTCAGTAAAGGCCGCAACTTACGAGTTGTAGGTCATAGATTTGAACCCAAACAGGCGCTTTACTTTGTGTGAATTATTTCATCACCACTGCTCTCAAAACGGTGAAGGAAAACATCGTGAGGAAACCGGCATGTCCTAGAACCAACAAATTCGAAGACATGTGACATCTACCAACCCGCACTGGGACCGCGTGGTGGTGGCCCACTCCCTCTCAGCGAGAGGAGGCCTGGGTCCCAGAAGTGGTAACGTTATAGGCTGGTTATGCAATCTGTAGATTCGACATGCGATCGACGTTGACGGCAGCTTAACTTTATAATATTAATTCTCGTTTTATTTTTACCTCGTAACCAAATGGTTTGTAGCATGAGCCTGTGAGTCATACATACATACGTTGTGCACTTAGTCGGAAGATCTAAACTAAACAATGAACTGAATTGGTTCATTGGATGCAACTCGGCAACTGTTGATGTAGGTACCTGTACCTACCTACCAAATACCAACACGACAAGTTTACGTTTAGTTTAACATTTACCTACTCGGGATCTCTTTTAAAAGTCGACATTGTTTTTTCGTATTATTTTATTCACTGACATTTAATTAAGTTAAGGTGGCTTTTGGGTAAAACCATACCTACTCAACCATAAAAGGGCTTATTAAGAATATAAAATTGTAGAAATACGGGATTTACGGGAACACTTTAGCGATTTTCAAGATAACTATCGGAAAAAAAAAAAAACTGAACCAAAGACGCGAATTTTGTTCCGTTTTTTTTTGGGTAGGTACAGAGGTCCTAGTGTGAGTTTATTTTAACCATCTCGAATTTACGCGTCGAGCGCGTTCAGCACTCCGATTGGTCAAGTGCCAATCGTTGGCCAATCGGAACGCCGAACGCGCTCGATGCGTAAAATCGAGATGGTTAAAAGAAACTCACACTAGGGCCTCTGATAGTTTCTATGTTTAAATGTCACCAATTTTCTTTCTAGATTTGCAGTTCCAACTCATATTCAACAAGGAATCGTCGCCTAAAACCAGTTCCCCTCCAGTCGAAGAAAATACCGAAAACAATGAGGTAAACTAACAAGCAAACAATAAATATTGTTTTTTCATACTCTGCTGCTCACACCGGAAATTGATGTTTCAAAACAAAAGCCAATTAGTCTAGTTATGTAAGCTGGAAAAAGTAACAAGATTTTTGCAACGAAGAAAAAACTGCCGAATGATGAACCTACTTACCAAAAAATTATAGCAATTACATAATTCGTTGGTTTATAAATATTCAAGTGCATCACATTATACCCGCCATTTTGATTGCGTCATCAAAATGCGCACTTTAATTTATCGCATCATCTTTACAGCTATCTTGTTAATGAACTGCCATTTAATTTCCAAGAAACATGTTTCTTCCATTATTTATTTTAAATTGAAACCATTATGTAGACAGTAGTTTATAGGACGTATGAGCCACAGGGTGACGGTCAACACGAGCGCTACACATCATTACACTGACTTCTGTGCTATCATCCAACATTGTACACAGTCTATTAAGGTACGGGGCTCAGCGCTGCTGCTTATAGGTTACAAAAAAATTAAAAACATCTCCTACATTGTGTCATACATAAACTGAGGTAGCCCCAGTAAGTTACAACAGTACCTATACTTGCGTCGGAGCTGTATCACTATTTAGACATCCAGAAAAAAAATATATATATACGAAGTGAAATTAACTTTTTATTTCGGAAATCGGTGGCTAAAAACTAAAATAGGCAGAGACTGATCCAAAGACACCTAACTTCAATTTCACTTTGTGGTGTTTTTTTTTGGTAGTCGTTTTCTTTTGTTAAATTTTTATTTCCCGCTTTTTAGTGGGTCTGTTTATAAGTTATCTAAGTTACAATAGCCTACTGTCAACATGCTCATCGCTTTTACAAAATATTGCTTTTTCCGATGCAGGGACGTTAATTGTGGAGGAGTTCTCCTGGTATTTCACCATCAGCTCCATTTCTCCATTCGCATTGTGACAAGCATAAATTGCTTAGCAACCATAATTAAAGTAGGTATAATCGAATCGCGACCCGTGAAATACTTATTATTGAGTTGTTCCGGTGGCCATCTGTGGTTCAACATCAGTTCCACTTCACCAAATGGTGCTTTCCGAGAGCAAATGCGGAGTTACTATAAAAAATACCTACATCGCTATAGTATTTGTGACTATAATATTTTAAGAGTTCCTTCGATTTCTCTAGGATTCCATCATCAGATCCTCACCTGCAGTGCTATTCTGTAAAAACTCACCGTGAAAACACGGGTGAAGTGAGCTGTCATTCCATTGATGCTAGGGATTGACACTGTGTATTGATGCTCACTTCACCTGAGTTTTCACGGTGAGATTTTTACAGAATAGATCGGCTGATGACAATGGGAAAGTATACCCTTTCAAAACAAAAAAAAGATTTTTTCAATCGGTCTAGCCGTCTTCGAGTAGGTAACAGGGAACATACCTACATTAAAAAAAAAAAAGTTTCCGACGAACTGAGAACCTTCTCCTTTACAAAAAAGTCGGTTAAAAAGTATACTTACCCACTGATATACCTCCGACTATTTATCATTCTATTGCCTTATCCAGGTGAAACTGAAGCGTGAAGTGACTCGACTGGAGCAAGAAGCCTCCACCGCCCGAAGCGAGGCGAAGGCTGCCGAAGCACGCGCCGTTCAACTGCAGTTACTCGTAGATGCACAGACTGAGTACGTGTCATACACTGTTAGTTAATTACTGCGTGTTTGGACTGGGGCTTTACTTTGTAAGCGCTCTGCTGTGACGCGACCAAGTCACGTCAGCAAATTGTGACGTAGTCACGTCATTAAGATTTGTGAGCAAGATTACTGAATGAGGGTCAAGGATAGCTGTTACTTTGACCTAGACCCAGACAGATCAAGGAATGAATGAATGTCATGATAAAACATGGGGATGTTTTGTTGTACTAAATATTTTACGAATGTGACAATGTTTCTAATAAGCCATCTAATCTGTTAACATACGTACCGTTTTGACATGCTTGAAGGTATTATTGTCGAGACCCATATTCATGGGAAACTAAAGTTGTACAACATTGTTTTAACAACATGTTGTTGGCAACATTTCACACAAGTTGCACCTGTTGAACATGTTTTCAGCACCTTAAAAGTGATGTTGCGCAATTTTCTTTTACCCTGATTCGTGCCTTGATATATTATATACAGTGTGTTTGGAGAACGGTTACCGATACTGTAAGGAAATATCATATAGGTACTCATGTTTATTTACAAATTCAATTTTATAAATACTCCTAACCGAACCCCCGCGAATGGCAGCCATCTTATTTTTTTAAACAACATAAAAATATTTTGATGTTTTATTTAAAATTATTTACTAAAGATATAATATCTGGTGAACTGGTGTAGGCTGAACATGTTTAATGATAAAAATTGTTCGAAAGTGCCTCCTCTCTTTTGGAAACAAATGTTGATTAGAGCGGCGGACCATAGCTCTATAATTTTTAATTTCCTCCGCTGCAGTCCTAATTTTTGATATATTAGTTCTCTGGTTGAAGACTCCTGCTTCATTAACCCCAGAAAAAAAAAAAACGAGGGGTGTGAGATCAGGGTACTGCGCTGGCCACGCCACGGTGCCTCCAGGTCCAATCCACAGGTCATAATTATTATCTAAATAATTTATCACGGCACGAGCAAAATGCGCAGGTGCACCAGCTGCAACCACATATGTCACTGATATGACAACGGCAAGTCCATGAACTGGTTTCTTAAAGGGTCCAAAAATAATGGTCTATTTAAGTTTTGGTTAATTCGATGGGGCCAATTACATAATTATGGTCGTCAATTATGCCCGCCCAAAAATGTTCAGTGAACTCATGCTGAAACGAACTAGTTTATACAGCATTTGGATTCACATTAGTTCATAAATGATCATTACGATGATTATCAATTCCGGCTCTTGTATATTTAGCTCATCGGTCCATAAAAAAAATCCGTAAAAAATACTGTTTTGCCTTACCCGGCATTAATCCAAGAGCAAAAGGTAGACTGTGATGCGTAGTCAGGCTCCCGAATATCTTTGACTCTCCTAAAATGAAACGGGTGTAAACCCTCCTTTTTCGGTATCCTCCAAACCGTCCAAATCGATAAATTCAACCTCATCGCAAGCCGTCGAACACTAATCTTGGGTCTCTTGAAATGAGATTCATTCTCTTGATTTGAGACCTCAACTTCGTCTTGTGGAGAAACTAAACGGCTGCGTTCGTTGGGTGGTCTCCGAATTCCGTTCTCTGCCAGCCTCAAATGGATGTATGTAAAAGTTCGAGCATTCGGCGTCGGGCGATTAGGAAATCTTCGGCGATATTCCCTTACAGCAGCTGCAGCGTTCCCGTTACAAAATCCATACACAAACTGTATGTCAGCAGTATGCCGACTAAAATACTGATTCTTCATATCGTGTCACAGTCGTGAACGGTATTTGTCAGGACACTCAAAACAAACGGCAAAACTCAGAACGTAAACATGTGTTATCTCAACGCGTAGCGAAGGACAACTGGCGCAACTGAGCTCTATGTAAAAAAAATCCCACAAAGATTTTTTCTTTTTTATACCTATGTCTAATGTTTTACGGGATGCAGCTGAAAAGTAGAATTTCGATTGCTTAATCTATTGATATTGTGACTCCGACGACCACCCCAGAAAGCTCCGTTCGCTGGAAGTGTCATCAGCGACTTGCGCGACATGTTGCGGGGACAGCTGCCCGGCGGAGAGCCGCGCCGAGCTGCGCGCGCGCCTGTGCGAGGCCGAGCGGCTGGTGCGGCGCCTGCGCGCGGACGCCGAGCGCCAGCGCAGAGAGGTACTCGCGCCGCGCGCGGGGGGCGCCGTCACCAACCTGTTGTTTGACGGCGCGGCCGCGCGGCACGCCCACGTACGTGTAGCCCCGCCACGCTGCTGATACGACCTGTCATTGTATACCCCTTTCAACGAACCGTAACCTATGACGTCGTTAGGAACAGAAAAACTCACTGTAGTCGAACCGGCATGGAATGAATTATTAAAACAAAGTGCCTTTTTAATGTTTTTTTTTGTTGTTTTTACTGGATTTGCAGCAACTCGGGAAGACCACAGAAAAAATAAGACTCCAATTTAAACGTTTACCAGAAATGTACCTGTTTTGCTATTAACCAATTTTTTTTAAATCGAAAAAGTACCTAATCCTATTACCTACTGTTTAGTAGCACACCAAAACCTACCTTGAAAGTTAAAGATTGCTGAAATAAATTCTATTTCAAAACCCGCTCAACTATCTTCGAGTTCCCACTTACCTAAACTAACTCTTTTGGAGCAACGTTCGTTCACCAACATCAATAATTCTCTGCAGAATTAAGGTTGCGTCATAATTATTATGGGGTATACAAAACGGTGGTGTCGTAGAGGCTCGGCGTAGCAGCCGTAAGGCGCGCCGACGTGGACGGGAACGCGTCACGCATACACGT
This sequence comes from Dryobota labecula, assembly GCA_947523025.1. Lineage (NCBI taxonomy): Eukaryota > Metazoa > Arthropoda > Insecta > Lepidoptera > Noctuidae > Dryobota > Dryobota labecula. The sequence continues at coordinate 24,301,023 of OX383296.1, forward strand.
ACCCTAGTCAAGGGAATACCAGGGCAATGTGACCTCAAAGAGCCTTCTCTGGAACTTTAGGAGCATAAAAACGGAACATGGACGAACGGGGACAACAGAACTGTACTTGAGCAAAAATGTTGTTTACCTATAGTTTCATTGGTATGGGCCACTGTCCACTGTTATCCAAGAAGTGATTATTTTGAACTATGTAGATTATTTTTTAGCCGTACAGAGCCATGAAAATTTCTCCAAATCAGCTCTGAAAACTTAAGGGCCGCTCCCTAATATTGATTACGTTCATATCCAAAAAGTACCTTTGTGTGTCCTGTTTGTATGCTCTGAATATACTCTGTTTTAAGGACTTATTTTCGGGAGGTAATGGGAGTGCCCTGGTACTCTTTTTCTACGGTATTACACATTTTCAACGAGTTAAATAATCTTTTACTAGTTTTTTGCACAGTTAAAATTTCGCGAGTGATGTTTTAGTTTTCTACTAACCCCGCATGTGTTAGCATCTTTGTTTTGTCCCGTCCTCGTATGCGCTTACTAACGATTTTAGTTATAATTTGAGTTAAGTAGATGTGGATACAGGTTGCTGGTCAAATTGTAAATGAAATTATTAGAACAGCACCCTTTATGCCACTATTTGGGTTGCCAATTCACCAAGAGTTACAAGAGATGCAAAAAGTCATAGATGAACATGGCTTATAACTCCGAACCTTGGAAATCTCACGCGCGGAAGTCTTTCGCAAGTAATATAACGATCGAGAATTTGAAAGGCAAACTCTTGGAGAGGTAGCAAACCGCTTTAGGAAACTATAACCACTAATGTGTGACTCACTAGACGGCTCATGTTTATCGACAATTTTATTCTTTCTCCAAGCTGGCTAATAGTCGAATTTTGGACTTTAGTAGACATGGTTTAAGCTAACAGAATTTTCGCACAACGTAAAGGTAATTTGTAGAGATAACATTTCTAACAAGTTTCTGATCCTTAAATAGAGTATCTACTTATTTAAGCACGAGTTTTGGGTGGTTTGAAATACAAAACCTGCACTATTTTGAATGATTGACTCACATGCACATGTTTGGAGGTTTTGAAAGCACCGTTTTAGGATTCTATACGAGTAAACCTATTTTTTCAATTATGAACCAAAAACTTAACAGAAAAATAAACAGAAGGCCTTTGTGCAGAAAACGACGGGTATTTTAGACATCTATCTAGAATTCTGGCTGTTGATAACTTGAACACTGTTCCTGATACCTCAGAGCTTCTGATTTATTTCAGTTTCCCAGAACATTTCTCCAAAGTATTTGCATTAACAGTTACAGTGTATGAAGAACTCTCTCCACGCAAGTCTTCGAGCCAGCGGGCTAGACGCATACGGCTATCAGAACAACTATCACTTCCCGCCGGTCCATACTCCTGACTTCTGGCGAGAACCACTTAGAGAGTAAGTAGACTTAATAATCTTCATATTATACTTTTACTGGCAGAACGATAGACCGATTGTGTGAATGATGATATGGCTAGAAAGGGGGTGGTTACTGAGACTACAGCTAATAGAAATGTCCTCTGTAGTATTCGTGTGACTCCATTAACGGTATTTCCATAAGCGGTGGATCAGTATGTGTTTTTCGATAGCTATAACCTGGGCGTCTTCAAGTCCCGAGCGAATACGTTGCTTCTAGGCAAGCGTATGCCGTCATCGACCGCATCATCGCCTAACATCAGGTGAGATGGTGGCCAAAATGTGCGAAATTATTATCTCGCAAGAGGGTCTGGTTTTTGCTTATTGCTTACTTTGAACAATCTCCCAGAAACACTATTTTCTCAGTGGAAGAGGCCATATGCACTAAAGTAGTATGCGAAAACCACAATCTTACAACATTCTAGTCCTGACACTGATCGTTTGACATTACATTTGCACGTTTTAAGCAGGCATAATCCAGGATAAGGAGACAATCAACCACATAAGATAACGTGTCTTTTTGTTGATAAGTTAGTCAAATGGCAACTTAAAATTGCAGGGACTTCAACATGGTGGGTTCCCGAGGGCGAAGCACCCGACGGCCCCTCACGCTGCCCGAGTTATCTGGACAACAGATGCACCGCTCTACCGTCTATGCTAATAGTGAGTGCCTAATATTAACTAACACCACATTTCAGAATTGAAAATTTGAAGTTGAGAACTTTCTACTAAAGCCCGCGAAATGCAAATAACGTGCACGTCTTTCTACATTGTTCTCACATGTATAACTTCAACATGAATGATGTAACCCATATTTTGTAACAATATTTTGTTTTAAAAGAGTGTCCATGGAGTTTCTTGTCCGTTCTTCTCCATAGGAACCTACTACGCTTTGGAATGGGCAACTAGCTTCATCTTTCTGACTGACCGACCCCTTGACAATTCAAAAGTGCCTGTAATTGGTTTATTTGAAATAAATGCTTTGAGTTTGAGTTTGTAAGAAATCTTGAATTTCGCGGGCGACAATAAAGGAATCACCTTAAGGCGAAAGCGTCTGGGTAGCCCGCGTAATTCATATTTCTTAAGTTTTTTTCAATTTGCAGGTCAGTATCAGGGTGTATGTTGATCTAAATATGATTCACGGCCACGTCCTTATGTGCCGAATACGCCAAAATATGACCACGGTTCATGAAGGAATAACTCATATCTGAATCCTATCTTTTTGAACGCCAGAGAGAAATGATAAAAAAATAAACGTACGGTGGCCAGCACATCAAGTTACCACAAACTGTCAAATTTTCTCGTTCGATTTTGAACTTAGTCAACAACATATTAAAGTCTAAAATCGTATGGAGACATTTGACAGTTTCGTGTAGGTACCTTGATGTGCTGGCCACTGTACCTATCACGTATTACTGTGTCCATTTATTTATAGTAAATAGAAAAAAAAAAAGTTTTAAACCGCGATCACCCGCGCGGTTTTTAGCCCGGAGAGCACTCGCGGGTTACTGTGGCCACCCCAATAAAAAAAAGATATGATTGCTGTGAGAACAATTATATTTTTTTAAATTAATTTGTGTTATAAAACGCATATAGATTAAAAATACACAACTTTAAATAGGTATATTTTTATATTCCGAAATATAAAACATTATAATAATCGGCTTTTAAAATCAAATAAATTTTTAAAGTAAATAAAAAAATAAATCCACTTATTACTACTCCAAGAAATAAAAATAAAACACAATAAAAACAAAAAACAATAAAATAATACTCCAACAGGAATGCATAGTTGAGAAACATTTTTTTTAACGAAATAGTTTGGTCAATTGCAGATCATACGCGTCCCAGAGCCAATGGATATGACAAGAATAAAAAGCCGCAGGCAGCAAACGGAGAAGCAGTCAGTACCGTCACACCCAAGACTCCAGAGGAACCCACAGGTAACTCATCTCAAACTTAGAAACACGATGAAAATGGATTGTTCATAATTATTTAATTCAATTGAACAAAGGAAAACGCAAAGGGAGTCTTGATGACCAAATATTCTGAAGGAAAATAATAATATATTAACCTTTTCGATCTGTCCGTGATCTGTCTGTGTGTACCTTTAGAACTTCCCAAAGTATTACAGTAGATCATTTTATAAATAGATAGATCGATCATGTGCGTCAATGTATAATACTCACAGAACAGATAAAAGAGGTTAGAAGAGCCTTGTGGGCGGGGCAGGCGTGCCGCACTTTTGAGCGAACGCTCGAAGTCAACCGTTTGCTTCACCGGCCAACAATCGCGATCTTATTGTGACAGCGTACGAAGCTCCGCGAAAAATAAAGAATTATGCCGTCTTGCGCTAATATAACGTGTCGGAAAAGAAGCCAGGTGCGTGTAGTGTAGCCCGAGAAGGGATTTCTTTTCACATCTTAAAATACAAGTGATATTTGTAATTATTGCAATAGTATTATTTATGTTGTTTGTAGATAAAAAAGATACTATCACAAACAGATGCAAAATTATACATTGCTTGCAATACATGGGTACCATCTTGTATTACGTAAGCGATCGCGCTTTGTATTGCGTTCCCTGCAAAAAATGAGCCAATGCGAAATCCATGCCTATCGACAATGTTGTACAAAGTTGTAAACAATGTCGACATTAAAAGTATGTGTGTAAGAACACAAATGATTATTATCAGTAAAATAAGAATTAAAACAAAATTTGTTTATTACCACCATTTATTGTGACATGATAATTTATTATGACGTAAAACAGAGCTGCAATTAGCTAAAAACGAAAGAAAATTTGAGTTTCGCGGCTATATCGGATGTTCACCTCATATGTATTTAGGAAGTCCGTATTCCCTATTCGTACCCCGTTCTGAAATTAAAGCCAAAAATTTAAAAACTGAAAATTACAGTAATTTTATCGGTACAAATAATCGACGTTTTATTCACCGTAACATATATGAGAAATTAATGTGTTTGTGAGTGTTCATCAAACGCAGTGGTTGCGTTAAGTATGACAACTAATAGCAAAGTCGCGATCTAAGTGCGTGTGGTTTATTTGTGTATGTAATGCGCGTACGTATTGGTTTCTTGCTTGTAGTGGATTTAGAGAGTGGGAGACAAGCGGCGACACGCGTTCAGGAACTATTTCCTTTCTAACCTCTTATATCTGTTCTGTGACGATACTATTATATTGCAAGTGAAGTATGATGTATCGCGACATCAAAGGCAACAACATCTTTCGGAAAAATAGAGAGGCATCATATTTATTTTTATTGTTTCGCAAACCATGCACAGCGAGTAAGTTATATTTTTTATTTTCATTTATTTTGATATTCCAGAATGCCGAATTAGATCAATGTACGCGAGCGATTTAGCGAAACCCGACACTAGTAACGTGAGCTCTAATGCCATGTACCCAGAGTTGAAAATGGTTGTCACAAAATTATTATCACACAGTCAGGGTGAGGAAAACGCACGATTTTTTATTTGGTTTTGGCTCCTTTACTAAATGGTTCGTGATGATAAGTTGGTCTTTAAATCAAATCTAACAAGGGTGGCGAGTCCAGACAACGCGAGACGCATAAGGGGGTTATCACACTGGCAATTTGCGAGCGAGTTCAAAGCGAGGCGAAAGCGCAGCGGGCTCGCCGCAAGGGTGCGAAACGAGGTAGCCGCGATTACGCGACGTGATTTCCGCGTTTTTACAATATTATACACTCGCTTGTCTCACTCTCACTTGGACAGTTACTTCAATTGCTCTCGTTCCGAAAACGCGGCGACCACGTTGCGTACACTTGGCGTGCTAGCGACGCACACTCCGCGAGCGCATTAAACAATCGTCTCGCTGGAATCATGAATGCAACAAATCGTTTGTTTATGGGATTCGTGCGTGACCCACACTTTGTGTTATCATAAGCACGTATGAGTATGTGCATCTGAAATCGCAGGGACTAAACCAGAAGGTCGATATTTTATTATATTAAGGACCTAACCTTCCGATACATCAGAGGGAGCGCAGTTCCCGTTTTTTAGGGTTCCGTAGTAAACAAGGAACCCTTATAGTTTCGCCATGTCCGTCTGTCTGTCCGCGGTTTAATTCAGAGACTCTTAGTACTAAAAAGCTGTAATTGAAATAGGTCCTCATCACAACACAATATCTTTAACATAACACCACACGCTGCATTTACTTGGCTTCGGTCCGTAAATGTTGCAAAAACCAGCCAAAGAGCTGAGAAGAAAAAACACTTTACAAAAATAATAATCATTTATTTCAGGAAGTTGTTCCCATATTAAGCATTACAAATTATAGAAATATACATAAGGATTCAAAAACATTAATCACGCCCACAAAGTGGTTTAATAAAACCTTGAAAAATAAATTAGTTTTGGGTACCTACACGTAAAGTAGGGATGATATTTTTTTCTTGTCTATCCCATGGTGTGGGGTTATACCCATGGTGGCAAATATTACGGGTTTGTGAAAACCATTTTTTGATTCAGGGATTCGTTTGTGTAATATTAAGTGCTAATTTTTGTTTATTGCCCGTGGTTCGATCGCGTAGTTCTACTAGTTCATCACGCCTGTATTCTGCGAAGCGTAGGGCAGAGGTGTATACTATGTAAAGAAAACCCATTTAACGAGCAATTATTGAAAAGATTTTTATGATATTATTATTGCGATAACAGCAAATACGCGCGACTGAGTTTGTGTCCAGAGCACCCTTAGATGTGCGTACCGGCGCGCGGGCAGGACCATAACCGCACCCTCGCGTTGCCCCGCCAGATGGCCGAGTTATCCCACTATCTAGTATTACACTATGGTAGTACCATGGTCAAAAATATTTAGTTCTACTCACACTCGCTTGTATATACCTCTACCCTACGACTACCCTAGACTCAGCTTTTGTTTATCGTGAGCTATTTTGTAAAGGAGTCTTGTTGACTAACAGTATACAGTACTAACTGGCTTGTTGTGCATGCGGGTAATAACAATTTAGATAAGTATTTATATTTTTTAGTTTAGTTACTAATCGTGTTAGCTGTCATGAGGTATAGATAATAAGTAAAACTAACGGAGGGAATCTTAGGAGCATTTTGTTCTGGTTCTGAACCCTTACCGTTGAACCTGAATTATTGTCAGTAGTAAAGATAGTAAGAAATATTAGATGATCGATTGCCCATCAATGGCGGTGATCATACGTCAAGCCGCCTGCCTGTCATGTCATTGATATAATTATTAATAATTTGAACGGCAGTAGTTTGATTAGGACTTGGTATGACGTTACTGATGATGGTTCCAGTGAACGCCGGCAGCAGCGCGGAGGGCGCGCGCGCGCGCGCTCGGCGCCACCACCACCGCAAGCACGCGCCGGAGCACACGTAACTGACGCCACACACCACACCACATCACCCACACTACCTGGCCGTACACATCACACCTCGAACTTTAGACAGAGACAGCTGCTTGACTGAAACAGACGACGCTCTACGAAACCAACGTGGGAACATCACGCGACGAGCGTTCGACAGAGATACTCGTTTGAGTGACAGAGACGACGCTCTACAAACACAATGTTGCATCATTACACGTCAAGCGTTAAACAGAGACAGACATATGAGCGATGCACAAGACGCTCTACAAAGATGTGGCTTGTTTACGGCCTGGTACTGTACGTACGGCCGCCACACGCCTCTCACAAATATAGCTGCTGCTCAGCGGATATGTAACGACAACTCAGTCTGACCGTCGATAATGTATGTGCTAGGCTTCAATAGACTTTACCGTTTAGCAGGGATAATATTTACAGCGCGACAAAGTTTTGACGTTGTACTATCTCGCGCTAAAACGAGATAGGTGTATGATTATTTATAGTCATGTCTTCCTTCGGCAGGAGATAAGTCGACAACAAAATTTTGTCGCGCTGTGCATGTTGGCCTGACTTGTCGAGACAGTGTAAGGCGTCGTCTACACTAGAGCAATTTCATCGGCACGCTAAGTTTTGCAACTTCCTTCTATACAAATAGGTACTAGTGTGGACGTAGCTTAAAAATAATAATGTGCTGCGCGCAAGAAACATCGCTATTGCAAATAACTTTTGTATCCGATCATTTTTAGCGAGCGATTCTAATAGATTTTTGAAACTTTTTGGTGTGAATAAGTCCGTTGGTTTCAACGTTTCATAAACAAACGAAAACTTTTTGTACCAACATTTAAAAAGTCTATACATACCGTATTGAAGAATTGCTGATGCGGAGGAACCTTAGGCCCACTTGGTCCACAAATTGCTAAACATGTAACTCTAAACGAATTTAAAACATCGGTGTGTTTCTGGCAAACGTTTTAAGATGACTGAGACACAGGATTTAGCGTTAAATATATTTAGTGATTGGTGGTGCAGTGGGCCTTAGAGTACATTCCAATTTTCTTACGATTTTGCAATTTGCAGCTCATTGTCTGGGTGTATGTTGATTAAAGTATGATCCGTAATTCCGTATAATTATATATCATGACATGTCAAGATTTCATGAAATAGACATACAATAGACAAAAAAAAAAAATTGGATTATATAAACTTCGAGAGTTGTATTGATGATTTTTATGATTATAATTCTATAAATAAATATTTGATAATCATATTTAGATCAACATGCAACTTGATACTGACTGTAAGAAAATTTGAATTTCGCGGGCTATCTTAACGCTTCTTCCACTTACCGCAAGGTTACAGCGACTATAACTTGTGTCTTTTGACCATCATACCAAGAAATTAGATAATGCTAGGACTAAATCTCCAAAGCTCTTTAAGTGGTCGAGCGTTTAAGATTGTTTGAAGCTATTGTAGCGGAATATTCATGATTGAGCAAACGTGATAAAACGTGTACTTAATAACAGTGATTTCGACGTCCATTGTTGAATTTAGCGAATGACGTCGAGATATAACAACAAGCCATTTAGTTAGACTGAAAACTGGGTCCGATGAAGCCTTCATTAGAAGTGCGAGAGAGAGAGAAGAAGCTATACATATTTAACTAATAGCAACGTCTCTTTTTCGCAATTGAACAATAATGGCTCCAAAATGCGGGTCCTGATACTAAAAATACTATTTAATAAAGGTTAGAATGATGATATTTCTGAACCAATATCTAAATTAATCGACGGTTGGACTGCATAAAGTCGAAGGATTCAATTATTATGATATAATCGTAATCGCCTTCTGTAAACGGTAATATTATACTAACTCGTAGTTATCGTATAGCCTGAAACGACCGTGTTGAAATTAGAGTGTTGACGTAATGTTGTACGATACGATACGAAGCGGCCATTTTGTTTTAATACGAGTAATCATCATAGACATCGAGAACGGACTGAGAGTTGTCTATGGTAATCATAGAATTGAAGTGCTACAAGGATCTTTTGGCACTCGAATGATGTTGACGAAGACGCTCTCGGTAAACACTTGTGTGTAATGGGGGCTATCGTTTTTGTGCTCACCAGTTGGCGCTACTGGCGAGTAGGGTCCTGTCAGTACTTTTATTTGATACGTTTTGGATTTGTTTAAGTACCCATTACTTTATAATAGTTATTTATGCAACTGTTGTATAATAAGGGGTATTAAAACACGAATGTGGGTTTTTCACACTCGGCTTCGCCTCGTGTGATAATAGTATCACATGAGTGTTTTAATACCTAATTATTGCAGTTGCTTACAAGACTTTATCTACACCCATGACATGAATCCTCTATAAAAGGTTCTGAAACAGTTTTTGCAATACTAATATCGAACAAAAATGGCGGGATACGACGCTATGGTATAGTATAGTGAAACGCGTGTGCGTGACAATGTTCTTTTTTTGAAATTCATAAAGGTACAGACGCCAGCACATCAAGCTACTACAATCTGTCAAATTTATTTAATAGATTTTCAACTTTATCACTACAGTATAAGGTTCAAGGTTGATTGCGAAAATGTGACAGTTTCGGGTAGCTTGACCTGCCGGCGTCTGTACCACGAATTGAGTAGTGAGAATGGAAGGGAGGATGATGATCCGTTCCTTACTCATCAAACAGATCCTCGTAAAAGCAAAGGAGTTGCATAATGAAATTCAGTACAACATTATAACTCCCGTTTGTTACTATGACACTGGGTGTTTTAATGTTGGCAATAAGCTGTTTCAGAAACTTTTATAGAGGATTCATAGCATGGGTGAAATAAATAATGTTTATTTTATTACATTTTAAAACATCAAATGAATATTTACATTATAATGTTCCTAGAATTGGCAGTCAAATATTATTCTTTGTCCAAGTGTTACCAAATTAGATCCTAAAATGTTACTTTAAAAATGTTAAGCCATAATTAATCAGGAATGGCACAATATTTACAATTATCAATAATTCGTAAAAATTCGCGATAGAAAATCCCGCATACAGTAAACGTTCAGTTCACATTTGACATTTCTAGAGAGCTCACTCTACACTTGCGCCTCTAGCAGCGAATTCAAGTGCGATAGTCCTCACTGTTTTGTGAAATGTATTGAAAGAACAAGATGGCGGCATTCGTTCCGATTTCGGCGGCGCGTCAGAAGATCCTTGTACAGCTATACTGGATATTGGGAACTGTAGGTTCAACAGCCTGCACGTTCTTAACCTAGAAGAACGTTCCCCATTATTCTTGTTTTCTTTGAATAAATCAGGCATCATCCAATATCAAATGGTCGAGAAAGCAAAGAAAACTTGGAATTTTGTGGTCTGTAATCGCCACGTACGACATGGGCAAGCGAGATGATCAATACAAATGGTATTTTTTACTCTGGTCCGTATGAGAAGATAAACACAGGGCAAGGACCCCTGAATTACCGTATTCCTGCCCACTTTTTCCATATAGAATTAAATTAATTGGAACGGGCCAAATGAGCCTTCAAAAGTAAATTGTATGGGCTTTTGATTTTCCGTCCACGATATGTCATTGTCAATTACTATTAAATCGTGACGTTTGAAAATTAAAAGCATAGATAAAGTTTCCTGTGATTGTCGTATCGTGCAATAGTGCGGAGGCGCACTTAGATTTTGCTCATTTGTGATTTGAATGCAATTTTGTATAGTCGCCAGCACATCAAGTTACTATAAACTGTCAAATTTTCTCATTCGATTTTGAACTTAACGATCAACATTTTTTTAAATCGTTTGGAGAAATTTGGCAGTTTCTTAACTTGATGTGCTGGCGACTGTACATACATGTAATAGTAACGTTAGAAAAACTTAGTACTTATGAGCAATAATGCTACGTAATAGTTGCTTAGTGTTTCGTCTCTTTCTTTTATTATAACGAATAAAAAGGACGCAAGACAAACATTGGCGAGTAGGTAGAAGTTTTTCTTTATATTAGAATATAATGTACAATATTTTTACCTTTGAAAATTCAGTGAGATATCCCTAAAAACTGCCATTAGCATTTATTTTCCTCACGACACGGAATACGTACGGCATAACGGTATGTACTAAAATATAAAGACTAAAATATTTTTAGCTGAATTTAGAGTTATTACTAAATATAGTTAAAATGATCTGCGATTTTAATCATGTTTAAAGTTTAGATAAACAAGGTTTTTTATATAGTAACGCAGCTGTCCGCCCGATTGCCGAGTACGTGTGAACGGTCCACAAGCTACATTTGTGAGAGTGAAGTAGACCTATTAAAAGCTATATTTGTAGCCTTATCCATATTAATCTAATTTATTAAAATAATACTATTAATTATTATATTTGAATATTATAATTATTGATATGATAATATATTTATTGCAAATGGTACTTGTTTTATTGAGTTTACGCCTGAAATTACAATACTTAATAAAGTAATTAAAAGAATTTTACAGCCTTTCACAAAGTACAGTATTTTCATCTCACGAAGCGACGCGCGCTTTACTTGTGATAACCAAGTGTACAAACACGCTGTGAATGTGTGCGTGAAAACGAGTAGCGTCAGCACTTAGCACACACGCCCTCACACTTCTGACTTCGCTATTGTCTCGGACGGTACCGAGAGCTCTCCTACTCTTTCACACACATTCACAGCATCTTTGTACACTTGGTAACCACAAGTAAAACGCGCGTCGCTTTTTGACATAAAAATACTATATCCACTATCGGTAATATAGTCTCCGCAGTCTATCAGTGAAATACTACACAACACAGTAAAAAAGTTTTATTCTAATCATCTTATTAATATCTCGAACAATTCATGACTACTACAACACTTGTATGCGTTTCCGAGGAACCATAACACAGAATCGTTTACATTTTCAGTCTCCAATAATGTCTTTAATACATCGACCTTATTATTAGTCGCAAAATAATTTAAAAATATTCTAAAAACTTCTTGCGAGTCTAAATTTGCTAAGAACCTAAACAAGTAAACAATATTAGGGTTTTCATGAGATTTTTCAATACTTACGGAGAGGTAGCGTAATGCTTTTAGAACAAATTCCTCAGATAAGAAATGGTTTGTGAAGTGACTGTGGCAGGATAAGATGAAGAATAGTTGTGATGAAGCAGCAATCTTTAGAGATGGAAGTACCTGGAGGATTTTGTGAAGGTGCTCCGGTCTGGAATAGAAAATGTAATGGTTTTAGGATGAGGCTAAAAACTGGGATTAAGTCTTGGGAGAGCAATAAATTAATGTTCAACTATAGCCTGTTCCTATAGTATCTGATTAAAATGTTAAGAAATGGATCAGAAAACGTACCTGTTGATACCAATTTGTAGTTCCACTTACAAATTGAGTGCTTGATTTGAGTATTTGAATACCCGATATTATAATTTTAAATCACGCTAAAGATGTTTTTCATTTGACAATTGAGATTAATTTTATGCCCTCAATTATTGGCGATGATTTTTCAATTACAATAAATGAATGTTGTACTATTGGAACAGATCATATCGACGCCCCCAAGCAATAAGTCGGTAATCGCAAAACTCAAATTTTACAGGAAAAATGTTTTTCTGTTTTTGTTGAATATCTTTTTAACTAAGTAGTCGGACTATTGAGGTCATTGATACATCAAACGAAAGTTAGTTTTTTTGTGTAATTCAATTACGATGTCAAAATTAAATTATGTATGTAAACTTGTAATTTAAGAAAAAAAAAAAAATTGCAAAAATATTATAGGTAAAGGTGTTTTTCATGATATCTTTGTAAATATCACTAACAAAAATTTAAAATAAACTACTAAGATGTATCCCAACCTATAGGTGCCGAATTTTACATAACAATAAAAACTCCATAATAGCACATTACCGACTTATTGCTTGGGGGCATCGATATGTGTTCCTCATTCTCCATAGCTATAATTAGGTAAATAAAATTAATTGTGCCCACAGCACCGCACGTATAAACTTTCATCTATACTAATAATAAATCTTCAGATTTAAAACTCTTCAGAGTTTTTGTTTGTTTGTCGCTGAACGCGCTAATCTTTGGAACTACCAGTCCAAAAAATATTATTGTGTTTTATAGCCCAATTTTTGAGGAAGGCTATTTAACATCACGCTATAACCCTTAGTAGCCGAGCAAAAATAAAAATAAATGTCAGAAAGAACGCTAAGCAAAGACGAAGTAATAGCGCGGGCGATGCGATGCGACGCCGCGAGGTGGGGCGGGGGAACAAGAAATTTCACGCGGACGAAGTCGCGGGCTTATGCTTGCTTATATATTAGGTTGGGGAAAAAGTCTTTTCGCATTATAGTATTTATGAACTTGTAATAAAATCCCTTTGGCTTTACTATTTGTATCTGGCTGGTTTTGGTATCATTGAAAGTTTAAATAAAGAACATAATTCCAAATTCAAATTAGGAAAATGTGTGATTTTCATTTGTTTTTCGTACTGTCAAGATGAGTGAATCTAATGAAGAAATTCAATACATTTTAAAATTTTACTACAAACAAGGTAAAAATGCAACGAAAGCCGCGAAAAAAAATTGCGATGTTTATGGACCTAGTGCAGTATTTTCTGTGAGAGTAGCATCAATTTGGTTTAAGCGTTTTCAATCCGGAAATTTTGATGTCAAAGATGAACGTCGCTCTGGTCGCCCTATTACGGATAAAATGGATGCCATTTTTGAAAAAGTGGAGCAAGATCAGCATATCAGTAGTTACGACGTAGCTGAAGAACTGGGAATTGACCACAAAACAGTTTTGGCACATTTGAAAAAAACTGGGTACACAAAAAAGCTCGATATTTGGGTACCTCACGAACTCACTGAAAGAAACCTAATGAACCGTGTACTCATTTGTGATTCTTGATTACGACGTAATGAAACCGAAACGTTTTTTAAGAAGCTGATAACTGGTGATGAAAAGTGGATCACGTACGACAAGAACGTGCGAAAAAGGTCGTGGTCAAAGGCCGGTCAGGCTTCACAGACTGTGGCGAAACCCGGGTTAACAGGCAACAAGGTGATGCTGTGTGTATGGTGGGATTGGAAGGGCATTATTCATTATGAGCTGTTACCACCAGGCAGGACCATCGATTCTGAACTCTACTGCGAACAACTGATGAGATTAAAGCAAGAAGTTGAGATAAAGCGGCCGAAATTAATCAACAGAAGGGGTGTGGTTTTTCATCATGATAACGCTAGACCTCACACATCTTTAGCCACTCAGCAAAAATTGAGAATTTGACTGGGAGGTGTTAATGCATCCGCCGTATAGTCCTGACCTTGCACCTCCAGATTTCCACCTGTTTCGGTCTCTTCAGAATTCTTTAGGCAGTGTCAGGTTAACATCACGAGAGGACTGCCAAAACCACTTGTCGCGGTATTTTGATCAGAAGTCCCAAAATTTCTATAGCAATGGGATCATGTCCCTACCTACAAGATGGCAAAAAGTTATCGAACAAAATGGTACCTACATACTATAGTTAAATGTAAATAAACTATATTAAAAAATGTTTTGAATTTTCTTAAAAAATGCGAAGAAACTTTTTCCCCAACCTATTAATAATAAAACCTAACTAGAGCCCACACGTTCTACACATTGTCGTCTTTTATGAATAGGTACCTATGTAAAAATTAAGTACGGTAATACATACTTCAAATCATCCCGCAGCTGGTAAGCGAAGTGTACAAGGGCGTACAGCACGGAATCTCTTGTCTCTTCATTGTTGCCGAGTAGCAGGTCTATGAGCTTGGCTATGGCGCCCTGTGCCGTTAGCAGCTCACAGGCCTTTTGTCCTGAGCCTGCTAAGTTGCCTAGTGTCCAAGCACTGGTTACCTGGAAAATGGGAGGCTGGTATGATGAAGTTGCTTGATCATTTGGAAAGATATCTAGTGGGATTGGTCTAATCTACAGCATTGTTATCATCATTCTCTTGATAAAATATTAAAGATAAAACGTTTTGTTGAGGATGATATTCTCATAGCATGTATAATTCCTTTTTCTTTTTTTTGTATTCTATCACATTTTAAATTAAATTATATGAATTTTCTTTAAGTACGCTGTACTGGTATAGCGTCTTAATAATTGTTTGCTGCACCGGACGACGTCATAACGTCAACGCCGGCTGTCGCTGAAAACCAGCGCTGGGGCTCTGTCTTGCTTAGGGTCGCAGAATAATTCTGAGCGATAGCCGTTTTGCGTGGATGTGACGCATTTTTCCCATTTTTTTTTGTGTTTATGTTCTTTATTGCGTCATGTTTACGGCAAATAAACGTATTTTCTTTCTTTCTTTCTTTTCTTGCCCTTATCTCAATTTATTTAGGGTCGACGTCACATGTCGTATTCGTCATCTCGGTAGTGACCCCTTTCTACATATATCATCTTTCAAACAGTCAATCCATCATTTGTTTGGTCTTCTCCTACTCTTATAGCCATCGACATTCATACTCAAAACTTTCCTCACGATGTTTTTCTCATTCTTCCACATCACATGCCCATAAAATGACAAGTGATTTCCACACAACTTTTCAGTCACCGGTCCTTTTCAGACTCCTTCTTATAGGGTCTAGAGTTGATAGGTATGTGATATTATTATTACAAGTGAGTTGGTAGACTACTAAATTTGTAACATGTTGGGTTTGACTGTTTTAGAAAAATCAATTTACTATATTAAAAAAACTGTAGTTGGGTTTCTAAATATTTGTCTGTTTTGCTGATTGGTTGGCATTGACGCCAAAATGATGCCCTGTCAATTGGAACTTTTGAGAATTACATTGGTGTTTTAATGGGCGGTGTTGTCTTTTACAGATAACTTTTCGTTGGACTTTAGCAGAAATTATATAGAAAGTCTGTATGTATATTACACATAACACAGTCTGGAATCTGTCAGAGATAGCTTAATAAAGCAACCAGTTGTTTATCACAACCTTAGCCTAACATACTCACAGCCAACTCAGCACTCAGATTATCAAGAGCAGGAATGAGGTATGGTCCTGCTGCCTTTGACAGAAGAACACAAGCTTTAACTTCTCCAAGGGCCAGGTTACAAAAGCAACCTACGGCTGCACACTGTTTGTTCACTTCATGACCTGGAAAGTACACACAGATATTCTTATCCATACATCTATATGAGATAGATATGCAAAAGGAATGCAGTTTTGACTAGCTTGGATTGCTATTGTAATTGCAAATTAAAAGTAAATTACTCATTATGGAAGGTATCATGAATAAAGGCTTATTATTTTGCTTTTCAATTTAATTTTCTCAGGTTCTGCCTCACTGGTCCAGTGGCGCAAGCCCTACTGCTGAGCATGAGGTCCTGCGGGTTCGATTCTCAGGTCAGGCAAAGTGGGTTTTACTATTTTTCTATCTGGAATTTCTCAGTAGCAGCCTGGAGTCTGGATTTGTGCCTGGTTGATGGAAATAGCCTCGCCCCCTATTACATGCGATTTAAAGAACTGGCCAAATGTAAGTGTACTTTATGTACACCTCTGCCCAACTCTTCAGGGAAACAAGGCGTGATGATATATTTTCTCAGGTTAGTACCTGGTATTTTCAGAATCTCTTGGGTGTGAACCATAGTTATTATTAAAGGTATTATGATTGTGATGGACACGCAAGCTGTTGTATTTCTGTTGTAAAAGGTGCACCAAGTCCTCTGTGCACTATTAATATTTCTAAGCAGTTTAAAAAATATTGAATGCCATCAACATGCATTTCATTTTACCCAGTGCTTTTGTCAAAACAGTAAAGGTACATTTTTACAACATTTAGAAGTCAGATAGTTACTAAGTTTACCTGTCATCTCCCTCACCAACCCTCTGAGTGCACCATGAGTATGTAAGACCATTTCTATGTTGACCGCATCATCTATCAAGGCATTCTTCAAGGTATGAAGCTCTGGTGCATTGACTGCAGACTTTGATTTTAATTTCCTTGCTATTAGTGTTACAATATCTGAATTTGTGCTGAAAATGTGTATTTTCTTTAGTCACTAAAGGAACGTACAACACAATATTTACCTTTTCTATAAGTGTGAGGTCTGTGGGAAGTCACTCATGCAATGATGGAAACATTGGGTTGGCTTTAGTATCGTGCGGCACGCGGAGGGGGTTAAAAAGGGTTAAAGCTAGTAGGGTTTGGGTCCCCGATTGTAACGCTATCACTCTTATTACAAGGTAATGCATATTTTTCGAGAAATTAATGAAAAATGTTTCTAACCTCAAATCAGTTTTATAGCGAAAACGGAACGTTAAAATGGGCGATTGACAACTAAATCTGTTCCACATATTGTCTATGGTGCAAAATTACGTGAAAAGTTGGCAAAATGGAACGTAAAAAAAAAGATATTAATGTTATTGTGTCACTGTCATTGTTCATGTTCATTCCGTTCACAGAATACTTGAGTACTTACTTGGACTTGGGGCACCCCGAGTCGGATAGATTAGGTTAGAAGGGTATGGCGGGGTCGAATGAGCGAGCGAAGCGAGCGAATAGACCCCGCCATACCCTTCGTGGTTATTTTTTTTTAAACCACTCAGTAGTAGGAGCCCCGCGAAGCGGGGCTCCGTCGACCGCCCTTCCCTCGACTGCGCTACATTGAGCGCTTTTTATGCGACTATAAAATGTTTTGAGGTTAGGTTACATTTATTAGTTTTTCTCAAGAACGGTGTGTTGCCTTTACGTGAAAGTGGTGTCAGGGCAGACGGGCACCTCCTCATTTCCACTTCCAACCCAAATTTTAACCCTACTACGCCTTTTTAAGCGACTATAGTGTTTTGAGGTTAGGTTACATTTATCGGTTTTTTTCAGGAATGGTGCATTACCTTTTAATGGGAGTGGTACCAGGGGGCAAGAGGGGACCCCCCCTTTCCTCCCCCCCAACCCCCTCCCCCTACGCGTGCCGCACGATACTAAATTTTACCCGAAACATTTGCCAGGAAATAAGGTTAGTAGCAGGTCTATTGATCAGTAAGCGTAGGACGTAGGTAGGTAGCTATGAATCGTCAATTGCGTCGGCTCTAGTGCAACAAAATTTATTTTATTTGAAGTGATTTATTTCTCAAGAATATTCACAGTGCAGTATATCGAAGATATAGGTCGTCGGTGTATATCGTCAGACATAAGTTGAGAAAAAGAAGTACCTAATTAAAGTTTTAACGTTTCTTACCGCAAACTGATCATAGACCGCCGTACATCAGCTACTTCGTCACGATGCTTTCGTCTATTCAGCACTAAAAGGTTACGGCTGGTTTCTCTTATACTTTCTATAGGTTCTTCTTCCATTGTTACACGTAAAAAAGAAATATTTTGAACAATAAACTGAGTATTCTTACTACTACTAAACACAACACAGCGGCCTAAACAATAATGTATATCTCTAAGTAGTCTGTGACAATAATATACTGACACTGACATTAGTGACAGCAGCTAGCCAGCCACAGATGATGTAAGTGAACTCTGGAACCAAAGCTTTCTGAAGTAACGTCAGTAATTTAAAAAAAAACATTCAAAATTATATTGGTCCGAAAAAACGCTATTCCGATTTTCAATACTTCGAATAATTGGTTTCTGATACTGGTTCAATCAGTATAATATTCAGTTTCGCATATAAATTCAAAAAGTGACGTTTAATGGAGGTAAGATAAAAACGTTTACTTTGTTATTAATAGGTATTTGTGTTTTTTTTTTTGTTTTCTTCTCCATATACCTGCGTCAGGTACCATGTACTTTTATTGAATTCTTTGGGTTAGGTTAGGTTAGAACAATGGCCATTTGCCCTCTATATATTGTTGATGAATCACTTGGGTTGGGTTAGGTTAGAACTGTGATCATGAGCGTGCCGCGGTAGGTAGCGGCCGTCGAGCGCCAGATCCCCTCTATTATTGGTGAATAATTTGGATAAGGTTAAGTAAACCAGCCAGCTAAAGAAAATATTTTTGTTCGAAAGAAAATATTTCGTTTTTATTTCGGAATTCTAATTAATCGGTACTTTAATAATCGGAATTCATATTTTTGATGTATCGAATTATCATTAAGTCGGACTTTTTGTTATTCGATCTATTGAAACTCGGTATTTTGAGAATAGTAATTATAAACGATAGGAATATTGAAATTTTGGAATAATAAGAAAAATAACAATTAGGTATGTACAGTGGCAAAAAACGAAAATACGGAACCAAAGACGGTATTCCAAAATTAAAGAATTTAAAAAAAAAGTATTTTTTTTTTGAAGTCGGTTGTTTTTTTTATATTTTTATTTTTCACTTTTTAGTTGTGGTACACACACCAATTCGTTTATCACAACAGTGATAGGAAATCTTATAACATCATGAACATACACCGAGTGGATTAAATACCAGCAAAATTAAATTAATTAATAAACATAAAAATACCTTTAATTTTAAAGACGGTGTGTCTTTGGTTCCGTATTTTCGTTTTTTGCCTTTGACTTCCAAAATTAAAGTTATTTTTAATTTTATTGTGTTATTTTTTTGAAGTCTGTTGTTTTTTTTTTTTTGTAAAAAGTTTTTTAAGAATATTTAGAGGTATGAGGAACAGGGTGTAAAGTTCACTCATACTCTATAGTAAAGGGAAGATCCTCCGACCGGATGAGTATTGTGTCTGGTGGGCAACTGCCCAACGGTCGATGTCGGGATGTTGTATTATGCTAGTTGCGCGGTAAACTCTGATAGCGCGATGTAGGATTTGTGACGTCAGGTCTATGATGTGTAGTTCGCATGTGGCGTTGTTGATACCGCCACAAATTTATAGCCAGACTGCATCTCATGACAATTCCAATAAGCCCAAACACGGCTAGGATACATTGTTTTATTATGAAGTTCCGTTGCCTACCTTCCGGCTTCATCATCAGATCAGTTTGATGAGCAAGTATTTAAATTGGGTTCGTCATAGTCGCTTAACTATTTTAATCAAGAAATCTTAGTGAAAAACATATTGACGAGTTCCGGTGGCCATCTGTGGACTTCTTCATCAGTTCCGGTTCACCAAATGATATTTTCAGAATGCAAATGCTTGATTTGTTGATGAAAATACAAAAATCGGTTCTTAAACGACGGAGTTCCGAGGTAAAAAATAAATAAAAATAAAATACAACCGAATTGAGAACCTCCTCCTTTTTGTGAATTCGGTTAAAAATAGGATGAATGATAAATCGGAGTTGTTATATTAAGAATTTTGAATCATTCGGAATTATGAAAAACGGTATTTTGAAATTCGTATTTGTGACTGACGGAATAAAGTTTTTCATATTTATGTAGTGTACCCGTTACACGTCACGTCACGTTAACTTATTTAAGTCTCTAAGGCAATGCGCTGACTCCATAACATAAAAAATGGCGTATCTTGCACTTTGCTAGTCTGTCATCAGTTATTGCATTCCGGTTTGGGGTGGCACCGCTAAGACTAGACTGCTTGGACTGGAACGCGCCCATGGAGATCTGTGCTCAAGGTGATGCTCGGCAAGCCGTATAGATTTCCGACAAGAGAATTGTACGAGGAATGTAGGGTACTTACTGTGCGGCAGCTCTTTGTGCTCAATGCCACCCTCAGGAAGCATAATCAGGTCCCTCCACTAGATCCAACCACTCGTAAAGCCAAATGTGCATGCCCATCTGTTTCTCACAAAACAGCTCTCGCTAGCCGCCAGCTTTATGTAATAAGCTCTCTCATTTATAGAAGGGTCAACAAACATATCCAATTAAATAAATTAAACAAACACGAAGTCAAAACCAAATTACTAAACTAGCTATATAATCAGGACTATTCCCGTACAGAAGACCTTATTTATAAAATAATATAGGCACGTAATAATAATCATTATTATTCTACAAAAACGGATACAAATATTCTTACAAAATCACACCAACACACCGGTGTGTTTTGTGGGTGTAGTCGTGTAGACTACACCCACAAAACACACCCTCCCCTCTCATACATCACACCACATCCCACTCACACAGCCATCCCCCCCTTTTACACACATACTCATTCATAATCAATTATAGTTAAATCAGGTCACTAGGGGTTTATTAACACACATAAATAAAGGTTTCTTTTGTATACGAAGTTACAGTAGAACACTGACTCCTAGGTCACAGGGTACCCCTAGTTTAGGAGGCAGGGTTTTTCACTATTTGTGCAGCCTTTTCCCAAAATCCAATGTAACGTGTGAAATGTTTTGGTGTTGTCATGCAAAGGTATTTTGTGCCAATAAACTTAATTTTTATTTTTATAGATCCTTCAAAACTAGATTAGGGCTGGTAGAAGAAGCGCCTTGTTTACTTCACAGAAACCTTATAGTTAAAAGAACTTGTACAAAAATGCGTTTATCTCAGAACGTATAGAAAAGCATAATAAGCTCAATAACAAACTCGTATCTCCTGAGATTTGGTTCGCGTCATCAATATCGCCGACTAATCACACGGATTGATGAATTAGACGAGATTTGGCTCTGGGCCCGACATCATCCAGTTATTTTGAGCCCTAACGCCCTGACATTTCAAGGGCTACGGAGCTCCACCTGGCTTGGATGTAAGTATTACCGACGAATAGGGCTTTTCACTTACCATTAATCAATTTAGTGGGGAAATTCGCTTAATCGTGGGTAATCATCATTGTGATAAACCTTCGTTTGGGTTTTATTTTGGTATTGCTATCAGTAACAATTGCCTACTTACGTTTATTTACGGATCCATAGTTATATCTCGATTGTTTAATGAAGGATTGAAGGTAGGTCGTTATATGAGGAAGTTTGGTTAAGATTCACTGACCACTGGTTGCGTTAGGCGTACCTACATAAGCATTGTCACTTTTGTAGGTTCTTTCAATGTTAAGCCCCTCTTTGCATCATGATTCCGGAAGACTTTTAAATGCTCCTCTGGTTGGACACGTCGTAGGTAGGTGTTTATTACATCTCGACGAGAAGACACTCCTAATAGAGTAGGTAATTAATAAAACAATGCTATTGTCAAAACTTATCTTTTATGTTACAATATTTTATGGAATTCTCTTGCAGGTGTCCATATTATTAGAATCTAGGCGTTGTACGGATTTTGCGGTGTTTTACACCTACGTACGTCTTTGCGGTACTTTGCTTTGTATCTTATAAATATATTATTTTCTATTTTGTGAATGTGAGAACGTTGTAGGCTTAGTAGACCGTAAATTTGTTCTCAATTTTATATCTTGTTATGTACCTGGTACTTGTTGAAAGGCCTACACTGTCCTCCCATACCTACCTATTAACACTGTTACCTATTTGAAAATATTTTAACAGCCAATTATTTCTAAAAGAGTAACCGTGGAGTTTCTTGCCGGCTCTTCTCCATAAGAAACGATCAATTGTAACCGTGCATCTAGCTTTTGACGTTTCGTAAGTGCCCATGTAGGCTTATGCGTATTTTTTTTTTGGTATGTAATCTGGATATTTAAGTAAATATTAGCTGTGCATATAACTGTTCCGAATAGCTAGACCAAAAGCAAAGTTTAAGTATTACTGGATAAACAGTTGGCTGGAGCCTTCTTTGTCTCTTAGGTACCATGGTACCTATTCATTATGTTGAATTTAATCAAAATCTAATCAGGAATCAAACCGTAAGGATTTTACAAATAGATTGAGACTCATTTTTACATTCCTAAATCAGTACAAAACAATAATCACGGCTCTGGCGTTCTAACCAATCTAAGTTCTTTGGTTAAAGTAGAATAGAATCCAGGAACAACACAGAACTCGGAAGTACGGACATATTCATTAACAGAATCAGTGAGGATAGTCTGCAGGTCAGTCTGGTCTCCGAGGCTGTTGATCTTCTCGTAGATATGCTCCAAAAGGCATTGGACTCTGAAAGATAGATTACAGTACAGTTCTGTTAGGTACAAAATAAATATTACAAAGAAACGAAACAAAGTTCTAACGAATATTGTCGGTAGAAGGGACAGACGATGGGGCCGAAAAGTCCTTTGGTGGAAACCTTGTAACGGAAACCGTAGCGTAGGTCGATTGTAAGGTCCACAATCATGATGCACCGACGACCTGGTGCAGTGCAGGTCGTAGAAATTCACAGGCGCGGAGGAAGTAGCAATCCTTGTGCCGAGGAGGCTGGCAAAAAGTGATGCTTAAATGTTTTGTAAGAAAAAATATACACCTAATTGCCAAAATCCATGTCACCATAATGTTGGCCGGTGCTAACTTACTCCGTTAATATGTATTTTACAGGAAAAAAAAATGCGACCACTGAGGGATCGAGCATATAAGATAATACTGATATGAATGAATATAAAGTAGGTAAGGTCCCGAGCATACTTGGATCGTCTGCCACGCGCATCTGGAGATGAGACAATGGGGACTGCTAACCGGAACTCCAGGTTGTCCTGAGGAAATGTCGACCAAACTCGAGCCCGAGGAATCACGTAAAAGTCTTCAGTCTGAGAACATAAATATTATTATCATTATGATTCAGTAGAATATAATGTAAGTTTCTTTGTATCCAACAGTATTATTTACATACATATTCATGAATCATAATTTATTATGTAGTAGACCAATGTTTGACCAATCAATTACATACATACAACTACTACCCTTCAACATTATCTTGATAGAAGCAGTGACTATGATTAAGTAGCATAATAGGTACCTACTTAACTAAAATTAGTCACACGTAAAATATAGGTAAACGATGTAGTACTGGGTAGAAAAATAAAAAGGCCATCATGCCTTTGATTATTTTCGCGATCACAAAGATTCATGTTCAACTGGGATTTTTATTACGTTACCAGCTTCGACTGTGTTTACCTGCACAATAAAGATTTTCGGCTTGTCCTGCAACGTAGGGGGCGTGAGATCCGACATGTATCGCATAACTCCGTGTTCACTGTTGGGAGTGTGACTTGACTCCACTATACCATCTCTGGTCTTCGCTAGCATCATGACTGCCACGCAACCGTAGTCCGAAAAGTCTCGATGGAAGACTGGAAAATAGAGGTAATCCTGTAGTGATGCTTGATGTTGCAAGTGGGCTTGTCTGCAAAGGCTTCGAGACGGGATTGCTCTTTCCTAAAGTAATTTTTGGATTAATTCCAGGAAGTATGTAGGTGTAAGCACCGGACTTTAAATGTCTTTTTAAAATTAGGTGGTTAATAAGCAAAGTGTGTAGGTATTTGTGATAGCTGTTCACCAAAGGATTATAAAAACAAAAATATGGGTAGCAGCGTTCTTTTGTTTCGTCTGTGGTAACACCTTGACTTTGACCTGGCCTAGCGTAGTACAGTTATAATGGAATAAGAGGTCAGCAACAGCAGCAGCTTATTGGCAGCTTGTTGGTTTTGTTACCACTGACGTGCAGCCTATTGTACGAGTACATACGGCTACATACCAAGCTATACATTTCCAGAAGCTGACCTCTCAATGTACGGAAATCTTATATGTACAATGCGAGATTACCATAAACTGAAAATGTAGAGCTTGATATGTAGCCGTGTGTACTCGGTAGGTAATCTATCAATGATGATGGCATTTCCCGAAATGAATATTGTAACAATAATATTGTGAAGCCCGTGTTAAACTAAGCTATAAGTCAGTATGAATTAACATAAAAAACTTACATCTTTCACAAGTACTAGCAATTTCTTCATCAGTCAAGTTCCTATAAACATTGACTTCAAAGCGGAATTTTTCAAAGGTACGTTTGAATTTTACGCTCATGTCATCAGTTTGAGGTGGAGCATCTTCTTCGCCGTGTTCGAAGGCAACATCTGACGCATTGCCTTCAAAAATTAGCATAGCGTTCTTGCTGTATCTGTAATTAGTTTAAATAACTATTTATTCAATTTTGATTCTTGAAAATGATGATAATGATTGTAATAAAAGCAGATTATGAATAACAAGTCTCATTAAGGAGATGTAGGTCATTCTGTTTTAAAATATTTGTTTTTGCAGACAGGAATATTGTTATTACAATCGATGGAACGCCTTCCATAGTCTATATTACCTATGTTTTCTAACTACGTATTGGAATGGAAGACTTTACGCGTAAGAGCTGTGGTGGCCCAATGGTAGTCGCGACTTACGAATTCTAGGTCGTAGGTTTGAACCCTGACAGGCGCTTTACTTTGTGTAAATTATTTCATCATCACTGCTCTCAAAACGGTGAAGGAAAACATCGTAAAAAACTAAAAATTTGAAGCCATTGTGACATCTACCAACCCGCACTGGGCTCGCGTGCTGGATTACGGCCCACTCTCTCTCACAGAGAGGTCTGTGTCCCAGCAGTGGAACTATGGGCTGATAGTGTAACGTGTCAGTAGATGATGAAATATGCAAACGGATCTATGCACAATATTTATAGGCACAACCTCAAACATTTTTCTCACAACATCGATACAGACAAATAGTCCTATCTTCAGTGTTACATTATTTTATTATTACTATGTCCCCACCTGTCTAATTCATAAGAGAATCGTGCTCTTGTAGATACCCTCAACGGATCCACTTCCTCTGAATCCTCACTAGTAGATGGTACACTCCTTACACAAACATCTTCAGGATTTTCAGGTTCTTTAGGCTTGTCCTCACCCTTTTGATAATCAGCTTTATTATATGGCAGAGCACATACTACAACGCTGTCTTCGATATTATATTTGACTTCAATTTCTTGCATTTTGGGCCCCATGTTGGTTGCCGTCACAATTTCGACTGACTCACAGAATATTACAATGGGTTATCTTATCGTAACTTATCGATGCGCGTGCGTCAGTGATTTGATTACAGCAGTAATACGCCAATCACTGTGTTTGTTCAAAATTCTTGAATATGTTTTCAGGTTGTGTTGAGATAACTATATAGATACCTAATGCAAATGTTTTCATCATTAGCCTTTCTTGAATTTCTTTTTTCTGAAGTTGGCAGGATTTTAAATTGAATATTAGATACTGGCAAACTGGTTTTATTCTTTTCTCTATAATGTTTATTTATTATTTATTTATTTATCTACTTACATCTACCATTGCAGGACGTTTGGAAGATTATGAAATCTTTGGTATTTAGAAGAAATCTTCTAAATATGTAACATTAAATCGCCCGCGTGGATGTCGGTTATCGCATAAAAAAGTAGCCTATCTCCTTCTCCATATCCCAGGTTATATCTCTGTTGGGTGGTAGGGTGTCGATACCATTAACTATGTCCCTTCTAGTTAAAGTCAGACTGTTTCGAAAGAACTACCTACATACAGTAGTCTGCTCATTCATTTGTGTATGTTTTATTTTATGATCAAGCTCATTAAAGTGCAGGTTATGACTATTGTATGTTTTGAGCGGTTATTTAACAATCATCCAAAACCTGTTCCTAATCTATCAGAATATATCAAAACATTACGTTTACTTGTTCCCAGCTATAAACGTCATGCGGGAACATTCATCTGGCAGAGCTATACCAGATTGGCTATACCGGATCCGGTATAGCCAACAACGGTTCGCGGCGGCGACAATTCCGCTGTAACAGCCTGGCCATGGCATTGCGCGGCGGGGGCAGCGGCAGCGGTTTTCCTAATTCATTGCGTGTGATCCCAACTAGCCACAGTGCGTTGCGCGTCTCGACTGCGCAACAAACAGAAAAAACGCTTGTCGCGCCGCAATTCGCGACATGTCGTGGCCAGGCCGTAACACCCGCTGATCTTTGTTCGTCGTGTCCACAAACTATTAAAAAAAAAACCTATCAATATTAATGTATGATCATCATATTTTTATCGTCATAATTATTAAAATTATTAACCCTTGTTGCGAAAATGTATCTTTTTTTTGTAAATAGGAGTCAAGGGTTAAAAAAAAACTGCTAATGTAAGTTGGTTGACTATTACTCGTTATCTTGTAAAGTATACTTTTCTGTGATAGTTTTTTAACTTCGTTAATATATGTATACTACTGCAGTAAATGTTTTCACATATCCAAAATCAACCATTTAGCTGGCCGGGAGGTACACTTGACTCTAACAAAAATTAGAACTCATTTCGCAAACGGATCCCTGAATTAAAAAATGGTTTTCACAAACCCGCAATATTTTTGAATGGCCTATGGCCAACGATACCCCACACTATGGGATAGGCGAGAAAATAAATATTATCCCCGCTTTACGTATAAGGCAGGTAACCTAAAAAAATATATATTTATTTTTGCATGGATGTGACGCATATTTTCCCCCAACTTGTTTTTTTGTGTTTGTGCTCTTTTTTTTGCGTCATGTTTACCGCAAATAAACGTTTTTTCTTTCTTTCTTTTCATGCTATTTTACCACGTTATTGGCGTCATTAATATGTACATTACAGCTTTCTAGTACTAGTACTTTTGTATTGATACCTCTCTAATGTACCTATATTGTGGTGAGATAATAGAAATAATCGTTTACGATTATCTTATCTTATCTTACTAAGGCCCGTATTATAGAACGTCACGTTCTATAATACGGGACTAAGGCCCGTATTACAGAACGTCACTCAATACTCAAGCATTACTTAAAACTCGTTTAAAGCCATTTGAATGGTTGAAACTAGTTTTAAGTAATGCTTGAGTCTTGAGTAAGGTTCTGTAATACGGGCCTAAGTCCCGTATTACAGAACGTCACTCAATACTCAAGCATTACTTAAAACTAGTTTCAACCAATCAAATGGCTTGAATCTAGTCTCAAGTAACGCTTGAGTATTGAGTGACGTTCTATAATACGGGCCTAAGAGTCTCTAGTCTGAGCTAAGCCGTAGCCGTCACTTAGTGTTTTTTTGTTTTAGCTTGATTTCTCCATTTTTACGGCCGCGCGGATGGCCGTAAAAACGTGTTTGATTCCCGGTTTAAACAGGCGATTATTTAGAACTCTTTGAATGCAGTTCGTATTGTTATTAAAATAAAAATGAAGTTTTCATTCAGTATTTTTTTCTATCTACAGTATTTACTTTCCCTCCATGTGGCAAAGTCGTGGGACGTGCTGTAAGTATAATAATTGGATTCTATACCAGAGCTATGAATAAACCTGTATCTCAAGTATCTCACTGAAGGTATACCTTTACATAAATAATATCTAAGATTCTTTAATGAAACACCTAGTAAATTTACTTATATAACTATAAATTTATGATTTTATTTAATTGAAAATTGTTTGCTTAGTCAAAAACTTTTCTGTATAATCGTATCTAAAGCCGAATTTACATTACGAAACTAGTTGCGCAAACTTAGTCATTGATTATTTTACGCGCAAATAATTATATATTTATACGTACACTAGCTTTTGCCCGTGGCTCCGCCCGCGTGGATGTCGGTTATCGCGTAAAAAAGTAGCCTATGTCCTTCTCCATACCCCAGGCTATATCTCTGCTAAATTTCATGACGATCGGTTCAGCGGTTTAGGCGTGAAAACGTAACATACAGACAGACAGACAAACAGACAGACAGATAGACAGACAGACAGAGTTACTTTCACATTTATAATATTATAGTATGGCTTATGAAACTAGTTGCGCAAATTTTGCACATTAAAGCTTAATATTACGCAAACGGGTCCCAGAATCGAAAAATCCAACGATACCCCATAACATGGGATAGACGAGAAAAAAAATATCATATCCACTTTACGTGTACGGGAGGTACCCTAAAAATATATTTCCAGATTTAATTTTACCACTTTATCGGCGTGATTAATGCCCAATACCCATGCCAAATTTACAGCTTTCTTGTACTTAGTCTCTGAGCTAAGCCGCGGACAGACAGACAGACCGACGGACATGACGAAACTATAAGGGTTCCTTGTTGATTACGGAACACGAAAAAGGACTTACAGATATACTACGCGACCTCAATAAAATCTATAGAATTGATGTATCATCCTCAGCTATTTTCTTTGCAAGGTATTTCTGATCGCCTGTTTTGTTTGCTTGATTTTTTAAATCGCAAGCATGTTGCACGATGTGACGGCTCAGCATTATTAGTGCTCTCATTCGACGGAAGACCACAATTTCCTCACGTAGGTAGGCAGCCTCTCGACAGATCTTTGCAGCTTGTCCGTACTGATGACATTTAAGCACCAGTGTGAAGCCCTTACTGGGCAGGATGTCCAATTAATGAACACTCGATTCGGTTGGGTACTAGTAAGTTTCAAGCCGCATTTACACATTCGCGTGAGTGATGAGGCAAGCGACGAGTCGAGGCACGAGGACGAATATGTGAACGGTGGTTCGTCATTTGTCTCGTGCATGTTTCTCGTCGCTGCTCGTGACGCTCGCATTATTAGCGGTTTTTTGGACACGACTCAAAGGGAAGAGTGGCGTGACGAACTAGTGTTTACACATTCGCTTTCTAGTTCATTTCGTAGCAAAGGGCCTATCAAGCAACATAGCAAAATATACTGGACCAACAATAAAGTTATGATGTTTTCAGAGCTTTACCAAAGTCAGTCTAGCTCTAAATAGTTATATCGACTGCAAATGCAGTGCAAAAGCCGCTAGAGCGATGACGTCGTCCATTCCGTCAAGCTAAAGTAGAAATCAATAGACGCGAATGTGTAAACGGTCACTCGTGTAGCCACACGAATATCTCGCCAAACAATTCGTTGAATGGCGAGGCGAATCACGACACGCATGTGTAAATGCGGCATAAAAGTGCCACAGTTCTCAGTCTGTGGTCCTCCCCGACCCTTAACTGTAAGTGAAGCGCCAGCACGCGCTTTAGCTGAGCAACATTTAGTCCAAACTCCTCATGATAATAATCAAAACACTGATTTTATCCAGCCACCGACGGTTCCTTGCCACCCTCCTCCCTCCGACTCTGCCCTAAGCCGAGGTCCGTACCCCGCAGGGGGTGCCCTTAGCGAGCAGACGGAATTTAGAATTTAGCTTATAAGTATGCCCTGGCTGGAGGCCTTAAAATCCGTTAGGAGCTTAAGGCACCACAGGATAGTCCGGTTAAAGAGTCTGAGCCCCTCGTGGTTACACTCTGAGTTGCCATTTCAAAACAAACAAACAGTCTGTGGTTATATTTTTTTTAACGCCGCCTGGTGATTCATCTTGTTTTTCTCTTGATATTTTGGCACTAAACTATGTATGTAGAAGATGTTTATTAAAACGCTTGGTTAAAGAAATCTTACTCGTTTGTTCATTTAAAACACCTGCCTTCATAGTCTTTGGTCTCCGTACTAATAATAACACTGCCCTTTTTTGTTTTTCACAATCCTGTAACGTGCAATTTCATTTGTTCAGGGCATATAATTTTTTACCATGTTTTTTGCATTTTAAATACCTTTTTTTTTGGCCGCATTACCTAAGTAGGTATTTTAAAGGTAAAAAAGTATAGGTACTAAATTAGTTTGCGGATTAAGGTATTTAGATATTTGAGGATTGCTGGCAGAGCTACTAGGTGTGTTACTTCAAGGGCTGTTTTTAATAATTTTCATACTTAATTTTATTGTTAAATGTTTCTCACAGTTATTTGTTATGCAATAAATTAAATCACAAACTTAGCAGAAAAATTCGCGATTCGTTTTCTAGGATACACATCACTCGGAAATATTTTAACGTAATCTAATAAGTAGGTAAATAATATTGCTTAGACACACGTCAGTTCTACTTGAGTACCAGTAGAGGTATGAATAGAATATACCACCACCAAACACAACTGCAGTGAGCGGTGCACATTGCTCTGTTCTGGAGTGGAAACCGCGTACTAGAGAGATTTTGTAGGCTTCCCACAAGGTGGACCGATGACCTGGTGAAGCTTACGAGAATCCGCTGGATGCGAGAAGCTCAGGGCCGGTTAAATGGTGACCTTGATTACTCCCTCGACACCCCCGAATTTTCCTGGTGACTGCACAGTTGGTCTAGCGGTTGCAAGCTTTACTGCTGAGCATGAGGTCCTGAGTTCGATTCCCAGGTCGTGCAAAAGGTTATTGGGTTTTCCCATTAGGAATTTCTCAGTAGCAGCTCGGAGTCTGGATTTGTGCTCGGTTGATAGCACTAGGCTCGCCCCCTATTACATGGGACTTATAATATTACAGGCGAAATGTGGGTGGTAGGTACTATAGGTACACCTCTGCCTAAACAAACGGGGAAAGAAGGCGTGATGATATGCCGCAGACCTTGATGATGAGTATGGTACTGTGTTTGCACTGCACAATGAGTATGAGTATGAGCATGATGAGCATTGTTTCCTATCGATATTGCTGTGCTTCGCTGGACGCCATAGTTTCAGTTCCAGCCGAATCGGGATCACTGGATCATTGAAAACTATGTTCATGTGTTGAATTTTCAGAAAGTATCTACCTACCTAATTACCTACTAGTAGGTACAGTCCGCTGCAGATAAATCTCACCCCCTAGCAATGAATAAATACATTGCTCGGGGGTGAGATTTCTCTTCAGCTGACTGTACCAAAAAATTCAAATTAAATTAGCTAGCGAAACTTCATAGACGTGATAGGTATCGATAACTAAAATCTAAACACGATAAAACCAAAAAATATTAGATAAAAAATGGGATCAACGACCGCTGGTAAGTGTAGTAACTTGAAGTATGAATTGGGAATATCAGTTTTTTTTTGTTCATACGTATATCGATACACATTACTTCTGTGAAGTTTAAATAAAGAAAACTGGCTTTTAAAACTAATATTTCAACTGACCACACTGCAAACGGTCATAGACACAATAAAAAAAATTGTTTTGAATAATTTTTGTTCTATTTATCATGTTTACATAATTATTGATACCACAGCAGCGGAGTTTCGCTAGCAAATTTAATTTGAGCCTGTGGTATTTAGTTAGAATATTTTGTTGTTATTTACCTACCTAACCACTAGGGCGAGGTTTCCCTATCAATAGATAGGGAAACCTCGCCCTAGTGGTTACTCTGAATGGATATTGCCCCCCTCAGAATTGCCACTACTGTAGGCACAACACTTCTCTCATCAGAATTGTCTTCATTTTTCGCTTCCTCTTCAGATTTTTGATAATTCGCCTTATCCGTTTAGGATCAGTTGGTGGCATGGTTGACACTGTGGGTTAACACAATTGAACTAAACACAGAGGAGGAAAATAATAGTTTTATCTCTTTGATGCATGTGCGTTACTGTTTACAGAAATAATAGGTAATACGCCGTATAGTGTTGGGTACTTTCCAATTTGTTTAATTCGGGTCATAATAAAATCAGTTTAAGCGATTTTTAAATCCTTATGGGCCCATAAGTATTGCTTCTAACTGAAAAGCTTGTCGGGAATGGCGTGCTCTTCTGCCAGATTCTTCGTTATTTTGCTAACTAGGGGGAAAGTTAGGAAAAGAACGAAGAATCTGGCAGAAGAGCACGGATGTCTGAAACATTAGTAGGTAATTGAATAGGTACTCTGTCCTCGGTCTATTTCGATGACGTTATATTACTGATCTAGTGTTTATTGTACCTTTATGGAGGTTACTGTTAATCTTAGGTAATCCTTGTGATCAAAGAGTTTTTTAGTAAGGACAAAATAAACAAAAACAGATAAGTAACATCAAACTGTTTATTTCCGTAAATACGCTCTTAATATTTACGTTCTTATTTCTCTTAAAACTGTAATATAATATGCACAGGAAGAGCAAGACAGTAGCGACAATATTATACAAATACATTTTATTTAAAAACACTTTTAAGCTGATTTGCCCAACTAGATTGTTGTATTGAAAAATGTATGATATGTATTTTATAAGTCATATTGCAGAGATGCAATAACTCTGCAATTCCACTTAATGAAACAAATGACATTAATAACAACATAGAATATAACAACAAACGTAACACGACAATTATGACAAATTGTTAATTAATAACATGTAAGTAAGTAGAAATGCAGAGTTTCTTGCAAAGATTAAATTCAGTTGACAATTAGAAAATTTAAAAATATTTACACTAAATACTTTTGTCTCTACTGTCCTGGCTCAAGGCTCTACTCTGCACATATTATAATTATACTTATGTCATAACTTAACAATAGGTATTGAATATATAAAATGATAAGCTTAACATTAAATACATTTACGAGTATATACAGTAAACATCACTATTCGTCTTTGTCATTATATTTACATTCACTATTTACAGGACTAGATTAAGAAAGTCATAATTAACTATTTATTTACATACCCAATATGATAGCGCGTATCTTTTTATGTACAACCAAAGCTTTCTACTAAAGTTTTATATATTTTACAAATTGATTAGACTACAACAGGCTTCCTTTCCCTATATTTGCATGAGCAACTTTTCTTTTTAAAACTAACATTGTTATTTTTGTGTGAGTAGTCGAGGAGTGATCGGGAGGAATGTCTTTGCTATAAGGTGTCAGCTTTATCATTGGTTACTGACGTGCTGCTGGACTTTTCCTGAGTGTTCATTGGATTAACGTTGTTGCATTGCGTGTTGACGCCTTCTTTTGGTTGGTCGTCATGGTTCTTGTCTCCGTCGCCTATTGGTTGGATCGTTTGGCCGTTGAGGTATTTGAAGTCGGCGGGGTCGGTTTGGGTCTCTTTGTCAGCGGTTGGTGCTTCTGAAATTGGAAAATTAATTTGATTACTATGCTGTAGTCAGTACATGTTCAGTCTGTAATCGCTGTGTCTTCTAATTGTAGTCCGTCTGTGGTCAGCTTAAGATCAGTTAGTACTTAGTTTGTTGTAAACTGACTATTGGCAAACTGTAGACTTTACAGTTAGCCTATGGTCAGTCTGTAGTCCTTCTATAGTCAGCCTATTCAAATCTACACTATTTACCACAAATTCTCTATTGTGTTGACTAATGATCTGTGTGTCCACGAAGTAAATATCCAGTGCATGTGCCATTTATATTGTTTGTTCTGCTATTGAAAAGTATGAGCTAATAGTTCACTTTTGACGGGCGGCTGCGGCAGCAGAGGCGCGGGCGGCGGCTTGCGGCTGTAGCGCACCGGCATGATGCTCTGCCGCACGTTGCGCTCCGGCCGGATGAGGATTATGTATAGCTGGGAGCAAAGGACAAGCTCATTAACATTCATGTGGTTATAAAAACGGTCTTCAAGTAATTTAACGAATCGTTCTGATGATGCAAGTTTATAGTGAGACATTTTAAACTCTGATTCACTAAGTGGGAACTTGTATTAGCTTACAAACAGGCTATGCTGTTTTAATTGTAAGCTTGCGGTAGTAGTGGTCATAATAGTATATTTTGTATCGAGGTACTAAACGAAGCCATAATATACCAGAGGTGGTTTGACTCCCGAGCGTGCGAGGGAGTCAATGAAACCGAGGGTATATTAAGTTGGCGTTTAGTCTCGAGGTGCAAACTGTACTTTTCACTTTGAGTGCGAGAAAAATAGTCAATTTAGTACAAAAACATTTAATAAATATTATTTCTCCAGTCCATAAAACTTTCATAATTCCTGCTCAGTCACGAGATAATATTTTTTCAAAGGAGTGGCGCTGGTGGACCGGTGTACGCTCTCCTAATAATGGGGACTTATAATTTTGTTTGCTGTATTACTGTCCGCAGTTACATTTAGTTCTCTTGTGTTGTTCTCATCAACATCTTCCTGCCCTTGTCCCACGTTGGTTGGGGTCGGCAACACGTTTTCTTTTCCATTCTTTATCTCCTGCTTTTCTTATCATTATTGACATTATATATCTACAACTCTAATTTCAACTTTTTATTTAGTGGCTTTTGTGGACATAATATTTATTCAGATTTGTAATGGCAATCATGTCATTTGGTTTAAATAGGTTTTTATTATTGTATATCTTTTATATAGATTCTTTTCTATTTTGTGAATGTGTGAACGTTGTAGACCTAGTAGACTGTATAATTGTTGACTATTTTATATTTTGTCAAGTAGGTACCTGGTTCTTGTTGAAAGGCCTACACTGTCCTCCTATACCTATTAACACTGTTATTTGAAAATATTTTAACGCCAATTATTTTTAAGAGTAATCGTTGAATTTCTTGCCGGCTCATCTCCATAGGAAACGAACAATTGGAACAGTGCACCTAGTTTTTGACGTTTCACAAGTGCGTATGTAGGTTTATGTTCCCTTTTATTTCTCTTGTAATCGTGTAAAAATAATAATTTCCCATAATATCAATCAATCAATCATTTATTTTGTTAAACATAGGTATGGTTACAGATAATTTACTGTATAAAATATGTGCATTATGTTTTTCCAATATATGGCGTACAAAATTAACATAAATAAGCAATTACAATTAAGGTAACATGTCAATAGATTACATTCAAAATAAAATAAAAATTCAATTAAAAATATGTCAAAAATGTAATAGTGTAATAAGTATGTATGTATATATTATTTTGTGTAATATGTGTAATAGGAACGAACAACGAAAGCAAATCAATACAGCTGTGTGGTATTTCAGTTAATAAATAAAACCAGAACTAACACAAAGCCGCTAAAG
The DNA here is from genome assembly GCA_947523025.1 of Dryobota labecula. NCBI lineage: Eukaryota > Metazoa > Arthropoda > Insecta > Lepidoptera > Noctuidae > Dryobota > Dryobota labecula. The sequence continues at coordinate 24,336,373 of OX383296.1, forward strand.
CTAATAATATTTTAGGTTACGTTTACCGCTGAACCACAAATTCATTTCAGCTACACAAAACCGAACGCTCTCATAAAAAATAAATTCTCTAAATTCTATTCACATTTTTCATATACGAACATTTTTCACGAATAACCGCAATGTTATTCAAAATTCTCTTTACCTTTTCATTTGATTAACAGAGAATATTGGGAAAAAAATAGTTTGCCTGAAGCGTCAAGTGGAGCTGGTATAAAAGGGATCCTCCACATTTTAATGACTGGCTGAATTTATTTAAAAGAGGGCAGTTCCACCATTTTGTTTTTTTATTGGGGAGTAAATTGTGATTGTGTCCGTATTTCAGCTTCGACCCTTAACATATCTCGTGGCTACTGGCCCGATACTGATCTCCGTTCAATGGTCCGTAAAGAGGCTGCTAACATATTAACTTGACTGTCCTTTTTCGTATTGTGCTATGTATTTGTTTGTTTGTGAAACTGCAAATTAAATGAGTTGCATCGTGTTTTGTTTTCGAATCGTCTATGGGCTTTACAAATAAATACGGAATAAAGTTATGACAAGGATAAACGTCAAAACATGGTTATACCGAAGTTATTCCTAGCATAACCGACTGTATTTTCGTGTTTATTTGTAAGGCCCTATGCCTAGTCTACATAATATTTGATTTCGTGTTATTTCTCCTTAAGGTAGCTGTTCCACCACTAGAAAAATCCGAGAAGCTAGTAGAGCTAGCAATTAATTAAAAACGAGTTGGTGAGCAGCGAGTGCGTGATGGCGACGAGCGATTCTCGCTGGTATGGGTGAGTCTCTCAAGGCTCATTTTTATTGGCGATACGGGTCGTATGCGGGGTGCGGGAGATTTCTGTAACGCATGCAATAGGGTCCGTTTCTGGGAACCGTTATCATTAGTCGATAGGAATGATAGAGGTAAACGAAGAACCTGCTCCGCACGTTTAGCAGTTGCTTTGTACGCTCGTTTTCATTGTCCATTTTTCCTTTTTACCGACCGATGTACCAACCGCGTTATCAACTAAAGGCTCGTACAGACTCGCGCGATATCGCAGGCGCGACAGGCACCGAAAAAGAAATTGTGCTACTAGTGTCGCGTCGCGCCCGCGATATCGCAGTAGTCTGTACGAACCTTTATGACGTTCATTAGTCATTGCCCCGCCTGCGGGGAGTCCCCGCATGCTGTATATCGACCGAGTTCTCGACTTATGAAAATGAGTGATTAAAGCTTCGTATCGTTACAGTGTAATATTTACCTTCGGAGAGAACAGGCAGACGAGCGTGACGCTGGCGCTCAGCGAGATGGTGACGGCCATGCTGGTGACGCGCAGCGGCACGTGGCTCGCCGTGCCGAAGTACAGCGGCACGAACGCCAGCCAGATCACGCACGTCGTGTACATCGTGAACCCTGGGGATACAGTTTAGCATAGCCAGGGTCAGAAGCTGTCGCGGTAACCCTGTTAAAGATACGACCAGTGGTCCACATTATCCCTGGATCGAGAAAGCCGGATTTCGCTGGGAGCGGTCTTTGCCCAAAGTGGGATGATGCAGGCTAACAGTAACAGAGCTGGGGTATAAACCGACAGGTGATAGTTAACAATCTGAAACTACGTTAATTTTACAAGTTTATTTCATACGTTTACTAGGTAGTACTTAATTAAACAGCACTGAAATTGAGGCTTACGTTTTTCGAAATAAAGTTAAGAATGTCTCAAGTAAAGAAAAGTAATGTAATAAGAACTAAGTACTTAATTTTAGTAAGTAGTTATAATTACTTCAAAAGTCTGACTTTTTACCAATAGAACAGAATTATTACATAATTATTATTTTCAAGGCTACGCAATCGATCTCTACCAATCACGTTACAGCGTTCATACAGTGGAATGATTAATATCAATTAGCAGTTAGTGCTAATCTGTTAACAACTAAGACAGACGTAGTTCCACGAACGTTCTACACCTATAATCATATCGATTCGAACACTAGGTACAGCTATACAAATTACAACCTCACATTCGAATCGCACACACACCCCCTCACAATAACAACAACACTCCACACACAATAGCTAATACAACAGACACACACATACATCCAACAAAGTACACACACACATAGCTGTGATCAATTGATCTGAAGATCAATCTAATTACCGTGTCGGTACAGAGATTACCTCAGCACACTGTGTGCCTGTATTGAAGTACGATTTGCTTAGACATGAGCGTGTATCAGCTCGCGTATTGCATTGTTTAAACAATGGATAAATAACAATAGATTCTTTGTGACGTTCGAAATATGGATTTAGTTTATTATTTGTTTGTTTTTGAGTTGGTATTTGTTGCTGATGTCAATCATTTTATTTGTTTGGTAAATGATGTCTCTTATACGATCTAGAGGAATGTGGCCGTTTTTATTTAGATCAGATTTCTAGCTTCGTGTCTCAGTAAGAAACTTTAAAAAACTTTAAAGCTTTTCGTTGTGTCTAAATGAATAAATAAAATGTAATATCTTGTTTTATCCCTGACTTACTCAACAGTCTGTAAAATTAGAACGTGTACGGACGTTCTAGTCGATTGTTTTGTATAATACTTTGCTCTCAAATCACTCATACTTGGGTAGTAACGAGGCCTGAAATAAGGAAAATTGGTAATGATTTGCGGAACATAAATTTGTTCCGATATGGAACTTAATTTCGTAATTTGGATGTCAGAATTAATTTCAATCCGCAAAGTTGAAGCGAAAGTGTTTTGAAATAAAGCGGGAATGAATTGGTTAATATTTTCATTAAACTTCAGAAACAAAATTATGAAAATAGTATTACCTAGTTATGAAAATCTAGATTAGTATAACAGTTTTTAGCTACACCTAGAATTAATTTATGAGATTTAAGCGTTCTATATACGTATATTTAAGGGGTATAGGACCTGCGAACACATGCAGTTCAAACCATTAGGCGAGCACAATGCCGGTGATAAATGAGAAATCCGATTATTGAGAATGGCCGTAATCCACCACGCGGGCCCAGTGCGGGTTGGTATATGTCACACGTCTTCGAATTGTTGGTTCCAGGAAATGGTTTCCCCGCGATGTTTTCCTTAACCGTTTTGAGAGCAGGGGTGAAGAAATAAATTACATAAAATAATGCGACTGTCTGGGTTCGAACCTATGACCTACAACTAGTAGCTCGCGGGTCGTTACCACTAGGCCACCACTGATCCACCACTCCATAGTGTAAAACCTAGTTGGCAGTAGTTCCGCTTGCGACTATCAGACCAACGAGAAAAGTTCTTGAGTTGATAAAATAAAACATATCTACCTATATGCTTGCTCTCATTAAAAGCCTCAGGAATCTTCCTGGTGAGCACGGCGTAGACCGTGCACACGAGGATCAGCACGATGGGGTAGAAGAACGCGATCATGTACGACGCGTCGACGTAGGAGTCGCAGACCAGCATGTTGTCCTCCCGCGTCGGGTAGTGGAACATGGCCTTCGCTGGGGCCACTATCATCCATACTACTACTATCAGCACCTGGAAGAAAGGGTGTGAACGAGTTGGTAAAAAGAAGCAATGCTGTGTGCTGAACATAGAAAAAGATGTCTTCGTGCCAGCTTTTGATGACTACATAAGAATTATATTGGTGTCACCAACTCATGTGTGTTAATTGATAATTATACCTAGGTATATCCTATCAGTCATTGTAGGCAGCTTTTATTACGGAAGGCCTATTTTGATTAGCTGTGTTGTGGCCATGATAATTATGACAAAAAGAGAGTAACATGGCTTTCGATAAAAACCTGCTGTACCCATTAACTTTTTAACAAGCAAATCACGATCTTCATAAAGTAAATCTAAGAGTCAAATTGATGATAGAATATCTGCATCGCGTATATTGGCAGAAACCGGAGTTCCTACTTAGAATTGTAGGTCGCCCGCTCGGTTCCATACGAAAGTGCTCCGTTGCTTCCGTTGGACACGCGCGTAATCAGTCGCGGGGAACCGCGCGGGACACGCCAGCGCCAGCCTACTGGCTGTCGTTTTTTTGTTGCTAGTCGTGGCTTTGCTAAGTTCTCCATCGACACGACTGTGCATGCACACCGTTAAAATTAAACTACGGGTAATTAAGTGCCCACGGAGTCCACCCGCGTGTCCACGCGTACACACGCATCGGGTGCTCGTAGCGGGCGCCCGCTAAAGCAGTTTCAGACCTAAAAGGCCAATAGTAGATTGTTATACAAGGGATGAAAGAGACCTATGTAGGCACGCGAGGGCGCCAATAGTTCGAGTGCCTAAATAGGTTCTTTCACCCGAGGTAAATAAACACTCTGTATTTCAAATATGAGGAAAGTAAATAAAAACCTGATTAGTTACAAAAATACATATCTGAACCTGTTGAACTCATTTTATACAAATATCTGTATACGTAGATAATTAGCACTCGACAAAACAACTGAAGATCAAATTAGCGCTTTCCTGCCTTTTTTATGTTTCTTTTTCTGTGGCATTCTACCAGCCATTATTTTTTTATCATTGTAAATTAAATAATAATTTAGTGAAAAGTAAATTGTTAGTATAAAGTCATGTTACAAAATTGTTGATAATATTTTTAATTACAATTTTACGCCGCAATTTAACAGAGTGAATGTATATAAAGTTGGGACATGGCTTGCAGTTTTTAAATTTTTTGACAGCAGGGAAAATCGTTTCCGCGGGACGAAAAGTACTGTTTTCATCTCTCTGGTCAGGTAATTTCAAGTGTACTTTCTGAGTATGAGAAAAGAAAAATATATTTTAATAAGTTAATTGCTTATGTTTTAGTTTATGTAATAGGTAATCACGGATGTACAGATAATAAGTTAACCAGTGTTTAGAACATAAACTAATGTTACCTGTATGGATATAAGAGCAGCACATATCGCTAGCTGTGAGCTCGGGGATATGAGGATGGGTCTCTTAGCGGAATGTTTGCTGGCGTTGAAGATCCGCGAGATCCTGTTAGTCTTCGTCAGCAGAGCGGCGTACACTACTGTGAAACAGAAACCCGTGCCAAACCTGTGGGATAAGGGAATAATGTCACGACTTAGCACGCAATAAAAAAAAATAGTACCTACCTATAAAGTAGAGGGCATATATTTACAAAATTCTCTTGTGTCGCAGTTAGATATCAGTTACATTCAGTTTTGTTTCTCACTCGGTCAAGTCCCGATCGCCCAATTTGCGAATTCAGTCCACCCCTAACAATGTATAACTCGATCAAAACTTGCAAATCCAAAAGCTGCAGATTTTGCATAGACCCAGGACGAGTTCCGCTTCGGGGTGAATCGGAACACATCGGTTATCTTCGGACGTTCAACCAGGAAGCAACGCCCGGGTCCTGTCTAGATATGTCATGTACGTGCTCGATCGTCTATGCAATTTGAACGTGCTGCAGTTTGATATTTGAGCTTGTTATCGCACGAGGTTATCCTTCCGTTTCCGAAATTACGACGTCCGTGTCGTGTCGTCCAATGTTAGCTTTCCTATTGTCGCCATGTTGACTGTCATTTTGCGATGCTTTGCAGGTTTACGAATTGACCTCGTTAGCGTGAAGTAGGATTATGTGAGGCGTGTTTTAGGCCCGTATTACAGAACCTCACTCAAAACTCAAGCATTACTTAAAATTCGTTTAAAGCCATTTGATTGGTTGAAACTAGTTTTAAGTAATGTTTGAATCTTGAGTAAGCTTCTGTAATACGGGCCTTAGTGTCGACGTGATGTAGACTTTTGATGGACTTTCAATTATATTTTTGGGTATATAAGGTTTCGGGTAGGACTTCGATCGGGATGTATTTAATAACTAGCTGACCCAACAGACTTCGTTCTGTCAAAAGCTATTTGACTGTGGCAGTTTGTCTACGCGCAAAGGAAACTACCTACCTACCCTACCCTACCTTACCCTATCCTACCCTACCCTACCTACCTATCTACCCTACCCTACCCTACCTTCCTACCCTACCCTATTCTACCCTACCCTACCCTACCCACCTACCTACCCTACCCTACCCTACCAACCCTACCTACCCTACCCTACCCTACCTAACTAAAACCTTCAATATTTTTTTTTTTTTTGATAAAATCTATTCTCAGACCTACCAAATGATGACTGACACGTTATGTCAAACGCCATAAAGTTACATTAGAAGATAGAGTTACCTACTTATTATTACAATAAAAATGTAAATATGGTCGTTTTCTTACAATTTTTTTTTTAACTTTCTTAAATTTTTCTTACATAAGAACCTTCTCCTGACAATAACAAACACAACAAAAAAATAATTAGCGAAATCGGTCCAGCCGTTCACGCGTGATGCCGTGACCAAGGGAAATAGGGATTCATTTTTATATATATAGATAACTGAAATATTTGCACCCTTAAACATAAAGAAAATTCAGGTAAGTATTTTAGAAGCTTAAAAGAGCTCGTGTCAAAATGTTGACAATTTCAATGAATTGTTTAGTTATATAATGCGTACACCACTGCGCAAGTTTAGCGGCGATGATTGCCGAAGTGTTGAAAACAAATCAATTGGAGTTTGAAAAGGCTTCGCAATAGACTGTCGTAAAACAGTTAATATAATTATAAAGTAATTATAAATTCGTTTATACAATAATTAAAGTCGATTTTAAGTTTTTCATTAGTTTAAAATTATTTAAATTACTATTTGACAGGTTTAAAAGGTGTCATTTAAATGAAATTGAAAATGATGATGGAATGTAAATACATACCGCATAATCGAAATTTTACAAAGAGAAATCCTCCTAAGTAATTATTTTTAAATCCAATGCTTTAATGGGCTTTAATGTTGACATTTAAACCTATAGTCAACTCAGTCAGAAAAACTAATAGCAAACTGTTAAAAAGTTTTTTATCCTCTAGCCACTTGATCTGATTTTAAAGTTCATCTCATTAAATAGCTCTTTAATCAAATGCAAACAAATGCAAAAGCCACTAAGCATACTAATCCACCCACTCCTAAGTATATGTAGCTCTGTCAAAAAGCTAGGACATTTTTTTTCAATGTCATAATTTTCTCAATTTATCAAAACATTTATGGCAGTTAATGTGTAAAAATTGCAATCTCCTCAAAAAGCCAGAAACAAAAGTGTAAAGCGCTTGCTTTACACTTTTGTTTCTGGGTTTTTGAAGACACAGACAACGGAACCCTCAAAGTGTTGATCCACTCAGAAACAGTTTTCGCAAATCCATTACAAAAATTTCAAGTGCAGTAATATGATTCTTCAAAGGCGCTGCGAATCGTTCTTCTATCAAAGGAAAGGGAATTGTTTTGTGTTTGCCATTAGGACTTGTATGGTTTGAACGAATGCAGTCTCGGCTTGAGAGCATGTCCAATATAAACAAGCACCTGCAATTCGTTGGTACTTGGTAGTGATGGGATTCGGTAAAGGATTCCATTATCGAAATTCCTTTGCTGTTCAAAGGATTTTCTTCCAACACACTGCAGATTTACAAACTAAAGCTTTCGATTGCTAGTCACCACAGTAATCAAATACTTAAAAAGGGTGTTCAAGCTTGTTTGAATCCAGAAGCTATCAAAAACTCAGCACATATTTAGCGTATACTTTTTGGAAGAACATAAAAACATTGAAAGTTGATTTAAAAAAAAAAGGTAGAAGTGATATTATTTAATATTTTTTTTTGTTTTAATGATAACTAATGTATATTTTTAAATTATGATGTACGCACAACTACCTAATTTATATATACTTGCTACTTTGAGTATTGTATTAAATTGTTGTGCCCGACAACATGAACATGTGTGAGTGAACATTGTAACTATTATTAAGATCTTGTACACACATGAGACATGCAATAAAGATTTGAATTTGAATTTGGACATTGTTTCGCTTCTGAGCTTACCAGTAAAATTCTAAATTGTTTTATATGATATCAACTATCATAGTCTAGCATTTCCAGAAAACTATTTCCTGAACTGACACCTTCATACAAATCACAGTTCAAAAAGCACTCCAACAAAATCAATAACTCGCATCGAATAATAATCCATCCGAATGATTAGATTTCCCCCATCACTAGGTAAACGGTTTCGTTGCCAGCAACAGGGAAATGTGAGTACTTTCCCGATGCGAGTACGGAACTCGAGTCCATATCTCACGTAAAATGTTATTATGTAAGATTTCAGTTTGGCTAAGCGTATTACTGTACGAGTACTGCATTTTCTTGGAGGACGAGGTAAACACGTAATCTAAATGCTGGAATACTGTGGAAGACAAATGGGAAGAGATATTTTGAGTTATTTTGATTTATTGAGTATTCGCTAAAGAATGTGGGAATTACATAAAATATAAAGAAAAGACTGAGAAGGTGGGGATTGTTAAAAGTGAATGACAAAGATTTTCAAAAATAATTCATAAAGGAAAAAACAGGCCAAGTGCGTGTTAAACTACGCACAATTAAGGGTTCCGTAGTTGGGATGAATTTATCCTAAGAAGAAACTTAACATTAATGTTAGTTGGTCGAGTATTACTCGGTAACTTGTAAAGCCTACTTAGCTGTGATAGTTTTCCTTTTAACTTCGTTATATATCTATACTACTGCTGTGAATTTTTTCACATATCCAAATACAATCATTTAGCTGGCAGGGTGGGAGACACTTGACTTTAACAAAAATTTGCAGTTTAAATCTTAATATTACGCAAAGGAATCCCTGACTCGAAAATTGGGTTTCACAAACCCGCAATATTTTTGAACGGCCTATTCAACGGTACCGAACCATGGGATAGACGAGAAAAAAATTTATCATCCCCACTTTACGTGTAGGGGATTAACCTAAAAAAAATTGATTTAATTTTACCACTGTCGGCGTAATTAATATGTAGACCCATACCAAATTACTTATAGCTTTTTAGTACTAAGAGTCTCTGAGGTAAGCCGCCGATAGACAGACAGACAGATAGACAGACAGACAAATAGACAGACAGACAGACATGGCAAAACTATAAGGGTTCCTCGTTGACGTTACGGAACCCTAAAAAAGGAAGAGAAAAAACAACAACTTCATGGAAAAAAAAAAACACTTTACAGCAGAAGTAGTGTACTACCTATCCTATAGCGGTTACGAACGGTGCTAAAAGTAACAAAAAGAGAGTTTTATTCTCTCTTTCGTGGCGCCAGAAAGGGGTTAAACAAAGCATTTGACAAAATACAAAGAGTAGAGATAGAGGTAGTATTAATATTGAAAACTGAAAACAATCCAAACTATGTAGTAATGTTGTTAAAGAAAGTTGTGGTTGACTTTATTTTAGTTATTCTTCATACTTTACATGTGGCGTCCAAACCGCGAGGAATTCACGTCACAAATTCACGCTGAATTTAAAATTCATACAATTTTCAAATGAGAACGAAAACTTTTGGATTGCATTTGGATAAGTAAGTTTTTTTGCTCAAGTTTTTTGAACAAAGTCCTTATCTTTGACGGCTTGGCTACACTAGCTTCTGCTAGTGTCAGGATAAATTTTCTTTTTATATTGAATATGCTCTATGCCGGAAAATCACCGTAAGACATAGCGTTGGAAGGCCAAAAGGTGTACCGATGACCTTGCGGAGGCCGCAGGAATCCGCTGGATGCGGGAAGCACAGAACCGATCAAAGTGGCGGTGCTTAGGGTAGGTCTATGTTCAGCAGTGGACGTGATCCTCTATCCCTTGGAAAGTACGTTCTTCCATCGCCTGACATATAAATACCGTTTTAGGTAACCAAACGCCCTAACATCAGATTTGGGCGTCATTCGAACCTGAATTAGAAAGGAAATGCTCCAAAGTGATGAATATAAATATTACTTTGAACAAGCTGAGCTCACGTGACTTTGTCATTTAACATAAGGTAAAGGTCAATGGAAACGTGAAATGGTAGTAATTATTATTAATTATATTATTTTTATTATTAATTTTATTTGCAAGAAAACACTATTAAACTTATGGAAATATGTAGTCAATACTATTATGTTATCACAATCCGCCTGCAATTTTGAATGTTATGGCTGTATTACTTGTAAAGAGAAGATGGCAAATACAGGAATCTAAATTAAATCGAGTCATTTGTAGGTCACACACAGTTCACAGGTAAGGTAGATAGGTAGGAGGGGCTCGTGGCTAAGTAATAGCAGCCATCAGGGGCGATCCATCAGGTTAAGCTACGCTTGCCGGGTTGTTCTGTGGATGGGTGACCAACTTTACATACCGAGACTCGTCCGTGCCACGGACAGCACGATAAGCCGTTGGTTCCGGCTGTCATTCGTCATCTTTGAAAGTCGTTACGGATCGTCAGAAGCCCGAATCGCTACCGTGTTCGCAGTAACTGGGTTGTGGAGGTCAGATAGGCAGTCGCTCCATGTAAAATACTGGTATTCAGCTGCATCCGGTTAGACTGGAAGCTGACCCCAATATAGTTGGGAAAAGGCAACGCAGATTGACACAGTTCACAGGTAAATTGAACAAAATTTCACCTACTTATGAAACTGGAAAGCCCACTATTAAGGATTCCTTATATACGAGTATCAACACACAGGCAGTGAAGTAATATATTACGAAGTCGAATTATAAAGTCATTCATATTCAGTTTATTACGTCTTCGCACAACCGTGTGGCTACGAGACCAGCGGGACATTTCATTACTCAAACTTAATTCAACGTCACATAGGTTGTAAAGGCACAATTTTGATGATAAATGGTTTCAGTAATTTTGTAATTAACTCCGATAGTATTGTGCTTTTGGCATGTAAATGTTATACCTAATACTTATGGTGATAAATGAAGTGATTTTTCAATTATTAGGTAAAAAATGGAATGAAGGTTGAGCTTGGATGCGTGTATATAGTGAAGAAGGGCAATCGTTGAAAATTTGTAGTAGAAATAAAATAAAAATTAATGACTAAATAATAATGAAGCTCGTTGGAAGTTTGATAACCTAGGTTCAATTTAATAATGCAAAAATAATACCGAGCAATATGACATAATTACCTAGGTAATTTAAGTCAGCCGGAAACGTTTTACTCTTTACAATATAATAGAATAACATTTATTTCTGAGTTTAAGGTACAGTCAGATATAGCAATTAGTTAACCCTTTGCTCAAATGGTTAAGGTTTTTTTTTTCTTAAATTTTGGGTAAACCCAACACTTTTCGTATAGGTATTTAAATAAAATTAAGAATGATAAAATTCTATCAATTTGTATTCTAAAAAATCTTAACGATATATGCAAAGGGGGTCAGCTAATTGCTATGACTGACTGTACATTAAGATCTTAATAATATTAAACAGCTTCACATATTACACTACCGTTGTCGGTGTAGAAATATTAAAATTAAAGGTCTCTATTTGATAACTGATTAGAATAGTTGTTTAATTCCTGTTTGTATATGATGTTTTATTTTATTTTATTCTATTGTGCTGTTTCCTTGTTCGTATACTAAAAGATAAATGTATTTTTATTTTATTTCGCTTTTATAGCATCCACAGTTTTTAGGGCCCCAACAACTCCAGTGACAGCTCACACGAAAACCTTAATTAACTATTTATTTTGTGTTGTGTCACATTTGCGAAGCACCTAGCTTGTTACCGTTCATATTTAGTTCAAACATTCATTTCTAAAGTCGTAGATTTCAGATATTTTGATAATTAAGTTTATGGTCTTATTTTATTTTGTGTGAGTATTTTAATCGAAGTTAGGTATGTGTGTTCGCTTCTGTGTTTTTTGTTGGCTAAGGACAAGTTCAAATTGGCAGCGCTACGGAATTCGGACACACTTTTTCAGACGTATTAAATTGTTAAACCAAGATTTTTATAGCGCAGACTATTTTAACTATCGATACTACAGAATCAAAACACAATAAATAAAAATGTATGTTTATGATTTCGAAGACCTTTGTACGGGAAGAAAAGATCAGTAAAGAGAAACATGTAAAAGAAAAACAGTATTTGAAGGTTGTTTAGACTCTTACCTTTGTATGGAGCAGAGGATATCCGTAGGCCTGAAGACCAGCGCGAAAGTGACCAGGTAGCACATAAGGATACCAGCCAGGAGCACGTAGGACAGCTCCCTGCCACTGGCACGCACCACAGGAGTCGAACTGTGGCGGACCCAGACGCCGCAAACGAAACTGATGAAGACAAAGGAATTTTAACTGTTATAGGTGTAGATCATTTCCAAAACAGCATAATTGCATAATTTTAGACTATGAAAAGTATATTTCGAAGGTATACGAATATAAGAAAATACGGATATTGGAAACCTCGGGGAAACAATAATGAAGGGTAAACTCAGAACACTCATTAAAATTCCCAAACAAAGCCTCTAAAAGGAAATTGGATATTACATCGGAAACAGAAAATTGCCACTAATCCAGGTAAATAAATTCCATTAATAACATTAAATATTTTATTTAACAAAATAATTCTAATTCTAATCACGTCGAGTTTCAGATTTTATGGATCAATATTGGATTATTTTTCTCGATTGCTTTTGTCATCATGAATACTAACTGGCAATATTGGCATGGATTCTAAAGAATATCTGATTTGTTTTCCAATTTCCGCTTCCGTATCCGTAATTAATTAATTATTTTCTAATATGGTTTCAAAATTCCAATCAGTTTCTTCAATTAATCAGATTTGAGGTTCTCTAATGTAATTAACTATTGACCATTGTTCTTATTAAATGATGTCAAATGAGTTCGACTTTATGAGGATCTCCTTTAAGTTTCTTTTTGCTAATTTGGTTCTTTAGAATCTTGATCCAAACTTTTAGTTCGTTTAAAATTCAATAAGTTATTAATACTTTCTCATAGAAGGATGACGAAGTTTATTTGAATTTCAAGCATGCGGCTGTGGCGTGCCAACCAAACTTTATCTTGAGCTAAACTCCCTGACAAATGGAACAGCTGACTGGTGCAAATGTAGGATGTTATAACAGAGTTCTAGACAAGCTCTGCTGTTTAAACTAGACTATTTTCTAGCTGGGATTGGACCAGCGGGTTTTTTTTTACAGCAAAATATCAAAAGCGGTATGAAATAATCTTTGCAGATGGCGGTAGTAGTTTCTGCCAACCTTTCACAAGAAAAAGCGTGAGTTTATTATGTATGAACGTATGGGTAAAGAAATACCAGAATTGAAGAACCATATTGTGTGCAAGAAACGAGAAACTCGCTTTTAAGATTTAGTCATGCCATTTTGTTACACTTTATTGACTATTCAATAAATCATTTCCATCCTATAATTTTGTAGAATTAATACTATAAACAACATATTGGAATATATTTTAAAAGAGTAACTATGGAGCTTCATGCCCATTCTTCTCCAAACGAAAGTATGTATCTTTTGGAAGGGGCAAATATAATCAATTCTATTTTCTTGTAAATTTTTTTCCGTACCTCAAAAGTAAACCTCCTTTCCCTTGTCTTATGACTTTTGTTTTGACTTTGACTTTTTGGGGGCAGAAACGAAATAAAAAAAAAAGTTTTGCGAATCGTGTGACATATTTATCAAATGTCAATATACCTATCAATAAAATTATAGGGATTTCAGATATTTTTTTTATAATTTTAAAACGAATACTTTTAAAGTTATTTAAGAAAATAGATGGAAATTGTCCCCCCCCCCCTTACCCGATAATATGTTAGTTCTTTACTTATAGGTTACAGAAAAACCTATAAGAAGTATAATTATGGTCTTAATATAAATGGTAAATCTCTCAATATTGTGCGTACAAACATTTGCAGTTGGAATGTATGGGAGAACTTGTTTATCAAGTACAGTCAGCAACAAAAGTCGATTAACATTTCACTTTCCTAAATCTTAATTATTGAACCAAATATTTAATTAAAATCGGAACAGAAGTAAAAGGTAAAGAAAAATAACTCTATGCTACATACCAAATATTTAATTAAAATTTTAATTAAATATTTGGTTCAATAATTAAGATTTAGGAAAGTGAAATGTTAATCGACTTTTGTTGCTGACTGTACAATGTTAAGTTTGTTCTTGGGATAAATTCATCTCAACTACTACAGAACCCTTCATTGTGTGTGGTCCGACACGCACTTACCCGGGTTTTTGCATTCAAAAGAGCCTGTGCCTAATTAAAATAAATGACTTCACTTGATTTAATTCCGAGACCTCTATTTTTTAAACTTACGCTGTTAGCAGGATTCCGACAGACGAGAAGGACATAGCACCGATCGCCCAGGCGGAGTCCGGCCTCAGGTAGGCCTCGGGGATGGGACGGCATTCAGTCTTCGTAGGATTGGGCAGAGTGCCCCGGGGACACACCGTGCACTGGGTCTCTTCGATGGACCTTATCTGCGATAAGAAGGGATTTTTTATTAATCTTAATATGTAAAACAAAGTCGGGTTATTTACACCATTTTAACTTAAGAACGGCTGGACTGACTTTTATGATCCTGGATTTGTTGAATTTTTCTTCGCCCCGAATAGCAGAATAACTATTAAAACATGGGAAAATTCAAGTTTTTTTTTTTAGGAAATTCACTTTCTCATACATTTTGTACAGAACGGCTTTTTTGATTTTGTCTCAACAACGGATTGGGGAACGGGGAAACAAGAAATTCAGTTCAGAATCAAGCGGATGAAGTCGCGGGTAGAGGCTGGTAAACTAATATACTCTGAATTCGTATTTCGTTTTGAGATTGTTTTCACCACTTTCTAATTGGTAGCCTCAATTCATCCTCTCTTCCTAATTTTTATTTCTGGGACGACTGTCTATTAATTAAACCAGTCTAATTACTTTTCTACTTACGAAAGCTTAGTCAAGTCACTAATTGGTTTTTGTAGGAATAAGTCTCTACAGTGTTAATGGGTTTTTATTTTTTATTTTTTTATAAATTGCATCTCCGAGTTAACCACGAGGGGTTGAGACTCTTTAACCGGGCTATCCTGTGATGCCTTAAGCTCCTAAAAAAAATATAAGGCCTCCAGCCAGGGCATACTTATAAGCTATCCGACTGCGCGCTAAGGGCACCCCCTGTAGGGTACGAACCTCGGCTTAGGGCAGAGTCAGGGGGAGGATGGCAAGGGACCGTCGATGGCTGGATAAAATCAGGGTTATGATTATTATCAGGGGGATTTAAAGCTACATGCTGCTCAGCTAAAGCGCGTGCTGGCGCTTCACTTAAAGGCAAGGGTCGGGGAGGACTATTCGTTAGTCGGGGATTTCGCGCGGGGCCTTGGCGGTGAGGTCGGAATGGCGATCGTGTAGTGTGTACTCTCTTTCGAACTGTGCTAGTAGATCTATGACTCTCCTGGAGGAGAGTGATGGGGTCGTCTGGGTCGGTCAGTGAGTTAATGGGATAAGACCAAGAATTATTTTGTACTATATGCGCACCAACTGTTCCAACCAACTGTTCCTGACCTGCCCTGCAAATGGTCGTGATGGCACAGTACCTCGTACTGCGTGCAGTTGAAGCAGTGCCAGCAGCAGGACTCGCCCTCCACGTACTGCTTGGCCTGCCCCAACTCGCACTCCGCACTGCACACCGACTCCGGCGGGTGACGCTCTCCCCACTTGAATTGGATGTCTGTTGGAGAAATATTATATAGTTTTGAACCTGATACCATCTTTCCACGATATGACATAACAATATTCTTACCAGTACAACGTCGTGATTTTAGTATCTCTGTTGGTCTCCTCATTATGACCTCATTCAAAAAGTTTGCCCGCGTGTATGTAGCAAATAAATCATTGTAGCGGAATATTCCTCGATCTTGAGGTTATATTCATTATTCATACATTATATTCATATATTTATTTGCGTTCCATAATTTCTTAAGGTGTTACAAACCCTCTAGGGCACAGCAAACCCAAACCCTGGAGCCTGGATTCAGGAGAAATTTAAAAAAGAGCAAAACAGCTATTTTAGTTTCAATTACCGTCAACTTCCAACTGCAGTTCTCCGTCCAGGTACTGTCCCACGTTGACCCACCGGTATGTCCCCTTCTTGATCTGCTTGAAGTGCAGGATGTTGTACCTGGCTGGACCGTCTCCGTTGCTGTCGAAGTGGAACTCGTCTCCGCTCAGACCTTGTGGTAGACATTCTTCATTATCAAAAAGTGCAAAGCAGTATTTTTCTATATCCTACACTCGGACTTAATACTTCTGCCGCGTAAGTAATTTTTAAGGGTTCATAAGAGACTTATGCTGTCCATCCTCTTGGTTGAAATTAGTAAGTCTCTCCTGCAGGTGTAAGATGTAACTGACCCACAATTTTCTAGATACTACATTATCCAAATTGACTGCTTTCTGAACTTCTCTGTCAAAGTTAATATAGCATACAATGAATGAGAACGAAACATTTTCCAATCGAATCTATTGAAGGTAGGTAAAATGTAAGCAAAATGTCGTACCCAATAACATTAAAAGGGAACATATTCTCTTTCCTTCACAATTTTAAAGCTTTTTCATTTATTTGAGAACCAGCCAGCTACGTCTTTGGAAAAGGAACATTGAATAGAACATGTAGCCACTATTCGAGTAGCTCATAGATAGAAAATTGTAAGGATGGCTTGTAAAGAAATCTTCGTGTTAGCTGTAAGCCACACAAATAGTAGGTACTAATTGTGGCAGTCTTAGAGAAAAAATCTGGGGAAAACGAAGCAGTTTCATGCAAATGATGTCTAAGTTTTAAATAATAGATACTTATATCTGCAACCTATGGGTTGCATATTTCGTACACATGACATCACGCCTGTTATCCCCGAAGGGTAAGGCAAAAGTGCACAATTTTTTTTAATGCAATATGCCTTATTATGTTGGAATTGTCGATAAAATTGATCATATTGTTTCGCATTAACAGGTCGGACACCAGTGACTAGACACACTGTATATACTGTGAAATTTTACTCGTCTTACAAAAGTGGTCTACTCAATGTATCCGACATCAAATACCTCTAGGTGCGGTTAAAAAAAGAAAGGTTGAGGTTAATTTTAAGATGTAGTTGCAATAGTAAGAAACACTTTTTTTGCGCTAGGGTGAAAGAACTCTGATAAAGATGTCGCCGCTGCATTCCACGCCGCCCTTGGAACGCAAGGCTCGGACTGCGCTCGTAACAGGATATTTCAAACTACGTCATGCGTCACAATAAATAATATTTTTTTAAATTAATTATATAAATGTTCATATTTATTTTTGTAAATCATTAGTAGTCATTGGATACATGACGTGGGGTGCCGTTGTAAGACGATTAAAATGCCACGGTGTATATTATCCTTCAGACCGAATTCCAGCAATGGCGGCCAATCTCAACGGATACTGCCATCTACGCGAGAGATGTTATAGTGCACAAGTGTTTGCGCAGATACAGGTGCATTCTCCCTTCGCTCACTCTCATAGTCCGATGGGATGGCAATCCGACACGACCGGAGATGATCAGGCGCAGAACTAACAGCTTAACTTGCTTTCCGAGGCACGCGGGTATCACACCGCCAACTGAAAACTTCGGGCGGTTACTGAGAAATTCCTGACAGAAAAACCCAATATACTTTTGCCCAACCTGGGAATCGAACCCAGGACCACACGCTTAGCAGTAGCGCTTGCGACCACTAGACCAACGAGCATCAATATTATTAAAGGTAGGAAACAGAAGAAAATTATGATGGGAGGCTGTGATCAAATATAATATTATAATTAGTAAGTAGTTATTAACAAAATCCTAACTTAGTATTGTAAATGTGAAAGTAAGTTTGTTTGTTTGTTACCTTTTCACGCCTAAACTACTGAACCGAGCATCCTGAAATTTTGCATATACGTTGTCAGGTGTACAGAAACGGACATAGGGTACCTTTCATCCCAAAAAAAGTACTGTTCCCGAGGAAAACAACAATAACGTTCTTATGATAATAGATGGCGCCACGTGTCTTTCGAATCATGATTGAATTATATTATTACTAGCTTTTGCCCGCGACTCCGCCAGCGTGGATGTCGGTTATCGCATAAAAAAAGTAGCCAATGTCCTTTTCCATATCCCAGGCTATATCTCTGCCAAATTTCATGACGATCGGTTCAGCGGTTTAGGCGTGAAAACGTAACATACAGACAGACAGACAGGCAGAGTTACTTTCACATTTATAATATTAGTATGAATAGAAACTTTACTAGTGTGTTTAGAGTTACAAGCAGAGTACAACCCGAATTGATTGTCAAATCCGAAATTAACGAGAGCGAAGCCGCGGGCAAAAGCTAGTTATTAATAAGGCTCTAGATGAATTTAATTTCTTACTACTTAGGTAAGAATTGGATGTACCTAAATTAAGTTTATATTTAGCGAAAGAGGCTTAGGAGAATATAAGTTCACAGAATAGTTACGAAATTAATTTTCAGGTATTAAATTATAAGGGGCATGTGCTTTACGTAACTTCATTTATATTAGCAGAATAAAAGTTCAAAGGAAACTTGGTTCTCTAAATTAACTTTTCACTCTTGTCTACAAAAAAATGTAACTAAGAAATTTTCGAAAACGACAGTGATATTCTGTCTATAATGTACAGGGTGTAACTGTAATGGACAGTGGAATCAATTACTGAATCCATGGTAGAAGTTTTCGTTATGATGTCGTTATGATGTCCCCTTAAGGTAATTGCGATAGTTCGAGGAAATTATCAAATAACTTTTTGCCGTTCTTACTTAACTTACCAACAAAGTTGACTTTCCTCAGATACCGCAACAGGTCAGCTCCACTGGCAGGTCGCATGGCGTCACACAGTCCTGCTCGTCCTCCGCAGACAGCAGCATGCATGTCCCTGGTGACAAAAACGTTATATTCAACTTTTTGCTAACTGATGAACACCTATATCACTGCCTATTTATACAGGATTCGCTGAGACACTGAACCTCCTTTGTAATTTATGACAGTCCACAATAGTCATTGCTTTGTCTAAGCGTTAGTTCGTTTATCCATTTGTCCAATTTATATATAGAAATCAAAAATAAAATCGGTTAGGTCGAAAAATTAAGTAAAATCTATGACTTTTTTAAAATTTCATCACCGCAATCTTATGTGCACCTACTAAACTCGACGGAAACGGTTTCAAACTTGTTCTTAGGCTGATGAATTAGCTTGAACTAAAACTTACATACAAGTTTAAATGTATTCATTCTATTTGTAATTTAGTTTGACAGCCGCAAATAGTCACTAACTCTTTCTGTATATATATGCCACTGAAGAGCAACTGCTTTCTCTTACACAAAGAAGCTACTACACGCATTGACAATCAGATTAGTATACGATTTAAATGCAATACAATTTTGCAACTCCTAAACACTAAGTAAAGGCTAAAACTGTGGCGAGATTGCGCTTCTTGACCATCCCATTCGTTCCACCTGCGGAAAATCTCCCACCTGGACATGACTTGCGTTAGCTTACTTCGAAGTCTTTAACCTCAGGTATGCCGTAATTACAGACACAATTAAAAAACCATTATTTATTTATTTATTTACTAGCTTTTGCCCGCGGCTCCGCCCGCGTGGATGTCGGTTATCGCGTAAAAAAGTAGCCTATGTCCTTCTCCATATCCTAAGCTATATCTCTGCCAAATTCCATGATGATCGGTTCAGCGGTTTAGGCGTGAAAACGTAACATACAGACAGACAGACAGAGTTACTTTCACATTTATAATATTAGTATGGATTTATGTATACCATTGTGTCTTGCGTGGATCCACGTTCTATATGAAGGGTTAAATAAACTCCGGACCCAGGGTGGCCGAAGCAAGGAAAACCTGTTCAGGTGGAGATTCACAGATGACTCCGCCATGGTGTGCAAATGTGGTAATGTTCCACAAACTATGGGACAATATCATGCTTGTACGTTACAGGAACTGATGGACGCTACTAATTGAAGGAGCCAAGCTCGTAGCCAAATTCTGAGCCGACTATATCTAGATTGCCATCGACACGCTATAAAGGAGAAGAAGACACATATAACTATTTCACGTGTATAAAACCTTAATTGGAAACCATTTAAAAACAAAAAAATCATTGTCTACATACGTATTATATTCGTATTCACGGCGCACTCAAAAATGAGCCATCTTAACAAAACCGCAGCCAGCTTTCAAGCATCAAATGCAGTTTTTAAAGAGCGCATTTTGCGTCCGACCCCGATGTATTCAGCGTACACAAAGCGCTCTCATTTCGTCGTATAGAACCTTTGAAGCACTGGAAATTCTAGATTGTCAGTAGAAATAATGAATGTGGATATTAAATTGAAAAATATGAGATGTGTTAAGGAATTAAGCATCTATTATTATCTCCTATCAAAGAACTTTTTCTTCTTCCTTTAGACTTTTTTCAAATGATCTTACTTAGGTGGATTCGCATAATAATGTTGGTAGTTAAAACTTCATAATATTTGCGTACCTTACGCATGGGTGAAAATGTAAATAAATTATTATTGATTGAAATACCTATCTTTAATAAATTAATGTAGGTATTTTATGATTATTATTAGTTTGCAAACAGAAGTAGGTACCTACTTACAACATCCGTAGCTCATAACTGAAATAGCTGAACATTTTCCCTAAAATTAATTAACAAATACCCTAAAATTTTAACTAAATAGAGAAACCGTTTCGAAGAAACCCATGCTAGCTCTTACACAACATTTTGTAGTAGTAGGTATCTAAAAATGTTCGATTTTGGGCAGTTTTTTAAATGTCGGATTTTTTTTGTGTTTAATTTTTACTTAGGTAAGAGAAATAATTTCTTCGATTACTTATATATTTAGATTACTAAGCATTAAACAATGCCTAGATTGCACTACTAGGATCTTCATTATTGACAATATTTAAGGTACAAGCAATGTTTGATATACTCGGCATGTGTTGTCAGCCACAACACATGCTGAGTACCTACATCAACTCACTAGTTAAGAGTCTATACTACCTCAGCGCTACCTCACTCTGTTTCTCGCTCGCACACTATTGCTACCGGTCACGCGAGCAAGCGAGACAGGGCAGCAGGGAAAAGGCTCCAAGTCGCCAATAGTTTCGATAATTTCTTTTTACGGTGAAAATAATGGTCATTTAAAAGAAGTAAATAACATAAGACCTGCTTTATAGTTAGTTCAGTTAATACGAGTATGCAAAGTTTCATTATCTAATTTGAAGTATTTTTTGAATACCAGCGGTTTATTGTTCGGTTTGGAGGTAACTTTGGATTTTTTATCTATCGAGAAAATTTTATGGAATCATGTTTTCGGCTAACATAGTACTTAACATTAATCCTCAACTTTACCATATATTTATTTCAAAATTAATGGTGCAGTATTCTCGACATAACGGAGGATCATGCTAAGCCATTTGAGGTAGTAGGCCCTTAATCATGGTATGACTAATTTGCGTTATGCTACTGCTAAGAGCAGAACAGCAACGGTTGTCAACGCGGATCCCATTACAAATACCTACTAATGCCCCTAACAAGTAAATCCGCGATTAATTCCTAGTGTGCCTCGCCCGAGGCCCGCTCTACGGTAGCTCAGCTCTTTGCGAGAGGCGGCGATTATAGCCCCGGGCTACAGTAGCCCGGATTATCCCGACCGTGTATGTAATTGAAACGATTATAGCAATTTACCGTATGAAATTCTTGTGGGACCTTCTGGGGTGTTTAATTAACCTATTTATAGAAAGTTTAAAGTTTTTATTTTGTTTTTGTGTTGTCGAGAAGAAAATGCAGCAGTCTAACAAGGTTTTTTTTTGAAAAAAGTTTTAATGAAAAATAGGTCACAGATATAATAAGTAAAAATAAGTGGATACAAAAAAAAATTTTGATCAAGTAAAACGGCTTGTGTTTTTTGCCACCGACTTCCGAAATTAAAGTTATTTTTACTATGAAGTATTTTTTTGGAAGTCGGGGGTCTTTTTTTGTAAAAAGTTTAGATTTTTCACTTTTTAGTTGTGGTACCTACCCCACACAAATTAATGTACGACTACTTGCTAGATATTCTATGTAATTAACAGTGATAGGAACATAGATAAATGATAGGTCTCGCTGCTCTCGACTAGATACCGCGCTATCTATAAACAATAGCTCCGTGAATGCGGCAACTCATTATTGTGGTGTGTGTAAGTCATCGTTACTTGACATTTGTCAGTTGACATTGTGTGATACCAGCTGCTCAAATGTTACCCAACTTAATGGGAAAAATATTTTATGCTGTGGTCTATATTAGTTAAGTTATAAATGTAGCTCAGAAAATACTTAGAAATGAACAATAAATTAAAAGCGAATGTATATTTGTGTATAGGTTAGACGTAGGTTTCTTCTTTAGAAAAATGGAAGGTATGTTTGTATAGGTATCAATGATTAGGCCTCATTTTTAATAGTTTTTGTTTTACATGTAATATTTATAAATTATTAATAAAAATAATCATGTAGAATATAAGGTGTTACCAAAATAATACTTCTTATTTCTATTCTACCCGTCAATAGTGTGGTTACACATTATTTAGTACCTACCTATATAACTTTTTTGGAGCTGTGGTGGCCATGTGGTTAACGAACGCTGACTCGGTCCAAAAAAGTCGCTGTAACTAGGTAAGATAAATTAAATAGGTTATATAATAAAATACAAAAACAATAAATTCAGATTATAAAAATCTCAACCACGGGGAACTTGATTCTTGTATACGCGGCAACACTGAATGGCGTTTAGGGTTTATGTTATTTTATGTTAAAATTTCGAAATTATACGATACTTACTGATGGTATGTGATGCCAGTGTCCTTTTTATTTCTTGTAGTATTATTTTTACCCAGTTTCACTACGCGAACTGGCATTTTACTTCGGATTATGTCCAAAACTTAATAAAACATTTGGCACGTACACGTCACACACAGGTTGCAGTATGACTGGCTCGGGTACGCCGACTTCGGCGTAGTATTTGTTGCCGCATTTGACAAGTACACCGGCGGTATCTAGTCGAGCGCAGCGAGACCTATCATTTATCTAAGGATAGGAAGTTATTTGATTATCATCAACATAAACTAAGAGGAAAAAATACATAGGTATTATTGACGCCAACTCAAAAATCAGTCATCAAAACTTGACCAAATTTGTATGGGACCACGTCGGCTATACCCTTTCAAATAAAATTCGATTCATAAATGACCAAGATCTGAGGTAAGAAAAATAACAAAAAAAAAAAAAAATTAATAACAGAGTTGGGAACGTCTTCCTTTTTTTGAAGTCGGTTAAAAAGACAAGTGACAAGAAAAAAAAAGAGAAAAACACTGATCTATAAATGGCAGTTATGGCATGAACGTCACATGTCCTTTCGCCCGTTCGTACCAGTAATGTGTTTCTTTTCGTTTTTACTAGCTTTGTATTATAAGAGATTAAAATCGTTACAATGTATAATTATTGTCTTTGATCTCTGGTCCTGTCATCAAGCAATGGACTAAATTGTCAAACTTTTATTGCTTGAATACGAGGCTTTTGGCACCTTTGCATGTGTATATTTTATTATATTTTTTCTAATGTGCGTTTTGTTTGTGAAGAAAACAATCTTTATATCTATTATCAGCCCTTCTGCTAAAATTTTATGATTCCTAGTCTGAATTTAGGAGTTGTCAACACAAGGCCGGCCAAGAAGGCAGAAACCATCCTATTCCTGCCTGATTAAATATTTAATATTATTTTTCTACACTTTCTTTAAGTATTTCCTGAGATTCCGGAGTCCTTAATTCAGAGTAAATGTCTTAAGGCATGGTAACTATAAAAATACAAGAGCAAAATACTTGTTAGTCAGCGAAGTGGACGTAGCCTTAGATTTGACACATTGATGTATGTACCATTTAACAGGTAGGATATTCATACCAAAAAACGTTACTAATATTGCTCACATCTTACTCGCAGCCAATCCTGTCTCAGACGGCAGGGTCTTATTCTAAAGGCCACAACAGACAACCTTTACGTTGCCATTCCATTCAACTAAAAACCCATAACGGTTTCTATTGACGCGCGCGTTTCAGTTCGCAGTCCTTTCATACGTCCAGGTATTGAGGTATACTGTATAGGTAAACCGCTGTATACCTGTATGTAGAGGTATCCTTGTTTTGTTAGCTAGCCTTTTCAGTCACCTCTGGTTTGTTGACTATGGTTGGCTGCTTACGCACTTTTAAAGAGATGGTTTTTTGATTGAAGTGGTTAAATTGTAAAGGTATTCTGAAAGTGGGCTTTTTCGTGTGGTTTTAGAGAATTGGCTGTGTTGTTTATTTGCAATCAAAGCTGTATCTATAGAACTCCAGGGCCTCAAGTCTGCTATTACAATAGTGTCAGAATGGTCTCTTCATTGTGAGTTTTTGACAGATTTGCCATACAAACACTGTCAAATACTCACAATGGCGAGACTATTCTGACACTATTGTAATAGCAGACTTGAGGCCCAGAAGACCAGACGGACAAATGTGAGTACCTACCCAGTGCCGGATTAACTACGTAGCAAGAGTAGCAATTGCTAAGGGCCCCGCGCAAAAGGGGGCCCCGCGTATCCAAACCCGCCCACCTCCACAAACAATATTTTTTTTCCTGAAGATGAAAGAAATACTGACAATTTAGGGTATGTCCAACTTTAATTTCGAATAACTTTTGAAAAAGTGAATTTATCGGATCATTATAAGAGAGTTTTTTTTTTATAAAATGTTCAAATTCCTATAAAAACATGTATCGCGCTAGTGGTAAAATGCTTGTGAGAGCAGATGTAAAATCCCAAAGACCGCATAAATTTACTCAAATAAAATTCTTGTTTTTTTTTTCACTTTATAATTGAGAACGCATCGCAGATCAAGGGCCCCTCGATAGTATTTGCTACGGGCCTCGCCCTTGCTTAATCCTGCACTGTACCTACCTACTTTTTGACGCGGCTTGTGGTAGTAGTGGATTAGAAGAAATCGTAACGAAAGGAAAAAGCGTTATGTCCCCTTCGTGCGATTTTCTCTTTGTCTCTTTCTATGACATACGATTGTGTGCGGAGTTACGTTCCTGACGGGGACGCATACGTTTTTATTATTCTGAGCGTCGAAACCTCATATAAATATGTTAATTACAGTCGGTACTTATTAGGTTTCTACTGGTTTGTACGAAATTACTTATTATTAAAGGAAATCTGTGTTTTAAAACCAATGATGCAACCACTAGAATTAGATCCATAACGATGTTCACTAAACCAAAGTACTCATGTTTTTTATTTGAATCGCAAATAATTTTATGACTTACCAGAATAGTAAATCTGACTCTCTAAATAAGATTAACGTTATTACTAGCCAGGAAAGAAAACGAATCCATAAGGTAGGTATTTAATGCCTTTGTTTCAAAAACACCTCCAAACTCTATTAAGACTCCTTGCCTTCAAACTTGTCCATCTAACAATAATTGAATTTGCAGTAATTTGGCAGTACATAGCCACTAAGAGCTTTTGTTTTGTCATAACGACATAACTTCACACACACTGCTGTAATGTACTAAGCTGTGAAAAGATATCTTGCCTAAAGACGACTTTCCACTGCTGCATAGGATGTGCACGGCGAGGATTGCCTCGCTAGCTACGCGGTTCATTTGTTTCGTGCGCAGCGAGGCCCTGGGACGCAGTGGACGATCCCGCCTACAAACTAATATTATGAATGCGAAAGAAATTCTTTCTGTCTGTTTCTTTTTCACGCTAAAACAATTGTACGGATTGGGATGAAATTTGGCATACCCACGAATAGACGATGACCTGGGTTAAGACATACTATTTGTGCCGGTAGTAAAGCTCTCGTGGGACAAGTTCCGAACACTATGTTCGTTGTTTTTATATAAAACGAAGCTAAAGGCTCGTACAGACTCATGCGATATCGCGGGCGCGACGCGACACTAGTAGCACAATTTCTTTGTCGGTGCCTGTCGCGGCCGCGATATCGCGTGAGTCTGTACGAGTCTTTTCGATACGTGCGTAGCTTAGCCGTGGGTTACCGTGGAACGGCGCCTTGACATTGTTGTGGCCGCGTAAGTACTGTTCTGTGTGATTATAACTTTTTTGTGGGTTTAGTTGTAATAAGGTCTGCCTTTGTGTATGTTCTTTTGAGAAGGCTCACACGGTTATTTTGTGCTCTTTTAGTGGTTAAATCCAGTATGATATGACGTACGGTGGCCTAATGATTAACCACCATATGATGTAATTACGAGCATATCTAAGGTTCCGTACCTCAAAACGAAAAAAACGGAACCCTTATAGGATCACTCATGCTGTCTGTCTATCTGTCTGTCTTTCCAACAGTCACAGCTGATTTGCTCCGAATCTACTGGACCGATTAATTTATTTGTGGTACAAATATGAATTTCTGTGACCCAAACACGAACGTGTTACGTAAATAAATGAATTTTGATTATGGGGTTCAAATTTGGGAAAAAGAAAAGAAAATATTAAAAAAAATGTTTAGCACACTGTTACCGTATGACAAATATCTAATGTTTTTTTTTTTTAATAATTAGTTTAAAGGTTATTAAAGAAAACAGATGAAAATTGACCTTATCTCCGAAACTGCTGAGCCTAAAATTAAAACACGGAACCCTTTAAAAATACAGAGAATAGTTCTATACATTACAGGAAAACCTATAAGAAATCTATGGTCCTAAAATAACATAGTACTCGTAAATAGCTCATTAATGTACGTTTAAACTTACATTTGCAGTTGGAATGTATCGTGGGTGAACATGTTTTTCAACTACAATGTTAAGTTTGTTGCTTGGGATAAATTCATCTCAACTACGGAACCCTTCACCGTGCGTGGTCCGACACGCACTTGGCCATTTATATTTAATGTTGATAGATCATTAAGTATATAATAATAAGTTATTGGTATACCAACACTATTTAAAAATACAAAAAAAAGATGTTTACGTGTGTGGTAAAAAACTTATAAAGGTGGTCAATTTGTCATACCTGTATAGGGTATACCAAAACCGTAATTAGTCGGAATCTGTTCATCGAATTTCAGTTCAACGAAAATGAATCGCGATTCGAAGGATTCCTGCTTTGATCGAGTCGAAATGGTTTTGCGGTTCCTATCAAAAGCACATACAGTGCACGACTGCACGTCATCTTTGATATGGCGATATAACCACAGGCCTGTGGTCAGCTGAAACAATGCAGATATGCATTTCGTAACACTACGTAGTAGACCGAACTTAAGTATTGTTTTAAATATCAGCAAAATATGATACCTTTTTAATAAAAAACACAAATAATGCACCTGCTATCTTATCTCTTCACCACCCTTGGTTGACTGGTAGAGAATACCAAAGGCATTAAGTCCGCCTTTGTACCTTTTATGTTGCATTAAATTTAATTAATAAATACAGGCTATCACGCCGAAATTCCTCGAACGAGTAGGCAGAGGTATATTCAGAACACTCACATTTCTCATATTATTGCAGTCCCATGTAAAAGAGGGCAAGGTTATTGACATGACTCCTATTAAGAAAAAATCAGCCAAGTGCGTCTGGACCACGCACGATGAAGGGTTCCGTAGTTGGGATGAATTTATCCCAAGAACAAACTTAACATTATATATAATATTCCATCCACCGAAAGAATAGTTGTACAAGATTTGAAATTAATAAAGTTTAAATTCGTGAAACACTTATCGTTTGTATGAAACTGGTAGGTGTCAAAAAAGCATTCTCTCAGTGGACGAAATAAAGTCGAAAAAATGTTATCCCATACATCGATACATAGGTACATCTCAGTAAAAAAAAAAAAAAAAGACGTGTGGCACTCGGGGACTGCCGCGGTAAAGCTATTGCATAGCATTTTGTATCAACTTATGCAATTATAATTATTTATTTATTTTATTTATGCAGTATTTCTTTTTCTTTGATATTAATTCAAGTTACACTTTTTGAGCGCGGTGACCGATAAGAAAGTAAAGTCAATCCATAATTGGCCCAGAACTTTGGAGAACCGTTTAAAAGTGGTTTTTATAAGCTATGAAGAACGTTAATGTTTAATGTTAATTCTAGCTAGGAGAATCATAAACACGAGTAAAATTATTGATTTATAAATAAATTGCTCACATACCTCAACAACCTTTCAAAAACTTTTGAATTACGATGCCTGCCATCTAGTGGATAAAACCGACAACAAAACACAACTGAGACCACCAACAGAGCAACGCTAGTCTCGATTACGAATCACAAGCCACGCCAATGTCACCTCTATTTAGTTAGTTCTACCTGCGATTACTAGATGGCGTTGCGTTGCGCGGTAAATCCACCACAGAGTTTCGTAGAGTTGTACAATACGTCTAATCGCACGCACACAACGCCGTGTCGAAGACTGCCGAACTGAAACGACGTTAGACGATGCACGGCCTTCAAGCCACACCTCCGTGCCCGTCGGAGTGGGGAGCGTGAGGTTTTTTCGTCACGGAATTTCTGGATTCGGTCCCCGCGCTCAAGGCCCGCGATAGAAGCTACGCAATAGCTTAAAAACAAAATAAATAAGTGCTGAACGTCGTAAAAGTGTGTAACTACGTAAACAAAGTCAAATACTATTCAAATATAAGCATAATAACAATTTTAAAATAGACGAAAGTGTTGAACCTAAAGTAATTTTAAATAAAAAAAGAATGACAAACTGTTTTGACAGCGAACAAATTCCATGTACATGAGTAATTTCCAACCGTCTAGTCAAGTTTAAAAATTGTTCAACTGGAATGGTATCAACTATTTGGCAAGCTTTCAATAAGTCATTGTAGCCTTGCGGTGCAACAGGGGAACTCAATGTAGTCGTAATCGACTGGTCGTGAGTTCAAACTCCACTATCAACAATCACTTTTTGTGAAGATCATAATTTTATAAATTAATATTTATAAGAATAAAATACGCAGTACACAGGAAAAGGAACTGCCAGAAATTATTAGATCACTAGAGGGTACTGGTGTAGTAAAATAACCGTCGGAGTGGGGATCGTGAGGTTTATTCGTTACGGAATTTCTGGATTCGGTCCCCGCGCTCAAGGCCCGCGATAGAAGCTATGCAATAGCTTAAAAAGAGGATTAAACTTCAAATAACGATCTTCGAACTTCGAACTTTTTCCTATAATTGTGCTACCTTACCTTGCTTCTTGCCTTTTGTCAACAATGATATCCTTATATGTTTTGATTTATTTGCAAGTATCAAAATATGTCGCATAAATGACAGTATTTTTTATTGCGTTGACTTAAAAGCTTTAGTTTTTAGAGTTACAAGGGACTGGCAGACTTACGTATTTAAAATTAATTTAAACTTGATACCTCCACGCGTTCCTGAGAAAAAGGGTCTTGACAGATAAACAGAGTAACAGACGGACGGACGACAACGAAGTGATCCTATAAGGGTTCCGTTTCCTTTGAGGTACGGAACCCTTAAAACAATAACACTTTACCCAATCCGAGGGTTGAACTCAGGGCCCAAAGTTCAACAGTCACACGTAATCGACGAGGTTGACGTATTTCAAATTAATTTTAGCAAATACATATATAAATATAACATAACATCACGCCCGTAATCCCCGAAGAGTTAGGCAGAGGGTGGGTCGTATATAAGAAATCTTCTCTTCATAAGAATCCAATCATAACATAAGGTTTCTAAAAACAAATGAAACCTGTGATTAGTAAAGCTGTCGAATCTGGTGTTGTTTTCATTGGTTGACCGAAATAACAACAGCCAATTAATTCAGTTGGCATCGGATATGATGATAAATTGAATGTTTAACTACTACTTTGTTTTCTTTTATGTATTAGATCATTTACGTCATCATACTCATAGCCACTGTTAGTTTTGTGCCAGCCCTAAGCTTATCAAATTCGTATCTTTCTTATGTCTAAACCGCAGTGTATCCAACGCTTTTTTATGACAGGTTTAAAAAAAGTATTCCATTCGTTTTGTACGACGCATGGAATTGGCAATTTAACCTGGATTCGATTCGCTGCCGTCTCGTATCCGGTTGTACAGAGAAAGCGTATCAGACTACTAACAGCTTGTTAACTATGGAATATGTTTTAGTATACTAAACACTATTTGCAGTTTACAACATTAGAACCTATTATGGTTAAGTAAATTGTGAATTGTTTGTATCAAGAGCATGACTTGTTGTACGAGTAGGCATAACTATGACATTTTTATTTATAAATACCTGCTGCCCGCGGCTTCGTCCGTGTGGCTTTTTCTAAAATAAAAGTAACCTAAGTTACTCCTTATAACATGAGCTATCTGCCAGTGAAAGTCCCGTCAAAATCGGTCTAGCTGTTTCGGAGATTAGCCGGAACAAACAGACAGACAAACAGACAGACAGACAGACCGACATATAGATGAAAAAGAAAAAAACAAGGTTACTTGATAACAACGATCAAAATAACATACACCTTTGACCAGTGTCGAATTGATATCGACTTACTCGTAAAACCTTTGCATTGACCGGCTATATAATAAAATTTAAATACACTAATCTACATGTTCTTCATATAAACAGCATTAAATAAACAAGAAATAAACCCCAAACACCCAACCCAAAACACACATGTAACCGAAAGTCGACAGGAAACGCAACGAAAAATCATAAATAATAATTATATCGACGGGTCATATAATATATCACGACCAGAAGAATGGTACCTTCCACCAAGGAGTGCCAGTCCCATCCCCCTCCCCCTTGGTTCAAACGTGAGTGCATGTTTTGTTCTGGAATGGACCCTTTTTTATCAGAAACGTCCCTTTTCTTGTCACCGCACCCTTTGAGGGTTTGGGTAAAAGCCGGATAAGAAACTACGGCATTACTAATATGAAAATGAGGTGGCCGTTGTTATGGTGGGTGCGTTAAAATGAAATAGGATTTATTCATTATATCCTGGAAATTGCCTTAAATTGGTTAAATATATAAATATAATAGTACTAGCCGGGTCCCGCGGTTTTACCCGCATAAGTTTCGATTCCGGAGAAATGTCTAGATAAAAAGTATGTATTAATGTGTATATGTATTAATCCAGTTTATAAACTATCTGTGTGCCAAATTTCATCCAAATCCGTTCTGCCGTTTTGTCGTGATTGAGTAACAAACTTCCATCCATCCTCACAAACTTTCGCATTTATAATATTAAGTAGGAAGTAGGATTTCATTGATTAAACCTATCTCATTATAACTTGATTGATCAGACAATGTAAATAACAGTAGGAGTGGTGGTAGTAAACCTATTTTTCATTCTTTCATAATTTTTGTTTCAATTTAAAACTGTCTTCAATGCTTTGCCGTAATCATACGCCTAGTCTAATCCACACACAGACTTATTACAGCATCTGATTTCTACCTTTATTTTAATTACGTCAGTAGCTACAAAGGTACTGATTTTTGTGTGTAAAACAGCAGATATTTCATGTGTAATTTTATATTTAAATTTGTCCCATACTCAAAAATTGTTCATATTGTGTGTAATTTTACCTCTTGAAAGAATGTTTGTGAATTTAAGGTCAGCCGGTACAACCTATCTCATTATAACTTGATTGATCAGACAATGTAAATAACAGTAGGAGTGGTGGTAGTAAACCTATTTTTCATTCTTTCATAATTTTTGTTTCAATTTAAAACTGTCTTCAATGCTTTGCCGTAATCATACGCCTAGTCTAATCCACACACAGACTTATTACAGCATCTGATTTCTACCTTTATTTTAATTACGTCAGTAGCTACAAAGGTACTGATTTTTGTGTGTAAAACAGCAGATATTTCATGTGTAATTTTATATTTAAATTTGTCCCATACTCAAAAATTGTTCATATTGTGTGTAATTTTACCTCTTGAAAGAATGTTTGTGAATTTAAGGTCAGCCGGTACAAGCCACACAATCTCAATCATTATCAAAATACAATTCTTCATAACCCATCATAAAACGGCCCACACATTCAGCCCCGCATAAGCTCAAAATGGCGCCTTTCAAAGGTCCCCACAGTTACTTGAAGGATTATTGTGGTCTCCAAGACACTTATCTAGTTTATTGCTCGACGCGAAGCACGCCATAAAATTCGATGGCACGAGTGACCTTTGCAGCTTCAAAAGACATCTATGGTTTATTTTATAACGATCAGTAAATAGTGGGCTTCCTTAAATATGATATTAGTTTTAGGCATCGTCATATTTATTGTTATTAAACTTTTGTGGCACCAACTTCTGATAAGCTCCGGGTAACTCTTCTAGCCGGTAATTTTGTAAATTCTGCCCCAGTTTTTAATATATACCTACGCACATCTAGTAATTCTAGTGGATTGCTACGGTTAGCAAACAGATTATTGATTCCAATGTGTAATTAATAGAAAACAAGACACTGTATTCTTAACAGTATTTCCAAGTCGAACAAAATTACACCCACAACAAGAAAAGTGGTTCTTTAAACTTTTGTTCAGTTAAAAAGTAGCGTGCAAAGTGCAGTATCAGCCTTCTTCTTAATTAACTCTTAGCGAGACAGTTAATTGTACCGCTCGAAAATTCTTTCCACTTGCTGAGAAAATGGCGAAGCTATTAAGAAATGAAAAAAGGATTAAAGTTTGTTCGCTCACCGTGAGCCAGTATCATGTCGGACTTACTTTAACGAAAAATGTTTTTGATTAAAATAGTTGGAGAACCGCCCTAAATACTGATGAGATAGCAATTTTGTAAGTTTCTTCTTACTTTTTAGGGTTCCATACCAAAATGGTAAAAAGGAACCCTTATGGTGCGACCCAGTCTGTCTGTCCGTCTGTCACAGCTGCAGCATTAGTAGTTCTTGAGATATCCTCAAGAACTAATAATGCTCTCAACTAGTTTGGAATAGTTTTAGATGATGTTTGCCCAACTATTTTGCAAATAAAAAATAAATAAAAATATGTTTTACTTTTTTTGCAACAAGAACTGAACGGGTTTCTTAAAAATTAGAAGTGGAGCTACTAGGGTATGTGGGGTATGATATGGAAGAGCGCTATTTGTAAACTCTCAAACAAATTCTTTTTTTTTAAGCCGCATTAGTCCGTCCCCCCTTATCTCAGAAGTTTGTATAGAGAAAAATCAGATTTTTTTCTATATGATAGAAGTTTATATAAATATTACAAAAAAAAAAATACAAAAACGATATCTCTAAATAGCATACTTTTTCTAATATTGCAGTTTTAGGACAGCGCCATCTCTTGACCGATAGTGGAACGAATGTAATTTTTTTGATGGTACGGAACCCTCGGTACGCGATTCCTACTCGCTCTTGGCCGGTTTTTTTATAACTTAGTTTTAGTCTACATAAGACTAGAATTTCGAAATTAATATTGCTATGAGCTAAAAAATTCGTCTTATTTTTGTTTAAGACTACGCCGAGCGCACAGTGGCCACTAAGCTCCGTTTTAATGATTACAATAAAACATAACAATTTAAAACTACTGTTTGTAGTAATAATAACGTATAGTCTTGTGAAGCACAACTTGACGAGCTTATTTTCTGCATTTTCATTCTAAAATAAAAGATATCACCGAACAAACGATGAGGGCGCCACTGTGCGCTCGGTAGCCTCTTAACTTCAAGACGAAGAATAAATTCTAAATTAAAATCTTTTTTAATCTGATTACCAGAATTATCGTTGCCTAAGCTGCCAAAATTAATTAACTGAACCTGACCCTTAAGAGAACAAATTAAAAAGACTTCCCAGAGGATTATATTTAAATCATCGTCACTAGGATTGCATGAAATTAATTCCATGGGATTCTAAGACCAGTACCCTTTGGGCCCACTAATTGATATGGATCAGTTACTTCATTTAAATGACCTTAGAAAATTTGATTAAGGACCGTTAAAGTAATGCCATTTTCGTTGAATTCGGCTTACAAGAGTAAAGCCACTGCCCTGTATGAATTATTTATTCTTTGTGAAATCTGGGCTTACGACTTGATATACAGTGCCTAATTTTCAGCTGTAGTTTGTAATTGTGTTTGAGAAAGGCTTTGAGTATATTTTAGTGCAGTAATTTTAGACAGAGAAACTAGAGATTTTTTTAAAGCAGCACTGCACGTTCGCGTGTCCTTATTTTAAATTCTTGGGCTGTATTTATTTTACTTTGCTCAAGTAAT
Organism: Dryobota labecula; assembly: GCA_947523025.1. NCBI lineage: Eukaryota > Metazoa > Arthropoda > Insecta > Lepidoptera > Noctuidae > Dryobota > Dryobota labecula. The sequence goes on from OX383296.1 coordinate 24,370,561, forward strand.
CAGCGCGCCTATATATATATATATTTTAAATAAAAGAAGAGAAAGTTCAATTTCAACTAGTAAAAACCGACCAAGTGCGTGTCGGACCACGTACTATGAAGGGTTCCGTAGTTGGGATGAATTTATCCCAAGAACTTTAACATTGTAGCACAAATAACCAAGTGTAAGTTGGTCGAATCTTACTCGGTAACTTGTAAAGCCTACTTTTCTGTGATAGTGTTCCTTTTAACTTAGTTATAATTACTACTACCGTGATTTTTTTCACATACACAAATACAACCATTTAGCTGGCAGGGGGGGAACACTTGACTCTAACAAAAAAAATGCACTTTAAAGCTGATTATAATATTACGCAAACGGATCCCTGAATCGAAAAATTGTTTTCACAGACCTGCAATATTTTTGAAAGGCCTATCCAACGATAACGGACGGAACGGGAAAATGGCTTTCACAAACCCGCAATTTTTTGGAACGATGATAGCACAACACACCTATATAGGGATAGGCAGAACATAATATCATCTCCACCTGACATGATTTCTTATATGGGGACATCTCCAAAAAAAAAAAAACTTTTTTTTATTTTACCACTTCATCGACGTGATTAATATGTACCTACAGACATGCCAAATTTAGGGATCCGTAGTAAACAAGGAACCCTTATAGTTTCGCCATGTTCGTCTGTCTGTCTATCTGTCTGTCCGCGGCTTAGCTCAGAAACTCTTAGTACTAGAAAGCTGTAATTTGGTAAGGGTATACATTATATCTATGGTATACATATTAATCACGCCAACAAAGTAGTAAAATTAAAAAAAAAAAAACACAGGATTTGTACATATAAATAACGGAGGAAAACTAACACAGCTTCATTTTATTTTTTTGAAGACGGGAAATCATCAAATGACCCTTCCCGCTCTGGGTGGAGCGGAAGGGAGTGTCAGACTCTTACTGACTAAAACCCACCCGTGTTCCGTCCTTGGCCCTTTATGTTCCGGGGCAGCGGTACCCCTTTCGTATATATAACGAAGTTAAAAGGAAAACTATCACAGTTAAGAAGGCTTTACGAGTTACCGAGTAACAGTCGACCAACTTACATTTACAGTTGAAAAATATGTTCTGCCATACAGAATGTATGTAAGTTTGTTCTTGTGGTAAATTCATTCCACCTACGGAACTCTTCATTGTACGTGGTCCGACACGCACTTGGCCGGTTCAATTATTAATTTTGCCGGTGTTACACACAGGGTAGCATTAATAATCGCTTTATTGGATCCATATCCGCGATTACATGATGCAGGCAATGTTTTTCAGCTAACAATTTTGTCAATAAACGACTGTTTGCTTGTTTTAGTTTTTAGCATGAACTATGCCAATACACAGTTCCTCTGAAATTGAAAAATGCCACGGATTGCAAATACGATATTTGCTGTCTCTTATATTACGAGTACATTCTGTATTGACGTTTGGTGGAATTTGTTTTTGTAATATTATTTCGCCAATCCTAGCCTTTAGATTATTATTGGAGAAACAATAGAACAGTGACAATGCTAGTACGCTACAGTCCGTCCAAAGTTATGACAGCAGCAACCCAGCAGCAAACTTTTGTAACGAGAATAAAGATGACTGTGATTTTGGCGATGATGCAAAATCATAGGTAAATTATATGAAAATGACGTTTTATAAACTATGTATCTAAACTATACACAATGGGTACATATACTTAGTTTTGTATATGCAATTCCACTCTCTTGATTCAGAATAACGTGAAAATGCAGTAAGCTAGTATTAAATTTAATGTGAATAATTAAATTAAATTTATTTAATTTGTGTGTTGCTGTTGTATTTATATTGTATTTATTAATTTCCATTTATTTAAGTGTGATTTTGTATTTATTATTGAATAAGATAAATTTGTATTCTAATATGGGTTATATGGTACCTGAAATAATGAATTTTAATTTAATTTTAATTTAATTTAATTTTAATTATCTAAACTAATATATATAATTATATATTTTTTTAATGTTTGTTTAACGAGAAAAGATTTGATTTTTTTGTATGTTTGTTTATTACGCTTTCACGCTAAAACGGCTGAACGGATTTGGAAGAAACTTGGTACATGGGTAGACCATCACCTGGGTTAAAACACTTGAGTTGACATAAAATACTTTTATCCCGATATTCCCACGGAATCGAGACTTATGCGAGTGAAACTGCGGGGCGAAGCTAGTGTAGTATAAAGAGCTGTATTAAATTCTACATTTTAGAAGTATAGTCGATAATAATGAAAACAATGTCCTCAGGATTCGAAAGGGGTTCTCGTTATGTATTCAGATACTAAAACCGAAGTCATGTTTTATTTGTAGGTATGTTTAAAGAAATATTATAATATTAACAGCATACACCTGCTACTAGATGATAGCGATGTAAACTTACCTATATATATTTTTTACTAGGTATCTGTCTTTTATGCGTAAGACTAACAGTAGAGCTTTTCAACGTGGTAAAGAATAAGCTGGCATATGCTTTCGTTTCTCATCAATTTCATTGCACCAGGTTGACACACTAAATTAAATTAACAATAAAAATAAACTAATTGAGATCTTACTCCCTTTTATAATGTCGATTAAAAATAGGATCCTTCATATTATTTTCTAGGCAACATTGAACATGTATGCAGAGTCTACCACGAAATGGTATTTATCACACTAGCTAGACCTAGTAATCAGAAAAAAATACGCTTTAAAATAGTGTCTATGAAAGCAACTCACCGTATAGAATATGCAAAGGCCATGACGGCATCAGACACAAACTGCAGTTGCCTCTCGAACTCCGTGTTGTTGACGCTGAGCCGCTCCTGTCCGGAGCAGGGCCTGGCAAACTGGCCGTTGTACGGAGTGCGGGGGCTGCCGGGGTAGCGGCACTGGAAGTGGTCTTCCCAAAACTCTGTGGAAAAAACTTAAAGTTTTAGGTTTCTAAAGATCATAAAGGTCGAAGTCAATATAATCATAATCAGCGTATAATGTTCCCATTGCGGAGACAAAGGTCTCCTCTCGGTGACCGTAATCCACCACACGTCTTCGAATTTTTGGTTCTGGGACATGTCGGTTTCCTCACGATGTTTTCCTTCACCGTTTTGAGAGCAGCGGTGATCAAATAATTCACACAGAGTAAAGCGCTTGTCTGGGTTCGCGGTCGTTACCACCGCCTCAAAAATCAACCTGTTGTCCTCGAAATTATCTACATGTTTAAGACCTTAATTATTAAGTTATTATAACATAATATATTAACTTTTTCACTATTCTTAAAACTTTGTTAAATATTGTTAACTAGCTTTTGCCCGCGGCTTCGCCCGCGTGGATGTCGGTTATCGCATAAAAAAGTACCCTATGTCCTCCATATCCCAGGCTATATCTCAAAATTCTAACTTAATATTAATTTTAATGTGACTCACTATGTGAATAGAAACCGAAACAAATGATTTAATATAGTAAAAGTACTTATGTTCTGAACGTGAATGAGTCTTTACCTAAAGATAACAAACACAAAATCAAAATACGAAATTTCACTCAAATTCTTAAAGCAATCAATTGTACCAAATACAACACGAAATAAAAATGCGACACAAATAATAATTTTAGAATAATTCACGTAAGTACCAACGATGTAAAAACAAAACGAAATCCTCCGAAATGTCGGATAGTACACCGTTTGTCCGGAGAAAAAGCTCGAAATGTCTAATGAACACCATTGGTGCATAACTTTTCTCAGGGTCACGTTCGCAATTGGACGAAATATTTGACATTTATTTTGTACTTGCAACACGATCTGGATGTAGAATTCGATTAATCGACTAATACTTGACCGGTTGACATTTTAGCGGGAACACCACTAAACGAACAAAAAAAAAAAAAAAGAAAACAAAATACGTCTATACTTTGTGGTCGTGTGGCGGTGTGACGCGATACTTAATGTAAACATTCATCAAGGTTATACGTGCGTAAAGTAATGGATTCAATGAGAAAACGGTTTAATCTTAGAAGAATCTTATACAGAATTACTGAGAAATAAGTGTAGATTTCGTATTGAGTGTTAGTTTATCGAAAAGTGATAAATATGTCAGTGAAAAAGTAACGAAAGTTTTGGAATGCACAAATTTTGATCATAAGGCCGCCGTGTTTAGTAATGTTTTTATGATAAATATTCTTGTATACTGTTTGAAATACACGTAAGTAGCTAGCTTATTTATCTACGAACATAATTTGGCCAATAGCTACTGATATTATAGCGTATTGTTATCGTAATCGTATTTCCAAGAGTAAAATTCGGCAAACAAATACCTACAAAAAGTCAATAAAATGGTTATAGTATGTTATCCTTAAGAGATAGACATATGCCATCGCGGACTTTTTTGAAGACCTTTTTATGATACACAATTCCACCATACATTATTTTGTTATATCTCAAAGGGTTTAGACAGCGTTTTCGTTGAAAGCTCCCAGACGGCTTATTTTTCTCCGACACCTCCAACAAATATCGTTAATTCATACAAAAATGCATACAAAAACATAACAAATTATATACTAAAACCTTCCTCGAGAACCAAGCTATCCATTGGTGAAAACAGCATGAGAATCGGTGCAGCAGTATTTGAGTTTATCGCGAACAGACAGACAGACAGACAGACAGACAGACGCGGCGGAGGACTTTGTTTTATAATATGTTGTTAATAAATCAGATGCTCTATTAGTAAATTATTTATATAATATATTTTATTGTAAGAACTCATGCCGCCTGTGATACAGGTTTATCCTAGTACTCGTACAGCTAGAAAATTGTAGTATCTATAGAGAGGTATGAGGAACAGGGTGTAAAGTTCACTCATACTCTATTGAAAAGGGAGGATCCTCCGACCAGACGGGTATTGTGTCTGGTGGGCAACTGCCTGACGGTTGATGTCGGGACGTTGTATACATGCTAGTCGTGCGGTAAACTCTGATTGTGCGATGCAGGTTTTGTGACGTCAGGTGTTTGATGCGTAGTTCGCATGTGGCGTTGTATATGCCGCCACACCTACATTATTTCTAAGATATTTACTGTAATTTTTAAATTATTTATAATTTTATTATATTTCGATGAAAAAACAACCTGATACTGTACTGCAAATGAAAAAATGTAAGGATATTTGAATTTCGCGGGCTATTCTGTTATTCTAAAAACATAACATTAAAGCGAAAACGCTTTAATGTTATGTTTTATGCATTATTGAGTGCGTTAGTAATAGGGATACTTATATTCATTACATGATGCATAGGAAGTAGGTAAATACTAAGTTGTCTTCCCAAAGCTTTCTTTTTAATCTGATTTATTTAGGAAATATTATTATTCATATTGCTGTAAATATTTCTTGGCTTAGAATCATGAATTTGTTAGAACTGCTTTACCATTGATTAACTAATATAAGTATTCCATCAACTTGCGAAATTTATGCCTCCAGTAATATCGTTTTAATATAAATAGCCTTCAAGATATTTTTTATGATTTACAATATGATTTTATTAAATAATATAACTTTTAATTAAAAGGCAATGTAAATGACTATATTAAATTAAGAACAAAATGATTATTCTGAAATGTTTCCATTAGTTATTCACATAATAATATTATTAAATGACTACAAATTACTGCTGACCTTTCTTTTTAAAATGTCACAATTGTTCCGAATATAATTTTGATTTATGTAATATCAATGGTTAGAATAATAACGGCACTGGAGTACAAAACTTATAGTTCTTACTGTAACATTAAGTCAAATAACCTAAGAAAGCAATTATTATCGTTTCATCAGCAAGCAACGAAATTAAAAGTATTTTTTGTTCTTTTACACTAGGCCACCACTGCTCACGGGCCAACACTGATCCCCGGGCCACCACTGCTCCCTGGGCCACGAGTGCTCCTTGGTCAGGTCGAAGGCAGTTGTCAATAATGATTAATATCTTGTCTTAGAGTTAGGGTTTTATTACTTTGAGCTCACTTCCATTGATTCGGTCAACCATCAAGCTCGTTTGGACATATTAAAGTAAAAATTGTTTATTTCAATATTAAAAACACAATATTATCGAGATAAAGTTGGTCGCAAACTAGACACAGCCTTCTTCATCAGCCTAGCCTTTTCCCAACTACGTTGAGGTCGGCTTCCAGTCTATCCGGATGCAGCTGAATACCAGTATTTTACATGAAGCGACTGCCTATCTGACCTCCACAACCCAGTAACTGGGTAATACGATAGCCTTTGGTAAGACTCGTTGTCAGACTTTTGGGCTTCTGATTACCCATAACAACAAAGATCTACGAATGACATAGCCCAGCATAGCCTTTTTGGGCACGATTAAATAAAACATTTAGGTAGGTATAGAATGAAAAAAAAAAAAAAGATGTTTAATTTGGCATATTATGCTTGTAAATGTAAATTCGATGAATTCTATATGCAAGTTCCGGTATATAAAAAACTGTTTTCTTTCAGGAACATTAAAACATTTTCACAATAAACAAATATTCGCCGTTATTCTTAAAAGAACAATATTTTTTTGACAAATTCTAAAACAGAAATATAGTGAACTTCATCTCATATTCCTAGGCCAAAGCCACAAAGCTAAACAAATAAACAATTGAAAAATCTTTCCTCAGCAGTTCAGATTGGAGACACAAAACTTTTTAAAACAAAGTCAGATTCAAAGACTTTGGTATTCAACCGTTCTGCAAAGTTGCTGCGGTTTCCTACCGTCTTCAAAAGAATTGGAAGCTTGCATTGTGTGTATGGAAATCGTTTCTATTCATGAAAACCTGAATTGTGGGAGCCATTCGTCTTGGTAACTCGTGTGACAAGGGATGTCTGGAGATCTTGTTGCTACAGCAAAGGCTTAAATGTTGACTCAATTAGGAACGTGAATTTTGTACGAATAATAATATTGTAGGGTTAATTTGGGTTGTATTAGATACAAGAAAATAATTGAATAGTATATTTTCGTTGTTTATGTTTTTAGTTATAGGTCGATACATCAGGTTAAGCTACGCTTGCCGGGGTTAGTCCATGGATGGGTGACCATCTTTGCATACCGAGATTCCTCCGTGCCGGAAAGGCACGAAAGCCGTTGGTCCCGGCTGCCATTTATGGATCTTTGACAGTCGTTACGGGTCGTCAGAAGCCCAAAAGTTTGATAAACAGTCTTAACAAAGGGGTATAGTATCACCCAGTTACTGGTTTGTGAAGGGCAGATAGGCAGATGAGGAAAAAGGCTAGGCAGATGATGATGTTTTTAGTTAAAGTTCATCGTAAATTTTTCTTGCATTTGTTTTTTTCTGGTAAACTGTAATTGGTTACAAAATTCGACGAGTTATTTGTTGAAGAAGAGAAATCGGTTTCAAATATCCTTGAAAATCATTTGCATCATAAAAATAGAAGAGAATAAACCTTAATTAGAAAATATAAAACTAGCAAAGTAGGTTGGTACATAATAGAAGTTCTGCCCAAAGTGATTACAGAGACTATGTAAATGAGAGGGCTGTCAGTAAAACTAAGGGATCGGGTTCATATTATGCTAATTAGTCCGAGGTTTGGGCTCAGTGGTACCACTCTTTATTATATTTTCTGATATTTACACGACCTTTGTTTGAAGAAGAGAGATTTAAAATTCATCATAGGGGTTTAGGGACTCGGTTTTTAACCAACGTTTGCGGTTCTAAAATGTGTGTTCAAAATGTACTGAGAGGACGTTTTCGTCCCTAAGCGTGGTGTAATAACAATTTTAACAATTGAGGTAAATGAAGAAACTAAAGCAAGCTTACCAGTCTACTACCATTTTGTATACCATGAATATATCCAAGGTAAGAATGCTTGGAAACATGCTGGTCCTGCTCCATAGGACAATGTAGAATCTAGAGGGTCTAGGCAAAATCAAACAGTATGCTAATTGTATAATGTATTATTTTTATGACAATAATTTTACATGCTGTGATAAGTTTAATTCGCACACTGTTTTATTATTTGTATAAATAAAAAGTAAAATCGTCTACCTACTTTAACAATATTTGTAAATATGTGAGCACCATCTATCTAATACACAATTAATATATCCGTCATTGCTTCATTTTTAATTGTTTTTACCTGTTGTGGTATAGCAATTTTATTCTAGGTACATCGTCTTCACATCACTATCACTTCACTACATATTATAAAACAAAGTCCTCCGCCGCGTCTGTCTGTCTGTCTGTCTGTCTGTCTGTTCGCGATAAACTCAAATACTACTGCACCGATTCTCATGCTGTTTTCACCAATGGATAGCTTGGTTCTCTAGGAAGGTTTTAGTATATAATTTGTTATGTTTTTGTATGCATTTTTGTATGAATTAACGATATTTGTTGGAGGTGTCGGAAAAAAATAAGCCGTCTGGGAGCTTTCAACGAAAACGCTGTCTAAACCCTTTGAGATATAACAAAATAATGTATGGTGGAATTGTGTATCATAAAAAGGTCTTCAAAAAAGTCCGCGATGGCATATGTCTATCTCTTAAGGATAACATACTATATCCATTTTATTGACTTTTTGTAGGTATTTGTTTGCCGAATTTTACTCTTGGAAATACGATTACGATAACAATACGCTATAATATCAGTAGCTATTAGCCAAATTATGTTCGTAGATAAATAAGCTAGCTACTTATGTGTATTTCAAAGAGTATACAAGAATATTTATCATAAAAACATTACTAAACACGGCGGCCTTATGATCAAAATTTGTGCATTCCATAACTTTCGTTACTTTTTCACTGACATATTTATCACTTTTCGATAAACTAGCACTCAATACGAAATCTACACTTATTTCTCAGTAATTCTGTCTAAGATTCTTCTAAGATTAAACCGTTGTCTCATTGAATCCATTACTTTACGCACGTATAACCTTGATGAATGTTTACATTAAGCATCGCGTCACACCGCCACACGACCACAGAGTATAGACGTATTTTGTTTTCTTTTTTCGTTCGTTTAGTGGTGTTCCCGCTAAAATGTCAACCGGTCAATTATTAGTCGATTAATCGAATTCTACATCCAGATCGTGTTGCAAGTACAAAATAAATGTCTAATATTTCGTCCAATTGCGAACGTGACCCTGAGAAAAGTTAGTACTTACGTGAATTATTCTAAAATTATTATTTGTGTCGCAATTTTATTTCGTGTTGTATTTGGTACAATTGATTGCTTTAAGAATGTGAGTGAAATTTCGTATTTTGATTTTGTGTTTGTTATCTTTAGGTAAAGACTCATTCACGTTCAGAACATAAGTACTTTTACTATATTAAATCATTTGTTTCGGTTTCTATTCACATAGTGTTCATGAAGAAACCATAAAACCATAGTTATTATTGTGAAATGTTAAAAGTTTGATGTCAAGCTCGATAGATGGCGTTGACGTCGAAATAGATCTCGCTATGGTTTCGTTACCGCGATTTGGTTGGGGTCTCGCAATTTTAATTAAATATACCAGCTTAGATCAGTACACAATTGTGGTTTTATTTTCAACCCTATTAGTGTGCACATTAGTTCGATAGTTCAACTCATTACCAGCTCGGTAATAAACACATAGTGAGTCACATTAAAATTAATATTAAGTTAGAATTTTGAGATATAGCCTGGGATATGGAGAGGGTAGTACATAGGGTACTTTTTTATGCGATAACCGACATCCACGCGGGCGAAGCCGCGGGCAAAAGCTAGTATAATAATATAATTGATGTTTTACATATAGTATTGTAAAACAGTTTATTAGAGTAACGGTGGAGTTTCTTGCCCATTCTTCTCCATGTGAAACCTTTTGAAGGGGTAAAAAGAATCGCTTTTATTTCTGTGTAAATTTTGACGTTCAAAAGTGCCATATACTCGTATGTGCCTTCTTAATAAATAAAACAATGTCGGGTTATTTACACCATTTATAACTCAAGAACGGCTGGACCGATTCTTATGGTCTTGAATTTGTTGGATTTGTTTCTGCCCCAAATAGCAGAATAACTATTAAAACGGGCGAAACATTCATGAAAAAAAAAACAAAAGTAAGTAGTAAATTCACTTTCTCGTACATTTTGTACAGAACGGCTTTTTCGATGATATCTCGAGAACGGATTGGGGAAAGGGGGAACAAGAAATTTCACGCGGATGAAGACGCGGGCAGAAGCTAGTCCATATTAATATTATAAATGTGAAAGTAACTCTGTCTGTCTGTGACCCAGACGACCCCACTACTCTCCTCCAGGAGAGTCGTAGGGAAACTAGTACAGTTCGCAAAAGAATATATAATACACGATCGTCATTCCGACCTCGCCGCCGAGGCCCCGCGCGAAATCCCCGACTAACGAATAGTCCTCCCCGACCCTTGCTTGTAAGTGAAGCGCCAGCACGCGTTTTAGCTGAGCAGCCTGTAACTTTAAATCCCCCGGATAGTAATCATAACTCTGATTTGATCCAGCCACCGACGCTGCCCTAAGCCGAGGTTCGTACCCCACAGGGAGTGCCCTTAGCGTGCAGTCGTTTAGTTTATATTTTTTTTACTCCCTGGCTGGAGGCAATAAGTTTCGTTAGGAGCTTAAGGCAGCCACAGGAAACTCCGGTTAAAGAGTCGGAACCTTAGTGGTTACACTCTCAGATGCCCTAGATAAAAAAAAAAAAAAAAAAGTCTGTCTGTCGGTCTGTCTGTCAGTCTGTCTGTCTGTCTGTCTGTGTGTCTGCTCTAGTTCAGCGGTTTAGGCGTGAAAACTTATTCACGCCTAAACCGCTGAACTGATCGTCATGAAATTTGGCAGAGATATAGCCTGGGATATGGAGGACATAGGCTACTTTTTTACGCGATAACCGACATCCACACGGGTGGAGCCGCGGGCAAAAGCTAGTTTGAAATAAATGCTTTGACTTTGACTACCTAATTAAAGACATCATGATCATTCAATTAAAATTTTATAATTCTCATTAATGTAGGAAAGTACATTCGAGTGTTAATTTTGGAGAGCACTAACTCCATGTGTAAACTGTGATTAGCTTGAATTTGTTAATACTTGGCATATAAACTCATACACATAAATCGATTGAATAACAATACCGCAATCTGGCCTAGGTACATATATAGTATGTGAACTATGCATTGGTTAGTAACAGTATGTGGACTTAGTTCTTATAACGTATGTACTAAATCTATTTGCATTGTGTAGATTTATGGCTGCACAAACCAGACACTGTGGTTAACTAGCAGTGGCACGAAGGCAGATAAGTTATAGACTTAAAACCATCTTTACGGGATTAAAGCATATATCCATAGAAGTAAGATACTTTGAGCTAGGAGAGTATTCCAGAGGCGAGTGGCTTAAAAATGCAAAGAAAGCATAAAGCGTCTGTCACTTGCATAAACAGCTCGTCAATGGCACAAAATCGTAAAATTTTGAAATCAATACTGTATTTTCTTCATCTTTGGGATAGTCAGAATATCAAGTAGATTTTGTATGGAATGACGTCGGACATAAAAGGAAAATACTGATGGGATTGTTAAGGAAAATTGCAATGTGCTTGGGGCAAGACTCGACGAATAATACAATACGGTTGGCTTTGAGCTTACGGATCTTAAATAAATCTGCATCCACTCAAATAATTCATATATTTACTTAGTTTTCAAGATAATAATTGAACACAAAAGTACTTTATTTGCTCCAAACTCAATTTCATTAAGTTCTCGCAAATTCGCGACTATTCCAAACCAAGTTATAATTACCTAATGGAAATGATTTGATAAATTCACACCAATTATAACAAAATCAACGTTTCGCTCTTGCTTGAAAGGGGCGCAAAGAAGTTTCTTTTGAGTAACATTCCATCACTAATTTCGAGATCCACCTTTATAAGCGACGCTTCATTGCGCCCAAAACAAAGTTTTGGAGTGCTTTCAACTATTCGCAATGTTAGAAGCGAGATAAAAGAGAATATCTTGAGATCTGAATAAGTTCGCTGTAAAGTTCTCTCTTCCTTATCGGGTAAGTTTTCTGAATTAGAGAATTTGTTTATTATTAGCCTTGGATTAGGATGGGATGGAAAACAACGATTATATCAGATCTTTTTCAATTTAGAAAATTGTCTTCATCTTCTGGAGTGTCATGTCTGGTCCAATTTTGTAAATAAGTGGTTATTATTGGCCAGACTCTTATTTTTAAAAAAATTATTTTTTATTAAGATCGTTCATTCCGCGCGGGCTGGGAACGCGATTATTTTATTAAATTTAAATCAAAGTACTATTTAAAAGTAAATGTTAAAAGTAAGTATAAAATACAATTTTATAATTATTTTTAACATTTACTTTATAGGAAATACAAATATTTAGTCGTAATACTGCTTAAAGACAAAAATTTACGATTTGTCCATTTTTATGAGTAAATAAATGTGAATGAAACATGGATGAAAAAAAAAATTACTTTGATTTAAAAACAAAATAATCACGGAAAACCTCTAGAAATGCGACGTTGCCAGCTCGCGACGGATGAACTCTCTTTAAGGCGAGGTTTTTCAAGCCTGCATTTTTGTTCTTGAGGTGGCAGCGAGGCGCGAGTAAATTGTCCCGTGAACTTCATTAATTTTGGGTTGAAAATTATGTTTTACGATATCAACAATTTTAAACCCGACGGACATTATATCACCCTAGACGTTTATTTAAATGTGATTTTCAATACATAAAGTAGTATTATATTGAAATAAAACGAGTTTTAATCTACAAAATAAGGGTATGTTTGGATTTTTTTTCTATCGAGCGTATTTGGTCCAATTATGTAACGAGTACGCGACGTACCTACAAAAAGGTCTCAAAAGCAACATATTATATATATTTTTGACGTGTTTAATCATTATCGTTTCTAAATAAAATGACATTAAAATTACATTTCCTAGAGATTAATTTGAAGAACCTCGCCTTAAGTCTTCAGTGCATACAATGACTTTGTCATCGTCGAATTTTTTAGGTAACATAAAATTATAATATCTCTTACCCACAAACCAAGGATTCCTCTTATTATTCTTCACATTCAAGCCCAAAAAGTACTCCTTAAACCCACTGACGTCATTCGCCTGTGGCTGCACACTGATGGTGCCTTCGACAGCTCGCTCATTGCCATCGGAGACCAGGGACCGGGCGCTCCAGCCATCAGAACCGACCCAGCTGAAGGAGTGGGTCGCGTTGGCTCGTTCTACTGCCCTCATCACGCCAGCTACTTCTTGGTCTGAGCCGAAGATTATGGCGCCTGGGGATGAAAAATGTTGCTATTATTAGTTAACTTATTGAAGCAATTCTGTTACTAGAATCTAAAGATTGCTTCAACTACGAACATAGACACTACATTTTTATGAAATTGCGGGAACTATAAATTTAAAGTCACACCTTTTTTCCGATGACTGTTTGACTCGTACGATTACTTAGTTCTAGTTTTATATAAAAAACTATAACTAAGTAATCGTACGAGTAACTATAATATGGCTTTGTAAAGTTAAATAAAAGAAGGTAGTTAGACCATATTTTCTCTTAGAAATAGAAATAAATAGAACAACGTTTTATATACATACCTAATTATTGACATTATTAAATATTATATACAAAATGACATGAATATTTACTTTGAAAAGTATTACATATATTACTTTAATTATTGTGAATGTGAGCACTATGTGGGTCATTTGTTTTCTTTAAGATTATCTCTTTTTCCTCTTTCTCAAGTAGTTTTAATGATGGTCTGGTTTTTTGAGTACTTTATGCGGCCTACCCAAATGTCCTTTCTTTGGTATTGTTCGTCGAGTCGTTGAGCTCCTTAAATCCTGAGTTGAGCTACACGTTAACTGACAAATGCTTGCACTGACTGGACAGGTCCACTCAAAATTGTGTGGTTCTTTCCTCAAAAGACCATTTCAGACACGGATCTACATGGTCCTCACATGATCTGACCAAGATTATGTTTGGACTTTAAAAGTGACTTTGACCCCTGAGTTTGTTTCGCCATTTCTTCTCAGGGATAGTCAGATAGGAAATGTCGACTTCCTCAAGCTTTTATTTATATTTTTTATATGACGTGTAAAAGTGATTCCGATATCCTATTTACAGATTAAACGATTTCATTTCATTTCATTTCAAATCATTTATTTATTATTTATTTATTAATTCATTCAGTAGTACACTTCCATTTTCATTCTTTCTTTTTACTGTGCACCAAAATCATCGACCACATAATTGAGAGAGTTAAAAACAAACTTAAATTTGCTATTTGTTGTTTATTGTTTAATTATTTGCTTACATATAAGATGGAATTTTTATAATGATAGCTCCGATTCATCTTTCTTTACGGCATTTAAAATTTATGACAATCGGATTTATGTAAATCATAGAATTAAATTAAATTTCTTATTAAAATATCATTCTTCTGATAATTACACAATTAAATTCCCACTGAAGCGAGACCAAGCATTCTTGCATAAAAAGTAACAGTTGCGTAAAAACCTGAATATTAAATCTGGCTATAAAAATCTAATCTAAATATTTTAAGACCCCGATAACCACTAGGCAACAACAAAAAAACATGACTACAAAACAATCTTAAACCTCTGTCTACTTGTTCAGTGTCGAAGCTAAGTAAGTATTGACGTAAATCCCAAGGAACCAAGGCCTATCGTGAACATACAGAGGCGCGTACACCAAACTAATTTATGACTTGTTAGGATGGACTCACACATACCACTTTCCGATGTTATTGTAACAACAGAGAAGATACACTGTACCACTTTACCTATTCTGTAGGTAAGTTTCCAGTTGTAACATTATTGAATGCGTTGTTGAAATTATTAGGCATTAGGCGGTGGTATCACAGAATTCATATGGCCAACATGTTTGCAAATTCACTGATTATGACTGTTCTCGCGCACGGAATCTTACTGTTTATGTATCTTGCAATCGGAACACTGACTATGACGAAATACTAAATTATTTGTTCTTATTTTAAAATCGGCTGCGCCATGTTGAGTAGGTGAGTAATGGATTCGAAAATCAAACAAAACGTTCAGGATTCGACTAGTTTATTGGTTCATACTCGTAGTTCGTACATATTATGTACGAGACCATATTTACATGTACCCTCATATAATAACATGTCATATCATAACAATATACCGACATATCGCACATTAATATTTCCTTAACGTCATTAAACAAAAATTATCAATTTTGAGCTAAGTAACGCTTACGATTTTTGTAATAAGTACTGCTACTTTTATTCCATAAAAAACAAAAGATATGACCGACATAATTACTCTACTTTTATTTATACCCTTTCCAAAATAATCAAAACTTTAAACGCTTGTACTGAAAATGTGTATATTTTGTTTAGTGACGTTAAGGAAATTAGAGTGCGATATTATGTTTTTTTTTTTTTTTTATTAATCAAAAAATCTTTTTACATACATTTGTTGAGGTTTAAACATACCACACAAACCATCGCGGGTTTAACAGCGGTATGGCCAGACACGGCAACTCGGTGCCACTAAATATTAATTATAAATTAATTAACAAGTAGGTAGGTAGGTTGGTACGGTGGCCAGCACATCAGGCCACACGAAACCGCCTAATCTCTCCAAACGATTTCAAACCTTAAAATGATCTTAAATGATGAAGAGTAGCAAAATATTATGGAATGGTGGCACTGCAATTACACCATGTAAGACCACGAAGTAATGCCCGTGATACGCGAGTCTAGTTTTTGATGCTAATGTTAGTAAGCTAGGCAGCTCCTAACTCTGGCTTCGTGTATACAGAATAAGCGTCATTTCTAGGCTAGTAAGCTAGTAAGCTAGCGTCACAAGCCAGGATAGTTTCAAGTTTGTTGCTTTTTTTTAAATTTTTGAGTTAGTAGCGCCCCCACCACCTATTTTAGTATCCTGGCTTGTTTACTAGCCTTGTGTGGCTGGCAAAGATCCAAGTACCCAATCGGATCATTTTACTCTACGGACTAAGTCACCGCAATGCTTAAAATTTGAATTTGAGGTTCTAGCTTTGAAAAACGAGCCGCGTGTATCCCGGGCATAATCCCCGGGTTAAGCTAAAAAATAGAACCCCGACCTATTATACTATCCTAACTTGAGACGCTAGTTTATTAGATAGATAGATAAAATACTCTTTATTATGTACACCATAAAAATTGCAGATATAAATGTAGAACTGTTACATAGGGTGTCACAATGGGCGGTCTTACTAGCTTACTAGCCTACACACACAACACTAGCTTACTATTCTGGCTTGAGAAACTAGCCCCGTGTATCTCGGGAATTAAATACTCATTGACATCAGTTTTGATGTAGTCGCAAATTCGCAATGCGTGGCAGAAAATATTCTCGTAGTCGCGAATTGTACGCAGCATGTGAAATACCTACAAATACCTAATTTTGCAAAATACGAGTACTTATGTTGTGTGCCTTTTAGTCTGTGCCATATACGTTTATTTTCTTTCTCTTTCCCCAAAATCCATTGTAAACCTGTCTGTGTTTGATTCGTGGTTCACCAACTAACTTATCATACGACAACATCAACACTGCGACAAAACTTTGCTTTTAAAGCTGACAACTACAGCACACCGATTATTCTGTGGTTCTAATGTAGTTTCAAAGTGGTTCGTGTGAGTCAAGCCTTACAAGGCCGGAAATCCGAGGGGATGCGGCGTTTTATTCAACGGTAGCAGGTAAAGCCTCTTAACGCTTATGTAAGACGGTACTTGTAATCCATCTGATATTTGGATTATGAGAATCATAATGGTTTTAGTACTGGTTTGTATATTAGCAATTATTGAAATTGCTAAATATTATATACAAAATGACATAAATATTTACTAAAAGTATTACTTATATTACTTTAATTATTGTGAATGTGAGCACTATGTGGGTCAATTGTTTCTTTTAGATTTTCTTCTTTTTTTTCTTTCTCACTTAGTTTTACTGATGGTCTGGGATTCTGAGTACTTTATGCGGCCTATCCAAATGTCCTTTCTTTGGTATTCTTTGTCGAGTCGTTGAGCTCCTTAAATCCTGAGTTAAGCTACACGATTACTGACAAATGCTTGCACTGACTGGACAGGTCCACTCAAATTTGTGTGGTTTTTTCCTCAAAAGATCATTTCAGACAAGGATCTATAATAGTCCTCACATGATCTGACCAAGATTATGTCTGGACTTTAAAAGAGAATTTGACCCCTGAGTTTGTTTCGCCATTTCATCTCAGGGGTAGTCAGATAGGAAATGTCGACTTCACCAAGGTTTTTTGTTAAATTTTTTGATATGACGTGTAAAAGTGATTCCGATATCCTATTTACAGAATAAACGATTTCATTTCATTTCATTAGAAATGAAAATAAATTTTCGAAGTATCAATGAAACGTTAGTTTTATGATAAATGATTTTATTTCTGTAATAGGTTGGTACAAACACTTTTACACGTCAATCATATTTTTTTAAACTAGTATAAGGTCGGCGTTTCCTATCTGAATATTCTGAGAAGAAAGGTCGAAAAAAACTCAGAGGTCACAGTTTCTTTTAAAGTCTAGACATAATCTTGGTCATGATAATGATGATGATGATGAGATCATGTGAAGACCATGTAGATTGATGTCTGAAATTGGCTTTTGCTGAAAGAACAACACAGATTGAGTGGACCTGTCCAGTCAGTTGACGCATTTTTCAGTGAATGTAAGATCACTCAATATTGTTATTTGTAGCTGTTTTAGTTACTACTGCCCTTACCTTCTATTTTATTAACGGTAATAAAGAAATGGTTGTGAATCTCGCCAGCTTGTATTTTGTATTTATGTGAGTCAGTTCTACGCTCAGAGTATGGAATCGCCACGCCGGCAGCGTCTAGCGACGGCAGTAGGTATTAATAATATTCGTGGCGCTGAAAGCGCGTTGAACGCATTACTTCTGATCGGACGCCATTCAAAGCTGTTAGTTTCTATACGTCATATAAGTCGTAGTGCGCAAGGCTCGGATTAAATTTTCAAACCGTTATTATGTACTTGACGCAAAACCTTCTCAATAAACTTAATAAGTAGGTACCTAATATTATATTTCTTGATTACATAACTTATTTATGGAATAAGTAGCAAATAAATATGAATATCCCTATTGTTGTGAAATTGTGCACTCGCAGAACCATCTTTATTTTTTTATTTTCTAGTTTACTAGTGTAGTTTGTTTTTCGATTTATGTTAGTACCTAAAACAGAGTTTATTTTTTCAATCATATACTTTATTTAATTAAACATTTAGACTTTTACATTAGGTACCTATATACCAAGGTGATTATATTTGTCACGAACAGCTAGTTACTCGTATAAAAAAATGTCTGTGATTGGTATTTTGTTAATTTTAAAGATTTTACTAATATTTTATTCTAGTTTTAAAACTCTGTGATTATAAAGGAAATTAAGAAGGCATATTTTTTTTAGTTAACTGACGAAGACTGATTAAAATGAATATAATATTGTTGATTATGAAAATGTGTATTTTATTTTAAGACCTTTTTCATACATTTTTATTAAGGTTAATCAAATTCCCGACTTCTCGGGAATTCCCGGGAAATGGTGCTCGAGAAGTCTCGGTATCCGAGAACAAAAAAAAGTCGGGAAATGAGAAACCCTAGTTGTCACATAACGTCAAAGGAAATTCATTATGGCGGACGCTATATTTTCTGTGTTCATTATTTTCCTTTATTCGAGTTCTAGTATTTATTTTGTTTGTTTATCCTAGGAAAAAAAGTATTATTATTATTTATATAGTATATATTTATTTTGTTACTATGAGAGCCTTTAAAGTTTGCTCCTGTGAAATAAAAGATTAAATTATTTGTTATTTGAGTACGATAATGAGATCTGTACAGACATTGTTTAATACATTCATTGTTTCAATTAATTTATTTGGTAGGGCTTCAATTCTCCTTTTGTTATGCATACTTAAACTATAATTTTACTACTTGAGCTAGGGCGAACGCAATATGGTCAATGTCGTTTTTTATTGTATTTAGGAGTCACAAAAACCGACCCACTAAAGGCCGTAGATCTATGAATTAAGGGTCCTCTATCAGTAACCCAAGAGCGCAACCTACAAAGGCTTTATCTCGTCTCCATGAGCTGACAATCTCGAGCCGTTCGAGCTAATATCAACACGACTCGAGCTAGACGAGAGGTGCTCGATTATCGATACGACATGTAGCTGTCGAGTGCTCGAACGTGAGGAATGTAGCAGGATTTTTACTGGTAGAGAGACTGTTCTTATTTATTGCCACGGCTTTAAAGTGCGTTTTTAAATGAACGAGTTTATTTATAAACGTTTCATAAAGTTCATAAAAGAGAGAGACGCTAAAACTTCAAAAAAAATATGGTTAAGAAGACATTTATCGTTATTTAACTTTAAGGAATGTTAATAAATGAACCCCTGAGTGATATTTGCTACCCACGATTTAACAGCAGCGACAGCCTAGTAGTGTGACCGTCGGGTTGCCAAGTCATAGGTCTCGAGTTCGCACCCAAGGCCAGCTCAGGCCCAAGAGAACCACTTTTCGTATTCATGTGCGTATTGTATAATTATCACTTGATTAAAAAACGGTGAAGGAAAACATCGTGAGGAGACCGGCCTGCTTCCTGCTCTCCGGCATGCCTGAGAGATATTTCTCGACGGCATGTGTAGCCAAGTCAGAGGCCCATGGGCGGCATAAAAACTCCGACACCAAGTTAACCACACGAAATGGATAGATATATCCACGATTTAGAAAGTATAAAAATATATGAAATATAAAATTCCAAGGCATAATTCAAATAATAATCAACTTTACTAGTCGCGTTTAAATGATAAGTGATAGTTAAATGTTATTCTTTATTCAAAACAGCGCTCAGTTCATTCAAAACTGTGTCCCATGCACAGTATGCATACAGCCGAAATTGGCAGAAGAAACGGACGCTAAGCAGGATCTTTGACACCATTACATAGGATATGTCACGTTGCAAGGATTATGCTAGTTATTATCTTAACTCAGATCTTAGCAGAACTTCTGAATGAGAAAGGTAAATTAAGGATAAATTATATTTATAACACATTAACTTTAACTTTTAAGTTTTTTGTAACTGGCCTGTAGTGTGTTGTCTGAGCAAAATAAATTATTATTATTATTAAAAACGAATCGTAGAAATAAGAGAAAGACAAATAGTATAGCTAAATAATATGCACTTATTTATTCTGTGTTCACGTTACCTACTAAAGAAGTCCTCATTCTACAGTTCACGTTCTTTAAAAAAGACGTATGATCACTTTCATTTTCCTTTGTAGCAAGAAAGAAGTCATCTAAGAGAAACTCAGTCGTAAATAATAAATCTTGACTGTAATGTTGTGCTTGGAGGGGGCGACAGATGGCCCCATTTATTACGCTAAGCTAAGGAATTTAACTGGATAATATTGGATGTTAAAGGTTTGAGACTGTAGAACTGGGTAATATGAATAGTAGAATGTCTTCAAGTCAGAACTTCACGAGTGAATAGCTGCTTACCGAATATTTGTCCTACTACAATAAGTAAGAATAGGTAACAAAAGTGGAAGATGATTTAAGGCTATAAAGAGGGTGGCTACCGTGATGATGAGTAATAGAGAAGTATGGAAGAAAAAGACATGTTGCGCCGACCACAAATAAATTGGGAGAATGATACTGTGACCATAAATAATAACAAGGAGACTGAAGGACAGACTGGTCAGGAATAAATATATTGGAGAAAAAACTGCTAAAGTATACCAGTTACCAAAATTGATGGATATGCCCAGCAGTTTGATCAAGAAAGATGTTAAAGAAAGTAAAGAAAGGATTGGCAGTATCTTTTTTTTTTACTAGAGAGTTAACTTCTTGATGTACTCTTGCCCACTTTTCGCCCTATAATATATCATAGGGCGAAAAGTGGGCAAGAGTACACTAAAAGTAATAGTAGAGTAGTGGGCAAGTAAGAGTACTTAAGGCTTAAGGGCTTAAGGGCGGACCGAGCTTCTGGCGCAAATTCATGGAAGGGGAAGCGTGGCCGCACTGGCTAATTTAGGTATTTCCTTCGTGTTATTAAAACAAATACAAATTTTGAAAATGTAAAGTGTATACGTTATGGAAAATAATTGTGTAGTTTTGTTTTTATTAAAAAACTGATGACCTTCCGCGAAGTTTTTATGCCGTACTAAGGGTACAAAGGGTTTATTTTGTTTTTAGGGTTCCGTACCCAAAGGGTAAAACGGGATCCTATTACTAAGGCTCCGCTATCCGTCCGTCTGTCACCAGGCTGTATCTCATGAACCGTGATAGTTAGACAGTTGACATTTTCACAGAAAATGTATTTCTATTGCCGCTATAACAACAAATACAAAAAAAGCAGCCAAGTGCGGGTCGGACTCGCCCATGAAGGGTTCCGTAGCAGCAAGTAACATAATATAAACGTTCTTATAGTTCGTTGTAACTGTGATCGATGTTTTAATAATAGTGTAATTTTTTTTAAATTAAGTTATTGATAAGTAAACATTATAATTAGGTACCTAAATGATGGGATTTAGATCTAACTATATGCGAGCCCATAAAGGCTTGTGATAGCAAAGCAGCATAAGGTTTATGTTTATGAAATTAAATGGTTTTTTTATTTTTATATTTGAGTTGATTGCATGAAAGGTAAATTGCGGTTTACGATATATGACGTATAAAAAAAAAAACTACTTACTAGATCTCGTTCAAACCAATTTTTGGTGGAAGTTTACATGGTAATGTACATCATATATTTTTTTTAGTTTTATCATTCTCTTATTTTAGAAGTTACAGGGGGGACACACATTTACCACTTTGGAAGTGTCTCTCGCACAAACTATTCAGTTTAGAAAAAAATGATATTAGAAACCTCAATATCATTTTTGAAGACCTATCCATAAATACACGTATGGGTTTGATGAAAAAAAAATATATATTTCAGTTCTAAGTATGGGGAACCCCCAAAATATTTTTTTTTTCTATATTTGTGTGAAAATCTTAATGCGGTTCACAGAATACATATACTTACCAAGTTTCAACAGTATAGTTCTTATAGTTTCGGAAAAAAGTGGCTGTGACATACGGACGGATAGACAGACAGACAGACATGACGAATCCATAAGGGTTCCGTTTTTTGCCATTTGGCTACGGAACCCTAAAAACTGAATAAAATAAATATTTAAGGGGGCTCCCATGCAACAGACATGATTTTTTGCCGTTTTTATGGATAATGGTACGGAACCCTTCGTGCGCGAGTCCGATTCGGACTTAGCCGGTTTTTTAGAGATTACTTTGGCTTTTTTTTCTTTATAGGAAACTAAAAGTAATTAGATAAGTATACGTTAGATATGAATTTGAATTTGTTATTTAACATATGAATGAAAATGAACACGCCAGTATAAAATATGTAACTAATATATATAACTCTAATAAATAATTTATCAGCTGCAGGCAATCTCTGGTATGGCGCCCGTTCGACAGCGATGCACTTTCTACTTCGTTTAGCATCAGATTTATGTACGCCAGTACATTGCACTCGTTGAGTTTATCGCAATCAATATATGAATACTAAAGCTGGTATTTTTGTAGTGTTTTTAAATTATGGCACGATATTTATTAACACGCTTTTATTACTTTTACTTGTAACTAACAAACTACATATGTAACAAAATCTTGGAAGTCAATTTTAACCTACTTCTAATTGTCGTATCGAAATTAAACCTTGTGTGTATATGTTATGTAGTTCAGATGACAATACTATAATTTTGGCATCTCGGAGCTGATCTGATGATGGAGCCAGGAGGTGCATAGTGGAACTCTTCAGTGGCTACTAGTAAATCCTTCAGGTCATAAATTCGTTGACTTTACACGTATTAACCTCTCGTATGTCGTAATTACAAACATTATTAAAAAGCCATTGTATCTCGCGTAGATCTACGTTCTATAGTAGTATACAGAGTGGAAAAAAAAGACCGTGGTTGGAGGAAAAGTACCTTTAATATTGATGATGGCAAATTTTACTGAAAGGAAACATTCCTTTATTTTCAAAAATAATTAAAACTGCATTTAAAGATTTTTTAAAAATCACCTGATTGAGCCGGGAATAGAACCGGTGAAATGTGAAAAAAAAAAAAATACATCCTGTTTAGTTTTTTATCGTCTTTCTTTCATTTAAGATACTATGTTGTTTAAAAGGAATTGACCTTATGAATGACTCTTTCGGTTGGTATCATAAAATACAGAATGTTTTTTTTTTCACATTTCACCGGTTCTATTCCCGGCTCAAGCAGGTGATTTTTCAAAAATCTTTAAATGCAGTTTTAATTATTTTTGAAAATAAAGGAATGTTTCCTTTTAGTAAAATTTGCCATCATCAATATTAAGGGTACTTTTCCTCCAACCACGGTCTTTTTTTTCCACCCTGTATATGAAGGGTTAACTAAATGCAAAAAAGAATTTTTGCTCTATTGAAATTAAATAAAAAACCGGCCAAGTTCGTGTCGGACCACGCACAATGAAGGGTTCCGTAGTTGATATGAATTTATCCCAAGAAAAAACTTAACATCGTAGTTGAAAAACATGTTCTTCCATAGGAAATGTATGGGAGAACATGTTTTTCAACTGTAAATGTAAGTTGGTTGACTATTACTCGGTAACTTGTGACGCCTACTTGGCTGTGATAGTTTTCCTTTTAACTTCGTTATATATACTACGGCTGTGATTTTTTTACATATCCAAGTACAACCATTTAGCTGGGGCGGGACACTTAAGTCTAACAAAGATTAGCACTTTAAAGCCTAATATTTCAGAAACGGATCCCTTAATCGAAAAACTGTTTTCACAAACCCGCGATATTTTTGAAAGACCCATCCAACAATAACCCACAACATAGGGTAGGCGAAAAATTATAAAAACATCCCCACTTTACATGTACAGGAGGTACCCTAAATAACAATTTTTTTCATGATTTAATTTTATTTATTTATTTATTAAAACTTTATGCACAAGTAAAAAACTGTACAAAGGCGGACTTAATGCCTTGGGCATTTTCTACCAGTCTACCTTAGGGTGATGCAGAGATAATACACAGTAGGTGCAATAACAGAAAAACAATTTAGAAGATATTTATAGCTAAGATATAAGAATACATACATATATACATACATACAACTAAAAATAAAAAGTTATGAGAGTTAAACAAGAAAACCTACAAAAACTTAATTCTGAGACGAATCTGCCAACTTCTTGTGTATGTGTTCTCGAGCTTTCACTTTAAATGTGAACTGATATTCTGAGGGAGCGCATTCCAAATTTTACCACTTTGTCTACGTGATTAATATGTATATCCATGCCAAATTATAGCCTTCTAGTACTTAGAGTCTCTCAGCTAATCTGGGGACGGACAGACGGACGGACATGGCGAAACTAGGGTTCCTTGTTGACTACGGAACCCTAAACATTTCTATTTAGATTCGGTTTAAAGATATTTATTTCTCAAAATAAAAGAACGTTACAGTTCACTAGACATATTGAGAAAAGTTACAGTACAGCATCCATATTTGGCAGAGTTATTCGTTGAAGCATATCCCATGCGTGCTCAATGGGATTCAAGTCTGGCGATTGAGTAGGCCATGGTAGGACGTTGATATTAGCTGCAGCAAGTGTGTATGGAACGACTCTGGCACTGTGTGGACGTGCATTATCATGCATAAGCAGAAATGAAGCACCAAATTGGGTCCGCAAAGCAATGACAACATCTGATACAATCGTTTCAGTGTAAATCTGTGCATTGAGATTACCTCTGATCCAAATCAGTTCAGTTCTTCCGCCGATCTAAAAACCCGCTCATATTATAATTGTTCCATCCACCGCTGCATGCATGGATTTCCTGGCATGATTTTAAACGTTCTTGGCGTCCAGGGGTCTTCCTATACCGTGTAAGTCTAGTGTCGGGTCTCATACCAAAGCAAGATTCGTCAGAAAAACATACAAAGCGCCACTCTTCTTCTACCCAATTTCTGGGTTCACGAGTCACGCGATTGCGGGGCAGGTGGTACAAGTAGCGGCCATCAGGAACGGAGAATGATTTCATGCAAGTAATTTCTTATAGTTTGATCACTTATGGATGATGATGGGGATGTTAATCCCTGAAGAGTTATGAAGCGTCAAAATAAACATCATCGCGGTCATTGTACGATTTCGTCGAGTAATTTGCATGTAACGATCTTGTCTGAGTGTGGTGATGCGAGCTCGTCCTCCATGTCATCGTACCACGCTGCCAGTGATGCGGTCTGTGTCCAAAGACGATTTATAAAACTCTGCGTAGTGCTCAGAGTGGTTGCCACAGCGCGTTGCCGAGAACCAGCTTCCAACATTCCCACGGCTCTGATCATTTCTTCTCGGCTCATTTGACATCTTCTCACCATAATAACATGCTTTTGTATTGATTCCACTCAGAAGTATGGCAGACATTGAACCCGTTGCAGGATTATATAGGAATACGACTTGATAGAAGATTTTCATCTTTTTCCCTTTTCAAATGACGAAATTTACTAAAAAGTATCCATAGGAGCTATAAAAATTATAATTAAAGAACTTGATTTTTAGTAAGAGCAAAAACGTGCTTGATCGCTAGATACTTTTGATGTGTGTAGCCTTTGAAATAAAAATGTCTCGACAAAGGCTATCGATTCTCAGAAAACTCCAGTGTTAACTCAGGAGCCCGCTTTAAAAAACTCGAAGCTGTAAGTACCATTCCTAAAAAAAATACATTAAAAAAGTATTTCCAAATCCAACTCCCCAAAATCTTCCACACTCTATTTACCATAATCCTTCGCTGATCATTCAACGCCACCTGTTTTAATCCCACACAATCTGTCCTAACGCAATGGCCGCCCATCCACGAGGAGGCAAAGTGGCGTAGTTAATGGTAATCATCTCTTATCGCCTTCACCAATAGATTCAATTTCAGTAACCGCTTTAGCGAAAAATTGTTTTACTCGTCGCAGCTGCCTATCTGTGTGGCACACGGCCACAATTTATCACGACCTCCTCCACAATATGGTGGCACTAGATAAAATTACAGTTTATAACCCCTTGTTTGTCGTTGGATTCGATTTTCGGGATGGTTTGGTTAGATTTCGGATGGAGTGGAAAGGCGTAGAAGAATCTTCTTCTACGCCTTCAACTAAGTTCTCCCAGAATGAGACTATACATTTCTTTGGCTCTTATGCTTATTGACTGTTGATGAATAATCTGAATGAGAAAATGCGATAAAATCGACCACATCATCACTTCCCGTCCCTGATAATAGTTCAGAAAAAGATGGACCACGATTAAGTCTAGGACAGTTAACGAGAAACACAAGAAGAAAAAGATAGGCAGCATTATTACTATACTATATAGCATACAGCCGAAACGCGTCCACTGCTGGATGAAGACATGTCTACGTGCTATCTACGTCTAATAGTTTACATTTCAAACTATTTACGTACTCCCCCTTTGCCAGTAAACAGTAAACCCTTGCAAAATAATTCGAGAAATCTTCTGGGAATACAAGATTTCCTGTACCCAATTATAACTAACTACTGATTCACGAATATATTATAACAACAATCCCAGATTACTCCGGAAATAGTTCCATCCGAATCGATTTTGGTTTAAATCATAGGAATTTACATACTAATCAATGTGTTTACACTACTTTTAATTCAATATTAGTATGTAAATTTTGTGACTTGTAGCTTCATTTTTTATCCGATCTGAATTTCTGTCGGTTTTCTATTTTTTTTTAATCGGAATAAGTATTATAAAACGGTTCATGCTGTGATGACTGATTACATGATTGTGTAACCAATATTTTTTATCGAAAAGAGTGTTCATAGATTTTATTGCCCGTTCTTCTACATACCTACTACGTTTTGGAATGGACAGTTTCATCTTTCTGACTGACAGACTTTTTGACAATTCAAAAGTGCTTGTAAATACAGCTTTGAGTTCGAGCTTGTGGTAAAAATATTAGCCAGAAAATATTAACGTGGTGGTGGGGCTGGCTGCCGAGGGTGCCGGATGAACATTATAATGATTATAATATTATATATAACGATCTATGTCCGTTTTTATGGTTCCGTGGTCAACAAGGAACCCTTATAGTTTCGCCATCTGTCTGTTCGAGGCTTATCTCAGAGTACTTGACAGCTGTAATTTGGCATGGGTATTGGGTATACATATTAATTATGCCAACAAAGTGGTATAAAATAATGAAATATATTTCTTTTTTGGGTATGTAGGTACTGAAGAAGGTATTTGGATTTTTGGGGGTTACTTTGAACAAAGCAATTGAAAGATTTGAGTTGACATAAATTCTAATTGTGATCTTCGTACGAAAAATTGTAAAAGTAAATAAGACCAGAAATAAAATAAAAACTGTCTATGGCGTTTTGGTAAAATTTATGTCAACTCAAGTCTTACAGTTACTTTATTCCAAATAACCCCCGAAAATCCAAATAGCCCCGTTCTACCGGTACATAAAGTGGGGGTGATTATTTTTTTCTCGTTTTTTCCATGGTATATCGTTGGATAGGCTGTTCAAAATATTGTGGGTTTGTGACAGCTATTTTTCGATTCAGGGATCCGTTTTCAAAATAATAAGCTTTAAAGTACAAATTTTTGTTAGAGTCAAGTGTCGTCGTCCCCCCCCGCTAGCTAAATGGTTGATTTTGGATATGTGAAAAAATTCACGGCAGTAGTTTATCCATACTAATATTATAAATGTGAAAGTAACTCTGTCTGTCTGTATGTTACGTTTTCACGCCTAAACCGCTGAACCGATCGTCATAAAATTTGGCGGAGATAAAGCCTGGGATACGGAGAAGGACATAGGCTACTTTTTTACGCGATAACCGACATCTACGCGGGCGGAGCCGCGGGCAAAAGCTAGTATTATATAACGAAGTTAAAAGGAAAACTATCACAGAAAAGTAGGCTTTACAAGATAACGAGTAATATTCAATCAACTTACATTTGTAGTTGGAGAATTGATCGTTACGTATATCGATGTTTGGGAGAAAATGTATTTCAACTACAATGTTAAGTTTGTTCTTGGGATAAATTCTTTCCAATTGCGGAACTCTTCATTGTTTGTGGTCCGACACGCACTTGGTCAGTTTTTTATTTGTAAAATACGAACAACACTGTATCAGCATAAAATGGGTATGTAATTATTTCATGAATTGTAAAATACATGTTTTTTCATCGTAAAAATTATTTATTTACATGTGACTTTTTTAGAAAACTCCACAGTATGAATACCGAGTCTCATTAGTAAATTAATATTTAATTGCGTACATGAAACCAAATCAGATTTAATCATATTATGAATTTCCTGAACCGGTTTAATATTAAAGGATAATTACATTTGGTGAGACCAAATGTGATATATTAGTAAAGCGT
The DNA here is from genome assembly GCA_947523025.1 of Dryobota labecula. Lineage (NCBI taxonomy): Eukaryota > Metazoa > Arthropoda > Insecta > Lepidoptera > Noctuidae > Dryobota > Dryobota labecula. The sequence goes on from OX383296.1 coordinate 24,399,151, forward strand.
GTCATGTTATTATATTTAGAACATAATGGAAACCTTATATTCCCAAAGGGAATGGCAGAACGTGGATGATACATAACCCAATTATTTTATTATTCGAATAAGCTAGACAAAAAGGCTAGTTACCTAGACTCACTTATTGAATGATGGATCGTAAGTAACAATCTATCGTAGCAAAAAAATAAGAACAAACTAATACTTAGTTTGAGTTCTCTTTTTATTTATTTATTTGTTGGATCTCCAACAGAGGCTACACAATTACATGCAAGTATCTATAGAACAGGGACAAAATACAAGTGTGCGCTTCCTTATAGGAGACCACATCATTTACTTATAATCTAGGTACAGTAAGTTTGACACACAATGAAGGGTTCCGTAGTTGGGATGAATTTATCCCAAGAACAAATTTAACATTGTAGTCGAAAAACTAGTTCTCCCATAAATTCCAACTGCAAATGTAATTTTGTACGCACAATATTGAGAGATTTACCATGTTATAGACCATAGGTTTCTTATAGGTTTTCCTGTAATCTTTAAGTAAAGAACTAATTTCTGTTTTTTTTTTAATTTTACGATAAGTTGTTTCGGAGATAAGGGGGGGCGGGATGTAAAATTTTTATCTATTTCCTTAAATAAGTTTAAAATTATTTGTTTTAAAATTATTAAAAAGAATATATCTGAAATCCCTACAATTGAGCCCTTTCATTTGGTTTATGTCCCACGGTACAGGACAAATCTTTTATTTTTAATTTTCTTTGTTGCCCCCCAAAAGTAACCCCATATTAAAAAATAATTTATTTACGTTACTCGTCCGTGTTTGGCTCACATAAGTTCATATGTGTACCAAATTTCAACTTAATTGGCCCAGTAGATTCGGATCAAATCGGCTGTGACAGAGGGGGTATAATTATTTTATTTTATTTATTTGGAAAAAAAAAAAACAGTTATACATTACAGCATTTACAAAAAGTAGTTATATTATAGTCGTAAAAACGTATAACCCACACTATTGTCCACGGATTGACATCGGAGTATGAAAATGAACGCATGTTATATGAAAACAAAAAAGTCAAACAGTTTATACTGACGGATTAAAGGAAGCGGATGACAAGAGCATCAGTCTTATAGGCGACTAGCAAGAGATTGTGAAACTATTCTTTTAAATTTAGATTGCGACAGCGCGAAAATATCAAAATCAATGAATTGTGAGTTATAGGTTTCTAAAAGTCGGCGAAGAGGGGCACGCACCCCAGCCTTCGTTCTACAACGTGCAGTGTAGAATAGTTGAGGTGCGCGCACCTCCCGCCGAATAACAGTTCTAGGTACTACGTAACACAATCTATTCGAGAGCTCAGTACAATTAAATTTGTTATTGCATATGCCGTACAGCATCACAACCATGATCAGTGAACGTCTGGAATCCAAGCTCAATATCTTATATTGCCTTAGCAAATCTACCCTATAAGGGTTCCGTTGAGTCCTTTTGAGGTACGGAACCCTAAAAATATTAAAATAAACCAAAATACATAACACGAAAATCATACAATGGAAACAAAGTGAATTACATAACAAATAATAATAATATAAATTAATAAGAAAACAAGAGTAATCATAAAAGACATCAGACAAAAAAAAAATGTCTGATGATTATTCTTTTTCAAAATAATACTCAAGTAATGGCTTGATCTAATAAGTAATCTTGACAAGAAGCAGAAGTTTTGTGTCATACATTCTAAAGAAGATAAAAAACGAATGTTGTGTGCTGTGTTTGAAAACTGATCCACATGGAGAGTAAGTAATTGCCTCTTTATTTATGTATTTATCATACTATAGCTGATCGTTCATATGTGTTCCTGTACAAATTTTAATAAAACTTGAGTTCTTATAAAGATTCCATAAAAAAGCACTTTAAGGTTTTGTATGAAAAAAAAAAAAAACATTTTTCTTTCCCTAAAAACCTTATACTGATTTTTTTTATAATCAATTTGTTCAAGCCGTTCTCAAGTGATGCCTTTACCAACGAACCGCATTTAATTTATGTTCATAAAGATGTACAGTCACGAGCACTAACACTTGTAGCAAAATTCAAAAGCAATTTTCATAGCGATAACAAAGTTGCAATCGTTATTTACCATGAAAATTTACCTTGTGTATTATTGTGAATAACGTATGCAACTTTGAGATAAGACTTATTATATAATATTAATTTTATACTATTATATAATAGGTTTTATCTCAAAGTTGCAATCATTATTCACGAGAAAATTGCTTTTGAATTTTGCTTAGTGAATACATATTGGTGCTCCTGACTGTACGTGGAAACCATCATGTGACCCGCGTCTGACTTTTAGGAGGATAATTATGGGCTTGTTGAAGGACGATATCCTCGGAAAATAATTAATAATATTTTGTAATTCAGGGAACAGGGTATGATACTATAATCGGGGAGATTGTTATTTTCAACTCAGAAGATTGAGGAAGGCTAAGTTGGTCCTCTTACCTCTTGCTCTGGGTTTCGTAAGCAGCTTGGACACTATCTCATCATAGGCACCTTCGTGTGCTACTCCTGAGTCTTTCACCAGCTTCTCCTTCACAGCTATGCATATGTTGCTCTTCGCCAGTAAAGCTTCCAACTCCTCGAATGCCTGCAAACAAATGAATGATTAGTATCATTACTGGTACATATATAAGTAAGTAGGTATGTCGTGTGGAACCCGATTATTGGCCATTAATGCACTTTGCGTGTTTGTAAGAAGTATGGATAAATAAACATAAAAAAAAATAAAAAATTATGGATCATTCTACTATACTAAATATTACTTAAAGGTATTGTTTAGGTTCAAATAGTTTTATGAAGAGTACTGTGTAATCTGCAAAGAGAAAAATATTGGCCTCTAGAACGTAGCTTTTTGAACTTTCCAATAATATAAATTGTAATGGTTAATTTTGGAACATTACACCAGCACCGTAATTGCTTTAATTGCGATCATGCTATTGCCATATTAGTGCTAGTATGAGCGATTCAAACCACCTGTGCGGAACATTGATTGTGAACACGAGAAATTAATGGCTAATTAAATTATTAACTTTAGACCATGTGTATAATTAGGCTTAATATTTATATTAATTATACTGTTCGTGATATGGTTAATATTAGAATTGGAAAGTAAAATTATGTTGATTTAAATGACATTCATATTTTGGCTGTGGCCTGTACCTATAGGTCAATAGGACTGTTAGCACTCGACGTACCCGACGTAAAGGGATGAAAATGAAACGCGTAATTATAGTTTAATTTGCATACTCATTTAGATGAATCTTTATATTATTTTACATGTTATATGATGACGTGGCCTTGACAGCTATTCTTATCTGACTCCTACTGTTTTTCTAATCATCTTAATAAGAATTAGCGTTTGTCTCAAATTATGCCATCCACTTCCATAAACTATCCATAAAGGTTGTATGCTGAAACTATGTAGGCCAAAGTCTAAGTCAGCTACGTCCCTACTGGGTACAATAACGAAGTGTCCAATTTTATCCAACTTTTCGAAAATAAAAGTCGTGCTAACATTACCTGCCTGCGGCAATATTTGGAATTCGGTATTATAGACACAAGATAGCCAATATTTCTTATTATATAATAGTAAAAACCTTTATTATCAGACTACAGTGAATCCAAACAGTAGAGATAGTAAAGACAAAAAAAAAAAAAAACAATTCAAGTCTTTATTAAAAATAGACCAACAACCTGAACTCTAACCTGATTAAAATATGACAGACAAAGATCCATTGTAAGAGAGGCCTTTCATTCCTGATTGATTGAGTTTTTACTGCAGATGATACGGAAGTTCCAATATTTTGTTATTGTATAGAATCAGCTGTACTGTTGGGGAGTTCGTTGCGCCACTTCATCTTCCCAGCTAAAGCACAAGGAAGTGGTGAAGAGCGAGCGTTTTGGGGGACCGCATTATGTAATTTTGACGTACTATAATGCGGATTCTCCGCTTAATTTGAATAACTGACTTTTGAATTTGTGCAAATAGTGTTCAACGTTTCACAGTATAAAGTCTTTTAAAATGATAATTAATTCTAAGTCCCTTTTCATACACTCCGCCTGCCAGAAAGCCTGCGTCGGGTATAAATGTATTAGTAAACCAGTGCATGCATATGAAAGCTATAATAATTCACCATACTGTCTTTAGCCACTCGATAGTTGATGCTGATAATCTGGCAGCAGAACCATGTAAAGAGCTTTCAGCTTATTTAGCCCCCTTCATAACCCGCTCAAATCTGACTAGTTTGCAGCCAGATTGCCTTCCCATGAATATATGACCAGTCATTAACATCTAATCTATCAACTTACCACAAATTACACGTGTGGTCAGCGAGTGCATTCATATTCATGACGGCACGTCAATTTATCTGGACCTAACATGACTGCTTGTGGTAGGATGACACGCGGGGTTTGGAGCGTGTTGTGCAATTAATCTTGATTTTGATGGTTGATTAGTCTAAGATTATGGGCTTATTGTTAATAATTAATAACTTTGGATAATAAGGAGTTTCCGTAGCTGTTTTTGCATAATATAATTCATGATCAATTAAAAAATATATACTATCCCCAAGATCTGGGTACAGACTTTGAGAGTCCTTTAGAATGTAAAACAGTTGGGCACTTCCGTCCATTTGAAGACTGATATAGGCCCTTAAAGAAGTCTTAAGGTCGTCAGTTTAAGGTGTGATCTTTAAGACTTTTCAATAAACCACTTGGAAATCCCTAGATTTTTACCAACTTTCTTTTTTTATTACATATATGTGTACCTATTAATACCTTATATTAATATCTTTTCCTGTATATCTTAGAATAGTTCTTATACAAAGTTTAGTTTTCTGTTTATCCTATCTATATTATAATTTTTTTTTTTTCTTATTAACGTATACCCTGTCACTTGTTGTAGAGATACTTTATTTATTTTGATCAACTTTGTTTGATTAACGATTTTCTGTTCTATTCCTTTTCTTTTGCTTGTATTTATATGCCTGTGACATACCGGGAAAAGAAAAGTTTTTATTTCCTCACCTTGATCCCATAGCTAGATTCCTCATAGATGATGGAGACGTAGCTCCACTCCAGCTTCTTGACAATCTCCACCATGGCACGCACCTGGTGGTGGTCGGAGGGGATGGTGCGCGTGAAGTACTCGAAGCGCGCCTTGTTCGATAGCTCCGGGGAGGTGGAGAAGAATGACACCTGGCAATAAAAGATAGTAAAATGTAAGTTTCCTGGGTTTTTTCTAGTAAAGTCAGATAAACGGACCTTAAATTACTGTGTGTTCTTGTTGACCATTTACCTTTTGTCCACCTGATACCCGCGGTTTTAGGTAAATATATTGCTTGATTAGAAAATGGATAGGCCATTAAAATAAATATAGGTAGATAGCTGTCTATGAATTTCACATCCACCTGGAGACCTACCATAAGAAGCGACTTCTTACTTAGCTCAGAAAGCTGTCAACTTATTTAGCCTTATACAGAAGTATCGTTATTATAAATCTTACTTGTGGTATCTTGAACAGGCGCAGCAGGTTGGCGACCTGCACAGAAGTGACGCTGGACGCCGCACCAACCACGCCTGATATCACCTTCCGGACTGCTGTCGCGTTGCATGCGTACTCCGCGTCATCAATGTTGCTTATTGAGCCTGGTGAAAATATATGTGTGTGAAAAAATCATTGAAATGGAGTTGCTCTTTTTTAGGATTCCATAGTCAACAAGGAACCCTTATAGTTTGGCCATGTACGTCTGTCTATTCGTCTGTGCACGGCTTAGCTCAGAGACTTTTAGTACTAAAAAGCTGTAATTTAGCATGGGTATACATATTAATCACGCCGACAAAGGGGTAAAATAATACCTTGAAATATGTATTTTTTAGGGCAAAAATTTTCTCCCCACTTTATGTGTTGGGGAGGCCCTACAGCCCTACACGTATAGTGGGGATGTAATTCTTTTTCTCGTCTATCCCATGGTATGGGACGTCGTTGGATAGGCCGTTCAAACATATTGCAGGTTTGTGAAAATCATTTTTCGATTCAGGGATCCGATTGCGAAATATTAAGCTTTAAAGTGCTCATTTTTGTTAGAGTTAAGTGTCTCCCCCGCCAGCTAAATTGTTGTATTAGGATATGTGAAAAATTCACAGCAGTAGTTTATATAACGAAGTTAAAAGGAAAACTATCACAGCTAAGTAGGCTTCTCAAGTTACCGAGTAATAGTCGACCAACTTACATTTACAGTTGAAAAACATATTCTCCCATATATTCTACATGGGAGAAAATTTATTTATTATATTTAATACTTCATCACACAAATGTACAGAGTAGGATTTAATACCATAGGCATGTTTACACACACAACACATTTGCATTTTTTTAAGTTTTGTTTTTGTAGTTTGATCTTGTGATTAATTCATCTTAACTACGGAACCCTTCATTGTGCGTGGTCCGACATACACTTGGCCGGTTTTTAATTGAATAATGCCTTCCATTTAGGATAACATTTGGTTGAAATTACAGTATTCAAAAGCTTTGTAGTTTTCAAGGCTAAAGTTTACGATAGAATTTTTAACAAATTGATTGGATAATAATATAAAAACAAACATACACACCTTTTATAAAATCCACAGCCATCTCAAGGCCATAAGTATCCTTATCACAATCATCTAAGACATGAGCTCCAACAGTCACGCCAGGTATCAGTCTCAACTCGTTATTTATAATATCCAAAGTATACAACATCGTCTCCAGCGCCTGCACGCCTCCTTGAGGCATCACCGGACCACACGTCATGTTTTCTGACCTCTCATGGACCATCATCAGTCCTCCCAGCACCAAATCCCCTTCTATCACAGCTTCCCTCTTTATAGGCCAGTGCTGATGCTTCTTATCCTTCATCTCTCCAACCTGATCATTAGACATATTCACCCAATCGTTTTTTACATCGTGTTTCGGAGCAATTTCATATTCTACCAAACGCATTCCATCTTTCAAATTCAACATCGGATAGAACTCTTCAGGTCTATCCGCCAAGAATGTAGGATCATAAATGACTTCGCCAGGTTTGTGCTTATGCCTGTGGTGGTGCCTGTTCCTCTTGTTGAAGACTGAGTCCTCAATGTTCAAGGAGTCTACGGAATGCCTCATTTCTGTGTAGTGGACCGTGGTGATGAGTAGAGTGATCGCCAACCACCGCTGACCGGGACGCATGTTAGAGATGGATGTATCATACCATTGTGGCGCAATCTATGATCCATGTTGAACGGTGTGCGTTCATTTTAATCTGGAACAATGAAAAGATTTTCATTAGCCAATTAGTCGGCATGGTTAAGTGCTCTGTACAAGACACTCGCGAAAAGAAACTAACAAATTCACGTGATAAAAAAAATGTTGGCCGTCACGGGACGTCCGGCAGATGTAAAACATCTATGTTAATACTAAAATTCATAATTAGTAAGAAGCTGTAACGAAATATGCAGTAAAATAAAAAAATATACCCACTCCCGTGTCAGGAGTCAAGTATCCCTGACCATTTTTACTGTCGAGCGGCGGTGTGTCGGGTTACATGAACACGGTTTTTAAAAAAAAAGTTTTTATGAACTGATAGTAAACAAATAAAGGCTCATACAAACTCGCGCGATATCCCGGGCGCGACAGGCAGCGACAAAGAAATTGTGCTACTAGTGTCGCGTCGCACCCGCGATATCACGCCAGTGTGTTCCTACACACTGTGTCTATGCACTTGAGGAAACAGTTAAGGCTCCTGCCTTAACTGTTTCCGCAAGTGCACAGATACCGTATAAATATGGACAGTACAAAAACTACGAACATACGTTCGAAACGGCGCAATCACATAGACGCGCGCATCGATGAGACAAAAAGCGAGCGTGGCAGTGAGTCGCGGGTGCCGTGACGAGACGAGTGGTCGGGTAATACGTTAATCTCTTGCGCTACAGACTGTCCGTGATCTTTTTAAGTTAATTATCTTTAAAAAAAAAAAACATTATGAAAATGTAAATGTTAATAACGGTTTAAATGTAATAATTTTAATTAAGTATAAGTATAAGTATTTTATTTCTCTCCACAATGAAACATTACAGACACTGGTTACAATTATGGTACATGATATGATTGGTTTACTGTGTGAGACTGGTGCCCAAGCTAGGCTTTAAGGGCCTGTGTTTCAGGTCACCAGGTCTTCACCCTCTAGCAGTTCGATACATAATTATAATGTTTGTAATGTAAATGTTAATCTATACTTCTCTACTAATATTATAGAGGTCATTTGTTTGTAAGTTTGTATGTACGGGGTAATCTCTGAAACTACGAAATGGATTCTGAAAATTCTTTTTGTATTTGATAGCTCAATTTCTGTAGAAGGTTACAGGTTATTTAACATCACGCTGCGACCCTAACGAGCAGGGCAAAAAGAAAAATGTCAGAAATAACACTATTTGAAAAAGAAGTAATAGCGCGGGTGGGCAACGGGATGTAAATGTGACACGGAGAGTCGGGGGCCGAAATTTCACTCGGACGAAGTTGCGGGACAGAAGCTAGTCTGATATAAATGAATTTAATCCAGAATCCGGAGCGCTTCTGAGAAATTCCTATTGGAAAAACCCAATAACGCTTTGTCTGACTTGGGAATAGAAACCAGGAGCTCAGCCAGTAGAGTTTTCGACCATCAGACCAATCTATACATATTCTATACAAATAAATAAATTTGAAGTGTCTGTTTGTAATGTCAAAATAACAGCTTTCATCTTTTTACTAAATGCATAGGAAAGTATATACGGTACTTAAAACAAAAATCTTTCTTTCAATTTTTTGTCAGTTCTTTTGTCTGTCTTTCTGTCTATGTGTTAGTTTCGCCTAATTTCCGAAACGGTTGGACCGATTTACGGGACTTTCACTTGCAGATAAGGAGTAGCTTAAGATAAGTTAAGATAAGATAAGATATATTTATTTGCATAAACATGTGTACACATACAAGAGTTTTAAAAATATAAACGTGCATGCAAGATAACATAAAGAGAAAAATACAGGCTCAGACATGTTTGCCACATACTATGGTGTGCAAATATGAATAGGTATGATTGTTAATAAGTAATAAATTTTAGGCCAATATCATTAATATGAAGTGAATTCAGCAAACAAAATAAATTAAAAATGTCATCAATAAGTAAAAAATAATTCATAAAAAAAATATCAATGTCATAAAAAATGCTTGTCAGAATTTCGTAAATAATATAGTATCATTATTATAGAATTATGTCATGAAATCAAATTAGAATTATTTAAGTCTGATACACTATAATGACATTTTTGATAAGATATGTTACAAATATTTCCATAACCATAAGGCTACTTTTATTTTATAACATGTAGGAACCCTTTTTAGCGTGTCGTCAACTCAACTCCTACCGCGTTAAAGAACTTAGTTCCATTAAAACACTTTTAAATTTTAGAAACATTAAAAGTGTCAATCCTAACACTCCAATCGAGCGTAGGTAATTATTTCAACAAATAGGCCTAGTTTCCATACTGTCCATATTTATATTGTGACACAGACGAGGGTTGCACAACTCGTTTTGTAGCTTTTTAGGTTTTTTTTTTTTTTGTAATACGCTACTTTTTGTTTATGCTTGTTTAACACGTCAATTTATTTAAATAAATAATATTATTTCAAAATCTAAAGCAATAACCTTGTTTTTTTTTTACATAAAAAGGCTAATTGACACGGTTGGCGCAGTGGTTAAGCTATTGACTGCTGCGCTGCTTGTCGCGGGTTCGATTCCCGTACGGAACAAATGTTTGTATAACCTACAAGTAGTTGTTCCGGGTCTGGCTGTTTGCGTATGTGAGTTTAAATGTTTGTAAACGCACCCACGATACAGGAGAAATTCCTAGTGTGGGGGGAGAACGTTTTATATTTAAAAAAAAAATCAGTCTGAATCAAATGACATTATAATAGAACCATTTTTCATACAAAGTTTTGAAATAGAAACATAACTCTGTACAAACCGCCTACCCGCGGCGCCCCAACGCGCCGCGCCGCCACTTCAAATACTTTATACAATATTTTATTATGCCCATATCAACCAACGCCACCTAACGAAAATATCAGGAATTTCAATGGCTTTTTGTCAATACAAGAACGAAAGCTGTAACTGCATTAAAAAAAGTCACAAAAAATAAAACAGGGTGCGCTGTCAGCAAAAAAATCGCGCCAAAATTCAAGTCCACTCTCGTGGCATTGGACATTTCACATTTTTCGCTCCGCGCCAGTAGATTGGATTAGACACGTGAGTGGATACGCGCACAGATAAGGGAGTCGAGAGAAATTAAGACCGTTGCCGTTTGCCGTCACGGCATACGAGTGGGTTTTATTAAGGAAACTAGAAAATATTGGTGAAATACTGATATTAACCGCTATCAATATCAGTGGTCTATAGAATTGAGAATAAGCTAACAAGTGATGAGGATGCAAAGGGTTTCAGTACGGAAACAAGGAACTATCTATTTCATCATAACAAAAATAACCGTTAAGTAGCCCCTCACGAAGATAACCCTGCCATAATAAGCCAAGCGACTACAATCCTTAAGTCCAACTCTTCATAAACTAACGTGGTTTGACGAAGTGTTATAACGAACCCGCGTTGTGTCGACCCACATCAACTAACCAAATTTATTTAATGTGACATCTTAACACAAGGTTATGGTCAAAAGCATATGAAACGGATAAGGCAGGGGACGTTTGTTGCTTTGACCTGTTTGGTCAGACAAGAAATTGTTTGGTTTTAGAAATGTGTTTGTGGTAAGTTTGCTATTATTTTACGATTTCATTTAGGGTCGGTGCGGTCAAACTTTCTTCTTGGTTCGAGTTTCTGCGGCCAAGATTACGTACCGTCGTGCGACCAGTCGTGGTCGTGGCCTTGCAGTGTGCGAGGTTTCTTAATCTAAGTTTAGCTATAACTTTTTTAACAAATTTGTGTTAAATAAAATAAAAATTGCGACATAATTCATTAAAAAAATGAAATCCCATCAAAGTGCGTAATCCCTCCATTAAAAGTACGGCGAAACAAAAACGGGAAGGAAAATCCATTACTCGGAACAGAAAATTTCATACACAAATTGTAAGGAGTTACATTTTAGGGGGTTTTTAAAAGTTTGCAAACAAGTAACAGGGTCTCTTGAAGAGAGTCTTTTAAATGAAAACAAATCATTTAATAGAATCCTTTTGAAGTTTCTAATCTGGTTACGTTTACTTTGATTTGGATGTTTACCTTGATTTGGACGTCTGATTATTTTGATTTCACGTTTTAGCTAATTACTCACTGATTCAGAAATGAGAGAGGAGTATTGAAAGGTGTTTCCAAAAATATCTTTGTGAATTCTGTCTCGTATTTCCGGTATGATTTAACAATTATATATTATTTTAGGGAGAATTACAAAATGTGCAATGCGCTGATTAGTGAACAAGATTTAATTTAATTTGGGAATATAATATAATAAACGATAGTAGAGATCGTCTAATTTAAAACTGCACGCCCATCCACAAAAATGTCTACACAAATATATTAAAAAACAAATGCCTTAACACGTAACTTAAAAATATACCTACTACCCATACATTTCGCACAAATGAAGAGCGTCGATTATCCGAATGTGTCGGTCAACTGAACGACCGCTTACGAGTACCCGAACTGCTAGTACTGCTTTTAGGTGGGTAGGCTTGCTTCGACAGACCAAAATTAAGGAATTATTAAGCGTTAATTCGTTCCTTTTCGTGTATGTATTACTTAAATATCTATTTTGTTTACTGGAATACTACTTACTATTGTAATACATAAAAGATTCATAACAGATTACATAAATGGGTTTATTGGAACAATTTTTATACAGTTCGATTATCCGAATAAATCTGTTTTCCGAACAGCCTTGTAATTAGTTCGGATAATAGACGCTCTACCTACTTAATTGTTACTCCGTAATTAAAAATAGATGGAGCATAGTTTATTGAAATAACTTACATGCATATTTACAAAATAAGGCCGAATCGGATGAATAAAATGAGCACTGCACAGCAAAATTTTCTTGTTACGTAAATATTTCCTAAGACTTAGAATTTTCTAATACCTTTTATAAAGTTTCATATTGAAACACGAAGCAACAAAACACGATCTAGAAGAATGCGGCCGTTTTTCTTTAGATCGAATTTTGTTGCTTCGTCTTTTAATATGAAACTTTATAAAAGATATTAGAAAATTCTAGACACATCGAGGCAGCTGATTGAGCCGTTTTTCATAATTCCTTCTCAGTCACGCGATAATATTTTATTAAAGGAGTGGCGCTGGTGGACCGGTGAGCGTCGTCTTAAACATAAGTAGCGAAAGGTGCGTGTACGCCACAGCCCAACCCTTCGGGGAAACAAGGCGTGATGTTATGTTGGAAGTTACTCAACTGATCTTATTATAACAGTATCTATAAATCAGTTATCAGCAGTAGAGCTTGATTAATTTATATAGGAATTTGCTTTTGCCCGCGGCTTCGTACGCGCAAAAATTAAAAAAAAAGGACTCTTAACACACTACTAAAGTTTCTATAACAATATAATTCAATCATGATTCGAAAGACACGTGGCGTCATCTATTATCATAAGAACGTTATTGTTGTTTTCCTCGGGAACAGTACTTTTTTTTCGGGATGAAAGGTACCCTATATCCGTTTCTGTACACCTGACAACGTATATACAAAATTTTTGGATGATCGGTTCGGTGGTTTAGGCGTGAAAAGTAACAAACAAACCAACAAACTCTTCAGCTTTATAATATTAAGTATATAATATATAAAATATTTACACGATTTCGAGCGTGTGAGTTATTATATTTATTATTCATTCTGGGAGTTATTTACCTTCGCATAACGCTTCGATCCTAATAAACCATTGACATATATATTACTATTTATATCAATGTAATAAACACATGATTTAATTATTATCTTAAACGTTATAAACATTCTGAAACGACATGACAGCATTGTTTTGAAGCTTTCATCGAACGCATTCAATTAATACCATTGTTCCTGTTGATAATCAAAACGTTGAGTTTTGAATTTAATTAATTGTTCTAGCTTTCGTTTGATTGTTGTTTTTGGCAAAAACCTGCCTAAATTCGGTTTGTAAACAAGTAAACTGTTTGTAATAGTTTACCCAGACTTTTGCACGTAGCAATTTAGTAATCCCGAAACATACATGGTATGAATAGTACTGTAGAGGCTTTAACCTGACTTGGTTTTTGCATGAAACCTCCGCGAATCTTTATTGATTACGACACAAATATTTAATTTGGAATTAGAATGGAAGAAAAACATGAGTGAGTCCGCTCCCCGAGCTGACCAGCAGATGTCGTGATTGTTATAAATTGTAAAAATATATAAAGAAGATTCCAATAATTACGCTATATTATATCATAAATAGACGTTTTATTTATTCTAGTATCGTCTACGCCCCCCAGCGTCTACAGTACCTACTACTTTTTTTGCACGGTTTGATCTGTTGGTTGTCGGGACTCATATGATACCATAAGGTAAATTTAAAAATTATGTTCAAACCGTAACCAATCAAAAATATCAACTTCTTTAAACCATGTCAAAAGATTTCGTCTAAAAACTTTTATCATAAAAGATCGTAAAGTCTGAGAAAATTCTTACTATATTATAATATTATACTGTACGAAGCCTCAGTTACAGTATAATATATACTGATATCACTGTCAAAGTATACTGTATAAATTATCTGTGTCTGAGTGTATCTTGTCGTAAATCTGGGTGGGTGAGCAACAACAATGTTTAACTTTTAGACTTGCCGATTTGCGGCCGAGAGATGAGTACGCATCGGATTAACCGCCGCGCGTCGGTTAGAATTCAAGCTATGTTCAGATCATGTGGTTATTACGCTTAAGTATACGAAGAACTTATAACATTTGGGTTTAGAATGTTTGTACCAGGGAAGAGTAAGAGAATGGGAAGGTTAGCTTTTCAGATATGGAATTGTTGTTCTCGTCGGTTTTGTTGTTTCGGCCGGGACGCTCCGTAAATTCAAATTTACTGATTCAAGTGGACTACATATCCCGTGGCTTGGACATCGGTGGGCAAGTTGACGCTCTGTAATTCGACTTCTGGAAAGCATTCGAGAGATTTGACAATTATGTGTTTTTGACAAAGCTGGGGGCCATCGGTTTCTCGTCCGGTCTTCTTAACTTCTTTTCAGACTATCTGCGCGATCGCAAGCAGTACGAACTGCTGCAGACATGGTTGCTTCGAATCCAAGCCTTACTGTCTTACTTATCTGTTTGCGCAACTGCAATCCAAAACTGTAGCCAGAGCCGAATCCTCAGTCTGTCGTACTCTAAAGATGCTAAACTCCCTTCTGACTGCCAACCCTGAATGCGATGTGTTTGCTGATGAAGTATGCAAGGGAGTCCACTGTTACATGTTAGTTTTAAATTAAATTAAATGATATCCAACATAATTATTGTCAATGTAATAATTGTTTCTATGTTAATTAATGTAATTGGTGTTGTACCGTTTTAATTAACTATAAATAAATTGATTCTGTGTAACGTAAAACCTAGAGACACTTCACGTGACTAGAGGGCTGGCTCGTTCTTTGGCCAAAGAACTAAGTGCCAGTCGTTGCCGTATGACAGCGATGCGGACGAGTACTTCGACGCATAAGTATCCTTGTGTTTATTTATATAGTAAGTTAGCCTTTTTATTTGGTACTTAGTGTAAATAGTTAGTTGTGTGTATAAATACTGTAGATAGAAAAAATTACTGAATATGGACTTCATTTTTATTTTAAAAATAATACGAAATGCATTCGAAATAATTAAAAGAATTTTAAATAATCGCCTGTCTGAACCGGGAATCGAACCTGCTAATTATGAAAAAAAAAAAAACCTGTATTTTTACAGTACCGATCGAAAGGCAATCATATCAATCATATACATTTATTTCTTCTAAATAACATATAGAAATTTAACATTTAAATTACGAGGATAAATTTCAAGAAATATTAATTGAGTACCTATGACTAATACTACTAATTATTTCACCCCATCGTGTTATAATTTTGATATCTCATTCATTTGTGATTGTCTCCTTGGTCATGTCTTCTGTGTTATATCTGTTTTGTTGTCGTCTTAGTGAGAATTTATGCATAAGATAGATAAGTAAGTTTCCTCTTTAAAAGTTTCAAAGTTATCTTCAAGATTGCGTTAGTAAAAGCGTGTAGTCTGAATATTACCTTAAAAGCGTACATTACGGTGTAACTTTGAGTACTTCCGCCATATTGTGGTCTATGGGAAGGAATGGTTTTATGTGAAGTATTGTTACAAGTAATGTGTCTTGGATGTGTTCACTTTAATGGTAGCCGTAGTGGTCTGGAAAGTGTTTTCGGGTATAGTATTTTTATTATTTAAAGAAAAAGAAAGAAAAGAAAGAATAATGTTTATTTGGTCACAGTTCGTGAAACACAAAATACAATTAATAACAAAATAAAAATAACGTCGGTATGTATATTTATTTTATTCGTAGGTAGAAAATGATACTTGAAAGTTTTGCTTAACGTACCATGGTTATGGAGAAAATTGCTCTCACAACTACGTCTGGCAATTGGATTGCAATCATGGTTATCGTGTTGCAAATATGGTGTTATTTCTTTGAAGATAAGAACATGATATTGATTTATACCTTTGACGTAATACCATCTTTTATTTATTTATCAGGGAAATATACAGTGACATATTACATTTTGTAGGAAGAAATACATAAAAATACGGCTAAATATGTAACCAAAAATATGTTCCACGGAAGACACATAATAAAGGACTTTTAGAACATTGTTTTTGTGTGCGGAACCTTTAAAATAGCATAAGCATAATCTAGCTATAATGTTCGTTGTTTGTTTTGTTTGTTACTGATGGGACACAGGCCTCCTCTCTTCGAGGGGAGTGAGCTGTGCGAGTTCAAGGGCATGCCAGTTTCCCCACGCTGTTTTCCTTCACAATTTTGAGAACAGTGGTGATGAAATCATTTAGACAAAGTAAAGCGCCTGCCTAGGTTCGAACCCACGACCTACTTGTAAGTCGGGTCCGTTACCACTGCTCCACTAACGTTTACGTCATTCTAATAAGAAGAAAAATGAAACATTAATTCACAGACTATTGATAAAACATATCGGAAAACTCGCCCTGCGTGTAACCTGCTTGTACGACCAATTTAATAAATGTGGGTCACATATGGGTCGCATGCAACACATTCATCATCCACCTGAGTGGGTCCACTCCATCATAACTTATACTCTATTAACTTAACGTGCATGGACGGATCGTTATTATTATGTTACGAAAACCTGCATGTTAGCCAGCTAACTGCTAATCTTGCCGTTTTAACATTTTAGGACACTGAACAAGAAAAAAAAAACAGAAACTTTTTATTTAGCATTTGCTATGAAAATTCTGGTAAGTTAATTGTCAAGCAAATTAACTACTGACTTTAATTTGTACGAATGTTCAAATCATAATTGCCTCTTTGACAGTTGTATGAAATAGTTATAAGCATATGACGTAGGGTGTAAATTTTCATGACAATAAATTTCCCTGACTGTATTTAAAAATATCTTAAGTCACATGTTCCGGTGTCATTTAACCTTTAAAATCATAAACTTCCTAGTTGTAGTTATTTTTTTTTTCTTGAATATGGGTACGTGATACATATAACAAAAGTTCTTTAAACCATATCCTACCTTAACAGATGTGCAAATATCTAAGAGAACTCTTATTTTCTTTGATCTGTTGTTTTATTATCTACTAGCTGTTGCCCACGGCTTCGTCCGCGTGACTTTTTCTGAAATAAAAGTAGCCTAAGTTACTCTTATAACATCAACTATATGCCAGTGAAAGTTCCGTCAAAATCGGTTGAGCTGTTTTGGATATTAGCCAGAACAAACAGACAGACAGAAATAAAGACAAAAAAATAAAAAATTAAAAGCTTTTTGTTTAATTTCCTTTATGTAATTAGTAATAAGCTGTTATTTTGATATTACAAACAGACACTTCAATTTATTTATTTGTAAAGAAGACAAGTAAAATATATAGCATTTATGTTACAACGTTAAGGCTCGTACAGACGCGCGCGGGCACCGACAAAGAAATTGTGCTACTAGTGTCGCGTCGCGCCCGCGATATCGCATGAGTCTGTACGAGCCTTTATCAATAGAAATGACGAAATTTCCACGTCCGTTTTCCGTCTCATTTTTTACCAAACACTTTTGTTCCATTGAGGGGTCCCGAACAATAGCCAATTTTCATTTGCAAATAACGAACCAATGATTTTGGGCTCTAGTCAAAAAGGATTCTCTTATTTAAATTACTTATTTGCTTCCCGCTGCTTAGAATTGTATAACTTTGAACAAGAAATGTTACAATATTCTGGAACATTGTTTATAAATTCTGAGGCTTAATTTTACTTTATGGAATTGTTGCTAGCATAGCATCACGCCTCGTTGCCCCGAAGGGTTGGGCAGAGTGTACCCATAGTAAACCCACATTTCGCCAGTTATGTTTAAGTCCTATTGCCATCAACCGGGCACAAATCCAGAATACTTTGCCAGACCTGGGAATCCAACCCAAGACCTCATGCTCAGCAGTAGCGCTTGCGATCGCTAGACCGAGGCAGTAGTTCGTAGAAATCTTCGGTAGAAATATTCATACAGTCATTTAACCAAACTAATATTTATAGCGTACTTGAGTTCTTAGATTATAAGTTGTGAATTATAGTGTAATGTCATCTAAAATGAATTAATTGGTACCAAATTTATGTGAAATTAATTTTATTTCATAATATAATTTGCTAATCGCATGCAATTTATAATTTCTTAAAATAGTAATTGTCTTAGCACATCTGACATTGGCAGAATTGTCGACATCGGCACCATTGCCATAAAGAAAAATAGAATAGAAAATAGTAATTAAATAGATATGTAAAATTTGCACGCCGACATTAAAGGCATAATAAGAGATCGATATAATTTATTTTAAGAACATTCTGTACCTTATTTATACAAATAAACGATTTTGATTTGATTTTCAATCTTCAACATTTCTGAATTGCTGATCATTTCTGGTCAAATTATAGAACTCCTACAGATGTCATAGCTGCCCCAGACACATAAGGCACTGACAAGTAATGAGGTTACGTCGGGTACTGACACGCGGATTAAATACATTTTTTATTTTTATTTGTTAACATCATACACGATTATATCTATTTTATTGATAATTATAGATTTTTCTGGGCACGGAACTGTTTAGGTACCGACCTATACGAATGAAGCTATATATGATGGTACAGAACCCTCGGTGCACGAATCCGACTTGCTCCTCACTGGTTTTATTTTACATTTTGTTACTGTAATTGTCATAGTTCGAAGAACTTACACAGCATAATACACTCCCGGACTCCTAAATTAACCAACCGTGCATTTTTAAGTTTAGAGGCCAAAACATCAAAATAATTATATGTCAGCGAAAAAGTTTTTATTCTGTTTTGAAGTTGATATTCTGGCCATCAGTTGGATATCACCATTGTTCCATATTTGAATTAACAAAATCTAAAAAGAGTAAATCGGAGTTTGGTCGCTGTTATAGGTACAACAAGCTTTGATTAGAGCATCTTTAAGTCAATCGTTATTTCGTAATGTGTTTTGTTTTGCATGAAAAGTGTATCGAAATTGTTTTTCTTTATTGACGTGAATTCGTCTTTAAATTTGCTTTCATAGTGGGAGGCAACTTAAATAGGTGATGAAGAAGAAAATCGGGGGATACAGTTTGGCGTTGCAGCTTTATATTTATCATCTTCATCCAAAATTTAATTACACCACTCGATAGCTATATGGATCAATTCGCTCAAATTAAAATATTATCCGTTACGTACACGTGTTCACATAAAACACATGGCTGTGTATACGTCACAGCCTCACCCCGATTTTTTTAATCGCAGGGTGGCTTGGTACAGGTATCCAGGAGTGTAATTAAGTTAGGCCTCTTTTGTCGTATATGATTTTCATAGAAATAAATATCTATGGTGAGGTGACTGCTAATAAGAAATCCCGTGCGTTTAAAATTACAATGTGCCGTTTATTGTATATTAGCTACAGGTGTCCGTCAGGAATAATCTGTAAGAATGACAATAAGAAACATACAGTGTATCAGTGTTGTGCCATTAGTGTATATGCAGGAACGGCCTTCAATAATTCACTAGAAAAGAGCTAGTGGACCTCGATACCGGGCTGCTGACAGTCCAGGGAGGCTATGCCGTTCTTAGATGGTAGGCTCATCAGGCGTTTCTTACGCCTGGATAGGACCAGCCTACGCCTGGTGACGGGGACCATCACCGGACACTGCTCGCTAAACAAATACTTCCACACAATAGGCATAACGGACAATCCTCTGTGCAGGGCTTGCATGGAGGCTGAGGAAACTAACGCGCATGTGCTCTTTGATTGCACAGGCGTCACCCAGTTTAGAACATAAACCCTCGGGGCACCCAGATCTTTCACAGATCTTGTAAACAGACCGGGAGACGTAATTTACTTCTGGAGGAAGGTGGACTGGTTGGAATAACCACTGATAGCCGCCATGGCCCATGTAATAGTGGTCCACCTGATGGACTGATGTGCGGAAACCAAATTATTCACCATAGAACATAGAACTGTTATACTCTGTATATTTTGACTGCTGTGACCAAAACTACAAACGTAGTGTTCAAGGAAGTTTTATTAAAATGTGGCTGGTATTTTAATATATTGTGGTGTTTAACGACTTCCACGGGAACGAAGTCGCGCGCAGAAGCTAGTTATACATAAAAAAAATTATTTTCTATAAAGCGCGTATACCAAAAGATTAATAATTAAATTAACTTTAAAAAGGTGAAGGTTTCAGAAAAATACGCTTGATAGATTTTGTGTGATTCTCAGTTTTTTATCCGCGTTAGACATAACTTTACAAATTATTTTCACTATGTAATATAAACCTAATCTAAAATATTCATATAAAAGGTTATTAAGAAAATGCTCTAATTTAACATATATTTTTTTCAAATCATTGAAACTACTTGTTTAGACGTCATGTTCAGTAAGAAATCATTAACAGTCGGTAATCGTTGCATTAAATCAGACCCTTTGCACATTGTGTCACCCTATGTAAAATTTCTACATTTTGTAATTCAAATGGTGTACAACATAATAAAGAGTATTCTATTATATTTTAAACTTATAAGATTTTAACTAGAAACTTACCCACCAATGAATACTTTACTATTGAATATTTTACCTTCAAAACAGTGATGCTTAGGGTGGAACGAGCTCAGCGGGCTGTTCTCAAAGTTATTTATTTCCGCAAAAGGGACTACCCCACAGCTCAGTTGTACTCAGAAGCCCAAGTACTAATGGTGAGAAAATTATACGTTCTTCGCTCTATCTTACGCCGACATTCCACGATGCCACTAGATAGCAAGCTATGTAATCGACGGATTGGCTTTCCTATCTGTGAGTCTGTCCAATGTCGTACTGCACTTGCGCGACGACACTATCGTGCCCAAAGCGCAGTAATGTATAATAAAATAAACAAAAGCTTTCGATTTATAAACTAACCCTAAATAAAGTCAAGCAGACACTTAAGCCATGGCTACTGTCGCTCAAATATGACGAAACAGAGAAAATCATCATATCTATTTCGTAACATTAAAACCCCTCCTGATCAATCATTGACACAAACACATACACTCACCCACAAACAAACACACCCTCCCATACACACACACACACCCACACACACTTACGCTCACTCTGAGACACAAACATGCACACAAACACTCGCAAACTCAATACACGTTTCTTTTAACCGTTTTTAGTTTATTTAATTTTTTGGTAGTTACCATATTCTTTTTGTTAATCTTTTTGCATAAGATTCTGTAATATCTCCCACTGGGAGAGGGCACTGGCTCTTGTAACACAGGTATATCACCTAGCACAGGAGTCAGGGACTTCACACTATTTTGTAACCACTTTCTTGTGTAATAAAGATTATTATTATTATTATTATTACTATAAATTACAAAACTTAATCATCAACTTCTATAATCATCGTACCGGTATTGTACCGAAAAATATACGTACAAACAGCCCACGTAACTAGCTAAATGAACAACTCCAGCCAATACGCGAAGATACAACTTTTCCCAACTATCGAACTATCGACTATGAGCAGCAATACATAAATCACAGCTACTTACGAAAACTTAATATATGTTCGGAAAGTTTTGGTACTTTCTGTCAAGAAAGATACTTGGTGAACACTTGACAGCGGAGAAGACTAGATTAATTGTTCAAGCGTTGAATATTGTGTACCGATCCAGTCCTTTGGTGAATATTTTACTTTATTTCTGAGTTTCTTTTGGATATTACTGACATGGGTAAATGAAAACATCGTGAGGAGACCTGGACTTATTATATAGTTAATAACACTAGCTGCTGCCTGCGGCATCGCCCGCGTGGTTATTTCTAAAACAAAAATAGTACCTTAAGTTACTCCTTATGACATCAACTGGATCTGTCAGAAAGCCCGTTACGAGTAAAATCGGTCCAACCGTTTCCCAGCCAGTTTTACAGCCAGACAAAAAAATAATTAAATAGTTTTTTTTTTTGTTTTAAGTACCAAAGAAGGAGCTCATTGCTGAGTAATTACGGCCGCACGGGTCGATCGATCAGGTTAAGCTACGCTTGCCGCGGTTGGCCCGTGGATGGGTGACCATCTTCACATACCGAGATTCCTTCGTGCCCCGGAAAGCACGTTAAGCCGTTGGTCCCGGCTGTCATTCGTGTATCTTTGAGAGTAGTAACTGGTCGTCAGAAGCCCGAAAGTCTGACAACCAGTCATGACAGTCAATAGAAAATTCTACTAAATATTCGTGCTATTGTTATCCGATTTGATCAACTACTTTAGTAGCTACGTACACACGGCTACATATCAAGCTATAACATCCAGTATAAGCTAGCCTCTCATTGTACGGAAATCCTATACAATGCGAGATCAGCTTAAACTGGAAATTTATAGCTTGATATGTATCCGTGTGTACAATATTTCCTAGAGACCGTCAGGATTGAAGAGCCACATAAAATGTGTTGTATTACTGAAATTATATAGTTATTCCATTTTATTTTTATACTAAAAATTAAAACACGTTTACTACTACATTATACTAACAACATTTGTTAATTGTTTGATTACTTTCCGAATCGCAGCGTGTTGATATTCATGGATTTTTATGATAAATCAAAGCATTGTAGCTATCTCAAATTCAGCCGTACAAAAACCATTTTTTTTACTATATACTATGTATATACAAAAAACAAAAGGTATTTTAATAAAACACGTATAGGTACTAAAAGATCAATAAATAAAACATGTTTAAAACGGTGAAGGTTTCAGAAAAATACGCTTGATAGATTTTGCGTGATTCTCAGCTTTTTATCCGCGTTAGGCATAACTTTAAAAAAATACTTCACTGTGTAATATAAACATAATCTAAAATATTCATTTATTAAGTTATTAGAAAATGCCCTAAAGTAACATATATTTTTTCGAAATGATTAACACTACTTGTTTAAGCCATCTTCAGTATAGAATCATTAAGTCGGTTACCGTCGCGTTAATGAGCGTATTAAATGGCACACTTCCGTTTTCTTAAAGCTTATTTTTATTCTGTTCTCCATATCAAATGACTTGATTAGCTGTTGATCGAGCCAATCAGGCAGCGTGTTAGTTTTTGTGTTGATCAGTCTTTCTAAAACAGAGTAAACGAATGAATAACTCAGTAACAGCACTAACTACACGAGAAAAAGGTTACAAGTCCGGAAGCAGTCTCGGACAACTTTCTCTGAGCGAGTTTTTCATCTGGTCGTTGAATTAGCTACGGTAATGATCAGCTATCCAAACGACTATTGAGCATACTGTCGAGGATTTTTCTACAATTTAAAAGTTTGTTTTGCAGAGAAACAAAATAACCTATTTTTTCATGAGTGTTGTGAAAGGTATTAAGGTACATATATATATTGTCTATCTAGAGCAGGAGTGGAAACAGTTTCCTGTTTGCTTTAAAAAAAAAACTTTTGTGTCTACTAAAAATCTTCCTAAGTCTGAGTTTTTGTCTGTTCTGCCTCATAGTCGAACTAATATAGGTATAAATTTTTCACCCATTTGCCGCATGCTTTCTCTTGCCAAGTTCATTCGTGGTGAAATAGAAGTCTTTGCTGGTTCTGCAGCCTCAGTTAGGATGAAACTTAGAGTGTTAGTTGTATATATCGATGGTCATACGTTGACAACTCGTAACCCACATTTTTTATGCATTACGAGTTATCAATGGGAAGATTTGGCGCTTAATTTAAAAACAAAATTATGTACTTATCTCATTTTGCGAAAAAATGTGGGTTACGAGTTGTCAACGGATGACCATCGATATATATATATATATTTTATTTTTTGTATTTAATTTTTCTTTCCCAAAATTTTACATTATCTATGGAAAATTTCATAATTTTAGGTGTTTTACATAAAATAAGCAGGCTAGATTCACATCTAGTGGATGTCAATCAGAAATATTGTGTTGTAACTTTTTTATTGAATTTGTGATAGTTCATCAGTTTTATGTCTTTTTTTTGAAATTACCTTCAATACATCTATACAAATAAATAAAATTAAAGGGTCTATTTGTACTTAATGTCAAAATAACAAAATGCGTATGAAGGTATATATACACTCCTTAACTGCTTTACGGCCTTTTTTGAGCATTGAACTGTTGTAGGCTGACGATGGGTGAATCGACCTCTAATCGCAGACTAGACCCATGTGAATATGAATCGTAACTTTATGTGGATGTTAAGTTTCCTCCCTCTTGTTATTTGTGGCGTCATTGACCTCTACACGTGTGTACAGATTGGCTATTAATTCCTCGACCTTTTTCAAATAAATCATCAAAAGTCGAATATCCTAAAACCCTTTTCATACGTATTCATCCGATAAACTACTTACCCTTAATTACAATGTAACGTTCTCGTTTAAAGGGGCCTATTACCATATCCTACAATTTGTAAAACTAACAACAAATTATGATTTATCGCACAAAACACTAACCAGGGTCTTGTACTCATCCCACCGCGTTTTTAATTACCAAAACGTGCCACAAATACTTGCTACTTTCAGTTTTGCCTGAATTTTCACCGTTCATTTTGAGGCTCGCAGAAATTAATCAGAGCAGTTTTTTAGGCACCCTAGAGTCGTGTGAAAAGAGTATTTTTAACTGGGAATTTTAGCGGCCTCCGGTTTCTTCTAATAATGTTGGCTGAGGGTTGGTATTGTGTGGGCTGTCGTACTGGGTGCTTGTTATTAATGAGAAAGGAGACACTTTATGTGATGCTCATTAATTATTATTAATTAAATTAATTCTTAAGCATAAGTCGCGAAATGTGGGTGTACCTACTGTAGGTATACCTCTGCCTAACCCGAAGGAAATAAAGACGCGCTTTGTCAAAAGTTTACGTAGTGGGCACCTTTTCATAACAGATTTTGACATTTCTGTACCCACTGGTGGCAACGCGATGCACAAGCGACGGACCGGTCGCCACGGAGCACGGGTGTGTATGGGAGCATTCACACGACGAGCAACTTCAGAGGCGACCCGACGACGACGCACAGAAAAATAGTTCAGACTTTTGATACAAGATTCAGTGACACAATAGCTCATCAAACGAACGCAAAGACATTGTTGCGTAGTAAAAAAAAAACGGCCAAGTGCGTGTCGGACCACGCACAATGAAGGGTTCCGTAGTTGGGATGAGTGTCATTCTGAATTACGATAACTAATTATTTCGACACAGTCTTAATTCTTATTCCCAGTCACACATCAACCACACAGTCATTTTACTTTTCAATTTTAATCATTTTAACTTTTAAATTAATTTTTTACTTATATTTTGTTTTTCAAAAATTCTTTCTTAAAATCAACATAATAATATATTCTTTTTGTATAATATCACCTTACGAGCTCTTAATTTCCGTAAGGGTTTATAGTGTCTAAGTGGCAGTAGAACACTGACTCCTAAGTCACAGGTATTCCTAGTTTAGGAGTCAGGGTTTCAATTTTGGTGCGCCTTTAATTATTGTGAACTTTCGCTAGATATTAAGCAAATTGTAAGGACTTGTATCAATAAAGTATTATTATTATGTTTATATATCGTTTATATAATATCTCGGGACCCTGGGGTCCCGGACCTTTGGAAGGCGTACGAGGGGCCGAAACCAACTCGCAGA
Organism: Dryobota labecula; assembly: GCA_947523025.1. NCBI lineage: Eukaryota > Metazoa > Arthropoda > Insecta > Lepidoptera > Noctuidae > Dryobota > Dryobota labecula. The sequence continues at coordinate 24,424,634 of OX383296.1, forward strand.
GGCCCCTTAGACAATTTTAAATGGAATGAGGCACCAACCGACGATTATCCCTGTACGCACTATGCAAGTGCACCCAAGGACAACCCCCGGCTGGTGTAGGACTATTGTAGGATATGGAAACAAAGATATTGGACTATGGGTTTGGGTGGTTAAAATGGACTGGTTACCTAAAACTATGGAAGGACTATGGCCCCTGCCTGATCAATGTTTTATTGTACACGGATAAAATGGCAGGGGGTGACTTGCACACTCATTAATGGGCCCCCGGAAACGGTCGCTAGCACATAGTAACGTAGCGACAAGGTGGGCAACATATCCTGAGGTGCTCGAGGAGTGGAGAGGTATTCCACGGCTCTCAGAACAATCCCAGAGCCCGGAAGATGGTCAAGACCCCTACAAGCACTTACTGGAATACTTCCTTCCTCCGAGCACGTTTGCTCTTGCGAATCTCCACTCAAGCCGGCCAGTAAAGGCAAGAATGAGGTGGGAGCTCAGTTCCTCGTCAGTGTTCACTCCAGCCGGCCAATAAAGGCAAGCCAGAGATGAGGAACATGACTTCTCCCGGGAAATAGGGTCCGTGGGGTCGCAACTGCCCAACAGCTCGCCACATGCTGCCCTGCGGGTTTCTGTATCTCTCTTGGTCTGGCTCCTCACCCTAGATTTGTTCCGGCAAAGTAAACTCTACCGGCACAGACCTAGAGTTCGGAGCGCGCAAGCCCCACCACGACGTCAACGTAGAGATACGGCGGTGGGGTTATTATTATTATTATTATTAATTCCGGAAAACAATAGTTCGACTACTCATTGCTTCGACAGAACATATATTCGACAAGCATTAGTCCGACAGAAAACTACATCGACAACACACACCTTCAAAGAACACTACTCTGAAATGTGGCAATAATAATTGAATTTCGCTTTATAGTTTTAGGCACAAAATAAAAACATAAATAATAATCAATATTATGTTAATAATAATAATAAATTGAACAATTCTTTTAATCTCCGTTCCTGCAGCAAAGGATGGACTCAAAACAGTAATTTTTTTAAGTTTTCTTTTTCATTTTTCTCTTTAAAATTAGCAACGCTGTTATTGCAATTTCATCGACGTCCATACTGTAGGAATACACAAGAAACACTTTTATTAAATTGAGTCGGTCGGCTTGGTCTCCCAGCCTAGTTGCCTATGATGTAGTCACCGAGAGACCGAGTCGCCGGTGACCAGTCAACAGTGCGCAATGGCTCTTTAGCTACAGCCAGAACATAACAATGAGGCCTTCATTTGTATAAGCCCCGACTGTCTTCACAGAAGCTCACAAATTACCCACAGTTCTCAGCTCCAAGAATTACATTCACAGTTCAATTTCACGCTCATTTTAAATATAATTTAAAGTTAAATAAAATTCTCTCATTGCTCAATTGAATCTCTGAGATATCAAGCTTAACGAAACGTAAATTAAGATTGTTTAAGAATAAAATTATTTTCTTCGAGTCTTTGCTGTAATTTGCAGTACTGTTTAACATTTATTTTATAGAATTAAAACTTGGCAGACGGTTTTTTAATATGAAGAGAAACGGAAGTTGGAAAGCTAAGAGTCTGAACCGAGGCATTAATTACCAGTCTTGTCATTTACAATTCTACCCCCCCTCAAATCCCTAGAAGTATCGATGTGCCGCCTCGGCATGACAGGTCACCAGCCGATCACGATAATTTCGGTCTATCTCCCCCCCGCGAACTCAGCAGGAAATGACCACCAACTACTGACTGACGACCTCCGTACCCACCTGAGCCTGAGTGACTCCGTCTTAATAGCGAGTGATCTCAACGCCAAGCATCCAGCCTGGAATAGCACAAAGATCTCCCCCAGAGGCCAACACTTGCATGACCTCTGCCCCCTCCTTAACTTCGACGTCATCGCCCCGATGAACCCCACCCACTACCCCCATACTCCCACCTCCACCCCTGACGTGCTCGACGTGGTGCTTCTAAAGAACATCAACCTACGGTTGGTTTCCATAGAGGCGCTGCACGAGCTTGACTCTGACCACCGACCTGTTGTCGTAGAGATGGCCCCTCGCATAGGTTTTTACGACCCCAATGCCCCCACGCGCACCATAAGGGTAACGAACTGGAGGCGAGTAGGCGAAAGCTTGAAATCCAAAACGTCCCCCAATTGGACTCTATCCCCGACCTCTTCGACTCTATCGCTGACACGACGGCCGCGATCGACTCATTCACAGATCACGTACAATCTGTCCTGAACTGTTCTAGGGAAGTTTCGGCGACGGATAACCGTCGCGGAAAGTTGCCGGACGATGTACGTGCACTGATAAATGAGAAGAACGCGGCTACCCGTGCATACAGCACCTTCCCCTGTACGGCTAACAAAATCCACATGCGCTACTTACAGCGTGCTGTAAGTAACCGCGTGAAGGAATTTCGTGACACCGAATGGGACAAGATGCTGAGCGATCTAGAGCCGAACCACCGGGCCTTTTGGCAACTACAAAGGAAATTAAACCCCCGAGGTTGTTCCGCCTCCATGCCCCCACTGATCCGCCCAGACGCGTCTATCGCTTTCGAAGACATCGACAAAGCCGAATGCTTAGCCGAAAGTCTAAAGGCCCAGTGCACGCCCAGCTCTCAACCAGTAGACCAAGCTCACCTCAATGAGGTCGACGCTGAAGTCGAACGTAGAGCCTCCCTCCCGCCCGTCGAAGACCCTGAGTATCCTCTGCCTCCCGTCACGCCCGACGAAGTGCACGAACTCATCAAGGGTCTGAAGCCCCTGGCTCAGATGGAATCACCAATAAGGTACTCCAATTGTTCCCCGCCCACCTCATAATGCTACTGGCCACCATCTTCAATGGAGCTATGAGCAATAATATCTTCCCACAAGCATGGAAAGAGGCATAGACATCGGCATCCCCAAACCCGGTAAACCCAGGGCGGAGCCCGCGAGCTACCGACCCATCAGTCTGCTCAAAGTCTGCCCATCAGTCTGTCCTAGGCAAACTCTACGAGAGGCTTATTTATAAGCGTCTCAGAGACTACGCCGAGACCAAGGGCCTCATCCCCGATGAGCAGTTCGGTTTTAGAACCCAACATGCCTCGACCCATCAGGTCCACCGTATCGTAGAAGACATCAGCGTTGGTTTCCAGCGCGGTCTTAAGACAGGAGTGATCTTCTTTGAGATAGCGAAGGCATTCGACAAAGTCTGGCACAACGGCTTATTATACAAGCTGTACCAACTCGGTGTGCCGGAACGTCTCGTGCTCATCTTACGAGACTTTTTGTCGAATCGCACCTTTCGCTATCGCATAGACGGCACTCTCTCCGCCCCCCACCCATTACGCGCAGGCGTCCCTCAGGGCTCTGTGATTTCTCCCCTCGCGTTCACGCTATTCACCAGCGATATCCCGAAGCAAAGACAGGCACAGTTGGCTCTGTTCGCAGACGATACGGCCATCTATTGCAGAGGGATCAGTCACGATAGGATCTCTTACACTCTCCAGACCGCAGCCAACAAGCTTGGCGAATGGTTTAGAAAGTGGCGCATAGAAGTAAATCCCGATAAAAGTCAAGCGGTTCTCTATACGAAACCGCGACAGCGCCCCCCTAGTATCCGACCGATCACCATGTTCGGCAAGCCTATCCCCTGGGAGAAGGGAGCCAAATATCTGGGTGTGATTCTCGACCACCATCTCTCCTTTTCTGAGCACCTAAAGAAGGTACGCGCTCGCGCAGCCTTCGCTCTCTATAGGCTCCACTCGTTCCTAAATGCAAAAAGCAAATTGTCACTCAAGTGCAAATTGCGCATTTACACCGCGTGCATCCGCCCCATCATGACCTATGCGAGTCCTGTTTTTGCACACGCCAAACCCCATCTCATCCATAAGATGCAAACCCTACAGAACCGAGTCTTACGTAAAATCACGGGAGCCCCCTAGTTCGTTCGTAACACTAACCTCCACGTTGAACTCAAAATCCCCACGATAGCCCAATTCATGAAGCGCACTTCAAAGCGCTTCTTCGATTCAGCAGCCACTCATCGCAACGCTCTAGTTGTGAAGGCCACAAGTTATGTCCCCTCAAAAATTTGTTCGACCCGCCGTCCAAGGCATGCACTGACCGACCCAGATGACCCCACTACTCTCCTCCAGGAGATTCGTAGGGAAACTAGTACAGTTCGCAAAATAAGAGCACACAATACACGATCGTCATTCCGACCTCGCTGCCGAGGCCCCGCGCGAAATCCCCGACTAACGAATAGTCCTCCCCGACCCTTGACTGTAAGTGGAGCGCCAGCACGCGTTTTAGCTGAGCAGCATGTAATCCAAACTCCCCACGATAATAATCAAAACACTGATTTTATCCAGCCACCGTCGGTCCCTTGCCACCCTCCCTCCGACTCAGCTGCCCTAAGCCGAGGTTCGTACCCCACAGGGGGTGCCCTTAGCGAGCAGCAGTCGTTTAGTTTATAGTTTTTACGCCCTGGCTGGAGGCATTAAGTTTCGTTAGGAGCTTAAGGCAGCCACAGGAAAGTCCGGTTAAAGAGTCGGAACCTTGGTGGTTACACTCTGAGATGCCCTAGATTAAAAAAAAAAAAAATACAATTCTTAATTCCCCATTGTTTTTATTTATGTGAAATTGAGTAAGGTTATTTCTTTCTTTGTCTTTCTTTCTCGTCTCTTAAACAAAATTAAACTATACATTTTGACTGTGTTATCCTTTCAACGCAATATGAGAATTCTAGCAATTATTCTCGAAACGCAATGTAATACGGTAGAAACATACCATAATTGTTATTATAGATACTATAATATATTATAATAATTAGGTCAAATCTAACGAAACATAATATCCCGCTTGTATTCCCCGAAGGGTTAGGCAGAGGTGTACCTACAGTACATCCACATTCCGTCAGTTATGTTAAGAGCATTGTCACCGGTCCACTAGCGCCACTCCTTAAAAACATATTATCTCATGACTGAGAAGGAATTATGAAAAATGGCTCAATCAACTATATCGGTAAGTGTGTTTAGAATTTTCTAATACCTTTTTTAAAGTTTCATATTGAGACATGAAGCAACAAAATAAGATCTAGAGGAATGTGGCCGTTTTTATTTAGATCGAATTTTGTTGCTTCGTGTCTCATTATGTCACGGTGTATAAAGACTAGCTTTACCCGGCCCGGCTTTGCACGGGTAGAACTACTATGCATCCTCTACCCTACTTACCCTTCTTTACCGTAACTTCCTAAACAAAAATAAAAAAAATCCCTACCTTACCTAAAACCTTCCCTGGCGCATATAAATTTGACATTATGACGTATGGTCTGTTAAGCTGAACAAACTTTGCTGAACAACTGAACGTATAAAAAAAATATATGTACAAACCTTGTCCTGACATTATAGAAAACAAAAAAAAAAAAGAATTATCCAATTTGGTTTAGCCGTTCTCGAGTTTTTGTGAGACTAACAAACGTCAATTAATTTTTATATATATAGAAGATAAAATCTATCATAATAATGAGGTCAAATCTATCATAAATATAATCTTTTTCACTAGATGACTATGGTGATTACAATAGTAAATTATTATTATACAAGTACTGACTATTCACACTAGATACTTAATTATATAACTAACGATACAAATATACCAAAATACGTTCTAGCCTTCAATTTCCAATATTAATGACTTGGCTAATAATCTACCTACCATAAATTATGCATAATACTTATTATGTCTTGAAGCACTATCTTCTATTCCCAGACCCGAGAAACAGTCTAGACGCCTCCAAAATTGTAATTTAACACACGAGGCTGAATTTAATTTGAACATGATTTTAATGATGAAATATTAGTTAAGTGTGGCATCACACTGTACAACTTTAGTCTCGTAATTGTTTCGCAAATGGCCACTTTTATCACAACTAAGTGTTGTGTTTCATGTTTCATCCATTAGTATATTTTGGAGCATTCTACGCTATGTTATATTATTAGAAAACTTAATGGGATAATAAAAATGTCGGCATGGTTTTGTTTTGTATGAATTATTATTATGCTTACTTTTGCTTTATGTTACGCACAATCATTTTAATAGAAGTTCAGTTCAATTGTGTTGTTGTTTAGTTGTTGGGCAAGTGTAATTGGGCTTTTTCCATCAGTAATTTCTCAGCCCGGGGTTTGGATTTGTGTCCAGTTTTTGGCAATAGGCGTGCCCCCTATTACATGGTACTTCAACATAACTGGGAAATGTGGTTGTACTAAGGTGTGTACACCTCTGCCTAACCCTTCGGGTATTACAGGCGTGATGTTATGTTATGTATAGTTGTTATAATAAAATTAACAAGAAATTGCTATAGGATAAACGTAAAACTATAAATCAAATAATAATCTAAAGTAAATTAATGGTCTTTACAATAATTTAAGTTTCTTATCCGAATTAGACTTAACAAAGTTTTTTCGTTTATCAAAATTATATTACTAGAGTAAAAGATATTCTGAGCTAAATGTAATACCATTTTAGCAATAACAGACTCAAAGGGTCGTTATGATTAATGATTACGATGATTTGTTTGAACTTGAGTAAAATAATTTGTTGTGACAATTTGTCAGAAAATGTAATTACTTCTATACATTGTATTATAAATTAATGTCGCTTTTCGTATTTGTCTGTGTGACCGCCTTGCTCTTCTAAACTACGCAACGGATGTTGAAGCGGTTTGCACCATCATTTAGAGTATTTGTCCCGGAAGGTTGATTTGTATAATACATTAAAATTAAACTTATATATAACTAGCTTTAGCCCGCGGCTCCGCCCGCGTGGATGTCAGATAACGCGTAAAAAAGTAGCTTATGTCCTTCTCCATATCCCAGGCTATAATCTCTGCTAAATTTCATGAAGATCGGTGCAGCGGTTTAGGCGTGAAAACGTAACATACAGACAGACAGAGTTACTTTCACATTTATAATATTAGTATGGATAAGAAATGAGAAAGCAGGGGCGGCTGGTTGCTAGTCTGTAATTATTGGTTTTTATCGACACTAAAGGTTACTGTGACTTCATAAATCTTTACAAATAAATAAAATTGGAGTGTCTGTTTGTAATGTGAAAATAACAGCTTTTAACTAAATGTATATTCAAGTATATACTTATAATAAAAAAACAATTTCTGTCTGTGTGTCGGTCTGTATGGCGATCTGTCTGTTGGTTTGCTGGTCTGTTGTTCCGGACAATCTCCGAAACTGCTGAACCGATTTTGACGGGACTTTCAATGTTATAAGGAGCTGATGTTATAAGTACCTAGTAATTTAGGCTTTATTTTAGAAAATGCCACGCGGGCAAAGAGGCGGGCAGCAGCTATTTAATAAATAAAAAGCTTACCTACGACCCATCATTCGGGAGATACTACCAATCTTCACATTTATTAGGCAATAAAACTTAAGTCTAAAGTCGTAAAACGGTTGGGCCATATAAATGAAAATAGTGTAATCTAACGCTTGATATAACGAATTTACATAACTATAAATGTGACATTGCCTGCCTTATGTATAAAAGTTCTTCGAGTATTGCATAAGCATAATCAGCCTATATAAAGTTCCCACTGCTGGGACACAGGCCTCCTCTCTCCCCAGTGGGCCATGATCCACCACGCGGGCCCAGTGCGGGTTGGTAGATGTCACATGTTTTCGTATTTTTAGTTCTAGAACATGCCGGTTTCCTTCAATGTTTCCCTGCACCGTCTTGAGAGCAGCGGTGATGAAATAATGTACACAAACTAAAACTCGGAAGTCGCAGCGGTTGCCACTGGCCCACCACAGCTCTGCTTTGAGTAGAGCCTAGTCTAATTTAAAATTGCACGTCTCTCTACAAAATGTTATATAATATACGAATGCCTTAAATGGCCTACCCATTTAAGGCTTAAAAATTTTGTTTCCAACATTCGTATTCCAAAGAAAAATAAGCAGTTTAGACGCAGTACGCGTGTCAGTTATTATAAGCGCGTGTTATTCGCAATTGATGGATCCTTTTTAGGGTTCCGTAGTCATCAAGGAACCCTTATAGTTTCGCCATGTCCGTCTGTCTGTCTGTTCGTTTGAACGTGGCTTAGCTCAGAGACTCTTTATACTAGAAAGCTGTAATTTGGTATAGGTATAAATATTAAGCACGCTGGCAAAGTAGTCAAACAAAATCTTGAAATATATGTTTTTTAGGGTACCTCCCCTACACGAAAAGTGGGGATGCTATTTTTTTCCTCGTCTATCCAATTATGTGGGGTATCTTTGAATAGGCCGTTCAAGAATATTGCGGGTTTGTGAAAACCATTTTTCGATTTAGGGATCCGTTTGCGTAATATTAAGCTTTGAAGTGCCTGATAGACGGTTAAGCTATGCTTGCCAAGATCGGTCTGTGGATGGGTGACCATTCATTGCCTACATACCGAAAAATCACCATGCCTCGAGGATTAGCCTGCCATTCGTAGATCTTTGACAGTGGTTACGGCTAGTCAGAAGCCTGAAGTACCAAGGGATATAAGGGTTAAGGGTTAGATTATATTCTGAGTACTGTTTGTTTTATTTTATCTAGTTGTCTACTTATGTTAATTTCTTTAAACTTGACTTGGTTTCCGTATGTCTTTTCCGGGTAACCACTGAAAATCAGCGCTGTGCTGTGGGTCCCTCATAGCACAGCATCATGCTGAGTGGAAGCCTTCTTGTCACAGTCATGACGTGCAGCTGCCGACTATTTTGTTTTGTGCTCGTGATTGGAATGTAGATCTATTTTGTTTTTTATTTTATTTTTCTGTATACGAGTAGGTACCACCTACTCAAGTTAATTATCTTTTTGTATGCACGTGTTTCTGTGACAAATAAACCTATTTTTATTTATTTATTTTCTTTTCTTTATATCGTGTTAGAGCCCTGCGCACTCAGTACTAAATTGCGCTCAGGACGTTGTTGAGTCTGCCGTGGCGGTGCAGCCCGTCTGGGATGTTTGCTAAAGCGCGCACTGATGGTTTTCAGGCCATCATGCGCAAAAAAGGAGCTTCCCACAACGGCATTCGGAACGCAATAGCTGTTCATTTTCCTTTCAGAATCAGTGGGTTATGACTTGTGTATATGTGGCGAGTCAAGGCAAATAAAAATATAAATACATATGTACCTACTAGGTTAAGGTTTCTACTGGTCTATGCCAGCGGAAATAAAGTTTTTATTATTATTATTATTAATTAAAAATACTGGTAATTAGCTACATACGGTTAGACTAGAAGCTGATCCCAACACGGTTGAAAAAAGCTGGGCAGATGATGATGATGAGATGAGTTTATCCTTATTTACCTGCGCCTACAATGGTTAATATCTCCTTTGAACAAACCAAATTACTTTAAGCTATCAAGATTTCATCACTTACATAAACATAAATATTCTTAATGCAATTCCGCAGATTGGTTGCAAATTGAAGCGTTTGCATTAAATAATAGATAGGCCTAACCTAAGCAAACTGTTGCCTAATCATTTCAGAATGTTAATTCAGCTGTTCCATTCAAATCAAAGTGCTTTCATATAGTGATTTCTATTTACTGATGGAGTGGTAACATTGATTTTGGGCAAACCTTTGGTTTGTATTCATTGAGGCCCGAGAATAAATTATCACCTAACTAGACACAGATCAGGGCCCTAAAAGACCAAAATTATTTATTTTTTAAGAAAGAGAGAATTATGTGAAGACTGCAGTGAAATTAATTAATTAAATAATTTATTTCGGACCCATTGGTTTAGTCCACTTGGTTACCAGAAAAACAACACAAACTAATCATTACTACGCCACAGTGGCATGTAGGAGTCCAATGTCCCAGTACGGGGCTATCCCACCTATGAGCTAAGGTTTTCAGGATGCTGTTGGGATTGGCGCGCACGCTTGTGTGTGATGGTGTGAAAGCCATCTATTCTCGCCTCTGCAAACATGTCGGAAGCACTGCAATAGCGCGGCAACCCGATCCACAACCTGAAAGCAATATTGTATTGTACGTGCAGAACGCTGTATGCCCTTTGCGTGTAGTTGATCCACAGACTACATGTATAAAACCTTTACTTCAGTCGTGCATTTTGCAAATCTGCGAGCTAATGTATTTCAGCGGACAGCCAACGCTCTGCGCTCATGCTAAGTATCCAGACTGGTTTTTAGGTTTTCGGAAACTCAGTGGCCCAGATACTTGAAATCAGTGACTTGCTTTAAGCAAATGCATACGGTTTAGATATTTCAATTCCTAGTGATTACAAAAGTAACAATGCGAAATTTTATGTAGGTTTGTCGACATTATTTGGCAGTATAAGGCAGTTTGATGGTTCCTGAAGAAGTATTAAGGGTATTTTTCATTCTAGTAAATTAAAAACCGGCCAAGTACGTATCGGACCACACACAATGAAGAGTTCCTGGGATGAATTTATCTTAGTTTTCTGTATTTTTTTCATATTTTTAGGATCAGTAGTTTCGGAGATAAGGGGGAATGGTAAATTATCATCTAATTTACAGTAAGCAGTTAAGTATTTGTTTTAAAAATATTAAAATATATATCTGAAATTCTTACAATAAGCTCTTTCATTTGATATGTCACACGGTACAGTTCACAAAACTTTAATTTTTATTTTCTAATATCAATTTTAATTAATTTATTTTAATTTTAGTCTTTTTTTTTGAATATTTAGTAGTTGGGGTTAGTGACCCCAATAGTCAAAATTAATTAATTTACGTTTCACGTTCGTGTTTGAATCACAGAAGTTCATATGTGCACCAAATTTCAATTCAATCGGCCCAGTAGATTCGGAGCAAATCGGCTGTGACAATGGGACTTCCCTTTTGAGGTACGGAACCCTAAAAACATGACAGGCGGGAGGAACACCTAACGCAACTAGTGAATAATAAATAACATTCTGGCTTTAAACAAAAACTACTAGTAAATGTTTAATCAATACTGTCAGGAATAAACATCGCGACAATCAAGAAGTCGGATTTGACAGCTGTAAAAATACTTTGAGAACTGATGGGAAAAAATAAATAGGTTGCTTTAAAAACCGATTCTCGAGTCATATCGGTTTATCATTCTTAGAGTTTGTAATCGACAATTTATCTACATTGCTTAAAACTGATTCTCGAGGCATATCGTTTTTAATATTATAATTTTAATACACGTACGAGTTTATAATATTTATTATACATTTAGTAACAGTTATTACATAAATCCAAACTAAGTTCATATTTGGGCTAGTTTCAAAGCCAAACCAAGACATAAACTAAAACCCTATATACTGATTTATATACATTGTATACTATGAATTTGTTTTTTCGATTTCTTACGTAGAAGTTCATACAAAGTCATTGCGACATGTAGAATGAGAAACGTCCAATCCGACTTCGAAATTGTCTAAGCTAAAAACGGCTAAATACTTAATTCAGTGATCTTTAAACTAGTTATATGCAGTTAAACTAAGTGGAAGCCAAACCGTTATACTATTTGACATAAGAAGTCCGTACTACCACATAAAACATTGTTTAAGTATAAACCTCCTTATTCTACACAGGCATTTCATCTTCCCGCACACATTTATACATAGATTCACCGCCCACTATGTAGATTCTTATTTGTATTGCGACTTGTCAGTCAAAAAGAAAATCTTTTTATACATTTTAATTACTAGCTAACTAGATATGTAGGCGTCGTCCTATCAAATAAAAAAAATCCCGTAGAACCTTCACTTACAGTTTTCCCGAATGTAAGGTGGCCAGCACATCAAGTTACCACAAACTGTCAAATTTTCTTGTTCGATTTCGAACTTAATCATCAACATTTTAAAGATTAAAATCGTTTGGAGAAATTGGACAGTTTCGTGTAGCTTGGTGTGCTGGCCACTGTTCTAATTTACCCGACAACTTTAAAACAATTTATTTCCGTTTGATTATATATACATATAGATTCGGACTATTACGAACATTTTAAAACAAAAGAATTGCTAATTCGGTCTAGCTGTGCTAACGTGATGCGCTTAGCAACGAACAGCATTTCATTGTTATTATATATATATATATATATATACATACATAAATGAACCACATCACGTCAAAGTATATAAATAAAAAAAGTTATGAAAATAAATGTTCGAGTATTTTTTCGCAACATGTTTTCTAAGAGGCTTATTCTAAGCCCTATTGATACCGACTTAAGTTCTTCATAAGCCCTAAGAATAAAACAACTGACGCAAACATATAACTTATGAATACGGAGATAAAAATGTTTAGGGTAAGTTCTTGTTTGTTTCTTTTTTTCTTGTTTCATGTAAATTTCTCCGAAAAAGTTATACTAATTACAATAATCACGGTACAGGTTTTTATTTATTTATTTAATAAATTACGGGAGAACCAACAGTTATAACAAAAGGATAACGGCCAATTATAGGTCCTGACGCGTAAAATCATCACCCTCTCTTTCATTATTGCTTTCCCGGTTTTCGATCATCCATCTGTCTACCAAGTTTATCTATAGTGATCTTATGACCGTTTTCACTAATACTATGCGACACATAAAAGTTCAATTTCCAACTCTCGGCGCTGAGTCGAGCGTAGAAAATCCAACAGACATTAGTCATTTACCGTTATTATGAACATTCATTGGGTGGCTTATAGGCTCAAATCAAAGTTAGCTTAAGGTTTAAGATTTTATTTACTCAAAAACTTTATAAAACCCGGGGTTAAGTTCTTTAGAATTACATATTATGCAAAAATAATTAAAATCGTTGTTGTTATAATAGTACAACGGTTTATAGCTGAAGTTACTCTATAGGATGCTATAAATCTACGCTCAGCGCGAAGAAATCAATGAATAAATAATAAGGCGAATCTGTTGTTTTTTATGAGAAATTGGCACAAACGGATGCTTACACTGCACCACCCATCTATCGGCAATAATAGAAAACATACGGACCAAATACCTCTACAGAACCAAATACAATAAAAATCACCCACATTCAAAGCGTGTTACCTCAAAAAACCCTTCTTTATCCACACAGTACATTAATAATCTCAACCTTTAAATATGAAAAGTCTAAAACAAAATAACCCTTATTTATTTGGGTACACGTAAACCTTACCAAACATAACATACATTAAATATAACTCTGGAAGCAAGCTAAGTCGCCAATAAAATAAATTCTACTTCGATTGCGTCCAAACTTTGGACCCTTATATTTTCAATTACATTTTGGTCTGAACGGACCGAAATATTGAAAATTTATCGCGTAAACCGCGGTTTTAGGATAAAAATATGATATAAATTGGGATCATATTATTCAGATTATAAATGCTTTTGTTCGTGTCTTTCCTGGGATAAAGATGAGTTTGTGCTTTTGTTAACTTTGTCTGTAGCCTTTAATACATTTTCACAACTTTTTAGTAAAACAATCAGCATTTATTACTAAATCTTTGTTTAATTAATCGGGAGATTTGCCAAATGTGTGTATAAATAAAACATACGAGTACCTAAGAAAAACAAAAAGCCAAAAAGGTCAAATTCAAATAAGCCAAAAAGCATATAACTGAAATGTATTTACTTTCAAGTAAACTATTTCATCTTCAAGACAAAACATGCAAACAATGATGCTAATTAATTTTTAATTAGTTAAAAGTCATTCCATTCTAAATTCAAATAGCAGGACGAAATCACTAGCAAGTAGCCGGGACTGGTCAAACGCTCTTCCGGAAAAATCATTGCGAACCTCCTATTGGTGGGCCGCTAATCCCACTCAAAGGGATATGGTAGACCCCATAAGTGATTGTAAGCGAATGACTCATTAACGTTAATGGACGTCTCTGAGTGCGGAACTAAAATCGATTAATGAGAATAGCCTAAAATGCTGTACGAATGGAAGGGAAGCTGTTTCAATCAAATTCAGGTAGAAATATAATAATTATAAAGACCGCGAACCAATGGGGTCAAAGTGGGTAGGCCCTACCCTGGTAAAGATCGCAGAAAACTGATTTAAGCGTGTTACTTTCGGCTGCATTTATGATGATGATGATGTATATCATTATTATGGCGGTGAACAGTTCCGTAAACTTTTGCATATTTCAAGTTCAAATAGAGGTCCTTGAAGAATAAGTACTGTTGATGACCACAGCGTCATGTATTGGCGACAAATAATACCTATCGATGGGATGAAGGCGGCGTGCGGGGACGGAGCAAGCACAATGGCGCCACACCAGCGACGCCCTGCGGATTTTCACTGTCTTGCTGACACAACAACGATCTCATGAAAATTGTAACCGCTAAATAAATATATTGTGTAAAATAAATCAAAACCACTGTAATAGTACATTACTTACCAAGGGCTGTAAAAGAAAGAAAGGCCTCTATCATATATTTACAACCCTCGCCTGCGGCTCGGGACACAAATACCTGCGATTTCGGGCTTTCTTTTTTACTGCCCGTGGTGATTACACAATTTTACGTCTTCACCTGGCCACAATGCGAGTTTTACTGTACGCGTAGCGTGCGGTAAAACTCACATTATGGCCAGGTGTGACGTAAATATTCATTTGATATTATAAAATGTAATAAAATAAACATTTTATGAAGTAATGATTACTTTGACATATCCAAAACATGTAAAATAAAAATACTGACAGGATCTTACGCAACACAACAAAAACGATTCCACACGACCGTTTCATATGGAGAAGAGTCGGCAAGAAGCTAAACAGTTTAAAAATAAGGCTTGTACAATATTTTCAAATGACAGTGCTAATAGTTAACAACAAGTACCAGGTACTTAAGAAAATAGAAAATGGTCAACAAATCTAAAGTCTACTAGCCCTACAACGTTCTCACAATCACAAAACATAAAATAATCTATTCATAAGATAAATTTTTTTTATAAAATATAAAACCTTTTTAAATCAAATGACGTGGTTGTCATTACATCTTCAGTAACAAATCTGAATAAATATCATGTGACACAAAATATTATATACTGATAAAAGTTTCATTTTCAGTTAGTAGATAATTTTAAACATTATCCTCTTTCTCTTCTAACAAAGACTTAAGGCCTCTTACTACCTCGTTATTAAACGTTAGACGTGATGAATGCCCCATTCTTGGACGCTTGCCAGTGGCAGTAATGGCTTCGATTATATTAAATTATCGTTCCTGTGATTAAGTAATTTATTACTCTGTGTTCTGTGTGTCTGGACAAGACTGAATAATGTCTATTAAATAAAGATTCATTAACAAGGCTTAGCATTTAGGCTGAGATCTATAAACTTTACTTAGCTCGTGCTTTGACTTAGGCAGTCATGTTCCCGTTTCTACTCGCGTCAAGCGGGCACCTGCGATGAGCACCCGTTGCGTACGAGTATCTACGCTAGTGGACACGCGGGTGAGCTTCATGGGTACGCGACGGTCCTTGTCGCAGTTACCCGTAGTTCAATTTTAACGGTGTGCATGTACAGTCGTGTCGATATTATTACGTTGCAAAACGACGACTATAAAAAAAACCAATAGCCAGTAAGCTGGCGCTGGCGGGCCCAGCGCGTGTCCCCGCGACGGTTTCCATCGCACGGAGGCGGGCATCGTTGCCGGGCGCGAAGCCCGCCTCCCCGCGACAGACACCCGCTAGTCCCCCCCCGCGACGGAGTACTTTTGTATGGAACCGCGCGGGCGTCGCTTCACACAGTTTCAGGCCTCAGAGTCTAAGGAGATTAGAATAGAAAATTCTATCCAGACAAATGTCTAGTAGCTACGTGCAAATAGTTGGAAAATTATTAAAAATCTTAGTGGAAAATAAATCTGTGTTGGCCTGAAGAAAAAAAAAACCTGGCAAGTACTCTTTTATTGTTTGATTAAAAAAAAAAAAAGTCGTTATACGTTACCGTATTTCAGTAAATGAAAATATCGTAGGGAAACCTAGTAAATCAAGAAAGTAAGTCTTATTTTCTTGATCTTTCACTTGTACAGTAAACATTTTCCAGTCTACATAGCAGGCTAATGACATAATAAAATAAAAGATTATTTGTCAAAAGCTTAAAAAACGAAGTACTTTAAAGAATTAAGTTTGTACAGTGCGATGTAGTAAAGACACGCGAACAAAGCGACGAATGATTAGTGATTAGTGCGTCAACTGTTAGTAATATTTATAACCACTCAAAATCAGCGCGGCGTCTCAATTTGCGACCAGCGGGCCAAGTCTACTAATGTACAAACGTTGCAATGGTCTCTTCATTGTGAGTTTTTGACAGATTTGCCATACAAACACTGTCAAATACTCTCAATGGCAAGACCATTGCAACGTTTGTAAATTAGTAGACTTAGGCCCCTGGTCGAGACGGCTTGGCTTCCTAACGCAAGAAGTATTGCTGGGTGATAAAAAGGTAGTGAGGTGACATACACTAGTTAAGAAATAAGAAAAAAAAAAAAAAAACAACCCTACCTTTGCATTATCAGCATTATCGACTGTTTCATCTTTTGACAGCTGTAAGTGTGCTGAAAGTGTGTGATGTGTTAGTATGCTTACGGGGGGGTGCGCTAAGGTAGCCCGCGAAATTCAAATTTTCTTACGGTATTTGCAATTTGCGGGTCAGTGTCAGATTGTATGTTGCTTAAATTTGATTCGCAATCGTAAAAAATATGGCTTTAGAGAATTGTAATGTTTATGTTGAATTTACTTGAAAAAGTGGCCTCACTTACCCGTCGCCGACCAGCTCTGCACCCAGGATTATTATTACTGCTCCGATTTCGTCCCGGGACGGGCTGATAGGTTCACGCACGGGTTTCACAAGGTTTAGGCCGTGTTAGTGGGAAGTTATATGGTTCAGGCACTCAGGTTTTGTTAGGTTTTTAGTTAATTTTGAGCGCATGCACTGACGGCGTTACAAGCTCGGCTCGTTCCGTGTTGCGACTGACAGTAGCGCCGCGAGCGCGGGCGCGGGCGTATCGGGAACTTTTAACTCGCGCGCGTCGTTTGGCGCCAAGATGAGCCGTTGATGTTTTTGGCGGGATTTGTAGTGAAAGCCACAGCAAAACCCAACATTCCCCCCATCGAAATCCGCCAGGATTTCCCGGTTATAAGGTCATTTGACAGGGTTGTTAAAGTGTTGAATAACAATATTTAACTAGGTAAGCATTGTTGAGAAAATGTGATAGTGTTGATATATATAATTGTGTGAGTAGTGGACTGTATAAACTTAAATAACTACGTTAAACTATAGTTCACTTAACTAAATAGTTGACTCATTCAATGTTCAGAATGAGTGTCTAATGAAATACAGATAAATATTTAAGATGATTTCTGCTCCAAAGGGAGCGGACTAAGCTTGACCACAGGTCGAGTAATAACATTGTTCTTGGTACGAAGATCGACTACGCGTACGATGCCGTCAGGCCCCGGGTATAGTTTAATAACTCGACCTAATGCCCATTGAAGAGGAGGTGCGTCAGAGTTTATGAGTACCAAATCCCCTTCTTTCAGATTGCGACAACCATCCAACCACTTCTGTCGTTGTTGGAGCGTGTGGAGGTAGTCTTTTCGCCAGAGTCGCCAGAATTGCTGCGACATCTGTTGAACGGCTTGCCACCGATTCAGCTTCGATATAGGAGAATTCGTCAAGTCGTACTCGGGAGCTTCTAGAAGTTCTCTACCGATCAGAAAGTGCGCCGGTGTGAGCACTTCGAACTCACTGGGATCTGAAGATAATGCACACAGCGGTCGTGAATTTAACACTGCTTCGACGCGTGCAAAAAGGGTGGTAAGCTCTTCGAATGTCAGGGCTCTTTCTTGGATAGTTCTTTTCAGGTGAGTCTTTGCGGATTTGATTGCTGCCTCGTATATACCTCCAAAATGGCTGCCTGTGGGTGGATTATGCTTCCACGTCACTTTGCGTGTCGTAAAGTTACAAGAAATCTCATCTGTATTAGCTTCGAAGAACTGAGAGACATCTGCTAGTTGTTTACCAGCTGCGACGAAGTTTGTGCCGTTATCAGATATTACAGCACTACACAATCCACGCCTGGCGGTGAATCGATCGAATGACGCGAAGAAACATTCTGTGCTCAGAGACGAGAGTGTCTCCAAGTGCACTGCACGAGTTGCGCAACAAACAAATACGCATAGATATGATTTCACAGTACGGGTATTCCTACGAGTTGACTCCTTTGTATAGAAAGGGCCACCGATATCAACACCGACCGTGTGAAAGGTATGTATGTCTTGAGTTCTAAATCTGGGCAGTTGGCCCATAATAGGTTGCCAGGACTTAGGCCTGACCTTAAAGCATGCAATACATTTACTAGTTCGCGATCTTATTACACTCCTGGCTGATATTATCCAGTATTTTTGACTTAATATACCTTGAAGAGATCGCGGTCCTGAATGTAAGTAAAGAAAATGGTAATAATCGATAAGAATATACGTGAGATTAGATTTTTTAGGAAGCAGCACGGGATGCTTCTTTTCATACGTTATCCTAGATTGCGAAAGTCTGCCCCCCACCCTGAGAAATTTATTCGCGTCTAAGAAGGGGCTGAGTTTTCGCAAATTCTGATGAGGTTTCAAGCCTTTTGACAGTGCTATGATATCCTCAGCAAAATGCTGTTGCTGTACCGATTTAATTATACTATCGTGTGCCTTGCGCAGATCGACTATCATTAGACCAGTACGTTTGTCTCTGGGTAATCGACAGTTACGGATGAACTGGTGGATACGTGCGACCACGTGCAACAATTTGTTGAAACTAGAATAACGCTCGGTTAATTCGTATATTATGTCGGTTGGAGCTTCAATGGACACTAAGCCTTTTGACTCGATTGAAGGCTTAAGCTCCAGTGGAGGGTCGTCCTTGAATTCTTCTATGGAACGAATTGGCCAGTTGTCTTCAGATAACCACTGTGGACCATTAAGCCACTCTGGCATTGTGAGAAGGGTCGAAGGTAACGTGCCACGAGAACACACATCTGCTGGGTTACTCTCTCCACTGACGTGTAACCAACAGCTACTGGGTACTGTGTCCAATATCTTGGTCACGCGGGTTGCAACAAATATTTTCAATTTATAGGCAGGCGTATTCAACCATGCTAAAACAACTGACGAATCTGTGAATAACAGAATCTCGTCAATTGTTAACTTGCGTTCAGTTAATATGTTTTTGACGTATTTGACTAATTTAGATAATAAATGTGCCGCCATCAACTCTAGACGTGGTATCGATAGGGTTTTTAATGGCGCGACCTTAGATTTAGCAATGAGAAGGCTGACCTTCTGTTCATTTTCTTTATTTGTGGTTTGTAAATATATTACAGCAGCATAACCAAGGGTCGACGCATCGCAAAATCCTAGAATCCGACAGAATGTATTTTGCCTGACCATGGCATGTCTATAATGTTTAAATTCTGAAAGAAGAGGCAGTTCCCGCACGTATGCAAGCCACTCTGCTTCAAGATTCGCAGGCAAACGTTGGTCCCAGTGAAGCTGTAGAGCCCAAAGTTTCTGCATGAAGCACTTGGCATAGAACACACAAGGGGCTACGAATCCTAGTGGGTCGAACAAGCGTCCTATCTGCGATAGAATAGACCGCTTTGTGACCTCTTGATCTAATGGCGCAGTCCGAAACGAGAAACAGTCGGTTGCAGGCTGCCATTGGAGACCAAGTACTTTAAGTGACAGATTCTCCTCATCATCGAATTCGATAGGTGTCTCACGGTGGTCTTCTGGTACGGCTGCTAATAGTTGAGGGCAATTACTCGACCATTTTCGAAGTATGAACCCTGCACGTTCTAGTATAGCTCGAAGATCCGTCTGCAGCTGTAGTGCAGCGTCCACGTTAGGCTCTGACCACAACAAATCATCCATGAAGAATGCTGTCTTCAAGACGTGCGCTGCTGCCGGATACGTGTCCGCTTCAGCATCTGCTAATGTGTGCAACACCTTGATGGCCAGGTACGGACTGCTGGCGACACCGTATGTGACTGTGTTGAGCTCGTACACCTGCATGGGTTGATCTGTTGAGACTCGCCACAAAATGTGCTGATACGGCCGTTGCTCTTGGTGAATGAGGATCTGTCTATACATTTTACAGATGTCTGCTGATACACATACTTCGTAAAGTCGGAAATTTATTAAAATTTGATTAATGTCTGCTTGAAGTTTAGGGCCCGCCAATACTACATCATTAAGAGATTTTTGATTGGTGGTTTTACATGACGCGTCAAACACTGTTCTTAATTTTGTTGTGGTGCTGGATGGCTTGTGGATACAAAGATGCGGGATCAAATATTTGGAATCCACGTCTTGTATATCTCCTAAGCAAGTCATGTGCCTTAAAGCCTCATATTCAGCCATGAACTTGTGATACTCGGACTTGAGCTGAGGTTCCCGATTCAGTCTTGCCTCTAAGTTGACCTGGCGACGCACTGCGACTTGTTTGGATTCGCCGAGATCATGGTCAGGTCGGAGCGGATATTTCACCACAAACCTACCCGTCTCGTCGCGACGACAATCTTTGGCGAACAGCTCTTCAGCTAAGGCGTCGTCCGGTTTCATGGGTTTTTCTGACGGTATGTTCTCAGTATCCCAGAACGCATTCATGATCTGATCGAGGTTAGTTGAACTTGTGAGACCGCAAAAAGAATTGTCCAAACTGGGAGTGGTAGCTGACGTCATCGTTTGCCGCGGATTCCGTTGGTCGAGAACGACTTGACCGGTAATTACGTATCCGAAGATGGATTCGATAGCGACAGGCATCCCAGATTGAGAAGGTAAGATTTTATCACCGCCGTAAATATATGGGAAAAGATCACTAGCAATCAGCATTTCGACTGGTGCCGGTTTGTTAAAGGCAGGGTCTGCCAAGGCAAGATGTTGATATTGATTAAATATCTTGTCTGGCATAGGTACTGTTGGCAAGTTGCCAGCAATATTGGCCACAACAACAGCATCAGTGGTAAGCACTGGAACACTGGTGCCACGTGGCTTGATGGTACAAGTTGTTAAACCGAAATGCTGAACCCTATTTCCACCTAAACCTATCGGTTCGAAATCGCACTTACGACGGGATAGGCCCAACTTCCTAACACAATCCTTAGTAATGTAACTTGACATAGCGCCACTGTCAATCAGAACACGTACGGGGTGATACTGTGACCACGCATCTGCGACGTGTATGACAGCGGTGCCAAGCAACACCGTCTCTTCAGTTGAGCACGTAAGAGCTACCACTTTCTCCTCGGACTTAGTCGAATCTAGGTGGAGAGTGACGTGGTGTCTCTTTTTGCACACTGTACAACAATGTTTGGACGTACAATCCTCCGTGGCGTGATTGTTCCGCAAACAGTTAGCACACAGCTTGAGTTCCGCAACTTTAGCGTTGCGTTGATCAGGTGTGAGCTCGTTGTACTCGGTGCATCGATATATGGAATGTTGTGGCTTTTGACAATACAGACACGAGATGGAAGATTTTGACTCACTCTTATCAGTACTGGCCACACCAGACGCTAATGTATGCGCTTGATTACGCGATTTATTTAAGTTTGAGGCTTTTGACGCAGCGGGAGGGGGTGACTTAGATGGGTTTTGCTTGCCTGGTGCCGACGGTTTGACGGGCACCAGTGTGCACTCCGACATCTCAAGTACGCGCGCCTGACTCTCAACAAACGTCAATAATTCCGTAATGGTAGGGATATGCCCCGGGACCACGGTTTGTTCGAACTCACGCCTAGTAACCGCATCCAAATTACGCAACGATACGTAAAATAATATGAAACTGCCCAAATCTGGTATTTTAAGAAGCTCTAGTGCACTAATATTTTCTTGATAGGTATTCATAAACGTATTTAAGTTCGATGCGGACTCGCTGACAATCGGTTTGAAACCAAACAGCTTATCTAAGTATGCTGTCGCTAGGACGCGCTTATTTTCGTAGCGTTTCTCTAGCGATTTCCATACAATCGCGTAATTATCCGCGCTGACCGGCATCGACTTCACAATTTGCAAAGCTGGACCACTAACGCACGACAGCAAATAATAATATTTCTCGATTTTAGATATACGGGAATTATTATGGATGAGACTTAAAAATGTATCACGAAAAGTGGACCAGTTCTCTATTTTTCCATCAAATTTAAAAAGTTGCAATTCGGGTAACTTAACCCGCCGGAAATCGCCATCACTATTCTCGTTCGTATTTCGTTCGGTTTTAATCGCAACGTTCTTTGACGTGAGTGTATCCGCGACAGTACGAATCATGTAATAAATATCATCGAATGCTACGATTTCCTTATAAGTTGGCTTAAATTTCGAATCGTATTGTTTATTCAACGAGTTGATTCCCGCGACCGACCTATCGAATTCATCCCGGATCTTAGACAAATCTTGCACTCTAGCGATAAACAACCCTTCGGTGTCTGGGTCTGTTGATACCGTTTTCGAAATTTCGAATAAATTCTGCAAGCGAATAAAACACATCTCCTTTGAGGTCAGAAGTGGTTGCATTAATCTATCGTATTCCGCGTCCTCCATTTTGATTAAGTACTAAAATGTATAACACGTATTAAAATTAACAAACTCACTTGACTAATTTCCCTCGATAGGTTACAAACAAACGAACTAACACTATAAGTAAATATTACGCATGCGTATATTTTACGAATAATATGACGTCGCGCGGCTTGCTGTAGATACTAGCGCAGCGATGAACGACGTGACGGTGACACGAACTAAAAACACCCGACCGGCCGGCTTCGCGCCAAAAACAATGTTTTTACGAACGCAAATCACAACAATTATGCACTAAAACACCGTTTATCACTGGTAAACATTAATAACACTATATTTGCCTGTAAATACAACACAAATATGCATAAAAAAACATCGATAAATTAATAACTTTCCTAGAAACAATCAATGACCATAAACTATACCTACTGCAGAAATTATTTGCAAAAAACCACTTTATTTGACTTATTTACGTGATGAATTAGGTTTCTATAGTTTACTAATAACACAATGTAATAAAATAAACTGATTTCTTTGTAGAACACAGAGAAATATTACAATTTATGACAAAAAAAAAAAAATCGAAGCTAGAACAAGTAGGTATCAATGGCGGCTATTAAATAACAAGTTTACGTGAAAATGTGATAACGTATTGAGTTTACTGAGTTTATATGACCATATAACTGGGTTATCCCGGCTCGATAGACCAAAAATGTAATGTTTATGTTGAATTTACTTGAAAAAGTGGCCTCACTTACCCGTCGCCGACCAGCTCTGCACCCAGGATTATTATTACTGCTCCGATTTCGTCCCGGGACGGGCTGATAGGTTCACGCACGGGTTTCACAAGGTTTAGGCCGTGTTAGTGGGAAGTTATATGGTTCAGGCACTCAGGTTTTGTTAGGTTTTTAGTTAATTTTGAGCGCATGCACTGACGGCGTTACAAGCTCGGCTCGTTCCGTGTTGCGACTGACAGTAGCGCCGCGAGCGCGGGCGCGGGCGTATCGGGAACTTTTAACTCGCGCGCGTCGTTTGGCGCCAAGATGAGCCGTTGATGTTTTTGGCGGGATTTGTAGTGAAAGCCACAGCAAAACCCAACAAGAATTATAATCTTAGTTAAGAATCAGCAATAAAACTCCTTAAGTTAGAATTGGCCTGAAATTTCATGATAATGTGCCAATTTATTATTATTTTTATCTCAAAATAAAGCCAATTAATTAACTTCAAGTGATTTGTTACAATTAGAGAAACAGACGTTATTTACCTTCTCCCAATTTAAATATAAAACAAAATGGTTCTGCTTGAATACAATTCAAAGCAAAAAATAGCCTCAATAAAATTAATTTGGTCCTTGATTCATTATTTAGAAGAAATCTTTTCCAAATAAAACAATTTACTTATGTAGGTAGAGATGTAG
The DNA here is from genome assembly GCA_947523025.1 of Dryobota labecula. Taxonomy (NCBI): domain Eukaryota; kingdom Metazoa; phylum Arthropoda; class Insecta; order Lepidoptera; family Noctuidae; genus Dryobota; species Dryobota labecula. The sequence continues at coordinate 24,448,591 of OX383296.1, forward strand.
GCGGAATTGACTTATAAAAAACGACTTAAAATACGACTTATCTTCTACACTTATAATTATAAAAAGAAAAGATTTAAGCTATAAATTTATATCACGCGGTCGAAGCCGTTGGCGGAAGCCAGTATATAAAAAAAACAGGCCAAGTACGTGTCGGACCACGCACAATGAAGGGTTCCGTAGTTGGTATGAATTTATCCCAAGAACAAACTTAACATGTAAATGTAGGTTGGTCTACTATTACTCGATAAATTGTGAAGCCTACTTAGCTGTGATGGTTTTCCTTTTAACGTCGATTATATACTACTGCTGTGAATTTTTTCACATAACCAAATACAACCATTTAGCTGGCAGCGGGGGGACACTTGACTCTAACAAAGATTTGCACTTTAAAGCTTAATGTTACGCAAACAGATCGCTGAATCGATAAATGAGCATTCTTTTGGGAGTAACACAAGTTACTAAATAAACGGTATCTCTATGTAAATCATTGTTTCCATAAAAAAACCCACGCTAATTGTGCTCCTGAGAAACGTGAAAGTTGAGTCGCATGACGTACTGTGAAATGTTCTACCATGCTTCTAAGATGGCAGTTTTTAGCTCCTGCAAACTTTCTAGAGCTGATTGGTTAGCTCGAACACGCCTCTTCAGCTCATCTCATAAGTGATTTATTGGATTCATATCAGAACTTCTTGCTGGCCATTCCATTACTTACGGCATGCACGTATTCTCGAACAATTCTTGCAGTGTGCGCCCTTGCATTATCATGCATTAAAATGAAATTTGGCCCACAAACTCAGCATAAGGCATCACATGAGCCTCTGAGTATTGATGATTGTATCGGTCGCTATTTAGTGGTGGCAACCGTGGTCCCTTCACAACCTCAAGCCCAGTTTTTCCTTCGGTGGAAATTCCGCCCCAGACTATCCATGACCCACCGCCATAACTCAATGCCACATTGCTGAAAACGTTCTCGACGTTCTGTCTTCGGTAGACTTTTCTACGTCAATCATTCCCATACAGCATAAACTTGGCTTCATCCGTAAAAAGCACTTGGCTCTTTAGAGGTATGAGAAACAGTGTGTAAAGTTCAATCATACTCAGGGAGGATCCTCCGACCAGACGGGTATTGTGTCTGGTGGGCAACTGCCCAACGGTTGATGTCGAGATGTTGTATATAAGCTAGTCGCGCGGTAAACTCTGATAGCGCGATGCAGGATTTGTGACGTCAGGTCTTTGATGCGTAGTTCGCATGTGGCGTTGTTGATACCGCCACAGCTCTATTGACGTTGAGTTCAATGCAATTGTTCGCATGCATACTCGTGTCAGTTTGGAACCATTGTTTGGCTTATGAAGCAGTTCGGGCGCAAACAGTTAGTCCATGAAAGTCTCGAAGCTGTTCTTGGACCTGTACGGTGAGGTGAGGTAACGATTACACAGGCTGGTGGTAAAGATAAACCGATCTTGTCATGCTGTAGTGACCCGGTTTCGTGGTACTCCTGTATGGCGCACAAAGCCACCAGTCTCCAGGTTTCGATGGTAAATTGTTTGAACAGCAGAACCACTTCCATTAAATTATGCTCTCACGTTTCGCTAAGTCCACACCGAAGAAGTAGTACAGCTTGCGCGCCTACTTCAGGTGCAGTATCCATAATTTTAACGTCAGAATGGATGAAAAAGTAAGGAAAAACAATTTCGGTATTCTTTCTATGCAAAACAAAACAAATAACGAAATAACTATTGACTTAAAGATGCTTTAATCAAAGATTGTTGCTTCTTTAAGACTTGCATAAGCTTCAAAACTGCATAAAAATCTTTTTCTTTGACATAATTATTTTGATGTTGTAGGCCTACAAACATTAAAAAAAAATATACAGTGGCCCAATTTAGGAGTCCAGGCATAATGTAAAATACGGGTAGAGATACAAATGACATCATATCACCTAATTAACAATATTAGTACTAATGTAGTGAATCACGTACGCAAATTATTTGCCACTTCCAAACTATATGTCCCTACAAAAATAACCATTCTTTTGTTCACATTACTGTTAGTTGGCGTGTCCCTCAGCAGTTTGACTGCATAAAATATGTCACAATACAAACGCACTAAATTATACTAGTTAGTTTTGGTTTTGTTAGTTTACTGTATTAAAACGAGAATTAAAATACCCAAAGAGAAGATTGATCAAAACAGACTCGCTTATGAAATGAAATGAAATGAAATTATTTATTCTGTAAATAATATCTCGCCTGTAATCCCCGACGTGTTAGACAGAGGTGTATATAGTACACCCTCATTTTGCCAGTTATGTGTGTAATAGGGGGCGAGCCTATTGCTATCAATCGGCCGCAAATCCAGATACAGGCTGCTATTGAGAAATTCCTAATGGAACACTTTGCCTGATCTGGGAATCGAACCCAGGACCTCATGCTCAGCAGTAGCGCTTGCGATCACTAGATCCATTCCATGTTTAAAATAAAAAAAAGCTAGATGCAGTCTATGTGACTACCCTTGAAAATAAATGGTAAAACAAACTTAAGGGTCCAGGACTCTAGTGCAGACATAAAAAAATGGAGGTTGGTGTCCGGAATGGCTTTTTGAGGGAAGTACCAGATACAGTTTTAGTAAACCTGACCCACACCTTAATTGCGTAACACACTGTCGATGACAATCTAAATGATTTTGAAGCATATTATTGCTAATCCAATGCTTCTTAAGTTCGAAAAAGTTGTCTGCTCAACTACGTAAATAACGCAATGTATTATATGTTGTTGAACTGTCAAAATGAAACCCATTCCTACTGATAGTGTGTTACGCAATTATCCCGCCAATTTGTATTTTTTTTTTGGACGTCAATGTTAATGCCACGTTGTAACGAAGGTAAAAGGAAAACTGTCACAGAAAAGTAGGCTTTACACGATAACGAGTAGTAGTCAACCAACTTACATTTGCAGTTGGAATGTATGGGAGAAAATATATTTCAACTACAATGTTAAGTTTGTTCTTGGGATAAATTCGTCCCAACTACTCTTTATTTTGCGTAATGCGACACGCATTTGGAAGTTTTTTTTTTAATAACAATAGTTATTCTACCTTCGGGGCGTAAGCATACGCTAATTATTTTTCAACACACTTGCTCGTAAAGTGGCTCTTATTGAACCGCTTTTAGGTCCATAATGCAGTGTATTAAAAACGCGTGCTTTTTACTTTACGTTACCGTACTAGTGCTGTAACGCCACAGATAACTGTTTACTAGTCGAAAACATGCGCTTTTTTTTAATCTCGTCAAAGAAACTTCATGCCAAAAGGAATCCGCGCGTTCACTTTTTTTTTTATAGTCTGAATTGTCTTTGGTCCCAAAATTAACTAAAATAAATTTATCTTAAATCAGGAGTGGGTTGTAACAGGTAAAATCCCATATCTGTTTCTGTTCCACGTAATTAACAGTTCCAAAAACCTGTTACAAAATAGCAGGCTGTTATTTCATACTATGTGGGAACAAACTATTGTGTGTTCTCTGTTACCACAGCTGCACAATTATAATACACGGAGGTACTTCTCTTTCTAATTATGGTGTTACACCTATGCGAGAAAAGGAAAGAGCTTGTGACAGACGATGTAACAGGGTGTCACAGTGTAACAGTAACATTTATTATCTATGTATATTCTAACTAAGGAAACTGTCATAAGCATGAATAGACAAAAGCTTGTGACTGGATGGATTCTGTTATCTCGTCGTGGAACAGAAGCTTTTTTTCAGTTTATTTGTTACAGTTACAGTCTGGTATCTTATGATACCTGTTGTATTTAGCTGTTACGACATATACGCCTCAATCCTACCTTAGATTGTCCGTGGTTCCTCCCAGAACCAAACGGTAAAAATCCTGACTGACGTTCTATTATTGCGGATTCTCACTGAACTAATGTATATTTCTCCATGCCAATAGTACTTTCTAATTCCATACTAACTAAACTACTATCAGTCTAAACATTTTTTTTTTATAAAGGCTGTTTAGTAGTTTCGCTAGTGCCTTTATTTACACCTGCGCGCGCATCGCAAGCGGGGCGCGCGAAAAAAAAATACAAAACCAGCGCGCCATTTTCCATAAATATTTGTTAACGTTTTCGTTGTGTTGTTAGTTACTATTCAAAATACGGAATCTAAAGTATTGTCACCAACAACAGTTTTTTAAAAAAAACGTCCGGATACGCCTACGGATTGCCAGTACCTGGCAACAAAGGTCAGTTGAACTATATAAATCTATTTTTTTTTTTTTTTGGTGCGGACCTATCGCAGTTAGCTTTGTAAGCTTTTACTGCTTAACCAAGCGTTGGCGGGGCCAGAAGGGCCTCTCGCCGGAAAATAAAATTATGTAACACAGCTAAGGGCGTCCCATAGTGGGACTCGAGCCTCGGCTTAGGGCGTTACAGGGTACTGTACAAGATGGGGCTTGTTGGATCTGATTATTATTATTAGGGGCGGTTATTAAGACTACTTGCTCCGCGCGGGCGGGCGGGTTCAAGGGTCGGGGAGGGTGATGGGTAAAATTAGATCGCGGTGGTGCTCGCCGGCGAGCACGGAATGTGTGAGTGGGGCGTCTGTCGTGGGTAGTGTTAAGGGCCTTAAGGGCTTGTTTGATGCTCTCTTGAAAGAGAGTGATGCTGTCGTCTTCTTCTAATAAGACGTGTCTGGGTCGACGAATTCGAGAGATACGAGAGGGAATGTATCGGGCAGCTGCTGCCACTAGTGGGTTAGTGTGTGTGGTAGCAGAGTCGAAGAAGCGTTTACTCGCTTTTTTCATAAACTGCTTGATGGTCGGCAGGTTCAAATCGGCATGTAATTGTTCATTGCGCACGTACCAGGGGCTGCCCGTGGCGCGTCGCATGAATCGATTTTGGATGATTTGCATTCGCTTGAGACATGACGGCCTAGCGTGTGCGAACACGACGCTCGCATATGTCATAATGGGGCATATACACGTAGTATAGATTCGCACCTTTGACTTAAGGGCTAATTTGCTACGTGTATTGAGTAATGGGAAGAGTCTACCCTGCGCAAAGGCAGCACGGTCACATGCTGTCTTTACATGCTGGGTGAATTTAAGTTGGTAATCAAGAGTGACCCCTAGATATTTGGTCGTGGGTTCCCAAGGGATATGTTGACCAGACATGGTTATGGGTTGGGCATGGGATTGAGCGCCTAGGTTTCGGCCTTCTCTGACGAAGAGTACGGCTGCGCTTTTGGATGGGTTAATTTCTATCCGCCATTTTTTGAACCATTGCTCGAGAGCGTCGGCTGCAGATTGGAGGTGTCGGGTAATGTAATCGGTGTTGGGGCCAGAGTGATAGATTGCGGTGTCGTCGGCGAATAGGGCCAGTTGACACTTGTCAGGTTTGGGGATATCGCTGGTGAACAGCGTGAAGAGGAGGGGGGAGACCACGGAGCCTTGGGGAACGCCGGCTCGGATCGGGTGGGGGGGAGAGAGAGCTTCGCCTATGCGGTAGCGAAAGGTGCGGTTCGACAGGAAGTCTCGAATGATGGTCACGAGGCGATCTGGCACTTTGAGTTGGTACAGCTTATAAATTAAGCCGTTGTGCCAGACCTTGTCGAACGCTTTCGCTACATCAAAGAAGAGCGCTCCAGTCATGTTCCCCCTTTGCAAGCCTGCACTTATGTGCTCGACTATTCGGTGGACTTGGCGGACACAGCAGTGTTTGGTTCTGAAGCCAAATTTCTCGTCGGGTAAGAGTTTATTGGATTCGGCGAAATCCATTAATCTTTTATAGATTAGACGTTCATAAATCTTTCCCATGGTACTGAGAAGACTTATGGGCCGGTAGCTGGACGGTTCAGCTTTGGGCTTGCCGGGTTTATGGAAGCCTATAACAATGGCTTCTTTCCACGCTTGTGGAAAGAGATTATTATTTAATGCAGCATTGAAGATGGCTGACATTAAAACTATTAATTGGGCGGGGAAGAGTTTGACGACTCGGTTGTTAATACCGTCAGCGCCAGGTGCTTTCCTGGTTTTGAGGTTTCTCACTAGAGAGAGCACCTCATCCGGAGTGATCGGGGGGAGGGGGTCGTCGGGGTCCTCTTGAGGGGGGAGGGCGGATCTACGTTCGACCTCTGCGTCCACTTCGTCGCAGTGGGTTTGGTCTACTGGTAGGGAACTAGGCGAGCATTGGGCCTCAAGGCTGGCGACCAGACACTAGGCTTTATCGGCATCTTCAAAGGCTGGGCTTTGGTTAGGCCGAGAGAGGGGGGGAGGTCGGTGATGGTATCGGACTTTAACTTTTTGGTGAGATTCCAAAAAGCTTGATGGGAGGGCTCTATTGTGGACATGAGCTTGTCCCAGCGCTCCTCCCGCATTTCGCCGATACGTGATCTGACAGCTCGCTGTAGGTCACGCATCCGCGCGCGGTCGGTGGCGTCGGGGAAGGCATCATAGGCACGGATGGCAGCGTTTTTCTCAGTCACCAGTGCACGTACATCGGCTGGCAGGTGCCAGCGCCGGTCATCCGGCACTGGTTCCCGCCGTGAACTTTCGTTCACTACCGTTTGTACGTGACTGGTGAGTAAGTCAATTGCGCCGAGAGCATCTTCAGCTGAGTTGATTTCCTCAGGGATTTGGTCTAAATGATCTGACGTGACGGTCTTGAGGCGTTGCTCGACCTTGTGCCAGTCAGTTACTAGGCGGGTGGGGGGGGGCTGACCAGGATTGGAGGGGCCTGTACTAGGGGATAACGTTAGTATCACTGGTCGGTGATCAGAGTCTAATTCTTGTAGCGTTTCTATTGAGCATAAACGTAAGTTTATGTTCTTTAGCAGCGCTATGTCGAGAATATCGGGGAGATGATTAACAACGCTGGGGAAGTGAGTTGGTGACATGGGAGCGATGACGTCGAAGTTGAGCTTGGAGGATATGCGTGAAAGCTCATTGCCTCTAGGGTTGGCTAGGTTCGAGTTCCAGATGGGACTTTTAGCATTGAGGTCACCTGCTAGGATGACTGAGCTATCTATGTTCATTAATAGACTGAGATCGGGTTCGAGGTTATTTGAAGTAGTGCTATTTGGCGGGGGCATGTATGCCGATACAATTGTGATGGTGGGGTGTCCGGTCATGCCTAGTCGACAGATTGAGGCCTCTATTTGCGAAATTGGAGGGGTGTCTATGGGAATGCAATGTAGGGAATTTTTATAATAGATGAGGGTGCCACCCCCTTTCCTACCAGCCCTATCGTTGCGGATGACCCGGTAGTTTGCAATATATAAATCTAAATGTGTCATCTCTATAAATACGTTATTGTAGCATAAGTTTTTACACCAAGACTGTTTTTTTCCTCGCAAGTGTGTTGAAAAACGTCGTATGGAACACGTGTGCATTGATCATTACACACTCGGCTCCCTTATCGCGCACGTCTGCGACTCGCGCGAATTATACCGCCTCGAGTGTAATGACCAACACAGCACACTCGTATCATAATGTACTATTATAAAGGTGCAATTATTGTAAAAACCGGTCAAGTGCGAGTTGAACTCGCGTGGAAAGGGTTCCGTACGATGAATATTTTATTTACCAATAGCGAGAGATTTACCATGTTATTTTAAGATCATAGACTTCTTATAGATTTTCCTGTAATCTATAAATATAGAACTATTTTCAGATTTTTTTTCAAAATTTTTGTCACAGTAGTTTCGCAGATATGGGGGGGAATGGTCAATTTTCATCTATTTTCACTTATAACTTTAAAACAGTTTATTTTAAAATTATAAAAAATATATTTGTAGTACTCACAGTAAGCTCTTTCGTTTGATAAGTCGCACGGTACAGTTTGCTAAACTTTTTTAATTTTCTTATTTGCCCCCCAAAACTGACCCCAATATTCTAAACTTATTTATTTATGGTTCACGTCCGTATTTGGGTCACTCAAATTGATATGTATACCAAATTTCAACTTAATCAGTCCATTACATTCGGAGCAAATTGGCTGTGACAGACGGACAGACAGACAGACACTCGAGTGATTCTATAAGGGTTCCGTTTTATCCTTTTGAGGTACGGAACCTTAAAAAGGCGAACTTAGTGCCATAGTTCAATGCATTTCTCAACTTTTTCCATAAAATCAATCAATCAATCATCTCAGCCTATCGCAGTCCACTGCGGCCTCTCCCAGGCTGCGCCACCACGCTCTGTGTTCTGCCTTTCACATTTGTCCCAGCCACCTTTTTAAGGTCGTCGGTCGTACGCGGTCTGTACTCCAAATAATATTAAATAACAAAAACACCACTAACGAATTATTTTATGACGTACCTATTTTATTTAATAAGTACTCCTTCTGAATTATCTCCATGGTGGTTAAATGGACATTTACAACTAGCGGATGTGACGTACAGTTATAGCTCAGATAAGGGATTTATGTCCTTGGCGTGTTCGACGGGCAATTACAAGCTAATTTGATAATTTACTCACGGGAACTATTGTGAACTTCCATAATATTGTCTTAAGGGTGTGGTAACCGGCAACTTAGAGATTTTATCAGATATTTAGGTCCGTTTTCTGCAGCCGTTTGTGCAAAAGGCTCTTCGAACACAAGAGATTTTGGAAAGCCCAAATTCAGAAAGGGCCATTAATGGGGTAATAAAACTCCGCCTTGGAGATTACGTGAAATTCACGTTGTTGACTTATGTATACTTATTACAATCCTTACGGTTCTTTGCAAGCCTTTTAATATCGAACAAAAGGTCTAACTTACGGATATCAGAGCAGTCTGGGAGCTCTGGTGGAAATTAGGATTCTAACGGCAGTCCCTATGTGTGAAATAGGTCCTGATATTAAGCCACATCTGGTTAGAATAGAAGTCGACCCAAATAAATATGGAAATATAACAAATTAGGCAGATAGTAAATAGTTAGTAAATGGTTATAATATTCAACTGATATTACACAACCTCTGTTTTTGGTTTCTCTCAACAATAAAGTAGCTTCTTTTTTTTCGAATGGTGTGACTAACTTGCTGACAGAGTTGTAATGCCGCCCATGGGCCTCTGCCTTGGCTTCACACGCCGTCGAGAAATATCTCTCAGGCATGCCGCATTTCGTCACGATGTTATGTTTCACCGTTTTTTAAGCGAGTGATAATTATACAATACGCACATGAATCCGAAAAGTCAGAGCTGCGTGCCTTGGGTTCAAACTCGAGACCTATGACTTGGCAACCCGAGACAGTCATATCACTAGGCTATCACTGCTGCAATAAAGTAAGTATAGGGTATGATTAAATTTCCCACAAAGTGCCTAGTTGTTTTACAACTAAACAATATAGAACATCACACCTAACACTAATTAATGAACGGATACTTTATTTTTTATTTCTAGTGCTGTATTTATTTTTTGTTATGTACTTTGTGGTGTACAATAAAGTATACATACTTAAATAACACTTTGCCAGACAAATCCCTTTGTTCCCGTTGAGTCCTCCTGAACATGGGATGTTGGCTTGGATAAAAAATGGTGTACATTTTGTATCCAAGCCGAAATCCCATATTCAGGAGTCACTTTTAAGTCCGCTAGACTACCGATGCAGTATTGATGACATCTTATAAAAAACCTGAAAATAGGAAAAGTTAAATAAAGTTTCAAGAAGAATGTACGTCACTACCCTAAATATGTTGGCTTCCTAGCGAGAAAATTTATATATATGTATATTTTTACAACCCAAGGCGTGGAGCAAATAAAATGGCACTGAACAATTTCCTCGCACTATGTTTCGGCGACGAAAAGAGAATTTCTGTATATTTTCACCGCTGGATACAAAGTAGTGTTTTTATTCATGATATAATAAATTATAGCGAGTTAATTTATAAAGTGGTCTACGTGCAGTGCGAATTAAACCTTTTTAAATGGGTACATGAGTTCAGAATATAATTTATTGCGAGACTTTATGAAGAAAATTAAGTTAATGGTTTAGGTTCAGGTGCAATGAGAAACCTCGATAAAAATTATCGTAAAACAGAGATAAATAAAGACAAAGAAGGTTGGTTTATTTCAATTAAACATATTATAGACTAGCTTTTGCCCGCGGCTGCGCCCGCGTGGATGTCGGTTATCGCGTAAAAAAGTAGCCTATGTCCTTCTCCATATCCCAGGCTATATCTCTGCCAAATTTCATGACGATCGGTTCAGCGGTTTAGGAGTGAAAACGTAACATACAGACAGACAGCACAGACAGACAGACAGACAGACAGACCGACAAACAGACAGAGTTACTTTCACTTTTATAATATTAGTATGGATAGTATGGATACGATTGTAGAATTAGCTAAGATACTTAGTATCAAAATCATTAAAACATAGACATGATAACATAGTTTTAGATTTAAGTTAATAATAGCAAAGTAATCACCATTTTATGAATGAAAAAGTCGTTAATCCATCCCAAAATGCAATTCTGTACAGATTTTCTGCTGATAGTTTTAAGCTGTAGTAAGATTTAGTATTATCTTATTCGGAGACTGTATTAAATGGCTATCTATGAACAATAGTCTTCAGTGTTTGCTAAAATTATCTGCGATATTTGTAAAAGAAGAAAACTGTTGCGTAAAAATAATATTATTAGTCCTTTATTCATAGGACAAAATAATATTGTTCAAATTCACACATGAGATTATAATATCCTTATATTGATTAGAATATAGAATATAATGTGAGAATTTGTGCTAGTGAGTCCGTGAAAGAAAATGAAGCAATAGGTCTAATGAAAAAGCAGGCTTTTATTTTCATGAAAAACAAATATAAAGAAAAAAGTACTATTTACGCGTGATTAAAACCTTTTACAAAAAACAAACCAAAAATGTAAATTCCAGTGAATTCCTCGAAATTACTTTTTATTTTCGACCTCATTCAGACAAATAAGGATCAATTGTTTGTTCTTAAGTAAATCTTTGCAGAACCCATTATTTCCTTCCAACAATTTCGTTTGGGAGCCTTCTAATTAAACTTGTTGTTTGATTCGGTTTGTGTTTCTCAAGGTTCTTCTAATGGCTTCCACATGGCACATCTGTTTATCCCTCTTTATTATTAGTATTCCGATAAACATGAACACAAAAAATGCTTTTATTAACATGACCACAAATTTTAAACAAATACTTTATATTGCAAAGCCAAATTATAGAATATTCATTATAAGTATGCTGCACAATCAGATGCTAAGATAACACCAAAGTAAAATAATGCATTCGTTAGAAACAGTAATTATGTAATACGAGTAGAACTTGGAGTTATCTTTGTAGAGCATTTCGCTATATTTTTTGAAAATCTATTGGTGTCTAATATAACATACATGGAAACGAACATGCCGTCCAAAATTATGCAATGCATCATGAAATCTAATACACGTTGAAACGAATTCGCCTAGTTCTTGCGTAACATTTCTTGTTGCATTGCATACATTTGGATGGCATGTTCGCATCAACGTTTGTTACATTTCATTTTATGTTTCACATTTGTGTATTGTGTACCTACTCGTACCCGCCATTAAAGGCATTGTTTTCAAAGTTGAATACAATTTTTAATTACAAAACACAATTACAACCGCATATGAATTTACAGAACAAGAATACAAACCAGGTAGTATTGTTGCTTTTAAATCTAAAACAATATAAAACAATGTTCTGTGTCGAGAATCACAAACATTTGCAAGTGTAACTATCTAACAATAGGGGACAAAAAGTATATAAAGAAACCGAATCCTTTTCAATGAACCCGCTTGTACGTTGTTATGCTTCGTTTTTCTTTTATATCAGTTCGTTTCCGATTCAGCAGTTTTATGCTTCTGTGAGGTAGTCTCTGCCAGCTCAATAAAGCAAATGGCATGTATCGTGATGTTTCGGCTGGAGATAAGACGCGTAACTGTCATACTGTCAATTTTGAGTTATGTGTTGTTGTCATGCGACTGGAAGCGAAAATAAATGTAGTGGCCAGTAATGATGATGGAACCAATGCCAATGGTGGGAAAACTGTTTTGATCTTTATTTTAAAAATGGACGTGTACACGGAAATTAACTTATATCCGAGCTTATGAATTGTAGTATATGCTAATGGCAATGTAATAGCTAATCAATCATATATTTAACTAAGACGTAACAGAGGCAGCGATGCATTCAGGTGATGACTGAACCACCCGCCAATTTACAGACTTCTACAAATCAATATTTATAAGGTAATGAAGATTTTGTTTATGTTACAGTCTCATTGTTCACAGTGATGCCAAAACTTCCAATATGAATACAAAGCTGATATATTATAAAAAATATTTAATAAATGACCCCCATAAAACCCACAGATTTTACTTTTACTATGCCATATCATCACTCACTTTAAGTGGTTCTTTATAGGAACAAGATTAAGCTTTAACTTTATTTTTATTATATTTTTTAAGAGATTTCATTTGCTGTATTCTGTTGAGAGTTCTGAGAATATTTTGTTTTGAAACGGTATTATTGTGTTTTCGGAAGCATTTTCTTTACATATCCTGTTTTCTATTTTTGTATTTTAAATGTTATGCGACTTGCAAAATAATAATAATAATGTTGAAAGATAAGTGTCGTACGTTGCTTGCTGGTATACCGACGATCGGAAGGATTCAGCAGTGGGTGGAATAGGGCTCCCAATGATGATGATGATGATACCGACGATCTAAGCCATACCCTTATTATATCCACATCGTATGTAAAGAATCATGGTTTTCATGGCATAACAATGGCTCAATTTTTTCTCCATATCTAAAGTAAGTTTTAGAATCATCCGTATTTGTCCATGCTCGCGAACTACATATTTCCTCATCCATGACTTAATTTTTGCCTCCATTCAACCATTACTAAATATATAGGTAAAGAAATTGATTGATGCGAAACTGCTAAGGAATACCATATTTTTTAAATCAACTCATTATTAAAAACTCATTATTTAACATGTGGGTACTAGCCGGTAAGCCCACAAGTGGTATAGTATATGACGAAATGACTGACACACGAAAAATATTTAAGTCCTAGTTAAAATCATGCTAAGACCGACAAGAACAATTAAAAAGGAATGTTCTTGCCTCTAACCATTCGGTATTTTTTTTTAAAGATTTTTGGAAAAATGTTAACGATCAAATCTAAAAACAAGCCGACGGTGAGCGTCGACGGCCTGAGCGATCACAAAACTATTGCTGACATGTTTAAGGAACAGTTTACAATCCCGTCGTCCCTGGGTCCGTCGTCAGCGAGTTATCTTCACGATTCGAGTGCAGTCATGACTGATCGTAAGACGTTCTTTTATGCTAAAGGTATCAGAAACATAATAAACTATATGCAACGTGGAAAATCGCTCGGTCATGACGGACTCAGCATTGAACATTTTAAATATGTTGGTGTTCATTTGCCGCTTGTGTTGTCCATGTTTTTTATTTTTTGAACATACCTACCGGAGCCACTCTTGCGTACTATTGAGGTACCTTCTTAAAAAAAATAGAACGGGCGACTCATCTGACAGGGCTAACCGGCCCATTTCACTGGCCACCACTGCAGCCAAGGTGCTTGACAGAATGCTTAATGCGAACCTTACGAAAATAGTCGACCTGCATGATGCCCAGTTCAGCAGAGTTGTCTACTGAGAGTGCAATTTTAAGTCTAAAGCATGCTGGCGGGTACTATACAGCCAGAAGGACGCCGGTATACGCATGCTTCCTAGACTTGTCAAAGGCTTTCGATCGTGTCACATCACACGACCTTCTGTGGGACAAGCTAGGCAGCGCGGGTGTGCCGGGGGAGTGTATCTCTCTCCTGAGGTATTGGTATGCAAACCAGAAAAACCATGTCAGGTGGGCAGGGGCGCTGTCGGATGAGTACAAATTGGTATGTGGCGTTGGGCAAGGTGGTTTAAGCTCACCTCTATTGTTTAACGTTTATGTTAACCAGCTTGTCGAGCAGCTTAGTAGCACACATGTCGGCTGCCACATTGATGACACGTGTTTTAACAATATTGGCTATGTAGACGATATGATGTTGCTGAGCCCCTCCATAAGCGGGCTAAGGAAACTTTTGTCTATTTGTGAGAAGTACGCGGAGGCACCTGGGTTACAATATAACTCTAAAAAGAGTGAAATCTATGTATTTAAATCAGGCAAACAACAGCCTCCTGTTAAAGCAGGTTCAAGCTTTTAAATATCTGGGTCACATTGTGACTAAGTCAACTCAAGGACGATGACGATGTTGAGCGGGAGCGCAGGGCTCTGGCGGTGAGAGCTAATATGCTCACACGCAGGTTCGCACGATGTACGAGAGAAGTGAAAGTTACGCTATTCAAAGCTTATTATTATTAATAATAATAATAAATTCATTTATTTCAGGTAAATAACACCCATTGCCAAACATTTAAAATCATATAAAATAAATCAAATCAAATAAAAACAAATAAATTAAAATCAAAATAATCGAATAAATTGGAAAAAAAACAAAATAAATTAAATCAAGTCTACTAATTATAATAAAAAATAAAACAATTAATACCTTCTCTCCGACACTGGCACAGCAACATGTCTGCTGGAACAATGCCGGATGAAGGGGCAGTCCAGCCTTCTCGCAATCATGGCCAGTACGATGTTGGGGCTAACCCGTACCCTACGCACCAAGGACGCGGAGCGCTTGCGCATGGTCGCATGAAAGCAGTCGGTGTGCGCCTCTGCGAACATACCCGAGGCGCTGCAGTATCGGGGTAGCCCCATCACCGCCCTGAACTCGAAAAAGCGTGAAGCGTGCAGCGTGAAAGCGGCATGTGGGTGAGATATTACGCAGCGAGACTACAGAGCCCTGCACACGCAGTATTATGCGTTCAGGAGGTTTTTGATTTTGCCGTGGCGGTGCAGCGTGTCTGGCATGTTTGCTGAGGCGCGCACTGATGGTTTTCAGGCCATCATGCGAAAAAAAGCAGCTTCCGTGCTGGCCCGTATACGGGGTAGCAACAACGGCATTCTGAACGCAATAGCTGTACGTTTTGACTGTCCCTTTCAAAATAAGTGGGTCAAGTCTTGTGTAGGTGTGGCAAGTCATGCCAAGTAAACTTGTAGCTCGTTGTTATATATGGGTAAATGTGTATTAGGTTTAGGTTTCTATGGGTCTATGCCACCCGAAATAAAGTTTATATTATTATTAGAGTCTGTGTACTGAAAGCTGAGAGTAAAAACGAGAGACAAATTAAAAAAAACAAAAAAAATTGGTCGGGTATCCCCAGATCAACAAGGAAAAAACGTATTTGATACTTGAATATTTCCATGCAGAATATAAATTATTGTTTATTGCAGAATAATAGGAAAGCATAAAGCATAAAATTGTGTAGATAAGCTTTTATGATCATAAGGTTGTAAGTCACACAGAAATTAATATTACACAATAATTTATGTTAAATAAATGTAGGTCATATTTGTTTAATATTTGATTACTTATCCTAATTCTATGCATTAATACTATGTTTTCTAGGTTTCCATAGCGGAAAACTTAGGAAACTGAATTACAAAAATAATGACACAGATTTTGTACAAATATGCTTAATACAGAATAATATTAGGTCTTTACCTATGAAATTGGCGTTTTTCGTGAAATAAGTTAACGCCCTTGTCTCTTTATTTTTTATTTTTATTAATCAAAGTAATTACATATGCTATCAATGCATTTTTGCCAACGTAGTGGTAGCTTATAATGCCCTTTTTAAAAAAGTCTGCTGGACGGGAGGACCTTGTATGCTTAATGCATTCGTCTAGACAAAAACAAACACATGATGTATGTATGTATGTTACAAACATTTTATTGATGCCACGCGATTTCTCATCGCTATATTCAATTACTAGCTTTCGCCCGCGTGCATTTCGGAAATTATCCCAAGGGAACATAATGCCTGGATAAAAAGTATCCTATCTCCTATTCCAGGTCATGGTCTACCCGTGCACCTTTCATCCAAATCCGTTCAGCGGTTTTACATGTAAGCGTAACAAATAAACAAACTTACTTTCGCATTTATAATATTAGTTAGGAATTGGATTAGGATGGCTACACATTTAAAACTGTTATATTGATAGACCAGGTTTTATAAACATAATTCCTGTTTAGGTACATAGTATCAAAACTAATTCAATAGCTTACTAGTACACAAAATTGTACTTTTTCTTGAAACGCAGCCTCGCGTTCGCTTTTCAGTTGGTTGTAATTAGTTATCATAGTGTATAACAACTATCTCGCACTGCTTCTTTAAGTTTTAGGTATTGTTTTACTTAAAATAGGACAAAATATTACACAAATTTGTTTTCGTAAGACGTTATATAGGAACAATGAGTGACATTGCAGCAGTGTTGTCAATTTATGAAAACATGAAAAATTCACTGCCAGCTTTCATTAGACAGACTCTATTATATTATATTATTATAACTGGCATACCGTATTCACTTATTTTGGGCGACATCTGAATGTGATGTCTATTTTCTGCCTAAATTTTACTGCCCTGTTGGATTTTCATTTCGGTGTTGCCTAGGTGTTATTTAGGTGACTATATATTTTATTCGACTACGAGACCAAAGGAGTAGTGGGAGCGTGGGGTCCGGGGTTTGATTCCCGGGTCGTGCAAAGTGTGATTGGGTTTTTCCATTAGGAATTTCTTAGTTTGGAAGTTGGCAGTGTGATACCCCTGTGCCCGGGAAAGCACGTTAAGTGGTTGTCCCTGCGCCTGGTCTCTCTCCGGTCGTATTGAATTGCCGTCCCATCGGACCATGAGAGTTAGGGAAGAGTGAGTGCACCTCTATGTGCGCACAAACTTGTGCACTATAATATTGCCCGCGCCAAAGGCTAGTCTCCGCTGAGATTGGTCGCCATGACCGAAATTCGGTCTGGAGGACCATTATTATTATTATTTTATTCTATGCTTATTTTAAAAAGTTTCCTCGTTTAATGTAATTTAATGTGAGATAATGTATGTTAATATCAATTCGCGCACTCACCTAAAACAAACGAGTCTTTATTGTGAATTCAAATAAACGGACTTTGTTTTCACTTGTTACAACTTGAAATATACGGGGGATTTAAGTTTAGGCGAACCCGTTATATCCCACAAATTATGATCAGTTAAATGTTCATTAACTTGTATGTTTGTAAAGTCACATTTTCTTCAGTTAGAACGTTTTTGGGTCACATATTATGTTTTTGCGAAATAAGTATTTGCAACCGATTCTCGAAATTATGTAAGCAAATTTGTTCGAATTGGTATGGGTGCAAAACTAACCTTAACATTTTTGTGTTCACTTGACATGAATCTTTTGAAGTCTTTCAGTTAGAATATCCCACAACAGACTTTTTTATTTAAACTTTTTTCCAATTTTCACGTTTCTGTCACTTCTGCAACCTCGTGTTTTTCAAACGTTTGCCGCTTGTTGATATGAGTTATATTTGCCGTGAATGTGTAATTTGGGTGTACCTACCAACAGTGAACTCGGTGTGCATCTTTGCTCCTGAATATTTATATTTTCAATATCCAACCATTATTTATATTCATCAAAGTCAGTTGAATCCCTTTTTTGTTTCCCTCTGCCCAGTGTTCGCTTATATTTTAATTTTAATATTTTGAAATGTTCAAAATGAGATTTTCACCGACTCGAATGAAAAGTGGTGTATTGTGTTGGAAGTATCTGTGTATGTTTGGCTTTGGATATAGACAAAGGAATTGTCTATTTTTTGGCAAGAGTCTTGGTAAGTTTAGATCTTTTTGGCTTGACTGGCCGTATTTCTGGAATGTCTTTTGTGTGTAGTTAAAATCACTTTAGAGCAAACTTGGAAAAGAACCAACTATTTTTTTTTAAACCGTGGAATTAGGATTGTCACTATAATTTATTGCTTAGTTTGGCCTGATTTTGATAAATTCAAAAGAGATAAAATAAAAATCGAATGGATGAGCATTTCTTTGTGCTAGACTTATAATTGATGGGTTTTTGAGGTAAAACGACTCGAAAGCACTTAAGCTTATTGGAGGGCACTTAAATCAGCAGTAGGATTAAAGCTGCAAATATAATAATATTTGGAAAAAGATGATAAAATATGAATTATTGGGAGTTAGAGCAATTATTAGCAAGTGCAGACTGCTTCTTAAGTCATTCAATCGAAAGCAATAATATTAGATAGGTAGGTAACTATATTATTAGGTTTTACATTAATGGAGACCCTTTTTGCAGACATTCAGGCTTTAGACATTTAAGCTTTAGGTATGTGAAATGAAGACATGATTATGAGCACTGAAAACCAATTTTTATATTCTCCTATATTAATAATCTTTTAATGTACTCCTTAGGCATTTCTTGAAGTTTCGTTTGGGAACTAATACGAACCGTAACTGGTTACATGAATCGATCATCTCTCTAGAAGATCCCCTTTACAGCTATTTCTTCAATATGAACATAAACTTCCATACAATATTCTGACATAACCCAAAGGTCCTGTGAATGTGATAATTTTCAAGAGTAATAGGCACCCGTAAAATACGGCGTGACATCAAATTTACGCTTGATAATAAATACATTCTTTATTCCATGTTACTAGGAGTCATATTAGCTTAGCAGGTGACATTGAAGGCTTGTGAGGAGATGGATATGTTTGCATGCATAAGACGTTTTCTTAGCGGATTAAGGCAAGGTTCGTAAAGACAAGGAGAATGTTGAAAGTGGCGGTAATATTTTATGACGCATTTTTTTTCATGTTTCTGGTGTTTATGTTTTCATGCACATAAGGATCCGTTATGGGGTTTATGTGCCTTTTATTGGGTGTCCCAAAATTTACGCAAATTTGAATGAAATTGTAAACACCGTTTTCTTTTCTTTTACATAAATTTCTTTATTGAATCATAAAGTAGACTAGTGTTATGTATGGAATAGTACATCGGTCAAATGACCTCCACGGCTTAGTTGTTAAATAATTCGATTACTGCATGAGACGTTTCCTGGTCTTGTACTCGCGATTTGATGATCAGAATTGGCCCCCTAAGATCAAGTCATTTAACATCACTAGATTTCTTTTTATGGGGTTATTTGAAGTCAAAGATCTATGCCAACAAGGCAACAACCACCCGTGCATTAAAGGAGGAGATTCAACGCTGCATCAACGAAATTTAGCTACATTTTATTCAAAAAATCATGGAAAGTTTCGACAAAAGAGTGCGTATATGCCAGCTAGCTAGCACTTTATAATTCAATTAAGAAATTATAATAAGACAACATTGTTTATGCTTAATATACTACTGTTTGTTTTCCCAAATGTAATAAATAAATAAATAAATAAAAGATGAAAATAAAGAAGTGTGTTTTCTATTTAATTCAATTTTGCGTAAGTTTTGTCACATCCTAAGTACTCGTATTTTATAAGTGCCTTGAATATTGTGAGCGTATTCCTACCCGTGCACAAATATAGACTCCGGGATGCTAGTATTTTCCAATCCACCATAACATTAACCTCTCGTATGTCGTAATTAGAGACACAGTTAAAAACCCATTGTGTCTCGCGTAGATCTACGTTGCGGCATATGAAGGGTTAAGGCTTTGTGTGACGCTGGGATCGAATACAACAACCCACATCACTCTAGCGACCTCTTGTGCAACTGTGAAGCCAACTGTGCAGCCGAGGTTTAGAAACAGAATATTAACAACCGTAGTTTGAAACATTTGAAATCTATTAAAACCATTCACTACTACAGAAGAGGGGCTTGTGGCTAATTATTAACAGCCCCACGGGGCAATCAACCAGGTTAAGCTACGCTTGCCGCGGTTGGTCCGTGGATGGGTGACCATCTTTACATACCAAAGACCCCTCCGTGCTTCGGAAAGCACGTAAAGCGTTTGGTCCCAGCTGTCATTTGTAGATCTTTGACAGTTGTTACGGGTCGTCAGAAGCCCGAAAGTCTGACAACCAGTCTTATCAAGGGGCATCGTGTTACCCAGTAACTGGGTTGTAGAGGTCAGATAGGTAGTTGCTTTATGTAAAATAATGATATTCTGCTGCATTCGGCTAGACTGGAAGCCGACCCCAACACAGTTGGGAAAATGCTAGGCAGATGATGACTAAGACAAAACTTTCTATTTAAATCACGTTAATCAGTAGCTAGTAAAATTCTTAAGATTTTCATAATACTCTTGAATGATTTTCTAGAAACTAGATAGACTTCTTCTTCCTATAATCTCAGTAGTTCAGTTGTTTTGTTCGGAACCGGACTCCGAGTTCGGTTATGACGTCAAACCGAACTTTTGATAGGTACGAAAAAAGATACCAGTAGTCCGGTTAAGGATTAAACATAAAATTCATTTATTATAAATAAAATAATCAAAAGTTTATCTGAAATTATAGTTTGGTAATTATTAATTGATAGGCACTTTCATAAGAATACTGACCGGAAAATACTGAAACATATTTTCTTTGTAAAAACATATTATTTTTACTTCTTTCATGTTTTAAAACTTAAGTAGGTTTCATTTTCTTACTAAAAATATAACATTTTTTCTTAATAAAAAACATAGAATATTTTTCTTTTTTTTAAACATAAGTAGGTCCTTTTTTGCGAATTTAAGATGCAATATACAAAGCGATTTTATGTAAATATGTTTCTGGGGAAATTTTACTTGTTACGAGTTGCAACTTTCAATTTTGTATAAAATTATCCCGCTCAACATTTATATTCCTTCTTTTGGACAATGACACCAAAATTTGCTAATTTGTCATCGTTGTTCACGTGCAAAATTGGCAGCATTGTTGAGTGTTTATTAATGAGGTTTTTTATTTTAAAATTCAAAGTATCATTTGTACGATGTTGTTCTAAAAAAGTACTCCATATTTTAATAAAATCAGATCTCATCTAGATATTTTTAAATTAATAATCGCCAATGTTTTTAATTTTGCATCTACAACTGCTAACATTTCATTTGATATGGATTGCCAGCCATAAGTAATATCTTCTATGGTCAGTAATGGTAAAACACTACGCACATTAACCATTATTCTTCTGAAGTTTTGTTTTCATGCCTATTTTTATAGCTTTACGAATCAAGCAATTGCGGAAGTGAAAGAAACAACCTTTAATTCATACTATCCATACTTACTATAAATGTGAAAGTAACTCTGTCTGTCTGTCTGTCTGTCTGTCAGTCTATCTGTCTGTCTGTATGTTAAGTTTTCACGCCTAAACCGCTGAACTGATCGTCATGAAATTTGGCAGAGATAGCCTGGGATATGGAGAAGGACATAGGCTACTTTTTTACGCGACAACCGACATCTACGCGGGCGGAGCCGCGGGCAAAAGCTGGTCTTTATATAATTGAAAAAAATTGATAGTACTATTGCCGCCACTTCGTAATCTAAATGTACAACATGTGGTTCCCATTCGGGGATTTGCCTTTTAATCATTTGAAATATAATTGTATACGATTTTTCATTTTTGTGCGACATGAAAACGTCCGCCAATAGTGTAATATTTGTCGTTTCAGTACCACTTCCGAGGTCGCCGTGCCTACTGTACAAAGGCAAAAGGATTATGGACATGATTGCTTCACAGTTTTCGTTAGCAATCGCAATTTTTCGCTGCAATAAACTATTATTTTTGTTTTACGTTCATACTCGTATAATCTGCCAAACTATTCCTCTGAAATTTGTACGGTATTTGAACCTCGGAAAAGACGTACGACGACGCACGTATTTTATCGACCTGAGCATAGGCGTGCATTTTGCAATAAATGGTAATTTTCTTTTGATTAAAATTTGGGATCGGGTTAGTGCTTGCATGATCTAATACTTTATTTTGAATTTCCAGCAAACACGTCGGTAAACTCTTGGAGTAGGTTCCCTACCTTAGCCTGCCCTTTCCACATACTCGTTGATTACAAGTTCGACTTAGTTTTGTGTTTCATTTGTAGTACCTGCAGGTATGATTCATAACTCTTTCATTCAGAAATAAAAAGATCGTACTAAAATGATGTCTGAACACTAGACCTCTTCGGATTTTCCCATGATTATTTCTCGGGGAAGTGAAATAATATAATTCATACTTCCGTCAATATTACAAATATCCTGTATAATGGATATTTTTACATCGCCAATAAGAGCGTTTATTTGCTTAAACGGTGTTTCGGTAATACTGATGACCCGCGTGAAACAGAACTCGACCACGTCCTCGTTGAATAATTTTTAATTTATTACAATCCAACGCAAATGCATAGTCATTATTTTGCGAGATGTTTGCAATAAATGCAATCAATTTTTAGGGTTCCGTACCTCAAAAGGAAAAAACGGAACCCTTATAGGATCACTCGTGTGTCTGTCTGTCTGTCTGTCCGTCTGTCACAGCCAATTTGCTCCGAATGTAATGGACCGATTAAGTTGAAATTTGGTATACATATCAATTTGAGTGACCCAAATACGGACGTGAACCGTAAATAAATGAATTTAGAATATTGGGGTCAGTTTTGGGGGGCAAACAAGAAAATAAAAAAATAAAGTTTTGCAAACTGTACCGTGTGACATATCAAATGAAAGAGCTTACTATGAGGGTCTCAAATGTATTTTTTATAATTTTAAAATACATTGTTTTGAAGTTATAAGGGAAAATAGACGAAAATTGACCATTCCCCCCCTTATCTCCGAAACTACTGAACCTAACATTTTGAAAAAAATACAGAAAATAGTTCTATACTTATAGATTACAGGAAAATATATAAGAAGTTTATGGTCTTATAATAACATGGTAAATCTCTCGATATTGTGCGTACAAACTTACATTTGCGGTTGGAATGTATCGGAGATTATATTTACCAACTACAATGTTAAGTTTGTTCTTAGGATAAATTCTTTCCAAGTACGGAATCCTTCATTGTGCGTGTTCCGACACGCACTTGGCCGGTTTTTTATTTATAGGAAAATTACATCACAGAGATCATTTATTTGAAATTATCTGTAATTAGCCAGCAAACGTAGTTGGGAAGGTTAACTTCATCTGTAATTTTTTTAATGACTTCTGTTACCATTACATGTAGGGCATTACTAATAATGTTCTCTGCATTGCTTCATTTTCAGGGAAAATACAAGATACTAAATTGGTAATGTTAATTTCCATACTGGATTCAGTTTGCGTGGACTAATTTTCGGTTAGCGTATTCGTTTGTGTTGGACGCATGTTAATATATCAGGTGTAGAATCCTGGGATATCAGTTGTGAATAATCTTCAGGCATAAAAATGAGGTATTCATTGATAAAGAGAGTCCCACTTCCTGACGTTTCTATGTTAATTGCTATTAGCCATAAAACTGCTATAAGATAAAATAAAAATATTTTAGATAACGTTTAAATATACCTAAACACGTCAAAGAAAAATAACTGTCCAAACAGAAATACCAAGAAAGAGGTTAAGTATAACAAGTTCGTGTAACATAAGAAGAATACATAAGCAGAAACCACCTTGCGAATATTAAAAAAAAAAAAAATATATATACAATGAAATTTGTGTTTTACATTATTAACCGAACTACAGAACAATAGAACAGTTCAGTTTGACGTCATAACCGAACTATTGGAATAATCCGTGGAGTTTCTTGCCGGTTCGTCTCCATAGGAAACGACCAATTGGAACCGTGCACCTAGCTTCTGACGTTTCATAAGTTCCCATGTAGGTTTATGTGAAATAAAATATTTTGATGATTTTGATTTTGAATGAGACAAAATTAGTAGTCCGGTCCCGAACGAAACAACCGAACTACTGAGACTAGAAGGACTTCTTGTAGTTTCAGTCTAGTCTAGATTAAGGTTTGATAAATTTGGCTATTTTAGTCTGCTAGTTGATTTATAGTAGGTTATCTGTCTTGTCTAATTTTAACTTAAAGTTTGAAATAATAAATGGTGTTTATAAACAACTGCTCGAAATAGATTTACTATTGTTCATCGCAAGTTTATTTACTATTTAACTTCAAATTGTAATACTTTGTGATTACAACTTGGTTTTGAACTGGCGGTCAAGCCCTTTATTTTTAAACGATGCTTACAGATTAGTAATGATTAGCATCTGCTTAAACCATACATTTTGAAGTTTAAAAGTGTCATAATTTTACGCAACGTTCATAAATAAGAGGGCTAGTGTTTATAAATTTGCAAAACTTTGCACCAGAAAGTGTGACCAAACCAAATATAAACATAACACGGCTTCCCCTTTTTTTTTGTCAGACCGTCGAATTTAATTCAATATTATTATCGACGTCCTTGTATCGGAAACATTTTATTTTACAAAATGAAAACGTCACTCCGATATGACGGATGGCACTAACAAAATTCACATTTCACGTCGCGTTCAGCGGGGCTGGGGCGTGACGGTTGCGTGACGGCTGCGTGACGGCAGCGTGGCGGGTGCGTAACGTGGCCGGCACGATAACGACGCCTGTGAGTGACGGTATCGGTGACCGAGTAATGGACAGCGAAATTATTTTGTTATGTTAATTTTAATAGGGGTTCCTTGTACCTACATATGATGTATCGTAGCTATAATTTAGGAAGGCAAGTTTGAAGTAGGGCAGTGGGTTATCGTAACTCTGTGTAGTATGCACTACACGACTAAGGGTTAAGACGAAGGGTTTTGTCACTAGGTATAACCGGTATAACATTTTTATTTTTCGTGCTAAGTTCACAACGATTAAACTAATTTGTACCTAGTTAACGTTTGGGTGATGTTTTACATCCAAAAGTTAACTAGGTATTAATTAGTTGAGGTAAATTGACATTTCGTTTTTTTAGGTGCTCACCCTACCCTTTGGGGTTTATTCCAAATTTGCGCTACTATCCACAAGATGTCAGCTATTCCAGGATTTAACTGCAGAAACTTGATTATTAGCACAGATTATGAAGGAACAGTGCTTGCAATCAAGAATATTAATATGCAGCCGCATCTGGTGACTGGCTGTACTGGAAACCTTACTACTTGTATTTATGTGGTTTGTGTTTGACCCTGTGTGTAAATCAGATATAGATGAAGATATTTTAAACCTGGATTTTAGAAGTTTAATCTCATGTAAGCTGTTCTGATCGATTGATAAAATAACCAATCGTGTAATTTGACAACAGATTAAATGAAATCAGTTTTTAGATATCGTGGACCCTATTAAAAAAGGGAATACAATTATTTCTAATTTTATTTTGTTTTTTATTAATTACTAGCTTTTACCCGCGGTATCGCTCGCGTTGAATTTCGATTAAAAAAAAAAAAAAAAACTCTTAACACTACTAAGTTTCTATTAATATTATGTATAATTCAATCATGATTCGAAAGACGCGTGGCGCCATCTATTATCATAAGAACGTTATTGTTGTTTTCCTCGGAAAGAGTTTTTTTATTTTTTATTTTATGATCAGAGTGTCTAACTTTCAATTCGTCTACGAAGCAAAATGCCTAAAATTAATGTCTACACAGCAAATTGCCTAAGCTGTAAATCGCCTAGAGATCAAAATGTTTAACAAACAAAATGCCTATAATGCAATAATTTCTAAGTAGTCGAGATGGTTAAAATAAACTCACACTAGGGCCTCGAAGAAGTAGGTTAGGTTAGGTTAGAACTATGCCAGAAACGGTACTCCCTTTCTTCTCCTAAAATAAAAGACATATTGCAAGGTATTTTGGTTCATAGTCAGAATAAGGTTTAGTTCAATTACTGTATAGACATATTGCAAGGTAGGCATTGTGCTTCCTCCTTAGGCAATACTTGGCATAGACGTTTTGATTTCTAGTCAGCATGATCATAACGGCTTTTTTTCGGGTTGAAAGGTACCCTATGTCCGTTTCTGTACACCTGAAAATGTATATGCAAAAATTTCAGGATTTAGGCATGAAAAGGTAACAAACAAACAATCTTACTTTCGCATTTATAATATTAGTAAGGACTAGCGACCATCCCTGCTTAGCACGGTTTTCACAACTTGACAAAACATCGAGATCCCTTTATTATACGTAAGTTTACTTTTCCTGTAGCTTTACCATAAAACTGCCGGAATAAATTCTCTATATGGCGGTGAAAACCGTATCAACATCCGTTGTGTACTTTACAAGAACAACGCGGTCACACAGACAGATACGATTAGTGACTTTATAATATGTATAGATAAAAGAAAAAGACGGAAAATAGTGGCCACTATTTTCCGTTTTAATGATTATAATAAAACATAACAATTTAAAACGACTGTTTGTAGTAATAATAACGTATAGTGTTGTGGAACACAACTTAACGTGGTTAATTTCTGCATTTTCATTCTAAAATAAAAGAAATCACCGAACAAACGATGAGGGCGCCACTGTGCGCTCGGCGCAGTCTTAAATGGAAAAGATACTAAAATATCTTTTCTACAATAATAAAGTTAATCTCGAAAACAAAACAACTTCTAAGTAATATTCAAGTTTAAATGGTATTTTAATCTGTGTGAAAATTGCTAAATGAATTTACAAAAGTACACCGAGTTCTGTAACTGGTAATCAAGTGCGAAACTTTAGTTGTTTTTGGCACTTCAGGGTTATTTTATGTTCTTCTTTTGCTTGAATGGAGAAGGACGCTTAGTTTGAAGGTTTAGGAAGTTAACAGGATCCTAGTCTTAAGCGTACAATATCTGCGTGTCTGTGTGGTAGTGGTAAAAAAAATAAAAAAATGTTCTACAACATGCCCCGGAATTAACGCACACCACCAAACACCCCAGCAATTAGAATATTATGTTCAATCACAATAAATCCACAACATTTTTACTATTATGTATAAAACATTGTTTATCTATTAGATTAGTTATACTGATTATGGGAGAAAACTACCTGCATGCATTAACCTACATGGGCACTTATGAAACGTCAGAAGCTAGGTGCACGGTTCCAATTAGGCGTTTCTTATGGAGAAGAGCCGGCAAGAAAACGGTTACTCTTTTAAAAATAATTGGCTTTTACAATATTTTAAAATAGCAGGGTTAATAGGTATGGAAGGAATATGTATGCCTTGGAACATGTGCCAGGAAAACTCAATTACACTGCCCGATCTGGGAATCGAACTCAGGACCTCAACAGTAGCGCTTGCGACCACTAGACCAACGCGGCTGTCTGTAATAGTCGAGTTAGTTTTAAAATAATTCTTCTAAATGAAAAGCAAGCATACTGTGACATTCTCTTAAAAGCCAAACATACAACATAATCTCCTGATCTTGTCACTTCTTCGAAAAGCCGTCTAAAACAAAAAAAATAATTCTCAACAGGATTAGGGCTCTCTAAGCTCCACAAACTTTTACAGAGTGCGAGTATTTTTTAATAATTATTTTTTTCTCTTTTATCTATTTTGTATATCTATGTCTATGAACAGAGGCGGGCTTAATGCCATAGCCATTTTCTACCAGTCAACCTTTGGGTGGTGCAGAGACAGTGGTAGGTGCAATTACGAAAATAGAGGAAAACATTTTATTTAATTTAAAATAATAAATTAAATTTATTAATTTTTGTTTTAATTTATTTAATTTAGTTTTTTTAGCTTTAGACCGCGGATGGTCGCTATTATTCAGCTGATTTATAATTACAACCTACTGCGCACGCGCCGTATTCCTCCCGTTCAATTCGTAAAATTAAAGCTAGTTTGTTACTATACTTAGGCCTAGGTGGAGTTTATGTATTCAATTTGTTCTTTTTAGGGTTCCGTTTATCCGAATAAAGTAACGGAACCCTTATAGGATCACTCGTGTGTCTGTCTGTCCGTCCGTTACAGAAAATTTACTCCGACACTAATGGACCGATTAATTTGAAATTTGGTACACATATCAATTTATGTGACCCAAACATGGACGTGCTACTTAAATAAATGAAAAACAAAATAAACAAAACCAAAACCAGCGACTTCTGAAACTTAAATAATTTTTAAGTTTTTAGTTTTTAGTTGCTTTTTGAAAAAAGTTTATTTACCTACGTTCCAAAGTAAAAGGCTTACCCTGATTTTAGGTCTCTTCCCATAGCCAGTGTAATCCTATTTCTTTTGCAAGCAATTTATCGCTATGTCCCCTTATACTTTACGCCTTACCAGCTAAGTCACAACTTTTAATCTCTTCAAGTTTTCAGTTCTTCAAGAGTCGAGAACCCGCAATTATTCTTCACGGCTTACATATCGTACTCTGAAAAAGTTTTTGGAGCTAAGAGAACCCTAATGCAGTTGAGGACTATTATTTTTTGTTTTAGGCGGGCGTTTCGAAGAAGTGACAAGATCAAGAGATTAAGTTGTATGTTTGACTTTTTAGAGAATGTCACAATATACTTGTTTCAGTTTTTTTTTTTTACAATTATTATTATTAAGAGTCTTCATCTGTCTTGGAATTTTATTGGTTCACCCACATGTCACGTGTGTATAGGCGAGATGTTATGTTATGTTACAATATGTAGATAGGTGTGTGAATAACTCTACTTACATAGGTACTTCAAAACAAAACGTTCGAAATTTCAGAACAAAAGAATTTATCACGTACACAAGTTTTAATTTGCAACACAATACAAAATATAAACTGCAACACAAAGGGTATCTTACCTTTCACCAGCTCAAAGACAAAATACTCCCTCTGTTTGAACCAGTTTTCAAAATACTGAAATATTCTGTATCATGCTAACTAAAAGCAACTTTTTACATCTTTTTGTTAGAAAAGTGTATCAACAATGAAAGTGTGGACAAAACGATGAGGGCGAGTTGACAGATTCTTAGGTACCCAGGGACACGGGGGCCAGGGGCCCCCGACGAAATTTTTAAACGGCTAATTTGTTTACTAAACCGTGGCTTTTGACCGCGAATTTAACAGAGTAAAGTTACTGGTTATTTGAGTAACAAACTCTTTGTGTTAATCCGGGTTACATTATGTAAAGAAAAAGTATAGTCATCCGCATTGCAGTGGTAACAATTTGACATTGAAATTAGGGCAGTTTTTGTAGTGCAATTGTTGTGCGGCACTGATGTGCGATTGACAGTGAGAGTGCATAAATATCGTACATCTAACATTTAGAATACGTACCGTATTCTAAAAGC
This sequence comes from Dryobota labecula, assembly GCA_947523025.1. Classification (NCBI taxonomy): domain Eukaryota; kingdom Metazoa; phylum Arthropoda; class Insecta; order Lepidoptera; family Noctuidae; genus Dryobota; species Dryobota labecula. The sequence continues at coordinate 24,477,700 of OX383296.1, forward strand.
GTTTTCTCTGTAGCTGGCTTTTAATGAGTAGCTTTTTGCTTTCCAGGAAACGCAGATAATTATTTTACGTCACACCTGGCCATAATGTGAGTTTTACCGCGCGCTACGCGTACAGTAAAACTCGCATTGTGGCTAGGTGAAGACGTAAAATTGTGTACTCACCACGGGCAGTAAAAAAGAAAGCCCTCTATCGCATATTTATACATATCATAAATACCTGCGATTTCGGGGTTTATTTCTTTTACAGGCCTTGGTAAGTAATGTACTATTACAGTGTCATTTTTTTATAGTGTAAAGTTTATTCTTACAACCACATAATTTTAATAGACAGGATGCTTGTTAGTATGACTGTTAGTATCGATGTGATACTTAATCTATGTGAGTATATTAAGTTTAAATAAATAAATGTGTAAAGTTACAGCTAAAGTCAATAATTCCTACTATCCAGATTATCGCACACAATTAATGTAACAGTTTTCAGTTGTCAGTTCTTTGACAGTCGTACGGGTCGTCAGAAGCCCGAAAGTCTGACAACCAGTCTTACCAGGTCTTACAAGGGGTATCGTGTTACCCAGTAACTGGGATGTGGAGGTCAGATAGGTAGTCGCTCCTTATAAAATACTGGTAATCACCTGCACCTGGTTAGACTGGAAGCCGACCTCAACATAGTTGGGAAAGGCTAGGCAGATGATGAATTAATTAACCATAACAGAATAATTGGAACTCATTTTGATACAAAATAATGGATAAAGTGATGCTAAGTTATGAATGACGGGTGGCAGCTAATATGAAGGTTCCAATTTGTAGGATTATGTATGATCGACGTAAATGATGCTATGCGATGCCTATTAAAATTTCGTATGTTCAGTGCATATTTTCTGTCACCTTCGCCATTAAAAACTGTCAGTTACTATACGTTATTTGAGTCGTAGAGCGAGTTAACGGTAACGCGCTTGGTTTGTGCGGAAAGTGTTAACAATGCCGCCACTAGGAACGCGCTCTGAGGAAACAGTATGTTATGTGGTTTCTATTTAGTTGTAGAATTCGGTTAGGAAGGTTTAAGTCCATCAGTGTCATACAGCATACATAAAAATAAGTAAAATTTAAGTCGTCATCTTCATTATCATTTCAGCCGAAAGACGTCCACTGCTGGACATAGGCCTCCCCGAAAAGGAGGGGGGGTTGCCATAATCGCCACGCTTGGCAGGCGGGTTGGCGATCGCAGTATGGTGTTAAAAACGCATAGAGAACGCTGCTGCCCATTCTCTAGTAAGTCCCTTAGTCGCCTTTTACGACACCCACGGGAAAATTTAAGTGTCTGTTTGTAATGTTAAAATTACAGCTTTTTACTAAATGCATAATTATAAAAGTATATACGGTACTTATACCACGATATAATTTTTTTTTTGTCTGTCTGTCTGCCTGTGTGTTCCGACTAATCTCCGAAACGGCTGGACCGATTTTGAAGGAACTTTCACTGGCTAGGTGATGTTATGTGGTGTAATTTAGGCTACTTTCTTTTTGAACGACGCGGGTTAGCCGCGGTTAGCAGTTAGTTTTTAATAAGATTTAAGTTACCTAGAGTGATTCCCTTTAAATTTTTAAACAGAAAAATCCACTCTAGCAATATCATACAATGATGTTTTATGAACTACGTAATTTGGCGACAAAATGCCAATTTCTCTGAAGATCACAAAAGTAACATTAAATGTCCCAGGTCTATACTTCATTTACTATAACATTAGAAAAAAGAGGCTCGTAGAAGCAGGAGTGCGAAACATTTTATTCAAAGTTAAAAGTTTAAACAATTAAACTAAAAATGTTTTAACATAACTTTGATAAATAGGTCGTAATAACATCTTCATCACACATTATTTACAACAAAACGAATGAATGAAACAAACGATTACGTCGTGTTGATTTAAGTTTAATTAAGATTAAAGGAAATAAAAGTCTTTTTTTTTACAATATTTTATTTAAAACAACAACTTTCAACACACAATAGTTGGTGTAACTTCTTCGTCTTCATCATATAATTTAGTCACTACGAGTATCATCAGAGAATAAAGATGAAGAAGTTTCACCGACGTTACCTAATAATAAATCTTTCTACCACATCATCCATTATGCTTTAACTTTTCCTCTTCTTTAATTGCATGAGCAACGCAAGACTGCCATCGTTCTAGCGTAATACTATCCAGATCTTGTGGGAGTAATTGTTTCTCCTTGTCTAATTTGAACGTTTTGTTATGTTGAGCCACATACCCCATCATTTGAGCCCATATTAATTCTATAGGGTTGAACTCGCAGTGGTAGGGTGGGAGGCGCAATACTGAAATACCCTTCTCTCTAGCCATCTCATCTACAACAAACTTTTGGTAAAAATGTCTTTGTATTTTTGCTTTTTCTAATAAAGTTGCCCTAAGATCTTTTTCCTCAAAAGGAATATTTTTGCTTTTAAACCATTCCTGTATATCTGCGTTTCGTGTAGCTGTGGTTGGCAGCTTCTCCAATGTCCTTGAGTGGTATAGCGCATTGTCCATAACAATTACAGCGCCACTCTCAATTTTTGACAAAATTAACTTGAACCATTTTCACTTTTGTCTATCGCGCTTCTATAACATATTCCCTGTAAATTGAGAGGTCTGGCTCTTATGAAACAGGAAATCCTAGTACAAGAGTCAGGGCTACACAGATGATTGTGTCTTGAAGTGTAAATAAATAAATAATTATTATTATTAAAGTTGAAAGCGTCCATTTCGGAGTGGTCATCTTCATCACCTTTCTTTGCATCAAATATTAATGCAGCATCCATTAAAAACCCTTCACAAATCCTGTGAAATAAAATTAATACAAGTCAATTATTCCGTACCCCCTATATAATTTCACTGCTGGAAATAGTTCATAGATAAATACTATAACAAAATTTATAACTTTAAAAGTTCGCTTTGCATGCGTTAATTCATAATACAATATAATATGTATTACTTAATTAATAGTCAATAACAATGGGGTGTTCATTTTTTTATGGCGAGGACAGTCCATAAAATACATACCAGTATGACCGATTATAAGTTGGATTTTTTAAACCAGCAGATAAACCTTCCCAATGTGCTTCTTTTGAAGACTTATTATTAGTGTCATGCCATATTAGGCTTTTCGTGTGACCTGTTTGTATGTTATAAGGTTATTAATATAAATACCATTCATTTCACGAACCAATTTTATGAAATTATGTTTAACTGTATTATTAATTATAATGTTATTGAATGCAAGAGGTCATACACTGCTTAGTTCATAAATAGCTGTTAAGAAATTTAGAAGCACTGTACCTTCATTTAGCCAAGTGTCATCTAAATAATAATATATTTTCCTTCCTTTATTCCTTAGCCTTTTTATTTCATGAAGATATTTTAGTCTCCAAAGGACGATCTCCTGCTTGTCTATGACTTCTATGAGTGCACTTTTTCTGCTCCGTTTGATTTATGTGAACTTTAATGTTTATTTAATTATTTTATACAGACTGCTTTTTTTTTAATCTGGCAGAGACTCGTCACTGTTAACTGCTTCCAGCATCTTTTCCAAGGTGGGCAACTCATTATTAAAGAAGAAGGAATGAATTTTCCTGCATATTCCACTAAATGTGATGTCATCAAAATCATCACGTTTCATGTGCTTCTGTTGGGGAGGGGGAGATTTCAGGCGACTTTTTATGTTGTACTCTTTGAGAATATTGGACAGAGTAGCCCGAGATACGCCTGTAAATAATAAAATCATGTGCGGAGTTTCTAAAATATAATACATTTTATCACAATGCATGTTAGTTTCAAATATTTTTATAGTAATAATTTTATGAATCATCCTTACCGGCAACTTCTGCGATTTTGTTTATCATCTCAGTCCTATAATGAGGAGTATCTGCAGGCCAGGACTCGAATTGCTTAAAAATATTTATCACAGGTTGTTTTTCTACAGCACGCAGCGTTCTCTTTTTTTTGGGAGACATTATTATTTCGTCGGAGTCAACTTTTGGACCACGTTTTTTTCGCCGTTGGCTTTGGTCAGACTTAGCACTTATATGTTGTAAGCCACTCGGTCCCGCACCGGGATCACTCATAGCTCAAAAAAAAAGTAACGTTTTGTAAAAACAATCCAATGACAACACTGATAACAATACAATAATAAAGAAATAACTAAATATTATTTATTATTTTAATAAATAACAACAAAATCACGAAAATTAAACAATAACAAACAAAGTATTCACAAGTAAATGACATACATGACAATCTTAGAACATTGTCAAGTCAATTTCACAGACGACATAAACCAGTAAAATTAGAAATCCCCGGCTGTCACAGCTTATGAAGGGATTAAGTAATATTTTAGATTTGGTAGGATTATAGTGAAACAAAAAGCGTTGCAGTATTGTTGACTCCTGCTTCTTTTAGGTTTTTAGCATAGGCACTGTAATTTTAAATTGGAATGAAATAATATATCTAAATGAAAGCTACTTAATTTCATATGGTTGTTTTTTTAAATGATTACAATTAAGTGTGATAGCTGATATATAAATTCATTTTAATCGATTTGGCGTCAATCGTAACTATAACAAGTTTATTGTACTTTTGTTATAAAGTGTGCATCAAAAATAACCTTTTTTAACTTCTGTCTAATGCTATTATAAATGGAGTATAGCTAAAGTGACATTCGTGAGGTATTACTATCATGTCTAACTCAAACACGTGACGCCAAACAAAGGCGGGTTACACTAAAAGAGAAAGTCATTCTAGGTCTATTTTGGGAAGTTTATTCTAACGTATTATTTATTTACAGGTAAGAAGTCTCGACATGGATAGGGCGCGACCTTATTGGCTCATGACAAATTACGTGTTCTAAAGAAAAAAGTTACAACAAGACTCCAAAAATAAGATACGTTTTCTTTGATTCACCTACTATAAAAAAACACAACTTACGTATAAAAATGGAAAGAAATAGGATGCCGAATGTAGAGTGTTTAAAAGTAATCTTAGTGATATTCTTAGATTATACGTTTCCTAATCACAAGATTATAAAACACGGTTTCGTAGCTACCGTAGCCGATGTGCTACGTCGAGGTTCTACGTCAAGATGCTACGTGCGCAACTTGTACGCACTTGAATGACACGGCCGACAGGACCGATTTATTTTCCTTTCTGAATGAATTCACAAAAATAATATTGTATGTGTTATGTTATTTAAGATAGTTTAATTAAGGATAACGCTACCGCATTAGGAATTTCCAGTAATGAGAGCAGTGTTTTTATTTAAAAAGATAAATAATATAAGTTATTAATATATTAATAATAATAATCTTTATTTATACAAAACAGACTGTAGTACATGTAACAGTTGTCAGAAAGCGGGTAGAATTTAATCTCTGGCAATCAAGTGGGTGACGTGCTGCTCTTCTTGCTAGGCTATGAAATAGCCTGTATTAAGGAGTAACAGTGCCGATCCCTTCGCCCCAGTTGGTACGTGATTACATGTTTCATCTAATTTGAACAGTAGTTCATAGCAGTTTTATCATAATCATAAACCTGTTCGTATCGTTATCCAGTAGTTCATATCGCACTTCAATATTGACAATCAACTTTATTTTTACTTCCCGCAGTGACACAATCTCGGTACAACCTCAATTTTAGCTTCAAAGTTAACATGCAAGATTACACTAATTTATTAATAAAAAAAAAATCACTAAAAACTTTCTGAACTAGGACTTAATTTTCGAGCAAAACTCTGGAGGCTTCAAAAGATGGTGCTTAGGAGTTAAAAGTTTTATAAGTTTTACTAATAACCTAAGTCTTTTGGTTCATTCGTTTTATATTACCTTTGTCAAAAGCTTTCGTTGAATTAGGTAGCTTTTCGGTAACTTCTACGACGAGGTTCATTAAAGTCAGAGTTAAATCATTTATTTAAAATTTATTTTTAAGGCACATAAAAGGCACATTCGAACGTCAAAATAAAAAAAAGTTAGTAACATAGCTGGTAGTGTACGTAACTATCTTTATTTTGACGTTCGAATGTAATGTATACAAACTATTATTAACATTTTAAAAGAGTTTTTTAAATGTTAATAATAGTTTGTATACATTAATTATATTTGTGCAGACGATGTACCTAGAATAACATTACTGTACCACAATAGGTAACAAGAATGCATAGTGAAGTTAAGACGATAAATTAATTATGTGATAGACACATGGTGCTCACATATGTATTTACAAACATTGTAAAAGTAGATGATTTTCCTAAAATTTTAACAAGTTATAAGTCAGTGTGTGAGTTAAAGTAATCACAGAATGCAAAATTAAATTAAATGTAACTTTTCATTTTAGCACTTCTTTTTGAAAACTTGCTATCCATTCCAATTGCAATTCAGATAACTATATATTACGTCCTCACAAAAACATACTAAACTTAATCACTAACTTACTAAAGTTATTTAAAGTTCTCTGCAATTTATTGGGCATTATTCCATTCTCTACACATTTATTACACAATATGACAAATTGTGCATGTTTTTTAACATTTAGGGCAAGCCTTGTGCAAGGCCTTCCAAAGCTACGTCTTCCGTTACGCAGTCGCCACTCCAGAACCTTTCGGCCCCATCGGCCATCTGTTCTGCGAGCAATGTGCCCTGCCTTACTGCCACTTAGGTTTGGCAATTCTTCGGGCTATGTAGGTTATCTTGGTTCTCCTACCAATCTCTTCATTTCTGATTCGAGCTTCCGACACCCAGTAGGAGTGTAGTGCTCCTGTCCGTGGGTCCAAAGTGCCCCTAATCCTGCACATTTGGGAACGTAAAGAACGCTACTGAAGCTGTGATCAGCGTGGCTACCCAGACGAATGTTGTGCCATCAAATAGAAAAAAAAAAAAAAAAAAATTGTGAAAGCGCTGATCAATCATATTACAGCGCAGAAAAATGTTGCGTCGCTTAAGATGCTACAATTTACACAAACACAGAATCAATCCACCAGATCTATGAACATACGACCAAATCTATGAACAAAGCAAAAATAGTATGTAAGGATCGTAGCAGGTGGTGCTCTGCAGTTTCTCCGCACTCTCATGGGAAAAAAGGCGTGAGTTTATGGATGTATGTGAGTGTAGAATCAAATCTAAGACCTCATGATACGAAACCGAGCTTGCCACCCAAGTACTCTAAGGTTTAAATGAGACAGTTTCAAAAGTTCATCCTCTACCAGAACCCATTTATGAATAACCCTTTAAAGGTAGATACCCAGTGTTTTATAGCCCTCGGGCTGAAAATTAAGATAATTAGTGGGTACAAGGAAGGGTTGTAAAGTAGCGATAAATATGAGAGTGCCTCCGTTATCTCTGGAAAAAAAAAAAAAAAAAACATTCTTATGTCTGGGTGTAAAAAGGAAGTTGCTTTTTTAAGTTTTATTATACACAGTTGAAAATGTTTCAGGAAAGGCCAAAATAGTTAAAATCCTGATGCATTCTGTGGCGGTAGAGAGATTGAATTTCATATTGTGTTTTAAAAGATGACACAGACAGACAATGGCTTTTGGTATTAGGTAAATTTGTTTTTGGGCCAAGTAGGAACATGTGAAGTAGGTAATTGTAACGTTGATTCGAACGATTTTTGAGTAGAAAATTTTCTACTTATTTGTATGTACAGTCAGGGAAATTTATTGTTTAGCAAATTGACAAGCTACGTTAATTTGTCGTGTTTTAGTCACTTCATACAACTGTCAAAGAATGGCAGCTGTGATTTGAATACACGAATAACGCACAAAACGGAAATTAATTTAAGCAGATTGACTACCAACTTAAATTAATTTCCGTGTGTTTCTTTTACGTAGAAGTACAAAAAGTGATCATTCTGATAAAGATTATTTAGGTTGGATGTAAAAATTAATGACTTGGCATGAATTCAATATAAAGATTTTCTCGAAATTCATACAAAATTCATGTGAACTGCGTGCGCTTGTTCGGTTTTTCCTTAAAGGAAGACTATTTCACCACACCCAATTCACCAAAACTCAAACAATATCATCATCATCATTTCAGCCGAAAGACGTCCACTGCTGGACATAGACCTCCCCCAAGCACCGCCACTTCGACCAGTTCTGTGCTTCCCACATCCTGCGGATCCCTGCGTCCTTCACAAGGTCCACCTTGTGGGAGGCCTTCAAACACTACGTCTTCCGGTACGCAGTCGTCACTCTCCATTTTCTCCCATGGGTGTCGTAAAAGGCGACTAAGGGACTTACTAGAGAATGGGCAGCAGCGTTCTCTATGAATTTTTAACACCATACTGCGATCGCCAACCCGACTGCCAAGCGTGGCGGTTATGGCAGCCCCCCAAAATAACAAGCACAAAAGAATATACGGACACAAAAATATAAACATTTAAACGTGTGTGGCAAGGTTTAAAAAAAAAAGACTACGAAGCTCAATATTTTTCTTTCAACCCTTTAACACAATGTTCAAACTTTTCCTTGTTTATACAACAAAAGCTCTACTCAAAATCCGAGAACCGCATTTAATTTCATTCGCACACAAATGAGGATTTAGTAATTAAAACATTAGTGTACATTGGAGGCCGGACGCCCAAATTTTTCCGTTATTTACGAGGCATTGTTACAATTTTGGGTTAATTACCTTTTAGTATTCAATTCCCGTTGTGAAACTAGAAACTAGCGGTCGTGGCTATTATACTAATGATACTGCAGCTAAATGTGTGTTATATGATCTTGTATACATTTTGTGTAATTTTGTTTAGGGTAGAACCTGAAATTACTCTTAATTATTTTAATTTTATCGCAGAATGTTCTGTCTAGATCTTAATGTCCTAGAAAATCGAATCGATTCGTTATCGAGTAATACATATATCCCTTTTGTTGCACCTGCCACGTTTTGTCTCTGCATCACCATAAGGTTGACTGGTAGAAAATGCCTCAGGTATTAAGTCCGCCTTTGTACAGTATGTTTTACTTGTGCATAAAGTTTTAATAAATAAATTAACCATCAAACTAAACTTTTTATATACTTCTGGCGTGGCAAATGTTTATTAGTCTAAACTAAACAGTCTAAAGGCAATGTAAAATGTTAAAGGTATATTTGATTTTCACCAGAAACTCTCAAACGTTTCAAATTTCCATTTACAGTAACTACAAACCAAATTGCCAATCACATAATCCGAAAATTCCAGTTCAACATTCCATCTGAATTAGCTTAAAATTTGGAATACAAAAAATCCGGCTCCACAAAAAACCCGGTTTCACAAAAAACCGGTAATACATCTCAATCAACATTCATTGATACAAAACGGACAGAGGTCAGTACCGATACATGAGGCCATTATTCACATGTATTGTCCAATATATAACAACAATTAGCCATTGTTTTGACCTGTCATATAGGTAAATAAATGTATTTTTATTTATTTCTATTACGGATTTTGTTGCGATAATTGTGCCCACAATTACTTTGTTAGCTTTGTGGGCAGATAAGTAGTTTAATGTTGAATGTATCGAGTTCATATTTACATGATAAAGTGTAGGTGAATTATTTTCCTGTATTACCTGATAATTTATTTCAGACCAATTGCATTTTGTTCTAGTTGAAATTGATTGCATGTACAGCCTATAATGTTTCTACTGCTGGGGCACAGGCCTCCTCTCTGTGAGAGGGAGTGGGCCGTAATCCACCACGCGGGCCCAGCGCGGGTTGGTAGATGTCACGTCTTCGAATTTTTGGTTCTAGAACATGCCGGTTTCCTACAATGTTTCCCTGCACCGTCTTGAGAGCAGCGGTGATGAAATAATGTACACAAAGTAAAGCGCCCGTCTGGGTCACCTACGACCTACGACTCGTAACTCGCAGCGGTTACCACTGGCCCACCACAGTCTGTCCGTCTGTCTGCGGCTTAGCTCCGAGACTCTTTGTACTAGAAAGCTGTAATTTGGTATAGGTATACATATTAATCACGAAACAAACAACACGAAACGACAAAGTGGTAAAATAAAATCTTGAAATATATTTTTTTAGGATACTTCCCCTACACGTAAAGTGGGGGTGATATTTTTATTTGAGAAAAGGGAAAGGAAGGGAAAAAAAGATTTACACAAAGTAAAGCGCCTGTCTGGGTTCGAGCCTATGACCTACAACTCGTAAGTCGCGACCGTACTCTGAAATTTATTGGTATATTCTTTTATTTATATCCAATTGAAACTAAGATAAGTGCAAGCCGAATATTTATTTTGTCTATTAATAAATTGTGCCTTTTATAGCGCTGCTACGAAAGCTAGCAAATATGCTACGAGAGCTACGACTTACTTCCAACTTCCAATAATAGCATCTTTATTCGATACCTTTCCTATAATTCACATCCCATAAATACAATATAAACATTTTTTCACAAAATGGGATCCGAACGTGACCTAAAAGCTTAATAACGTTTGTAAAGGTGAGGGCGTTGTAAAGCAATGTTTTGACATGTTATGTTCACCCGCCTCAGTGAGTTATTGCAGGTTGTGTGGAGCTAAAAGCTCCGTTGTGGGGCACATCCGAGACTCGATTGAGTGACCCCTGTGCCCCATGAGATTGAGTTGAACTTTGCCGGTGACTCATATTTGTAGGGCTTTTTTATGACGTTTTGCGATTCGAACGGATGTCTTTTTTATATGGGTTCGTATCGTAAATGAACTTGTGTATATTTTCATCGAAAGATTCTACTCTTACGGCTACAACGTAAAGGTTGACCGACTTACTTATGTGTGTGTGTAGTTTAATTTGGAAATAGGTAACCGCACATCCGTTAAACGAAGATAAGTTTGGGTCATTTTATCGAACAGGAAAAGTGTTTATCTACGAAAAAAATATCCCTTTATTCTTTGCCAACTCATGGACTACTACTAGCTTCTAAAATACCTGGCAACATAAATTAGAAACAGCGTTTTTGTGGTTTTATTATCAAGCTTGGTGATCAGGGCGATTACAATAATGTAGCATCCAGCAAAATGTCATTTTATATATATATATATATATTTTGCGATTTTGTTCTTTATAAGATTGATTTTTCAACTAAAATCAAGAGTGAACCCTTAATTAATAACTGTCGGAACATTTCTAAAATAACAATGGTTTTAGAATGAATCCATTGGAGACAATAGAAACCAATTAATTTAGGTCTGCTACTGGTAATTACTTAGGTGGCTAAAAGAGAAACCTCACCATGCTGTTATTTGGGATAGGACCTTATAACACAACCTAAATTACTTATAGTAATAAAATGTAAGATAATAGATTTTATCTATACAAATAAATAAAATTGAAGTGTCTGTTTGTAATATCAAAATAACAGCTTTTTACTAAATGCATACGAAAGTATATACAATACGAATACGGTTAATCTTCGAAACGGCTGGACCGATTTTAACGGGACTTTCACTGGTAGATAGCTGATACTATGAGAAGTTACTAAAGGCACACACAGCGGGCGCGGCGCGGCGGGACGGGACGGCGACGCGACGCTGACCGGTTGTAATGTACTAGATAATACGGACGACGGCTGCGCCCGCTGTGTGCAGAAACCTTTAATTTACTTTTATTTTAGAAAAAGCCACGCGGGTGAAGACATAGGCAGAAGCTAGTAAAACAATAACATTCTAATGTTAGCAACCCTAACAACAAACTAAAATTATGGCGTCGAACAATTCATACCATAAAACGATTTAATAGGGGCATACGCACGGGGGATTGAAGGCTATGCAACGCTTGCCGCGGTCGGGTCGTGGATGGGTGACTATCCATTACATATCGAACCCTCCGTACCTCGGAAAGCACGTTAAGCCGTTGATTCCGGCTGGCATTATTAGATATTTAAGAGTCATTACGGGTACTCAGAAGCCCAAAATGTCTGACAACCAGTCTCACCAAGGGGTATCGTGTTACCCGGTAACTGGGTTGTTAATGTTAGATAGGCAGTCGCTCCATGAGAAATACTAGCATTCAGTTGCATTGGGCAAGCCGACCCTAATATAGTTGGGAAAAGGCTAGGCAGATTCATTGGATACGATTTAAATGGAGGAAACCAGAACAGCACTAAGAAAAAATAAAATAAAATATACGTTTGGTCTTTATATTTGCTATAAATCTTTCCCAAATCTCAGCTTGGGTCCTAGTCTTAAAATACTGTTAGTAACATTAATCGACCGCTCGCTGGGAAGGTCTTAGTCTGTCATTCATAATCTCTTTTGAGATTATCGTAATTTTTCATGAGCGCTGAGAGCTTCGATATTGCGTTCGATTTTGTAGGAAATGTTTTAAGATGTTAATATTATTGAAAGGCTCTACTTAGGTTGAGCCATTTGACGTTTAATAGTTTGTCGGACAAAATCGTTCTTGCCAGATTACATTTTTATTTATTGGTTCAGCCTTTGCTGCGAATCACTCTCTCATAATTTCCTCAATTGAATACGATATACGTAAAAGAAAATATAGAATGTAAAAAAAACTAAATAATTTCATAAGTTTAATAACCGTTCGATAGTAAAAAAGGTACGACCGAATGAATAAAAAAGTAACGGATACGAAACACGTGTACGTTTGAATAATACAATACCTTTTTAAGGTTCCGTTCGTCTGTCTGTAAACACCTTTTTTCTCAGGAATGCGTGGAGATACCAAGTTGAAATTAATATCAAATACGTAGGTCTACGTTACCTTAGAGCTTTAAAACGCTTCTAAGTCAACGCTACAAAATGCAAAAACGCGGTCATTTATGCGACTTAATTAGATACTAGCAAATAAATCGAAACCTTTAGGGCCTCACTCTGTAAGGTCACACAGCACAAGTAAAGGAAAAAAATCCGCAAAACCGTTACTTTTCAGTTTTATCACAAAATATCAAAAATACCATTACATACTTACATTTGCAGTTGGAGAATTGACCGTGACGTATATCGATGTATGGTAGAACATTTTCTCATCTACAATGTCAAGTTTGTTCTTGGAACATATTCATCAAAGTTACGGAACCCTTTATTGTGCGTGCTCCGGTTTTTCTGTAAATTATACAGCCAGCTCATTGTCGGTTTAGATGAAGATTAAAGTCGAATTTACCTGAAACAAAACAAAATAGTCTCGTATATAACCAGTACGTGAGCAAAATTCACAAAAATCTTTTCCTTATAACAAAAAATATGTGACACATATTGCTTCATAGCCTTGAAAAGATAGCTGCGTAAAGAAAATTGATAAAATATATCTTTTTTTACGAAAAATAATGAGAGGGTTTACAACAAATTGGTACTTATCTAGCCTTTATGTTTGCAAGAAAATATAAAGCGCTATGATAGATCGCTTATGACGTTCGAGGAGGGTCTGGAGAAAAACTACATGATACATGCTCAAAAAATAGACCCGTCGAAAAGCTTTGAAAAAGAAAATGAAGTATCCACAATAGATATTCGATGAAGCGATGTGGTACACAGTATATAATAATAGCATTTTTAAATAAACAAAATTATATCAAGCATGTGAAGTGTGACAGTTATTAAATTATAATCAAGTAAACTTTGACAGTTTGTAACTTTGTGTGTGCAATTTAGATTTTGTAACTTTTATAAGTTTAAGGGGAAAGCGTCAGGGTAGCCCGCGAAATTCAAATTTTCTTACATTCTTGCAGTTTGCAGGTCAGTATCAGGTATGTTGGTAACAAATATGTATTCACAGAATTATAATCATTCGAATCAGTAATACAACTCCTTAAGTTCGTATAATCTGATTGAAATTCATGAAATCATGACTTTTAGGATTGTACTAACTTAAGGAGTTGTGTTACTGATTCTAATGATTATAATTCTGTAAATTCCCCCTTAACTGTTTGTAACTTATGACATTGTCTCACACATATCATATTTTGATGTGATAGATGCATGAACTCCACATCTCACCTTGAAAGATTAAATATCAGAGTCCAAGTATCGCAGCTATAAGATTTCCCAGGAGAGCCTTCAACGACCATTTTAAAAGTTATCTCTCTCTTCCGTAAGAAGGAACGCTCTCAACAGTTCCTTTATAGCAGTAATTTATACTTTGAGTTAGTATTAAACGGATGTCTTTCGTACTTTTTTAAATTGTCCTTTCACTTATTGCTTTTAAGTTTTTCCAAAGGAAGGCAAACAAAGTCAAAACGATTTGAAAGAAGTTAGAGAGCGTCAATTATCGAGTTGGTTTTGGTTCAAAGGTTTGGGTTAAACATCTCCAGATTTCGGTAAAGAAAACCTATTCTACTCTTGATTTATAACATAACAACTTCAACATTCCTGATAAGGTAAGCAGGTAGACCCAACCACAGGAAACCAGACCTAATGTGCCAAAATTGCCAAGATACAGTGAGCAAGCAATGGCAAGTATGCTTGTTCCTACTCTGAAGGTCATTGGCCAAAGGGACCCAATATAAGCTTGTTTTATAATAATACGTATGTTTTTAAATGAAATCCTCAAGTAGTCCCATTCACATTTAATAAGCACAGATATAATAAGCGACGAAACAGATTGCTCCCGAATTAAGTAACGTAATAAGATGGAAACCTTTCAAGATGAAGATTCTGAAGATAATGATACAGGCTCATATCAAAAGGGAGCATCTAATACGAGAGCTGTAACACATTGCAAGTATGATTACGGACGTCATAACTATCAGGTGGGGTGAGGGAATTATCGTTATCAAAGATGAAGAAAATCGTTAGATGATGACCTTGAGGATTGTCAGACTAAAACAGTAACAATTGTTGATGCAGTGAAAGCGATCTATGCGTATGTTTAATACTCGTACGTCGGTTGCTGTATAATGTTTATAATGTTACTAGCTTTTGCCCGCGGCTCCGCCCGCGTGGATGTCGGTCATCGCGTAAAAAAGTAGCCTATGTCCTTCTCCATATCCCAGGCTATATCCCTGCCAAATTTCATGACGATCGGTTCAGCGGTTTAGGCGTGAAAACGTAACATACAGACAGACAGACAGACGGACAGACAGACAGACAGAGTTACTTTCACATTTATAATATTAGTATGGATAGTATGGATATATAAGAGGTTTATAATTATGCATATGTATTTGATTGTGATTGGTTCTTTTGTGGAAAAGAGACCGTTACTTAGCAATTCATACTTATTATTATAAATATGTAAGTAACTCTGTCTGTCTGTCTGTTACATTTTCACGCCTAAGCCGGTGAATCGATCGTCATGAAATTTGCCACAGATATAGCCTGGGATATGGACAAGGACATAGGCTACTTTTTTACGCGATAACCGACATCCACGCGGGCAGAGTCGCGGGCAAAAGCTAGTAGGTAATAAATTACTCGTACATTTTAAAGATTTTGATAGCATTTTTAATCTCTCAAAACTTCATTCACCCTGAGATAATACGAACTAAGTCAGGACGCAGCAGGGAATAAAAGGGAAAAAAAAATCGGCTCATTATTATTCGTTTTTCATGCACAGTCATCATCATCTGTCTGGCTTTTTCCAACGATGTTGGGGTCAGCTTACAGTCTAACCAGATGCAGTATTATTATTACATGGAGCGACTTTTACAGTCCTAAGCAATGAAAAATATGCTTTGATAAATTTATGTTGTAAAATTATTTCATTTCCTCAAATATCTCCATTTATCAGGCTGCAGCTGAAAATCAACTTCATTAGTATCTCGTTTGAAACAATACAGAATTATGTAAGGCAGCAGAGATCGCTTCTGTTAATAGCTACGGGAAGCCGTTCGTTACTCTGGCCTATTGTCTGCTTTGATTTAACGGTTCGCTTAATTATCCTGGATTTACCTCTTGAGCTATAAAGCTTATACCTACTTACGAGTATCTAAAGAGAAAAGGTTACTTTCTGTATGTGCGTAGGTACTTGCCGACAGCAAGCAATTTACGGTAAAACCAATTTAAAAGATTAATAATAAATTGCAAGGATTTTCTCAATTTGAATTGCTCAAGTAAGCACACATAAGATGTAGTAACTTAGCTAATTAGTATTTTAGAAACTTTTAGAGGTATGAAGAACAGGGTGTAAAGTTCACTCATACTCTATATAAAAGGAAGGGTCCTCCGACCAGACAGGTGTTCTGTCTGGTGAGCAACTTCCCGACGCTTGATGTCGGGATGTTGTATACAATGTGAGTCTTTATAATATGCAAATATCGAAATGAGGGAATCTATGCTTAATTTTATCTACCTACGGCAAAAATATTAAAAAAAACCTAAATATTTTATTTTATATTTTAAGTAATTAAAAAAAAAAAAAATTAAGCATAAATTCCTTCATTTCGATATGTGCACATTATGAAGACTCACACTGTATATGCTAGTTGCGCGGTAAACTTTGATTGCGCGATGCAGGATTTGTGTGACGTCAGGTCTTTGCTGCGTAGTTTGCATGTAGCGTTGTAGATGCCGCCACAAATTTTACACAACAAATTGAAATAGAATAGGTAGTGTTTAATTAAAAATGCAAGTAACCACGAAGTTTGCGAAATACAGGTACTAATTAGACAACTTTCAAAAAGCCACCATTCAACTCGTTTTGCCTTCGTGCTTTCAACATAGTCTCAATTGGTAAAACAACAAAAATTCTCCCGAATTTCGTTCGCTTTGAAGTATAGGGTATGAAAACAGTATCGAATTTCCCTCCAAAAATTATTATACACAAACCAAACATGAGCTAAATTGGAACCTTGTAGGTTTTTGTACTGTTGTTCAAACGCTTTATTTTTAACACCAGTATAAGAAATGTTTTTTAACTTATTTGGTCCTAAATACACTTTTAGTCTCCACACATGAACTGTGAAATTGTTTGAACGAAAATGTGTTGTTAGTAAAACAAGTTAAAGTAACTTGTGAATCCACTAATTACCTGAAACCTAATTAAGTTCTTGAGAGTTTGGACATGTTTTAGTTCACTTGGTAGGTTCTTAAAGCTGCTGGACTAATTATGTATTTGATTAAGTAGTTTCTTTACGGATTTGGACACCGAAGGTTTTAGTCCTAATTAAGCTTTTACTGTTTCTAAAGCGCCTGTAATTGTTTTTCTGGGTGTTTGGTCGTGAAGCGAGTGGTCTCTGAGATAAAAATTAAAAACCTTTTCGAGATTTACGAGTATTAAGGCACTCAATTCTATTTTATTCTAAAACTAGCTATGTACACAGCGTCATTATGTGCTAACTCCTCAAGTTTTAAAATGTTACACTGCTACAATATTGAAATCGTTAAGAATAATAATAATAATTATTTTCTTTAATCTACAGAACACTTCAAAAAGAGTTCATTAGTTCGACTTGTGTGTACACAGTTTTTGCTGATATTTCTGAAATGTAGGAACGAAATCTCTGTCTGAAGATTTATAGTATGCACTAAAACTTCCCAAAATATTATAACGGATTTATTTACAACAATTTGTACGCAATAATCTCTAAGATACTTTATTTTATTTTTTGCTGGCAGCTGCGAACAGAATAGCCCAATTTTTCATTTTTCTTTCTGCCGAAAAACGTGGAGAATAATTTAGAGGGAAATACTAATCCTTTTGGCTAATAATTCTGCTTAACTGAGCCCTGACATGGCCTGGGAACATCATTTAGCTTATCTCTAGCTTACCAACACTGTAGGCTAAAAATTTAAATGAAAAATCGTAAAACAAACTTTTTTCGCTTACTTAGTGGGATAATTTTTGTAATTATTTTACCATTCTTAGTCATTTTAAAGACGGTATCTATGTATAATGATTCCATACGTAAATATTGGATAGTTTTGTAATTAAAAGCTTCAAAGTACATGGGTAGTTCAATTATAAACATTAATAAGACGATCTAAAGTCGAATTATTAATTCCCTGGAGTAATCTGACATTTGCTAGCTGTCACTTTGTGCAATAAAATGGTCATATTTATTGTAATGGTGATCGTTTAGTTTATTCGATTTATATAGTGTAAAATAAATGTATATTATATGTATTGTATAAGTGTAAAATTCTAGAATACAATACATATTTCCTTATTATTTTAAATGTGACAGCTAGCATCTGTCAGTTTCCTCCAGTGAATTAATAATTCTACTTTAGAGAAGACTATTCTTGTTTAAATTATATTTTGTCTAGGGTATTGTTACTTAGACCTTTGAGGATTTGTTTTGTAGGCTCCTGAGGTCTCATTTCTCTAGGTACGACAGTTGCTAGTTTTAGTATTCACTATACAAATATTTCTTTTGAAATACTTACTTATTCCCTTTGATAAAATAAAAATAAGCGGGTCGGTATGAACACACAATGATACGTATTTCACACACAACTATCTCTTTATTCTTTTAACAATCTTGATAAAGTCCATCAATATCTAGCCAAGTATTACAAACCGAGGCGGTAAGTCTGTTTCGGCGTTCCGTCTATGACGATACTCAAAAGTAACGTGTTACAAACTCAAATCGAGTAACGAGTAGCTAGAATGTTACAGCACTAGTATTTCAAGACGCGACTTATCGCGTTATTAACTAGTTTATGATTGGTTGCGTCTTTTACGGAACGTTTACGTTTGAGAAGCATCGGGGACGAACGGGCTACGAGTTAAAAAAACAACTTCAACAATAACAAGCTGTGAAGCTTTAAAGAGGCTGTATGGCAGAACATGTTTTTCAACTACAATGTTAAGTTTGTTCTTGGGATAAATTCATTCCAAATACGAAACCCTCGAGTGTGTGTGGTCCGACACGCACTTGGCCGATTTTTTCCATTAGGATCGTGCATTTTTAACCGAATTCACAAAAAGGAGGAGGTTCTCAATTCGGTTGTTTTTTTTTTAAATGTTGTTACCTCAGAACTCCGTCGTATGAACCGATTTGAAAATATTTTTTTTAATTGAAAGGATATACTTCCAGATTGGTCAAAATCCAGTTCTGATGATAGGATCCATGAGGAATTGAGGGAACTCCTCAAATTTTATAGGCATTCATATAGCGATTTTTATATTTTAATCAACAAATCAAGCATTTGCATTCAGAAAGTATCATTTGATGAACCGGATCTGATGAAAAAGACCACGGATGGTCACCGGAACTCGTCAATGATACGTATTTCACGGGTAGCGATAATATATCTAAAATAAGATAGTTAATAAGCGAATATGACGAAGCAAATTTTAATAAATGCTGATCAAAATGGTACCATCAAATTAATCTGATGATGAAGCCGGAAGGTAGGCAACGGAACTCTGTAATAAAACAATGTATCCTAGCCGTGTTTGGGCTTATTGGAATTGTCATGAGATGCACTCTGGCTATAAATGATGTCTAACGGACTTCAAAAAAAGGAGGCGGTTCTCAATTCGCCTGTATGTATAAGGTGTTAAAAAATTAACTCAACAAATTTTAAGAGGTGCTTAAGACCATCAAACTGAACAACTTTTACTATGGGACCAGCTTTGAAATCGCGAAAAAATAAACAGCTGTCCCATACAGTTTATAACAGTAGATATTAAACTTTAGTATGGAACAGCTCATCATCATCAATTCAGCCGAAAGACGTCCACTGCTGGACATAGGCCTCCCCCAAGCACCGCCACCTCGAACGGTTCTGTGCTTCCCGCATCCAGCGGATTCCTGCGGCTTTCAAAAGGTCATCGGTCCACCTTGTGGGAGGCCTTCCAACGCTACGTCTTCCGGTACGCGGCCGCCACTCCAGAACCTTTCGTTCCCAACGGCCATCTGTTCTGCGCGCAATGTGCCCTGCCCATTGCCACTTAAGTTTGGCAATTCTTCGAGCTTTGTCACCTTGGTTCTCCTGCGGATCTCTTCATTTCTGATTCGATCACGTAGGGAAACTCCAAGCATAGCCCTCTCCATTGCCCTTTGGGTGACTTTTAGCCTTCTAATAAGGCCCATTGTGGCAACACTGGCAACACGCACTGGTCTAAGACTTTCGTCTTGAGACACTGCAGTTTTTTAGTAATTTATTTTTATTTTATTTATTTATTTATTTATATATTTTATTTAAAAAAAAAAACGTTGCCCCACACTAGGAATTTCTCCTGTATTGTGGGTGCGTTTATAAACATTTAAACTCACATACACAAACAGCCAGACGCAGAGTAGGTCATACAAATATTTGATCCGTGCGGGAATCGAACCAGCGACACGCAGCGCAGCAGTCAATCGCTTAACGACTGTGCCAACCGTGCCGTCGAATTAATCTAATCTAGCCTGTTTTTAATCCACTCGGTGTATGTTCATGATATTATAAGATTTCCTGTCACTGTTGTGGTATACGAATTGCTAAAAAGTGAAAAAGAAAAAACTTTTTACAATAAATACATTAGACTTAAAAAAAAAAAACATTAGTTTTGGAAGTCGGTGGCAAAAAACGAAAATACGGAACCAAAGACACCGACTTTCAAAATTAAAGTTATTTTACATTTTTTGTGTTTTTATTTTTAAGTCGGTTGTTTTTATTGTAAAACGTTTTTATAAATCGATAAAGATATCTTGTGTCGCATCATTTCGACAGAACCTACAAGGAGTTTATATAATTTTGGCGGCTTTACTGCAACGCTACACGCGATGTAATCGATGCAAACGCTTACTTTGGACAGCTGCAGTTTTACACAGAGTAACTTTGAACACGTTTCATTTTATTTTTCACGGACGGGAATGGTGCCAAGTTACTTTAATGTACTCGTAGGTACCAGGCGAGTATAAGTGCGAAGGGATGCTAGAAACATTTATGTCTGTCATGTTTTGAACCGTATTTTATATTGTTATTTTAGCTGACATCATAATACAATACATAAAAATATTTGAAAGAATTTATACCATTTCGATAAAAAAATCTCTCATTTCACTAACTACTCAACTATTAAAAGACTTACATTTGAAATCCTCAGACGTGTCTTATTAGCAATTTTGGGACGTCAGTTTAACTTAACAGGCCTTAGTGACATGTTAATTTCAATGAGCATCAAATAAAACTTTCAAGTATTCTGACACCTGCGTTTTATAATTTAAGTAGCTCGTGCTCACGACTTCGTCTGCGTGAAATTATTACGCTATTACCAAAATTTCGCACAGCGTTCACTCTGACTTTTTCTCGGCTCCTAAGGGTCGTGCTGTAAAGTAACATAAAGCCTTTCTCACGAATTGGACTATCAAATGCAAAAAAAAACAAAAAAAAAACAAATCCGACTGGTAGTTCCAGAGTTTAGCACGTTCAAACAAACAAACTCTTCAGCTTTATTATATTACTAGTTGCTGCGACTTCGTCCGCGTAAAATTTCGGCCAAAAACCCACCCCGTTGCATCGCAGCACCCGCCCGTGCAATTACGTCGTTTTTTTTCCGAATTTTTGCCGTTTGCTCGGCTCCTTAAGGTCGTAGCGTGATGTTAAATAACTAATTTAACTATAACGTTCCTAAAGAATATAGGGCTATCCAATGCTAAAACAATTTTTCAATTCGAACCAGTAGTTCGTGAGATTAGCGCGTTCAACCAACCAGACAAACTTTTCAGCTTTATAATATTATTATAGATTATAGTATAAGTATGTAGTTCCAGAGATTAGCGCGTTCAAACAAACAAACACACAAAAAAAAATCTTCAGCTTTATTTTATTAGTATGAATTTCGACGTGAAGTTTTAAAGGTATGTCTGAATTTTAATGAGCGAGGCATTCAAGATTTGATTTGATGAGGCTGTCTAAAAGGCAGTTGGAGTGCAAGATTTTTGGGGGTGTATCTTTTGTTTAATATTTGCTTTAATAAGAGTTATTTCGGATTTAAGTCTTTAAAGCGCTACTTTTGAAAATGAATGCGGCTATTATAGGTAGGTTTTGTAGGGCACAAACTACACTTCAAACTACTAACAACTAGACTTCAAACTAGAGTTATTTTTATTTTCAAAAAGATTCAAGTTAGAGTAACGTTTTAGGATACGGGCTTAAGTCGTTCCACTAGCCAATTAAAGCAATGTTCTTCTTCTTCTACGCTTCGCTCTTGACAGAGCGGTCGTGGTCACAATGAGCTTTGTCTAATCGCAGGTGTTGTCGTAACTCGCCTCACGATCTCCCTTCATCTGGTTCTGTTAGATGACAGTCTAGTGCATTCACTAACAGGGCCTCCAACTGCGGATTAAATCTGATCGGTCCACCTAATCGGTGACCTCCCGCGTGGCCTATTTCCTTCTACTCTGCCCTGCACCACTAGACGCTCTATGGAGTCATAATTCCGTCTCGAGACATGCCCAAATAACTTCAGTATTCGAGACTGTACTAGTACTGATAGACGCTGTTTGAGGCCGAGTTCTTGGAGTATGGACACGTTTGTGCGGAATTCTGTCCACGAGATCCCAAGCATTCTTCTCCAGCACCGCATTTCTAGAGCATCTACTTTTTTCTTTTCCAGTTCTCGTAATGTCCACGTCTCCGCTGCGTACAGAAATATGGGGAATACGAGTGTACGGACGAGCCTGATCTTAGTGGCTTTAGTGATGTTGCGATTCCTCCATATTTTTTTTAGCTTGTCCATTGCTCCTCTAGCCATAGCCATGCGCCGTTTCACCTCATCCACGCAGCTGCCATTGTTCGTAATGATAGCATCAAGGTATACGTAGGACTGAACTATACCGCAGTTGGCAATCTGTGTCACATCTGGCGAGCTATTGTTGCTACGGTCTACGATCATCATTTTGATCTTACCCCTGTTTATCTTCAATCCAAACGTAAGGCTTATGCGCTCCATCTTAAAAAGTAGTTCCTCCATGTGTTCAGCACTAGTCGCAAACAAGGCTGTGTCATCAGCGTATCGTAGGTTCGCACTTTTGTAGCCACCAATCGCAACACCATCAGTCCAGTCGTCGAGGGTGATTCGCATAATGAGCTCTGGGTAGGTGCAATGCAAAGCAATGTAGACGTTAGCAATGAAATTAGAGTAGCCATTTTTTTCCTACACCTTTCCGACGAAGTGGTAAAACAAAATCTTCAAATATATCTATTTTAGGTTACCTCCCCCACATGTAAAGAAGGGATGATATTTTTTTCCTCGTCTATTTCTTAGTGTGGGGTAGTGTTGGTTAAGCCGTTCAAAAATCGAATCCCTTAATCGAAAAACCATTTTTCGATTCAGGGATCCGTTTGCTTAATAATATTAAGCTTTAAAGTGCTATTTTTTATTAGAGTCAAGTGCCCACCTGTCAGCTAAATGGTTGTTTACGGATATGTGAAAAAATTCACGGCAGTAGTATATATAACGAAGTTCTAAGGAAAACTATCACAGCTAAGTAGGCTTTATACGTTAACGAGTAATAGTCGACCAACTTATGTTTGCAGTTGAAATGTTCTTGGGATAAATTCATTCCAACTACGGAACCCTTCACTGTGCGTGGGTCAACATGCACTTGGCCGATTTTTAATGACATGCTCAATGAAAACTTTTTTTTGAACATTCACTAAACACAGTTCGATTCTTAGCATCTAAAATCACCAGTTTTGCCACCAGTATTTTTTTTTAAATTATATTCGTTAAACTTACAGCTAACATAAACAGTGTTCTTAAACAATATGCATTTGAAGGCCATTTACAAGTTTCCACTGATAAAACATATATATATTGCACAATAATGTGTTACCCGAAGCTGTAAAAGCCACCAGTATTGCATTCCTGTCAAATAAAATGGCACAGTTTTGCAGTGCAGCCCGTCTGCAACCATTAATCTTTTTTATTTACCACCTTTTCAACTATAAGCCCTCGACTTCGCAAGTTTGTAATTAAAAATGACTAACTGTTATCATTATGGCAGAAAAGAGTCTTATTTTTGCAATACGTTAAAAGAGGACTGAATCATACAAGTGTTATGCTGTTTCTCTATAACTGTATGAGCTTTGAAGTTGTCGCGATGTGTGTGTTTTTTTCACGACACAGTGTAATTTACGTTTGTTTGTATTTCAGCTACAATTCTCCCGTGACGATAGCAAATGTCTGGCATCCATTGCAAGAATTCTAAAAAATAATTTCGAATTTCTTTAGAATGGTCTGTGTTTCTTACAATGTCAGTTTCCAAGAAGCCATTTTAATATAGTTAGTTCTTTGTATTATGCAGTAGAAGGTTATAAAAATTTCACATTTTCGTATATTGTCTTTGAAAACGTTGAATTTAATTTTGCAATGTGCATTTCATTTTACAAAGTCTCTTATTTTAAGCATTTTATTTCGTTTTACTGCCATATGTTTCCATTAATTATGGAGATCTTGCAGTTTAGAATTTAGTTACAATATTAAAAGTACTAGTAATGGAGTAGTTTTTTATTTTTTATTAATACTTCTTTTTCATGGACAGAAAACGTTTCACAATCGTACACTACTAAATCTAGATTTAATAATATTACCCAAGGAAGTACACCACGCTTTCGCACAATTATAAAAAATAATACAATCCGTTAAATTTGGGTATAAGAGCCCAATACGAAGACAGAGATTCTTTGATTCGGTAAAATACCAACATAATATAATATAATGGGGATTTAATCAAGCGTGCAGAATAAAGTGTTTCAGATGGGGCCAGAGTCCGGGGACATTCTGTACTCGTCTGATTTAATTAGGTGTCAATGTCGCCGAGACGTTACTCATTTGGGGACAGCTTGGAAGGTTTAGGGTTAGGGGACTCTCATATTTTATCAGAAGGAAAATGTTTGTTTTGGGGGAAAGTTAACAATAAACTACATGTACCGTTATATTATTTCAGGCATAGTCTTCATCGTAACCTGACTAGCCTTTTCCAAACTAAGTTTGGGTCGGTTACTTTTCCATCCAAGTCCTAGATGCATGTTAAGTTAGCAAGTTATATATATAAAACTCAAAGTCCTGACTGACTGAAATATCAGCACAGCCCAAACCGCTGGACCTAGAGATTCCAAATTTGGCACGTAGGTTCCTTATGAGGTCTAGGGGTGCACTAAAAAAGGATTTTTTAAGGGGATAAAATAGGGTATGAAAGTTTATATGAAAGTCCGTCAGTTTTGAAGTTAAAATCTTCAAATTTTGTGATTAGGTTGACGATTAAAAATTAATGTATACATATCTCAGCGTTTTTGATAATTCCACCCTCGAAGGGTTAAAAAGAGGGATGAAGTTGAAAAGTTCTTAATTTTCGAAGAAAAATCACTAAATTTACTATCTAGGCTTAGTGTTGGAAGCTAACGCAACGGTGTTGTTAGAATTTCGACCCTTAAGGGAGTGAAAAGAGGGATGAAATTTGGTTTTTAATTCAAGTTCTTTATTTTTTAAGTTAAAATCACTAATATTTCGGCTTATGGTTGGAAACTAACACAACGTAAATCGTTGATTTATTGTTTAATTTCAACCCACAAGGGTCTGAAAAGGGGGATGAAGTTTTGTATTGAAGCAGTTCATTCGCTAAATTTTGAGTAACGACTGTCAAAGATCCACGAATGACAGCCGGGACCAACAGCTTAACGTGCTTTCCGAGGCACGGACGGGTCTTTGTATGTAAAGATGGTCAACCATCCACAGACCAACTGCGGCAAGTGTAGCTTAACCAGGTGGATACCGGTCCTTTACAGTAGGTATTTCTTTACAGTATTCCTCAAATATCACACGTAGTGGAGGACAATTAGCCATGAACAAAGCTCTATACTGTTATTGTTACAATAATTTATAATTATCTAGAAAAAAGAATTTATACTCTACGTAGACGAAGTAAAATAAAATAGTAACGAAGTCAAACCTTACATTGAATATTCGAATCTGATGCCGAAAATATAGTTTTTAGAATTTTGGTCTGTTTGTTTGTATGTATGTTCCGGTTTGCACAAAAACGGATGAACGGATTTAGATGATATTTGGTACACAGATAGTTTATAACCTGGATTAACATATGGTTTATTTTTTAATCCCGGTAGTACGTTCCTGTTGGCTATTTTTCGACATCCACGCGGGCGAAGCCGCGGGCAGAATTGTTAAATAAAAGACCCAGCAGAGTACTTAGCAGGCTGATAAAAGTGACATTTTAGTGTGTACATCACAACCAGACCAGCGCTTTTAACATCAAGGAATTACTAGCAACACTATAATTAAATCCATCTTTGATTGCCTTTCTCATCAAAACCTAGAAGTGATTACAGCAACTAAATACATGTTAGTTGATTCAGCAGTCAAAAGCAGAAAGCATCCATCAAGTTTCAGCGTCAATTACAAAGGATTACACTGAAATAACGCTTGAGATTCGAATGATAATGTATTTCGTCAAGAAATTGGAACAGAACGCACCTTTGGGGAGACTAGTGTTTCAATGCTAGGCTTGTAAGCTTATCCACCTATTTAGGGCTGCCATCCGTCCGGGTTTTCTAGTTTAGGGGGCGTCCGGAACGTCCGGACTCTTTTTGTGTCAGGTGAACCCCAATTAATTATAAGATACTAGCTTTTGCCCGCGGCTTCGCCCGCGTGGAGGTCGGAATTTATCCCACGGGAATGTACTGTCGGGATAAAAAGTATCCTATGTCCCATAACACAATGCAAAGTAATATGTTATTGTAAACAGCGCACTAAGTGCAAAAGAAAATATTTTTGAAACCTAATTAACTAACTAAAAATACGTCTTAGAATACACTACTTATAAAACAACATAATAAACCTAGCGCAGCGTTGTCACATCTACCAACTTTGTGGTAAATCTTACCTATTTCACCTCCCATCTAGCAACTTCGGCCTCAAATCTACCTATTTTTCAAAATATTACGATCGAAGACATTTTTTAGGAACACACAATTTGAGCTATGCATGCGTCTTGTACTTGTAATGGACCGTTACTGTCTCGTCGGATCGCGCTATGACACTTGAAACGGAACTCTGTGCTTGTGACGGGTTGACGACACTGACACTGACAGTTAGCAGCGTTCCGAAACTATCTGTGCTCCGGTTTTGGCGCGATATTTCTCTTTCCGTCGCGTCAGTATGAGATGTGAGCGGGAGTGGAGTGAGCGTGACAACGATACATTATGGGTTGTTTGTGGACAAAATTATCACGAACCTGAACGTTCGACATTTTTTTAATGAAAAGTGAGTTCGCGCGTTTTGTTTATATTTCGTTCGCGGCCATTTGAATTTTGTATCTATGTAACTACGAGTATTTAACGTGCTTTTTACTTATTCTCGTCTCGTTATCATTACATCACAATGGATTCTAACAGCAACAATGAAAATGATAGTAGAGGAGAAGGAACACGGAGTCGAAAATCCGAACTAACATCACCAATAAAAGAATAAAACCTCTTTAGAACAGAAAACCTTTTTAATTACTCGAATTATTAATTCTGAAAATGTACTGAAATTAGGGTGGTAGGATCTACCAATTTTTCATTTAAAATCTACCTATTTCTACCGATTTTCTAAAATCAGGTATGACAACACAGCGGTTGCGTTTCGTCCGTCAAAAAATACAGTTAAAATTCGCCAACGACCCACCACTATAATATTCAACTATCTATGAACGACTAACGATTATTTTTAGAGACGAACGACCAACAAAACACTTTTTATGAATGAGTGTTACTATCCTACAGAAAGTCTTAACACCGCGATTCAGAAAATCACGTCATTGCACAGCGCCATCTATCGACCACACCGGTAAACCTAAACTCTGTTTCACCAACCTGTTGCAAGTAGTGATAACTTTTGACGGAGTGGACCGATTTTAATGAAATAAAGACTAAATGTCACCTCCAGATACGGACTATGACTATATTTCCAATTCTTTAAATCTCTTGAAAATTGTTACACAAAAATGTCAATATAACATGTGAATTTTAAAATCATCCCCTATTTTAACCGCTTGAGGGATCATTTTAGAAAAACGATGAAATACATAATTCATTATTTGTCACCAAAAGCATACATTTGAATTTTCATATCCCTAACATAAGAAATAACAGATTTCCCATACAAACTTTCATCCCCTATATCCCCCCCTTTAGGGATACTTTTGAGAAAAAAGTAGCCTATGTCCTTTCCCGGGATGCAATCTATCGCTAAATTGTATTGTATTGTATTGTAGTGTAGATGTAGATGTAGATGTAGATATATTATATCTACATCTACATCTACATCTACACTACAATACAATACAATTTATAATATTATATATACATATTAGGGTGTCCCTTATATGACATATTTTTTTTTCGATGCGCATAGCCTCTAATTTTTTTATAAATGCTAAAATATACTCAAATATGAAATTTCAGCTTTCTAGCATGATCGCAACCCGTGCCGACTGAGTTTCAAAGTTTATTTAAAATCGTGTTTTGTCCTATTATTCCGATCTGCTATAAAACTAATATAAATGCAACAAATTTGGTGAGTATGAGGTAAAATAAAATAAGGTAAACATTAATCTTTATTTCAAAACATAAAATTATAACAATCAGCCAGGGTAACTTCTCTTTAGTGTAGTTTTTTAACAGTCCAGATACAAATTTCTATGTTCCTGGGCACAGCGCAAAAAGCATTGTTTTTGCTCTTCTTCTGCCGTGTTAAGTAAGGTTTTGAGTTAGGAATGCATTAGACTGTTTTTAGGACGAATTTATAAACATGATGACGACAACCGAAAACCAAAAATTCTCTCTCTAACGTCTGCTCCAAAACAGCACAAGTTTTATTTGACAGTGTTTGTATGGCAAATCTGTCAAAAACTCACAATGAAGAGACCATTCTGACACTATTGTAATAGCAGACTTGAGGCCCTGACGTAGTCACAGTCCATTGGGATGGAAAACTATTACCTGGATTGGATGTACGAAGTTCAAAAGAAGAACGTTTGCCCCATTATTGCTTCATTTGACGATAGAGAACAGCTTCTTGCAGTGCCAAAACTAGAGAGTTCTTCTGGATAACATCAAGCTAAAGCCGTCTCATCTGCTCTCTTTGACTAGAACCTTAATAATAAAGTTCAAATAATGTGCTGCGATACAAAAGCTTAAAATACTGGTCATTTTAATGGAGCTTGTGCTGTTTTGGAGCAGACGTTAGAGAGAGAATTTTATGTTTTGAAATAAAGATTAATGTTTACCTTATTTTATTTTACCTCATACTCACCAAATTTGTTGCATTTATATTAGTTTTATAGCAGATCGGAATAATAGGACAAAACACGATTTTAAATAAACTTTGAAACTCAGTCGGCACGGGTTGCGATCATGCTAGAAAGCTGAAATTTCATATTTGAGTATATTTTAGCATTTATAAAAAAATTAGAGGCTATGCGCATCGAAAAAAAAAATATGTCATATAAGGGACACCCTAATATGTATATATAATATTATAAATTGTATTGTATTGTAGTGTAGATGTAGATGTAGATGTAGATATAATATATCTACATCTACATCTACATCTACACTACAATACAATACAATACAATTTAGCGATAGATTGCATCCCGGGAAAGGACATAGGCTACTTTTTTCTCAAAAGTATCCCTAAAGGGGGGGATATAGGGGATGAAAGTTTGTATGGGAAATCTGTTATTTCTTATGTTAGGGATATGAAAATTCAAATGTATGCTATTGGTGACAAATAATGAATTATGTATTTCATCGTTTTTCTAAAATGATCCCTCAAGCGGTTAAAATAGGGGATGATTTTAAAATTCACATGTTATATTGACATTTTTGTGTAACAATTTTCAAGAGATTTAAAGAATTGGAAATATAGTCATAGTCCGTATCTGGAGGTGACATTTAGTCTTTATTTCATTAAAATCGGTCCACTCCGTCAAAAGTTATCACTACTTGCAACAGGTTGGTGAAACAGAGTTTAGGTTTACCGGTGTGGTCGATAGATGGCGCTGTGCAATGACGCGATTTTCTGAATCGCGGTGTTAAGACTTTCTGTAGGATAGTAACACTCATTCATAAAAAGTGTTTTGTTGGTCGTTCGTCTCTAAAAATAATCGTTAGTCGTTCATAGATAGTTGAATATTATAGTGGTGGGTCGTTGGCGAATTTTAACTGTATTTTTTGACGGACGAAACGCAACCGCTGTGTTGTCATACCTGATTTTAGAAAATCGGTAGAAATAGGTAGATTTTAAATGAAAAATTGGTAGATCCTACCACCCTAATTTCAGTACATTTTCAGAATTAATAATTCGAGTAAATAAAAAGGTTTTCTGTTCTAAAGAGGTTTTATTCTTTTATTGGTGATGTTAGTTCGGATTTTCGACTCCGTGTTCCTTCTCCTCTACTATCATTTTCATTGTTGCTGTTAGAATCCATTGTGATGTAATGATAACGAGACGAGAATAAGTAAAAAGCACGTTAAATACTCGTAGTTACATAGATACAAAATTCAAATGGCCGCGAACGAAATATAAACAAAACGCGCGAACTCACTTTTCATTAAAAAAATGTCGAACGTTCAGGTTCGTGATAATTTTGTCCACAAACAACCCATAATGTATCGTTGTCACGCTCACTCCGCTCCCGCTCACATCTCATACTGACGCGACGGAAAGAGAAATATCGCGCCAAAACCGGAGCACAGATAGTTTCGGAACGCTGCTAACTGTCAGTGTCAGTGTCGTCAACCCGTCACAAGCACAGAGTTCCGTTTCAAGTGTCATAGCGCGATCCGACGAGACAGTAACGGTCCATTACAAGTACAAGACGCATGCATAGCTCAAATTGTGTGTTCCTAAAAAATGTCTTCGATCGTAATATTTTGAAAAATAGGTAGATTTGAGGCCGAAGTTGCTAGATGGGAGGTGAAATAGGTAAGATTTACCACAAAGTTGGTAGATGTGACAACGCTGCGCTAGGTTTATTATGTTGTTTTATAAGTAGTGTATTCTAAGACGTATTTTTAGTTAGTTAATTAGGTTTCAAAAATATTTTCTTTTGCACTTAGTGCGCTGTTTACAATAACATATTACTTTGCATTGTGTTATGGGACATAGGATACTTTTTATCCCGACAGTACATTCCCGTGGGATAAATTCCGACCTCCACGCGGGCGAAGCCGCGGGCAAAAGCTAGTATCTTATAATTAATTGGGGTTCACCTGACACAAAAAGAGTCCGGACGTTCCGGACGCCCCCTAAACTAGAAAACCCGGACGGATGGCAGCCCTAAATAGGTGGATAAGCTTACAAGCCTAGCATTGAAACACTAGTCTCCCCAAAGGTGCGTTCTGTTCCAATTTCTTGACGAAATACATTATCATTCGAATCTCAAGCGTTATTTCAGTGTAATCCTTTGTAATTGACGCTGAAACTTGATGGATGCTTTCTGCTTTTGACTGCTGAATCAACTAACATGTATTTAGTTGCTGTAATCACTTCTAGGTTTTGATGAGAAAGGCAATCAAAGATGGATTTAATTATAGTGTTGCTAGTAATTCCTTGATGTTAAAAGCGCTGGTCTGGTTGTGATGTACACACTAAAATGTCACTTTTATCAGCCTGCTAAGTACTCTGCTGGGTCTTTTATTTAACAATTCTGCCCGCGGCTTCGCCCGCGTGGATGTCGAAAAATAGCCAACAGGAACGTACTACCGGGATTAAAAAATAAACCATATGTTAATCCAGGTTATAAACTATCTGTGTACCAAATATCATCTAAATCCGTTCATCCGTTTTTGTGCAAACCGGAACATACATACAAACAAACAGACCAAAATTCTAAAAACTATATTTTCGGCATCAGATTCGAATATTCAATGTAAGGTTTGACTTCGTTACTATTTTATTTTACTTCGTCTGCGTAGAGTATAAATTCTTTTTTCTAGATAATTATAAATTATTGTAACAATAACTAAGATATATTATATCTACATCTACATCTACATCTACACTAATATTATAAAGAGGAAAGATTTGTACCTATTTTTGTATGTTTGTAATGAATAGGCTCAAAAAGTACTGGGCCGATTTAAAAAATTCTTTCACCAATAGAATGCTACATTCTTCCAATTTGACATAGGCTACATTTCATTTTGAAAAAAATTAGGGATCCTTGGTAAAATTTGAACAATGTAACCGAAGGTGTAGAAAAATGAGTCTTAAAATGTCTTTCGTATTGTCTACCCCGTGCGAAGCCGGGACGGGCTGCTAGTGGAAAATAAATACATTTTAGTAAAAAACAAAATAAGTAAAAAGAACTAAACCGAAAATTGTCAACTATTACTCAGTAACTTGTAAAGCCTACTTAGCTGTGATAGTTTTCCTTTTAATTTCATTATATAATACTCGTAATAACAATAAATTTCATTAATGCTGTGATTTTTTCACTTGACTCTAACGAAAATTCTTTCATAATATTAAGCACTTCAAAGCTTAATATTACGCAAACGGATCCCTGAATCGGTGGTTTTCGCAAACCAAATTTTTTTGAACGGCTTGTCCACCATGGAATAGATGAGAAAAAAATAATATAATTCCCATTTTACGTGTAAAACAAAAAATTGAAAAAAATAAAAAAAGGATTTTATTTTACCAATTTGTCGCCGTGATTAACATGTATACTCATGCCAAATTACAGCTTTCTAGTACTAAGGCTCTCTGAGCTAAGCCGTTGAAAGACAGACAGACAGACGAACATGGTGAAACTATAAGTATTCCTTGTTGACTACGGAACCCTAACAACGAAACTAATTAAAACAATGTGTTCATGAATTTGAAATGTGAGAAATAATCGTACTGATAAAAAAACCGGTCATTGGAAGATCTGTGTTTAGACTTTGTGTTTTTCCTAAAAACAAAACACGTGCCCCAAGCATGTTTTGAAATCCACAAATCCCAAAATCAATATGCAAAACCGCACGAAAAATGCAATCACGAGCGCTCCTTCAACAGAAATCCCTATCATAGAAATCAAACCACATATAGAGGTAAAAATTGAAAAATGAATGAGCTGCCAATCCCAGATCCACTGATTTACCTTCCACCCTCGCATTTCTATTGACAAACAAAAAACCGGCCAAGTGCGTGTCGGACCTCAAACTGAAATGTTCCGTAATCGGGATGACGATTTACGCATGAACAGTATTTAATGAAAAAAATATGAAATTCCTAGCCCTCCCCGACCCTTTACTGTAAGTGAAGCGCCAGCACGCGTTTTAGCTGAGCAGCATGTAATCCAAACTCCCCACGATAATAATCAAAACACTGATTTTATCCAGCCACCGTCGGTCCCTTGCCACCCTCCCTCCGACTCAGCTGCCCTAAGCCGAGGTTCGTACCCCACAGGGGGAGCCCTTAGCGAGCAGCAGTCGTTTAGTATATAGTTTTTTTACGCCCTGGCTGGAGGCATTAAGTTTCGTTAGGACCTTAAGGCAGCCACAGGAAAGTCCGGTTAAAGAGTCGGAACCTTAGTGGTTACACTCTGAGATGGCCTAGATAAAAAAAAAAAAAAAAAAATCCTAGTGCAGGGTAAAGATTTTTTAAGAAAAAAATTAAATAAAAAATGATTGTACCGGCTGCAAAAATGAGTTTGTATAAAATTTCATAGTATTACGCAAAAAAAAAAAGATTAAAAACAAAGTTATTTCTGCTGTTGTAAAAAAATATATCTCGTTATCTCAAAAACGGTTGATATAAATAGCAAAGTAGCTTGGGAACTCCAAAATATTTTTAAATATGGGATCCAACAATACCTCACACGCCTATGTGAATCGACATTTTTTTCATCCCTCGGTTACATGTATGGAGAGGCCTACCTTAATTACTATTTTCATAATTTTCCTACACCATTGTTATGTATCGGTGCACAGAATACACCTTTCCGATTTTATGTGATATAGTGCTAATAGTATTTCTCCAAAATGGCTGTGTCACAAACAGACGGACATGATGAAATTATAAGGATTCCGTTTTTGCCATTTGGCTACGGGACCATAAAAAGGAAACGTACGGGGCCCAGAACGAATCCGCTTGCAATCCGCTCGTCTTGTTTCACGTTATTTTTATTGGCATTCTATTAGTTTGGAGCTCAACAACCAAAGCGAAGTGTCAAAGTTGAACAATGTTCTGACAATTTGGATAGAATAGCAGCTTCTATATGAAGAGAAGCCCCCCTGCTAGATGGACGGATGACCTTAAAAAGGTAGCTGGGTCAGACTGGGTGCTGAAGGCGGAGGACAGGGTGTTGTGGCGCAGCTTGGGAGAGGCCTATGTCCAGCAGTGGATTGCAATAGCGTAAGCAGGCACGCCCTTTATACATGGAGGCTTTTATTTAGGAACTAGCTTTTGCCCGCGGCTTCGCTCGCGTTAATTTAGAATTTGACAATCAATTCGGGTTGTACTCTGCTTGTATCTATTAAGAGCGTTCATCGGGCTGGCAACGTCGCATTTCTAGAGGTTTTTCGTGATTACTTCAATACATTTAAATTAAAGTACTATTTTTCAGCCAAGTACTAGATCGTTGGTATTTAAAAGTATGTATGCTATTTTTATTACAATTATTTTGGTATTTACTCATACAAATTGACAAAAAATGTTAATTATTTTCTATTTGCAGTATTACGACAAATTACTTGTATTTACTATAAAGTAAATGTTCAATAATTATAAAATAACACGATACAGTGCTTGGCAAAAAAAAAAAAAAAAAACATACTTTGATTTAAATTTAATAAAATAATCACGAAAAACCTCTAGAAATGCGACGTTGCCAGCCCGCGCGGGATGAAAGCTCTTAACACACTACTAACGTTTCTATAGTAATATTTTAGGCGTTTTTCACGCTTTTAATATTAGGCGGTAACAAACAAACGTACTTAATTTCGCATTTATAATATTAGTTAGGATTAAATTTGTAAAAAAAGTTTTTTTTTCTTGAGTTTTGTTTTCATTGTATTTGAAGGTATATTGGCGTCTGCTAGCTTCTTCTTCTTCAATCGGTCCCTCATTACTGAGGATCGTGGTCACTGGACCCCTTTAAGCGGACAATCTGCCTCCATTGACTCCGGTCCAACGTTGCCATCACCACCTGCTGAAGTTTGCTTGAGGACGTAGCTTCTTTTACTTGGTCGGACCATCGTGTTGGCGACCGGCTTCGTGCTCTCTTTCCCTCGGTATTGCCAACAATGACCAGCTTTTCAAGGTTGCTATCTCCCTTTCGCATTATGTGGCCGAAATAGGTCAAAATACGCTGTAAGCAAACTGTAGACAATCGGGTCTTTATGTCGAGTTGGGAAAGGAAAGACACATTTGTGCGTTTGGCTGTCCATGGTATTCGGAGCATCCGCCTCCAGCACCACATTTCGAATGCGTCTATCCTCTGTCTTTCTCTTGCTCGGGTTGTCCACTGCTAGCTGGCATATGGCAAATAATTTAATTTAATATTCTGAGTCTCATAATTTTAATAACTTTGCTGCTGTGGAGTTTGTTGCGCCACTTCCCAACTAAAGCACTCTATAGGAAGTGGTGAAGGGCGGGCGTTTCGGGGGACTGTCTTATGTAATTTTGACGTTCAAAAAGTGCTGATTTTCAGCCTAATTTGAATAAATGACTTTTCATTTTGATAGGCTGAGTTGATTGATGTAAAAATGTACACTTGGAAATTGATTCATATCAATTTCGCGACGAGTGCGCTTTTACTACTCGTCGATAGCATGACACTTTTTGCATTATTATCGAATATAATTTTCTGCGAATATTTTGAACGTGTTGGCCAAATCATTATCATGTTTTAATATGTGATCATAATCGCTCATTATGTAAATTACGCCGACAAAGTGGTAAATTAAACTCTTGAAAAATAAATTGGGTTTATTTCCTTGCTTTTTTTTCTCGCATATCCCATTGTGTGGGGTATCGTTGGATAGGCCGTTCAAATATATTGCGGGTTTGCGAAAACTATTTTTTAGAGTGAAGTCCCCCCCCCCCCCCGGCTAAATGGTTGATTTGGATATGTGAAAAAATTCGCGGCAGTATTATATATAACGAAGTTAACAGGAAAACAATTACTGAAAAGTAAGCTTTACATGACAACAAGTAATAGGCAACCGATTAGACCAATAGGACGACACGGTTGGTGCAGAGGTTAAGCGATTCACTGCTGCGCTGCGTGTCGCGAGTTCGATTCCCGCACGGAACAAATATTCGTATGATCTACAAGTAGTTGTTCCGGGTATGGCTGTTTGTGTATGTGAGTTTAAATGTTTGTAAACGCACCCACGATACAGGCGAAATTTCTAGTGTGGGCAAAGATTAAAAAAAAAAAAAAAATACTTTTGCAGTTGGAATGTATGGGCGAAACATGTATTTCAAGTATAATGTTAAGTTTGTTCTTGGGATAAATTCGTGCCGACAAAACCCTTCAATGTGGGTAGTCTGACACGCACTTGGCCGGTTCTTTAATAACAGTTAGAGGTGTAAGGACAAATCCCAGTTCAAAGGACATTCCTAGTAACTACAGGCTGATATCGTCTATTTATTGCTTCTCTGAACGTTTGGCATTCAAAGAATTTACGCCATTTTGATACGAGCCATAAAATGCCATTTAAAATGGTCGTAAGGAGACGCGGATAATAAAATCGAACGTGTTTATTGCTTTGAGGATGGCGATAGTCCCAACTGCCACATTCGATGTTAGTTTAACATTTCTATAAAGTTTATGGAGGTGATTATTA
This sequence comes from Dryobota labecula, assembly GCA_947523025.1. Classification (NCBI taxonomy): domain Eukaryota; kingdom Metazoa; phylum Arthropoda; class Insecta; order Lepidoptera; family Noctuidae; genus Dryobota; species Dryobota labecula. The sequence continues at coordinate 24,514,402 of OX383296.1, forward strand.
TGTACGTAGTCTTGAACTTATACAATCGGCCTATTATTTTCGCTAAAAAGATTGCGAACTGTACAAAAACAACATCGCCAAAATCATTACGCGTGGAATTTAGATTGCTATCGCAATTACTGAAAAGGACACAAGAGGCGCTACGGTTTCAATAAAAGTACCTTTTCTGAAAACTATTTATCAATTGATTAAACTACTGAAAGTAAGCCGCCTCTCTTTATTGTCACCCGAAAATTGTCTTCCTGTATTCCACAAAGGATTAAACAGAGGTGTGCCTATGCAATACTTACATTTCGCCAGTTAGCTAATACCAGTTATATCCCATAGTACCTCATCGTCATCTGCCTAGCCTTTTCGCAACTATGTTGGGGTCAACTTCCAGTCTAACCGGATGGAGCTGATTACCAGTGTTTTACTTGGAGCGACCGCCTATCTTACCTCCACAACCCATTTACTGGGTTACACGGTATTCCTTGGCTAGACTATTTAGTTTCTTGGTAGCTATCCAATAATACCTACCTACTACCTGCCCTTCATCGTCATCATCAATTCAGCTGAAAGACGTCCACTGCTGGACAAAGGGCCTCCCAAGCACCGCCACTTCGACCGGTTCTGTGCTTCCCACATCCAGCGGATTCCTGCGGCCTTCACAAGGTCATTGGTCCACCTTATGCGAGGCCTTCCAACACTACGTCTTTCAGTACGCGGTTTCTATTCCAAAACCTTTCGGCCCCAACGGCCACTTGTTTTGTGAGCATACAATGCTTACAATGGGCCTTATTAGAAGGCTAAAAGTCACCCAAAGAGCAATAGAGTGGTCAATAATTGGAGTTTCCCTACGTGATCGAATTAGAAATGAAGAAATCCGCAGGGGAACCAAGGTAACCGAGATAGTTCGAAGAATTGCCAAACTTACCTACCCTTATAAAATTTAAATTACTTAAATTAAAATACCGGTCCAAACTCCATCTCCTGTGGGTCGAATTAATCACACACAAGTAAACCACGAGGGCAAGACTTGATTGACGTAACAGTGTGGTTTCGGCTGAAATCCGTCATTTCGAGACAACATGGCGTACACCCACGGATTCATTATGAAGAACTTCATTTTATAACCTGTCGTAGACACAGGGTTAGGGTTAAGGATTATTAATTTTCCCAAGTAGGCTACGTGGAACTATGTGCCTTAATTTCAATGAAAGCTAGTAATATAATGTACAGGAGAAATGAATGGAGGTAAGTAAGATAACGTTCAAATAAGATGTTAAAAAAGATCATAGATTTGTGTAAATAACGTAACCCTGCCTTTGGTATCGTGCAGTAAGATAAATATAAGTTTTTTTTTTAACCCCCTTCACAAAGAAAAACCTCTAAAAAGTAATAATGTCATATCTTATGCGCAGACAGACACACAAATACACACGTTAAACTTATACCGCTCCTCTTTATCAGTCGGGAGTTAAAAAGGGAAGCGGTTCATTGCGTTGAAGAAGTGAACGTAACGTTAGAAGATTATCAGCCAAATGTTTTAACCTTCTTATCGAAGACACTTAAATCAATCACCCACAGCTGGACATAGGCCTCTCTCAAGCTGAGCCACAATCCTTGGGTTTTATTATTAGTTTATTTATTTATTCATATCGCTAAACTAGCACAAACAGTTTAGTTACCACAACAGTCGTAATTTGAAAAGTCCGACCTTCAATAACTTATTCGAGAACCTTCCTACTTTTTGGGCTAGAAGTTAAAACCGAGTCAACACTAAATAGTAACAATTTCAGTAATTTTCGATGCCAACGACGCGTATTTTGCCCAGAATCTATAAACTAGGTCAAAAACATTCATCAGGGTATAGACGTTTAAAAAAATATATATATACTAGCTTTTGCCCGCAGCTCCGCCCGCGTGGATGCCGGTTATCGCGTAAAAAAAGTAGCCTATGTATGTTTGGCAGAGATATAGCCTGGGATATGGTTCTCCATATCCCAGGCTATATCTCTGCCAAAAATGACGATCGGTTCAGCGGTTTAGTCATGAAAACGTAACATATAGACAGACAGACAGACACAGTTACTTTCACATTTATAATACCTATTAATATGGATTGGAAAACTTCTCAGACAGGCTCTAAAAAAATATTTGTGCCTCTCATTACTATTGTATACAAACAAAAAGTAGTTTGTAGTTGCTTATATTAATTTTGGTAATTGTTGAGAAGTTCATGAATTTCCTGATATCATGGCCGGCGGAGAGTAGTGGTGGCCCAATGGAAACAGCTGTGACTTATTAGGTCGTAGGTTCGACCTAATAAGTCGCTTCAGAATACCAGCGCTGCGGCACTTATTTTAAATGTCGCAGCATCATGCTGAGATAGGAGCCTTTTGGCCTCGTACAGGACTCTGTTTGTATTTTTTTTCTTTTATACTTTTGTGATTGTGTGTTTATTAGTTTGTGATCTTCCTGTGCGAGTCACAATAAATACTTTTTCTTTCTTTCTTTTCTTTCTTCGTGTAAATTATTTTTTTCACCACTGCTCTGAAAACGGTGAAGGAAAACATCGTGAGGAAAGCGGCATTTCTTAGAACCAAAAATTCGAAGACACGTGACATCTACCAACCCGCACTGGGCCCGCATGGCGGATTACGGTCCACACCTTTTCACAGAGGGAACATCAAAGGCTGATTATGTACGGCTGGTGGCAAATCTCTATATTGAGACACGAAGCAACAAAATACGATCTAGAGGAATGTGGCCGTTTTTATTTAGAATGAATTTTGTATACTATCCATACTAATTCAAATTCAGTTAATTTATTTCAGATAAACAAACATCCATATAATGTTAGTAGTAGTGTAACTTAACCTAATGTTAGTCTTAAAAATTAATAATAATACACAATTGGAATAAGTGTGTCTGAACACTTACCCACCTTCGAAAGAGGGGAGAGTCCCACCGGTCAGAAAACACATTCAGGATGCCATTGGAGGAGGAGCGCAAGCGCGCCATCATGTAAGCGCATCGCTTCCGCATAATCGCGGCGAACCCGTCGACGTACGCTTCCGCGAACATCCCTGACGCGCTACATTGCCACGGTAGCCCCAAAAGCACCCTAAATGCGATATTGTACTGAACGCGCAGGTCGCTGTATGCCCGCTGGGTATACTTGGTCCACAGGCTGCACGTGTAAAGCGACTGGCAGAAGGCCTTAAAAAGTGTTATCTTTACGGAATCCAAACAACGTGCAAACCTGCGGGCCAGCATGTTGCCACGGACAGCCAGCGACCTGCGCTCATATCTCATATTAATACTCTAATATCATAAATTTATAATCCATACTATTATACTATATACTAATATTATAAATGTGAAAGTAACTCTGTCTGTCTGTCTGTCTGTATGTTACGTTTTCACGCCTAAACCTCTGAACCGATCGTCATGAAATTTGGCAGAGATATAGTCTGGGATATGGGGAAGGACATAGGCTACGTTTTTACGCGATAACCGACTTCTACGCGGGCGGAGCCGCGGGCAAAAGCATGTCTAATATTATAAATGTCAAAGTAACTCTGTCTGTCTGTATGTTACGTTTTCACGCCTAAACCGCTGAACCGATCGTCATGAAATTTGGCAGAGATATAGCCTGGGATATGGAGAAGGACAAAGGCTACTGTTTTACGCGATAACCGACATCCACGCGGGCGGAGCCGCGGGCAAAAGCTAGTATAAAATAAATAAAATTGAAGTGTCTGTTTGTAATGTTAAAATAACAGCTTTTAACTAAATGCATATGAAAGTACATATATATACGGCAGTGTACGAGTATATACGGTACTTATAAACAAAAAGCAATAGTTGCAGCTGCTAGTAGGAAATAAAAGTATAATAATAGCTTTAGTTACTCCTTCCAACATTAGCTATCTGCCAGTGAATGCCCCGTGGAAATCGGTCCAGCGTTTCGGAGATTAGCCGGAACAAACAGACAGACAGACAAAAAAACGACTTTTATTTTTATAATTACCGTAAATAATTTCATAGGCATTTATTGTTTGTATAGCTTATAAACAATCGTTACGTGACTTAGAGTACGTAGAGTTTAAAATTGACCATTTTAATGTTAATTCAATTTAATTCGGGGTGAGAGCCTGGTGATCCGTCACACAGGGTATCCTAGTATGGACGCCAGTCTCTCACAAAGGATCATATTTTATGCATTTTTGTCAAAACGCTATAATTCTTGTCTCTATGTTTATAACTATGTGAGCCTTTGTGAAGAGAAAAAAAATAAACTATTATTATTATTATTATATCGTTTATATATCTCGGGACCCTGGGGTCCCGGACCTTTGGAAGGCGTACGAGGGGCCGAAGCCAACTCGCAGAGGCCCCTTGGACAATTTTAAATGGAATGAGGCACCAACCGACGATTATCCCTGTACGCACTATGCAAGTGCACCCAAGGACAACCCCCGGCTGGTGTAGGACTATTGTAGGATATGGAAACAAAGATATTGGACTATGGGTTTGGGTGGTTAAAATGGACTGGTTACCTAAAACTATGGAAGGACTATGGCCCCTGCCTGATCAATGTTTTATTGTACACGGATAAAATGGCAGGGGGTGACTTGCACACTCATTAATGGGCCCCCGGAAACGGTCGCTAGCACATAGTGACGTAGCGACAAGGGGGGCAACATATCCTGAGGTGCTCGAGGAGTGGAGAGGTATTCCACGGCTCTCAGAACAATCCCAGAGCCCGGAAGATGGTCAAGATCCCTACAAGCACTTACTGGAATACTTCCTTCCTCCGAGCACGTTTGCTCTTGCGAATCTCCACTCAAGCCGGCCAATAAAGGCAAAAATGAGGTGGGAGCTCAGTTCCTCGTCAGTGTTCACTCCAGCCGGCCAATAAAGGCAAGCCAGAGATGAGGAACATGACTTCTCCCGGGAGATAGGGTCCGTGGGGTCGCAACTGCCCAACAGCTCGCCACATGCTGCCCTGCGTGTTTCTGTATCTCTCTTGGTCTGGCTCCTCACCCTAGGTATGTTCCGGCAAAGTAAACTCTACCGGCACAGACCTAGAGTTCGGAGCGCGCAAGCCCCACCACGACGTCAACGTAGAGATACGGCGGTGGGGTTATTATTATTATTATTACTTGTACATGCAAATTCATCGACATTTTAATATTCTCGTCATATTAAAGTACACCCTATAATCCACCAGTCGTGTAAATTTACATAATTGTAGTCTCTCAAGTTCAAAACAGTCGCTGCCCATTTTCAATTGAAAGTCAAACACGGCCGGGGAGAATGAATTGGTCACCATTCCGAATGTAACACCGTAACTCAAACAGGTCGCTGGTCACTTACGGACCTGCGGTGAATGATATAAGTTATGCCTTGTTAGTGAATAAGTTTGTGCTTTGGACCGTGGTAAGGGAGGATTGGAGCGATTCATTCGAGCTAAATTATTGCGGGAATGTATTACAATGTTTTAATTTGTACTTGGTGTGGCCCTCGACTTCGCCTGCGTTTATTTTATTCAAATGTCCGGATAAAATTAGCCTATGGTCAGGTCATAAAGATCGGTTCCGTGGTTTAGGCGTGAAAAGGTAACAAAAGGGAGAAGCAAAGTTGTATTACTTTTTTATCAGAAATGGAAACCGCAACCTCAAACTGACAACTGGTATCATGATATTTTTGAGAAAGAGTGTTATCCTACTTATAATATCTGAATGTACCAACACTTCCGCATTTTATTCGCTGAGAAAATTACCTACGTAACGTATTCTTCTTTTCAAATCCATCTCTGAATAAATAGCTTCGAAAAATACGAAAGAAATCACTAATATCATTATCATGCTCATACACTGACATCATGTTCGCGAACGATTACCATAATCAAATGCTAATCCAAAATAATATAATATGTAGGGATGGGAAGCCGAATCCGAATCGATAATAATATATATCCGAAACCTTTGTAACCGTACCTATCTGTAATTTGGGAACATAGGCGGCTATTTACTATTGATGTCTTCAAAGGAAATATTATTCTATCGTGTACCAATTGTTGAGGAAAATTGGCATTTTTGTAACAAATTGACATTTAATATCCGAATTTTTCGACAAAGCCAATAATCTCGTTTATATGTTTTCGTTGTTTTGTAAGAACCCTTTGTCTTTACACAAAGACAAAGGGTTGTTAAAGACAAAGGTCTAAATTTATATGTATATAAATATCAGTAATACTCATCTCAGCCTATCGCAGTCCACTGCTGAACATAGGCTTCTCCCAGGCTGCGCCACAACACACTGTCCTCTGCCTTCCGCATACAGTCTGTCCTAGCCACTTAAGGTAGTCTGTCCATTTAGCTGGGACGCATCCCACACTACGTTTGCCGATACGCGGTCTCCACTCCAAGACTCGTCTGCTCCACCGGTCATTAGTCCTTTGACAAACATGGCCAGCCCACTGCCAATTCAGTTCGCTTACTCTGCAATGTCGTCTGTAACTGCGGTTCTTTTTCGGGTAATTTGATTCCTGACTTTATCCTTCAAAGATACTCCAAGCATAGCCCGCTCCATGGAGCGCTGAGCAACCTTTAATTTTTGTACCAGCCTGACTTTCAGAGTCCACGTTTCGGCACCGTATGTCATAACGGGCAGGACGCACTGGTTGAAGACCTCAGTCTCAAACTTAGCGGGATAGGCGACGAGAAGACTTGTTGAAGTTTTCAAAAGTAATATACATTGTGAAACAAATATTTTTAGTAATCGGAAAAGGTTATAACTAGATGGGCTCCAGCAAAGTGTCATGCATAATACTGCGATGATACGGCGTTTAAACTAAGTAGTTTTAAGATACCTGTAACCTACTACTCGTACGCCTTTACCTCTATTTTTCATAACTGTGGGAACATAATTATGCGGTACTAATTTAATAATACTTCAGAATAAATTATGAACCCTACAATTAAGGTTAAAACAATTATAATCTCATTTCGTAGTTTTAATTTTATTTTCACTTTATTCAGCTTACATTTTGCAATGTCCGTCGCGTGAAAGCGAAGTATTAAAAGGTTAATAATTAACGCGGTATTTATTTACAAGGTTGAACACGAATTGAAGTAAAATTGTTAGATTTTAAAATGAAAAAGCGTTTTTAACTGCTATAATTATGTTGTGCTTCATTTTGTTCCTAGTGTTTAACTTAACAACTTAAGCTGTAATAATGTTGTGCATACTTATAAAGATTGTACAATAAGATTAGGTAATAATTCAAAAGCTAAGGTAATTTTTATAAGAGCTTACCAAAAAAATATCCGATAGCGAGATGTACTTACCATCCTTATCTTATGGAAATATCGATATCGATAGGCGTTAAAAGAAAATCCGCATTACCATAGAAATGGGTCGCGATTGGAGCGGTGGCGGCGCACTCGGCCGTCATCGGTGACAGTGGGAAGAAAATACACTGGCGGCCCAAATTATATTGTCATACTATTATGGGTAAATTGAGTTTGTTAGTTGAAAGTTCCGTTTGATATGAAAAAGTTATTCGTTTGATCCGATTCTGAAAATCTGATTTCCCAAAAGGTTTGTTTTGGTTCGGAAAAAATTTGGCCGAGGTCCATAACAAAAGTTGGGGCAAGGTTTTGATTTTATAGAGGCATGAGGAACAGGGTGTAAAGTGTACTCATCCTCTATAGAAAAGGGAGGATTATCCGACCAGATGGGTGGTGTGTCTGGTGGGTTACCGCCCGACGTTTTTTTTTTTAAATGGCGTCTCAGAGTTAACCACGAAGGGTCGAGACTCTTTAACCGGACTATCCTGTGGTTGCCTTAAGCTCCTAACAGAACTTAATGCCTCCAGCCAGGGCGTAAAAACTTATAAACTAAACGACTGCTAAGGGCACCCCCTGTGGGATACGAACCTCGGCTTAGGGCAGCGTTGGAGGGAGGATGGCAAGGGACCGTCGGTGGCTGGATAAAATCAGGGTTATGATTGTTATCAGGGAGATTTAAAGCTACAGGCTCAGCTAAAGCGCGTGCTGGCGCTTCGCTTACAAGCAAGGGACGGGGAGGACTAATTTTTAGTCGTGGATTTCGCGCGGGGCCTCGGCGGCAATTTCGGAATGACGGTCGTGTAGTGTGTACTCTCTTACGAACTGTACTAGTTTCCCTACGACTCTCCTGGAGGAGGGTAGTGGGGTCGTCTGGGTCGATCAGTGCATGCCGTGGACGGCGGATCATACTAATATGTGAGGGGGTATTGCGGTGTCCCGACGGTTGGTGTCGGGATGTTGTTTATATACCAGACGCGCGGTAAAGATACCCTTCTTGTGCCATGCAGGATTTGTGTGACGTCAGGTCTTTGATGTATAGTTCGCATGTGGCGTTTTAGATGCCGCCGCAGTTTAAAGTCCGACAATATAACATTAATTCATGAATTCGAGGTTTTTACACATTACAGCGAAGGAGACCAAAAGAAAGTTCGATTTTCTAAATTTTGTAACTGAAATGGTTTATTTTTAACCAGAAACCGCAAAATAAAATAGGATGAACCAAATGTTATGTTACTCTACCATCATCACCATCATCATCGGCAACCTTCTTCCACACACTGCTGAGTATAGGCCTCCTCCCTTTAGTGCCATGCTTCCCTGCTCTGCGCGAGTCTCATTCAGGTCTCTTATGCTATCTTCTTCTGTAGGTCATCCATCCACCTGTTACTCTATGTTTAAACTTAATTTCATTGCTCGTTCCAGATGATTATGTGAAATGCATTCTAAGTGTATGAGGATATATGTATACGTAAATGGCAAGTCATACTTTTTAAATTTATTTCTGTTCGAAACTAATAACTTTTATGAGCAGGGCCGTTAGCCAAAGGAAACATCGATTTAAGATATTTTTACTCATAGGTGGGATAAGCGCAAGAGAATGTTGGAACTCGCTACCTTTTGGCATAAAAAAAGCTGAAAGCAAAACTTTTAAAAGTTCGTAACCACTACATAAGTCAGACTAAATAACTCTCAAATAATAGTCTAGTCATAGTAATTATTATTAGGTGGTATTTGTTAAAATATCTATTAGTCTATTATATTTGTATATGTGTATTAATATCAATAAAAGTATATAAATTCTCGTAATCAAGAAGTTAGTATTTTAGACATTATTTTTGTACCCTATCACTGTGTTTATATTTAACCCAAAGGTTGACTGGTAGAGAATGCCTTGTGGCATTAAGTACCACTATTGTACATGAAGTTTAATTAAACAAATAAATGATGAGGTAGCAAAAAACCTGTTATTTTTGCAGATACATAAATTTTTATAGCAGTCGGACAAGAGACAAGATAGGTTATCAAAAATAAAAAAAATAACGACCAAGTGCGTGTCAGACTACGCACAATAATGGGTTTTGTAGATGAAACGAATTTATCTCAAGAACAAACTTAACATTGTAGTTGAAAACTAGTTCTATCATATATTTCAACTGCAAATGTAAGTTTGTACACACCGTATAGAGAGATTAACCGTGTTATATTAAGACCATAGACTTTTTATAGGTTTTGCTGTAATCTACAGGTAAATAACTATGTTCTGTATATTTTTTTTAATTTTAGGCTCATTGGTTTCGGAGATAAGGGGGGAGGGAATAGTAAATTTACATAGATTTTCTTAAATAATTTTAAACACAAATATATCTGAAATCCTTACAATGAGCCCTTTTATTTGATACGTCACACGCCGCGGTTACACGATACAGGTAGCATAACTTTTATTTAATTTTGCCCCCCAAAAGTGACCCCCATATTCAAAATTAATTTCTTTACGTTTAACGTCCGTTTTTTGGTCACAGAAATTCATGTGTACCATATTTCAACTTAATCAGCCCAGTCGATTCGGAACAAATTGGCTGTGACAGACGTTCAGACAGACAGACAGACAGACGTCTGTCTTTCAGTCTGTCTGTCAGACACACAAGTGATTCTATAAGGGTTCCGTTTTTTCTTTTGTGGTACAGAACCCTAAAAAGGTAAATTTTAAGTGACAATGTTAAAAGCAGCGAATGGGGTATAGTATATTTGTATAATATGTATGAATAAGTAGGACCGTACTTTAAGAAATGCTCCTTTTTAGGGTTCTGTAGTAAACAAGCAACCCTTATAGTTTCGTCTGTCTGTCTTTCTGTCTGTCTGTCTGTCTGTTTGTCTGTCTGTCTGTCTGTCCGCGGCTTAGCGCCGAGACTCTTAGTGCTAGAAAGCTGTTATTTGGTATGAGTATACATACGAGTATTAATCACGCTGACAAAGTGGTAAAATAAAATATTGAAATATACTTTTTTTGTGTACGTCCCCTACACGTAAAGTGCGGATGATATTTTTTTTTCTCGTCTGTCCCATGATGTGGGGTATCGTAGGATAGGCCATTCAAAAATATTGTGGGTTTGTGAAAACCATTTTTCAATTCAGGGATCCGTTTGCGTAATATTAAGTTTTAAAGTGATAATTTTTGTTAGAGTCAAGTGTCCCCCTGCCAGCTAAATGGTTGTATTTGGAAATACAAATTTAAAAAAAGTAGAATATATTAACGAAGTTAAAAGAAAAACTATCACAGCTAAGTAGACTTCACAAGTTACCGAGTAATAGTCGACCAACTTATATTTACAGGATTACCTAGTTCAGACACGTAAAGTCTTAGGAATATAATTTACATTGAAGCAAAACTGTACTAGTTTATATACCTTGTAATTTTTTGAATAAACATTTATTTATTTACAGTTGAAAATCATGTTCTCTCATACACAATGTATGGGAGAATATGTTTTTCAACTACAATGTTTACTTTGTTCTTGGAATAAATTCATCCCAACTATGGAACCCTTCATTGTGCGTGGTCCGACACGCACTTGACCAGTTTTTATAAGGAAAACTAACTTATTTTCGGAATAAAATAATCAAGTAATTCACCGGTTTTATTTGAACGCCAGTGTACCTATCTCATATACCTAAGATTAGATACCTATACGGAAATATTCTGTTATTGAATTCCCAGGATTTTGCGTGTCCTAATATTAATATTAAAAGTTTATTGGATCACTTCGAGAAGGAGCAATATTGTTGTTCCGTTGAATATAGCTATTTCAGTATATTTACAAGGCAATATCTTCAAATAATGGTATTTCATAGATGGTGTAATAATATTTGATGGTATCTCTGTCTCTGTGGTAACAAATATGAACTTACATAACCTGTCAGAGAGATAATTCTCTCTGACAGGTTATATAAGTTCATATTTGTTATATATTTTTTTTTATTTGACTGTTTATTTTCACTCATTATTGACATGTCATAATCTTCTCATTACAATGTTTTTTTAATGAGTTGTATTGAAATATGTGGTTAGCTAGCGACCTTGACAATTAATAATATTATTCTTGCCTGAGCAACCGGCAGCAACTTCGTCATGCTCCCTTAGATGTTACTACTTGCGGTAGCGTCGGGGGTCAGGTTGCCCCCTACCCTCAAATATGGCGAGGTGGGTAGTGGCTGGTCTTTGCGTTATGCTTGCAAATGGGTTCTGCTTGTGGTGACTGGTCGTCTTGCTGACTATGGTTTTGTTATTGTTAATTCATTGTTTATTTATTTTACTTAGATGGTTTATCATTTATGACTTCGAGTTACAGCTTTATGGATATAATCCAGCATTGCACCTGTAAGCGGACACGCCCTTTATGCCTGGAGGCTTTTATTTAGTTCTGTTTACGTATTTTTTTAAATTTCTGCTTGAGTATAGTCTGTTTCAATGTTTTTGTTGGTATATAGGCGTGTGTAAACTGACATATGACAAATAATTTTATTTAATGTTTTGTGTTTCGTTATGTTAATAACTTTCCATACTATTGTATGTAATAAAATTCTTCTAACTGAACAGACAGAGAGATGTGTTGCTGGGGAGATCGTTGCGCCACTTCTTCTTCCCATGCAGCTAAAGCACTAGGAAGTGGTGAAGGGCGGGCGGTTTGGGAGACTGTTTTATGTAATTTTTACCTTTAAAAGTGCTTATTTCCAGGCTAATTTGAAATGACTTTTGATTTTGATATCTGTCTTCTCCGGTATCCTAGCTAAAAAAGTATTAAAATAAAGCGTTTGTGTGAAATGGTTCGTCGCTTCATTGAGGAAAAAATTGCTGAGTTTACAAATTAAGTGTATTCATTTTAAATAGGACAGCCCTTTAGGTTTTATGTGGAGGTTTTGAATTTTAATATTCAGGATAAAAAATGTCTGTCTTTTCGCCAACGCAGTAGAAGCGATCATAAGTCTGAGTGAAATCTCGAAATATTTCGCTCTATACACCTATCTTTATCGTGGTTTAATTATGAAATACTAGCTTTGGCGCTCGGCTTCGCCGTGGGGAGCATTTATCCTATGGAATTATACTACCGGGATGAAAAGTATCAGTCCTAACTCAGGTCATGGTCTATCCGAGTGCCAAATTTCATCCAAATCGGTTTGAAAGACCATGAAATCAGAACATGAAAAAATGTCAACGCTATTTCGGTGAATCTAGAATTATGTACTGAATTTCCGATTAATTTAACAGTTTGTCGAGTGAAAACGGGCATTAGGCACTTGTCCCACCGCCGACGAGGAAGCGACTAGCTATCGACGATTTTCTTGCTTAAGAAACGTACAAAAGATCCCGAGTAAGTAAAAGAGGGAGTACTCGCTCGGCGACTCTCGCTTAGCGGGCAGAACACTCACTGTGAGACTCACGCTTGGTACATACGCATACCAGCGAGTAATCGCTGGTCGCCATCGTGCACTCGCTGCTCGTTGCTGGCCAACTTCTTTGCAGTTGCTAGCTGTACTCGATTCTCGTAAATCGCCGGCAGTGTGCCAGGTTCATGACTGTTTATTTAAAATTGCTTACAAAACTTTTGTTGGTGCCACTTTCCATTAAAAGTCCGTACAAAGAACACTGATTGTCATCAAACGTTCTGAACGCGCACCCATCAATTTCACATTACCGTCTAATGATCCCGGAAAACGCGTTGTAATCTTTTTTTCTCGGTTTGAGATGTAAACCGATTTGTTACTTTTGTATGGAGTTCCTTATTTGTATTCTTTTTTGTGAATTGAATAGGAAATGTTTCATTTTTGGCCTATTGACATTTTCTTTATCATAAAAGTGATATTTTTGTCATTTGCCTACGCGAGAAATGATACCAAGCATCTAGTTGGAAAAATGTAATAAATTGGTTTGTTGTGTGTAAATGTATTATATTAAATTCAACGTTCATTTGAGTATTCAATGTTATGTCTGAAGTTTAAAGATAACAAAGCGAAAACTTAACCTGCCTACATTTTACATTCATTTGTAATTAATGTAGGAAGGGTACGTTACACCTACGCGTTCTATGAAATCATAACACCACATTTGTTTATTTTTTAGCTATCGGTCTCCGCATTAAAAAAATAATAATTAGCTCTTAACTATTTTTAACTATCTTATATTGATAAATGACAAATGATTTTATTTCTGTAAGTAGGTTTGCACAAACACTTTTACACGTCAAATGATATTTTTAAAACTAGATGAGGTCGGCGTTTCCTATCTGGCTACTCTGAGAAGAAAGGCCGAAACAAACTCAGAGGTCACAGTCTCTTTTATTTTATTACTACTGAACCATTAAGCATTATTGGGGTATACAGGTGGATTTTTGAAACGGGGCAGTAACGGCAGGTAACTTAACTGTTATAGCTACAGGTTAACGGTCTAAGGAGACTGTCCTTAAGTTTTGAGACATTTAGATCAGCTTTAACAGATTTTGACCAAATTGTACAGTCAGCAAGAAATCGGGCAGTTTACACAAAAACTTTTTTTGTTGCTAATCGATTCTGTTATTTATAAGGATCAAAACTGAGGTTTGAGTACTAGAAAAGTTAGAAATCACAAAAACTTTTTCCTTATATTTCGTAGGAAAGAAACTCCAACTTTGTACTTTTTATGATGGACATATTAGCCGAAAATAAACATGCCGATCAAAATACTTCAAAAAGTTAAGAACGGTCTCCTAAGACCATTTTCTTGTAGCGACAACGGTTAAGGCCCTTACTGCCCCATCTCAAAAATCCACCCTGAATACTCAACTTTCAAAACAGTATAAGTCACGAGCTTATAATAACAAACAGTTACGCAAAATTAAATACAGTTATTCTCGTGGAGTAACAATTGCGCCTTTGAGAAACGAACTATTTAAATTATTTTCATAATAAATCATCTATCACTTTTGGACACAATCGCTTTTGAATCTTGCGTAAGTGTAAGTTTATGATACCTATTTAAATCAGATATAACCCAAAGTCCAGCCACCAAGCACAATCACTCACTCACTCACACACACACATACACATACACACAAAATACAACACACAGATACACATAAAACATTTTAAAAAAAAACACACACACACACGCGCCTTGGTTTCGAAGGCTAGTGAGCGAGCGAAGCGAGCGAACAAAGACCCCGTCATCCCCTTCGTGTTTATTTATTTTGAAACCATCCAGAAACAAGCCTTATTATTGCTTCGAAACAAATTTAAGTACAGTGCTTTGATTCATTACTTCGACGATCGAACTAATGAATTGAAGCACTGAATCACTTGGCCAGTCTTGGTCAGTCATTTTCAAAGGGCTGACTTTCAATACGCCAAGTTGTTAAACGATGAATCTAGTTCCATTAACTATCGGCCTAAGCATCCAATTAGCTGGCTTATTTAACCAGATGGCTGCGACTTATGCACTAAATTCCCTTAATTTTTCGTTATTTTAATTTAATAGTAATTTATGCAAAAAAAAAAATACGTTTACGTTAACGTTATTGTTTCAAAAACGGATGAAGAGTTGAAGAGACTGACTCCTGTAACACAGGTACGGTCGACTGCAAAAATCCATGGACAGTACAGAAACAAAATCGTGTGAAGCGAAAATCGAAAGCTAGTTCTATTTTCGAAAATTTGAACTCAACGTTCACTGGAAAATAGACACTAAGGTATCCATGCAATTTTGCAGGTGAGTGTACCACCTAGCTCAGGAGTCAAGGCTTCAAATTAAAGTGTAGGTAACACTTTTTTCCGTCAATAAAACATTTTTTTTTGCTCGTTACTGTACCTTTCGTAATAACACGTCAATTTCCCATAAAATGTACAAATTGGTTGATACATACTTGCACATACCTACATCTGTATATGTACTATATATTCTCATGGCGACACTTTTCCCCATCTGACCCAATTTTAGCCACTCTTAACTGCCATCTTACTAAAAAAATATCCAATTTGTACCGAAATACGGCTGCTTCCAAAGATTTCGGACCAAATGCTCAGGTATCTAATAGAATCGCCCTTTGGTATGCCCGAGAGAAAATAATTTGACCCCTGAACGTTCAGAAATAAGGGTTTTTATCGAGTTACGTATGTTTATAACTTCTGAAATTGGGTTCTTAGTTCGCAATTTCAAGTTGAATGAAGTTTAAAAGTGTTATTGGATTATTATTGTTCGTGGAGATTAAAATAATTGCGGCTATTACCTTTATGTCTCCTTAAAATCCATTAGATCAGGTAGATTATAAAGTGATGAAGTTCAATATAAAATCACATAGCATCACGCATGTATTCCGGGAAGGGTTAGGTTGACGTCATCACGTCAATGCCGGCTGTCGCTGAAAACCAGCGCTAGGGCTCTGTCTCGCATAGGATCGCAGCATTATGCTGAGCAATCGCTGTTTTGCGTGGATGTGACGCATATTTTTATTAACTTTAGTCTTTGTGTCCTTTCTTTGCGTCATTTTTACCGCAAATAAACCAATTTTCTTACTTTCTTTCACATTTCGCAAGTTTTTTTTTTTACTTGTTTTTTTTTTACTCATTTTTTTTAAATATATTATGAAAAAACATTAAAATACATTAACATATATTATTATTAATATATTATGTTTATAACAGACGAAATGTGAAAGAAAGAAATTCTTTCACATTTCGCCAGTTATGTTTCAGTCCCATGTAACAGGGGGCGAGCCAATTGCCATCAACCGGGAACAAATCTAGACTCTGGGCTGCTACTGAAAATTTTCAGATGGAAAATTCCAATAACAATTGTCCAGACCTGGGAATAGAGATTTCTTGTACCAAGTCAACTACGCTTCTTTCCCGAATTGATTTTCCTATAATGAACACCTAAATTAGCTTAAATAAAGTCACATAAAAACTGCTAGTAATTACTCAACATTTAAAGCCGACGGAAGTTTCAAGGCGTCGTCGCCAGATTCAATTGATCGAAAGTACTCAAGAACTCTGAGATGATTTGATTCGGAAACCACTCGCGTCACGAGCAACGCCAGGGGACTAAAGTAGTTTCTAGTTATGTCACAGAGAAGGAAAGTATACGTTGGCATATACATATTATACATTAAAGTCGTTAATAAGTACGTTAGTAAGCCGCAATGTACTTCTAAACAGCGCTACGTATTTTGATTTGGTTTTCACCATCATTTAGAGAATTTATTCCGGAAGGTTTATGTCTACAATATATTAATCTTAGAATAATATGAAGATATTAATATTATAATAAAGAAATCTCGATGTCATGACATTAACATGACGTGACCGTCATGTGGCTATGTGTTTAAAAAGCCTTTGAAGAACGTTTGAAAAGCACGAAAGTTATTAATGCCGCATTATAAAGGACGCTAATAATAATCATTTCAAATTGAGGACGTTTCTGACAGCTTCTACTTATGAATGAGGGCAAATGGATATAAGAATTCTTTATTGAAAATGATTTCAAATATGAGAAAATTTGATTTATTTAATTACTCACACACTCTCCCAAATGTTCAAGATCTATTTAACGTATTTTTATTTGTAGCTTTTTAGTATTAAACTCAAAAAGGAAACACAAAAAAGCCCCGCGTGATACAGTAAGGGTATCTTCTTTATCGAGTAACCCAGGAAGCTTACTCGGGAAAAACTCGAGATTTCTCGCTAGAAAAAACCCAAGTAGCCATATAAAAGGCTTTTGCCCAAATTCAAGAATAGTCCCCCAAGAGCAGTGAAGCGATTGCTACGGTAGAAAATATAATAATCTTTCCTTATCTCACGTGTTTTCCAAAACACTGGAATGATGATAGCCTTTGTAAATGACGGGGAAAGATTACGCAGAATGAAGGAAGTCATTGAGAATTAGGTTAGCGTAAAGAAGTATTATAAGCACAGGGAAATCCTATTCAAATAAAAGAACAATGAACAACTAAGACAGAAGGGGAGAATGTGTATAAAAGAGCCAGGTTTTGGAAAGTAATCAGCCATTTTTTTTAATAGGTTTTTAATTGGCTCTTTTACACACACTAGTCCCAAATACCTAACTAAAAGGACGTAGGTAAATAAAAACCGAGTGAAGTCAATTTTATATTTTGCGGTTTCCATAAAGACAACATGATTATTATTATTATGTAAAAGTTGCAAAGTAAATGTCATAAGTATGTACATTTAATAGTTCCGAAACACCTTTTACTTCATTACTGTTTGTTTGCTTTGTAGGTAAAAAGGTTCTACTAGTAAAGTTCCAATTCTAAACAACACTGTATTTTTCGACGCTAAGTAAAACTGCAACTCCTCACCATCTGAGGCCCTAGTGTGAGTTTATTTTAACCATCTCGAATTTACGCATCGAGCGCGTTCAGCATTCCGATTGGTGAATAGCCATTCGGCGGCCAATCGGAACGCCGAACGCGCTCGATGCGTTAAATCGAGATGGTTAAAAGAAACTCACACTAGGGCCTCAGCTCAGTTCGCTCGTTGTCGAACCACAGAATAGACATTATTATACCGAGACGGAGCTGAGTAATTTCTTCCCAGTACTCTAGATCCCTCTCAAACTGTGAGTCCTTTAGGCTGTGGTGTGTGACGCGAAGTGACGGGAGCGACGGCGGTGAGACTTTGCCAATGCTGGTAGCAGAAGTTAAGTAAAAAGTAAAAAATTGTTTATTGATACATTCAAAATTACATTATGGAGATAGCGTTGCTCCCAAACTAGGCACAGCCTATTGGGCGCCATAATATAAAACATTTTGGTTATTTTTAAGTAAGAGGTGAAATAGGCGACAGTTAAACAACTAGTTGGCCTCTTCGAAACTGCGAAAACTAAAGATAAAAAAAAAACCTAATTGTGGGAAGAAAATTAAAATAAATTCTTATAGATCAAAATAATTTGAATAAACAAGATAAAACTTGGTATAATTTCCGTTTATGCTGCTGTTTGGTATTATGCAAATGTGTGTGTATGTGTGCATGTGTGTGTAAGGCTGTTTGTGCCTGTACAGTGTGTGAGTTGATTTTATTTAGTGATTCTAAGGGTTGTTTTAGTAGTGGTGTTACATTGTATCAAGAGCCATTGTTTAACTGTGTTTCATTTTTGTGGGTAGGTGAGTAGTTATGGATCTTGAGTACCGAGTTTACCTTATTGTAAGTGTAAGTATGTAGGAATAATGGAAGCCGCTGGGTATACTCAGAGTTTACTGCTAGGTTCGGGATTCTGATTTTCCTCTTTCTTTGTGGGGCATTAAAATCAGTTCTCTTTGATAGTTTTGAGTGACTTTAAGAAATTACTGTAAAAATATACAGTTTACGTACCCCGAGAAGTGCTACCTCTTTATAATTATAGACTGTAATTATAGCATGACATTAAAAAAAAAAATCGTTAAAAAGAACCTTATATGTGCCTATTTGAAATAAATGATTTGACTTCGACTTCTTCGCTCTCTCCAGCTCTAACACATGAGTTTTGGCGACCCAGCTCCAAACTGGTATACAGTACTGGAGTAGAGACTGACAGAGGGCAAGGTAAACTTATTAACGCATTTCGGTAGAAGCACATTCACGTAGAAGTTTCATAACATAGATTATATAGTATCTGTTTATTACAGATATGGTTAATATATCACTCTACTTACGTTTTTCTTTCCATTTATCATACTTTTATTAGTTTTTCATCATTTTACATAATTTTATTCTTGAAAAGACATTTACGTCAAAAGTGTCAAACTGAAGTCTACTTATTCCATAGATTTTCTTACCAGCCTATTCAATGAAGGTTGTATTAGGTTTGTATTTTCTAAAAATCATTTACTTATATAATTTTGGATATTCTAAATCTCTTTTATACTTAAATACGTTGTCTACTAAATAACTAAATTCTAAATTATTATAATTATAAGTTTTTTAAACGCACTCTCAGAATTTGTTCAGGAGGTTTTATACATCTTGGTCGACTACACCTGGCTGGTTAGATAACTGGCAGGATAGAGGTCAGCAAAAACTTGAAATCGAAAATGGATTTTTGGAAGAGAACAGAATATTCAAGAACGTCCAGATTTTCCTATAAAAGGAGCCTGGAGATGCAATCAGTTCAGTTTACGTTTACGTCTGGGTTCTGAGTGAACCATCTCCACTGCAGAAGGTATACTGCCTGATTCCTGGAGATTTGTCTTGTGTTTGTACTGCTAAAGTTAATAGTGTTGGGGTCGCCGACCAATGATCTTATATAGGACTAGATCAGCAATGTACGGCACCAACGCATTACTACGTCGTATATGTCCACAGGCATATCTGACTTCAGTTGTCAACTTGACGTAAAGTGAACGATAGCTTATGGATAAAAAATATCAAAATTGTGAAATGTGCGGTTAAAATTTGCATGTCACGGTCTGAAAAGATTAATAAAGCAAGTGGTGTTACATTTCACAAGAAAGTTTGCTAAATTTTCTTCAGATTATCCACAAAAAACATTAAAAGATGAATTACATTCATCAAACATTTTTTTTGGCACCAGGGTTACCAGTAAAAACGATTTTGGTTTTGCCAGACTGTTGGGAGTTGAGTGAATGACGAATGTATGTTCCTGTAAGTCTAAATTATTATTATAGTCTGTTTGGTTTAAACATACTGTGCAGTACCCAAACACTTACTAAATAGAAAAGTAACACATTCACGTGTAGTTCGAAGGTTTTAACTTAATAAATCACCACTTCTTACAAAAAATAATAATTTTATTAGCAATGAATAATCTTAGACGTAAAGTGAGGTTATATTTTAAATGAAAATTTTTAGATTGTTTATGATCACATTGTGTTAAATAGTGTTGTGCACTGACTGGACAGGTCCACTCAATCTGTGTGGTTTTTTCATCAAAAGCCCATTTCAGACACCAATCTACATGGTTTTCGCATGATCTGACCAAGATTATGTCTGGACTTTAAAAGAGACTGTGATCGCTTAATTTTTTTTTCGGCCTTTCATCTCAGTAGTCACATAAGAAACGTCGACCTCATCTAGTTTTAAAAATATGATTGACGTGTAAAAGTGTTTGTACAAACTTACTACAAACTACTACTTATAGAATTAAAATCATTTATCATTTGCGGGTCCGCCCGCGTGGATGTCTGTTATCGCGTTAAAGGTAACCTATGTCCTTCTCCATCCCAGGCTATATCTCTGCCAAATTTCATGACGATCGGTTCAGCGTTACTTTCACATTTATAATATTAGTATTGGTAAATGATTGTCATAAACATTGAAATAATATCATTCCATTTTAAACAATAGTTATTTTACACAATTTTTAATAGTTTTGAAATATAATATTTAGGTTTACGCACATTTTTTTTTCTTCCTATATGTATCAAATTCTTCAATTTCTTTCAATCTTTAATCTATTGAAAGTTCCATAATACAATCTTTCATAGTAGGTATTTGATTCAATAAAAAATATATTCATTCTAGGGTAATTACGTTGATCGTTGGCAACTCTGGCTGTTTTTCCGATGACAATGTCTTGTCTCGTTCCAACGTAATTAGTTTGACGGAAGAAGAAATGAGACAAACATATTATTTTGACATTTTGACTTATTTTATGTATCCGTTTCAAAGCTACGTCTTTAACTCGTAAGTGGTTAAATTTTTCGGAATTTTTAGTAGGACGTTGCGCCTCTAGTATAATATAACCTCATTGTCGCCGACACTCTGACGCGCCCCTACATTTCTTCTCTGAAGTATACTTCTCGACACTACGGAGACTGCGCTCAGATTCTTTCTTCGGTGCTGCCTGACTCCTGTTCCTCGGAGCTGCCCTGCCCACTAGATTGCGGAAGCTTTCCTGACGCGGAGCCGGCAGTTACCTTTCAAGTAATATAAATTTACCTCCTTCTTGCCTTGAGAGTGCGTATTAGGTAGGTTTTTATAATCTTAATTCTAGAAATTGTATTTTTTACCTTTTCATTAAATTGTTCAGTCTACTTTTTTATCTTTTTATTTGTTAGGAATAAGTAGACGTGACAAGATCAACCTCGGAACTTGTTTTGCCGTAATTGTAATGCGTTATTTGAAAGATAGTTGCTGATTTAATGTCAGTCCAACGCATTTTAGGTGATCAACCCTTTTGATCTCGTTACACGGACACGTGGAGATAGCGCTACCGGCAGACTCGTTAGACGTACATCTGTGGATTTTTATCCTCCATCCAGGTAGTTTAGTAACATTCGTTTTTATAAATATTGTTTACTTCTGCCTACGACGTTCGCGTGGAAGTCGTAAGACACCACATTATTGTAAAATAACAGCCGCATATCCCGCCCGCGGTGTTACTTCATTTTCGCGTAGCCTTCTGTCCGACTCATTTTCTTTTTGCTTAGATTCTTAGGGTCGTAGTGTGGTTTTAAATAGGCTATAACTTTCCTCAAGAATTGGGTCAAATGCAAAAATAATTTTTCTATTCCGACTGGTAGTTCCAGAGATTAGCGCGTTCAAGCAAACTAATAAACATAAAACAAACAAACTTTTTTGCTTTATTTTTAGTATTCAGTATATGAGACAGGGTGGTCTGACATCCCCTAGGTTATTTAGCACATACGTAGATGGCCTAATCGTGGACCTCAGCAATATGCGGGTCGGATGTAGCGTACATGGTGTAAAAATGAATAGTATCAGCTACGCTGATGACATGGCGTTGCTGGCGCAGACGGCAGGTGCCGTGAATGAAATGCTGAGGGTCTGTCAGGCGTATGCTGCCTCGCAAGGACTCGTTTATAACGTTAAAAAGTGCGAATACATTGTCGTTAAGGCCCAGATGCTATACCTGATATTACCCTAAACGGCTTGAACGTCAAAAGAGTGATACAACTCAAATATCTAGGGCATTTTCTCACTGACGACCTTAAGGACAATGTTGATATTGAAAGGGAGAGTCGGGCATTGGCGGTCCGAGGTAACATGTTGGCCCGAAGACTCGCTCGGTGTAGCAAGCTAGTGAAAGTAACACTTTTTAGGGCATATTGCTAGTGCTTTTACACGGGGAACCTTTGGGTCAACTATACCAAAAGAACGCTGAATGACCTACGCGTACAATATAACAATCTTTTTAGGATGCTGTTGGGGCTGCCACGATGGTGCAGCACTTCAACTATGTTTGCGCAAAATCGAATTGACGGCTTCCAAGCCGTCATTCGCAAGAAAACTGCGTCGCTGTTGTCAAGGTTGCGGGCGAGTGACAACCGCATTCTAAAAAATATGGCGGAGAGTATCGACTCTCCGATTATTAAAAGTTTTGTGAGAAGGACTATCCCTACACATTGATTTGGGGATGTCCTTTTCTGCATTAAAATAACTTTCGTATTTTGTTTTGTGCATTAAAGTAACTTTCGTGGGTGCATGTGACACATTAATGGACACGAGACGCATACTGGGCAGGCTGCCGTACTATCAGCTGCTCACATACCTTGCTGTACCGCTATTCTCATGTAGTTTTAGATAATAATTTAAGAAGACTACCTACTCTGCACTGGTGTTACGCCCTGACTATTGGAGAATGCCGTTCGCTAAATTACATCGCCCCGCTACCGCCTATGTCCAAGTTCGCAGTCATAAGCCTCCGATTCTCACCCTCGTCGAAACCGATCGCTTTAAATGAAAGGATTAGTGATTGGACGACGAAAAATATTTAAAACAAGCTCGTTTCTTGTAAATTGGATTTTATTGGCTTACTTTAAATGGTTACTCAATAATATGTAAAATTGTAAGTACCTAGCTTATTTGTTTTTGTAAGGTTTTTGCGCACATAAATCCTGAATTTGTATTCGAGTCACGAAAAGCAATATTATGTTCAGAGATGGTACTCAACTTTAAGTGTTATCAATAGCTCCCAGTTTTTAGGAGTGTTTGGTTACTACACTTTTCCAGTAACAATCCGATTGTAAAAAAATATGAAAGGAATGGATGTTAGGTAATAATAATAAAATGAAAAGTTTATTAAAAAAATAACACTAGATTAAGTACAACAAGTAGAACGATGATAGCCGCAAAAGTATAAACTGTAGCGCAGCTATCAACACCCCTCTCCAGATACAGAATGGAATGACGTTCCATGCAAAATAGGTAATTAAGGTAATTTAGATTTAGTTAATTAATAATAAAAACAAAAAATAAGATAAAAACAAACAGTACAGGACATATGATTTGGGATGTATGTTGACGTTGAGTTATGGTGGGTGTAGGGTGAATGGGTGTGTGGGTGAGTGTTAATGAGGTATGCGAGGGGTGCTTGTGGTGTTTGTGGCATGTGTTACGTATGGTTTTGTTGGGGTTTGTGAGTGACGAATATTGTACACTTCCACGAGTTTCTCTGTTTCATCATAATTTTGTGATTTTAACCAAGAGTTAGGTTTCATTTTGCGTTTGCTCTTGGTTAATGGGTAGATGTGATAAAGTGAAGGCGAGAGTATGGAAAATGCTAGAAATAAAATAGATCGCAGGTATGCTGGAAGAGATTTCATTAGAAATAAGCATCACCTTTGTACGTATTTTTCTGTTCCTTTCTTCTTGTCTGTTTATATGTGTGTACATAAATTGTTAAATAAATAAATAAATAAATAAATAAATAAACAAAATAAATACTCTTTATTATGTAGGTACACCATAATTATAAATCTGAAACTGGTCTGAAATCTCTATTTCTTCTTCATAAGATTGTATCTAGACTATGTACAATTCGCGTGTCATTGTAAAGCGTGCCATATGCCATTCGTTGTATTTGTTATAGCTGGGTCAATATTGAGCGAATGAAATTTACAGGCTGCCTAAGATTTGATTCAAACACGGTTCCAGTTTCAAGAGATAAAGAAGAACTTTTATTTCAAAAAAGTGTGTAGGTACGTGGGATGTAAAGGTTAAGTAAATAAAATAAAAAACCGGCCAAAAGCGTGTCGAACTCGCACACGTAGGGTTTCGTCCTTAAGATCGAGCAAAAAACGCCGAAACAAACACGTTTCTTGTATGAGTATTACTCTTTTTAATTAAACAATTTTATTTTATTTTTTGTTCATAAAGCGGCAATAGAAATACATAATCTGTGATATTTTCAATTGTCTTTCTATTACGGTTAATGAGATACAGCCCGTTGACAGACAGACGGACGGACGGACAGCGGAGGCTTAGTGATAGGGTTCCGTTTGGAACCCTTCGAGTACGGAACCCTAAAAATAAATCGAAATTACAAATATCTTATAGAATTTTGGTTTAAATTGCGACAAGCCCAATAAGTATCTCCAACAGATATGGTTAAAGTCTTAGTTATGTTAGAAAGTAGTATTGTTATGTATAAGTAGTATTATTAATGTTGTAATATTGATATATAGGACGTATGCAATATACAAAAAATACAAAAATACAAAAAGTTTTATTGGCATAAAGAAAGAAAAGGTGATGAAGACAATGATCTAACAAAACACAATAAATAAGTTTGTACATCACGATATTTTGGTTTGGCCGTTGACCCCCAAACTAAGCAGGGCTTGAATCTTGGGGGTTGGATATAAACGATATAAATGCCACATAGCTATAAGTTAATTATAACAACATTGCTGCGCCCTAACAGGGTTGTGTACTCTTAATGTTTAGCCTAGCCTGTAATTAAGTGTAGCAGTAGTGTTACACTATGCAATTAAATAAATAAATACTAAAGCTACGTACATATTATGTGCGAAACGAGTATTTTAATTGTTCAAATTTAAGTTTATGTCCGTTTACTCCGTGCGTTCGGGCTGGGCCTACTGATCGTAAAACATAGCGTTCTACTGTCTGCCTATCCCCATGCGAATAAAGGGTACGTTTATGCATGTATGTATTAATTTAAAAGTCGGCAGCTTTCATATAAACATAATCCTATTTATATAAGTTCTCTGTGCACTGGCATAAAAACAAAATCATCATTATAGTTGGGATTTCCCTAAGGACCTCTCGACAACGAAACTAGGTTTATTTGCTCTGCTTTTGTTGGAAAATAGACTGAATTTAGAAGGACATACGCATGTTTTTTGATTGACGGATCGTAATTAAGGCTTAGGAGCTTTGTTCTTTTAGTAGTATTGTTTGTTTTATTTTTAATAGATATCAAAATGCGTTTAAAAATGGAACTTGATTAGTAACAAATACTTTAAGAGCAATATCGTATAATTTCTTGGATGTTTTAGGCACTCATTAAAACGTAGAAATCTAGAATTTCACATTTCTACGAAAGACTAACTACAAATAATGATTTTATTCTTTTTGGTGAATGATCAAAATGAAGCTTTTATAAAATACATTTCCAGATAACTTTTTGCTAATCAATATGGCCCGATCTATTTCATGTATCCTCGTAATTTTCTCTTCAGAAACTTGGACCAATAATAATCTGATTTAACAAAGCTTCCCAATTCGAAGAGATTCCTTTTCGTATAAGCTCCCCAGTTACTTCAACGATGACAATTTAACTTTCCTTAAGATCCAGTGATCGTTCCGTAAGCAATAGAAAGGATTCCCTAACTCCTTTAATGTTGACTGCGCCAGTTTTTGGCCGTTCACCCAGGGACCTACTTTAAGGCTTACTTCGAATTTTTAGGAAACGATGACGCTGCAAACTGAAAATGTTATTGGAGTCTTTTTGTAAGAAAGCGTCCGCAAAAAAATAATACTGTATAACTGTGTTAGAATGTCACTTGCCTCCCAGAATCTGTACAAATATCATGGGACCATACAAATAAATGTTCGAATCTGGGAATCAAACATTTGACTCAGAAATTTCACGGTTAATTACTAGGATGACTGGTCCTTCGGAAACGTGTATTGATTTGAAACCATCAAATCAATACACGTTTCCGAAGAACGTGAATTTTCCACTAACTCGAAACAGTGAAACTACATAATATGTCAGAGCTTCTCGGCACCGACAAGCGCTGGTTGTCAACGCTGGTCGGCGCAGGCAGTCTTCATACTTTCGCCCAATTCAGCGCGACCCGTCGCACAGTGGAACGAATGTATGGGAGCGGTTGGACGTAGACATGTCCGAAAAAAAAGAGTAAAATTATGCCAAACTAATGATGCCATCTTATTCGATTACTTAATGCCTTCATAACTTGTGGTGATGAATTTCTTCATAACTCCCATATTTCGGGAGTAATTTGAGAAAATGTGAAATTTTACTATGAAAATGAGTGTATCGAGCTCTCTCCCTCCTGATTCCGGGCTTGTTTCAAGTAGCGGTCTCTAATATCATAATGCTAATACTAAGAGCTATATTTAATACTAAGACACATAGTGCGCCAAATGTGCACTTTCTGGGATAAAGAGTGATGTTTATTTTATAACACAATTTTTTTATTTTTTGTTTATTTTGTTGATTAAAACCGTTTTTCTAAAGGTTTACCTTATTACAATAACATTTCTGAGCAGCCAATTAGAGAAGATATAAGCTAATTAGGATATATAATTAGGGACTTAAGGTTTACATATAAAACTGATGCACTAATGATTACTGATAAGAACATTGCTATTATTTAATTACTAAATGGCTCTTAATACACTAATTTAGCATGCATCATTTACTAATTATCACAATAACTAATTACCTTGCAATATTTAACAAAGGATACCTGGGATACCTGGATTTTATATAAATAGGTCACTATTAGTAACTTTAAAATCAGTGTTGATTTACACCTCGTTGTATCCAAGCTAATCTCGCAATGTATTTTCCAAATTTTAATACAAATCTTGATATTCACGTTGCTTTATGCGCACGCGCACATAAAGATTTACGCGACTTTAACTATTTGTTCAGTGTTTTAAAAGATAACAGTTGTGTTCAGTTATGTGAAAGTGCTGAAACAAGTTTAAAAGACTGGTGTCGTCGATTTTGCTACCGCATTTATGCAAAATGGACACAGTCTGGAAGAAGCACAGATAAGTTTCGGAAGAAACATGAGATTTGGCTACAGGCTGCAATTCAATGGCCGGAATTACAGAATGAAAATATGGAACCTTCTACAGAAAATATAAGTGACGTCATCGAGCCCATAATTTCTCCTGCTAAATCTGATGCTTCAACTTGTACACATCCTAGTCCTCGTAAATCTTTTGAGGACCTTAGTAACCGGCAAAAAAGAAGACGCACTGAAGATAGTCTTTCATGCAGCAGTAGCAGCGCTGAAATTATGTTTTCGGCCGAAAGGGCGCTTCAAAAGGCAGGACAAAGCGATACAGCTTATGTTATGAAATACTTGACGGAGAATCCAGAAGAGGCCTCAAAAATCAAAGCCTTCATTGAAGGTAAATCAATTCAGGTACGGGAAATATCCCCTTTGAAGGCATTGGCTCTTTATGTATCGATGAACTTATCGAAATGGCGCTATAACACTCTTCGGGATTTCAACACTCAAGAAGGAGCTCTTCAATACCCGAGTTACTACATGTTGGTTAAAGAAAAAATTAAGTGCTATCCGGCCAAAGATCTCACAGTTACAGAGAGCTCTGCAAAAATCAAATTACAAGCCTTGATGGATTTAACCTCAAGAAGACTTATTAGGTCGTTAGAAACCCCTGTTGATCCCAATCAACAGCTCGTATTGACCAGCAAATGGGGTTTTGACGGATCATCTAGCCAAAGCATTTATCATCAAAGGACGAGTGAAGATGAGCAAATCGATCTTGCTAGTAATTTTATGATTAGTCTTGTACCACTGCGGCTCGTCTCAAAAGGTGTAACAATTTGGGAAAACGAGCGACCATCTTCCACTTCATTTTGCCGGCCAATATTGTTTAAGTTTATAAAGGAAACCAAAGAAAATGTGCAGAGAGAGATGGCTGAAATCGAAGCAGAGATTGAAGCCTTAACTCCATCCACCATCACTGATGGAATTAGTGTCAAACACCAACTGCTGTTGACAATGATTGATGGTAAAATTCATTCCATTATATCCAATACAGCAGCTTCAGTGTGTGACATATGCAAGGCTTGTCCTAAAGAAATGAATAATTTAGAGTTAATCAAAGATAAACACGCAAACGAGGACATGTATAAATATAGCTTAAGCACCCTTCACGCTTGGATTCGCTCAATGGAATGCTTATTACACATTTCCTACAAATTAGACATAAAATCATGGCAAGTAAGGGGTGATATAGCAAAAAGGCAAGTTGATGACAGGAAGAAAAGAGTTCAAGAGGCTGTAAGAAGAGAAACGGGCTTACTTCTCGATGTTGTGAAACAAGGCAGTGGATCCACCAACAATGGCAACTCGGCAAGGAGATTTTTTGAAAACTACACTAAATCTGCTGAACTGACCGGAATAGATGCTATGCTTTTAAGAAAAATCTGTGTGATCTTGCAGTGTATTTCATCAGGAGAGAAGATCAACGTAACTAAATTCCGAGAGTTCTGCTTTGATACTGCTAAGCTTTACGTGGAGTTATACCCATGGTATTATATGCCTTCTTCACTTCATAAAATTTTAATGCATGGGCCAGACATAGTTCAGAACATGTCAATTGTGCCCATTGGTTTTCTATCCGAAGAGGCATCTGAGGCTAGAAATAAAGATTTTAGAAAATATAGAGAGGGGCATTCTCGAAAGCATAGCAGTATCTCATGCAATGAAGATATTATGCACAATCTTTTACTGTCTTCTGATCCACTTGTTACAAGTATCCGTCCAAAAGGAAATAAGTTTGTAAAAAAATCTTCTTTTAAGGAATTTTATGAGCTTACGGATTCTGAGAAAAGTGATATCGAATTTGTTAACATAAATGATTTAGCGGACATCGATTCTGAATTTGAATTAATTGATGATGATGATGATGACGAAGATAATTAAATGATGTTATTGTTTTAAAATGTGTAACTTAGTAAATTAGAGCTTACATCTTAATTATTTATTGTACTTTTAATGAAACTAGGTAATTTATTATCAACTTACTTAAAAGTCATACTCTCATCAGTTCTTGTGAATATTTTTGTTAATATATATTTCTGTATATATATAATATATTTATAGACCTCTTAATAAGTCTGTCTGCGGTTTAAAGTAAATACAAATGGGGAAAAAACGTTTTTTTTTTTAAATTTTCATTTCCTTTTATCCCAGAAAGTGCACATTTGGCGCACTATGTGTCTTAGTATTAAATATAGCTCTTAGTAATAGCATTACGATATTAGAGACCGCTACTTGAAACAAGCCCGGAATCAGGAGGGAGAGAGCTCGATACACTCATTTTCATAGTAAAATTTCACATTTTCTCAAATTACTCCCGAAATATGGGAGTTATGAAGAAATTCATCACCACAATTTATGAAGGCATTAAGTAATCGAATAAGATGGCATCATTAGTTTGTCATAATTTTACTCTTATTTTTCGGACATGTCTACGTCCAACCGCTCCCATACATTCGTTCCACTGTGCGTCGCGACAGTTTGCGCTGAATTAGTCCGCACTTATCGGCGACAGTTACCAGCGTTCTACAGAAAAATACCCTTATGCACCTGTCCTACCGCCGACGAGGAAGCGAATAGCTATACAGGGTGTTTGGAAGCTAGGTGCAATGCCTTAAGGGGGTAATAGTTGACAGCATTTGGAGCATTTCAAGCATGTTTAAAAAAAAAAATTGCACGGCTGTGGCTATTTAATTTTTTAAATTTTAAAAGAATTTTAACTATATATATAATACATTTTGCCAACTATCAAGCTCTCAAGGCTTTGCACCCAGATTCCAAACACACTGTATATATCAACGATTTTTCCGCTCAAGAAAGATACAAAAGATAAGTAAAAGGTCATGTGTGAGTAAAAGAGATATAGTTGATCAGTCACTATTCACACCGATTACGAGTACTCGTTTTTCGCAGCGGCAAGAGGTATAAAAGAGAGTACTGGCTCAAAGATGCTCGCTTGGCGAGCAGAATACTCACTGAGAGACTCAGGCTTGGTACACACGGCCACAAATCAAGCTATACAATCCCAGTATAAGCTAACCTCTCATTGTACGGAAATCCTATACAATGCGAGATCAGCCTAAACTGGAAATTATAGCTTGATTTGTGGCCGTGTGTACATACGCATACCAGTGAGTAATAGATCGTCGCCGTCTCACATTCGCTGCTCGTTGCTCGTCTACTCCTTATTAATCGCTAGCTCTACTTGCTTCTCGTTAATCGCGGTGGGACATGTACCTTGTCTTCACTTACCATGAGAGAAGATATAAGCAGTCGGTATTAGTGACTCTGGACCGTCAGAAACCATAAAGATCATGTACAGTCGACAAAACTTAAGAATGCTCAGTTAAGAAAATATTTCTGCGAGAGCGCAGTAAGTGACAAACCTTGCTCCTTCCTGGATTCGCCGAATTAGAGACAATATGCATTTGTTTGAGTGGGCGTGTAACAAAAGCTAACTAAAATTAGTCCGAGTGCGGCAGTGCCAATTTTGTTGTAGTGTCTGTTTGTCATTGTTGTTTTGATTTCATAATGAGAACTTTACGATATTATTTATTATTTTTGGCTATGAGAATTTTAATGCTATTCTGCAACAGATTATCCAAATTCTGTTCTCAAAGTAAATGAAATTAAAACGCGTTTTTAGTTTTTTTATTTTTATTAATTTTCGGCCTATTATTATTGTAGAAGCCAGTCTATCTTTAGTAAAAAAGTAAGTTGGGAGTCTCCTTTCATACGAAATGATGGGAATTTTTTTTTGCGATTTATAACTTTTCTAGTACCCAAACCTCAGTTGGTCCAATAGAGTTTATCGATATTTATAAGAAACAGGATCGATTGGCATCAAAAAAAGTTTTGTGAAAATGGCCTATTTTCTTGCTGACTGTACAAGTTTCCTAAAACCGTATTCCTGTTAAGTAGCTGCAACGGTTAATGTACCTGCCCCATCTCAAAAATCCACCCTGTATATAAGTTTAATATTAATGTAATCTACACAATGCAGTCACACAGACAGACACCAAAAGCGATTTCAATTTATAATATTTATAGGTATTATTTGGCTTAAGAAAAAGAAAAAAAAAAAAAAGAGTTCCTGGAAGGAATTAGGTGAGGCCTTTGCCCAGCTGTGGTACCTACAGTATGGACTAACAAAAAAAAAAAAAACAAAAAAAAATATTATAGGCTGAAGTGGCTACCTTCTTGAAAACTTAGATAATCTAATTTATTCTGCTTCTCAATTATAAATTCAATAAAATCAAAATGTTAGTATTCTAATTTATTTATAATCCACACTTTTATTCAGAACCCTTGAATTTAATATAGGTCGTAAACAAGACGAGACGTTACAATTTTATGTTTATGAAAGAACTTAAAAAATACGGTGTTATTAACACTAGGCTTTATATAACATGTGAAGGTTTATATTGCGATAATACTGGGTTAATACCCCATATCTCTTCAATATTTTAGAACACAAATATTTATTTAATTAAACACTTTGTTATTCAATTAAGTCGTTTTAATATTACGAAAATAAAAAAAGTTTTTTTTTGTGGGAAAAGTTCTGGTGCTAAAGATATCTCTACATTTATTTTTGTAACTGCATCAAATTGAAGATTAATTTACTGAAACTTAAATCAACAGAATAAGTAGGTAATATCAGGGAATTGGATTGTTAAGCAACTTATACCTTAACTTTTAGCTTTAACTGTTACATATACTAAAAAAAAAAACTGTTTAATAAATCATAACTTATTCTTTGACAGTTGTATGAATTGGCTGTAGCATGGCAAAATGACATCGTCTCCAGATATAATTAGTAATTAATGTATACAAAATATTGTTAACATTTTAAAACTAACTACCTTTTGGAAGGGGCAACTAGAATCAACTAATTATTTTTGTAAATTTTGACGTTCAAAGGTGCCTTTTATGTGCCTATTTGAAATAAATGATTTGACTTTGACTTTGACGAAGGGTGTCAATTTGCTGAGCAAATGATTTCTCTGACTGAACCAATTCACCTATTAGTACCTATGAAACTACTCTGAAGTTCTTATTAAAACTTTTGTATACCGTTGTAAAGTTGTAAAAGAATTCAAAAGAACTCAGTGGTATTACACTGCATTTGAAATAAGATAACATATTTATATAAACCTTTTTTACAGTCCTTTCAACCGATTTTGACTTCTATTCCGTAGGTATAAGGATGGCATTAAAAGCAAAAAAGTGGTAACAATACCAACTGTTTACTGCAAATGCTATTTGTCATGCCACCGACGCAAAATAAGTCAAAATCAGTTGAATGCACTGTAAAAAAGGTTTATTTAAATGTCTAATCTTATTCCAAACGGAGTATAGGTACTTCTTAAATTAGCAAAACTTCGTAAGAAACTTACTTGGAACACTTTCAAATGAAGTTTAGGTGGTTGATAGCACCGTAGGACTGACCTGTGATTAACGAAAAATAACAATTCATTAGAATGATTATCAAGAAATCAGTTTGGGTGAAGATAAATCTAGATTCCTAACTATGACTTGATCACGATATTTTGAGCTGTGACTTATTTGATCTTTGCTCGTACAAATTTACACTTAAAAATTGGTTGTCTGTAAAGTCGGTTGACGGACGATAATTTTACGTGATAACGTAACACAAGCCGAACGCTTAAGCCTATCGTGCCTCTCTATCGCTTGTTCCGCGCTCTCGCTTGCACACTCGGCTAAGGGGGAACGTGACAATGAGTCATGCCTTTTTGTGCGTGCAGCCGGCGTTTATCGATTTATAAGACGTTATCATCATCATCATCATCATTTCAGCCGAAAGACGTCCACTGCTGGACATAGGCCTCCCCCAAGCACCGCCACCTCGAACGGTTCTGTGCTTCCCGCATCCAGCGGATGCCTGCGGCTTTCAAAAGGTCATCGGTCCACCTTTTGGGAGGCCTTCCAACGCTACGTCTTCCGGTACGCGGTCGCTACTCCAGAACCTTTCGGCCCCAATGGCCATCTGTTCTGCGCACAATGTGCCCTGCTCATTGCCACTTAAGATGTTATCACGTCAACATTTTTCTTTTTGCTTTTTACTCTTGACCTAATGACACAGGCAAAAAATCAGCCTATATAATATGCATCCGTTGTTGAATATGAGCTACGTGTATGACCGGGCACAAAGTTTTGCCGAGATGACGATGTATGTGAATATTAGTAGCTAATAAAATTGTTTAAAAAAATATTTTATAAATTTAAAGTTTCTAGTCTAGTGACCCAGCAGTGGTCCACTAGAGCTTTTTCGATTATGGATCAACAATTTTATGGATAATACAGGAAAAATAAAATACCTAGGTACCTAGGTAGGGCATTGTTATTGGCATACGGTCTCGGAATATTTATAAGATACTAGCTGACCGAACAGACGTCCTGTTTACTAGAACTCGATTGCAGCGCCACCTACCGGTTCCAATTGTGAATTTAAACCATCCAAAGACCCACTCAAATATATAAACAAAATTTTATCAAAATTGGTACAGCCATTTAGGAGGAGTTCAGTCACATACACACGCACATAATCATTAAATTAATTATTATTATTTAATTTATCTAAAGCTATAGAAGAAGATGAAACAGTACGTAAGTTTTAAGTACATTTGTGTATTTGTTTAGATACTCGTATGCTCACAAATGTTAAATGAGCTGCATCCGGTGCAAAAGGTTAGGCAGATTGATTTGATTTGTGTGCCTATTTGTTTCTGAAATGAGAAATTGTCTTGTTTGATTTACTGCGTACATATTATACAAAGCTGTGTGCTATCTTTCATCAAAATTATTTCATTATATTAGTGGTGAAAAGGTCCAAAGAAACTAGTTTTCTTATAATATTAGTATTAGCTTCAGAGCTTGTATGTGTCATATAAGCTCTGAAATAAAGGCTGGAATACATCATGTTTCTTGTAGTCAGTCCTCAGAACAGCATGTCACCGACAACGACGTAATAACTTAACATGAATCATATTCATAAAATTCATCAACAGTTGTTGCTTTGACGTCACAACTACGAAACAACTACTTACAGAAGGTTTAACCTTCGAAAATGAAACTCTTGTTCTTACAGACCAGACCCTGAAAAGAATAAAAAGTCAAATGAAATATTAATTAATGAAATATTAATTACCAATACAAAGACTTTTCTAATTAAGTTGCGTGGGTTTAATTACTGACGAGCGTGAATATTAGTATAGTCTAATCTTGTTCAAAAATTAAACAGCATTTGGTTGTATATAACAGACGAGGACACAGCAGTGACCTTATGTCTGTCTGTGTGTTACGGAAAGAGAGTGAGCAGGGGCTCACTCTCCTACCGTAATGTTTTACGAACCACTCGTACCTATATAGCGTGTATCTGAAATGTGTGGTTCATGGGAACAACGCAATCGCGAAAAAATAATCAGCTGTCCACCCTTAAATATGACCTTATACACTCTATAATAATCTTAACACTAATAGGCCTTTTGTTTTCTGTAACTATGACATCACATAACTCATGGGTGCCTCTAATGAGGTTTCACGCCAATTTACTTGAGCTAAAGCGATTGTGTGTGGATTAGCCGCTGCCTAAGTGTGTAGTAATGATATTACTGTGAACTCGGGAAGTAATGCGGTTAGAACTGAGTTAGTTAAGCAGGTATGGTCATAGCTTCAAAGCAATGAGTCGTGGAAAGTCTAGGAAATCTATATAAACATCGCACATAAAATCACGCCTTGTTTCCACGTAGTGTTGGGCAGAGCAGCGGTATACAATATGTAATAAAGGTTTTGAATTAATACAACTTATCTCTCTGCTGACAGCCTAATAAATTGTACGCAAATGCATGGAATAATCCTAAACCAATCACATAATAAGTAAACCGATACCCGAATGCCTATTTCTGCACGTAAATATCCATATTTTCGTATTTTTTTAATTTTTATCAAATCGTTATATTTACGTAACACGGTATTCAGCCCAAGCTTCATAGCCTAGATTGTAACCTTTTGGTATTGCTCATAAGAAGAATTGTATTTAAAGTTTGTAATTGGAAGCCATTTCCAATGTCTTATGTAACATCAGAATCTATTTCTAATTTATTGTGGTAACAACAAAATCGAATTGGGGTAACCTAGAGAGAGGCTCATCTATCAGTCCAAGGCAAGATGAAGGAATTGAAAAAGATTAATATATATTGCACGACTTAAGTAAAGGAAAAATATGAAAACAGATAAAGGAAAAAAAATCAAATACGTATTATTGAAAGCGACATATTGAATTTTTATTTGATCGCTTAACAAGGTATTTTTATGTAAAACGAATCGAAGTTATTGGTGGTTTCAATATTGATGTCAGGATAAAATTGACAAAATATATAATGCGTACAGTGAAAGTAACGTGGGGTTTTTACCTAAAATATTGATCAAAAGTAGAAAATATTTGTAGACATAGTATCTGTAAACTTGATTTTGTATTTCACTTAATGTATTCAGGACTGTGTAAAAGATAATATGGCTAGAAAAGGGGTGGGAGGGGGATGGAATTTGTTGTCCGAATTAAATGAATTTGAATTTGTCTACCGAGACGAAGACTAATAGAGAAGTGTGGAAGAAAGCGACATGTTGAGAATTTTAGGGCCAAATGTTTTTACGAGTTTTTTTTTATTGTTGTCTCTGACTTCTATTTTCAACATGAGACTTAACAGCAGATTAACTACTACAAACACGTCTGTTTTCCCGATAAATCTAACGAAGTATGAAGATAAAACAACGTAATAAAATTAGAGCAATAAACGTATATTGGATAAAGTGAGACAACTGATATTTATACGTGCTGTAGCGTGTTTTACGATTGTGTACTAAAAGACATATTATATTGTATGTATACTTCTGTTTATTGACACCTGAAGGTTTTATGGCCAATGATAAACAATGTATGTCCCTAGTCCATTTTAGTCGTTTTTTACCTGCTTCCGAAGCGAGAGTTCCAGGTTCAAAGATTCGTTCGTTCAATTTGTGTTTTTAAAGCCATTATGTAGATACTTTATTAAATGATAAATGATTTTATTTCTGTAAGTAGGTTTTTACAAACACTTTTACACGTCAATCATATTTTAAAACTAGATGAGGTCGGTGTTTCGTATCTTACTACTCTGAGAAGAAAGGCCGAAACAAACTCAGAGGTCACAGTCTCTTTTAAAGTCCAGACATAATCTTGGTCAAATCATGTGAAGACCATGTAGATTGGTGTCTGAAATGGTCTTTTGAAGAAAGAACCACACAGATTGAGTGGACCTGTCCAGTCAGTGCACGCATTTGTCAGTAATCGTGCAGCTCAACTCAGAACATAAGGAGCTCAACGATTCGACGAACAATACCAAAGAAAGGACATTTGGGCAGGCCGCATAAATTACTCCAACTGCCATACCA
Organism: Dryobota labecula; assembly: GCA_947523025.1. Classification (NCBI taxonomy): domain Eukaryota; kingdom Metazoa; phylum Arthropoda; class Insecta; order Lepidoptera; family Noctuidae; genus Dryobota; species Dryobota labecula. The sequence continues at coordinate 24,551,216 of OX383296.1, forward strand.
TGATTAGAAAAAAAAAACTGAGTAGAAAAAATAAAAATAAACAAAGATCCACATAGTCTTTTCACATTCACAATAATTAAAATAATAACATTATACTTCACAAGTAAACATTCATGTCAATGTGTATAAAATAATATTGAGGACAAAAAGGCTTGGGATTGAGCTGCTCCAAATTTTACATATTGAAACTATTTTTTATTGCGATTGACAATAAAAAAAGTTTCAATATGTAAAATTTGGCTTCTTAGACAATTTATCTATATGTGGGCCCCACTGAAGCTTAGCATCCAAAGTTAAGCCCAAGAATACTGTGCTATCTTCAGGTTTCAATTCTTCGCCCTTTATCACACATTACTTTTCACCTGCCTAACGTGAGGTAGCGTAAACTTAATGCATTAGGTTTTTTTTTTTTTTTCTCATTGAGAAGTAAATTATTAACATTGAACCAATGAACTACTTTTGGGATCGCGCTATTTACATCGTCAGTAACCAGCTCCTGACGTTTAAGTTTAAACAAAAGTGAAGTGTCATCCGCAAACAACACTATTTCATGATTATCCTTTATGAGGTAAGGCAAGTCATTAATATAAATAAGAAACATTATTAGGGTTCCGTACCTCAAAAAGAAAAAATGGAACTGTTATAGGATCACTCGTGTGTATGTCTGCCTGTCGTCTGTCACAGCCAATTTGCTCCGAATCTACTGGTACACATAAATTTCTGTGATCCAAACACGTCGTGTAACGTAAATAAATGAATTTTGAATATGGGGTCATTTTTGGGGGGCAAACAATTTTTTTTTTTAAGTTGCAAACTGTACCCTGTGATATATTTAATAACAAATGGGTAAGGATATCAGAAGAAAAAAAAAAAACCTTATAATATATTTTCAGTTCGAATGTATGGGAGAACTTGTTTTTCAACTAAAATGTTGAGTTTGTTCTTTTTTTTATTTTACGATGGGTTTGCTCTTAAAGTCAAAGTCAAAGTCAAATCATTTATTTCAAATAGGCACGAAGATGCACTTTTGAACGTCAAAAATTACATGAATAGTTAATTGATTAACTAATTGATTCTAGTTGCGCCTTCCAAAAGGTGTATGTATGGAGAAGAATGGGCAAGAAACTCCATACTTACTCTTTTAAAATGTTAACAATAGTTTTTATACATTAATTAATAATTATAGGTGAAGACGATGTACCTAGAATAAAAATGAAAATTACTTACCACAATTGGTAAAAAGAATGAAATGAAGTGAAGTAATGACAGAAAAATTAATAAATGCGATAGGTACATAGTGCTCACATATTTACAAACATTGTATATGATTTTCCAAAAAAATAAAAATAAACATATAATAAGAGTTAATCACAGAAAATAAAAATTAATATCATAAAAATTATAAATTATACAGTTAAATTAGCAACCAGTTTGATTTTGTCTAGACTCTAAATTGTCCTATGGAGCAGGACCAGCATGTTTTCAAGCATTCTTATCTTGGATAATTATAATCCTCTAATTTGTAATATGCTTGTTTACAAAGTGTGCTTTTTATATGAGTTTTAAATTTTCTTTCATTTAATTGTAATATATCAGAAGGTATTTTATTGTAACATTTAACACAGTACCCCATAAAAGATGTATGTACTTTAGATAATCTGAAAAATGGTTGATCTATTTTATCTTTATTTCTAGTATTAAAATTATGCGTATCACTGATTTTATTAAAAAGATGTAGATTTTTTCTTCTTGACTCTAGTCTAGGTCAGAGGTGACAGAGACAAACTCGACGATGGAGTGAGCTTACCCAGAAGAAGCCTGTTCACTCTCACTTTGAATAGATTAGGGTTGTATCCGTTCGGAAACACAGACACAGGCAGAGAGTTCCACTCGTTTGTTGTGCGCAAATTTCTTGGGATAAATTCATCCTAACTACGGAACCCTTCATTGTGTGTGGTCCAACACGCACTTGGGCATATCTTAAATTAATAAGTATCTTGGCAATTCCTTCTTTTGCTCAAAGCCTCATTAACTGATATAAAATGCACAGTTTTGAAACCACAGGCATCGGTTTCGTTAACTATGGGCAAGCCATCGTTGTTTTCCAAATCCAATCAAACCTCATAATGATATAAGTAGTCATCAAAAAGGTCAAAACCACCAACAGTTTTCTTTCCAAACATAGTACCGTGACAGTTGAACTGTTCTCAATAAAATAGCTCTCGATATTCTATCGTTCACGTTAGCCTCGTTGCAGAATTGTCTGGGGAGCAACATTGAAAGTCGCACAACCTCGTACAGACTAACAATAAACTCTGACATGAGTCCCTCCCTGACCTCTGTGTGGGACGCTTTATTGTTTCAAGCGACTTTTTTGATCGATAAAGGAAGAAATTTGTCAGGATGACTCCATACTTCAATATGCAGGGGTAGGCAGAAATGTTTTATGCTAGTGTAGTGAGATTTTCGAATGACCAGACCAGAGAACAGGCCAGACGTAAACGTAAACGTAAACGAAGCAAAAGGAGTATGTAAGGAGCGTAGCAGGTGGCGCTCTATAGTTTCTGCTTACCCCCGTGGGAAAAAAGTGTGCGTTTATGTAATGTTTATGTAAGATTTACTCTGAAATCGAATAACTTTAATTACTTCGTACGATGGATGCTTGCTTTTGAACGTTTGATATTTTGCGGTCTTGCACCATTTTCTAATCCTTTATTAAAAATAAACATTAAAACACAGTTTAACTTTGTCCACAGTTTTTTTTTTGTAAAAATTATACTTGCTCAAATTAATAAAATATTTCACCTAATGAACACCACGCTCGCGCTGTACGCCGACGATGCCGCGTACATCTCGTCCTCTATCAGGCCGAGATACGCGGCCATCAAAATGCAGCGCGCCCTAGATTTGTTTCCCGACTGGCTGTCGAAGTGTCGGTTATTGGATAACGTGGGTAAGGCAGAGGCGCTGCTCGCTGGAGGCGCCCACCTCCCACCACGCTTACAGCTGCAATGAGTCGGAATCGCATGGGCACCACAGGTCAAGTACCTAGGAGTCACCATCGATCGTCGACTCACCATGGGAATTCATTTCCGTAAGGCCGCCGCGAAGGGAAGAACAGCCTGTGCACTGCTTCATCCTGTGCTCTCATCCTGCCTCCCGCTGCGTACCAAGCTACCCTATGTACAAGACGCACATTCGTCCGCTGCTCACGTACGCAGCCCCAACTTGACTTGCCCTCACTAGCGAGAGCAACAAGAAGCTCCTCCACGCGCAGCAGAACCTGACGCTGCGGAAAAAGATTGAGAGCCTGGACGACCACTGCAGGCACCTCGCGTCAACCATGTTCGCGCGTGCTGTCGCATCTGCTTGGCCTCACGTCAAGAACATAGCGCCCTGGCATGCGCGCCCACCAGACAGGAGGCGTCCACCGGACTGACGCCTGAATAAGCAGCCATCACTTACATGCGGCTTACTCACACAATAATGCTACACACACGTGACATGCACGCGGCGTGCGTCGTGCGCTAGGTTAACATACGCATGATGCGAACCGAATCCCATATACACGCAACTCCACAAGCGCATAAACTCACCCGTTGAATGTGCTACGCAGGCTCACAATTCAATCGCTGACTTGAGCGATGTAATACATCACAATACCGCTCACACACATAATGGCCCCATAGTCTAGAGCGTGACTGACTGGACCTGGAAGCGTCTGCAGACGGGGGTCTTCAACCTTACCAGGGAGCGCCTTAAGTCGGCACTTCCGTCGCTGGTCGTCTTCCACCGGGCCTCCGCCGGGGAACCAGAGATCTCACCTGGCGGAGACAGACCGCCGGGGTGACGTGAAGAAAGCGGTACTGTGGAACAGTGCCGCGGCGCTCCTGATGAATACCAATGCATTCACACTAATAGGTAAGGCTATTGTGAAGGCACCTAAACCTATAAGATGTCACACAGTTGAGAAGCTTCCTAGTTTTACTTAAGTATTTTATTACATCCGTTGCATGAACTTTTAAAAAGGGGAGTCAGTTGGAATTGGAGTAATGAGTGCGATGAGGCTTTTAAGGAAGCGAAGCGAGTCCTATCAGGTGAGAGGGTACTCGCCAATTATGAGGAAGGGAGGCCCTTAGTGCTATCGGTGGACAGCAGCGCGTACGGGTTGGACGCAGTGTTGGCGCATCGTTTCCCAGACGGCAGTGAGCGACCGGTCAGTTGTGTGTCGCGCACATTCAATGATGCGGAGCGCAATTACAGTCAGATTGATAAGGAGGCTCTGGCAATATTTTATGGCGTCACACGACACCATCAATATCTGTATGGTAGAAAATTTGAATTACGTACGGATCACTAGCCTTTAAGCTACATTTTCGGAGCGAAAGTGGGTATACCCCAAACTGCCGCCAGTCGCTTACAACGCTGGGCTACACGATTAGCCGCATATGATTTTACTATAAAATATATAACCTCAAAGCAAAATGGACCAGCGGATGCGTTGTCATGTTTACCGTTAGCACAGGAGCACCGCACTATGGAAATAATAGAACAAGCGCATATCAAAAATGCTTTTTACGAATATCATAATTTGGCTAATATGGCTATTTTATTAGGTTCTCTAATAGTCAAATTATAATATTCATTAGGATTTTTTCACTTAATACGCGAGTTATTTTTTTTTTTCATAGACAGAAATACATAGAAGACAGAAGTGCCAAACTCAAGTCTTTGCGTATACATGTTTTAATACCATATTGTAAAAAAAAATACTTGGTACAGATATGCAGTATTATACATTTTTAGAAAGGTTATTTTATGCTTTTTGCGATACAGCTTAATGATTTTAAAAGTAAAGAAAAATATTTCAGTAATTACTTAAAAAGTGACATGCCTTATTTTTTACTTATATTTTTTTTCGTCGAAGGTTTTCAGTGTTACCCACGTTTGCCCAAGCGCTACTTTTTGTGTTGACTAGTAGTATAACTATTCATAAATAGAATGCTAAAAAAATAAGCTGCGGATATTTGCGGTTTTAGAAGATATGAGACAAAAACTGATAAAAGTCAGAACCCGAAAATTTGTATCTTTTGCGGTTTACCACTGACACCATTCACATGAACAATATGGATATTTTCTTCATTATTTCGTGATAACAAAGGGACCTTATTAAATTTGCACTCAGTTTGCGTGGGAAATTACAAGATAATCATGATGTAGGTACCAATTCGATATTTTAAAATGAGTATATAAAGGGAAGCAAAACCTATTCGAACCATCTACATCAGTGTAACTTCAAGTGAAGCAAATCTCATGTACATCTATTATTTCTGCAGATTGTGAAGTGTTAAAATATCTTCCTTCAGCTGTACCAAACGAGACTTCATAATCCCTTATATCGAGGGCGGCAAGACCATGGAATCATTATCCAAAGTTTTAGTGGAAAAGCTCAATGTTTCTTTCTGAATACAACTTGTGTTTTATAATTAGTGACATACAAAGGCACATTGGCACTTGGTAGATTCTGAACAATATTCTACGCCATCAACATCTGGCCAACGAGGAAGAGCATGCGTGGCTTATGGAGACTCCTCAGAATCTACCAAGAAGAGGAAAAACTTCTACTCCAAGAATATGGCTTCGAGCATATAAAAAACGCCTATGTGCAGGGACTACGGGCTTTACGTGAGTACACAGAAGCTCATCTTGTCGAAGAATTAAGAACCGCTGACACTCAAAAGAAATTAGATATCTCAAGTAAGTGAAACGACTCAGACCAGATGAAGATTCTTTCCGATACGGAAGCATTGAGTGCTTTTATAGATTTGGATCTAACAAAAGCACAATATATGTACCTGAAAAACTTAACCAACGAACGAAAGTGTTGTATATTCTCGCCTTACTACAAAATACAAGAAATAAAAAGATCCTGTTATCCACCATCTTCTACAATCGAAACCACGAATACTTATGCTAAACTGATTAATATCCAAGATTTACTGGGTCATACTGCTGCTAGAATTTTAAAAATCGATTCTGTTTTCCAAAAACAACATAGAACATTGATCCTTTATTGTAAATGGGTTGGGATGGTTTATCTGGTCAAAGCCAATACAAGCAAATACTTGCAGAAGAGTCGGAAACAATTTCAGATGCCAATTTGTTCATCAGTTCATTAGTCCCCATCAGATTAGTTGATGTGCAATCAAAGTCTACCACGCTTCTGCTGTAGGGGACAGCAGGGATATATAAATTCAATGTAAACACCGTGGTCGAATTGAAAGGCACCTGCCACTATATTCATATAAACTATACGTTAATTCTTACAACAATGATATAACTGTGCTCTTTACAACGGGCGCGCGGCGTTTCTTCTTTATTCTATTAAACTTCAGCTCTTCAAGCCCAGGAGAGGAAAATAGCGTGCTAAGACCGCTATTACGAGAAGCAGGGTGCCAGTGTCGTCTTTTGGAGGTGTTCTTGTTGTCTTGGTGGTCGGATTGTCGTGAATGACTTGAAAGTTTGGCAAAATCCGGTACCTTCACCTGTCCGTTTTTGCAGACCCATTTCTATTGACTTTTTTAAGGAAACTCCCGAAAAAACCAAGGCAGTTGTCGATGATATTAACAAACAAATTAGGGTTTCACAAGCATCACTTATAAACAAAGATGGTGTTGTAGTAAATGTGAAGCATGAACTATTTCTAACGTTGATCGATGGAAAGGTGGCTCAGGTCCTTACAGATACTCCATCTGGTTCCACATGCATGATATGTGGGGCTACTCCACGGCTAATGAATGACCTATCGAAAGTAACTGCCAGACCTGAAAACGAAAACGCTTACCAATACGGATTGTCCACCTTACGCGCCTGGATTCGTTGCATGGAAATGATATTGCATATTTCCTATAATCTTTCGTTTAAGACTTGGTCTGCTTCAACTGAGGAAAATAAGAGATTAAAAAAAGAAAAGAAAGAACTTGTTCAAAAACGTTTCTGGGAGGAGTTGGGATTAATCGTCGACAAACCTCGGCAATTTAGCGGAAATACGAACGATGGCAATACCGCACGAAGATTCTTCTATAACAGCACTTGCTCATCGGAAATAACAGGTGTAGATGAGGCATTGATTAAACGCCTATACATTATCTTGCAAGTTCTTTCTTCTGGAATGATGATCGACCCTGAAAAATTTGGGGAATATGCAATAGAAACTGCAAGAATCTATGTAAGTAATTACGATTGGTATTATATGCCATCCTCCGTTCATAAAATACTCATACACGGGGAAAACGTTATCAAACATTTTGCGGTGTTTCCTATTGGACAGCTATCGGAAGACGCACAAGAGTCTCGCAACAAAGACTACAGAAACATACGACTTTATCATGCCAGAAAATGTTCCCGATCTGCTACAAATGAAGATGTCTTTAAAACGCTTTTATACACGTCAGATCCATATATAACAAGTTTGAGAAAACCGTACGTAAGAAATGTGAAAGAACTTCAAGAAGAGGCACTAAGTCTTTTAAACGTGGCACCTGAAAGTGAACCCACATTTACTGACCCTGATCCTGAAGTGATATAAGTTAAAAATAATATTTATATTTAGTTATTAGTTATATTTGTACCTAGCTACATCATTTCCTGAAGCCAGAGTATAGGATGTACCTATTAGTAATATGATTTTAATTTAGTCAATTGTTTTCATATATTATATATATATATTTTGTTTACTTTGCTTGTCGCAATTAACCATGGTTTAATCTTTTTATTCATTATAAACTTGTATTCCACTTGAAATAAATTTTTAACTTTTTCGTGATTTTTTCCCATTTCTTTCATTATAAAGTACACATCATTCGAATCTACAAACCTTAATGCATACTTGTGCCAAATTTCATCACGATACGACAAAAATTCATGAAGTTACAGATTTTTGATCCGATACCGACCTATACATATTTTCCATAGTGCGCCGTCCCACCGAATGAATGAGTTATGTTAACTTAGTATATCAATGTATGCCAGTTAATTTCCATGACGTAGGTAAAGAAACTAATAAAAAAAATTACAAATCCCAATATTCGCGATAAATGCATCCTTATGTAATATTATCGCGAATATTGGGATTTGTAAAATTTGCATGGCCATCCGTACCTAGTTGCGACGAAGAAAAATAATATTTTGCACGAAAAAGTGATATCGCAATGGATTTTGGTTGTTTAATTTATAAATATCGAATTATAATACTAAAACCATTACAAAATAAAATTTTAGAAGAAATTCATCAAGATCATTTAAGAGTTAGAAAAATGAAAGCTTATCACGTAATTATGTTTACTGGCCTACCTTAGATATTGACCTTGAAGTAATGTGGCGTTCATGTGAGCCGTGTCGTATGGTGCGGGATGCAGCGCCGCGTGCTGACTTGCATCCGTGGGAATTTCTTTTGTTTCCATGGCAAAGCTTTCATGCAGATTTTGCGGAGTATTCGGGAAGCAAATATCTCATTATAGTCGACGCGCATTCGAAGTGGATTGAGGCACTTCCTATGGGTCTTACGGATGCACAGTCAACAATCACAGGTTTAATTACAGTTTTTAGTAGATTAGGTTTACCTTCGCAACTCGTTACGGATAACGGACCACCATTCCAATCGATAGAATTTAAAAAATATTTTAACCGGAATTGTATTGCACATGAGACAACGGCGCCATATAGACCACAGGGTAATGGCGCCGCTGAAAATGCGGTAAAGACTGTAAAAAAAGCACTACAAAGAGCAGTTCTTAGTGGCGAGAATGTGTTACAAGCATTAAATATATTTTATTCAATTACCGCAATTGTGACCATGCAACTACGGGCGCGCCACCAACAGTATTGCTTACCGGGCGTCGGATGCGAACACGACTCGATGCGTTACGGCCAGACGTCGCGCATGTGGCGCGCGCGGCGCGGCAACGTTAGGTAACTCATGCAGGAGGCACGCCCCGGCTGCCTATCCGTGTATAGGAGAACCGGTACTCGCACGCGATTACACCTCGCGGTTATCACTATCGCGAGCGAGCATCGGTACTCACAAGGGGAAGAATAATGATTATGACGATGATGCTTTCGAGGATGCAACAGATGCATTCAATGAGCTGGAGACGAAGGCGGGTTGCACGGGCCCGGCGAGCCCGGCCGCACCGGCGGCATCGCGCTTCCCGCCGCCGCCGCCGCGCCGGGGTCTTCGGCCTGAGCAATACGTGCGCACGAGCGCGCCGTTAATAAAGACAATGACTTAGTTATAGAGTTGTAATTAATGTTTGTTTTCAATATACCTTGTAATGGTATTTTCTGTAAGATTTAGTAGTTCTAATAAATTAACATTTAATCTTAAGGGGGAAAAGTGTAAGGTATTGTGACTACTTTTATAATTAGTAATGTGGGTATGCGCTTATACGAATAAACCAGTCAGCAATCCAGCTCCGTGTTTAATTGACGTTCCACTTTGAACAAATCGCTGCTTTGCATGAATAACCGCACAATCCAAAAACACACATTTTACAGGGTAGCTATTAAAAATTAAACAAAAATTTAATGTCATAACTTTTCATGTATTTGATCAATAGAAGAATAAATAGAATGTATAAATCGAAAGGGCATTAATCAATGTTTAATTAAATAAGAACTATTTTGCATTTGGCTGTGTTATAAACTTAAAAACCAGTATTTTCTAAATTTTGGTTTGTGCGGGTATTCATGCAAAGCAGCGAAATGAACAAAACCAATTGTAGGGCTCGGCTTCCATTCTGCAATCGGATATAGCTATTATACCAGTATTTTACATAGAGCGACTGCCTCCACAACTCAGTTAAAGGGTAACACGATACACCTTGGTAAGACTGGTTGGCTTCAAATTCCCTGTATCACGTGTATTGCCTTTGTGCCAGAGGATAACGAGGGGTAATTTAGGGCGGATAGGGTGTGGCGGTGTTTAGCTGTGGTGTCAGTCAAGGGCGGGGCAAGTTGTGTTTGATCAGTGATTCGGATCCGCTTTGGTATTATTAGGTCGTATTTATGTGTCTTAACCTTGCTTTGCTTTGTGTGTATTTTTTTTTTGCTCTTGACCTATACGATAATAATCAAGATGTGTAGTCGATCTCATAATTGCCTTAGCACTTTTTACAACGATTCCTATTGTAGCGTTTAAAGCTTATTTATGCGCGTAGCCAAAATCGTAACTATGGTTGCCTTATGTTGTTTTTGGAACGAAGTTCCTTAACGTGGCTTGTGGTAGTAAGTAGTTGACTGGTAGAAACCGTCACGTAAGGAAAAACCCTACATATATAATAAATACATTTAGTATTGAGTATTGAAAAAGCGTTATGCCCCCTCCAAACAAATTTCTCTCTCTCTGTCTCTTTCTACTATATACGAGGTGTGCGTGCAAGTATCGCGTAAGGAACTTTGTTCCTGCCGGGGCACAATTTTGTTTTTAAATCAATATCATAATATTCTATTTGGGTACACTACATAAATACGAAAAACTTTATTCCGTCAGTCACAAATACAAGTTTCAAAATACCGATTTTCATAATTCCGAATGGTTCAAAATTCCGAATATAACAACTCCGATTTATCAGTTATCCTATTTTTATAATTCCAAAATTTCAATATTCCTAACGTTTATAATTACTATTCTCAAAATGATGAGTTACAATTCAATAGATCGAATAACAAAAAGTCTTAATTAATTAAATTTAATTATATTCAATAAATCGAATAACAAAAAGTCCGATTTAATGATAATTCGAAACATCATAAATACGAGTTTCTATTAAAGTACCGATTAATTAGATTCCGAAATAAAAACGCCTTGTAAAACTGAATAGCAAGCCAAATAAACACATAATTGGACGAAGTTTAACAGAAAGGACTCAACCCACAGTAAGGTCAAAAATTTGTTGTATATACTATAACGGTTGGTTCTTTCGGCAAAAAAAGATCTGTGACACTACAAACATATGGTTGATTTTAAAATGATGGGAACTAACCCACGTAAAGGTCTTCCGTTAACCGTTAAGACCTCTTTAGTATATACTCGTACAACTCATTTTTTACCATAATGTGGGTTGAGTCCTTTCTGCTAAACTACGTCCAATTGCTCGTCAGAGAGAAGTCGCTTGTCACAGTTCTAACCTAACCCAAATGATTCACCAACAATAGAGGGGATCTGGCGCTCGGCGGTCGCTGCCGCGGCAAATATTTTGGAGTAAGTATTTGGGTGTGACCATTTTATTTCACATAAACCTACATGGGCACTTATGAAACGTCAGATAATGTCAGCTAGGTGCACGGTTCCAATTGGCCGTTTCCTATGGAGAAGAGCTGGCAAGAAACTGCACGGTTAATCTTACAAAAATAATTGGCTTTTACAATATTTTCAAATAACAGTGTTAAACCTATGGGAGGACAGTGTAGGCCTTTCCAATAAGTACCAGGTAGATACTTAACAAAATAGAAAATGGTCAACAAATTTACGGTCTACTAGGTTCTCACATTCACAAAATAGAAAATAAGCTAAAAGTTTTCTTTCTAAATATATAAAAATGGAAACTTTTTTAAACCAAATGACATGATTGCTTTTACAACTACAGTAGTATACATTTCAAGTGACATTTAACAAAACAATTGCACAAATTACGTTTGCCAATAGTGCCTCCCCCTACCCTGATAGGATCATTCCAGCGCCAAAAGATTTTTGTTGCAGTGTAAATTCACACTGAGGTTGAACACTGTCATATACCTAGACAAATAGACCTTGTGCTTTGATGTCGTGCAGTGACATTCAACTTCAGTCAGGGTGGTAAAGATAATATGAAGTCGAGTATAGGTACATAAATCTCATCAGTTACTTTAAACTTTTCGGTTGGCAGGTATACGGTTCAATTTTTTATTTACATTAATTTGTGTAGAGCTCAAGGTAATTATTTTGTCGATGAAACAATATGTTGTTTGTTGTGATTGTTTCGTAGTGCCGAAAACTATTTAGAATCAGTGCCAAATACGAAAATGTTTCAAATTCTATTGTGTCCATTTCAAGAGGTACATAAAGTTAGGTATAAAAATAGCTTTGTCTACCCTGAAATATTTTGGAACTACAGACATTTTAAACTAAATTATATTCAAATTCACTCAGTATTTAATTGACACCGTTATAAGTTCCAAGTTAAAGTAAGTAGAAATTATTTCTAAGCACTATTTTATCTCTTAAGTGTTCGAACTGAGTGCATGCTCGACTCGAGCGTCCTGCGAGGCGGTGCGTGCGGCGTCCATGTTAAGGCTCCCACACACTGCACTGGCGCGATATCGCGGGCGTGACAAGGGTCGCGCTGCCAGTCGCGTCCGCGATATCGCGCCATTCTGCGCGAGCCTTTAAACACATGCAATCCCTCGCGAGTGTCCTGCGTGGCGGCGAGCGGCGCGGAGCGAGTTACTGTGCTTGTTTGCGATGAGCCCGTCGAGCGTGGCGTCGCGTGCATTTCAAACCAGTTCGTGTTTTCGTAGAAAACTCTCCGCACAGCCGTTATAAAAAAGTTTTAACCACACATTTTCTTCTAGATACATATCAATAATATTGTATGACGCCGACGCCATGATGAAAAATGTGACCGGCTTAAACGAACACTAAGCGTGCACTGAGGCCACTCGGCGAACGCTCTTTCGCCGCTTGCACGCAACGTAGAACGCCCCACCGCACGCCTTTTCACTCAGACCGTACTAACACTACAATTAAAGGAAATCCAGCCTAAAAAAATAAGCAAAATGTAATATCTAATAATAATAGACCTAACACTTACTTTCATCTCAAATTATTCACGAATTTCGAAGCACGGCAAGGAATTACATTAAATCAACCTTGTCAGCAGGTAATAAGGTCGTAAATAGAGTAAACCAGGTGTTTTACTCGAAATTAGATAAGACCATCTTTCCTTTCTTTTAATTTAATAAAAAACTTGAACACAGGGACTCCGTTTGGTTCTTATCGAGTGACAGAAAGAAAAAAGTTCATTAATCAGTCCATTTTATTGGAATCCCTGAGGACATTTTGAACCAGATACTTTGGTGAAATAATTATTTCTCCTTGTTGTGTTTATTTTAGTAGTCGGAATTTGTACGTTGTAGCATTGTATTAAGGTGGGTTTTTGAGTGGCAGAAATGTAAACCAGTGACAAAAAGTAGCGATTTGAAGTTAGTCTTGCTTAATTGGTGTTTATTAATCTTTTCTCAGCACAAAAGTTCTAATTTTTTTTTTTTCTAAACAAGATGGAATTTCTAAAGAATTAGTAATCAAACGAATTTACATGTAAGTGCGTTCTATCATATATTTATTATGATAGCCTCGTCCAAAGAGATTCGCATTGTACATTTTGTAGTACCACATAAATAACGTCGCCTCCATGCAACGTTCTTTAGATTTTTATAAAGTCGGATGCCTTATTCTCGCTGTCAGTTTGCGTCAATACTTTATTAAGTTCAGACCTGCAACGACTTTATCAGATAGTTTACTTCTAGGGGTCTACTGAAAACTGAAGGGAAGGGTGAGTTGCTAATCTCTTCGGACGAGGTAATATAATTCTGTTAGAACTTTGCAAGACTTACAGGTAAGTTCGTTTAATTACTAATTATACTCTAGCCTCGTGCTCGAGATTAGCATTGTAAAATGCAGATCTTGAGAGATTATAGTAAAATATCAAATTAAGTAATAGAGGTATGTACCTATTCTTAATAAAATGAAAGAATAATAACTACCTACTTTAAATTATTATTGCATTATTCTATTTTCACCTCCACTGAAACGTCAAAGCCACCACAGGAAGCCACGCGCTGATTCTCGCCCCACCGTCCGCGCATGAAATGTCACTTTATTTTTACATCATGTTAGAATAGAATGAATAGAAATTTATTTTGCAAAAATATTGTTGATACATAATAGGAGTTATGATACATTAAAGCTCAGCCATATTTCACCATTCAGCATGCAAACATTTATACAATCATTATCATCACTTAAGTTTAACGGCAATTCAGGCCACAGCGATTCAGCAAAAAAAAATCTCTGATAAAAACTCAGTCACACTGTATTATATTTTCAAAGATTTGTTAATAATAACAATATTAACTGACAAACGGCAGTTTCGTTAGTAGAATCTAAAATTCAACTTCACGCTAACGTGTTTTTTTAAATCCAACTGCTTCACTTTTGAGAAAATACCGTAGTACGAGTTTTTGACGCGAAATATGTCTTTAAAGGTTCCATAGTGGGAGACAATTCAGAAACTGATGATAACAAAATTGGGTGATACAGTTTGGTGTTGTACCCCATAGTACTTATAGTTGGACTGGTAAACATGCATAGTATATTGTTACCACAACACGTATACTACGGGTAAGGTACCGTGAACCCGAGTTTCAGGACAAGTCTCAACTTGAATTGATGAAACGTGAACCTTCAAAGAGGGTGCTGTGACCCTACAGAGTCATCTGACCAAAATGATAACTTGTGAGGCCTCCTCGCCAAATTCCTTTCCAACTTCCTTATAGTTCCTTCCTGATGCGGTCGATGGAGGTCGATGCGATTGCATCCTTTTCAGCATATTACCTAATAATTTATTATATTTAAAGAAAAAAAAAATAACCGGCCAAGTGCGTGTCGAATCACGTACAATGAAGGGTTCCGTAGTTGGAATAAATTTATCCCGAGAACAAACTTAACATTGTAGTTGAAAAACATGTTAAGTACAGTGTAAAGTTCTCAGACTTCAGTGTTCTCCCTTATAGTGTATAGGAGAATACTGAAAACTGAGAACTGTAAATGTAAGTTGGTCGACTATTATAATATAATAGTCGTATACAGCAGTTATAGTATAATATATTACTACTGGTGTGATTTTTTCACATATCCAAAACAACCGTTTAGCTTGCAGGGGGAGATACACTTGACTCTAACAAAAATTAAAACTAAAGCATAATATTACGCAAACGAATCCCTGAATCGAAAAATGATTTTCACAAACCCTCAATATTTTTGAACGGCCTATTCAACGATACCCCACATCATGGGACAGACAAGAAAAAAATAACCATTAAGGTCATGGTTATTTTTCACTTTTGACGATCTCCCTCCATCTGGTTCTGTTAGATGACAGTCAGGTGCATTAACTAACAGGGCCTCCAAGTGCGGATTTAATCTGATCGGTCCACCTAATCGGTGACCTCCCGCGTGGCCTATTACCTTCTACTCTGCCCTGCACCACTAGACGTTCTATGGAGTCATAATTCCGTCTCGAGACATGCCCAAAGAACTTCAGTATTCGAGACTGTACTAGTGCGACGCTGTTTGATGCCGAGTTCTAGGATTATGGACACGTTTGTGCGGAATTATGTCCACGAGATCCCAAGCATTCTTCTCTAGCACCACATTTCTAGAGCATCTACTTTTTTCTTTTCCAGTTGTCGTAATGTCCACGTGTCAGCTGCGTACAGAAATATGGGGAATACGAGTGTAGGGACGAACCTGATCTTAGTGACTTTAGTGATGTTGCGATTCTTCCATATTTTTTTAGCTTGTCCATTGCTCCTCTAGCCATATCCTGGATCCTGGGCCTAGGAGCATCGTGGCTGCCGCCATCAGAAGCCCATATTGTTGCTACCAGGTCAGTCCTATAATCTTTTCCATCCTTTACGACGAACGCTCATTTTCAAATGCGAATCACGGAAAAAGTTGAGTAATAGGTAATTTCACCGCTCGCATTTAACTAGAACACTGATTATATACAATACCGCTGCTCTCAAAACGGTAAACGAAACCGGCATAATTTGGAGTCAAAAATTCGAAAACAATGTGACTTTCAACCCCGCACTGGACCCGCACAGAGAGGCAGCCTGTCTCCCAGCAGTGGGAATATTGTGTACAGGTTGATAATGCTTTTGCTTATAATGAAGAAGCGATATTTTCAAAAAGGATTGTTTTAATAATTTATGCCATCTTCAATATGATTACTTAAAAGTTTACAATATTTCACGTAAACAAAGTCACGGCACTCCTCATATCTTTAAAAGCCTGCCTACGTTTATAATATGATAAATATTTTCATCTTCAATATTATTAAATCTACACACGCGAACGAAGGCACGATGCACTTCAAATTTAAATGGAAGCCCGCAAATCGCTAGGGACGTTTATAGACTCGCAGACACCAATATCTTGCATGTAGGTTATAAATTAAATTATGTTTCAGCTCTTAGACCAAAATGGTGACTTACATCGCTAGTGTCGTAAAACGAATTTATCTTGATAAAAAATCACGGTGATTTAGACATAGTGCACACTATGCGACAAGCGACTGCGATTGCTCGGCGATTAGACGCAACGACAGGCTGCAGCCGTCAGTTTTCATAAATTTTGTTCAAAGCTCCGCACACTTGGCATCTAGTTGCAGAGTTGCTACGATAGGCTAGGGGTGTCGCACGCTCTCCCGATTGTCGACAACCGCATGCGACAGGTTAAGGTCACTTTTGCTATGAGCACTGAGCACGTGTATTTATACTACGAATCTCGACATTAATACGTTCGATGTCGATGTTTTCAAATCAGAGGTCCGAATACTCAAAGAAATTATAAACAGTAATTTCACGCGGACGAAGTCGCGGGCAGAAGCTAGTTACACTATAAATATAATCTAAAATATTCACATATTAAGTTATTAAGAAAATGCTCTAATTTAACATATTTTTTTTTCCAAATCATTAAAAGTACCCGTTTAAACGTGTATTTCAGTATAAAATCATTAAAAGTCGCAAACCGTGCTTCTAAGCTCTCAAAAAGGAATAATTTTCCCCGTTTTTGCAACATTTTTCATTTATGCTCCGCTCCTATTGGTTGTAGCGTAATGTTATATAGCATATAACCTTTCTCAATAAATGGACTATCCAACACAAAAATATTTTTTCAATTCCAGTCAGTAGTTCTTGAGATTAGCGCGTTCAAACAAACAAACAAAAATTCTTCAGCTTTATAATATTAGTATAGATTTATAGCATGGGCGTAGATAAAATAATAAAAAATCTAAATAAACATCGTTTTTTGGGAGCAGTTAATAGACATTTACATAGTTATGTCGTTTATGAGGTACCAGAGAAGCCACATGTGCAGAAGGAATTATTGTCATTTTTGATAAGGACACGTTTGATGTGGGTTTTGAACTTTCCATCGCTAAGTTCTGTAACCGACTTTGGCAACTTGTTATAAAAGTGGATACTGTTTATAATTTCTTTGATGATTCGGACCTCTGATTTGAAAACATCGACATCGAACGTATTAATGTTGAGATTCGTAGTACAAATACACGTGCTCAGTGCTCATAGCAAAAGTGACCTTAACCTGTCGCATGCGGTTGTCGACAATCGGGAGAGCGTGCGACACCCCTAGCCTATCGTAGCAACTCTGCAACTAGATGCCAAGTGTGCGGAGCTTTGAACAAAATTTATGAAAACTGACGGCTGCAGCCTGTCGTTGCGTCTAATCGCCGAGCAATCGCAGTCGCTTGTCGCATAGTGTGCACTATGTCTAAATCATCGTGATTTTTTATCAAGATAAATTCGTTTTACGACACTAGCGATGTAAGTCACCATTTTGGTCTAAGAGCTGAAACATAATTTTAAAAAATTAAATATGTTTTTGCGGTTTAACTGTAACTAGGCAGGTTTTTTGGATTGAGCAAGGGTGAATGACATAAAGACAAGCAGAAGCATTCCCCTGTTGATACTTTTGGGTCTATTTATTAATTTATTTTTTTAAACTTTATGTAAATATTCCACATGCAACATGATAGATTCAAAATAATGATAAAATACAAGAATAAATCCATATAACCCTATATTTCGCAGCAGAATGTTATAGTCTATAATAGTGATCATGATAACTATAAATACACATAAAATCTCCTCGTCACATATTAAAGTACCTGTGAGGTCGTTCTTTCTCTGTCCTGACCCTTAAAAATAATGGGTCAGTCACCTGTTATTACCTATAATGTGCTCCCTTCGCAAGATCAGCGAGGAACCCGTAATGGTGGTTAAATGGATCCGGCAGTAGGAATGGGGGCCATTTACTTAGCAACTTTCCCTAAACCGATGGCGTGGTAGCATATTATATCTTTCCAAAATGAGAGGTACGATTTATGTACATAGGTAGCTTGGAAACGGTTCTGTAATAGAAAATTCAGTCTTGTAATAGGTTCCTGTTTTTCTTTTTGGCGAAAATATAGTCTATACTATATTATAATATTATTAATATTATAATAATAATATTATTAATATTATAATAATAATATTATTAATATTATAAAGCTGAAGAGTTTGTTTGTTTGTTTGAACGCGCTAATCTCAGGAACTACTGGTTGGAATTGAAAAATTATTTTTGTGTTGTATAGTCCATTTATTGAGGATATTTATCACTACATATTATAAAACAAAGTCCTCCGCCGCGTCTGTCTGTCTGTCTGTTCGCGATAAACTCAAAAACTACTGCACTACTGCACCGATTCTCATGCTGTTTTCACCAATGGATAGCGTGGTTCTCGAGGAAGGTTTTAGTATATAATTTGTTAAGTTTTTGTATGCATTTTTGTATGAATTAACGATATTTGTTGGAGGTGTCGGAAAAAAATAAGCCGTCTGGGAGCTTTCAACGAAAACGCTGTCTAAACCCTTTGAGATATAACAAAATAATGTATGGTGGAATTATGAATCTTATAAAGGTCTTCAAAAAAGTCCGTGATGGCATATGTCTATCTCTTAAGGATAACATACTATATCCATTTTATTGTCTTTTTGTAGGTATTTGTTTGCCGAATTTTACTCTTGTAAATACGATTACGATAACAATACGCTATAATATTAGTAGCTATTAGCCAAATTATGTTCGTAGATAAATAAGCTAGCTACTTATGTGTATTTCAAACAGTATACAAGAATATTTATCATAAAAACATTACTAAACACGGCGGCCTAATGATCAAAATTTGTGCATTCCAAAATTTTCGTTACTTTTTCACTGACATATTTATCACTTTTCGATAAACTAACACTCAATACGAAATCTACACTTATTTCTCAGTAATTCTGTATAAGATTCTTCTAAGATTTAACCGTTTTCTCATTGAATCCATTACTTCACGCACGTATAACCTTGATGAATGTTTACATTAAGCACCGCGCCACACCACCACACGACCACAGAGTACAGACGTATTTTGTTTTCTTTTTTTTTCGTTCGTTTAGTGGTGTTCCCGTTAAAATGTCAACCGGTCAAGTACCTATTAGTCGATTAATCGAATTCTACAGCCAGATCATGTTGCAAGTACAAAATAAATGTCAAATATTTTGTCCAATTGCAAACGTGACCCTGAGAAAAGTTATACACCAATGGTGTTCATTAGATATTTCGAGCGTTTTATCAGCACAAACGGTATCATGCGACATTTTTCGGAGGATTTCATTTTGTTTTCACATTGTTGGTACTCACGTGAATTATTTTAAAATTATTATTTGTGTCGCACTTTTATTTCGTATTGTAATTTCGTACAATTGATTGCTTTAAGAATTTGAGTGAAATTTCGTATTTTGATTTTGTGTTTGTTATCTTTAGGTAGACTCATTCACGTTCAGAAAATAAGTACTTTTATTATATTAAATCATTTGTTTCGGTTTCTATTAACGTAGTGAATCACATTAAAATTAATATTAAGTTAGAATTTTGAGATAAAGCCTGGGATTTAGAGAAGGACATAGGGTAGGTACTTTTTTATGCGATAACCGACATCCACGCGGGCGAAACCGCGGGCAAAAGCTAGTAGGCTTTATAACATTACGATACAACCAAAAGGAGCGCAGCATAAATGAAAAATGTTGCAAAAACGGGAATACATATTCCTTTTTGAGAGCTTCGTTCGCGTGCGCTGCGTAAACGGTTTAAGTTACGCAAATATCATGTACGGTGGAATTGTTCCTCGATAAATGTTCTAAAAAAAAGTCCGGAACAGCTTATGTATAGCTTTTAAGATTGATTCACTTTAACCTTTTTTTATGGTAATCAAATTTGTTCGAAATAAATGCATTATTTGCGAAGGAATTTTCATAAACGTGGTATTAATCCTTATCCATATAATTACGTTATTCATCACAAGTATTAAATTTTGAACAAAGTTGCCCTTACATCATTTCATTTCAATGAATATCTTAGGAGATATAACTGTTTTATAATAACTCCGCAGCAAAATAATGATCAACTCTGCGAGGTACTCTATTCTAAAGCTGAAGAGTTAGTTCTTAGGGTTCCGTACCCAAAGGGTAAAATGGGACCCTATTAGTAAAACTCCGCTGTCCGTCTGTCACCAGGCTGTATCTCATGAACCGTGATAGTTAGACAGTTGAAATTTTCACAGATGATGTATTTTTGTTGCTGCTATAACAGCAAATACTAAACAATAGAAAAATTAAATATTTAAGGGGGGGCTCCCATACAACGGACATGATTTTTTTGCCCTTTTTATAGATAACTAGCTTTTGCCCGCGGCTCAACCCGCGTGGATGTCGGTCATCGCGTAAAAAAGTAGCCTATGTCCTTCTCCATATCCCAGGCTATATCTCTGCCAAATTTCATGACGAACGGTTCAGCGGTTTAGGCGTGAAAACGTAGCATACAGACAGACAGACAGAGTTACTTTCACATTTATAATATTAGTATGGATGGTAAGGAACCCTTCGTGCGCGAGTTCGACTCGCACTTGGCAGGTTTTTTGTGGTTTTGAACGCGCTAATCTCTGGAACTGAGAGTTGGATTTGAAAAAATCTTTTTGCATTTTACAGCCCAATTCTTGACGAAGAATTACATTCCTATTAACGAAACTATTTTTTTTAATGAAAGTTTAAGCGAAAACGAAGTAAAAGCACGGGCAGGCAATGTGATGCGACGGGGTGGGTCGGGGAACAAGAAATTTCACGCGGACGTAGTAGCGGGCAGAAGCTAGTATAATAATATAATTGGAACTTTGTTATTTATTGATTTACAAGCCGTGCACCCAATGTGATTTTCCATCGGCAAAAATTACGAATTTCGGTATTTCGGGGCTTTAGGGATGAATTTTCAAAAAGCCTTCCTTCGTTATTTATGTAATGCTAGAGCAGTTTAAGATTTTTATTAAGTAGATTCGGTCATCCTATGGATTTCATCATTTCGCAACAGGATAATTTAGATAATAAAATAATAATAATAAAACAAATGTGGGTACAACTCATCCATCCTAAACAAAAACACAACACAATGTAAAGAGTTTTGAAGATTCTAAAGATAGAGTTAACGACGATGTCTGTGCTAATATGAATTGTGTGACGGATACCGACGCCTTCCTCCCACAACCTTAAGTAACAAGCTAAACCGTGACATATGATTTGCTATTATATAGTAATAATATAATGATACAAATAGTTCTGGTACCAATTATCTTACGTTTAATTAAGTTTAAAAAATATTTAATTGAATATAATTAGATTGAAAATAATTTAAATATTTATTTTTATTTCAAGGCATGCAAGGATATATATAAATTGAGGTGAATGTGTGTATGGGTGTGTGAGTGAGGTATATGTTACATGTTTTGTTAACTGCATTAAAGCCGATCAAGTTCTAACAGGGCTGCCATTCAAAATTCAAGTCTTACCCAAAACTAGTTTAAAGCCATTTAATTGGTTGAAGCTAGTTTTAAGTAATGCTTGAGTTTTGAATGAGGTTCTGTAACGGACCTAAGACGTTTTATTAAAACGTTGATTGAAACAATTACAGCTAAGATAACGTTATTTTTATCCTAACAAAACTCATGTAGGTATGCTGTGGTGTAAAAAGCGGAAATCCTCTGAGTTCAATGTCGTGAGTTTAAAACAGGTGACAAGGGTTGACCTTTGATGACCTTTACACAGATTGCTCGACCAGTTAAAATAATTAACTCCTAATTCCCGAGACCAGAAAAGCTTTTGAAATGTGTCTCTCAAAAGCTATTTCGTTTTCGAAAATCCCATCTGTGCTATCAAAACCGTTCGTCTGCACAATAATAAATCCGTTAGTAATGTAAGAAAATTAGGTATAATTTTGTACATCAAAGGAACGAACAATACTATTACACTAGATCAGCGGAAGGGATTTTTGAAAAAATAAATTTAAAAAATACTGTTCTGCCCAGTCGAGCAAAAACAAACAAAAGGATGAACATAATCACTTATGAATAATCGATTGAATGACTATTTAAAATATTGGATTATTCATAAGTGATTGAACATAACACCAGCGGGCCTTAATGCATGCACTAATAAAATAAAGCTCTCAGAGCACTAATATTAGGTAGATTTTGTTGTATGTAGATCCTATTGCTATGTGCGCTTGCGAAGTCATTCTATTTAATCTATATAACTAAAAATCTATGTTTGTATGTTTATCCTCTATGCGTTCCTAAACCATTGATCAGATTGTGATGAAACTTTGGTAGGGTGTTCTGAGTACGCCCGAGAGGGTTTCTAGCTCAAAAAAAAGTTCAACGAAACACTTTTTTACATTACGATATTAAGGTGTCTAGGATGTCTAATATTGATACGGTCACTATAAAATGTGGGTAGCTAAGTAATTGGGTAACAATTTATGACAAAGTTGTTGGATAGATGCTCCCACGATGCTGGATGATGTACTGAATAAATTAACCGGTTTAGCGTTAGATCTGATAACTTTTTCCGGCAGAAGAACTGCGTTGCGAGACTTGCATATTTTCACATGTTATGTTGTCGATGGGATTTAGTGTTTACTTTTACATATCTACATTATTATTGTTCTTTACCACCCATATTCACAGTGTTTGAACAAGAAGGCCACAACTAACAATAAAACAACCCCTATAAAATCGTCACAACGCCAGCCAGTAGAAATACAATCTCATGATTTTATACTTATAACCTAAAACCCAACTTTCATCACAATCACGACACGATAAACTATCAATTTAACGACCTCCAAAATCTCCTATCTAAGACTATAAACAAACAGAGAATACGATCCAGGACCCTGTCATGTCTTTTCCATCAGTTACATTATTCCTATAGCACTTAACCTTTTCGAAAGGGTTTTACGTAACTTTAGCATATTATTTTATCTCTACCTTCGAAAAGCAGTTTTTTTATTTTTATTTGCAAGTAACGGGATTTGTCGTGATATTTTGTGATATCTAGTCGGAGTGCTGAGGTGCAACGGTTTACAAGGTTTTAGGAATAGTATTTTTTTTTTTAAACAAGCTCTTATTTAAATGCTCTAAAAAGAGGAACATAAACTTTAAATTAAACCTATCAATTTTATTATATTACACAACTCATATGATATGAAAGCTTGTCGCGAGATTTACTTGTATATATGAATTTACCGATTTTAAACTGTTTTATTATTATTATTTTTCTCCTGTATATTTTGTAAGCCTACCTTTTAATGCAGGCTATAACTGTAACATATCTCATTTTTGTCTATCGCGCTTCTATAAGATATTCCCTGTAAATTGAGAGGTCTGGTTCTTGTGATCTGTGTTCTGGACCTCCTAGTTCAAGAGTTAGGGCTACACACATTTTTGTGCCTTGAAGTGTAAATAAATAAATTATTATTATTATTTTAAAATTTCTTTGTTATATCTTGGGACAAGCTTTTATGTCATATGAATTGTGTAATATATTATATGGATGAGTTTGATTTAATTTAAAGTTTATTTTCATCTTTTTAGAGCACTTAAATAAAAGTTTGTTTTTAAAAATGTTTTTTACAATTAATTATTTTTTTATATTTTAATTATCGCTGTGTCATTGTATTTTAATATTTCTTATCCCGTTCATTTTTATTTATTTTTATTATATTTTTTTGTTGTTGTTTTTTGTACCTTTTTTTGGATTTGGAGTGGTTATTTTATTTTTCGTATTTTTCTCTGTTATCATACCCATATCATGGGAGTACACAAAAAATATTCTGTCCGCTATCTTGTTCGTACGCTTTGTTCTCTTTCGGAGAATTATTTGATTCGATTTCAAAGGTAATAAATGTATTTAGTGCCGTTAGGTACCATTTTTCTATTACCAGTATTTTACCATACGGAAATATTCCCAGTAAGTTTCTATTATTACCGGTAACATTCCCTAATGCTGGTAATATTGTTTAATATCGTCTTGTTGATTTCTTTTGTTTATAACGCGCTCAGCTGTTGCTAGCTCGCTTTTCTTTATAACTTTTAAATTGTTACGTTTGTCGTTTAGTTTTGTTACTAAGTTTAGTTTTGACTGTGATTATCTAAAAAAAAAAATTTTATAAATATATATTGAAATTTTACTGTTGTAAATGTAGAGTTCTGATTATACAATCAGAACCCTAAATTCGTCGATCCCGGAGTCGATTTTTTCTATACAAAAGTGCATTCCATAATAGCCAACACCTCAACTTTAGGTAAATAGGCATCCGATTATACGATCTGTAGATATAACTGATGCGTTTAGCCAAATTTAATAAATAATAAAAAAAAAAATTTTTACCTTATAAACTTGAAGCTTACCATTTATATACCCAGAAAGTTATTGTATAGCAAGCTACTCAGTAAGTTTCTCGAAACATACTCTGTAGATAAGTTACTAGGAATATTGGGAAAATAATATTTAAAATTAAAATTTTGGTTACATTTAAACTGGAAGCGGTAGAAGTTTTATCGGATCATTTATAATCTCAAATTAAATTTATCAAATAAAAAAAATCCTATGTTACCCAAAACCAATTTTTTTAGAATGTTACTGGGAACGTGTCTGGGATAATACTCGACTGGAGTAAATTACTCGTAAAGGCACATCATTAAATGTATCCCATTCTTAAGAATGATGTTTGTGTTGCTGTGTTATGATTAAATTTAGAAAGGATTAAATAGCGGTTGCCTTGTCATTTTTCTAGTCAAAGCATTTTTGAGGTCAGTAAATAACACTAAACAAATCCAGTAGACGTGCTTTCTACAGAATACTAAACTACAACAAATCCGCTAAAATGACTAACACGTGTTTCCACTTAACTCAACACAAACTCAAAGATATCTGCTGACCACAAAAGCATCATAAAGACGAACACGCCACTAAACTGAGCTATTATGACCCACTCGAGGTCAAGGTCACCGGTCAAGGGGCGCGTTTGCATGCGACCTTGAAACTACTGAATGAAGTGTGACTTTGAAGTCGACAAGTATGCGTTAAGTACTAGACTTAAACTGGGTTATAGGGTTGGTCTTAGGATTTGGTGTTTATGTAGTTTATATTTGAATATTATGCGGTTTTTAGGGTTCCGTAGCCAACAAGGAACCCTTAGGTATAGTTTCGCCATGTCCGTCTGTCTGCCCGCGGCTAAGATCAGAGAGCTTAGTACTACGAGCATTTTGCCATATTTATGATATTTTTTTTCTCGTCTATCCCATGGTGTGGAGTATCGTTTGATAGGCCATTTAAAAATACTGCGGGAGTGTGAAAATCATTTTTCGATACAAGGATTCGTTTGCGTAATATTAAGCTTTAAACTGCAAATTTTTGTTAGACGCAAGTGTACCCCTGGCAGCTAAATGGTTGTTTTTGGATATGAGAAAAAATTCGCGGCTGTAGTATATATGTCACCGGAAGATAACAAGATCCGCAAGTTTATAAATTTCCTAGAAAATTTATAAACTTTCGTAGGATTCTAAACGAGAGATAAATTGTAATATGTTATACCCACATTTTCGCTATCAATTTGCGACGTCTCGTGGTAAATTTATGAACTAACGGATATCCATTCGTAAGATTCTAAACGGTTCGACCAATCACAGAAGAGCTTTTAATTTTACGATTTTTTTAAATATGGCAAATAACACACTGCTCTCTGATTGGACGATGTTGACAGTGGCAGTGCTTGTGTCCATAGACTTAGGTACAATCAGACTTGCCAATCTATAAATGTAACAGTTTTGATTACCTACCTAACAGTATTTTTACTTTAAAACTACCTAGTTTTACGAGTTTATTTGGTACCTATAATACAGGGTTACTTTTTTACATAATATGCTAATACTTCACTCTACCAAAATAAAACAACATAAATCGTGTTCTACGATATTAAAGAGGTTTATTAAAAAAAAAAAAAAAAACAATCATAAAACATAAAAACCGGCCTACTACCAAAAAAAAAAACAAACATTTTAAATTTAAATTAAAAAAAAAAAGTGAGCCTCAGGCGAATTGTCAAACAGTCGCTAGGTGAGTAAGAGCTTTATAGAAAATATGCTTAAAAAACATGTAACAAATTAAACATAATAAAATCGTAAATCAAATTAAATCGTACCTACCTACTAGATTCCCGATTATCTATAAAAATTTCGTAGCTCTGTGGTAAATTTCACTTAGTCAACAAATTTTCTAGCATTTAGCGCACTATCTTCACCATTTTGGCTGTCTGCAGTTTGTTGGTTATCATTATGGATCTCATTATATGGATCTAGTTTAGTAACCTTAGCAAAATAAAACTATTTTCACAGTTCCAACACAGTTACAACAACAGTTACAACAACAGTTACAAACTTTACAAAAACACACGAGCAACCGGTTTTTTATGTTCCGTGGCGAACAATGGCGGTGGAGAGGAAGGAGAAGGAACACGTGACTTATTCAACCAATCTGAGCGCACTTGGCGTTTGGTTATTGCTTACTTATTATTTTACGCGTGAATTTGGTAAGTTTATCAATTTGCGAAAATGTGGGCGTAAAATAATACAATTTATCTCTCGTTTAAAATCCTACGAAAGTTTATAAATTTCCTAGAAAATTTATAAATTTGCCGTTCTTATTATTTTCCGGTGACATACATAACGAAATGAAAAATGGAAAACTACTCGTATTACAGCTAAGTAGGCTTACAATTAACGAGTATAACTAACTTGCATTTGCAACTGAAGTGTATGGGAGAACATGTTTTAGTAAAGTAAAGTAAACATTTATTTGCATAGATTGTAGGTACAGTACATAAGATGTTACAGTTAAAATATGGGTGATCCTTGTACCATCTACCTTATCTAAGTATGCAACATTATTATTAAATTAATCATTAATTATAAAATTAAATATAATGATCACACAGTTAAATTATTTTGAGGTATTACATTTGAACAGTAGTTGCTTCTTGTTTTTCAACTACAATGTTAAGTTTGTTCTTGGGATAAATTCATCCCAACTGCGGAACCTTTTATTGTGCGTGATCTGACATGTTTTTGTCTTTTTCGTGGTTAGTAGAAGAAAATTGTCAAAAAATACTTTTTTCGGATTATCATGTCAGTGTAACCCGAGATTTAATATTTTAGCTGCCTTACGCCTGGCAGATACAATATTAAATGTCGGTTTATATAGAAATTATGGGGTTTCAAATAACTTGGTCGTAGACTAGACTAGTATTTATTTATTAAAAAGACTATCTTCTTTTATATGACATTTCTGTGATCCTACGAAGTGTAGATAAATGTCTTGTAATTAAAACAGCTTTTTCGATTTTGTAACTTCTGAGAAAACTTCTAGTCTGTACTTACAAAATTAATTATTCCTGTAATCTTTATAAATTAAGTTGGCCAAATTGGGATCACGTATTAACAAAATAACCTGATACAATTAAAATAATCACCGCCAAATATAAAAAAACCTTTACACTCTACAACAGCTTCTAATTTGCCAACTTTTAATTAATTCCCTTGTGAAGAACCTGGAACTACCAGCCATAGAGACGTCATTGGCACACCAACAAAAACTAAGTTTTCGTCAAGTAATGCCCTATAATTGAGTGGGCGCCCTTAAAATGGCCAGAATCAACTCGAACAAATTGCCCGAACTACCCCTCCATTGTAAGAATTTCTTTCGATATGAAATACGTACTACGAGTATAATAAATTATTGAAGAAAATAAACGATTGCTGTAATATTTCATGATAAAGAAAATATGAGAAATCACTTTTCTTTGAAACAGTTAAGAGTTTGGAATGAGGTTAACTTTTGGGGTGCGCTTTGTTATTATCCGGTGTTGTAAACTTTTGAACGGGAACTCTATTTATTATGTGAAAGAATATTGAATCATTGTTATTTGGCATAGCTTACACTTCAGGAAATTAATATTGTTCACTGTATGCGGAATGCTCTGACGTCGGAAATACAGGAAGAGGCACCCTGGTGCATGATGTTTGCCGATGACTTAGTTCTCGTCGGTGAAGGTGGACCTGAAATCCAGAGCAGAATGGAGGAAGACAAAAGCTGGAGAATAATTTTTGCTTGAAAATCAGCAGAACGAAAATTTAACAATGTTCTGCGATTTCGGTGGTCTCTCCAGTTCTGGGGGTATGGCGCTTGATAACGCGCTTCACCCGATTTGCCCCGAATTTCGGTATCTCGGTTCACTCGTGCAAAGCGATGGCGAAGTAGATCGAGAGGAGGAAGAAACCGGAGGTCGATAGTGGGTTTAGTCAGTGAGTCGGGGTGTCGCTGCGTTATGCTCCACTGAGTCGGTGGTACAGCGCCGAGTTGAGGCTGACTGCTGGCGTCGACCAGGAGGGGGTTGAATGGCTCTGCTTGTAGACCGGCCGAAAGTGCAGTGTGCTGTACCAAGGTTGCTGATGAGGCTGAGGGTGATGACCAGGTATGCGCGTTCGCTGCATGCTAGTGGTCAGGATACTCGTTGAAGCCGTGGGTGCTGGCTGGCTGTGTGACTCGCCGCTCGAAAGCTTGAGGAAGTGATGATGATGACGTCACGCTGAAGTAGTTGCAAGAAGGCTGCGCTAATTTCCATGTTCGGGGTCACCAGTATAGGGTATGAGGCACAGGGTTTAAAGTTTACTCATCCTCCATAGAAAAGGGAGGATCCTCTTACCAGACGGGTGTTGTGTCTGGTGGGAAACTGCCCGACGGTTGATGTCGGGATGTTGAATATGCTAGTCGCGCGGTAAACTCTGATTGCGCGATGCAAGATTTTTGACGTCAGGTCTTTGATGCTTAATTTGCATGTGGCGTTGTAGATGCCGCCACAAGTATATAGGAGGAATTAAATAAATATTACTACACATAAACACAAACATAAACTCATGTCTTCTTCCCATGGGGCAGGCAGAAACTATAGAACGCCACCTGCTACGCTCCTTACATACTCTTTTTGCTTTGTTTACGTTCATACATCTGGTCTTATATGCACTCTGGTTGCGAATACGACGCACCTGACCTTTCTGAATAACATCACCAATTATTCTATATGTCCTCCTAGGTCTCCCGGCGTTTCTACTTATAGCCTTGTAATTATTTCTAAGATCTTTATAAACCATGCATAGGACTACTTCACCTGGTTGCTTTTCCAATCCCAAAGGTCAAACGAACATAACAATCCTGGAATAGAACCTCATAAATATACCTCTCATACATGACTCCCTTGCGTATCACATTTTTCCAGACAAACTGACATGAATTCTGAACACACTGATTTCAGAGTTCCTTCATTATTTAGAAACCTCGTGAGACTTATTTCTTCATGAGAACATTTTATAAAACAAACCGTACGTGAGACAGAAATCTAAGTAAAAATTTATGGAAGATCGTTACAATAGGATTTTGGAAATATAAGTTGGTTTAGTTTTGATGTGTCGCTCTCGAAACTTTTTGTACTTTTGGGATATAAAATATGTAAGTGGTTGTCCATCGTCTGGGTTCAAACTCCAAACTATGAAAAGGTAACTTATGTTTTCCCAGTATATTATGAGGCGACTAGTGCCAAGATAAAATATATATCTCAAATATATGTTTTCCCCGTATTCAATGTTACCTTTGGACATTGACTCAGCACTCGGCCGCTCACGCGCGGTACAGATATAATAATGATTTGATTGCATCTTACACGCATACGACACGAAGAGTTTGTATAATACATAGTGTATGTTAAGAAAAAGTAGTTAATAATGTAAATAAATTAGATTTGAATTTTATATTCTTGTCTTATTACTCCTCATGTGGCCAAGACACGTTTAGCCGTCTTTGAACAGTCTTGTGAGTCTGCGGGAATGTCAGTGAGTGTGCACTGAACCTGGAAATCCTGTCTAATATCCGTCTGTAACCTTAGGTTGCATGGTGCAGACATCTTGAACTTATTTATATATTTATTTATTACATACTAGGTAACTGGAACTGCGCTTAGTAATTGTTCGTAAAGAATGATAACGGCATGCATTTTTAGGGTTACGTACCAAAATAGTAAAAAGGAACTCTTATGGTGCGCCTCAGTCTGTCCGTCTGTCTGTCACAGCTGGATATCTCAAGAACTACTAATGCTATCAACATGAAATTTTGAATAATTTTAGATGACGTTTGCCCAATTATTGTGCAAATAAGTTTTTTTTTTTGCAACCGGGACTGAACGGGTGTCTTAAAAATGGTTTACTAATGATTAGCGTAAAATATGTTATGCTTATCATTACTAATGATAAGCCATTTTATATTGTCATAACATTACTTAGGCATAACAAAATTCAGCATAATTATCATTACGGATAATAATTATTATTAAGCATGAATGTTTTGCCACAATGATTATGTCCATAAATACTGTTAGCATAATAATAATGAAGCATAATTTTATAAAGCATAATGTTATAAACGCATAATGATATTTACACATAATTTTCTTTGGAATAAAAATAGTAAACCCTAATAAAGAACTCCTAACGGTAGTAGACACTATGTCGTATTATTGATTATTGCTCCAATTTTGGAACCACTGTAGTTATACACCCGTCGCTTTTTTATAATAGCAATATTTTTTAAGGTAGATACCCTGATAGGTGGAGGCCCCATTTAGTGTTTACTTGAACACCCCAAAGTTCAGAAGACCATAGGTGCCGAGAAAAAAATCGCTAAAGTTTCTTTCGAGATTTTGTGGGAAAGTGAGAGTATTAACGATGGAGAAGATCACGTGGCGAGTCTAAAGTTTCCAAGCTCAATAATGCGTGGGTGGTTAAAAAAAATAACCACGTAGGGAATGGCGGGGTCTTTGTTCACTTGCTTCGCTCTCTCACGAGACGCCACCATTCCCTTCGAACCTAACCTGTCCGAGTCGCGGGGTGCCCCAAATCCTAAGCTCGCTTCGCTCGCTCTTGCATCATAAGTTCTCATAGGTACAGAACAGTAATAAAAAATATCATTGACAGCAACAGTATTTAATTACCTAGTTTCTAACATTCAACATAAAATTATTGGCTACATACACCCATTCACCCAATTATGACTTTTTAAATTTATGGATCATGATTAAGAGAAGAATAAATATTATGCCTTAAAAATGTATACAACTCCAAATTATGTCAAAACAAATAAGAACAAAAGACAGTTATGCTAACCAGTACATTATGCAATACATTATGGATAAAAATAAATCACCGGGTAGCGATCTTGTGCGAATGTCCAATCTTAAAATGTTGGTAGATACAGTTAGCCCTGTGATCTCTAATCTAGTCAACTTGTGTGTGCAAAGTGGTATGTTTCCTAGTATGTTTATACTTATTTAAGTAAAAGTGAATACTTATTTAAGTAAAAAAAAGTTTGTAGTCGCGGTATTCTTTGATTATAAAAAAGCCTTCGATACCCTTGAAACTGAGACCTTATTGAACGCCATGGAGGAGTGGGAGAACCGCTGAACAAATGGTTCCGCGACTATCTCACATCACGCTCCTACCGAGTAAAGGTAGGTGATGAGCACAGCGACGAGAGGAAGGTGGGGTGCGGGGTGCCGCAGGGGTC
The DNA here is from genome assembly GCA_947523025.1 of Dryobota labecula. NCBI lineage: Eukaryota > Metazoa > Arthropoda > Insecta > Lepidoptera > Noctuidae > Dryobota > Dryobota labecula. The sequence continues at coordinate 24,583,145 of OX383296.1, forward strand.
CGGAAGCGGGCCTGTGTGCTACTTATTGCATGTGAACAGCTTGTGCGGCGTACTGCGCCATTGCTCTACGCACATGTTCGCGGACGACCTGTGTGCGCTGCGCACCGACACCGACCTCGCTGACACCTGTCGACTCTTACAACAGGACGTAGACGCAGTGGCAAAGTGGTTTCACGACAACGGTATCGTTCATAATGGTGATAAAACTAAGCTGTTGATGATACATTCCCCTTATATACATCGGACTAAAACATGCTCTTCCATTTTCACCCATAGCTATGACTGTATGCATAATAATAATTCAAACTGTAAATGTAAACCAATAGAACAAGTAGAATGTGTCACCTATCTTGGAATTAAAGTCGATGAAAATTTTTCATGGTCTTCAAATATTGATTACATTTGTAGTAAGCTTAGAATATTGCTAAGTAAATTCTATCACTTAAGCTTTAAAGTTCCCTCCAGCACCTTAGAATGTTTATATTTGTCCTGAGTTGACTCAATACTGAGTTATTCTCTTGACTGTTATGGTTTGATTTTTAAAAGTAATATACAGAAACTAGAATCATTTCATTTATCATCATTTATCATTTATAACCATGGCAGGCGGGATAGTGCCTCACTAGTTTCTAACAAGTATACTACCAGGTCGATGACAGCAGGCAAATATGATGTACCCAGAGTTAGTAATTACTATGTGGAAGGAACTTTAAAAAAACGCGTTCCCTATTTCTTGAACACTTAGCCTGCTGACATCAGACAAGAAGATAATAAGGTAATATTCGCACGTAATCTTAAAAAATATTTATTAGATTCTATGTAAGTGTAGGTATTAAGTATGTATAGGTTATTGATGTATCTGATAATGTGTTTACTGTAAGAGAGACTAAACGATCTCACAGTTAAACTGTGTAAGCAGTTTTGTGGGGCAATGTACCTAGCGTTAAGGAAATTTTTAAGTCGATAAATCATTAATTCATTCATTCATTCATTCATGTCAAAGTAGTATTATGCCACAGTACTATTATGCTAATAAAAGTTATGCGAAAACGTTATGCCAAACAATATTATGCCTTAAAATTTTATGTCAATTTTGTCTCCCTAAAAATTCGAATTTTTGCCCTAGTTCTCGCTCTTTCGTAAGATACTGCGCATGCCCATGCGCAGTATCTTACGAAAGAGCGAGATTTACACATACTCAAACATTTTTTTTAGGCCGCATAGTTTTCGACTTTTGACGAAAAAATTTAAACAATAATACCGTTCCCCCCTTATCTCCAAAGTTTTCAAAAAAACTAACAAAAAAATTATATAATATTTATAAATCTGAAATTATTATACGTAATAGAAGTTTATGTAAAGATTACAGGAAAAGTAAAACGATGTCTCTAAATACCACACTTTTTCAGAAATCATCAACAATAATTACATTATTCCCACTATCGGTCAAGAGATGGCGCTGACCTAAAATTGCAATATTCTACACCGCTGTGTTAAAATTCTCTCTCTCTGACGAATAAAGGCCTCGCCGTTGAAAATTTAAAACATTTCACGTTTCGCAAACAAAATGTCTTACTCGCAGGTTGCTTTGGGTGAAGCAATTGTAGTTTTTTCTGGGCACTGAACGATTTAGAGGTATATTTGAATGAAGCTATAAATGATGATACGGAACCCTCGGTGCGCGAGTCTGACTGAGCTCTTGACCAGTTTTTTGTCATGTAACTTATCAAAGCAATATTTCACATTGGTATACCTACTTGTACTTTTACTAACAGTAACTGCTTCCGCTTTTTCTCCATCTCTAACCCAGCCAGTAGCAATATATATCTATTGGAGTTCAAAGACTTTGATTTCAAAGACGTTCAAAGCGGTTCCGGCTTCGTGATCTCAACAAAGCTCTATAAATAAATACCTATAACAAGATTCTCAAAACCGTGATGTGACCAGACAAGCGTCTTGTTTCGGCACGTGCCGTTACATTAGGACACGCCTAATAGCCATGCCCGATCGGGTCCCTACTGCTTGTAATTTTTTTGGGTCTGTGGCTTAGGCCTCCAGTGGTCGAGGCACCTGTGGCCGACGCCCCCGATTCGATTAATTTGGGATCCTGCCGTTTTGCCGAAAAGATTTTGCCAAATTTTCATTACCCAAACAAATTTTAGCAACCTTTTTTTATACCAATGTAATATTTGGAATTATTTTTGGTACGCATATTTTCATTTGGTCAAATTTTTACTTGGAAAAATATTACCAAGTATAATGTCATTATGGCATTTGGTCTTTAATCAAATGATTTATTACAGCAAACAATCTTCAGACAATAATCGTTTGGTGAAATGATTTGTTAAGACAAATAATATTCAGGCAAAAATAAGATTTTTTGGGAATTATATAATAAAAAATGCAATTTTATTTTAATATAGTAGTTAGAGTAGGTTAATATTTTTTTTTTAATTGATTAGGTTAGGTTAGGTTAAAACTGTGACCTCCTACGCACGAGCCGAGCGAGCGAAGCGAGCGGTGCCGCGTTAGCGGCCGGCGAGTGCCAGACACGACTTGCATTAATAGAAAAAAAAAATTTTTTTTAGTAGGTTACCCGGAACTCAACTATTTAGAATTGAAAACTGACGATACTGAATATTTGGCTTATTTGATTTTACGTAAAAACTGTTATTCCAACTGAAATATTTGACTAAATAAAAAATGTTAAAAGTACTAGTTGGCAAACAAGTTATAGTTTAAACGTTCATTTGCCAAACATTAGGTTTGCGTTACAATTTTTTGTGAATAGATTTTTTGGTAAGTAATAATTTGGCAAATGAAATTATGCGAAAATTTGTTTGGGAAGTGATAATTTGGCAATTTCTTTTCGGTAAAACAAGGGAGACCCGATTAATTTAATTCAAAGCAATTTTTGATCAAACGTACTGTCAGGCACAAAAATGTTTTACAAAAATAATAAATATATATTGACTGTAAGTAAGTATATGTATAATATTAAGTCATAATTATATTTCTGACATAGAAATGCTTCTATATTGGATTTATGTTTGAAAAAATTAAAGTCTTCGTTATTTTTCATTATTTATTTATTTATCTCAATAAGAAATCTAGTAAAAAAAAAACATAAATCACAGTTTCCATCAACTATAATCAAGAGAATCATTTAACTTAATTGTCATAATCAGTCTCAAATTTAATAAAATAAGAGTGATTTTAAATAATCAGTCTTAAAAATTACTGCAGAGCAACTAACTTTTTACATAGTGAAATGTTTTTTTTATTTTTGTAACAATAATAATTAAACTTAATCAACTGTGAAACCTTAAATAAATGAGAATATTCGTACCTAAATATAACAGTCGGTTTCCAATCAATAACATAACAAAATAATAAGGCTTAAAAAACAAACGAACTCATAGAGTAACAAATTGTTTACATGTGAAATGTTTTGAAATTTTGTAAGCATAAAAATAATCAACTGTAAAAACTTAAAAAAACGATTATAAAACATAAAAAATTAAAACTTAAAAATAGTATACAAGCAAAATCATCTCTTTTCACTAAGTAAGTTAAATTATTACTTTTTTGGGCGGATTGCCACATATTTGTTCTAAAAACATGATCGTGGTAATTTTTTTTTGTTTTCATACTGTTTAGTCAAATTGGCAATCTTATATGAAGTCTTTTTGATTTTTTGAATGATTGTAAATAATAAAATATGCTTTTAATAGGGAAAAAGGTGTGTAAGGATAAGGTTAATTGGCGATCTAATCTCTTTGCCATTTGATAGATAACTTTTGTTTAGCAAAGAAAAATACTTTATTATTATGGTGAACCACTTTTCTCATTTACTGTACTAAGTGAAAAGCACAAAAAAAAGAAGATATTAAATTAATCGAATCGGGGGCGTCGGCCACAGGTGCCTCGACCACTGGAGACCTAAGCCACGGACCCATTTTTCTGTGGAATACTCTGGGACAAGCAAAGAACACCGGTTTGTGGTCACGTTTCCTGATTAAGAATGGTTTAAAATCAAATAGTACGGTGCTCTCTCTTTGGCATGACCCTCATCAAGTCAATCTATAAGCCGTCATTCCTAATGTTTGTTCAGTTCATTGATTTATGTACGTGATAAAATAATAGTTTGTGTAGGCACCATTAGTAACGAAACCTCCTGTGACCTCTTAAAATAAGCGGCCATTGGTTTAACGTAGAGATAATTATTCCAGAAAACTGATTATTTATTCATTTAAAACCCAGTTGAATTTGATTAAGACGAAAACTCACTTAATCAAAGACGATGAGGATGTTTACGACATCTTTTGAACTTTCTATCTTATTGTAAACATGAAATTCAAAATAATTCAAAGGTTTGTCTGTTATACGTTAACTATAATAAATTACATTTTATGGTATTAACAAAAAATAATTTTATACAGCGCTTTCTTTAGTGCTTTTTGTCTTGTGAATATAACATGGACACAAATGATATAGCTTTCTTTCGTTTTATTTTTACCGATAAAAAGTTAAAAAATACTCGCCTCAGAATCAAACAGTTAATATCTTTCAAAGAAGACTTAAAGCCTCATTCTGCCGTCAATAACTTTGCAACACTCCCGTTCGATTCGAATACTTTTATTACTCGCATAAATTCTATTCCAATCGTTTTGCCGGTTATACACTTCGAATAACTTGGAATAACTCCAACGTTACGTGAGGTAAAGTTTGTGAAGATATTATGAAATAAGTTCAGGAGTTTTCAATAACATGAACTTGTACTGGCTACTAGGGAATACCTGAGTATATCTTGCTTTGTTGGTAGTTAAAATTGGTAGTTTTACCGCAAAATATGGTTTCGAAGTTTCATCCGACCAAAACCGGTTGGTTTTGGTCGGATGAAACTTCGAAACCATATTTTGCAAGCCAAGAAGCCAAGAAGTGCAGAATTAAAAGTTTGGTTTGGTTAAACCAAAGTTTTAATTCTGCACTTCTTGGCGTTATTAATCAAGGCGGAGACGTTAATATATCGGCGCTTTTAAGTGAACATTTTGTATAAAGTATGATTGTGTAGAGATTTTTCATCAGTGTCATGTGTTGATAATAATAACATAAATAATAATACGTACCTAATCAGAACAAATAAATCATTTACACCTTTCGAGCGTGTTGGTTAGTATTACTCTTCCTTTATTAATTTGCTTTGGTGGACTTCTTCGTTATACGAATACTACCCAGTCTTAATAATAAACAAAGAAAACTATTTTCAGTCATGCATAGGAAATAATTATGTAACTTACAGCAGTTGTAAAAAGTAAAACTTGAATCAACTTTAGTCCAAATATAACAAAAGTAGGTATGGTATCTGAATGAAGAACGGCGTCCGAAATCGTTTATAGTTAAAGAAGTATCCGTTGAAAGCAATATAGCACAATAATGTATCGAAAGCCATTCTTATCTGCCATCCTTTACAATACCGACGCTAAGCGAATATTTTCAGTAAATCTTTGATATAGTGGGGCATTAGAATATGAAAAATGTTTTGCTGTCAATTTGATGTATGTTGGAAATTTTAAAGTGAGTGAGAAAATTGCATTTTCTTGTTGTCTTGCAGTGTAAAGTAAAAATTCAGTAAACATTTTCGCAGTCGTACGAGTAATAGGAACTTACATATAAACGAAGCTTAAAGTTAAAAGTCATTTTTTCAAACTAGGCTGAGAGACAGCTTTTTTGAACGTCAACATTACATAAGATAGTCCCTCAAATCGCCCGTCCTTCATCACTTCCTGTTCAAATCCCTGCTCAACCAAATACCAAATACGCGTTTCAAACACAAAGACTGTCGTTCAGCATTCACGCTGTCAGTAACCCAATAAGACAGTAAGCCGATAAGATAATATCTGCCTTACAAATATTGTCTAAATTCAAAAACGACTTCTTTCAAGAAAACCTTTTGGAATCCGTGTTCCTTCTCACATTAATAATTTTCAATAATAATAGATATGTAAGTTAATAATATTACTTGCTCGGGTTACTAAGGACTACTTATAATACTTAAGAACTTGTCAGGAACAATTTGTCGAGTTTCTGATTAGTTCGATTCTATTTATTATTTCAAGGTACCTACATAGAGTGGTACTCGTACATAAGTAAAAAAAAAAAAAAAACCTAAAAGGTCCCTGGTGCGTAGAATGCTTGGCAGCGCCAACAGCATCCTGAGCATGATCGCTAGTCGGCTGGACTGTGCTTACATCGGTCATTACTGCGCCATTTGTCATGGAGTGGCGCAGTAGTGATTGCATGTTGAGTTTACTTACCAGTTGAGTTTAATTTCTTTTATGTTTTGTTGATTGTAGTTTTAAGTATTACTAACACTAGTCTATAAGAACATTGTTACTAACAAAGTGGACACCATGGTCTGAAATAAGGTATTTTATTATTATTACTAGCTGTGCCCGCGACTTCGTTCGCGTGGATATCGGAAAACAATATTGTGCCGCTTATAGAAGGTGTATCACCTCCTCCATTGATAAGGGAGAATGTTTTAACCAGGGTCCTAAGTCTACTAATTTACAAACGTTGCAATGGTCTCGCCATTGTGAGTATTTGACAGTGTTTGTATGGCAAATCTGTCAAAAACTCACAATGAAGAGACCATTGCAACGTTTGTACATTAGTAAACATGGCCCCCAGGCCTGGTGAATTTTTCTAGTAAAAAGCTGCCACAATATTTGTGTTTTTAGGAAAATGCTTCTCTATATATTTTTCTGGGACTCGTCCTCGACAGCCGGTGGAACTTCGAGAAGCATTTCCGAGGTTTGGCTCCTAGACTGAAGCGGGCCAGGGCTGCCTTGAAGCAGCTCCTGCCCAATCTCCAGAGGCTGTATGCGGGGGTCGTGCGGTCCATGGCCCTTTACGGGGCACCGGTGTGGGCGCGTTCCTTAAGGCGGCGACCTGCCCGCCAGTTGAACGCAGCCCAAAGTGTTATGGTCAACAAGCTGGTACGGGGATACCGCACGGTCTCCGGTGAGGCGGCGAGCCTCCTTGCCGGATTGCCGCCTTGGGGTCTGGAGGCAAAAATCGTGCCTCGCGCTCTTATGGGAGTGGTGCGAGGAGATGAAACGCCGAGGCGTAACTCCGCTGCCGCGAGAAATCACGGTACAGTGGACAGAGCTCCGGCGGGATCTCATGGCGACTTGGAGGGTGCGATTGTCACCTGAATGTGTGCTGGAAGATCAGCTGTGTTAAGCCCAAAATGAACGCGGAACGAAACACTTTTATTACATCGAAAATGAAGAAGTCAAGATCAAGTACACAGAACTCTCTTCTCTTCGAAAATTAGGTTAATACCAGGAAGGTCATTCTTCCACGGAAAATCTTGACACCGCGATTCAGAAAATGACGCTATAAGAACAACGCAATCTATTGAGCATAACGTGATACTGTCAAAATATTACGCATGGAAAAACGTTCAAACAAACACTCTGTAAACTATGTAGACTTAAAAAACATTACATTAAAGATAAATAGTTTTTAAAGGAATGCATATTTATATTTATCATTATTGTTTCATGTTAAATAAATTAAGTATACAAAAATTAAGTATAAAAAAGTTGGTTTTTACAAAGGAGTAGACGTCTCGGGCTTACCATAGTCACGAGTTTGTAAATATAAATTTCTGCACGTGTGTCATACAATGTTTTTCAACACATTAACGAGAAAACAGTACAATAATAATGTAATGAAACAACATGATAATATAAAAAAATAATGTCAATAAATTATAACATTATGATAGACATTTATGTATTTTTTAGTCAAGAGACTCATTCAAAATATCAGGTGGAGTGGATTCCATATTAATATCAGATTCCTCGCTTGAACTCGTATTATTATTTTGTTTATAAATATCAGTCGGAAAGTCGCAACAATCTTTGACATTTCTAATATGAAAATGGCGCCACAAGCACGTGGTGAAAATTAGAACTACATCTTTCGTCTCATTTACTCTTTAGTATTAACTAAGACAAACGTATTGAGCAAAATCGCTTCCAAGGAGGTTCGATCAGTCAGCCTATTTATTCTCGTAATGTGAAACTCCTTGGTGGAATTCTTATAATACTTTTTATGGAAGTTAAAAAAAAAAACCGTAAAGAATACGCACGGTGCTATAAAACGGGGTATGCGGTAATAGTAAATTACTTACCAAGGGCTGTAAAAGAAAGAAAGCCTGAAATCGCAGCTATTTGTAAATATGCGATAGAGGGTTTTATTTTTTGCTGCGCGTGGTGAGTACACAATTTTACGTATTCACCTGGCCACAATGCGAGTTTTACAGTACGCCTAGCGTGCGGTAAAACTCATATTATGGCCAGGTGTGACGTAAAATAGGTACTTAGGTGAGAGTACCTATTTTACTGCACGTTCCGTTGTATGGTGTGTAATTTTTAACTTTCGAACAATGTACACAGGCTTCGTAAACGCATTTTTTGAGAAAATGTGTTGAAAATAATGATTACAGTCCGTTCAACTAATTTTGACTTCTATTGCGTTGGTGGTATGACAAATGGCAGTTGCAGTAAACAGTTGTTATTGTGACCACTTTTTTGCTTTTAATGCCATCCTTATGCCTACGGAATAGAAGTCAAAATCGGTTGAACGGACTGTAAAAAAGATTTATTTAAAAGTCTTATCTTATTTCAAATGGAGTATAGATGCCGAGTGCTGAGCTTCTGCTAGAGTTCTTTTTGCAAGTTGTCTTCTATACTTTCATCTTTTACACAAATAAATAAAATTGAAGTGTCTGTCTGTAATGTCAAAATAACAGCTTTTACTAAATGCATACAAAAGTATATACGGTAGATATATCAAAAAAACAATTTTGAAATGTTTTGTTTGTCTGTCTGTCTATCTGTTTCTTCTGGCTTATCTCCGAAACAGGAGTTTCACAGTACGTTTGACGGGACTTTCATTGGCATATAGATAGCTGATGTTATAAAGAGTAACTTAGGCTACTTTTAATATAGAAAAGGCCACGCGAGTGAAGCCGTGGACAGCAGTTAGGTGGTAACAAAATTTCTGTTTGTTTTTAGAAACCTACTGCTTGTCATTGTTAATATTACCTACATTATAATGATTATACTATACTCGTAGTTACTAAATCCCATGTCTTTTTTTGATCAGAGATATTCAAACGGAAAATATTTCTGTTTCTGTGGAACCGTAATAACAGAAAATAATAACTATTCTTGGAACAGTTCATTAACTTTCATTCTAAGCACAAAAGGTCTGTTTCCTTTGTTGGTCACATCGGAAATTACGCGCGGGACGCGTGACATTTACGTTGTTTACGTAACCACGTAAACACGACGGTAAAGTTCACAGTTAATTTCATGACATGGATTATACGGTGTAATAGCAATTACGTTTTCAATCGCTTTCGGAATCAAAGGGAATCAAATTTTCAGAAAGTACCCGATATGTCTGGCGATATACAGAGGAATCACTCCTTTAACTAGCCTGCTATATTGGAAAATTAATCATTTTACACCTCAAAGGTCAAATAATTAGTAATCCCCTATTTAAAAGTCGGTTAGGTTTGTTTTGCAGAGTCCTATGTAGTTCTCAGTTTTCTAAGTATATAATATAGTAGTATAATACGATGGATGAACAGACTGTGTGAAACATGATAATTATGGTTAGGAAGGGAGTGAGTACTACTGAATTGTTGAGATGATGACTAATCGAGAAGGATGGAGGAGAAGACATACTTCGCCGACCCCATATAGGATCAAGCAGGGTCACTAAAGCATCACAAAAAAAAAAAAAAAAATAGGCATGATAATTTTTTAAATCCATACTTAATACTCGTAAATGTGAAATTAACTCTTTTTGTCTGTTACGTTTTCATGCTTAGACCGCTGAACCGATCGTCATGAAATATGGCAGAGATATAGCCTGGGATATGGAGAAGGACATAGGCTACCTTTTTACGTGATAAACGACATCCGATCACCAAGTACTTCGTTTGATCAAATTTTGAAAACATAAAATTGTGAAAACATAAAATTGAATTGTTGCAATTTACAACTGGAACAGATCATTTATAGGCAAGTACTAATTTCATACAAATACTGATACCATATGATTCAAAGTCAATTTAAAAAAATTCACGCTGCCCTAACTAAGTAAAATAGGAAGAATTCGGTTCTGGCACTCGCCAGCCGCTTCCGCGGCCATAAATAATAATAATCATAATCTTTATTTTCAAAAGCCAAATACAATTTGTCCATCTCAACCAAACATAAAACAAAAAAAAAAAAAAACCGGCCTAGTGCGTGTGGCACACGCACAATGAAGGGTTCCGTACTTGGAAAGAGTTTATCCTAAGAACAAACTTAACATTGTAGTTGGTAAACATAATCGCCCATACATTCCAACTGCAAATGTAAGTTTGTACGCACAATATCGAGAGATTTACCATGTTATTTTAAGACCATAGACTTCTTATATATTTTCCTGTAATCTATAAGTATAGAACTATTTTCTGTATTTTTTTCAAAATTTTAGATTCAGTAGCCTCGGAGATAAGGGGGGGGAATGGTCAATTTTCGTCTATTTTCACTTATAACTTCAAAACAATTTAATGTAAAATTATAAAAAAATACATTTGAGACCCTCACAGTAAGCCCTTTCATTTGATATGTCACACGGTACAGTTTGCAAGACTTTTAATTTTAATTTTCTTCTATGCCCCCCAAAACTGACCCCAATATTCTAAACTCATTTATTTACGGTTCACGTCCGTGTTTGGGTCACTCAAATTGATATGTATACCAAATTTCAACTTAATCGGTCCATTACATTCGGAGCAAATTGGCTGTGACAGACGGACAGACAGACAGACAGACACACTAGTGATCCTATAATGGTTCCGTTTTTTCCTTTTGAGGTACGGAACCCTAAAAATATAAGGACATTATATGAAATACAACGCTGTGCATTTTTTGAGACAGAGTGAATGTCTGTGTCTGTGCTAGTATAAACTGTATGACAGACACAAGCGCCTTTCTCTTACAGTTCATTGACAATATATTGCTCTTTGTATGAGTTTTGGTAAGCATAAAACTTAGTTTTACATAAGTACTTAATACTTATTAAAATGTAAAGCAAGGAATTTGTGTGTGTGGTGTGAGTGTATGAGAGGGTGCGTATGTGTTTAGTTGTATGTTTCGTATATGTCACAGTATAAAAAAATATATATATTAATAATAAAGGAGCAATTTAAATCTGTTTTTAGATGCGTTAGTAAGATTTTTTTGCAAAGAGATGTCCAGTCGCATCGTACCTTAGCTTTTGGAGAAAACTACAAACTACAGTTTTCCATAAAAATTTAGGTAAAGGGTATACTTTGCAGGTTTCGTTTATAATGTTATAAAGGTGGCTCCTAAGACACGCCGCACGGGTAGCTACGCCTCGCCAGAGCAGTTCTGGTGGTGACAGGTGGGCATACAGAATCTTTGCGTCGTTTATTTTACTCTAGTAACCTTGGGTCATAGGTCAGTGATGAGTGTATACGTAAAGTGATGTTAAGTGCACAGAGCTATCAGACAGTGAGTACAGATATGTTTTTATACAGCTGGGTAGTCGGGTACCGATAGGGTTTGTGAAGCATGACTTTCAAGACAGCCCTTTGTGCCCTCTCAAGGCGAAGTAAATACGTTTTAAGTGCACCGCCCCAGACAGATATGCAATAGGTAAGAAGTGACTGGGCTAGGGCAAAATAGATAGTTTATAACAGTCGGTCGGCAACTACTCTTCTTAGTTTTTTCATAGGAAACATTAGCTTTCGAACACGCGTAACTGTCATACTGATATGTTTTTGCCAACTTAAAGTGTTCTCGATGTATTCCCCCAAGTATTTGACACAAGAGCTCCTATGTATAGTAGGGCAACTGCAAGGGGTCAGTGTAGGGTGTCAACTACGGGCTTTAACGTCTGGAATACTAGGCTGTGTAGCAGTTCGCTGAGAAAGGGACAAAGTGGGTTTTAGAGATATTTAGCGTAAGTAAATTCAATGAAAGCCAATCCATCACTATGCCAAAAGCATTTTCAGCTGTGTGGTGAGCATATTCCCATGTTTCTCCACTTATGATAAGCACAGTGTCGCCTGCATATACGAGTATCTTGCAGTTTGGGATTGACAGCTGACACAATCTGTTTACAAATAGAAGAATAAAATAAGCGGCCAAGTTTGAGTCGGATTCGCCCAGGAAGGGTTCCGTAGCAGCAAGCGTGGTTTACGATTTATGACGTATTAAAGAAACTACTTACTAGATCTCGTTCAAACCAATTTTCGGTGGCAGTTTACATGGTAATGTACGTCATATATTTTTTTTTGTTTTATCATTCTCTTATTTTAGAACTTACAGGGGGGGGACACATATTTTACCACTTTGGAAGTGTCTCTCGCGCAAACTATTCAGTTTAGAAAAAACATGATATTAGAAACGTCAATATCATTTTTGAAGACCTATCCATAGATACATAGATACGGTTCATAGAATACATATACTTACCAAGTTTCAACAGTATAGTTCTTATAGTTTCGGAAAAAAGTGGCTGTGACATACGGACGGACAGACAGACAGACAGACATGACGAATTCATAAGGGTTCCGTTTTTTGCCATTTGGCTACGGAACCCTAAAAAGGGTGGGACCCAGCACGCTGCCCTGTGGTACGCCAAAGGTTAGATTCACATCGTCATTGATGTAGTTGTCTACGTTAACTCGTTGGTTACGGATTGTGAGATAGTCAAGGAAGAGGTTTACAGTAATATCTCTTATTCCCAAGCTTTCTAAACCACGTAGAAGGATGAGAGTAGAGACCGTGTCGAAAAATTCGGCTAAATCAAGGAATATACCTATAGTTTTAGTCCTAGAATTAAGGTTTTTAACAATTTGGCTTGTCAGTTCAAGAACAGCATCCTTTGTTGATACGCCTCTCCTAAAACCGTATTGGTTTGGCGCAATTATGATGTTGCATTCAAGATAGCTAAGCAATCTTTTGTTCAGAACCTTCTCCATAATGTTGGACAGTGTGGTGAGTACAGATATAGGCCTATAAATCTCGACACGATCAACATCCTCACCCTTAAATACTGGTGTGACTAATGCCTTCTTAAAAATTTCGGGGAAAGGACATTTTAAGATACATAAATTACATTTATGCGTTTTTGCTGGAACAAGTACATGTCTAGCAGACTTAATAACTGAGGCAGGTATTCCATCGTGACTTACTGCACAATTATAATTTAATGCTGTAATTATAATTTCTATTTCTGGGAAATTCGTTCCAAGTAGTACGAATGAGTTACCTTGAGGATTTATTAGGCTGTCAAATTCAAAGTTTGGGCGAGTTACACGCTGACCCTGCGCAGCCCGCCTAGCAAGCTCCGCTCCAATATAAGCAAAATACTTATTTATAGCATTGAGGCACGTATTAAGGAGTTCTCCTGCCCTACTCATGGGTGAGGTATTCTTGTAGCTGATAGTTTTTAGTCACATCATAAACATCCACTACCACTTATTAATTTGTTCAAATAAATATGGGTTAAGGAGGGAGAGTGATGATGTTTGTATTCTAATGATTATCTTTACAAAAATAAAATTTAAGTGTCTGTTTGTGATGTCACAATAACAACTTTTTACTTAATGTATATATATTTTTTTTTAACGTTGCCCTACACTAGAAAGTACATACGGTACTTATTACAAAAACAATTTTTTTGTCTGTCTGTTTATTCCGTCTAATCTCCGAAACGCCTGGACCAGTTTTGATGGGACTTTCACTGGCAGATAGCTGATATTACAAGAACTAACTTATGCTGCTTTTATTTTACAAAAAGCCATGTGGACGAAGCCGGGCAGCAGCTAGTAAAATATATTATCTTTAAATGTAGATAGATGGATAGATATAATACTCTTTATTACACACCATTAAAATTACAGATTTATATGTAGAAATTTTACAAGGGGTGACACTGGGCAATTCAATATTTAAATTTAAATACATAAATAAAACATATTATACTTATCTATATAAATACAAGCTTCTGTTCGCGATTTGGTCCGCGTGAAATTTCATATTCCCCCGTTCCCCAGTCCGTTCTCGACTATCATCAAAAGAGCCGTTCTATACAAACTGTAGGAGAAAGTGAATTTACGATATTTTTATTTCGTGAATTTTTCGCTTATTTTAATAGTTATTCTGCTATTTGGGGCGGAGAAAATCCAACAAATCCATGATCATAAAGATCGGTCCAGCCGTTCTTGAGTTATAAAAGGTGTAAATAACCCGACTTTGTTTTATATATTAAGAAGATATACAATACAATGATGATTTAATAAGTGCCTAAGTCTACATATAATGTAATTTTGATGAATATTATCTCGGTTTATGCACCATCTCTTCCTACCAATTTGTACGCCACTATATGCGGCTAAACTTGTTAGAACTTTTACGTACCTATCTCTTATTATCTTGCATGTAATGTATGTATCATGTACACCATGTTTAAACAAATAAAATCTTACTTACTTACTTAATTACTAATAATAATCATGAAGCAAGTGCACAGAACAAATTAAAAAAATTTAGTACGTACGTATGTAATTTTGTTGCCATTTTCACATTTGGGTGGCTTTTGCAAGAGAACGATGAAGTCTGTGTTCTAATGATTATTAAAATACAGAAATTTTAATGTACTTATATAGTTTTATTGTAATTTTCTCTTTTGAATGATGTTTGCCTACTTTAGTGTTGAAAAGTCTCATGTTTCATGTTTGCCATTCCTTTGAGCTGAAAAAGGGTTATATTACTTAGGCCTAACCACAACAATAGGTCCAGTGGTCCTTTCCAGTCCTTTCTTGGACGCACACTTCCATAAGGCCTTTCAGGCTTTTACTTTACAATGATATCCTTAGGTACCTTCACTTACTCTTTTATGTAAAGGTGCTATTACAGGACAAGTAACCTCTTATTGGCCGTAATGATAAATAAATTATGTGCGGTGACAGTCCTTTCATTAATAAAATATTATGTTTTTGGTTGTTTGTGAGACTGCGTCTTGGGAGGCAAGCGGTAGTTATCGGTAGTTACGGATTATGTAGACGTTATTTCTGGGGTGCCTCAGGGCTCACAAGTATCCACTAAGTGACTGATATAACTTAAACTATATAAATGTAAATACTAAGAAATGCCAAATTATAACCTTAACAGGCGCGACACGCGACGCAACATAAAGACACCGCTCGTTGCGCGACACGAGGTGCCTTTGTGTCGCGTCGCGTGTCGCGGCTGTTTGTAGGAGCCTTTACTGATATGTAAGGAGCATACTGGAATCCACAAGTGTATGGCGACCTTTTTACCTTTATACATTGATAAAATGGAATCCATCCAGCGCAAATTTATTAAGCTCCTAAATCACAAAATTAAAGCATCCCGAATTATCCGGACTCCTGTCGATACCATAAATTAAATACTCTGGATGAGTGACGACAGTTAAATGATATGATGTTATTGTACGAAATACTTAGCAATAAATTTGACTGTCCACAGCTACTCAGCAGAATACACTTTAACGTTCCACTCAGACGTACCAGACATACCACTTCGCTATCAGTACCATCGGCCTCCACTAATTATCTAAAGATGTCACCATTCTTGCGTCTACCTGCATTATATAATAATAAATTCCCATCTTTGGACCTCTTTAATATCACACGAAACAGACTTAAAAAGGAGATTATCCAAATCCTCCAACAAACGCCAAATACTCAGATGAGTATTTGGCGTTACATACACATTAGTAGACATACACACAACATCACACACATTACAGCACCTACACCGCACAGATACACACCCGCACACACTATATGTATTATTAATTATGTCACTCTTTGTATATTTTACTTTTCTGTGTACTCCGTAATTGGCGTAATGTTCAGAATAATAATTATGTTATACTTACTGTCAGCTGTGAAGCTACCTTATAAATAAATAAATAATAAATAAAGTTTTGCGTGCTTAAGGGCGAATTTCACCAATGAGACAACACGATCAGCACGTATAAGCCTCGTTCAAGAACTGTCAGTGTTAATACGTGCGCCAGAAGACAATGCACACGATGAGGGTGCAGTTACTGGAGTCGCGCTGCAACGTCAACTTTAAGGCGTTTGTAATACGCGTACCGAATTACGAGTATCATCTGCCCCTGGCTTCGTCATGAAAGAAGACTTTTGGCCGCAGGACGTAGTGTTTCGTCGCTTCCGCGGACAAGTACCACTGGACAGTACATAATCAAGGTAGTGCAAAGTGGAAGTGCTACTAAAATAGTCCTATTATATGTACGTTATTGTTTTAGGATGGTTTATGTAATTTAGAGTTTCTTGATTTTTACTTCACAGTTTCCGTTTAGAACTCGCAGATAATAATGTCACTTAGTTATAACTTGATGTTTTATTCATTCACTTAGTTTTTCTTAACACAGATGCAGTAATAGTATTTTTAAATAATATTTTATAACACACACTTGAATGCGGTTTAGATGTGCTGAGCACGTTCAGTTTCATTGGTGAAATTTGGAGGCTTAAAGAGACGTATTTTATGTTTATCTTTGACTTTATAGAATTAGATTAAAATAAATTGTCTTGAAGAAGTTTGGTCTTGACAGTTTCGCCAATTAAGTTTAGGTTTAGTACTTGCTGATGGCAATGAAATGACCAACACGTAGTGAATAAATCTGTTCTATTTTTGTGTAAGAGATAAGGCTTTTTCTGTTAGAGAATTTATGGCTGATTATAATTTAGGATTTTTTATATACGTTTAACTTGTTGCTAACGGGATATTAACGTAATTTCTTGTTGAATTGAGGTCCCGTTGTTCGTTGTCGACACTGATCAAAGCAGCTCCTCAATGCAAGTGTATTTATAAATGAGTGTATTCCTTAATTTTGAAGAACTTATTGGTATAATTCAATCTCCAAGCTGTGTACGCCGCAAGTTTAACGCACTGATCAAACATTAGCATTGCTACCACATGTTTGTTCCAAAGTATAAACATACAAATCTAAAGTTTAGCCACATACAATCTATCAACATCTCGCTTCGGTCTTCTTAGTCCCGAAACCCGAAGTCCAATGGCTAAACTTGGATGATCGGGTCATCTAAGTTTTGCCATCGAAGTTCAAATGAACCTGCCGCGAATTTCAACGTCACGTCTTGCACTTACATTAGAGTTCGAATTGGAAGTTACTTGTGGATACATGAACCGAAAGGGACCTACGAAACCTGATAAACCTTTATGATAGCTGCGCGTACAGATTTCTTAATGCCGGCGGCGGCGCGTGAGTCGTTGCAGACGGAACGGGATGTTGCAATTTTAAATAAATATTATGTATTTATGTAAACATTTGGAACTAAGTCCTATTGTATTTATTTGATTTGAATATTGCTTAATTTGTTATTTTTATCTCATTATATGCTGCTGTCGCTGAAAACCAGCGAAAATGGCGAAAATAAAGGTTCCATTTTCGTTTAGTTACTGAATTTTTAATTATTATTTCTAAAACCAGTACTTTAAAGAAAATGGAACCTTTTTTTCGCCATTTTATGTGAATTACCATTAATGGGGACACGGGCGGTAAGGACAGCGGGAATGCACCCTGAGCGATGGCCATTTTGCGTGGCTGTGACGCATTTTTTCACCCAACTTGTTCTTTTTGTATTTGTGTTTCGCGTCATGTTTACCGCAAATAAACGTATTTTCTTTCTTTCTTTCTTACAAAGATTTTTTTATAAAGAAAGGAGAAAGGAATGAAAAGGGAAAATTGTTTATTCTGGACAAATAAAACACATTCTATGTATAGAATCAACATAAAATATGCACACAAATACAAAGTTGCCAAAAACCGACAAATATTATTCGACAAATATTATAAAATCAAAAAGGAAATAATAATAATAATTTTCAATCACATTCGATAATTCATTGTAATTTGCACAGAAATAAATATGATCTTTCTTACTTCGAAATGAAAACACCGATATTATTCCAAAATTACTCAGAACCGGAACTGTTTGATATAATGCTCAATAAATGAAAGCTAACAAAAAGTTAAAAAAACACATTTGATTCTTCCATTTGCTGTGAAAGTTGTTCCAAACCCCCTCGTTAAGACATTTTTCCTATACTCGTACAACGATATAACTCACTAAGAAATCTTATAAAGTTAACATTGAGAATTCTTTTGGGACGTCCGAAGACTTATAAACGTCCTGAGGGATCCTTATAATAATATTTTTTAGAATATCCTTATAGAAAAAAACCGGATCTTGAAGGATCTAAAAATAACTTCTATTTTTGCAAAATAAGCAGATGACATCTTTCTTGTAAGGCTATTGTGCCCGTTTAGGAAAAAAATTATATTGCTCGAGTTTTCTTGCGATAAGAGACTTTAATAGAAAACTTAATAATGCCAAGATTTTAATAAACAACACGTGTATCCTTCACCAGGAACTAGTCTGTATTGTAAATTTATTTTCTGGAATTAAAGATGGGTATGATAATAATAATACCGGCCTGTAACTGTCCCAATTCAAAGCAAAGGCCTTTTCTCATACAGAGAAGGCATGAGCATTAATCACCACGCTTGCTTAACACGAGTTGGCGATTTCAGACTTGTATTAGTTACTAGTAGGTATTAGTTATAAGTTAAGATTTCGACATGAAATGAAATGAAATCGTTTATTCTGTTAATAGGATATCGGAATCACTTTTAAAAGCTAGATGAAGTCGACATCTCTTAGCTGACTACCCTTTAGAAGAAATGGCGAAACAAACTCAGGGGTCAGTCTCTTTTAAAGTCCAGACATAATCTTGGTCAGATCATGTAAGGACCCTGTATATCCGTGTCTGAAATGGTCTTTTGAGGAAAGAACCACCCAAATTTGAGTAGACCTATGCAGTCAATGCTAGCATTTGTCAGTAATCGTGTAGCTCAACTCAGGATTTAAGGAGCTCAACGACTCGACGAACAATACCAAATGAAGGACATTTGGATAGGCCGTATGAAATACTCAGAATGCTAGACCATCATTAAAACTAAGTGAGAAAGAAAAAAAAAAAAAACAACCAAGTGCGTGTCGGCCCACGCACAATGAAGGGTTCCGTAGTTGGAATGAACTTATTTTATTATAGTTGCAAATGTTAGTTGGTCGACTATTACCTACTCGGTAACTTGTAAAGTCTATGTTGGGAATCGAATCCAACACAATACATAACACCTTTCTTACAAAAGTTTTATAAGTATAATTTTGAATAGTTATTTTTAGGCGAATTAAAGATGTAATATAATGGCGTGGATTGGTCATGCGGAGCCGTAGGTAGTTTCTATTACTCTACTAATGATACAATACCTATCATTCTTTCAAAATTACTTGTCGCAACATTTCCTGAACTCAGTATCATATAATACTAGAACTTACTACCAACTTAATTAAAATTAAACAACCCATTAAGGTATTCAAACTTGTTCAAACGTCCGTTTACATTAACTATCCAGCCACTTCAGCGTTCCAGACCAAAATGTAAGAGGATTTTACCTCCTCATACACTAGAGGGCCCTCCTTACGTTCAGTGTCAAACGGCCGTGCAATCTTGCTCTAGAGGTCCTTTAGGTCTCTTAAACAAAATTCATATGCAGATGCAAGTTCCTGAATCCGAATCTGAGTAGATGTCTATATGCATATGAAAGTGCATGAATATTTAAGGGAGAGAATCTTGAGAATCTTGTTTGCATTCTTTTCTTATTTTTCGGTCTGCCTTTTAACATATCTTTGATAAACTCTGGGTTTTGGTGTTGATAATATAGTTCTGGATGACCTCGCTTTAAGCAGAATTGTATTTGCAGTCTGATAATGGTTTCATTATACAGATTTTTTACAGTGAAGGCTGTATATACTAACATTTATTTTTAAATTTCGCAGCATCATGCTGAGGTAGGAGCCTTTTGGCCCCGTACAGGCGATATTTTTTTAAAAATAATTGTTGCCATGAATGAGTTTAAAATGTGATCTTCCTGTACGGGTCCGAATAAATACTTTTTCTTTCTTTTCTTTCTTAAGTAATAACTGCTGCACGGGTCAATCGACCAGGTTAAGATGCAGATATATGCCCGTGACCTTGAGTGCTTAGCTTGCTTGTTCTGTACTGAGCACACGCAATGCGTCGTACATCCATCCAGTAATAGGACTCGACCATCCAGGAGGGCTGTCCCAAATAAGATATATTATTATATTATTAATTTATTGTACATAAAACAAAAGATATTTTAATAAATACGTATACCAAAAATCAATAATTAAATTATCTTTAAAACAACCGGCCAAGTGCGTGTCGGACCACGCACAATGAAGGGTTCCGTACTTGGAAAGAATTTATCCTAAGAACAAACTTAACATTGTAGTTGGTAAACATAATCTCCCATACATTCCAACTGCAAATCTAAGTCCGTACGCACAATATCGAGAGATTTACCATGTTATTTTAAGACCATAGACTTCTTATAGATTTTCCTATAATCTATAAGTATAGAACTAATTTCTGTTTTTTTTTTTCAAAATTTTAAGTTCAGTGGTTTATGGGGATAAGGGGGGTAATGGTTAATTTTCGTCTATTTTCACTTATAAATTTCAAACAGTTTATTTTAAAATCATAAAAAAGTATTAAGAAAATGCTCTAATTTAACATAATTATCATTCATCATTTCAGCCGAAAGACGTCCACTGCTGAACATAGGCCTCCCCCAAGCACCGCCACTTCGACCGGTTCTGTGCTTTCCGCATCCAGCGGATTCTTGCAGCTTTCATAAGGTCATCGGTCCACCTTGTGGGAGGCCTTCCAACGCTACGTCTTCCGGTACGCGGTCGCCACTCCAGAACCTTTCGGGCCCAACGGCCATCTGTTCTGCGCGCAATGTGCCCTGCCCGTTGCCACTTAATTTAACATATATTTTTTCCAAATTATTAACACTACTAGTTTAGACGTGATCTTCAGTATAGAATCATTAAAAGTCGGTTATCGTCGCCTTAACCGGATTCAGTTATATTTATATTAGATATATTATATTAGATAAAACTAAACGACGATACACCCAGATTACCCATTAATTATTATTTATTACAGTCTTGGACTCCATCCAAAGATTGTCTAGAAGTCTAAGTCTCTACGTGTTAAGATCACTTATTGTTTTTCATCATGTCTTCACAATAACAATAACTATATTCTGTTATCTGGCGTAAAATAAAGCCTCTATAAATAAACAAATAAACATTCCAATTTATTTTGAACATTGCTATATTTACTGATTTTAATTCACTATCATAAACCTGAATCTTAAAACCATTTGCTTCAAAGGCATTCACGGTCGAATATTTTGAGATAACCTCAAGATTTTAAGTGGAATATCTCTACGGATTACCGGTGAAGATTATTCATAAAATAAACGTCTTTTGGAGGGTACTTCGTCTTTATTTGAATAGCAATGTGTGTTTAAACTGGTTGGCAGTACCCAAGTATTTACCGAGGTGCAAAATTAAATTAATATTGAATGGGCACATCTGCCGATTTGGAAAATTCATTAATATTCCGGCGTTGCTTTTGCGAGAACGAAATAAATATTATAATTCATTGATGTATAAAAAAGGAAGATTAGGTACTCGCTCCTCGACGTGGACCGCATAAATTATGCCGACTGACACATTTGACCGTAGTCACAATCGAACTGGCGTTTGTGTAGCACATGTGTAGCACGTTGAATAAAATTACCGTAATTGTCTAAATAAGCAGCAAAAATACCTTCCTGTGTTTTCAAAATGTGCACAAATAATTCACAAACCAAAAACAAGTTCCACGTTATTACTTTTCACTCGTAAGTACATCAAAACTTATTTTATTTAAAATTCTCCTGAATAATATTGCTTTCTAGGTCGCCATTTATTTCCGAGTTGTTATGGGTATTAACAATGGCAATTATTGCTGTTTCGTTCCCGCTACAGCCCGCATCATAGCTCTCTGTTTCAATTGTTGATGCAAAGTCAAATCATTTATTTCAAATAGGCACATAAAAGGCACTTTTGAATGTCAAAATTTGCAAAAATAATTAATTGATTCTAGTTGTCCCTTCCAAAAGGTAGTTACCTATGGAGAAGAATGGGCAAGAAACTCCATACTTACTCTTTTAAAATGCTAACAATATTTGTATACAATTAATTATACGTGAAGACAATGCACTTACCTGGAATAAAATTAGTATAGTAATTTTATTCCAGGTAAGTGCATCGTCACAATAGGTAAAAATAATGAAAAGTGAAGCAATGACAGACAAATTAATTATGCGTTAGATACATGGTGCTCACATATTTACAAACATTGTAAAAGTAGATGGTTTCCCTAAAATTTTAACATATAATAACCTATGTCAGTGTGTGGGTATATTAATCACAGAAAATAAAGTGAATGTCATAAAAAATATAAATTATACAATCAGCAACTAGTTTGATTTTGTCTAGACTCTAAATAAATTGTTCTGTGGAGCAGGACCAGCATGTTTCCAACCATTTTTATCTTGGATATAATCCTCTAATTTGTAATATGCTAGTTTACGAAGTGTACTTTTAATATAAGTTATAAATTTTCTTTCATTTAATTGTAATATATCAGAAGGTATTTTATTGTAACATTTAACACAGTACCCCATAAAAGATGTACGTACTTTAGACAATCTGAAAAATGGTTGATCTATTTTATCTTTCATTCTATTAGATGCATGACGCACGGCAGTTGGTTGTTGTGTGGGTGTGTTCACATGTAATTGTTTCTAATCCAATAATGTTTATGTGACAGTAGAGCGGTGCCTTAACTTCCTTTTTTATACATCAATGTTATAATCAGCTTGATAGAGTATTATACAACGAAACCTGGGTTCTCAGTACCGGTAATGGAGAAACCCTATAACCCGAATTTTAAGGCTAGCCCGCATTGCAGTGCGATGGAATGCAGTGCGTTATTTGTACCGGACGATATAAAAACGCAGGCACGGCTCCGTTCTTTGGTGATGAAAAAAAAAAAAAAAGGAGTTCCGTACCACCGTACAATATGTATTTAACAGTACCTACAAAATAATATTTTCTAACCCTTAATTTTTTAAACTTTTTTTTTTTTTCTCTTTATTTTAAGGGCTTTATCGCTGAGCGATAACGTCACCCTGTAACATCAGCACAATCAACTAAACCTAAAAACATATAACACTTACTTTAAAACGAATAATGCCAGTTTGTACAGTATCCTAGCTTGTTCTGATAAAGGACATGCCAGTATAGCATTACACTCTCCAATATCGTACATATTTATAGGGCCAAGCAAATTAAATCTCAAAGCCCCATTCCGCACACACTCCATCAAAACATGTTGCACATCTTCGACTACTCCACATTCTTCACAGTTGGGTGATGTTACCTTTTTCATCAGAAAACCGAAATTCCTTGATGGAATGTGACCGGAACGAAGTCTTAGCGCCATAACTAAATCCCTTCTGCTAAGCATATTTTGGTCTGTCCAATTATACACTGGAAGCTGTGGTTGGATGGTCTTGTACCAAATTCCCTTTTCTCTTGACCTTTGGTTAAAGTATTCACTCCACATTTCTGTACTCTGCTGCTTTATTACTCTTATATAATCTGTATATAAAGGAGGAACATTTACAGAAATTCCATCTGAAATGGCTTGGTTGGCCAAAAGATCTACTCTTTCGTTATCCTGAATCTGTACGTGGGACGGGATCCACTGTAAAACTACCGTAATTGATTTTTGATCTAATTTGAATATAGACTCCAAAATCGTGTAGGCTATCGGTACTCCTCGCACGGACGAAGTGCACCGAGCCAAGTGTTGCAGCGCACTCTTCGAGTCTGTTAGAATGACAAACTTATCATGACTAATTGAGTTAATATAAGAAAGAGCCTCTGCTATTGCAATTAACTCGACATGCATAATGGAGATATCAGAATCTATAGCAAGTTTGACATTTGTATTAAATTGTGGATCCCAAACCGCCGCGCCACTACCTGCACTACTCTTAGAACCATCTGTGTAAATCTTATGGAAATCAACATACTCGTCTACTATAAAATTTGTGCAGATTTGTCTCAGACGGTTGCAGTCATAATGTCGTTTTGGCTTAGTTATAGATGGAATATTATATTTAATAGTCTTTTGAATATTGATGTTGCTGACCCATGTCTCCAAAGAAAACATTTCAATCAACCTAACTGAGTGGACAGCAGAAGATTTAAGCTCATTGTAAATTGAAACTAATAGAGGTTGCTTTCTACCTCTCCAATATTGAGAATTATTAATGTTTAAAGTTAACGACTCAATCAAAATAATCGCAACGCTCTCCCGAAAAGACATAGCTTTTAGACAGTATTTGCCTCCTAAGTAGTAATTTGGTTACGGAATCCTAAAAATGCGTTTTTCCATTCTAGTCTCACTCTGCCCGCACTTTATCGTCGTAATGGACTACTATACAAGAGTACCCGGTTTTAGGTGCATCCCTTGACGGTCTTAAGACCTATTAAGGTCAAAGTCAAAGCATTTATTTCAAATAGGCACATAAATAGCACTTTTGAACGTCAAAATTTACACGGAAATAAAATTGATTCTAGTTGCCATTTCCAAAAGGTAGTTTCGTATAGAGAAGAATGGGCAAGAAACTCCACTGTAGCGCTTTCAAACTGTTTTATATAATATCGGAGACGAGTTGTATCCGGTAAGCCAGCGCCATCTGTTGGCGGTCGATGGAGTTAGTGGATTCGCGCCATCGGTTCTTGACAAATCGCGAAACTAGCGCTGCTTAACGGCGCATGACAGAGTCGACATAACGTTCGACCGGCTATAAGTGTCCGCCGCACAGTCGACAAGTGGAGTTTAGCCGTGGCGGTCAAGCAGTGAAGAAGTATAGAAACATTAATTACTTTGCATACCCATTACTGTATAGAATCAAGTTCTTCTAACTGAACTGATAGATGTGCTGCTTGGGAGTTTGTTCCGCTACTTCTTCTTCCCAGCTAAAGCACAAGGAAGTGGTGAAGGGCCGGGCGTTTTGGGGGACTGTCTTATGTAATCTTTAAAATTCTATCTCAGGTTGAGTAAATGACTTTTAAGTTTTTCTATTGCGCAATAACCAACAGTACCCACAGTACACCGTACATTAGTTAAAATATGGCTGATGATGATGAGAGAGACTTTCTGTTTTTCCGACATATACACAATACTTTGTATGCATCAATTATATCATTACATGTGAAGACGATGCACCTAGAATAAAATTACTATACCTACCTATACATAACAGGTAAAAACAATTAAAAATGAAGCAATAACGGATAAATTAAATAATAATTATGTGTTAAATACATGGTGCTCACATATTTACAAATATTGTTAGAGTAGATGATTTTACTAAAATTTTTAGAAATGAAATAAGTCAGTGTGAGAATTAGACTTATCATATAGTGTAAAATTTATATCATAAAAATAATATATTATACTTACAATTAAATTATCAGCCAGTTTGACTTTGTCTAGGCTCTATATTGTCCTATAGAGCAGAACCAGCATGTTTTCAGGTATTCTTATCTGGGATATACTCCTATAATTTGTAATAAGCTTGTTTACAAAGTGTACTTATAATATGAGTTTTAAATTTTCTTTAATTTAATTGCATTAAATCACATGGTATTTTGTTGTAACATTTAACACAGTACCCTATAGAAGATGCATGTACTTTAGATAATCTGAAAAAAGGTTGATCAATTTTATCTTTATTTGTAGTAGTAAAATTATGTATATTTCTTATTTTATTAAAAATATATATGTTTTTCTTCTTTTTCTTGAGATATAAAGATGTAAGGGCGTGTCCGAAAATCAAAATTCGAATATTACTGTTTGGTCGGTGTCTCGGTGCGTTTTTTTCACTGCAGTGCGCGGTACTCCATAATTATATCTCTATAAGATACAAAAACAAGTGCGGTGGGCAAGCTCACTGTAAACAAACTGTATGCGTTTTTCTCATCGCAATGCGCGCACTTCTATGCCATTCAATACTTAACAGATTATGGCCTTACCGTCATTGTAAGATTCAATAAATTACCTAGAAAGAACGGAACATAACTATAAGAAAGTTAACATATACTTACCTACTTCAGTTTATGATTTTTTTATGTATAAATATGAGGAATATATATTTTTAGGGTTCCGTACCTCAAAGGTAAAAACGGAACCCTTATAGGACCACTCGTGTGTCCGTCTGTCTGTCTGTCTGTCTGTCCCTCATTCACAGCCAATTTGCTCCGAATACATTCGCCACACCAAATTTCAACTTAATCGGTTCATTACAATGAACCGATTAATTTGTATTAAGTTGTTGGTGTACATATCAATTTGTGTGACCCAAACACGGACGTGAACCGTAAATAAATGAATTTAGAACATTGGCGTCAGTTTTGGGGTGCAAACAAGAAAACAAAAAAAAAAGTTTTGCAGACTGTACCGTGTGATATATCAAATGAAAGGGCTTACTGTGAGGGTCTCAAATGTATTTTTTTATAATTTTAAAATATATTTTTTTAAAGTTATAAGTGAAAATAGACGAAAATTTACCATTCCCCCCGCCCTATCTCCGAAAATACTGAACCTAAAATTTTGAAAAAAATACGTAAAATAGTTCTATACTTATAGATTACAGGAAAATCTATAAGAAGTCTATGGTGTTAAAATAACATGGTAAATCTCTCGATATTGCGCGTACAAACTTACATTTGCAGTTGAAATGTATGGGAGATTATGTTTACCAACTACAATGTTAAGTTTGTTCTTAGGATAAATTCTTTCTTTCTTTCCAAGTACGGAACCCTTCATTGTACGTGGTCCGACACGCACTTGGCCGGTTTATTTTTATTTTTATTTAGCGTTTCTCAGAGTTGATCATTAGAGAACGTGACTCTTTAACCGGTATTTCCTGTGTTTGCCTAAAGGTCGATGTATTGGCGTAATTCGTACCGGTAATCAGTTAGATCCAGTTACACTGGAAGCCGACTCCAACATTGCTGAGAAAAGCTAGGCAGATAATGATGATGGCGTAATTTTTGACACTTATAAGAACTTCTTCGAGACTATACTTTCATTCGTTCATATTAGATGTTAACCTTTTTTTTATAAACTTTACCCCTAACTAGGAACTTCTCCTGTATTGTGGGTGCGTTTACAAACATTTAAACTCACATACACAAACACCCAGATCCTTAAAGTTATAGCTTAGTTTTTAATTAAAAATAAAGAGTAAAATACCTGGTTGTTGTATCCTGGACGTTGGAGTCGGCTTCACTTATTCTTCTGTTACAAAAGAGCTGTTGGTCTCAGCAAATTAAAGTTCTAGATGACCTGAAACAGACAAAATGTTTGATTTAAAAAATTTGTCTACTCTTTATTAAAATACTATAACATGTGAAGTCAGGGTAACCAATGGTTACGCACTGCCTACTTAGGTTAAGTTGGCAGTTAAGGGACTGAGATTAAAAATAAAAATAAACTTTTTATATGGGTTTAATTATGTCTAGGTAGCACAATTCAGCCGATTCTTTTTTCAAAATCTCCCAATGTTGAGTTTTGCACTGTTGCCATATGGCAACGCTAGGATTACAAAAAGTCGATTTTCTCCTATTTTAGAAAAATAAGAAAATTTAATTTAATTTATTTAGTTGCATTTATGAAAAATGCTAAGGTAATTACTTATAATCTCAATTCTCAGTACATAAACATAAACCAACATAACATTATGATAAAAATCAATTGCGGTGCGTTAGTCTCGCAAAAACTGGAAAATGGCTCGACCGGTTATGATGAAACCATGGTAATTTAATGTGAGCGCGCCGGAGAAAGTTCCTAACAAAAAAAAAAAAAATGAATGAGGCATTGCAATGCATTATTAGTATTAAATAAACCTAAACTAATTAAAAAAAAAAACAACTACAATCCTCCTCGTACCGAAACCTAGGACAATTAACTATCAGGCAAAGCTTGGCAACACTGATTTTAAGCCCTAAATCATTGGAGATCGTTAATCATGAGCTTTCAAAGAAATGCGCTATCATCTTGTAGCTGCTTTAGACGAAATTAATGATTCAGAACAATATTTTGTCGCTCAAGTGATGGCAAAGTATTTAATGGTATTTCTGACTGTTTTCAAATAATATTTGGTTTTTATTAGGTAATGTAAAATCATGCTTTCGTAAAAAAAAAGGGCTTACCCTTAGAAATAGAAAATTTGAAAGCGGTGCGCGAAATTTGTTGCGTGATCAGCCGGTCGATTCTGTAAAAATCTCAAAGTGAGAACTTAGATGAAGTGATCTCGAAGTGAACTGTCATTCCATCTGAGACTAGGGATTGACACTATTGACAACTCATTAACTCAAGCTCGCTTCACCTAGGTTTTCACGGTGAGATTTCTACAGAATAGCACCGCTGCACATCTAAACTGCGTTCAAGAGCCGTCAGTGTCCAATATTCCTGGGCAATGATGATACTCGTTCGCTGACAGCTCTTGAAGGCAATTTAAATGTGCTTATCACGTTCAGTTTCATTGGTGAAATTCACTTTAATTAGGATAGATAATATGTCATTAGTAACAAAGTAAGTACCAGCAAATAGCCTAAATACCACACCCAAATTCTAGTACCCAACATTATGTTTGAACGATAGCGTCACGTCACAAGGCTTGGCCATTTGCTTACTCAAAGGGTAAACGCTAATATTCACACTCCTGAATCAATTGGCGTCGTTCAATCATTCATTCGCATATGTCACAGTGATTAATGTGTTCATTCGTTCGTTGAATGAAAATGAATTATAATTATTATCATCTCGCGTTCTGTACTATGTAGGTGCTGACATTCTGATTCGTAGGGTTAGTATTGGATTTAGCACATTTAATTAGTTCCGATCACTGGTGATAAATGAAGAATTATGTAATTAAGTGATTATTAAACACACACAATACTCAAATATCATTAACGAATGGATTAATTGATTCTGTCAATCATATTTGTAGGTCTATGGCAAAGATTGGTGTAACTTAGGTAATTCAGTACGCATCTGGTCTTTTTTTTTTTAAGTCGATTGTTCAAAGCAATTCAATCACCATCTACTTCGGGATCGCATCAAAGTTACCCAATACCAAACCAAAACAAAGACACATTTTATTTTTGCACAAAAATAAACACTGTTCATTTGCCCAAACTCAAAACCCCTGGGATTCTCAACTTGAATGGCCCACGAATAGGAAGTGTGAAGGGATTCCGCACAGGATTATACATACATAATATGTATTAGGGATTCGGTACGCAACCACATGAGATCCTAACAACGGATCAAAAGTTAAAGTCAGTCAAAATCCGATGTGAATTTTTGGCGCGAAATCTAGAAGTTGCAAAACAATTTTGCGACGCTGGCGTTGCTTTTGTTTAATTTTCTTCATAGCAACGATAAAGTACAAAAGGCGCTATCGCAAAATTGCTTCCGATGTGATTTCGGAAGTTTTCAAGCGGATCAGTTTGATAAAGGAAAAATAAAGGCTGCAGCTGACGAAGTTTCCACGGAAGCAGAAAAAGGATTTTTAAAATTCCTCTTCACAATAATATATTGTATACGTAGGTTGTAATATACGGCCCTTTTCCTCTTATGTTGGTTTCGCAGGGAAATATTACTTAACTTGAAGTATCAATAAAGATTAGAGTAGAGCTGTAACAGGGATCTTTGAAAATATCGCAAAAACGGGAAGTGTTTGCGTTTATTTCATTACTTACATCTTAGGTTCGCGCACCGCGCTTGTCAAGGCAGCACCTCGTCTGTTTGCCTCCGGTATTTATTTAATGAAAAAGTGGTTAAAAGTTGAGGTTTTAAACAAAAACTTGTTGATCTCTTGCTCATGTTTCACAGAACCTCAGTGAAGTTTATTTGGCTACTATACATGCAGGGTGATAAAAATTGCATCAGAAACAATTCCAAAAATTTTAAGTAACGGCCTAAAACCAAGCGCATTCGATCAACATTCGACCGACCCACAGTGGAACGAGTGTATGGGAGAGGTTGGACTTAGGCATTTTCAAGACAAAAAAGTCTAATTTTGAAAAACTAATAATGCCATCGTATTTAGTCATCAAATGCCTTCAAAACTTGCACTGACAAATTTCTTTCTATGTTTCGTATTTTAGGATTGACAAGAAAAAAAAAAAACCGGTCAAGGGCGAGTCGGACTCGCGCACCTAGGGTTCCGTACCATCATAATTATATAGCTTCATAAGCTTCACATAAGTAGGACCTAAATAGTTATGTGCCCAGAAAAAACTACAACTGTGCTTCACCCAAAGCAACCTGCGAGTAGGTAGGAAGGAGGATATTTTAGTTGTGAACCGCGAAATGTTTTTAAATTTACATCGGCGAGGCGTTTATTCGTCAGTAAATTTTAACACTGCGGTGTAGAATATTGCAGTTTTAGGTCAGCGCCATCTATTGACAGATAAAGAAACTAATGTAATTTTTGTTGATTTCTGATAAAGTGTGCTATTTAGAGACATAGTTTTATTTTTCCTGTAATCTTTACATAACCTTCTATCACATAGAATAATTTCAGATTTTTCTCTATGCAAACTTCGGAGATAAGGGGGGAAGGGTATTTTTTTTTACATTTTTCATCAAAAGTCGAAAACTATGCGGCCTTAAGAAAAAAGAAAAAATGTTTGAGAATGTGCAAACAGCGTTCTTTCATATGATACCCCACATGCCCTAGTAGCGGCATTTCGATTTTTTAAGACCACCTTTCAGTCCCTGTTGCAAAAAAAAAAATAAACACTTTTTTGTTTCTTTCTTATTTGCAAAATATTTGGGCAAACGTCATCTAAAACTATTCTAAATTTCAAGTTGATAGCATCAGTAGTTCTTGAGATATTCAGCTGTGACAGACAGACAGACAGACAGACTGAGTCACACCATAAGGGTTCCTTTTTACCATTTTGGTACGGAACCCTAAAAAGAACTCAAAGTAACATTAACGATTAAAAAAAAAAAAACTAAAATTTTCCTGCAAAATCTTTTTTTATCAATAATTCAAAAACGGTACCTGTTTAACACTCAATATTAACTAGATTATCTACAAAAAAAAAAAAAAAGTATAATATATATCTTTTGAACGACATAAAAACAAACTTCTATTCGGTGTAGCCATAAAGTTATGGATCAATTAAGGTTTTTTCTTTTTCCTGTAAAATTTACTTTTTACACTTGCGCGTTAATTCTGCGGGGGTGGCGATTATATAAACTTTGATTTATGTAATTGGTTTCAAGCCATGTAAATCAAATAAATATTTTATTATGTTCACAGAATATTGAACTGAGTCTGATTTGATTGGAACACTTAAATATTCTTTTTCTTAAGGCAGGATCGTCAACTTAGCCGATCGCAGACCACTGGTGAACATAGGCCACTCCCATGCTGCGCCACAATACTTTGTCCTCCGTCTTTCCTCATCCAGTCTTTCCCAGCCTTCGTTGGTCGTTGGTCGTTTGCCAGGTCGTTGGTCCATCTTGCTGGGGTCGTAACGTAGATTGCTGGTGATTTAATCTACACCAATAGCTAGAGTGGTTTGATTTGATTCCTCTTCATTTTTCAAATCGAATTGCGAATTTATTGTTGTTTAATTGTTTATTGTATATTTAATTTAATTGTAAATTTAAGTCGTACCAATTTGTCGATCCATGTTTTGCCTCAACAAAAATGTATTTCGGTACCGATACTCATTTCAATTCAATTGCTCGGGTCAAAACTCACTTCAATCCAATTGGCTTATTAGCTTGATGCCCATCTTTATGGCTCTCTCTGGCTCATAAGTGCTGAAATACCCATAAAAATTTTATGTCCTCTTTCTAGATGACTTTCGAAATGAGGGCTGAAGCGATTTGCTTTTATTTTTGGTTTAAGCTCTTTTACTTCATAAATTATGTCTAAAGTATTGTTAATTTTGAGATGAAATTGTAGTACCTACGTTACATAGGGTTTGAGCCTTGAGGCATTCTATGTTATTTTATCTAACAGAAAATGTATTAGTTGAGTCCCTGCGAATGTGTTTAAAATCCTTGAAAAATATGTCACTTTTTTGCTTTGACTTATCATGTAACTGGTCTGAGAATTGAAGGGATTCTCTTATTACTATAATCCCAATTTATACAACCATTGTTTTTGCCAAGAAAACCTAACCATACAGTAGCAATAAAAAAAAATGAAAATTCATCAATTCAACACATTTAATATTGAACTTTTTAAAAAGTTTGTACACACAATATTGAGAGATTTACCATTTTATATAATACTAGCTTTTGCCCGCGGCTCCGCCCGCTTGGATGTCGGTTATCGCGTAAAAAAGTAGCCTATGTCCTTCTCCATATCCCAGGCTATATCTCTGCCAAATTTCATGACGATCGGTTCAGCCGTTTAGGCGTGAAAACGTAACATACAGGCAGACAGACAGACAGAGTTACTTTCACATTTATAATATTAGTATGGATAGTATGGATTACACAATCTACAAGTGTACGCACCGGGACTTACAGCTTAGTATGGCCGTAATTCCAAAAGCGTACAGTGAGACTATGTTCGAGACAATTGAGCCTGGTACCTACTACTAAGACCTAAACCTAACCTTTACCCAAGTCCATACTGATTACGAACCTAGCCTTAAGAAATTACCTAGCACCCTATTATAGTTACCCTACAGCCTTAGCCTACCATACAAACCATACCAAACGTAGGCTACGTTGGTTTTACGTACGGGAAGTCTGTTACAAGGAGACCTACGGTAACAGACGGAGTTTGGGTAGGAATAGGGGTTTGTGTACGTCGTGCAATGTACACAGAAAATGGTTTTCTCACTGCCGATCCCACAGACTCATAGGACTGATGATGGCTAAAGGTGTCTTGGCCACAGTGAGAGGAGTTATAGGAGATGAATCAAATTGACTCCAGCTTGATGACTAGTTTATTACAATAATTAACTTAATTGTATACAATTTCTGTGGTAAATACACATTGATACCTATTTGCATGTATGTTGTGTGTGTATCAAGCGAAGATTTCAGCAGGTCACTTCTTAGCGCTGACGGCGCGCAAAATGAACTTTTGTCGCTCTTAATGCTGATGCTGCGATGCTGTTGCTTGTTCATGGTTGAACAATAAGTAAAGAAATACCATCCGTATTTTTTTTTTTCAAAATTGTAGGCTCAGTAATTTAGGAGATAAGGTGGTCAATATTCATCTATTTTTAACCAACTTCACAAAAAGGAGGAGGTTATCAATTGTTACCTCAGATCTCTATCGGTTACAAACCGATTCGGAAAATTCTATTTTTATTTGAAAGGATATTCTTTCAGATTGGTCCCATTCTTATCCAGTTCTGATGGTGGAATCCATGAGGAATTGCGAGAACTCCTCAAATATTATAGGCAAACATAGTATACATATAGCTATTTTTGTATTTTCATCAACAAGTTAAGGATTTGCATTCAGAAAGTATCATTTGGTGAATTGGAACTGATGAAGAAGATCAAAGATGGCCACCGGAACTCCTCAATGATACGTATTTCATGGGGTGGCGATAAGATATTTCGATTAAGATAGGAGAAAAAGCGGCCAAGTGCGAGTCGGACTCGCCCATTTAGGGTTCCGTAGCAGCTTTTTTTTTTTTTTTATCTAGGGCATCTCAGAGTGTAACCACTAAGGTTCCGACTCTTTAACCGGACTTTCCTGTGGTTGCCTTAAGCTCCTATCGAAACTTAATGCCTCCAGCCAGGGCGTAAAAAACTACAAACTAAACGACTGCTGCTCGCTAAGGGCACCCCCTGTGGGGTACGAACCTCGGCTTAGGGCAGCTGAGTCGGAGGGAGGGTGGCAAGGGACCGACGGTGGCTGGACAAAATCAGTGTTATGATTATTATCCTGGGGAGTTTTGATTACATGCTGCTCAGCTAAAACGCGTGCTGGCGCTTCACTTACAGTCAAGGGTCGGGGAGGACTATTCGTTAGTCGGGGATTTCGCGCGGGGCCTCGGCGGCGAGGTCGGAATGACGATCGTGTATTGTGTGCTCTTATCTTGCTAACTGTACTAGTTTCCCTACGACTCTCCTGGAGGAGAGTAGTGGGGTCGTCTGGGTTGGTCAGTGAACATAGCAGCAAGTGCAGTTTACGATTTATGCCGTTTTAAAAAAAAAAAAACTACTTACTAGATCTCGTTCAAAGCAATTTTCGGTGGAAGTTTACATGGTAATGTACATCATATAATTTATTTAGTTTAGCATTCTCTTATTTTAGAAGTTACAGGGGGGGGACACATTATACCACTTTGGAAGTAAAAAAAAGTAAGTAAGTGTTTCTCTCGCAAACTATTCAGTTTAGAAAAAAAATATATTAGAAACCTCAATATCATTTTTGAAGACCTATCCATAGATACCCCACACGTATGGGTTTGAAGAAAAAAAAAATTTTGTTTTAGATCTAAGTATGGGGAACCCCCAAAATTTATTGTTTTTTTTCTATTTTTGTGTGAAAATCTTAATGCGGTTCACAGAATACATCTACTTACCAAGTTTCAACAGTATAGTTCTTATAGTTTCGGAAAAAAGTGGCTGTGACATACGGACGGACAGACAGACATGACGAATCCATAAGGGTCCCGGTTTTTGCCATTTGGTTACGGAACCCTAAAAAGGAGGAGGTTCTCAATTCATCTATATATTTATTATATTATATAAATTCGGGCATAACTTATTGAAGCTTGCGCGGTGGTCCCTTAAATTTTATTAACTTTTCTAGGGTAGTTTTTGAGTTAGCTTCAATATAAGTATTTATTTATCCTCTCGGTGTATGTTGATTATATGGGGGTATTTATTTTTTAAATATCGCAGCATTATGCTGAGATAGTGGCCTTTTTTGCCTCGCACAGGCTTACAGTGTTGTTAGTTTTAAATGCTCATGTTTTATTTTTTACTATTTGTATTTCTTGTGCGTGTCCCAAATAAAATATTTTTCTTTCTTTCTTTCTTGATGATGTTATAAACTTTCTGTTACTGTTGTTTACGTAACAAGTAGTGGTATACGAATTTCGGAAGTCGGTGGCAAAAACGAAAATATAGAACCAAAGACTTCCAAAAATTAAGTTATTTTTCACTTTTTAGTGTTTGTTTTGAAGTCGGTTGTTTTTTTACCTATAAAAAGAATCTTAAATTATTTTGAAAGTTTTTAATATGCTAAATTATAAAAAAAAATATCTGAAATTCTTAAATTTCTTCCTTTCATATAATATGTCAGATGGTACCTACCTACAGTTTGAAAACTTTTTTTGAACATCTAATTCCAAAAGTAATCCCCATATTCAAAATTCAGTTATTTACGTTATATGTCCGTGTCACAAAAGTGTACAAAAGATATACATATATTATGTGTACCAAATTTCAACTTAATCGATCCAGTAGATTTGGAGAAAATTGGCTGTGATAGACGAACAGACAGACATACACACGAGTAATCCTATAATGGTTCCGTTTTTTCCTTTTGAGATACGGAACCCCAAAAATAACCCTTCCTTCTGGGGCAGTCACCTGACTGCAGATTATTTGTTCAGAAACTGTTTTGATCATATTTACCTAAATATTATCAAAACAGTTGCTGAACAGATAATCTGGCTTAAATGAAGAGGGATTACGAGGAAACTTAAGGTGTATACATCAGATGGTAAATATTGGTCACGCATTTGGTTTCTGAACCACGAAATCGATCGCAATCGGTTTTAAGTTCGTGAACCCCAAATTACGTAACCTTTCAAATTAATATTATTTTATGAAGATGAACCTAAGTTAACCCGACCAAAATAGATCTGGTTTAAAAAAATAACTAGTATTAAATTAGTAACTAAATGTTAACGTAGAAAGTACTAAAAATACTTTATTAATTAACCTCTTGTATGCCATAATTACAGACACAATAAAAAAACCATTGTGTCTCGCGTGGATCCACGTTCCGGGTTAAGTATTAATGGTTAAGTGTGAAATTAAGTTAAAACTTGGGCCTGACGAACTACTACTGCAAAGAGTAATGCGCTTCGACTAAATCTCAGGCGATACGACGATTATGTCGCACCCCAATACGGTCTCGTTGCTCTTCAAACTCCAAGGATTCTATGTGGTTGGTAACGACCAAGCAAAGGCAAGCTGGTTCTATGCCGCTGGTAAAAACAAACCAAGGTTACGTATGTCTGGTAGATAGTCCGAAATTCGTAACAAAAAAGGGCGAAAGCAGCCTATTTTATCTGGTTTAATACCTAAGACAAATATAATATGGAAACTTCCGATGAGAAAAACAAAAATAGGGGAATATTTATTTTAATTTTAATAGGGGAATATTATTTTTTATTAATTTGAAGAAAATCTTACACCATTGGCACCAGCATTTGCAGAATTCCATTAACGATAAGATATATATGTATATATATATACTAGCGGACCAGACAAGAGACATTGTCCTGCCCGAACAGCGCCACCTACCGGGTCCAATTGTATTTTCAAACCATTCAGGGACCCACTCAAATAAAGGAGAATGACAACAAATGGGCCCCTTAGTTTTGGTGCCATGTCAAGACTATTTACTTCTCAAAAATTAAGTCGTATTTTTACATGTTCAAGTTTTTTTATCAACATTTCTTTTACCCTAGCATTGGAAAACATAATTAATATTTATTTTATTGAATTTGTATCAGTTCCGCCATTAAAACTAAACCTGAATGTTGCCAGACGACACACTATGTCAATTAAATAATTGTAACCGATTGAAAATATCGATATTTTACTAATTCGTCGACTAAAATCACCCGTCGTAATCTAGCTAACACTCTCATGTACCTAAGTGAAGAACTAAGGCGGAAACAGATACTCCGGTTGCCCGTGTCTAATCGGACTATCGAATTGGATTAATTGCACACATGTTCCGGTTTTGCCTTCATCCAAATCGGTCCAGCCCTTTAGTTAGTTAGGTGACAAGCACACGTATAGACGAATTATGTACAGGACGTCCCACGACTTTGCCACATGGAAGGAAAGTACCTTAAATACTCTAGATAGAAAAAAATATCACTGAATGAAGACTTAATTTTTATTTTGAACACACTTTTTATCACATTGTTTGAACTGACTTTTTCTATAAAAAAAAAGCTGATAATCTTGATGGCCAGCTAGAAAGGGCAAACCAATAGATTTGATTTAAACCACAGAAGTCACGCTGCAATACACGTACATAAATTCCGCCTTTTTCCGATGGGGGTAGGCAGAAACTACATAACGCAACCTGTTACGATCCTAACATCCTAACATACTCCTTTTGCTTCGTTTATGTTCATACATCTGGTCATAAAAGAACTTGGTTGCGAGTACTACATACCTGACCGCTCTGATGAACATCACCAATAAGAAAACCTAACCAATCGCGACAACTACCGTAAAACGGGGTGAATAGGTATGCAGGGGTGAATCGGGACAAAACTTTAAAAGGGATTTTATCATTTAAATAATGTAGTTTGTTGCTAAAAAGGACTCTAATGCATTTACTGTATTATAATTAACGAATTACTGTCCTCGTTGGCAACAAACTATATTATTTCGTCGTTAAAATTCGTCCCGATTCACCCCTGCATCTCTATTCACCCCATTTTACGTTACCGTTTTCGCAACCCAATCTTCACCTGAATTTCATCGCATTTAACATCACATTGAACCGTCAAATAGCAAAGAAAAATACCGTGAGTAAACGCATACGTTCGCAATAAAATGTAACGTGCGTATTCTGATAAGAGACGCGGTAAGTACCTACCTGGCACAACGAGCACGAATGACCTGAATCCTTTCGAAGACATCCAGTAACCACCATTTAAATGGAACTATCATTTTTATGAATCGGTTTTAGGTTTATGGAAGTTATTCGTTTCCTTTGTGGATTTATTCAGTTGTTTGATTTTTTAGGGTTCTGTGCATCCGAATGAAAAAACGGAACCCTTATGGGATCAGTCGTATCTCTGCCTGTGTCTGAGACGGACAGACAGACAGACGTCTGTCTGTCCGTTTGTCACAGCCAATTTGGTCCGAATCTTATGGATCGATTTAGTTGAAATTTGATAAAAATATGAATTTCGTATGAATATGAATTTCTGTGACCCAAACACGGACGTGTTACGTAAATAAATGTATTTTAAGTAGGGGGGTCACTTTTGGAAAAAAAAAAAAATCCAGTTGTCCCGTGTGACAAAGAATGAAAGGCCTTGCTGTGAGAGACCAATTTTTTTTTAAATACTAACAGGAATTAGTTATATACTTATAGATTACAGGAAAATCTATAAGAAGACTATGGTCTTAAAATAAAATTTTAAATCTCTCAATATTGTGCGTACAAATTTACATTTGCAGTTGGAATGTAAGGGAGAACATGTTTTTCAACTACAATGTTAAGTTTTTTCTTGGGATAAATTCATCCCAACTACGGAACCCTTCATTGTGCGTGATTCGACACGCACTTGGCCGGTTTTTTTCATACATCAATGGATACCTATACAAACTATTATAGCAAGCTGATGATGCATAGAACGCAAGTTAAATTTTTAACACTCGCTCTAAGGACCATTAATTACATACTTATTGTACTGTGTTGTAGAGGTCGGTTTAGACTAATCGAGCGAATGCCAGTTCTATCCCTATTTTACCAAATTATTGTCACAATAGAATAATTTGGTAAAATGGGGATAGAGCGTAGGTAGGGCAGAGGTAGCGCATTATTTCTTTGTCCCATACATACTAAAAAGTCAAGAATATCAAGAGATTAATACTCTTTCTATTCTTCTTCTGTTCTTGTTGTGATTCTAGTTTCTTTTGGTCTAAGCCCACCTTTATACCATGCAATATAAATAAAGGATGATCTGCATTTATTTTCATAAATTTGTTTTGTTTTTATTTGTTTGCATGTTCGATCAATTTACGACCGTTGATCTTTACGTCTTTCTATATTGCATGGCATAACACAAAAGCTTTTCATAACACGCAACCTTTATAAATAAATATAAAACATTTATTTCAGTCCTTCCCCAAGATGAGAAACAAAATCAAATATTCCATGTAGGCCTTCCATGTATTCCTTCTAAAAATATTTACGACAAAACATCAACACTCCCAAAACAAGAGCTATATCTTTCTATCTGCAATAGTTAAGGAGCTCCAATTTATGGCACACCAGGTGTTACAAGTACTCCTCCTCTGTTCCAATTTGCAACATCCACATTGCTCGAAGCAATCATAGCAAAAAAATATATTGGAAAAAATTCACTCGGAGCCAGCGTTTCTTCGTGACAAATATTTTGAGCCTCGCGAAAATGGCACCAATAAATTTTTGTTGGGTGCTTATTGTGGGGATACTGGGAGGAATACTGGATATTGGTTCTGCAGATTTATTTTGAGCTGGTTTTTGGTATCAACAAGTTTGTAAATGTTTGTATAATTGTGTAGCTCAGAGTCTGATTGATACTACACTGTCCTCAAAATCTGACCATTACAATGTTTGGACTTAAGAATAAACTTTGACCTCTAAATTTGTCCATCTAGTTATTTTAAATCAATTTACAAAATGTATTAAACTTTGTAAATTTGTATGAATTTAGGGGCTTGCTAAACTGATTAATTTGGGTCACGTATTGCAGCGGTAGTCTAACCAATTTATCTCAT
The DNA here is from genome assembly GCA_947523025.1 of Dryobota labecula. Taxonomy (NCBI): domain Eukaryota; kingdom Metazoa; phylum Arthropoda; class Insecta; order Lepidoptera; family Noctuidae; genus Dryobota; species Dryobota labecula. The sequence goes on from OX383296.1 coordinate 24,623,122, forward strand.
CAAATAGTAATTATTTGCATAGTTTAGTAGAGTTTAATGTAGGGGCGAAAACTCATCCATGGTCAATAACATTTGTAGTTCATAAATTAGATCTTCTCAACTAAATTAACTGATGAAACAGTCAAGGAAGGTTAAAATTATACACTTAGGTAGTAGTTAGAGGATTAAGATGTAATTCTATAAGCAAGTACAAGTAGTGTAAAATCTTTTATCATGGTCCAGAGAAGGCAGTTTCTGAAAATATCTGAGGGTAAGAACGTTTGCATTCTGATCCCAGTCTCAATCTGTCAACCTCTAATTTATCTAGATTGTCACATTTATTTTCGCTGAGATAAGATTGCGACAGCATTTTGACATTTTGGGAACTGGCCTTCTGATAGCGTATAGATAAACGAAACCCCAAACGATAAGATGAATAAATTCTAAAAATATACTCCATTCATCTATCTAAGCGTCCCTTCCATTTACCACCATTTCCTAAAACCTGCACGCGATAAATAACTAAAGGTTCTCGCAAGAAACTCCTAAACTTTACCGCGTCAAATTGATGACTGCTGTAATATCCACTTACATGGCTGTTTCTGATGCGATGTCATAACGGTGACGTCATTGCTGAGCCATCAATCATGGCATAGTTTCCGGCCTCATGTGTTACTATCGTAGTGGAATGGATAGGTGGAGAAAATTATGTATGTAGCTAGGTTTTAGTGGTAATTATGTAATAACGAAACTGGATATACTGTCTGTCGATTCTCTGTAATAATATTAACCTGATATTGCACTGCAAAGTAATTAATATCATTGACGGAGTAGTAATCCCTCAAACCCCGAAAGTTTGACAACTAGTCTTACCAAGGGGTATTGTATTATCCAGAAATTGGGTTGTGGAGGTCAGATAGGCAGTCACTCCATGTAAAATACTGGTATTCAGCTGCATCCGGTTAGACTGGAAGCTGACCCCGACATAGTTGGGAAAAGGCGAGGCAGATGATGACGCAGAAGAAATCTGGCATATCTTGTTGCTAATTTGGCCAGAGTCTAAAAAATAATCTGGTTTTGATTGTTTGCGCTTCACATTTTGTGATCATTTAAGAAATAGTGGTCTAGATTTATACTCAAGTTCTCAGGACCTCCTGTTTTTTTATTATTTTCGTTTAATATATATATTTTTTATTCTTTTATCATTGTGTGTTTAGTTTAGTTTGTGATCTTCCAGTGCGAATCCCAATAAATACTTTTTCTTTCTTTCTTTTAAAAGTTTCTTCTCTAAAAAAGTATACGTCCCCCATTCTCGTCATTTCACTTGACGTCCTATCTATTTCATTAGACAGAGTGTACAGAAATTTTGAAATCTTGCATAATTTCGTTGTTCTCTCATGTTATGCTAGCACAACAGATCCGTTATTTTTTTTTGATCCCATATATTTTTTACTTTACAAAGACATATCATTTTGTTATGGCTCATTTTCATCAGTCAATATACAGTATGCGGGGAATCCCCGCAGTCTAACTAATGAAGCTTTGACATGAAAGTCATAAGTCGATAACCCGGTCGGTACACCGTCTGCGGGGAATCTCCGTAGCGATCATTGAAATTCATCGGTCGGTAAAAAGCGTGCGGAGACTAATACCCAATGAAAATGAGCCTTCTTAGCAACTGCCAAACGTGCGGTGCAGGCTCTACGTATACCGCAATTGTTCGCTATTGACTAATAAAAACGATTCCCCGAATATGGGCTCTATGGCATGCTTTACAGTAATCTCCAGCACCCCACTTGCAGACTGTATCGACTAATGAAAATGAGCCTTTACCATACCAGCCCCACACAATCGATCTACTTGTCTTCAATTTAGCCCCGAGCCCCTCTTCTACAGCTAAGTCAAATCCATTCCCATAATCGTGTTATTTATCAACTCGACTGCAGAAAGATTTATGTCGCGATCGGTGGAAATTAATTCACAAAATTAATAACTGTAAGTTAATTAAAATTCATATTTCCAACATTGATAACTTCTTGTGAGTTCACTGAAGCATTTCGGTATTGAAAAAGAAAGAAGTTTTTCTTTCAAATAACGGAGAATGGAGCAAAATTTTCAATTTCCTTTAATCTATGTTTTTTGTTTTTGTTTTTAGTATTACTTTTTAGTAACTCGAAGCTAAAAATAATACTTATAACAAAAAAAAAAAAACACATAGTGTTAAAAGAAAATAACTTTGATTCGTAATTAATAAAATATTTTCGAAGTACTCGTACGTACTACCAAAAAAGGATCTTCCTAAAAAAAAAAAAAAGAGTTTTATCTGTGGCAGCATCGATAATGCCACATGCGAACTACGCATCAAAGACCTGACGTTACACAAATCCTGCATCGCGCAATCAGAGTTTACCGCGCGACTCGCATAATACAACATCCCGACATCAACCGTCGGGGAGTTGTACATCAGACATGACACCCGTCTGGTCGGAGGATCCTCTCTTTTCTATAGAGTCTGAGTGAACTTTACACCCTGTTCCTCATATCTCTATATATGCATCTACTTTTTATAAATTAGGGAAAGCATAAACATAATCAGAACGGTCCCATTCCCTGTTCACAGGCCTCCGCTGCCCAGCTCTCTCAGCCCGGAGTCTGGATTTGTGCCCGATTGATGGCAATAGGCTCGCACCGGAACCCTTACATGGAATAAAACTGGCGAAATATGGGTGTACTACATACACTTCTGCTTATGCAGAAGTGTATGTAGTACACTCATATTTCGCCAGTTTTGTCTCGAAGGGTTAGCCCTTCGAGGATAACTGGCGTAATGTTATGTGAGTTTAAAGCGAGTAAGGATTTCTTCGGGAAGCACAAAACTGGTCGAGGGGGCGGTGCTTGGGGGAGGCCTATGTCCAGCAGTGGACGTCTTTCGGCTGAAATGATGATGACGATGATGAAGGATTTCTTCTGGAGGAAATGGACATCATCGTCCAATTGTTTGCGTTTGACATAATGATGCTATTACGCAAATGTTGCTGTGTATGGAATTTATATCATTTTCATTCACTTTGGCAGTTATTGGCAAGTAGCACCTAAATGTCATGAAATGGCACATTACCGTTTGGATTTTCTTTTGAAATTTCTTCACCAGTGCGGAAATTAAGCCCTCGTTTCGTTTTTTCATGTTTTCATAAGCGAAAGGCTTATTTACCAGCTACTTTTGTAGGTACCATGTAGGGGTTGTATTTAGATGCGTACCTACTTTATACATTTATGTATTCATTACGTAAGGGTTCTTTTTATTAAACCTTGAATGTGTTAATAACGTTTTATGTGTGCATATTCTTACTACTGATACTGTATATTTTGTAAAGAAAATACGTCGCCACGAAATAATAATATTAACAGGTATATAATAAACTAGTTATTAATAATAACGAATGAAGTGAATAAAAGGATTAATGATCTGTCACTACCGTTCCGCTACCGTGAAAATGTCATAGTTTTCCGGGACAACATTAATTTTCTCAAATTGGTATAATACTATCAATGGAATTCATTTTGCCATTACGATGTAATTTAGTTAAGTATCTACCTAGTTTGAATTACATAAAATTTTAGTTTTTATAATTTTATTTTAGTGTGAAAGATTTTAATTTTAAACGCACTTCATTATCCTCCAGTATGATCCCAATTTACTTAGGATCACCCAGCAGTCTACGTATTCTAAACTAGTATACACCCCATTCTGATGATATCATCTATCTTTCATACCGCCATAGAAAAAATCTGTGCGGGAACCCAATAACGCGTATTTCCAAATACCCATTACGTATCGTATATAATTTAAATCGTTGATTCCCTACAATGCATCAACGTACCTGTATTTACAACGTTCATATTACAACAAAGCGGCGAGGCATAAACCCTACACATAATGTATGTATGAGTTAACTCTATCTGGATGTGAACGTTTGACTTCGGGGCGAGTTTAAAGAGAATTTTGATAAAGGAGGTAGCCTAAATTGAGGTTTGAGCGTACCTTTTGTTATAAATTTTGGGTATGAAATATGTTCTATTCTAGCTGCATATAAGTTAGTTGGCCAAAGGCCTGTGGTTTTAAAACTTTACGGCATGAAAATTACTTAATTTCCTACAAGGCACTTTTGGTATTTTCTATGTACAATGTTTAGAATGTTAAGACTTGCTTAATTAGGGTGAAAAAATCCCGCAGTTATTAAAGTCAAAGTCAAATCATGAATTTCAAATAGGCACATAAAAGGCACTTTTGAATGTCAAAATTTACAAAAATAATTAATTGATTCTAGTTGCCCCTTTCAAAAGGTCTCCATACTTACTTTTTTTAAATTAGAACGAAACTTGTACTTACCAATTAATTTGCTCAATCCATTGGGTATCAGGTAATGTAAGTATATACTTACATTACCTGATACCCAATGGATTGAGCTAATTCCTCTTATTCATTATAAGTAATTAATAGATTGTTACTATTTCTGGTAAGATCAATCGACATTGGATTTCGTGGATATTTTTGGGACCTAGTAGATATTTTCGTCGCAAAATTGTAATAATCCCGACAGAGTGACTCCGCTTTCTTTAGTTTATTTTTAGTATCAAAGTTAATAAAAGGTATAAGTACCGTTACGTAGGCATCTGTCGCATGCGGCGCAGCAATATGCAAAAACTACCACTCAGCATCATCTACCTAGCCTGGAGCGGCTTGGGCTTTGCAGGTAGGCTGCGCAGACCGTTATTTGATATATTAGGATAGAAAGAGTTGAAACTAACAAGATAGGTTAATACATATATTTAGATAAGTAGGAAGTAGTTACGAGTGTGTACTCGTAACTACTTCCTACTTATCTATCTTACCTAGCCGTGTGGCTAGGTCGTGGGTAAGGTCTCTACACTGTTCTGAGCACTCTCACACTAGAGTAAGTATGTAGGTACCATCCTTGGCAACACGTGGCAGACGAGGTGCGCCTGTCATCACAGGCTCAGCAGACGGCCGGGACAGCAGGTAGCCAGTGGCATTAGTAGGCCGTAGGGATCGGCATGCGGTCAGCTGCAGCGTGCAGCTCCGTCAAGTATGTAACGTGTAGTCACGCTACGCTTATAGCACGCCGTCTGGAGTAGCGTGCAGATGGTAGGTGTTCTCAGCCTGGACGTAGAACTCTTAACTCGGGGCACGTAATATCTTATGGCTGAGGATGTAACTAGTTCAGCATTAGTTAGTTTGCAAGCGGATGTAGAAATGGCCGATTCTCTTAGCGCAGCTAGTGTCGTTCCATGTTTTTTTTATAGAGGTGTGCTTTAGTAAGTATTAGCGTAATATTTACATCACTCGACTAATTCGTTTTTAGGTACCACAATGCTACAAGCCTTTTCCCAACTATGCTGGAGTCAGCTTCCAGTGTAACCGGATGCAGCTGAATACCAGTATTTTACATGGAGCGACTGCCTATCTAACCTCCACAACCCAGTTATTGGATAATATACTATACCCCTTGGTAAGACTGGTTGTCAGACTCTCGGGCTTCTGAAGCGACCCGTAACGACTGTCAAAGATACACGAATGCCGGCCGGGGCCAACGGTTTAACGTGTTTTCCGAGGCTAAGAGGAGTCTCGGTATGTCAAAATGGTCATCCATCCACGGACCAACCCCGGCAAGCGTAGCCTAACCTGATGGATCGACCCGTGCGGCTGTTATAACTCAGCCACGAGCTCGTCCAAAACCCAAAGCAAAAACTACCACTCGGTGGATCCCAAATAGCAGGAAACGACTACGTCGCAGGTCCAGTAACAGAGGGCGGGATGAGTTGGACTCCTTAAAGAATTGGCCCACAATCGCAGTAGACCGGGAAAAGTAGAAAGAGGAAAAAGAGACCTTTGCTCTGCAGTGAGAGAATACAAGCTTATAATAATAATGTACCGCTGGTCTGTATTATTAGGTCAATGGTCAGTGTAGACACATAAATCAATTCATAGCTCAAACAGCACGTTTAGCGCCCACTGTTGGCACAACTGACATCAATCAACATTCAAAAGCGTTTAGTTTGACAACCGGGCCAATTATGGGCCAAAATGTAATAATAGATGAAATACTGAATTATGTTCAACCGCGTCTAGACTGGAAGCAGATACTTTGAAATTTGAAATATACATGTTCTTTAGAAAGGTCAGGTGCGTGATACTTAATCAGCTGCTGTCTGTGTAGAGAGGAGTTTAAAGATCATAAGCCCACTTCCAAGGGAAACGGCAGGAGTGTATGTTTATGTAATGAATTCAATTTTTGCGTGTAGTATCTCAGTGGGTAAATGGTAGGCGACCAAACAAGAGACATGTATCGACGGTTTTTACATTTATGTGACGTCAAAGCCTGGACTACTAGCTGGCTAGTGCGAAGATACTCTTACTTTCTTTTAGAATATCTTCGCACTAAAAATCCCCTTTCTATCAAATTATTTTTGTGTAACAGCGACAGAGCACTGGTCTATCCATACAAAAATATCAAGGAAAACAATTCACTTGCGCTGGTTCTATGTTCGTTTGGTCAAAACCCATCTTATGATGCATGCTCTAAGATAATAATGCATAACTCGCAGCGGACTTGAGACGAATATTCCATATTATAAAAACTTCAATATGAAACGGATGTTCCTCAGCGGAGTATTATACTTCAAGAGGGTAACATAACGCCGTCACCACGTTTTATAATGAGGACAACGTACGCCGCGCCCATATCACGTTCTTGCCACGTCACCGCGAGACATTTCTTTTGTATAACAGTATCTATAACTCGCGCCTTGAGGACACGAGTTTTCTTTCCCCTCATCCCGTGAATGGGACGTGTGGGACATACTTATTTACATTATGTTTTTAAATAAAAGTAGGTAACACCTTTGATTTCTCAGAAAAAGTAGGCAGGCAATAGCCTAGTTTCTGTATTATTTGGTACTGAACCCCAAAGGTTTAATGAGCTAAGGCACAAATAATTTCGTTTCTCTTTTAATTATTCTGTAACAAGGGTAGTGGGTCTTATTTGAAGACTTTCTGTTCCACATTATTGTATTGTATATGAAACAGTTTCACAAATTGTGTAACCGAAAAGACGTAATGTAAGCATAAAAAAATTGCAACTAATCAAAATGTCCATTTGTAAAAAAGCTCGACCCTACTAGCTTAGTAATATATTATGATGTTTCTATATTGGTGCCTTGCAATAAAGTCAAAGCCAAATAATTCATTTCAAATAGGCACATAAAAAGTACTTTTGAACGTCACAATTTACTAAAAAGTAGAATTTATTCTGGTCGCCCCTTTCAAAAAGTAGTTTCGTATGGAGAAGAATGGGCCACCAAGCATTCTTATCTTGGATATAATTCTCTAATTTATAATATGCTTGTTTACAAACTGTACTTTTAATAATATACATAGTTCTTTGCTAGTTTTTTGCTAGTTATTTGAGGGATAGGCAGCAATATAATACCATATTGACGGGTTACCTATGGCACGGGTCACAGAAGTCAGGGACTTAGGGGTATGCTTTAGCGCCGGTTTGACTTTTCGTGACCACATCATGCGTAGCTGCAAGAGAGCGTATAGAAATTTAGGTTTCATGCTTCGTACGGTCCGAGGGTTCACGAATGTGAAAGCTATTATAGCATTATATAATGCATTGGTAAGGAGCTAATTAGAATGTAATGCAGTCATGCTAACATCATGGAAAACAGGATCTTATCAAAGTCAAGATGTGTTTAGATAATAATATATTTATTTGCGAAAAACATGGTACTTATACTAAGTTGGTATAATTATTACATTAAGAGATCATGCATGTTTTCCTTAAAAACTTGGAAACTTGCAAACATGCAAACTTGTAGATGTTATAATTTATGTTCGAAAAACTCTTCAATGGAGTAGAAATTATTTTTATTCGTACAATAGCATGCAATTCAGTGTTTTTAATGTATTTGGTAATTTATTAAATATACGTACACACATAGCCAGACAGCTTTAACTATATTATGTTAACCTAGGAATCATATCTAGTACAAGTCTGTATTGTCAAGCCGATTTCGAGAACTTCATCTTCTGCTGTTTTGAACAGTTCTTTATGTTTCCGTACAAACATACACACTTCATATAAATATAATTAAGGTAGCGGTAGCAAACCACGCTTTTTAAATATTGGTTGACATGATTCGTCAGATGGAATCCCATTAATGGCTAGTATACCTTTTTTTGGGCAATTAATGCTCTATCTTGATCAGTACTTTTTCCCCACAGCGACGACTCAACCTATGCGCGATATGACATCACACAGCCGTTTTTATATTCGTTACATTCTTGATCTGCCATCGTCTGTGTCTTGTGTTGTCTGACCGACAATGTCAAATCAAACAGTTAGACAGATCAAGAATATAACCTGGGCTTTCCAGTCTAAATTATCATATATTTTTATTCTTAAAAACTTAGTTTGTGTCACGTGTGTAATTCCGGTTGGTTTGTACGTGTGTAATTGGTTCCATCAGCTCCACATGAAGCTAAATATAGTCTCATGATGGAGAAGGTTCAAAATAAATTTATAAGATATGTATATATGCGGTATTACGGAATCTATCCCTTTTACCCGTTAATGTATCCAACCTTATTTATTTTAGGTATGGTAGGATACAATGAGCTAAGGTTTAGAAGGGATCTTGCACTCACATTATATATATTTAAATTATTGAGAGGAAAGGTGCATAATGCAGCTATCTTAGGGCAGGTGAGTCTGTGTGTTCCGGACAGGTACGTGTGGCGAAGAAGGCAGCCGCCACTGCTAGTGGAACCGCGCGCTCGGACCAACCTTTTAAGGGAGGCGCCGCTGACGCGTGCACTCCGCACGCTCAACCTCATAGCGACTGATACGGACTTATTTTTTTGTTCTCTGAGTGAATTCACAAGGAATGCTATGTTTGTAATATGTTATACACCAATGTAATGTTAGTATTTATTAAGTTAGAGGATAGGCGCATTTATCGCATTGGGAAATCCTGTAATGGTAGATGAAAGAAGATAAATAAATAAATAAATAAATAAATAAATAAAAATAAATAAATAAAAATGAGTTTAAAATTTTCTTTCATTTAATTGCAACATATCACAAACTATTTTGTTGCAACATTTAACACAGTAACCCATAATTACGATATTGTACTACATATCTGTCAAGAACTTTAAATAAATAAAATATTAAATTCTAGATTATCTATAATAATATTATAAAGCTGAAGAGTTTGTTTGTTTGTTTGAACGCGCTAATCTCAGGAACTACTGGTTGGAATAGAAAAGTTATTTTTGTGTTGGATAGTTCATCTATCGAGAAATATAGGGCGGCACTGAAAATTTCGGGAATCAAGGAAGTGACACAACATTACTATTTAAAAATGTATTTATTGCTTTTCGAAGTATTCTCCGCGAAATTTGACACATTTTTCCATACGATGGAACCAATCATTGAAGCAACAATTCCATTCGAAAGTTGGGGTCTCCAAAATGGCCGTTTTGTAGGCGTCCACAGCTTCTTCAGGTGATGAAAATCTCTGTCCACGCAATTTATTCTTTATTTTAGGGAAAGTATAGAAATTATTAGGGCTTAGGTCGGGGCTGTACGGCGGATCGTCTAATAATTCTATGTTTTCTTGCTCTAAAAACTCTTTTGTTCTGTGCGCAGTGTGAGAACTCGCATTGTCGTGATGGAGGATGATGCGGCGGTTGCAGTTCTCTTTACGGAGTTCAGAAACGACCTGTGGCAAACAAATGCTAGCATACCATTCTGCATTAACCGTTCTTTGTCCCTCAAGAGGAATAGTCGTAACATGGCCGGTTTTGGAGACAAACGTGGCCACCATTTTTTTTGCAACACTCCGTGAACGAACAATTTTTGTTGGCTTTAACTCATTTTCGAACACCCAAACTCGTGACTGATTTTTTGTTTTGGGTTCGTACGCATATATCCAGGATTCGTCACCTGATACGATGTTGTATACAGCATTTGAGGATCCTGCGTGGAATCTTTCAAGAGTTCTGACGCACCAAGTAACGCGAGCCGCTTTTTGCTCTTCACAGAGCGAATGCGGTATCTATCGGGAAAACAACTTTTTTACACCTAATTCTTCATGCAAGATTATTTGTATTTGACTCATGCCAATGTCTAAAGTTGCCTGAATTTCGCGGTATGTCACATGTCGATCTTCCTCAATCAGCTTACGCACAGCGTCAACGTTTTCTTGGGTGACTGCAGTTTTTGGACGACCTTGACGGGGATCATCACTGAGCTTGACACGTCCACGTTGAAATTCAGCAAACCAGCGATAAATTGTGTTTTTGGATGGGGCTTCATCACCAAATGCAGAAATCATCCGGTCAACACACTGTTTTTGTGTTAAACCACTTCGAAAGTCATAATAAATCATCGCTCTTGAATTTTCTCGAGTCAATTCCATTTTCTCATCGACTAAATAAGTTTGACAAAACCTTGTGACAAGACCGAGAATCTTTTTTTAAATAAATAAATGGTATTCGATTTTTAAAACCAAGGAGTTTTCAATTAAAAAGATTTTAATATGACAGGAACAGTGGAAATATTCCATTCCCGATACTTTTAGTGCAGCCTAGGTATATAACATTACGCTACAACTAATAGGAACGGAGCATAAATGAAAAATATTGCAAAATCGGGAAAAAATATTCCTTTTTGAGAGCTTCCGTTGCGTGCGCTGCGTAAACGGCTTAAGTTACGCAAATATCATGTATGATGGATTTGTTTCTCCTTAAAAGTTCTAAAAAAAAGTCCGCGACAGCATATATCTATCTTTTAAGATTGATTCACTATATTTTTTTTTTATGGTAATCAAATTTGTTCGAAATTAATGCATTATTCGCGAAGGAGTTTTATTAACATAATCTTAATGATGACAACATAATCTTTATCAACATAATCTCAACATAATCTTAATGGATTAATCCTTATCCAAATAAATATGTTATTAATCACAAGTATTTACTCGTAAATGTAAACAAAATTGTCCTTGACATCACTTGATTTCAATCAACATTTTAGGAGAAATTATAATTTTAAAAAGCTAAAGAGCTTGTTTGGTTGAACGCGCTAATCTCAGGAACTACTGGTTCGAATTGAAAAATTCTTTCAATTTTGGATAGCAAACGACAATAAGTCGGAAAGAACGGTAAGTGAAATCGGAGTAATTGCGCGGGCGGGTAATGCGATGCGACGGGGCTGAATTTTACGCGGACGAAGTCGCGGGCAGAAGCTGGTTTAAGATAAAGTTGTACAATTGGTTGAATGAGTGTAACTTCTATTGTTTAAAGGAATTTATGGTTAAAAAATGTTTATATACGCTGTAATATTTTTAAAAAACCTTCAAATTTTGCATGCTATGTTATAAAGTAGCTAAACATGTTTGTGCCATTATTATTATGTTCCAACACCCTTGTATAACATGCAAATAAATGATTGATTTGATTTGATTTGAGACTGTCTGTAAAACACATATTATGCAACGTTAAGTTAGGGTAAAGGCGGATATCCGCGGTCAGGCGACAATGCCGGTCCCCACACTATCTTCCAAATTACAGCGTTTTGCGCACACACACATTGATTGAGGGTGGCGTGAGTGTTCCCCGTGGCGACGCACCGGCCCCCGCTCAGTTCCGAGCACGCGTCAGGGAGAACCGCACGTCAATTTGTTTCGCGCCACTTTTTCGTAATTTTTTGGCCGCGGAACATAAGAGGTGAGTGTCTTAATTTTCATGTTTCATTCATTGTCAGTGTTATTTATTGTCGTGTAGTTATCTATCTACCCATGTAATCATAGATTTCAAGCACTTTGCTACAGGTTTTTGTTAAAATTATTATTAACCAGAAAAGTATACGGGTGGCTAACGCCGGTCATGCTGACCGGTATTAACCGCAAGTTATGTTTGCAAGTAGATTATATTTTTGAACTTTTAATACGTTAAATTTTTTATTATTTTCCTTTTTAGGATGTCGGGGACCCGAAGTAGGAACAAAGGATTGAAGGTGAAATGGAGCCAAAATGATTTGAGTAGGGCATTCAAACTTGTCGAAGAAGGAAAACCGATAAGAGAAGCAGCTCGGTCTAATGGCATCCCATTCTCAACCCTACAAGAAAGACTGAAAAACAAGAATAGTGAATTACCAGCTATGGGTCGAAAACCAGTCTTCGCGAAAGATCAAGAAGCAGAAATGGCAGACCAGGTAAAATTCCTTGGTAACATATTTTATGGCTGCACTTCAATTCAGATAAGGAAGATGGCTTTTGAATACGCAGTTAAAAATGGCATAAAGCACAATTTTAATAACACCCTTGGAATGGCTGGCAAAGATTGGCTTAGAGGATTCATGAAAAGAAATAAATTGTCTGTTCGGAAAGCTGAAGGCACAAGTCTGAATAGAGCTACAGCTTTTAACAAAAAAGAAGTTGCCATGTTTTTTAAGCTTCTTGAAGAGTTAATGGAGAAATATAAGTTTTTACCAAGGAACATTTACAATGTAGATGAAACTGGCATCTCCTCAGTGCAAGAGCCAGGAAAAGTTGTTACTGAGAGAGGTCAAAAACGCGTGGGCTCTATAACTTCCGGTGAAAGAGGGAAGACAGTTACAGCTGTATGTGCAATGAGTGCTACTGGAGGTTACCTTCCATCAATGTTGATATATCCTCGTCAGAGACATTCACCGGCATTGGAAAGCGATCCACGTGGAGCTATATTTCGGTGCTCGAAGAATGGATGGATCAACGAAGACCTATTTTTAGACTGGCTGAAGCATTTCGCCGATTTTACGAAACCATCAGAGAAAGAACCAATACTGCTGATTTTAGACAATCACAGCAGTCACATCTCTTTGAGAGCTTATGAATTTTGCAAAAAAAGTAACATAGTTATGCTGTCGTTACCCCCACATGCCTCCCATCGAATCCAGCCTTTGGATGTTTCCATATATGGTCCATTGAAAGCTGCCTACAAGCAGGAATGCAAGCTTTTTATGAAAAATGAATTAGGACGAAAGATCACACAAAACGACATTGCCTCACTTTTCCGAAAAGCTTTTCAAAAGGTAGCGACCATCCCAAAAGCTGAAGCAGGTTTTTCTGCTACAGGAATTTATCCTCTAAACCCAGACGTGTTTACAGATGAAGACTTTCTGGCTGCTGAAATGTTAAACAACAGTGAATTAATGGTATCGGTAGAAAATATGCACGACCAAGGCAACAAAACTCCAGAAACTCAAATTAACCCATTAAGCATAGAGCTCACATACCCAAATATAAGAGCACCTAATTCACCATCACTTTTAACCAACTACACGCAAATAACACCAGAAATTAGTCCTGTCGCTTCTCCCCAAGTCCTGCAACCAATAATAGACAATGCCATTCCCTCAACTTCAGGAGTTACTGCCAAAGATCTTCTACCAGTTCCGAAGAAACCCACACAAAATCAGAAAGTTCAGGGAGTCTCTCGAAAACAACATGCAACTGTTTTAACAAACACTCCGAATAAGGAAGCTTTGGTACAAAAAGAAGAGAGAAGAGCAACAAGGGAAAAGAAGAAAGAATGTGGTGTCAAAACAAAAGCAGGAATAAAAAAAGCAACAAAAAGAAGACCAGTTAAATTTAATAATGTCAGAAAGGTAAAAAAGAGAGTTCTCCAAGATGAGAATAAGGACCAGAGTTCATCAGACTCCGAAATCGAAATGACTGACGTACGCGATGATGATGATGATACTGATGTCGAAGATCTGGAGAACAGATGCATGTTATGTGACGACTATGGCCGGAACAACGAGCTTTGGTACAGGTGCGTACAGTGTGGGCTTTGGGCTCATGCTGAGTGCTCTGGTTATGATTCTCCCGAAGGCTACGTGTGCGACTTGTGCCGCTAAAAGTTTGACCGGTTTTGGCAACCTGCCGACCGGTATTGTCTGCCATGTCGGACAGTACCGGTCAAAACCATTTTTTTTTTAAGAGATGATTGTGTCTTATTAGGAATTAATATTGATCTCAATGATTGTGATTATGTTAGAATAATACCTTAAGTTATGTTTCATAAAAGTTTCATAAATAAATGTTGATTTTTCACTGAATTGTAGTCCTTTTTGCTTAAGTGACCGGCAATACCCTTCCTTACCCTACAACCTAACAAGTGACCTAATTGGTGATGTTCTTCAGAAAGGTCAGGTGCGTAGTACTCGCAACCGGCGTGCGTGTATGATGTTTGGACGTAAACGAAGCAAAAGGGGTTTGTAACTGTAGCAGGTGGCGTTCTATAGTTTCTGCCTACCCTCATGGGAAGACGGCGTGAGTTTATGTATGTACAAGCTACCAAATACCTACGATCACCTTACGAAATCGTTATCACTTTGGGACTTTCCCACATTAATCTCGTTACTTGTCAACGTCGCATTTTTGAAGTGTAATATGAGAAGGTTCAGTATTATTAAGGTCTTCGTTAGTCGACCGTACAGTCACAAGCATAATTACCCAATACTTACTCAAGGTTCAAAAGCGATTTTCTCCTAAAGTATTGTAGAACTTTTATGGTGTAACGAATATAGTATTCTCAAAATCAAAAATTCCCTATGATTTTATATGCCTATAATTTTCCTAACTATGTTGGGATCGGCATCCAGTATACACCGGATGCAGCTGAATACCAGTATTTTACATAGAGTGACTGCCTATCTGACCTCCACAATCTAGTAACTGGGTAGGTAATACGATGACCCCTTGGTAAGACTGATTGTCAGACTTCGGGCTTCTGACGACCGTAACGAATACACACAACAAAGAAAAAAATCCGTAACAAAAATATCTACACGAATGACAGCTGGGGCGTTGACGGCTTAGCGTGCTTTCCGAGGCACGGAGGAAGTCAAATTCAAAGTCAAATCATTTATTTCAAATAGACACATAAAAGGCACGTTTGGACGTCAAAAATTACAAAAATAATTATTTTGAGAAGAATGGGCAAGAAACTCCATGCTTACTCTTTTAAAATGTTAATAATATTTTGTATACATTAATTAATATTTTTACATCACGTGAAGACGATGTACCTATAATAAAATTACTGTACCACAAAAGGTAAAAAAAATGAAAAGTGAAGTAATGACTGACGAATTAATTATGCGATAGACACATGGTGCTTACATATTTACAAACATTGTAAAAGTAGATGTTTTTCCAAACAAAATTACATATAATATGTCAGTGTATAAGTTAATGTAAATATATTAATCACAGAAAATAAAATCAATATTATAAAATGTTTGAATTATACAGTTAAAGCAACCAGATTGATTTTGCCTAGACTCAATTGTCCAATGGAGCAGGACCAGAATGTTTCTAAGCATTCTTATCTTGGATATAATCCTCTAATTTGTATTAAGATTGTTTAAAAGTGTGCTTTTAATATGAGTTTTAAATTTTGTTTCATTTCATTGTACAATATCAGAAGGTATTTTATTGTAACATTTAACACAGTTCCCCATAAAAGAGTCTCGGTCGGCGGTGCATAAGAGCAAACGCTCGAAATGTCTAAAAAAAAAACTTTCAATCAAGGTCACCTTCGCTATTGGTCGATGTATTTGACATTTATTTTGATTGAAAGTTATGCACCTATGCGGTGCATTAGACATTTCGAGCGTTTGCTCTTATGCACTGCATAGGTGCACTTGACATTTGACGAGTTAAAGATGGTCACCCATCCACGGACCAACCCCGGTAAGCGTAGCTTAAAATGATGGATCGATCCGAGCGGCTGATATTACTTAGCCACGAGCTCCTCCTTGAAATCAAGTTGCAATAATTATTTCAAGACAAAATTGCTTAAAATATTATGTTTGTTTCGTAAGCGTAAGGTATTTATTCTCGTGACTGTACAAGTAAATAAAGTTCTTAAATCGAGATTACCATGTATGAGTGTGTGACACGACACACACTTGATAAACAACCTCGGATAAAACTTCTCCTCAAAGACATTACTTTTACTTCGACACAAAACTCGTAACGATGTAGAAGCTATGAAGTGTCCCGAGTTCATAACAAGGTGGAGATACAACTTGTACATCAAAAAGTTACTGTTTATTATAAAGAACCCTTAGGTGTAGCTTTTACTTTTATGTGAGGAAAGATTGCAATAATTGGAGCCTAGTTTGTAGCTAAGTTTGAAGCCCATCTATAAAAATGATTTTTATTTTCTTGCAACTATTGAAAAGGTACACAACCATTCAAAGGTAGCCGATTGGGCAGTAGCAAAATGTTCGTCCCCCTACCGTCATCATAATCTAACCTAGTTAAAATTGTTAACTTTGGTGCCCAAGATACAGGCTATGCCTAGTTTGGGACCAACGATACCACAATATTGTAATTTTGAATGCAAAAAAAAATTACTAACCGGCCAAGTGTTCCTCAGCAGTTTGACTGCATATTTCATAATACAACGCAACGGACTAAATTATAGTAGTTTGGTTTTGTTATTAAACAGAATCATATCCAAAAGGTTTACTGTATTAAAACCGGGAATTAAAATACCCAAAGAGAAGATTGATCAAAACAGACTCGCGTATGAAATGATTCATTATTAATATAATCATTACTTATTCTGTAAATATTAAAATATAACATCACGCCTGAAATTCCGTATATATTAATGTGATTGATGATAATTATCTTCGAAACTATGCATTTTTGGACTACATATTCTGGGACTTTTTGTATTATTTTTACTTATATGTGTATAATATAACCCTGGAGTAATGACATATAAAAAAAAAACACCTATATACTCGTAAGTACTACTACAGTGAATTTTTTCACATACTCGTATCCAAAAACAACTATTTATATATTACAGGAAGGGGGGGACTAGACTCTTACAAAAAAAAATTGTATTTTAAAGCTTAATATTACATAAACGGAGCCCTGTATCGTAAAATGGTTTTCACAGACCTATAATATTTTTGAACGGCCTATTCAACGATGGGATAGACGAGAAAAAAATCATTCTCTTTTGCGTGCAAGGGAGGTACACTACAATTTTTTTTTCTAGATTTTATTTTACCACTTTGTCGGCGTGATTAATATGTATACCTATGCCAAATTACAGCTTTCTAGTACTACGAGTCTTTGTGCTAAGCCGCGGACAGACAGATAGACGGACATGGCGTAGCTATAAGGATTCTTTGTTGACTACGGAACCCTAAAAACTATGTATGTGATAATATACCTATTTGTTTTGTCATAAAGAGAGTAAAAGTTAATAAAAAGTTAAGTAATGTAATAATGGGCCACTTAGCACACTCTTCAAAGTTCGCCCGTATCGCAGTCGAATACCCCGATGCGTTACATTAGCAGGGATTGAAGACCACATTAAGTTGAGAGTTTTCCTGCAACTGCCATTAGGGCCAATAAAAGTTACATTACAATAGTATACGTAAATGTCGCGTAGACCGGTATTTATTGCACCAAAACTTTATTATTGTACGAGTTTTCAAAGACCGAGTCTTTTTAGTAGCACTTGGTGATAAATGATTGATTATTTTACTGTGTATACAAATATCAATAACATATATATTTATAAGATAAATCAGGTTTTAAGAAAACTGTTTTAACCTCTCGTATGTCGTAATTACAAAAATAATTGAAAACCCATTGTGTCTCGCGTAAATCTACGTTCATATGAAGAGTTAATAAAATATTACATTTTCCTTAAGGTTCTATGATTCAAGAGAAAACAAGTATCTAAGATCTCTCTCAATCTAAATATAAGTAAGCATTTCTAATTCCTTTTTTTTTTTCATAAAAGACCTAAATGCCAAAACTTTTTATACAATCAGGAAAAAGATATCAAGAAACCGTTTCTTTGATCTTCCAAACGTTTATCAGAGAGGAACTCTCTTATGTTTTAATATCAGATTCTGTTTATTTTAACTTTACGTAAGCCGACATGTGTCTTAAATCTCGATGCTTCAGACTAGCATCGAGATTTAAGACACATGTCGGCAGAAGAACGTGTAGAATAATAAAGAGCACTAGTATATTTTGTGGAGAAACTTAAGTAGTTGCGTGTGGCGAAGTCTGGGCATTTAGGTCCGCAACCTTGCTGACTGTAGTTAATCTTTTCCTACCTTTTATATAGCTCGTGCTAATCCCAGACCGATAAAGAGTTCTGAGTTGTGACATGTTTAAATAGTCGTGTCATGTTTCGCTTCGGGATGATGCGGGGACAAAGTTTTGTAACGTAGGACATTATAGTGACCAAATTGGTGATGTTCTTCAGAAAGGTCAGGTGCGTAGTACTCGCAAGCGTTGTGAGTGAATGACCAGATGTATGGAAGTAAACGAAGCAAAAGGAGCATGTAAGGCAGCAGCAGGGAGCAGGTGGTGTTCTATAGTTTCTGCCTACCCCCATGGGAAGAAGGCGTGAGTTTATATGTGTTCATGTATGAAGGAATGTTTTTTTTTTTTACGTTTCCCCACACTAGAAATTAGAAATATCCTTCAAAATTTTCCGATTCTGATTAAAACTGTGTTACGTAATTTGGGTGCTAAATTTGCTGTGAAGAAGCATCTTTGTGCTCGAAGCATTGTTTTTCTTCATTGCGTGTCGGTGGAAATCTATTTAGAGTTATCCCAGAATTTGGCTACGAGCTCGGCTCCTTCAGTAGCGTCCATTATCTCCTGAAGGTTACAAGAGTAAATTTAAATTTTATAAAAATAAATTTTAACATGAACTCTGTGTACCGTAATGCAGGCTCGAATTGTATAAGAGGAACTCGTTCGTAAATGCTGTAAAGGTATATAATAAATTAACCGACGCTTTTAAAGATTTACCTTTGACCATGTTTAAAAAAAGTTAACGCAATGGTTAAAAGAAAAATGCTTTTATAATCTTAATGAATACATCGCACCTTTAGAATTATAGAGACCTTATTTGAAATCATCAATCACATCATCAATTAATTCACAATATTATAATGACCTCATTGGTGATGTTCTTTAGAAAGGTTGAAATCTTAAAATTTCAAATATAGGTCACTATAATATTATTATAGTGACCTAATTTGGTGATGTTTTTCAACTTCTGAAGAAATTAGGTCTCTATAATTCTAAAGGTGCGACATGTCAAGATCGCGGAGAAGTTGGAATGGTAATATGACCTTATAATAATTGATTAATGTTCACTTTTTACTACATATATACACTTTTAAATTATATTACTTATGACATTATCAATTACAATTTACATTATTTATTTATATTCATAATCTGACATTTTATTAAACTTTATCTGTTGAACTGACATAGTTATAACTTTGACATCAATTAATTAATTTGTTCCTATAAATCCTGCATGAGATCTTATTTGTTGTTGTAGTCTATATTTTCTTTTTTTTAATGTACCTAATTAAAATAATAGCATTGTGCAGGTTACAATTAAATATTTGCACACCATATGTAATGGCAGAATGTACAGGGGCCATTATAGTTTTAAGATCATACCTTGTAAACCTACTTTCTGGCAAATAAATGGATTTGATGTGATTTGCATCACGTAATCAGTTTACCTCGCGACTAGCATATATACAACATCCCGACATCAACCGTTGGGCAGTTGCCCACCACATACAATACCCGTCTGGTCGGAGGATCCTCCCTTTTGTATAGAGGATGAGTGAACTTTACACCCTGTTCCTTATACCTCTATACTAGCACTAGTAATTGTACTATTTTCATGAAAACCAGTAAATAAAAGAAAAGTTACCAAATGTTTTTCGACACATTCTTAAGTTTAAACACATTAAAATGTAGTTATTTATATCAATAACACTACACAAGTATGAAGTCCCTCCCACGATTATAAAAAACAAGAGTTCATTAAAAACATTTTAACGTTTATGCACTGCCAGCCAACCCGCCTAGCGCGTTAGCTGCGATTTATAGGGCAACATTATATAGGACATCGCGAAAATTGGGGAGGCATGAGTGAAAATGTTAATCAATAAAAAAAAAATATGAACCCGACAGAGCACAGCTATATCTCGGCGAGAGGAAAATATTTAAATTAATATTGTTCCAAATAATTATATTTCTGCGGAAAGTTGATACTTATTTAATAGAGCAATTTCTAGACCAAACAAAAGATCGAGTCCGAAATTAATTCTTGTCAACAATAATCCATACTAATATTATAAATGTGAAAGTAACTGTCTGTTTGTCTGTCTATCTGTCTGTATGTTACGTTTTCACGCCTAAACCGCTGAACCGATCGTCATGAAATTTGGTAGAGATATAGCCTGGGATATGGAGACGGACATAGGCTACTTTTTTACGCGATAAACGACATCCACGCTGGCGGAGCCACGGGCAAAAGCTAGTGCTTCATAAAGAGCTTACGCTGGCCATGTACATTAGAAAATCGCCTCACAAACAAGTGAGCATAGCATGCTCCTATTGTGAGTGTCACACTTCTATACACCAATATATTCATACAAACACGACTAAAATACGCTTTGAGCATCTTATTGGTACAAAACTCATACACCGGGCGATTGAGTCGTGAGCCGTGCTATGCAATTATCGTGTTAAAAGTAAGCATGTGGAAGTTTCACCGATAGTACGGACAACATAAAAATTGTTTGAATGAGTTCTAAGAAATTTTCTGCAATTTTGAAAATCATCCCGAATCATCATCGTTTAGGTATTTATTTTAGCTTAAAAACTCTCTTCTGCTTATTTACAAGTCTAACCTCAATAACACTTTGTAATCGGATAAGAAATATATAAGAAGGAAAAGAGTATAAGTTAACACGTCGACGAAGCCGGCTAGTCACTAAATAAATTACCGCTTATAGCCGCTTCGACGAGTTTCAAGCGACCCCAAGCGCCCTGCAGCTTGAAAGGGGTAATTGATTTACAGGTAAATATCCTTACTAATCTACCCTTCACAACCCCTTCCAACCCTACAGGAAGAACAAGGACATTGTTAATGGTACGTTAATAACAAAACATGCACAAAACCACGCTTTACAAATGTTATTCAAACGTACTTTTGCAAGCGTGGAACAAAAGCAGCCTAAGTATGTTTAGCATATTGTCTTGCTCTCAACACATTCCATTATGGCGTCGATATTGTTGCCATGTTCCATACATATTAATGCGAAAGTTCCCATTGCTGTGTGCTTACTCCCTTGTAAATATTTATCACTCACCCCTTTATGGACAAAATACAGATAGAATGACAGAAGGACATCTTTTGACAGGTAAAATGGAAGTCGCTCTTGCATATTGCTTGCTCATTATTTGATATTCCTACAATTCTAATTTCAACTCTAGTTGCTTTTGTGGATATGAGATTTATTCAGATTTGTTACTGTAGTTGTAAACCATGCCATTTGTTTTATTTTTTTATTTTTATAATCTTTATATAGCTTCTTTTCTATTTTGCCAATGTGAGAACATTGGAGGCCTAGTAGACTAGATTTGCTGACCATTTTCCATTTAATTAAGTACCTGGTACTTGTTGAAAGACCTACATATACCGTCCTCCCATACTTATTATTATTAACACTGGTTTTTGAAAATATTGTCAGAGCCAATTTTTTTAAAAGAGTAACCGTGAAGTTTCTTGCCGGCTGTTCTCCATAGGAAACGACCAATTGTAACTATGTACCTAGCTTCTGAAGTTTCATAAGTGCCCATGTGGGTTTATGTGAAATAAAATATTTTGATTGATTTGATTGACATAACCGATCAAGCAAACATAAATAATTATCTAAGGCCAGTTTGCAACACAAATTACTAAACACATTTAAAACAATCCGAAAATCCAATCCAGTCAATCTGTTTCCGTCAATCGCTTGAAGATGACGGACACAGAATGATGTGTTCAATAAGGTTTCTGCTAAATGTACCTATTTTGTGATTGGTGGTGCAAGCGGACTTAAATCCATGGCTTCTCGTTGATTAGCTGTGTCATAGTTAACTGTATTTTTTCATTGCAGGCTTACAGCTGAGAATACATGCGCCAATGGCAGAATAATTGGCAAAAGCCACCACTGTCGTGTCTACCATTTGCCTAGTAGTAAAATTATCAAGTAATTTCTGTTGTCGAATGGAATGAAGCTTCTGTACCTGTTTCGTACATGTTTTCATAGAAGTTATTGTAAGTGAAATGTTTACGGAGATATCGAGTAAAACCATTCCGATGCTGTTTGCTTTAAATTTGGCATAACATTGTTAAGGTATTGGAACATGTTTTTGTAACATAAGTTTAGTTTAGTTGATCTTGGCAAAAACGGATAAACATGATAATATTATCATGTTTAGTCAGTTTTGTCAAGATCAATTAAACTTCATTAACAATTTGAGGTTAACAAATTATTAAATAATTGGTGCAATAGTTAACGAAAATTCCATAAGTTTAATTAGCTAGTAGTGTTAATCAAAAAAAAAAAGGGGGAGGCATTCGATATTATAATTTAAAAGTAACTATTCACAAAAACTGTTTTAGAATTAAAACGTACATTACTACACCAGAATTTTACAAAAAACATGTCAAATCAAATCAAAAGTCATTTATTCAAATTAGGTTGAGAATCAGCACTTTTTAGACGACAAAATTACATAAGATAGTCCCCCGAAGCGCTCGCCCTTCACCACTTTTTAGTGCTTTAGGTGGGATGAAAAAGTGGTGCAACAAACTCCCCAACAGCACAGCTGTCTGTTCAGTTAAAAAAATTTGATTCTATACAATAGTAGGTATGCAAAGTAATTTACATTACGAGGCACAGAACATTAAATTAAATAATTTGCCCTATGTCAGCTAGCACACGCCTATATACCAAAAAATACATTGAAAACTATATACTCAAGCTAAAAAAATAAATAAAAAAAGATACACATACACAGGTCAAAGTATTTTCTTATAATATTTTCACAAAACAAATGATTTTCCCAATCGAATACTAAATCGAACTCCTACAAAAGATACGATACTTTACGAATTTATCGTACTAACACTTAACATATAATAAAAGCCACATACATAGAACATTTCTTATGTATCGTGCGACAAAAACGCGAAATAGTTATTTGTGCAACAAGAGAGCAAAGTCGTTTTTTGCTGCGAGTGCTGATTTTGAATCCTGAGTGTGGCGAGGGATTCAAAGGCACAAGATGCAAAAAACTTTGCTCTCGTGGAACACACATAACTTTTCACTTCGGCAGTGATATCCCATTAGTTCTAACGATGGAACAGGTAGAACAAGTGGGAAATAGAGACTCCCACTAGTTGTACTATTTGTACTGTACTATACAGTATATCGTAGTACTAGTGAGAACAAAACAAAAACTCCCATTAGTTCTACCGTGGAACTGTTCAGTAGAACAAGTGGGAATAGAGGGAATAGAGAATCCCAATAGTTCTACTATTTTGTTATACCTAATATCGTAGTACTAGTGAGAAAAAACAAACCCATTATTTCTACCGTAGAATTGTTCAGTAGAACTAGTGGACACAAACTGCGAGAACACTTTAGGAGATAATAAATATTTACAGGTTAAATATCAGTTTTATTTGCAGTAAATACTTATTTTCGTTTAAATACAACAATGAGTCAAAAATTCAATATATTACATTAAAAGACATAATTATCTTTTTGCTAAATTTCTTTAGTTAGTACGAAATTCCGAACGTGTTTGTCTTTGAGGTCGAATTCAAAATCGGTACTTCGAAAGGACTGGTCTTTGTCTCTCTTTCTTTCTAATGGCGGGAAAGAGATAGAGTGTGAATGTTTCGAATTGTATAATCAACCCAAGGCTGAATAAGATATTCGCGGAATTCTGAAAAAAATAATAATTAAAAAGTTACTTTGTCTCACTGTTTAATATTCACAGGAAATATTTTTTGTATGTAACGAAACGAAAACGAAACAGTATGGCCGCCAAAAAAGAGGTATATTGCTTTTATTGGCAATTTGCATGAGCGATCTAAAATGTATGATGCTTAGAATGTAATTTAGACTTTTCAGTTTTTACACGATTTTATTTAACTTGCAATGTTTGTATGTACATCTGTCCCAAACATATGTACATACAAACATTGCAAGTAAATTTTGCAAAAATCTTGCAAATGAATTTTAAAGCAGTTGTCCTCCACAACTGAACATAATATTTCTTTTTTGCGCTCTATTTGAAGTTGTTAAATATATGGGATGTATCTTAGCCATAAAAAATATGGGCATGGTAGATTGGGGAAAATGAAAATAATTAATTCCGCTAAAAACTAATTGATACACCTGAATTCGATAAGTTTTCCTAAACCATTCCGATGCATCGTGTTAGCTACGCCGTAGCACAGTGCGTGCTATGCCGTAGCTCTTCGCGTAGTATTTTGAGTGCGAACTTCACCAATGAAACTGCTGGTCGATTCTGTAAAAAAATTACCGTAAAAATATAGTTGAAGTTGTGATACTATCATCCTACCTGACGTTAGGGAGTCTAGAGATTGACAGGTCTTATTGAAATGACTTCTTCTAAGTTTTTACGGTGAGATTTTTACAGAATATACCGGCTCAACGGGATCAACACGTCTGTACCGCGTTTAAAAGTTATCAAAGTATTATTTCACCGAAAATAATGACACTCTGACAGCTCTTAGACGTGACCGCGATATCTGTTCGCCTTCAATTTCGTTGGTGAAATTCGCCCACAATCTTTTAGCTGTGTCGTATTAACTGAAACACTTACAAGTATCGTTAGAATGCGATAACTTTATCTTTGGTAGAATAATAATAAGAATACCACTAGTTTTAATCTCTCTTGTACTACAGTTTTATACGTCTTATTTCCTTTCATGTATATTTTTTCCAATACTGATATAATATGCGCAATATTAGAGTTTATTCAGTACATAATAAAATACGTTTATAAATGACGAGCTTAAGAGGATTTTTTCCTCATTTCGGGGAAGGTCTTAATTGTATTAAATAGAAAAACGCCGACGGGCTTTGATGTATTTGTAGTAGGATATACTACCGGCGGATTAAAAATAACGAGGTTTTATATTTCAGTAATAATATAATGTTTGGACTTCAAAAGACATTATGACCTGTCAAGTTTGTTTCGGCATTTCCTCTCCGGGATCAGTCAGCTAAGAAATAACGGCGCCACAAAACTAGATGTAAAATATTTACCAAAAACCTGACGTGTAAAAGTGTCTTAAAAAATCTTCTTCCAGAAATAAACATCATTTTATCATTTCATTTCAGTAAAGAACTTCAAGTTTCACAAATGTAACTAACTCAAAAACAAAACAAATGCTACTTTGAAACCCTCTTCATAGTAAAGTATACGCTGTTCCTATCAAAGAATTCGTACCAAATAGAAGTCGAACTATTTCTCCTAAATCACAGTGAAACCGACGAAAAAAAAACATATCAAATAGCTCGCATTTCACTATTTCCTTTATCCTTTGTCTACGTTCCGTGTTTTAGAATTCTCTTCAGTCTCAACACATGCACTGAAATCTACATCTGAAAGAATTTGTTTGGGAGGAAGTAAAATAAACTGCATCTTCATTTTTACCTGACTGCAGCAAAGCCAAAGGAGGGTTATGATTTTAACAGGCTATAATTCCTAATCGGTAGTATTTTGACAAACAGTATTTTTTTTTTTTTCGAAAAAATGATTATTTTTAATATAACGTGAAAGGTCTCAGGGTGAAGCCAGACGAGCGTAATTTTTTGATTTGTGAGTCGCGTAATTTCTTCTCGGCAGAAATTCTGTTGGGCTGCCAGACGAGCGTAATTTATTCAGTTGCTTTTCAACGCTTGTATTGGGTGTGTACGGGTAAGGTACATTTAAATGATAATCTGATTTGGGTTCAACTTGTTTATTGATAATTACATAAGTGATCGACCCGCGGCGAATGAGCGTTTTTGATGTTACCCAAAACAGTGCTATGCGACTACTGATCACTAACTAAAATATGTATATTTTATTCATTCGCTGCGCGTCGATGTCAGCATAAAATTGATACAATTGATATGTACGGGTTTGCTCGTACAGGGTGTTTGTGTAGTGCAATGGATATAATAAAAACGTTGTGTATTTACGAAGTATATAGCGAAGACACAGATGTTGAAAGAAGAAAATACTGGGTGAATCCATTCAACAGTGAAAGACTGATGCGCGGACAGTTTCATGTCTTGTATGAATGTTTATGTGCAAATCCAGATATATTTCAAAATTACTCCATATGGCATTATATGTTTTTCAAGAATTATTACATCTCGTAAAATCTTTTATTACTAAATCAGACACAAATATAAGACTAGTCATCATTGCAGAGGAAAGACTAATAATAACACTCAAGTAAGTTTTTAAAGTGTTTTTATTCCCTCGAGTCGCCCCCCTCTCGCCGCGAACTTAAGTCAGCCGGGATTGTGCGCGTGAGTCGGCAGACAACTCATGTTGCGTCGCCGTGTGAACGAAACAGGATTTATACGAGTATATGTATATATAACCGAATGTAGCAGAAATTACGCGACTGAAATTACGCGACTCACAACTCAAAAAATTACGCTCGTCTGGCTTCACCCTTTAAGAGTTATCTGTACGATTTCGATGTAAATGTCGTATGACACCGGTTATACATATGAAAACTGATGTTACTTTGTTACGATTTCTTATACCTTTCTGTTTGGTGTTTTTGTCGTAGTTGAATTTTAGTTAGTAACTTATTTTTTTACCAATACACTTTTTGAGAACTACCTTGGATTTAGTATGTTTGGCTACTAACGGGTCGTAATTTACCCTTTAAATTAAAATATTATATTTCAGATAATTATTATAATTCATACATTATAACAAAATATATACAAGATAATAAATAAATAAATGGAAATTAAGATCAGATTACTGACTTATTAAAGGACCTCCAAAGCGGGGATGAGATCCTATCCGCTACAGTCATCAGGATTTCGTTGCGGCTGCCACGTATTCTGCAGATCAGGGATACTGTCCTTTTGCGAATGATGGCATGAAAGCCATCAGTACCAAACATATCGTATTTTTTAAGATCGCTTTTTGACCATTGTGTCACCCTATGTAACATCTCTACAAGTAGTTCTGTCTATCTATCTTAACAAAAGCTAACTCAAATCTGTTAGTCTGTGGTTAAAAAGTTAGCCACCTATTGTAGGTATTTAGGTATGAACACATCGACATCAGAGACCGCAACTAATTGCAGAGCGTGGTCGTTAAACCACGTCAAAATGGCAATGTTGACGCGGAAATACGTCGACGTGGCGATACGTTGACGTGGAAATACGTCGCAGCAGCAAAAAATTCATATAGAACAGAAATACAGACTTTACCTGCCAATTAACCACAATTATTATACTCGCCTATTGTTGGAATGCTGATGAAATATTGGTTGAAAATTGTGGACGGATTCGGAACGGAATTCCCAAGTGTTTTTGGCGCGAACTTTTATTTATACACACACTTTTCAATTTGTATTCCGCACTACATTTTGGTTTTTGCTGATTGCAAAATTTGCTTTGTGCTGGACACGTAAAAATCAGCATCTTTTAACAGAAACAGTTTTCAGCATTTGCAGTAATGAAATTATTAACGCTTCAAAAATTAGATTTCCAAATAATTTTGTATCAGATCATGAAGCAAAAAGAACACGTAGATTATATGGGATTTTATCGTTGCTAGGTCGTGAAAATCAGGAAACCGATTTAATACATTTCCTCTTAGTATTCGGAAATATATTTCATATCTGTTGATCTGATATTTATGTCTCACATGAGATGACATGGAATCCATGTAAGATTTAACCCAGTTATCAAATAGTTATTTATTCACCAGAAAATAAACAGCTTATCCTCTCTACTTTTGTTAATACCTAAAATTATAGAAGATACTGTTGGTTATATAATTATTCAATTCATACTAATATTAAAAATGTGTAAGTCCGTCTGTCTGTTCACGCCTTAGCGGCGGGACGGATTTTGATGAAACTTGGCACGACCATGACCAGGGTTAGGACATAGGACAGGGCTTTTATCACGGTAGTACATTCCCGTGGGAAAATTTCCAACCTTCATGCGGGCGAAGCCGCGGGCAAAAGCTAGTGTAAAATATATTACCAGTAAAGTGGCCACTGGAGCGAAAAAGACTCAAGAAAAACAGCAATTCGTAAGGAATACCAGCCGAAATCCTTAATAGCTACAACATCAAGGAAATGTGAACATTAACTTAAATAATTAACGCAGCAACATGGTGTCAAGCGTGTGGTCTCGACATTATATGAATGGGTGTCGTTAATCAGCAGTCAATGGCGGAATATACGAGGCTGTGTTGGGAACTTGTCGGTGCAGGTTATTTAGTGAGCCAGCATTATTCATTGTGCATGCTGTTGAAGGTTTGGTACCGCGAGGTGAGCCTGCAGTTGAATCGATTCATAGGTACAGTCACAACCACCAGTAAAATACGTTACACTTACGCAAGATGCAAAAGTGATTTTCTCCATACATTGATAGAAATTTTATGGTGTTACGAATGTAGTATTTTCGAAACTATGTTGTTAGTAAGTCTTTACACAAAGTTGTAATCGAAAAAGAACGCTTTTGAATTTTGCGTGAGTGTAAGGTATTTATTTATGCTTCTGACTGCATAGCCCAGGATCAAAGGAGAAGATATAATCATAATTTGTACACACGATGCATGAATTGGTGATTGAAACTTATACTTGTGATAAGCTGAAAGGAGGACGCTGAAGTCTGAAATACACCTCCTCTTCCTCTTGAATTCTCTTGAAATTCCTTTTGAAACGTTCATAGTCAGTCATAGATAGTACATAGTCAGCCAGCAGCAACAGCCGCAGATGACAGCAGTAGCTAGTCAGTTGTAATCAGTTACTGATGACATAGAAATTTGTCAAGTGTCAAAAATCATAAAGAATGTGCGTAATATGGATGGAGTAATGGATTTATGGAAAAGCGTCTTGAAGCTGCGTGACAGCGTAACCGTGCGGGATCCATCGCCGCCCATTCGATGTCTACCGCGCACAGGAAGGAAGGAAAGCAGAACATGAAGTAATTTTTTGCTCCGTTGGTGTAATTGCTGCATGGCGTTCCAGTGGAAGGATAAACAAAATAAATAAATAGTAAACCATTTATTTTGACATGAATAACCATGTTCTACAACTGCCAAAGAGTCTTGACTGCTAGTATTTTTGTCTTTACTGATACTTGGTCCAATAAAAACAACAAAACAGAACAATGATGTATACAATTCTATACCTAATAACATACCGTACCTAAATACATATATTCCTTTTATCTTCGATTCTCCGAGTTCATAATCGCTCAGTATCGGATTTCTTAATGATACAGTGAGTGCTTATTAGTAAATGTATTATTAGTAAGCTTAGTCCGTTTACCTGGAAGCTGATATTTTTCTTGATAATTTATAAGGTTACTTGAGAACAAAAAGCTTTCTACATCGTACAAATTGAGAACAAAAAATAACGTGTATAATAGATATGCAACTGATCAATTTTAAAAGTCTGTCCACACTATACAGGGTGGTAGGGATATCGACGCGAAGCTTGTTACCATGGATTCAGTCGGTCCAAATAACCGACGAAAAATTTCAACGCAAGGAGGTCCATAATCATGTACTGAATCCATGGTAATCGGTTTCGCGTCGATGTCCCTCCTACCCTGTATAACATAACGTACCATAAAACGTAGTCATATAAAATGTTTCTGTGGTTAGCAATGTTAAATATTGTATTATATAACAAAAGACCCGGAGCCCTATGAAAATACCAGCGCTGCAGTATTTATTTTTTAAATATGGCAGCATTATGCCGAGATAGCGGCCTTTTTGGTATCTCACAGGGATTTTCCTATTATATTTTTTGTTGTTGTTTACAATGTAAATTTTGTTAGTTTTAAATGCTCATTTCTTTTAATGTTTGTTTTTCTTGTGCGTGTCCCAAATAAAATATTTGTCTTTCTTTCTTTCTTTAAGAGTTTATGTAACATAGGCTGGATCCACCCTGAAAAATAAATAAAAATGCTTCTTAAAAGTTCAGTAAGTAGGTACAGTAAGCCTCAATAAGATCGACAAGAATTCATTTAATTGTCTACAATCTTTGACCTTTAACCATGAAAAATTGCTACTTAATTGTAGCTATACATTGATACAATATTATGGAACACAGATTGTAAACAATCAAATGAATTATTGTCAATATTATACATCTTTTAGGGGTTGACTGTACAACAAAATCGAATTATTCTGAACTCATTTAACCATGTTTCATATTTTAAATGTGTTAAGAAAAATAAAAAATAAAAAAAACGAACGAAATACTATCTCAACTAAGTTAGTGAACTACGGAAAGTTCAAAAGAACATTACAATAGTAGCCATCGCATTAACTTATCAAGACATTTATCGCCACTAAGGACCTCAATATACACTGCATTACACTATAAGACACGACCGCAATAAATTACAGAATCTATTGTTCGATTCGCAATATCTCCCTTCTACACGAACCATTCATAAGCAACTACTTGCTGCGCTTTCTAGGCCATGCATGCGACATCACCTAGCTAGGCACTGAGCCAGCCTTATATTATGCTCCCTGAATGTTTGCTTTAAGATGACCGAAATCCAGGTCAGATGAACGTGAATAGAGGTCAGTTTCCCTTGGCTAATCCGATGTATGTAAGTGTCCATGATGCAGTTTGTAACGAATAGAAACTTGCTAGCTATTGGAGTGAAATATATTGATAGACCGTACCTATTGGTTTTATTTTACGGTTTTAAATTCTGGGTTTAAGAGGTACCTATGCATCTTTTTTTTCTTTCGCCAATGATTTAGTTTAGGTCATAATTAGACCATAGAAAAAAATTGATTTCTAAATAATAATAATAATATTGACGGCCAATGGCCTACTGGCCAAAAGCCTCGATCAACATCTCTCGAGGCTTTCGTTAGGCGGTTGGATCAAGGGCCTGATTCAGAAGGCAGTACTCCTTGATACAGCTCGCATTGTGCGGAGGTTCCTGTCTCTGCAGCCCTAACCACCGGTAGCTTGGACCCTGCTCCCGACACCGGCGGACCACTATTTTTTTTATATTTTTAAATGTTTTTTATATATTTTTTAAGAAATATTTAAAAATGTATTTGATATGGATAAAAAATAAATAAACGTAATAATAATAATAATAAATTGTTTAATTTGGGATACATTTTGAGAAAATAGGAACTATTTTTGTTAGTACACACCTTAGATACTACAACTTATACACTAGGATTAGTAAAAAGTTCAAGAATAGGAAACAGTTACATTAAATTAGTGAGTCATGTACTTACGAGGCATCCCATGCAGACAATGATTCCGTCTGAGATGCCTCATCACAGGAGCTCTCGGGTCCTCAGCCACGACTTTCAGGATGCTATTGCTGCTCCCCCGAATCCTCCTCACAAGCGATGCCACCTTTTTTCTGATCATAGCATGGAAACCATCAGTACGCGATTGATGTTTGCCACATCCCCGAGGCACTACAGAAACGAGGGAGTTTCAACATTATCCTGAAAACATTGTTATATTGGACGCGCAAGGCATTTAACCTCCCCCGAGAACAGCTGAACCACAGACTTCCCGTGTACAGGCCTTGACAGTACGCTTTAAACAAGGTTATTTTGACCTGATCGGTACAAGGAAAAAATCTGCGCGCCAACATGTTCCCGCGGACCGCCAACGCCCTGCGCTCCCTTTCCACGTCATCATTGTCTTTAAGGTCGCCGACAAGTATATGGCCCAGATATTTAAACCTGCTTTTATATTAGTGCCGTTCAAAGTAATTGAAGAAATGGTGTCTGGGCACTTGCCGGCGGCCCTGAAGACCATGAACTCGGTTTTCCTTACATTGTAGATAAGACCATGAATGTGATGTGACGTATTTTTCTCAAACCTTTAGCATCTCTTTGATTGACCTCGCAATCGGGCCCAGCAACACCATATCTAAACCGTAACCAACCAAAGATATGACGTTTTCTATTTTGTTCTTATCAGGCGGTTTTGGAACGCTTTTTAGAGTGCGTAGACGCAGCGGTCGTGTCGGGGGGTGCGGGGAAAAGGATAGAGGTAGGGAAATACTTGACCAATGAGACAAGATGACAAGGACGCAATCGCTCACCTTCCCGTGTTCGGATTGTGTGTGTAGGTACGTGCATTTTTCTGTGATTTATTTGCGAACTTCTACGACTTGGCTTGTTTAATGAGGACTCTGAGATTTTTAAAAAGTGTGACCTGACTGTGCTTACTGGAATTTGATTCGTGTATGTTCTGAGCTGTTTTTAAGTGATAATTGTGTTTACCGCATTAGCAACACGGCAAAACTGTTGCATAATATGCCACAGACATACTAATCGAGTCGGCGGGAGCGGCACTAGACGATCAATTCTACTCAATCCTGAGTTTCTTGAACGAAACAGTTTTGTTTTGGATTTTATTCAATATCATTCAGTAGAGGTAAGCTTTAATTACTACATTACTACTTATCATTACAATAATACTTATCATTATTACTTTATTTTCCGTCAAGGAACAGGAATTTTTTATAAAAAAAATATGTTTAGCTACCTAATGTACAGACCTATGTTGTGAAATTAAATAATGACATGTTCCGACCGTTATGATAAAACGCTCATGTAACAGGTGTCCCATTGTAATTTATTTAATACTAGCTTTACCCGGCCCGGCTTCGCACGGGTAGCACTAACTATCTAGTATCTACCCTCTACCTTAACTTACCCTACCTACCTACCTTACCGTACCTACCTAAATAAAATAAAATAAAAAATAAACCCTACCCAACCTACCTACCTACCGTACCCTTCCTACTTACTCTATATAACCTACCCTTCCTATCTACCTACCTACCCTACCCTACCTAAAACCTTCCCGGGCGCATACAACATTGACATTATGACGTATGGTTTGTTTGAATCTAACAACTCCTTTCTGAACAACTGAACGTACAATATTTTTTTTTGAAGAAGTTTTTTTACGAACCTTGTCCTGAAAATAACGAACACAAAAAAAAAAAAAACAGTTTGGTGCAGTCATTCAGTAGTTATGCGCGTACATACATTTCGGCCATTCATTTTTATTTAAGTACATAGATTTAACTTTGTCGCCATCACAGGCAAAAATACAATAACAACTGCTGTGTCATCCAGGTAAGCAAGCTGCAATATTCAGTCTATTGCAGGAGCCATTTTAATATTCTGGATTTTTCAATATCAAACTAAAGTATGTAAATATTGGTCATGATCTTATCCATACCAAAAGAACACAATACACAGTAAACACAATGTGTCAGACCAAGTTATAAGTAGGTACTAATAATATTGGGTAATGTAGAAAGCCCGAGGCTAGATCAATAAACGATTAAGTACACTTAATCCATTGACCCTCGATTCAGTAGCTCGATACAGAAACGTCTGATAGAAACACTCCCAAGTTATCGGGATAAAATTTTTCTTATAAAAACCATTTGCTGATGTAGGTATAAGGCGGTAGTAAGCGTTATAATTTATTAGAAAATAACTTTTATTGTTTATTCCGTTTTAATGAATGGGTGTTGTTAATGATTAAACAGCAGCAATATCCATATAACTATTCATGATAACATAATCTTAAAAGGTTTTTTAAATAAATCACTATCACTATCACTACATATTATAAAACAAAGTCCTCCGCCGCGTCTGTCTGTCTGTCTGTCTGTCTGTCTGTCTGTCTGTTCGCGATAAACTCAAATACTACTGCACCGATTCTCATGCTGTTTTCACCAATGGATAGCTTGGTTCTCTAGGAAGGTTTTAGTATATAATTTGTTATGTTTTTGTATGCATTTTTGTATGAATTAACGATATTTGTTGGAGGTGTCGGAAAAAAATAAGCCGTCTGGGAGCTTTCAACGAAAACGCTGTCTAAACCCTTTGAGATATAACAAAATAATGTATGGTGGAATTGTGTATCATAAAAAGGTCTTCAAAAAAGTCCGCGATGGCATATGTCTATCTCTTAAGGATAACATACTATATCCATTTTATTGACTTTTTGTAGGTATTTGTTTGCCGAATTTTACTCTTGGAAATACGATTACGATAACAATACGCTATAATATCAGTAGCTATTAGCCAAATTATGTTCGTAGATAAATAAGCTAGCTACTTATGTGTATTTCAAAGAGTATACAAGAATATTTATCATAAAAACATTACTAAACACGGCGGCCTTATGATCAAAATTTGTGCATTCCATAACTTTCGTTACTTTTTCACTGACATATTTATCACTTTTCGATAAACTAGCACTCAATACGAAATCTACACTTATTTCTCAGTAATTCTGTCTAAGATTCTTCTAAGATTAAACCGTTTTCTCATTGAATCCATTACTTTACGCACGTATAACCTTGATGAATGTTTACATTAAGCATCGCGTCACACCGCCACACGACCACAGAGTATAGACGTATTTTGTTTTCTTTTTTCGTTCGTTTAGTGGTGTTCCCGCTAAAATGTCAACCGGTCAATTATTAGTCGATTAATCGAATTCTACATCCAGATCGTGTTGCAAGTACAAAATAAATGTCTAATATTTCGTCCAATTGCGAACGTGACCCTGAGAAAAGTTAGTACTTACGTGAATTATTCTAAAATTATTATTTGTGTCGCAATTTTATTTCGTGTTGTATTTGGTACAATTGATTGCTTTAAGAATTTGAGTGAAATTTCGTATTTTGATTTTGTGTTTGTTATCTTTAGGTAAAGACTCATTCACGTTCAGAACATAAGTACTTTTACTATATTAAATCATTTGTTTCGGTTTCTATTCACATAGTGTTCATGAAGAAACCATAAAACCATAGATATTATTGTGAAATGTTAAAAGTTTGATGTCAAGCTCGATAGATGGCGTTGACGTCGAAATAGATCTCGCTATGGTTTCGTTACCGCGATTTGGTTGGGGTCTCGCAATTTTAATTAAATATACCAGCTTAGATCAGTACACAAACAATTGTGGTTTTATTTTCAACCCTATTAGTGTGCACATTAGTTCGATAGTTCAACTCATTACCAGCTCGGTAATAAACACATAGTGAGTCACATTAAAATTAATATTAAGTTAGAATTTTGAGATATAGCCTGGGATATGGAGAGGGTAGTACATAGGGTACTTTTTTATGCGATAACCGACATCCACGCGGGCGAAGCCGCGGGCAAAAGCTAGTACTTTATATGTTCAAGTTCTGACCTATTTGCCAGGAGCTTGGATTCGTCAATTTACTGTGGTTTCGAAATTATTCACAAATCGATTCAAACATAAAATAAAGAAAATTCGGACGGCAGCAGTCCAAACAACTTTTCCGATAACTACGAATTCACAATTAATTAAAATTGAATCGGTTATCAGAAATGGAGTACAAATCGAATGATCTGTCAACACCATTCCATTGCTTAAACGTCCCTACTTTAATATTTGAGTCATTACTCGACGTCGACAATGGAACACAACATTTCACATTTCCGAAATGAATGTCGCAAAGTTTTTATCAAGAGGAACCAGTTGTTGGGAACTCATTTTGTCGATGCAATGAAATTAATGTTGCAGAAATAAATTTAAATAATACTGAAAGTTTTCACTGAATATCTTCATCATTTACAATAATGGCAGTGATTCTTACACATCGTGTCTCGAAAAAATTGGTTACGAAATATATTCTAGCTAAAAAGTTAGATTTCTACTGAACTAAACACAAATAATAACGTCATGAAACAGGTAAAAATCAAAAAATTATAGATGAAGAAATCGGATACATGGTACGGTACTTATATGGATACCGATAGAAATGGAACCACATCCATAACAGTAGCCAATCTTGGCAGCAACCCAAGAAAAAACAGGAAAGAACCTTCATATAAAAGTCACATTATATTGGGAACCCGTATGTTTCCAACCGTTAATATCACTTATCCGGGACTCGACAGATCGCGTCATATTTATGACGCCATTTTCGCTAATCTCGCACAGTCGCACGAACCATTACACTTAACATATTTCAGTATTCTACCAACATTGGCTAAATGCATGTCAAAAACCGTGACTGTTTAAGCTATCGTGGCGTGTTTAGCTTTGTGTGTCTCTTTATGAGTGACATCATTATGATCTTCAGTAATTGCTGTCGGTTGTTTTTGATTTTTTTGGAGTGTCTGAATATTTTACGTTGTTTTTATTTTTATATTATGTGTTGTTTGACTTTTTTGCTCTTGCTTTTGTTCATTATTTCAAGATTGGGATTTTACAATATAGCTGAGTCCCCAATAAAGGTAATTAGTTACATGAATTGGAGGAGCCCAATTCATGAAGCGCACTTCAAAGCGATTCTTCGATTCAGCAGCCACTCATCGCAACGCTCTAGTTGTGCAAGTTATGTCCCCTCAATCGAATTAGTTCGACCCGCCGTCCAAGGCATGCACTGACCGACCCAGACGACCCCACTACTCTCCTCCAGGAGAGTCGTAGGGACACTAGTACAGTTCGCAAAATAAGAGCACACAATACACGATCGTCATTCCGACCTCGCCGCCGAGGCCCCGCGCGAAATCCCTGACTAACGAATAGTCCTCCCCGACCCTTGACTGTAAGTGAAGCGCCAGCACGCGTTTTAGCTGAGCAGTATGTAATCCAAACTCCCCTCGATAATAATCAAAACACTGATTTTATCCAGCCACCGTCGGTCCCTTGCCACCCTCCCTCCGACTCAGCTGCCCTAAGCCGAGGTTCGTACCCCACAGGGGACGCCCTTAGCGAGCAGCAGTCGTTTAGTTTATAGTTTTTACGCCCTGGCGGAGGCATTAAGTTTCGTTAGGAGCTTAAGGCAGCCACAGGAAAGTCCGGTTAAAGAGTCGGACCCTTAGTGGTTACACTCTGAGATGCCCTAGTAAAAAAAAAAAAAAAGATTTGGATGAAGGTTGTATCTGCCATATCGCGCCAGTCTGCGCGAGCTTTTAGTGTTATTAATATTACTTTATTTCAACATTTTTATCACCGATTACTTCCATTCTTTATCGTTGTCATAATAATTAATGATGAAACTAAACTATTTTTACGCAACGCATTAATTCTAATTTAGCCAGTCCCTATGTTTCCTCATACTATTAATATAATATTAGGAGCATTGTATATCATTAGTTAGAAATAATGAAGGGTGGTAATAAGGTACGTAAGTCATAAAGTTATAATAAAACTGAATGTGAGCTTTCCCTTACAACAGAAAAAAATCCTTACTGCTTCTTCAGCATAGAGTGGTATTATGAGTTTTTTATTTAAAAAATTAGAAGTGATGATGCCACGAAATGTATGGAAGCTGGTACATGCTCCAATAGGAACACATCCATACTAATATTATAAATGTGAAAGTAACTCTGTCTGTCTGTCTGTCTGTCTGTATGTTACGTTTTCACACCTAAACCGCTGAAACGATCGTCATGAAATTTGGCAGAGATATAGTCTGGGATATGGGGAAGGACATAGACTACTTTTTTACGCGATAGCCGACATCCACGCGGGCGTAGCCGCGGGAAAAAGCTAGTGATATATATAATTAGAAAGGCATTAAGGTTTAGTACAATAATTCCAATGGCCTTGTCTTGATTCCTTGTCCGATCGGAGTAATACAGGGTGGAAGTTGAGACGAGGCTGTAAGGGAAGCCACCTTAACCGTTGTAGCTACATAAAAACTTTCTAAGGAGACTGCCCTTAACTTATTGAGTAATTGCTAACTGCATTCACAGATTTTGGAGAAATTATGCCATCAAAAACATAGCCTGTATAGAAAACCAAGTCTCGCAACTCAGTTCTTCTATCGTAAAAAGTTGTGAGACCCATGTAATACTAAATCTGTCAATTTATTCAGTCCCTACTTAAGGGTCCTTCTGTCTTAAGTTATTACGTAATTGGCTAACCTAACAACAACTCATAGTGACCATATCAATATTAAAAATATTTATGTTTTAAATAAAAAGATTGACTTGGCAATCGCACTAAACACAATTGATCTTTAAAAAAAAATTAAAACACAATGTATCTCACGAGTAATATTATATTAGATTGTTTAGTGCGATTGCCAAGTCACAAGTCACTGTCGTGCACCCAGATACATTTAGCTAGAAACACGTTAATTCTTACATTTTATTTTTATGATGCCAATCGATGCAGTTACGTATAAGGATTCAAAGACTCTTTGGACGAACTGAGGTTAGAGTCCTAGAATAGTCACAAAGGAAAAAAAAGGCTTCCGCTTTTCGTAACTTGTACTGATCGATCGTCTTATCCACGAACTTTTACGACGTTTCCTACTGATTATTAAAAGAAAGGCGTAATGTTGTGAATTATTATGAAATATAAAAAATAAAAAAACAATAAAAAAACCTTATTTGAGTATTGCTAAAACTGACATGTTTGGTACAGTATAACTCTGAACGGGCAAGGATTTGGAATTAGGCCCTATTCAGTTTAATAAGAGTTGTCCAACGAAGTTTTATATATGGCTATTGGAGGAGGGTACCCAAATGAGCACCATTCTTTGCATTATGTTAGGTGTTGCAAACATAAAGCTGCAACTGATAGCCCTAAAGTATACAAAACCGTTTTAAAAGTTTTACTGGTCCATCATTGTTCAACTGCTTATCAAAACAGATTTGCATTTTGCCAAACCTCCATTTAAATAATTACAGCTTCATATATATATATATATATATATACATATATATATTCAAACAAACACTGAAAACTCTTTTAAAATCGAACTTCGTAAAAAATGTTCACGTAGAAGCAAATGTTCAGAAATTGCAGCGTTCATGCAAATGGCGCGGAGTATTGCGAGCCCAATAATAGGTTTCGTTCTGACTGCGGGAGTAGCGACGTGAATGGACTTGGAACTTGTCTAAACGCTTCTTATTTTATTTGTGTGGATAGCTTTTTAAGGGGCATTGCCTTTGTGTGAATGCTAGTGGTTTGCATTATAGTTTTTATAATGAGTTTCCTTTTATTAGAATGGTAAATGGCAACCATGTTTTCAAAACACTATTTAATGATATTAGAATATTAAGGGCAAGGGCATTACTTTGTTTGTAAATGATATTCTTTTTTTAAATACACGCATTTCTATTGTTATTTCATTTTTATGTTTAGCTTGACATTGGTGCCGATTCCTTTATTCAAAAACTAAACTAAATTTAAGTTCAGTACATCTTTTTCTTTCTATATCATTAAGAAAAGGACAGAACATATATTTTAGTTTAGTCCTGTCAAATTAATCAGCGCTTGACGTAAATTGACGTAATTTTAGTAGGCAAGAATAAATAATAATCACGTCTAAACTTATATGGAGTAGTGACAGGCGCTGGAACTGAAATTTATCTTCTGTCCTTTTCTTAATTAAATCGAAAGAAAAAGATGCACTGAACTTAAATTTAGTATAATTTATGAACAAGGGAATCGGCACCAATACCAAAGAATAACGTCGAATGTATCCTACTATTACAGGTTGGATTTTTTAGATTCCCAACTTACTAAGGTCATATAAATCGTCATAATCGTAGAACAGTGACGGATCTGAAATTTATGTTGAACTCTGCCGCGCGTGCAATAACAGCAATAAGTATAATTTTTGTCCAAATAGAGTCAAACATAGATTCGGAATTAGCGCAATGAGCTGATTCCGAATCAATGCTCAACTAAATTTGGACAAAAATTATACTTATACTTACTGCTGTTATTGCACGCGCGGCAGAGTTCAACATAAATTTCAGATCCGTCACTTTTCTACGATTATGACGAAATATTTATTCCGTTCGGGAATCGAACCCGTGACACGTATGGCAGCAATCAATCGCTTAACCACTGCGCCAACCATGCCGTTTTTATATCAATTTAAAAAGTCTAAGGAAATGAATATAAAAAATGTATTAATCAAACAGCTTCATCTCAAAACAACTGATACTCCGGAAAACGATTTGTAAGAAGTTCATTTCGGTCGAAGAAAAGCAAAAATTGGGGCATTACAATTTAAAGAAACTCTTGACAAATGAGACGTCAGCGTTTTCGTCATAATCCCCATAGTGACATGCGCTAATATTGCAGTCTGTTTAATATCGCGTCTGTCAAGAGTAAATATGGAAGATTTCGAGGAAATATCTCATTGTTAGGGTCGTAAGAATTGGGTCGTGTTTTCTGAAGTTGTTTTATTATTAAACAGGAATAATGTGGAAGGGATTATCAAACATTTATATTATGAGGAACAAAGAACATCGTTTTCCTGAATATACTTGTAAGATCGGCGGGTTGTTACGTAGAATATACCTACTTGTGTACTAGATTTAAATGACTTTTCGAATCTGTGTTACAAAAAGTCAATGACTAGGTATGACTATAGATTAAAATTAATACAAGGAATTTTGTTGTCTAGTAACATTATAAATCGGCTGAACGAAAGATGGAATGAAAATACTGTTATTATTTTTATTAAACAGACATTACACAGACAACCTTCAAAGAATGGAAATGTAGGACATCCCAAAAAAAATATCATTGCCATTATAATAATGGAATGGACATTTTTATAAGCGCATAATATTTTTATGTCGATTCCAAAACATTCTAGAGCTGCAACAGCTGTCTCATATCGATAGTCGTACCAACAATATTGTAAAGCGCATAAACTTTTAAAAACAGAAAAGGTTCTTGTTAGACGGTCGGATCAAGGATTGGATGCAGAAAACAGTATTCCTGGAAACTATTGGTCGTTTAGATTCCATTCTACATGCCATTGTTTTTGGGTTTTTTGAATTGGCTATGATTTTTAAGTATAAGCTCTAAATGTCAAGATCTTTAACAAAAAGTGCAGATTTTAACAAAAAAAAAAAAAAAAAAACAGTTTGAGCTGAAGTTTTTGAGTCTGGCCTATCGTAGTTCGGAGTTGCAATAAAATAAAATACCAACTTATATTGATTTAGTTACCACTGACGTGCAAGCCTACTTTACTTACCCATTTGTTTGGTGCATAAGTAAATGGAACCCGGAATTTGCCAAGTGAGCTCCATAAAGAATGTCTTGTGCGTATTTTATGCTAAGAATTTTAATATCGCTGGAGCCTTGTCATCGAATTGGAAATTACAATGGTAAATGATTTATGTCCTATCATCTTGGGTACCTACGAATATATATCACATTCTTATCAATACCTTAATTTAAAAAAAAATCGAGTAACATGATCCATCACATTATGACAAAAGAGAATAAAAAAATAAAATAAATAGAAGTTAGGATCAGATTACTGACCTAATAAATTGAGGACAAATTGACCAAATCGGGGATGAGATCCTATCCGCTACAGTCATCAGGATTTTGTTGGGGCTGCCACGCATTCTGCAGATCAGGGATACTATCCTTTTGCGAATGATGGTATGAAAGCCATCAGTATGAAACCAAGCAAACATCCCTGATGCACTACAGAAACGTGGCAGCCCCAACATTATTCTGAAAATATTATTATACTGGATGCGCAGGGCATCCAGCGATCTTTTGATGTGACAGACCCACAGACTTCCCGTGTAAAAGCTCTGACAATATACCTTAAAAAGCGTGATCTTTACTTGTTCAGAGCAACGGGAGAATCTGCGGGCCAGCATGTTACCTCTGACCGCTAGAGACTTACGCTCCCTCGCAATGTATACATCGGCCTTGAGGCCGTCGGTAAGGAAATGTCCCAGATATTTAAACTTCGCGACACGATTTATGCTGAAGCCATTTAGAGTAATATTGTGGAAATCATCAGGACATCATTTCATTTCATTTGTTTATTCATTAACAATTAACATTGTGTTGAACATTACATATTAAATAAAATTATCACATGCAGAGACAAAACATTCAAAAGCCTAATTAAAATTGAAATGAAAAGTTAGTTCAAGAGTCAGATTAATTTAAAATATGTCAACAAATAAATACAATGTCAAATTTATATCAGTAGGTAATTATGTAAAATTCAATGTCAAGAACATTTAAACAATTGAGAGTATACATTCATAAAGGTCCTAGTGTTAAGTCAAAAGATAATTTCATATATTTTATATTTTTCATTGCTATTATTATAGGTGACTATTATAATCATAAATATACATTTTATCGTTTATCATTTGACATATATTCTGATACCGAGTAGAAACATTTTTCCAATAAGAAGGCTTTTAATTTAGTTTTAAATGTGTGAGAGCTATAAATTAATAATTTTAAATCAGTCGGTCAATGTAAAATAACAAAATGTTTTTATAAGAGAGTTATTTTTTTCAGCTAATAAGCTGTAGAAGAATCGCCACGTATGAATTGAATTACAATATCAAAAATACGTTTGGAATACTTACGTTTTGAAATGGGCAACTAGCTATAAATTTTTGACGAACTGTCCGACTTCTTAAAAATTAAAAAAGTGCCTGCAAATGGTTTAATTGAAATAAATGCTTTAAGTATGAGTTTGATTCCCATAAAACTTTTGAAATCGTAATCAAATCTTGAAATAAAAATAATAAACCGCATTCTGCTGATCCCTAAACCGAGCCGTAAAAATAACTCTCAATCATCCACCCAAAAAATACATCACACCAGTCCAATATACCTTTAGGCCCACAGCATTAGGGTACACACTTGACCGATATTCCTTCATTACTATTCAACCCCACACTTCGCAACCGCGGCAACCCTTACTATCCGCATTGGTATTCCGTAGGTGAGCAGACAAATAAGTTAAATAAGTTTGGGAGAAGATGGCGCACTCAATGTGGATTGTGATGAGCTGTCAAATATTTGAGATTGAGGTGTC
This sequence comes from Dryobota labecula, assembly GCA_947523025.1. Lineage (NCBI taxonomy): Eukaryota > Metazoa > Arthropoda > Insecta > Lepidoptera > Noctuidae > Dryobota > Dryobota labecula. The sequence goes on from OX383296.1 coordinate 24,666,201, forward strand.
GAGAAATGGCTGCGGTAAGATTCAGTGGAGCATTAAGTAGGATTGTGTAGGAAGGTTTTAAGTTTTTGGGATGAAAAGTGTTGGTCGACCGTCCATTACTACGTATCCTACGTAGCCAATGGGCGGTCGACTTAAAGGCTCCTACAAACAGGCGCGACACGCGACGCGACACAAAGAGACCGCTCGTCGCGCGGCGCGCGGTGTCTTTGTGTCGCGTCGCATGTCGCGCCAGTTTGCAGGAGCCTTAAAACACGCACGTAGAAGTATGCCCGTAGGCTGTACGTCCGTTTGTTTTTTGATTGACGGCATTTTTTTTGTGCGTAGCGGGGCCATGGGTCGTCGTCTTAGAGTATATAATACTGGAGAAGCCTTACGAATACTTCCCGCTCTATAAAAGTACAAGAACAAAAATGTTCTAGTACGTTCATAAAAAGTACTTTCGAATCGATTCTAATGCACTTCGGAAATCGTTTTCAAGGCGCGCGTAGCTCCGTGAAAATGCCTCGCTGTGCTGTTAAACCATGTAAAAAGCGTTCAAATACGTGAAGCTTACATAAAGAACGGAATAATCTTCCATATGTAAATATTTTTTTATAATAATTTATTACGTTTTTATTGAAATTCAAAATCCTAACCTTATAATATATTTTGATTTTTCATTCGATTCAACCATCATTCAATATGGCGGACATCATGAATCGAGTTTTTTACTCGCATTGCTTTTGTGACGTCACCGAGTATGTTCATAAAGTTCAAAATATTATTCTTTTGCATTACGAAAATATACGCGTGTCTAGCGAGACTTTCGTAGGGTTGAGTTCATGTTGGAAACGAAAATTTACATATCGATGATTTCTTCAACCAAATTATACTCCATTTATAATAGCATTAGACAGAAGTTAAAAAAGGTTATTTTTGATGCACACTTTATAACAAAAGTACAATAAACTTGTTATAGTTACGATTGACGCCAAATCGATTAAAATGAATTTACATATCAGCTATCACACTTAATTGTAATCATTTAAAAAAACAACCATATGAAATTAAGTAGCTTTCATTTAGATATATTATTTCATTCGAATTTAAAATTACAGTGCCTATGCTAAAAACCTAAAAGAAGCAGGAGTCAACAATACTGCAACGCTTTTTGTTTCACTATAATCCTACCAAATCTAAAATGTTACTTAATCCCTTCATAAGCTGTGACAGCCGGGGATTTCTAATTTTACTGGTTTATGTCGTCTGTGAAATTGACTTGACAATGTTCTAAGATTGTCATGTATGTCATTTACTTGTGAATACTTTGTTTGTTATTGTTTAATTTTCGTGATTTTGTTGTTATTTATTAAAATAATAAATAATATTTAGTTATTTCTTTACTATTGTATTGTTATCAGTGTTGTCATTGGGTTGTTTGTACAAAACGTAACTTTTTTTTTGAGCTATGAGTGATCCCGGTGCGGGACCGAGTGGCTTACAACATATAAGTGCTGAGTCTGACCAAAGCCAACGGCGAAAAAAACGTGGTCCAAAAGTTGACTCCGACGAAATAATAATGTCGCCCAAAAAAAAGAGAATGCTGCGTGCTGTAGAAAAACAACCTGTGATAAATATTTTTAAGCAATTGGAGTCCTGGCCTGCAGATACTCCTCATTATAGGACTGAGATGATAAACAAAATCGCAGAAGTTGCCGGTAAGGATGATTCATAAAATTATTACTATAAAAATATTTGAAACTAACATGCATTGTGATAAAATGTATTATATTTTAGAAACTCCGCACATGATTTTATTATTTACAGGCGTATCTCGGGCTACTCTGTCCAATATTCTCAAAGAGTACAACATAAAAAGTCGCCTGCAATCTCCCCCTCCCCAACAGAAGCACATGAAACGTGATGATTTTGATGACATCACATTTAGTGGAATATGCAGGAAAATTCATTCCTTCTTCTTTAATAATGAGTTGCGCACCTTGGACAAGATGCTGGAAGCAGTTAACAGTGACGAGTCTCTGCCAGATTAAAAAAAAAACGTCTGTATAAAATAATTAAATAAACATTAAAGTTCACATAAATCAAACGGAGCTGAAAAAGTGCACTCATAGAAGTCATAGACAAGCAGGAGATCGTCCTTTGGAGACTAAAATATCTTCATGAAATAAAAAGGCTAAGGAATAAAGGAAGGAAAATATATTATTATTTAGATGACATTTGGCTAAATGAAGGTAGAGTGCTTCTAAATTTCTTAACAGCTATTTATGCACTAAGCAGTGTATGACCTCTTGCATTCAATAACATTATAATTAATTATACAGTTAAACATAATTTCATAAAATTGGTTCGTGAAATGAATGGTATTTATATTAATAACCTTTTATCATACAAACAGGTCACACGAAAAGCCTTATATGGCATGACACTAATAATAAGTCTTCAAAAGAAGCACATTGGGAAGGTCTATCTGCTGGTTTAAAAAATCAAACTTATAATCGGTCATACTGGTATGTATTTTATGGACTGTCCTCGCCATAAAAAAATGAACACCCCATTGTTATTGACTATTAATTAAGTAATACATATTATATTGTATTATGAATTAACGCATGCAAAGCGAACTTTTAAAGTTATAAATTTTGTTATAGTATTTATCTATGAACTATTTCCAGCAGTGAAATTATATAGGGGGTACGGAATAATTGACTTGTATTAATTTTATTTCACAGGGTTTGTGAAGGGTTTTTAATGGATGCTGCATTAATATTTGATGCAAAGAAAGGTGATGAAGATGACCATTTCGAAATGGACGCCTTCAACTTTAATAATAATAATAATAATTTATTTATTTACACTTCAAGACACAATCATCTGTGTAGCCCTGACTCTTGTACTAGGATTTCCTGTTTCATAAGAGCCAGACCTCTCAATTTACAGGGAATATGTTATAGAAGCGCGATAGACAAAAGTGAAAATGGTTCAAGTTAATTTTGTCAAAAATTGAGAGTGGCGCTGTAATTGTTATGGACAATGCGCTATACCACTCAAGGATATTGGAGAAGCTGCCAACCACAGCTACACGAAAGGCAGATATACAGGAATGGTTTAAAAGCAAAAATATTCCTTTTGAGGAAAAAGATCTTAGGGCAACTTTATTAGAAAAAGCAAAAATACAAAGACATTTATACCAAAAGTTTGTTGTAGATGAGATGGCTAGAGAGAAGGGTATTTCAGTATTGCGCCTCCCACCATACCACTGCGAGTTCAACCCTATAGAATTAATATGGGCTCAAATGATGGGGTATGTGGCTCAACATAACAAAACGTTCAAATTAGACAAGGAGAAACAATTACTCCCACAAGATCTGGATAGTATTACGCTAGAACGATGGCAGTCTTGCGTTGCTCATGCAATTAAAGAAGAGAAAAGGTTAAAGCATAATGGATGATGTGGTAGAAAGATTTATTATTAGGTAACGTCGGAAAAACTTCTTCATCTTTATTCTCTGATGATAGTGACTAAATTATATGATGAAGACGAAGAAGTTACACCAACTATTGTGTGTTGAAAGTAGTTGTTTTAAATAAAATATTGTAAAAAAAAAAGACTTTTATTTCCTTTAATCTTAATTAAATTTAAATCATCACGACGTAATCGTTTGTTTCATTCATTCGTTTTGTTGTAAGTAATGTGTGATAAAGATGTTATTACGACCTATTTATCAAAGTTATGTTAAAACATTTTAAGTTTAATTGTTTAAACTTTTAACTTTGAATAAAATGTTTCGCACTCCTGCTTCTACGAGCCTCTTTTTTCTAATGCTATAGTAAATGGAGTATAGTAATTTTTGTTGTTTAAAAAAAAATGTTTTTTTTTTTAGGTTCAATGTTTTATATTTCCATTCTAATGGTTTTATCAATATGGTTATGTGGTTTTATAATTGGGAAATCGTTTTTTTTTTTTTGTTTTGTCTTGGCCAATTTTTTTATTGAGATTATTTATTACTAGCTTTTGCCCGCGGCTTCGCCCGCGTGGATGTCGGAAAAAATCCAGCGGGAACGTACTATCGGGATTGAAAGTACTCTATGACCGGGATTAAAAATACTTTTGAGTAATTCAAAACCTTAAAAATAAAAACTTTTGAGTTATTCAAGGCACGCAGTAAATTCTCCTGTATAAACTTATGACTGTATGGGATCAATTCTCGAAAACCCCATATACTCGTAATCCTTTTTTTTTCTGTTAAAAGAATGAGCACCTTTTGAGGGGATGTTTTGAAAAACGAATTATGAAAAACTTTGTGTCTTATTTAAGAACGTATTTGTGCTTAGTTTCAAGTTTATGAACTAAAAAAAAAACACATCTTCATTCAATCTAAATCAACCCCATTTTCATCCCTTAAAAGCCCTTTTTAGAGCTCGAAAGCCTTTCTGAAACCCTGACCCTTTTTTTAAATAGATCAGTTCGTTACGGTTTTTTTTTCATACAATCTTTGACATCCCCCAAACCCCCTTTGTGCCAAGTTTAATTTTTATTTATAACTCAAGGAATAAGATTTTTCAAGCAAATCAAATCATGACTTTTTACCACATTGGTTGAATTTTCAAAAATCCGTTTTTAGCGGATGCCTACGTTACAATAACTATCTGTGTGCCATTTTTCAGCCAAATCCGTTCAGTGGTTTGAGCTATGTGTTGATAGCCAACAGTTTTTCCATACAAATTTTGACACCCCAATCCCCCTTTATGAGGTAGTTTAAAAAAAACTGAAATAAACAAACTTTATTATTGAATTAGATAAGCATTTGTGCCAAGTTTCAAATTTATAAACTCAAGGAATAAGATTTTTCAAACAAACGAAATCCCCCATTTTTACCCATTAAAGGTTGAATTTTCAAAAATCCTTTATTAGCTGACGTCTTCTACTCTATATCCTAATCTAATCTAATCTAACTATCCTAATCTATATCTATATCGATTCTCCCGGAGAAGAGGATGGAAGGTTCTTCGGGGGAGGGGCCCGTGGCTAAATAATAACAGCCGTATAGGTCGATCGATCAGGTTAAGCTACACTTGCCGCGGTTGGTCTGTGGATGGGTGACCATCTTTACCCGTCCGTGCCTCGCAAAGCACGTTAAGCTGTTGGTCCCGGCTGTCATTCGTGGATCTATGACAGTCGTTACGGGAGTTAGAAGCCCGAAAGAATGGTTGTCAGACAACCATTCTTACCAAGGGGTATCGTATTACCCAGTAACTGTGTTGTGGAGGTCAGATAGGCAGTCGCTCCATGTAAAATACTGTAAAGTTAGAAATAGTACTCGTGTACTTTTATTATTTGTACTTGAATACAAAATTTTGCGAATGAACAACTTCAATACAAAACTTCATCCTGCTTTTCAGAAACTTGTGGAAAGAAATAAAAATAAAACAACGATTTACGTTGTGTTAGTTTCCAACCATAAGCCGAAATATTAGTGATTTTAACTTAAAAAAGGAAATTTAATTAAAAAAAAAAATATCCCCCTTTTCACCCCCTAGGGTTGAAATTCTAACAACACCGTTAGCTTCCAACCATAAGCCTAGATAGTAAGTGATTTTTCTTCGAAAATTAAGTACTTTTCAACTTCATCCCCCTTTTTAACCCTTCGGGGGTGAAATTATCAAAAACGCTGAGACACCTATAAATTAATTTTCAATCTTTAGCCTAAACACAACATTTTAAGATCCTAACTTCAAAACTGACGGACTTTCATATAAACTTCCATCCCCTATTTTACCCCTTTAGGGGTTGAATTTAGAAAAATCCTTCCTTATTCCTTGTTTACATTATAAAGAGAATCTCTGTGCAAAATTTCAGCTTTCTAGGTCCAAGGGTTTGGGCTGGGCGTTGATGAGTCAGTCAGTCAGTCAGGACTTCTCTTTTTATTTATATAGATAAATTCTGTTACTTTTATTTAATTGTCTTTATGTATTCTTATTATTAAAATGTAACTTTTATTCATCAGCTGTTTTATATCATGGACTCAAGAAAAATTCCGAATAAATATTGATATCGATAAAAATACATTTGTCGGTACGGACTTCTCTTTCTGGATGAGCGTAGCTACCGCGTCCCCCGCCAGAAGTGACAGACTTTTTTGTTCAGAATATTGCGCGTATCCTTCTCCAATGTTATATTATACACTAAGGTTGTAGTGGATAATCCCGCCTACATTTTCATACGAAGCGAAGCTAAGAACACGTGTGTGTCTTAGTTGTGGGTTATTGTGGAACGGCCCCTATAATAGTTTATGTAATACTTTAGGAAAATAAGTAGGTAATTAAATAAATAATAATAAATAAGTCTTTTATTTTTCTCAATTTTCCATGCAGTTTTACAATATTTTGTTAGCATGCAACAAGTTCATATATTATTAAATTTTATTTTATTGACATAATAATAATCTACTAGCTTTTGCCCGCGGCTCCGCTCGCGTGGATTTATATTTTATAGCCTATGTCCTTCTCCATATCCCGGGCTGTATCTCTGCCGAATTTCATGACGATCGGTTCAGCGGTTTAGGCGTGAAAACGTAACAGACAGAAAGACAGAGTTACTTTCATATGTATGATATTAGTGTGGGTTGCAATATTTTATGATAGTATTTAATAATAGGTTTAAATAATTTCTTAACTAACAAGTTTTTATCGTTATTAATTAATTCGATTTTAAATTTATTATTATATTTAATTAAGATTTAGTTAAATTTTAATAAGAACCCCTCTGTTGGGTAAAGGCTTTCTCCATTTTTTTCCTTTCGTTTTCTGTCTCTCGCTTTTGTTTGCCATGTATCTCCTGCTATATCTTTGATATCATCGACCCATCTTCTGTATGGTCTTCCTCGCTTTCTTTTTCCCTTGGGTCCTTCCCATACTACGGCACTACTCGTCCACCGGTTATCTTCCGTTCGAGCTAAATGCCCTGCCCATTTCAACTTTAGTTTTATAGAGTGAAGTAGGAAATTTTGTTGCTTTTTAACTGACTTTCCAAAAAGGAGGAGGTTCTCAATTCGGTTGTATATTTTTTTAATGTTTGTTACCTCAGAACTCCGTCGTTTATGAACCGATTTGGAAAATTCTTTTTTTATTTGAAAGAATATACTTCCAGATTGGTCCCATTTTTTTCAAATTTATTTCAAAATCCAGTTCTGTTGATGGGATCCATGAGGAATTGAGGGAATTCCTCAAATTTTACAGGCAAATATATAGCGATTTTTATATTTTCATCAACAACTCAAGCATTTGCATTCAGTTAGTATCATTTGATGAAGTGGAACTGATGAAGAAGACCACAAATGGCCAACGGAACTCCTCAATGATAAGTATTTCACGGGTGGCGATAAGATATTTCGATTAAGGTAGTTAAGCGACTATAAAGCAAATTTAAATAAATAATTCTGATGAAAATGGTACCATCGAACTGATCTGAAGATGAAGCCGGAAGGTGTGCACCGGAACTCCGTGATAAAACAATATATCCTAGCCGTGTTGGGCTTATTGGAATTGTCATGAGATGCATTTGGGCTATAAATGGTTATTAATTGATTTTTATTAACTTTGCTTGGGTTTTTTGACTTAGCTTCGATAATACCTACGTATTCAATCCACTTCGTAAAGGTATCTTGTGTCACTGTTGTTTGTGCGGTATAGCCAGTAGTGGTAATCGAATTGTTGTGGGATAGGTATCATAACTAAAAAGTGAAAAATAAAAAACTTTTGAACAAAAAAACAACAGACTTTCAAAATGAAAAAAAAAAAAAAACACTAAAAAGTGAAAAATAACTTTAATTTCGGAAGTCGGTGGCATAAAACGAAAATACAGAACCAATGACACCGACTTCCGAAATTAAAGTTATTTTTCACTTTTTAGTGTTTATTTTTGTTTGAAAGTCGGTTGTTTTTTTGTTAAAAAGTTTTTTTAATTTCTCTTATCTTGGTGTGGCGAACTTTATCTATCTTTCGTATCCCTAGAATGGATCTTTCCATGACTGCTTGACATATCCTTATTTTTTCTTTTGCCAGTTTTGTGTATGTCCATGTTTGTGGACCGTATGAAAGACAGGGAAGGAAACCACTGTCCATTACTTTCTTTTTATAAAGTATAATACATAAAGTGGAATGTCTCCTTTCATTATTTCTCTGTGAACCCAGTACTTTTGCCATGACATATTTATTCATTTTTTCTCTTTTGTTTTCCCAGGTATATGTAAGTATCCACAATTCGAGGTTTTCATTCCTGGTGGTTCTCACTTTGATTTTTATTGGTGAAGACTTGGTCATTGGTTTGGTTTTTGCAGGTTCATCTCTAATCCCACATGTGCGCTTTCTACTTGCAGATGATGTATCATTTCTTCTAGTTGTGAATTTGATTGAGAGTATAGAATTATGTCATCAGCGAAGCGCAAATGACTGAGGTATTTCCCATTTATTTTAATTCCCAGATTTTTCCAGCAAAGTTTTTTCAATATCGTCTCTAATACGGCGATATAAGCTTGGGGATAAAAGATCACCTTGCTTTACGCCTATTTTATTTTTTATCTCTGGACCACTTGTTTCCAGACTGACTCTACTTGTGCTCCTCTCGTAGATGTTTTTTATTATATTACAGTAGGTTTCATCTATGTTGTTCGCCTTCAGTGCCTGCCATATTGAATTGTATGAAATAGAGTCGAAAGCTTTCTGGTAGTCTATAGAGGATTAGTAGAGAGGCCTTTGTAATTCCTTATATTTCTCTATTATGCTCTCCAAGGTTTGGATATGGTCGACGGTTGAGTATCCTCTATGAAATCCTGCCTGTTCTATCGGCTGATTGCGAAAATAGTTTGTAGAGACTAGGCAGTAAACTGATAGGTATATAATAGCCTATGTCCTTTGGAGCACCTTTCTTATGCAGTAATAATATTTAATTTGGTCCATTATTCAGGGACTCTCTGCTCTTTGTTTACAATGTTGAATAAGTAGGTTATTATTGGTGTCAGAAGTGTTCTCGCCATGTTTGAATGCCTCATTTGGGATGCCGTCTGGACCAGGGGGCCAAGTCTACTAATGTACAGACGTTGCAATGGTCTCTTCATTGTAAGTTTTTGACAGATTTGCCATACAAACACTGTCAAATACTCACAATGGCAAGACCATTGCAACGTTTGTAAATTAGTAGACTTAGGCCCCAGGACTCTTGTCAGATTTTAGTCTCTTAATTCCCGATCTATTTATATTTTGTTCCAGCCAGTGTTTATTTCGTTTTGAGAGTGAAACATTATGGTTTAGAAATTTTCATGACCTTATTGGTCGTAGAGGTTTGTGTAGTTTGTTGCTATTTTTCTTTAAGTAAGTAATGAATGGAAGTTTAATTGAAATTGTGACAAAAGCTTTACGTGATTTATTAATAAACTACACATACACATACATACATATGAGTCTAACTAAACAGATTTACTTACACATTAAAACATAACAAACTAGAAACAAACTTGCAACGTTTACTAAAAAGTTTAATTCTATTCTGTTCAAGAAAACAACTTTCTCGAATGCAATAGTTTATTTTGTCTATAAAATGTCTGTTGTAGACTGTAACAAGAAACCAATAAGGGCAACCAGTCTAGCGTAATTTGAAAAGAAAAGCAAATGTATTTTCATAGAATTCAAAGCAACACGTGTATTTTTAGCGAGTTCTAGCGGTCACACAACCATTGAACGCGGTCTGAATAAAATGCCTCAATAGGGCAATTCAATGCAAATTCAGTCAACAAAAATAGAGCGACTTGCATGGTATAAAATTGTTCTCTAAAAGCAGTAGTTTTAGACATTTCTCTACAAAAGATTTTGAAACTAACAACATAACATAACATGTCGCTAGTAATATCCGAAGGATAAGACAGAGGTGTTCCTATAATACACCCACGTTTCACCGTTTATGTTTAAGTCCCATGTAATACCGGGTGGTGCTGGAGGTGGATGCTCCGAATACCATGGACAGCCATTGATTTGCGTGGATGTGACGCATTTTTCCCCCATAGTTCTCAAATTATTATTTTTTGTGTTTATGTTCTTTATTGCGTCATGTTTACCGCAAATAAACGTTTTTTTTCTTTCTTTTCTTTCCAAACGCACAAATGTGTCAGTCCCAACTCGATATAAAGATCCGATTGTCTACTGTTTGCCTACAGGCTATTTTGACCTATTTCGGCCACAAAATGCGAAGGGGAGATAGTAACCTTGAAAAGCTGGTAATACCGAGGGAAAGAGAGCACGAGGCCGGTCGCTAACACGATGGTCCAACCAAGTAAAAGAAGCAACGTCCTCAAGCAAATTTCAGCAGGTGGTGATGGCAACGTTGGACAAATTGTCCGCTTAAAGGGGTACAGTGACCACGATCCTCAGTAATGAGGGACCGATTGAAGAAGAAGAATACCGAGCACAAATACAGACTCCGGGCTGCTATTGAGAAATTCCCGGTAAAAAATACCAATAACACTGCCTGAACTGGGAATTGAAACTAGGACCTCATGCTCAGCAGTAGCGCTTCCGACCACTTGACCAGACAGTCAAATCTGACTGATAAAAATAATGTTTGACAACAACAAATGTTCTTGTCTAAATAAGCACTTTACATTCATTGCAGACATTTATATTCTCAATCCGGGACGCCATTCCATTAGTACAGGTACGTTCCCAATGGGGCACAAATGTATCGTAATTGTGTCGCCATTTTTCGGTACTAAATCCTTACCAAACGAGGTGCCTCATGCTGGATAAAACATGTGTCTAGGAGACATAAGTTGTGACTATTGCTGATCTTGTGACAAGAGAAGTGTCACTGTTACATTTTTTTCGTGAAATAACAGTTACATTTATTTTAGCTACATAGTGACATACTTATGTATAAAAATGTGTTATTTTAAAATTATAATATCCACCGTGACAACACTGTCAAAGTACAAATTATTATTATTGAAACAAACTCTTAAATGTATTTTCATTATGGCAACCGAATGTATTATTTTACTTTGCCAACACATAGAAATGCTGGTTAAGATATTATCGTCATTTCTGAGTGGGGTGGGGTTTTAAATGGTATAATATGGTGCAGAGCCAGTCCTCGTTTGATTGTGAAATAGTACAGTTGTGCGAAATAAAAGTGTTAGTAAGAACAGAGTGTTTTTTTCAAACATGGTTTAAGAATGACGTGAGACTGAGAATGCTTTTCTCAAGGCTTCTGAACATTTAACACGAAAAACCGACTTTGCTGAACAAAAACCTCATTCAAGGATCACAACAACGACCGGTCCTGCGCTATCCGCTGTCCAGCGGGTTTCCGAGTTTTCAGCCAATGAAATCAGTCATAAAATAACATGTAATAATTTCGTCCCTTAACGACTGACGTGTGTGGGAACCAAATAACTCTGTCTAACCGAAGAAAACAGGCATGACGTTATTTTTAAATCAAATCTGGAATTACCAATTAAACCCGTGGTTTTGGCAGATTAAACATGAACATTTTTTGATTTTTGACCTGTAATTATATAAGTTTGTTCAGGCTTTTGTGTAAAGCCTGAACAAACTTATATAATTACAGGTCCTTCCACGAAGGCCTCTTGTTACAAAACATACACCACATTGACTACAGACCACCGTTCTACCATCAACCACAGACTAAATCGAGGCTCATGAAAAATTTTAATGGCTCGTCAATCGGTCGACCTTTTCCCTTTAGAGGTATCAGAACTCAAAGGTAGCGGTACTATTTGAGTAGATAATTTTTATTGAAGGTATTTTGGTTGAAAAACAATTTATTTATTTATAAGGTAGCTTCACAGCTGACATTAAATATAACATAATTATTATTCTAAACATTACGCCAATCACGAAGTACACAGAAAAGTAATAAAAAATACAGAGAGTGACATAGTCAATAAGTGTGTGCGGGTGTGTATCTGTGCGGTGTAGGTGCTGTAAATGTGTGTGATGTTGTGTGTATGTCTATGTATGTATGACTAAACTGGCATTACTTATATAGTAAGCTGAGTATCTGGCGTTTGCTGAAGGATTTGGATAATCTCCTTTTTAAGCCCGTTTTGTGTGATATTAAAGGGGTCCAAAGATGGGAATTTCTCGTTATATAATGCAGGTAGACGCAAGAATGGTGACATCTTTAGATAATTAGTGGAGGCCGATGGTACAGATAGCAAAGTGGTATGTCTGGTACGTCTGCGTGGAACGTTAAAGTGAATTCTGCTGAGTAGCTGTGGACAGTCAAATTTATTGCTAAGTATGTCGTAAAATAACATCATATCATTTAACTGTCGTCGCTCTTCCAGAGTATTTAATTTGTGGTATTGGCAGGAGTTCTGGTAATTTGGGATATTAACTTTACTTTTATGATAATATATAATATCATTACTGATACGGTAATTGTAATTAATATTTTTGCGTTTCTTAGAGAAGGTTATAATTTGGCATTTCTTAGTGTTTACATTTATATTGTTTAAGTTATAATAGTCACTTAGTCTATCTAAGTCTGATTGGATCAACTGATAGTCACTGGGGTTATTTATTTTCATAAATATTTTTTTTGTCGTCGGCATACAAAAGAAGCTCAGAGTAAAGGAAGCACTGTGTTATGTCAAATAAATAATTATTATAAAGTCGGGGGGATACCAGTGAGCCCTGAGGCACCCCAGAAGTAACGTCCACATAATCAGATCGGTAACTACCGATAACTACCGCTTGCCGCCGATTTCTCAGGTAAGAGTCTATCCACCTTAGCAAGTTCCCCTTAATACCTACGGCTTTTAGTTTTTCGATCTGTATCAGAAATCCACCCGGTCAAACGCTTTTTCGGAATCCGTGTATATTACGTCCACTTGGGCGCCTTCGCTCATATTTCTTGTGAAGTGAATCTTGAATAACTTGATTGAATTCGGAAAACTAGGGCCTGGGCTTAATAATGTAACTGATAATGCGACATACTTGTTAAATAAAGCACAAAATCTAACTATATGTATTTTTTTTTTTATCGACGAATTGTTGGATTGTCGTCTGTCACCTGTTGCCTGTCGCTTTTAGGGTTTCGTAGTAAACAAGGAACCCTTATAGTTTCACCATGTCCGTCTGTCTGCGGCTTAGCTCAGAAACTTTTCGTACTGGAAAGCTGTATATATTTGGCATGGGTTTACATATTAATCACGCCGACAAAGTGGTAAAATAAAATCTTGAGATATCTTTTTTTCAGGGTACCTCTCGTACACGTAAAGTGGGGATGATATATTTTTTTTCTCATCTATCCCATTATGTGTGGTATCGTTGGATAGGCCCGTTCAAAAATAATGGGGGTTTGTTAAACCCATTTTTGCATTTAGGGATTCGTTTGTGTAATATTAAGCTTTAAAGTGCTATTTTTTGTTAGAGTAAGTGTCTCCCCCCTGCCAGCTAAATGGTTGTATATGGATTTGTGAAAAAATTCACAGCATTAGTACATATACCGAAGTTAAAAGGAAAACTATCACAGCTAAGTAGGATTTACAAGTTACCGAGTAATAGTCGACCATCTTATATTTGCAGTTCAAAAATATGTTCTCCTATATATTCTGTATGGGAGAACATGCTTTTCAACGACAATGTTAAGATTGTTCTTAGGATAAATTCATCCCAACTGCAGAACCTTTCATTGTGCGTAGTCTGCTACGCACTTGGCTGGTTTTAAATAAGACCCTGGCTGTCATGGTCTTTATCTACTACATAAATATATCTCGTTGGTCTATTGGTCGCAAGCGCTGCTGCAGCATAAGGTTCTGGGTTCAATTCCCAGGTCGGGCAAAATGTTATTGGGTTTTTTCAACAGGAATTTTTCAGTAGTAGCCCGGAGTCTGAATTTGTGCCCGGTTGATGGCAATAGGCTCGCCCCCTATTACATGGGACTTAAAAAACATAACTGTTGAAATGTGAGTGTATATATAGGTACACCTCTGCTTAACCCTTCGGGGATTATAGTCGTGATGTTATAATTATACAAATGAAAGAGGGTTTCTTATGTTTTAGAAGACGAATTAATACGACGAAAACAGGTTAGGAGAGACCATTAAGAGGTGCGAAACAGACATTAATCTCTGTGATGAGAAGTTACTATGGTGTTTCAAGTTGAATTATTTCACAAAAAACAATGAAAAACACCTTTTTTAGCAAGTATCTGATACTAAAAAAATAAGTACATTACTTGTGAGGTAAATGATTTTTGCCCCTTTTGGTATTCACAACATTTTACTTAAAAGTTTTCACTTCGTTATTTTACCGAAAGCATTTAGATTAAGGCTTGCATATAACCACCAATTAGAGAAACGGAATAAAATATTTCAATCATGGAGTGTGATTTTAAATAAAACTATATCATTGTGATTTTAGTTACAAGATTGTTTCTGAGAAGTTTAATTAATATATTATTAATAATTTTCCTATCTATTAAATAGGCAGCAAGAAGTACACGTTAACGGGGCGACTTCCTCGGGGTCTCTAGTTAAGATGGGCGTGCCTCAAGGTTCAATTCTTGGCCCTTTTCTATTTCTAGTTTATATTAATGACCTTCCTTACATGATGGCTAACTTATCGGATATAATTCTATTTGCTGATGACACATCTCTAATTTTTAAAATAGATAGAAAAGACACGGATGTCTTACATGTCAACGATAGTCTCGCTGTTCTTTCAAAATGGTTCGCAGCTAATAATCTTTTACTTAATGCGAATAAAACGAAATGTCTTAAGTTCTCATTACCAAATGTACCCCAAGTGGGTCTAAATTTAAAACTTGATGGCAAGAAACTAGATGCTATTACGGAAACTGTATTTCTAGAAATTACTTTAGATTCGAAATTGCAATGGGGCGCCCACATTAGAGCTCTTTCAGGTAGATTAAGTTCAGCTGCATATGCAGTAAGAAAAATAAGGCAGTTAACTGATATAGCCACAGCTAGGTTAGTATACTTTGCTTATTTCCACAGTATTATGTCTTATGGCGTTCTGCTGTGGGGATCGGCAGCTGACGTTGATTCCATTTTCATTCTACAAAAGAGAGCAATCCGCGCGATCTATAAAATGGGTCCTCGTGAGTCCCTTAGAAATAAATTCAAAGTAATTGATATACTAACTTTGCCTTCTCTTTATATCTTGGAAAGTATTTTGTATGTTCGCCAAAACTTAGGACTTTTCAAAATAAGAAGCGATTTCCATAATATAAATACACGTAGTCAACATGAAATTGTGATACCCAAATTCAGATTAACTAAAACTAGCAAGTCATTTCATAAGAAATGACTTGCTAGTTTTAGTTAATCTGAATTTAAAAGCGGATACTGTTTATAAAAACAGTATCCGCTTTTATAACAAGTTGCCAAAGTCGGTTACAGAACTTAGCGACGGAAAGTTCAAAACCCACATCAAACGTGTCCTTATCAAAAAAGCATATTATAAGATAAAAGACTACGTTGAAGACAAGGAAGTTTGGCAATAATTCCTTCTGCACATGTGGCTTCCCTGGTACCTCATAAACAACATAACTATGTCAATGTCTATTAACTGCTCCCAAATAACGATGTTTATTTAGAATTTTCAATTTTTTTTTTTTACATACATCCTTGACATAATCTTTTCATTATTTGACATTATTTACCTACAAATCGAATTCCAATTCTTTATTAGTGGCTTTTGTGGACATGATATTTATTCAGATATGTTACTGTAGTTGTAATTGCAATCATGTCATTAATATTTTATATACTTAGATTATTTTATATTTTGTGAATGTGAGAACGTTGTAGGCCTAGTAGAGTGTAGATTTGTTGGCGGTTTTCTATTTTGTTAAGTACCTGGTAATTGTTGAAAGGCCTACACTGTCCTCCCATACCCATGATCACTGTTATTTAATAATATTGTAAAGCCAATTATTTTTAAAAGAGTAGCCGTGGAGTTTATTGCCGGCTCTTCTCCATAGGAAACGATTAATTGGAACCGTGCACCTAGCTTCTGACGTTTCATAAGTGCCCATGTAGGTTTATGTGAAATAAAATATTTTGATTTTGATTTTGAATAGCCAACTAGTTAGAAGAGATAGTTTTTTGTGTCCACCGCTGAACCAATAACCGGTCAAACGGGAAACATGCATGCGTCCATTTTGTATTTCATAACTTTTTTATACAGGATGAAAATTAGCCCATGTCCTTCCGATCCCAAACCACATACACGTCAAATTTCATAACTATCGGTTCAGTGGTTTAGGCGTCAAAAGGTAACAAGCAGACAGAGTTACTTTTTTCTTGAGTATTTATGGAAGTATGGATGAGTAAATACTTGGTAACGTTACTAACGTGTTGTTCACAGGGCCCTTTATTCAACTTGAAATATTCTATACATAAACGTACAATTCTCTACCACTTTCCAACTTCCAAGAAACCTGAGAGCTATTTAAAGAAGGCTTACACAATGGCTTTTATCTTTTTACCTCTGAACATTTTCTTAAAAGAAAATAATGTATTTTCTCTGAAATTACTGCGTAAGATTATCATGTTTGTGATCAAAGATGTATGGGGCAGGATAATTAAAGTGTACAGTCAGCAACATACTATTAGCTTGTAATTTCTATTGTTCTACTGCAGAGTGACAGCGTTCCCTCACCAGGGAAAACACATATCTTATATATATTTTCCTTTGTAATGACAAAGGAAAATATATATAAGATATGTGTTTTCCCTACACGACTGACTAATGAGTCAGTCGTGAAGTATTGTTGTCTAATCAGTGGTGGTGACTTACTCAATTCTGGTAAGACTAATAAGTAATAGGCTTAGTAGGTACCTATTTTGACAGATAAATAAAAATAATAATAAATAATAGATCTTTGAGTGAATTCGCAAAAATCCTGTTAAATGTAGTAAGTTATGTAAATGTGTAAATATGTGTGTTTTAGGTTTTTCATACCTACTATGTAATTATAAATTGAAAAGAGAGCACTTTATTTTAAGTTCTTAATGTATATATGTCTATTAGATTGATAACAACATAATCTTAATTCTCTGTAATTCTGTTTGCTGGTCATTTTATTTTATTTTTTGTGTTTCGGTGTAGACATTATTACTTATAACATCGCATTGGATTAGTCTGTAAGGGTGGTATAATTGTGATTAAAATAAATAAATAAATCTGTACCCTGTTTAGGTTTAAGGTGAGTATAGACTTGAGCATTTTTAAAATTTTATAGAACCACTCTTCGACGACGACGCTCGATGTTTTGTTACAACTTGAATTTACGAACAAACGAGCGAATTTGTGAAACATTTTTCAAGCCTTGAGATACGACAATTCAATGAAGAGTAAACGCAAACTAAAAAGGAATGTTACAGGTAAATGATCACTTGTCGTGAGCATTACCTCGAACATTGTGTCGAGCATTCGCAGGAACGTTATATTACATGGAAATGCTCAAACACACGTTCTAGTGCATACTTACCTTTACACCTTTGGTTAGGTGACCAAAATCAAATGATAATAAGATGACATGACATCTCACAGCAAAATATATTTTACCGTCAAGGTTTTTAAACCAGCCATTTGTTATTACTCCCACAGTTTGCCAGTGAACCTAATAGGGGCGAGTCATTAAGCCATTAACCATTAAGCAAACTCAGCTCCGGATCCGGATAGAAAAATCCAAACATAACTAGCAAACTGTGGGTGTACTATAGGTTCACCTTTGGCAGACCCTTCGGAGAATACAGGCACATATATAATTTCTACTCATGTAGCGTGTCTTTCTTTCTAACAAAACTAATGAACCACAGTTTTCTACACAAAAAAAAAAAAAAACTTTCTCTTTTTGTACTGAAACACCTGTATAAGTTTCAGCAACCCTCACTTTATTTGGATGCAGACTATACCTGTTTTATTTCTTGTGATACTCTTACGTTGAAGATAAGTGCGCAGTAAGATGAGCATGTGCTAAATAAATGAATGACTGCCTTTTACTGCGTTCTTTACATTACGTTTTATTTTAGCTCTTCATTATAGAAAGCTTTTGTTTAATGCATTTGTTTGGATACGGATGCAAGGGGCCACTATCTTCTGACTTTTAGAACTCAATTACTAGGGAATTACAATGTTCTAATACTGACAGTTTTCGGCGTTAGGTAGTCTTTATACTGTTGACGCTGCTGAAGATTGTAAGACTCTCTTTGCATTGTATTAACTCAATCTCATTTGAATTATATAATTACGTAACACAGGTTTGAGTACTATGTATTAGAGAGTTACCATTTACCGGATGTTTTTCATTGACTTGAATGTGCTCTGGCAGCTGAGAGTATGTCATGCTCATTCAGACTCAGACTCGTCTCGCTGATGATGGCGCGTGTGTTGGATCATTTAGCTCCCTTCAAAATTATTGAGCTGAATGGTGCTGATTAATGCGTCATGATTGTGAACGGGGGCCTTCAGTTGGGACTAGTGATCTTTTAACTGCCACGGCTTATTTTAATTATTTTATTGTAAAATTGTTTTTTTTTTTTTTGTTTCTATTTGCTGTACTAGATGCTTTTAACGTATACGTCTTTGTTTACATCGTACTCACATATAATTACAACATTAATTATGTAACTAATATTTTTGTAACAATATAATTTAAAAGAGTGCCCATGGAGTTTCTTGCTCGTACTTCTCCGTAGGTACCTACTTCACTTTGGAATGGGCAACTAGCTTCATATTTTTGACTGACCGACTCCTTAACAATGCCTGTAAATGGATGAATTGAAATAAATGCTTTTAGTTTGTGTTCGTAATAAAACGTTTTCTTCATTTTAATAAGCTCCGGACACGAAGTCAGTTTGGGAGTTAGTTCAGTTGACAGTTTAGTTACTGGCCTTTCACTGGCCTCGACTGCGGATACATTTGAAGACAGTTCAGTACTCACTGGCTTTGTTTATGCGTAAGTCAGCGGTACAAGCCGCTTAAGTCACTGAAGTGACTCAAAAACTGACTTGTGTCAGAGCCCATAAGTCACTGGTGTCTTATAAATTGGTATACTCATGTCAGTCGTAACACTTTCACCTTGAGCTGGCCTAGTAGTAACAAGAGGTCAGCTCATACCGGTTTTTTTGGACAAGCGGCCACACGTGCGGTAAATACCTAGAAAGTGCCTTCCGAAAACTCGTCGAGCGTCTAGGATATTTCCTTCCACGTTATACATAAAGTTAGATGTAAAGATACATTACACGCCCACGCGTAATATGAATAAAGTGTGGTTCATTTGTAACAAAAGTTGTTTCCCTCGGGCGCCTACATTTTTGCGGCCACCAACTTCTGAACAGGTTTCATAAGTTACTTCGCATACTAAGCAACTGCTAGCTACTACAGTACGGTGAACAGTGGCCCGACAAGTTGCTGTGGCGATTTTGACACATACAGTCTGTCACGAAACTCCTGAAAATGATTTTGGAGACTACAACTTTTTCCTATTATCGATGGTAGCGCTGGCCCTCCTATTTAAAGTTCCGTACCTCAAAAGGAAAAAAAAACCGGATCTCTTATGGGATCACCCATGGGTCTGTATGTGTGTCCGTTGGTCACAGCCAATTTTCTCCGCATGCACTGGACCGATTAAGTTGAAATTTGGTACACATATGAATTTTTGTAACCCAAACACGGACGTGTAACGTAAATAAATGAATTTTGTAAGAAAAAATTGGAAACTGTACCGTGTGACATAATATATATCGCAGGTGATGCGGGCGGTAAAGTGTCGCCGTCGTCGGCCACTGTCGCTCGGCGACGTCGTCGGCCATGACCTCCTCCAGCTGGGCGATTTAGGTGTCGTCCATCAGTGTCGGCGTCGGTTGTGTCGTTGTTATGTTCGTACTGTCGGTCTGGGTGTCAGGGGATAAGACCGTGGGCCAGAAGTGTACGTATATCCGTCGCTCCCGGCCCTTTACCTTTTCAGCTTCCTCCGGTGGCAGACTTAGGGTGGGGCAATGGAGTCTTCATTTAACATATCTTGCAGAGCGGCTAAGTTCAGTAGCATGTGCTGTGAGAAAAATTTGACAATTTACTGATGTAGACACCGCGAGGCTAGTTTATTTTAGTTACTTTCATAGTATCATGTGTTACGGTATTTTATTGTCCCCTCCGCGGTCCAGGGTAATGGGGATGAGCTGCAGATATCGAATCTATTTTTATTCTATAGAAAAGAGCCATCAGAGCAATATATAGCCTCCGCAGGCGCGATTCTCTAAGGGAACTGTTGAAAGATATAAACATCATGACGGTACCTTGTCAATACGTCTATGAACACATGATGTACGTAAGGAAAAATGTAAATATTTTCAGTGAAAGAGGTGAAAGACACAATTATGGTACTAGAAATAGGGACCAATTAATTCGACCAGGTTTCAGACTGGCTAAAATGGACTCATCCTTCATGGGGTATTGTTTAAAATTTTACAATAAGATACCTCCCCATATACTCCAATTGAATTAAACAAAATTTAAATCTTGTATAAAACGCACACTATGCAACCAAGGATATTATAAGTTGGGGGATTACATCGCTTACAAAAATGCTTGGCTCAATGCTGGTCCTGCTCCGGTTAGCATTTGAAAATATTATTGGAGCTACTGAAGATTGTAAGACTATCTTTGCATTGTATAAACTCAATCTCCTTTTGTTATATAATTCCATAGTACAGGTGTGAGTACCATGTACTATAGAACTACCATTTACCGGGTAATATGTATTTAATTGACTTGAATGTGCCCTGGCGGCTGAGAGTATGTCATGCTCACTCAAATGCCTCGCTGGTGGTGGCGTGTGTGTTAGATAATTAAGGTCCCTTCAAAATAGTTGAGCTAAATGGTGCTGATCCATACGTCATGATCGGGAACGGGCGCCGTCAGTTGGGAAAGGTCATCTCTTAGCTGCCTCGACTTATTTTAATTTTTGAACTGTTTTTATTACGGACGCTTCTAACGTGCACGTCTTTATAACATTGTTCTCACATGAATAATTTCAATATGATTGATGTAACCAATATTTTGTTTTAAAAGAGTGTCTTTGGACTTTCTTGCCCATTCTTCTCCATAGGAACCTACTACATTTTGGAATGGGCAACTAACTAGCGTCATCATTCTGAATGACCGACCCTTGACAATTCAAAAGTGCCTGTAATTGGTTTATTTGTATATCAAACGTGTCCTTATCAAAAAGCATATAGATAAAAGACTGCTTTGAAGACAAGGAAGTTTGGCAATAATTCCTTCTGCACATGTGGCTACCCTGGTACAATGGCATAACTTTGTAACTGCTCCCAAACAACAATGTTATTTTTTTATTTTATTTACATACTTCCTTGATCTTTTCATTATTTGACATTATATACCTACAAATCGTAAGGGCCCATGTAGGTTTATGTGAAATAAAATATTTTGATTTTGAAATAAATGCTTTGAGTTTGAGTGGGTGTGTGTGTATTGAAACTAACTTTTTCAGGCATAACGCTTTTTCGTTACGTGATGGTTCCCGCCAATTTACCGTAAACCGCGATTTAAACTTCGTTCCAAAAATGAAATCAATTTTTTTGTTAAGGCGAGGTTCTTCAAGTTAACCTCTGGGAAATGTAATTTTAATGTCAATGTTTATTTAGAAACGGTAATGATTAATCACGTGAAAAAATTATATGTTGCTTTTGAGACCTTTCTGTAGGTAAGTCAGGGTACTCGTTACATAATTGGATAAAGTTCGCTCGATAGAAAAAAAAAAAATCCAAACATACCCTTATTTTGTAGATTAAAATCATTTTATTTCAATATTATACCACATTAAGTATTGAAAATTACATCAAAATAAACGTCTATGATGATGTAATTTTCGTCGTGTTTGACATTGTTAATATCGTAAAACGTATAATTTTCAACCCAAAATTAATAAATTCTCGGCACAATTTACTCGCGCCCAGCTGCCACCTCTAGAACAAAAATGTACGCTCGTAGAAACTCGCCTTAATACAATTGAGCCACCCGAAATTCTGTTTCACAGTTTTAAGTTTTCACTTCTGTCGGCAGTCCCCATGACTGGCAATTTTTTTTTTTCATGAGGTTATTTATATACTGTACTTGGTCACTTCTATTATATCATAAGCTGCAAGCTATGTCTGTTCATGATTGTTGTCGTGTTACCGGCCCCTGTTTCGACAGACGCGAAATGCATAAAAAAGGGGTTGATTTGTAGTCGTCTACCACTATTAACCAGTGCCACTTTTAACCGCATTTCAACTTAATGTGGTGAAATACACATAACAAAATTAAGCTCTGGCCACTCTGAGGTGATCCCGCGCGGGACTCTGGACGCGACTGCGCGTCGCTTGTTTAATAAGTAGGAATTCATGCGACTGTTCGCGGTAGTATGAATACCTCTATACAAGTTAGTTGACACATTCGGCTCGAGCGAATTTCGTGCCGTATCCCGCACGGATTTGCTTCAGTTTGGCCAGAGCTTTATTTTCAAAACAACTGTGCGCACCGTCGCTCGATCTCACCATTTTAATTTAGGTTGGTTTAATTAACCAAAAAATGTTTGCTTAATCAGAATACTAAATGAAAGCGCCATTCTGGAGCCATTGTGGCAAATGGTGGCTGCCATTAAACGTTTGATCTGGTTTTGGTGGCGTAGTGTGTAACGGGTGTAAACACATAGGTATACCAGCTGTACTTATGTAGCTATTAGAAAGTTTTCATGTAGACTTTTTGCCGTAAATAGGTCAACTTCGTAGCTGAGTGATTTCGTAATTATCCCGTTTTTTAAGTAAATATTTTTTACTGAGATTTGCATTTTACCTACTGGATATTTTTGTAATAAATATGAATATTTTTAGTTTAAAAACTTTTTTTACGGCGTATTTTAGTCAACTATCTACGTTATATTTATGTTACCTACTGCATCTAACAGTGCAATAATTAAGCTCGCCAAATCGTTATCCTGGATTTTAAGTTTTATCATTTTTGAAACACTATTTTTTTAACAAAACACCATATAACATTTTCAGAAATAATAAACTGCCCTTTTCGTTAAATTGTGAGAATTTTTTGCGCGGCTCTTGCTCACATAAGCTCTCGGTAACATTCTCGATCTCCTTATCAAAGTGCAATCTATATATCCGTCATTACCATTAATATTTAGCGTCTTAGGCGAAGGATTGCCTCTTCTCATTATGGCAATATAAGTGAATGGGGTGCTGTTGTATACGTGTCAGAAAGGTTACTGATAACAGAAACGATATTGAGTATTACAGCAGATTGTGGTTTTGGGAGATTTGAGCTGTCGTTTGGGGATGATGAACTTGTTTATACGGCTACTAGAGTTTATAAGGATGATATCATGATGTAACAGAATATATAATAATGAGTCGAAAAGTTACAAGTCAAACTATTTGTTCGTTTTTACAGCTGTTGGTAAAACACTACCGACCTCTCAGGACTATATTATTATACTAACATCATAAACAACTTTTGTTCTATGACTTTTAATAATTCATCAGACTTTCATACAAAAATAAAAGTATTTAAATTCAACGCTCTAAATGTATAGAATAACGAAACCTTGAAGGTTAGTTTTTGATAAATGTATTATGTTTTGTAAAAATTCATAGAACAAAAGTTGCTTTTTATGATGTTAGAACTAACATCATAAATAGAAAGAAAGAACATTAAAACTAAAAAAATAGTAAAAAAAAAACAGATCGTGTTTTAGTTGAAACCGTTGTCCAGGTTAATCAATCAAGCTGTGACAGTTTTCTGTAGTGCTAATATTCTATAAAATTCACTTTGAACCTTGAACCGCATACAATTTTTAATGGCTACTCACTAGTTTTTTGTTAACAATCGTGGATTGTCCACAGAATTTTGGACTTTAATTGGTACTTTGCCTTTCCTTAGTTTATTTTAGAAAATTATGATAAAAAACAGGTCAGCGTAAAGCACCACTTTTAATTAAACTTAATCCCGCGACCACAACGGAAAACCGATTTCAGAACAAATCTGTAGTAGGTAACATCCGTTCCGGGATCGTTACGTCACAGTCCCAAATTCCGATCGTCACGATATAATAATAACGATGGCGACCGCAACGGTCTGGAAAGCAGACTGGAGTCGGCAGCAGCTGTCTTCATGCAAATGAATGTAGCTGTGTGTCTTACATAATTAGAATTTGATTCCGCTGGGTTTAGCTTTCAGAAATGCAGGATAGTTTTCGTTCACGATTTAATTAAATGAGCTTTAGCACTGATTTTCTGCTAACTTTTTACTCAATTTTCAGGCTTGGTTTACCAGGTGTTTAGGTTGGAGATAAAGGAGGTACAATGGTGATCTATATATCTATCTATTTAGCCCGTGATATCCCACTGCTGGGCAAAGGGTTCTCATTCCCGTTTCAATACACATCTGACCACTGCCATGGCGGGCTAGTAGGTACTTTTGGTAGGAGTCATAAGCAGTGCGATTTTTTTTTTTTTTTAATACTGGTAATAATAAATACACTATCACCAGGAAAATAAAATGCATTCGTGATTGCAGTTTGTTTGCCCTGTCTCATGCATATACATAAACTGACGCCTTCTTTCCATGGGTCAGGCAGATTACAGAACGCCATCTGTTGTGATCCTTACTCCTTTGCGCATTCAGTCCGTAAACAATCCTTGATGTCCAACTAATCTTACAAAAAACATTACAAACTTTAAAATACCACTTTCAACTTAGGTAGGATCAGTTAAAAATGGATAGTTACCAGTTAAGTTACGTATTTCCCACGCAAAAGTAATTTCAAGTATTTTTAACTTTATCGCTTTTTCTTTGTTTTAAAAGTTGGAAGAGTAGGGAAGAGGAGAAAAAAAGAAAACTAAAGGGTACAAATTGAGATTGTTGCTTTAATTTAATTTCCTTTAACAAGTGCTTTAGTTAGTTTTATCTGTGAAGTTATAACCAGACTGCGCGACGCACAGGAGGGTAATGTGTTTATAAGCCTATATTATATGTGTGTTTGTTCCTTTGTGGTGCTCTAGAGACCAAACGTGGGCCGATTTTGATGATTCTTACGTGAATCAATTTCTCTTAATCTTGTGAATGTCACTAAAGACATGACTGTATTAAAAAATCAATATAGGAACATTTAGACGCCATAAATGTGTAAAAAAAAAAACTAGTCGACGAGAAATGTAACTATGGAAAGTGAAGTATCATTGAACAGGTCTTTGAAAATCATCTTTAGGTTTCTCTAATCATTTTTCATTTTGAATAACCATTTCTCTATTTATGTAGTAGGTACAGTGGTCAGCACATCAAGCTACACGAAATTGAAATTTCTCCAAACGCTAAACTTTAAAATGTTCATGATTCAGTTCAAAATCGAACGAGGGAATTTGACAGTTTGTGGTTACTTGATGAGCTGGCCACCTTAACTTATTATCCCTCCCATATTTACCATGAAAACATGTATTTTAATTTAAATAAATAAAAATAAAAATTTATTTCTGTTAATATAATTTGTCTATAAACAATTATTACACAACTAACTATTTACACTAGCTACTACATTAACTATGCTACGAGTACTACTACTAATACGAGCTTTGCAGTTTGGCAGATTTGTATGTTAAAATAAAACTTCGTAACATTATGGATGAAATAAATAATATAAAAATAAATACTAAAACTAAAGGACACTTGGCGTCGAAGTACTCATCCTCATCGCTGTCAATATTTCCCATTGTATCAAGAAAATTTAAGCAACTCAATCTGGAATAAGATTCGTAATGAGTTAAGAAACGAATTTGCATACCTACTGTCAAATTATTTGTCAGTAAAAGTGAATGGTAATTTAATTTTAATAAAATAAATGTTATACAACCTTCCAGATTTTGTATTGATTAAAATGACTGTTAAAATATTGTAATAATGATAATCTTAAAAATTGAATTTGTTTTGTAAATTGGGGCAACGGTTATTAAATTAAAATCTTAATAAATTATTAAATTATTTCACTTAGCAAGCGTATTCAAAATTATTGCTTTGGTATATAACTAAAGAAGATAGGGTCTGTTTTGTTTTTACTTACAATGCGGGCTGTATATTTTATTAAAAATAATGATAAAAAGTATCAAATTAAATAACACAAAGCGCTTTGGTTTTTAAATAAGTGGTATAATGCGTTCTTAGTATTTTCATTGTAAAAACAAAACATGATATTCTTCTCATTCCGTGTAAACCCTGTTTCTGAGAACCTGTAATCTATCAATATTTTTAGATTCTATCAAATTCGGTCCAAAGTTTTTTTTAATAGTAATTTGATCTCTAAAGACATAAAGATTGTTACAGCTATTGCCAGTCAGTCTAATCTGTAGAAATCTCACCGTGAAAACTTGGTTAAATAAACTGAACAAAAATGTAAAAAAGAACCGAATAAAGGATAAAATAATTAACGAGAAAATTAATGTTATTGTAAGAAAGCGGGGGTGCTTTGTAAAATATTTTCATACTAACTCAACTTTTAGAAGAAGTTCCAATGAAATATGTATACCTATTTGATATGTAAAATAGCGTGGGGTGCTCGATATTAGTTGTTATAAATACGACTGATATCGAGCACCTGACGCTTTTTTTACAATTATATTATTTTTCTCGTTATTTATATTATTCTTATACGTGCGTACGTCTTTACTATTAAAACGTGTTTTATTTTTGTTTGTTCAAAAATATTTTTTTGCTTTTTATTACCGGTTCATCGTTAAAGCGTGTTTTTGTTTTTTAAATTATAATTTATTAATTATTTATATTAAAAAAAAAATATTGTCATAGGTCTTAGATAAGCATGCAAAGTTTCAGTTCAATCTGAAGTTGCGAAGTGGGTGAAAATCGTGTTCAAAGATTTCGTTAAAAATAAAAACATGTTAAACAAGCATGAAATTAAGTGATATCAGCCGTTGGTAATTATGGGTGCAGCTGGCTACTCATTTATTGCAACTACGAGCTTTCTGCTTATTCAGTAACCCTTCGTTGATCAGTGTAGCAATGTTTTGTTGTAGCAATGGAGATATCCATGCATAACCTCTGATAACACTCCAACACTGCACCTACTTTTTATAATAGCTAAAAAACAAATAAAATACTTATTAGTACATATTACTGTGGGAACAAAATTTATATGACTACGCAATAACCTTTCGTAGGTTTTCCCCTTACAAAAGCCAGCTGAGAGTAAGTTATTATTTCTGTTAAATTGGCACCTACCACCTGTGTTCTAACAACATTATACTGTGCGATATACTGCTCGTATATAAGCTTGCCATATAATGTAATATTTTCATTATAGCTAGCTTCCTTGGTAACATTGGTTATGGAAATTGAATGGAACGTGAGTGTTTAACGATTGAAGTGGCTTGGTACGTGGTTTGGTGGCTGATCGGTTGGAGTGGTTGACTTGGATGGGTGGCTGTGAGAATTGAGTCTGTTCCACATCACCAACCATAGCCTTTTTCCAACTATTGTTGGGGTCGGCTTTTAGTCTAGCCGGATGCAGGTGAAGCGACTACCTATCTGACCTCTACAACCCAGTTACTGTCTGTTCCACTAGTTTTTATAATTTAAATGAGTGAACCACAGTAATTTGATAAGAGATATCACTAAAATGCTTCTGCCCTTCACCCAATAATCTTTTATGCGTCTTTATCCGCCGTCATCCCTTTCTAACCTTATCAAAATCTAATCATTCCTTGTTTCTTTAGTTATTAACCGAGTTCAAAAAGGAGGAGGAGGGTTATATTATGTTCGTCTGTATTTTTTTATTTTTTTATGTGTTTGTCGGTATTTTCGTCAATTATGGACCGATTTAAAAAATACTTTTTCATTTGGTAGAGGAAGCTTGCGCGGTAGTTGTAATTTATTTATCTTCGCTTGTGTAGTTTTTGAGTAAGCTTCGATAATACTTACGTGTTTAACCCACTTTGTTTTTAAGCTATTGCATAGCTTCTATCGCGGGCCTTGAGCGCGGGGACCGAATCCTGAAATTCCGTAACGAAAAAACCTCACGCTATCGCTGTCTCGCTTTAACATCTATTCGACTCTATCGCACTACGCTACTCAGCCGCCATAGCTACCGGCCGCCATATTCTTGTCTTGTTTGTTGTCAAGAACTTTGTCAACAAAGCGCTGTTTTTGTTTTTATTCTGTGTTTTGTGGATATTTATCGTAAATTAGAGTTATTGTTGTATTTATGTATGTACGTGTGACGTAATTTAAGTTGCAATGCATTACAAAACGTGTGAAATATGTGTTATAAGATCCGGCCGGTCAGATGGTCAAATGCGAATCTTCATAGCCAAATTTCCTTTGAATGAAGATAGGTAAGCATATATTTTCAATTGTTATGTTAAAAAACATTGATAAGCTCTTACAGAAAATAAATTACTTGATTTAAAGTCCAAAATTTACAAAATTACAAAGTAACCTATCAATATGCTAGTGCTTGACGCATGTTACTTTTTTATCGACTGTCGATATTTTTATTATTATAATATTCCTATTTCATTTAATTTTCTCTGTTATTCTATTAATACTGCAAAACCAAAATAACAAAGATATAAGTTTAAATACACTACTATTATAATCATAATAATGTAATAAAATGTTCCAGCTAGATGTAAAAAATGGGTTAAAGTTACGGGAAAGAAGACTTGGTGTATGTACCCATTGAAAAGCTACATCAATTGGAACACATTTGTGGCAGTCATTTTCTACCAAAGGATTTCAATAAAAAGAAGACACAACTAAGAAAAAATGCTAGTCCGTCTGTAGAACTTACTGCAGAACCAATGGCAGATGAGCTGTTCGTTGGATTTCCACTACACATCTTCAAAAGTGAGCAAACAGGTAAGACTTTATTTTCCAGTCGTAATTCATCCTAACTCACCCTTTCCGATTACTTTAGTAACTCATGTTCAATTATATTTTGCAGAGTTATCTTCTAATTCGACTACTGCGATTCTTGGACTGGTACATCTAGTAATTTTTTTTTTTTTTTTTTTGGGTACTGTACGTCCGAATGAAAAAACGGAACCCTTATGTACCTTCATCTACTGGACCGATTAAGTTGCATTTTGGTACACATGCAAAATGTATCATGTGACATATGAAATGAAAGGACTTGACAAGAGAACTTTTTTTAAATTATTTAAAAAAAATCCTCTTGACAAGTCCTTTCATTTCATTTTACATTTTTAATGAAAATTATTAAAGAAAATAGATGAAAATTTACCATTTCCCCCTTATCTCCGAAACTGCTGAACCTAACATTAAAAAAAATACAGTGTACAGTTCTATACTTAAAGATTACAGCAAAACCTTTAAGAAGTCTATGGTCTTAAAATAACATGGTAAATTACTCAATATTGTGTGTACTTACATTATTATTATGCAGTTGGAAAGTATGGGGAAACATGTTTTTCAACTACAATGTTAATTCGGTTCTTGGGATTAATTCATCCCAACTACGATACCTTTCATTGTTTTTGGAATTAGAAGTGAATGACTACATTTTGTTTTTATTGCAGTACCTTCAACATCAACTGCTGAACCATTGCCAGTAGAATGTTCAAAAGACAGGAAAATATGTTCTATTGCGGGTAAGGTTTATGTTTATTTTAAACTTATTAAATTCACTTTACATTTTGATTAACTGTATTGAATGTATCAATTGTAAATATTACAGATACTTTTTGTCTATTACAGACCCTTTTTCAAATGAAAATGTGATAAAAAGAATGAGACTAAGCCCAAGTAACTATTCAAGATTAGAATTAAATTTGAATTCACTTGTTCATGTGTCAGTTAATAAGCAACGTGTTTTCTACATTTCAGTACCTTCAACATCAACTGCTGAACCATTGCCAATTGAATGATCAATATAAAGGAAAAGGTGTTCTAATTATTATAAAAAAACTTAAGTCCAAAGTTTTGTTTTATTTTATTATCATCACAGCAAATCTCATCTTATAGTCAAGTTTACCTCGGATTAGATCTAGACTATACAATGGGATTTGTCTCTGAACCCTGCTTACGCCAACGTGGAATCACAGCCGTAGCTGGTTTATTTTTATAAGAAAATTACCACGTAACCTTAGTTCAAATCGAAAGTTACCGTTGGCCTAAGTGACCTTTGCCTTAAATTTATTAAGAATGAAACCGTAAAAATGTCAGGATCCTACAACCCGAATTTTTTTACAGCAACATATCGATAAAAATTACGAGTGAGTAGTAGTACATCCCTATCTTGTTATTATGTTGGCAGCTTTATGTCATGTCTGCAGTCCGTGTCATTTCTGTTATGTTGGTATTCATTATTAGCTCACGTTTCATACAAGCGACGTTTTTCATTTTTATCTATGGGACTCCCGTCTCTTAATATTATATACTCTTTGTTTATTTAATAAAAGAAAAATTTGTTTTCTTATCGGTCACCACGCTCAAAAAGTGTAACTTGAATTAATATCAAAGAAAAAGAAATACTGCATAAATAAAATAAATAAATAATTATAATTGCATAAGTTGATACAAAATGCTATGCAATAGCTTTACCGCGGCAGTCCCCGAGTGCCACACGTCTTTTTTATTTTAATAATGTTATAATACTTCCTGTCACTGTTGCTTGCATAGCAAGTAGTGGTTTATGAATTGGTGTGGGGTAGGTATCATAACTAAACGGTGAAAAATAAAAAAGTTACATACAAAAAAAAAAAAAAGAAAAATATTTTTAATTTCGGAAGTCGGTGGCAAAAAACTAAAATTCAGATCCAAAGACACCGACTTCCGAAATTAAAGCTATTTTCTCTTTGTAGTGTTTATTTTTGGAAGTCGGTTGTTTTTCCTAATTTGCGTTGATGGCAATAGCCTCGCAACCTATTACATGGCACTTAAATATAGCTGGCGAAATACAAGTGTACTAAGGTACACGTCTGCCTAACCCTTCGAGGATTACAGGCGTGTTGTTAAAAGTTATATGCGTTCACACTCAGCACGACACGACATGCTCCTCATTCCTCCGCATCATATGAATATATTATCATGACAACCGATTTCCACACAACTTCTCGCGGCTGCGCTCATTATACAACTGTTTAATATATTCGTCGCGGTAAAAAAGGCTCATGGGTCAACTTTATTGTGGATGTTAAATGGCTAATGAGTTATGACGATCTAGATATTGAGATAATGTCACACAAGTGTTGTAATGGCATCCATTTTAACAGTTTAACGATTTTCTTTTGCTCTAGTGCAACCATTCGATCAAATGATTATCTACTTTGCAACTGACATTGTATGAAGGAGTGTATTTACAAAATAAAATAATGAAGTGTTTCATGTTTTTTCTTAAAATTTATATCTATACGTTGTTAAAAACAAATTCGCTTTTGGTTTCGGTCTGTGTGACCGCTTAGTTATTCTCATTTATATATAAGTGGTCTTCTATTTTGAGATGGCGGAAGGTAAGCGGAAGCATGGCGGTCAACATATCCGCTATAGACCTTCTAAACGCTTGCGCTATTGGTCCATTAGGTTGGGAGAGGCTCGCTTCACATTGGTCGTCTTGGCCTTCTACTGTCTACAAAAATGTAAAAACTTTCCTGAAAAAGTGATTCGATACACTTACCGAAAAATGCCAAACGCGTAAAAAGAGACCTAAGCCCTGCTATACCTATACCTTTAACTCTGCCGGACAACTCTATTAAATTAGTGACAAAATTAAAACAAAATTCGGTGTGGCGAGTCATATAACCCACACGCTAGGAAATAATAATTTCAAAGGGTCGCCATTATTGAAACCTTATTTTAAGTGATTTTAAGTGCTAAGCTCGATCCTCAATATTTACTATGAACATTAATCGCCCTGATGACCTGATAACGAAATCTATTATTATTAGAGAGACTTTTAACTTTTAAATTAATTTTTTACTTTTATTTTGTTTTTCAAAAATTCTTTCTTAAAATCAACATAATAATATATTCTTTTTGTATAATATCACCTTACGAGCTCTTAATTTCCGTAAGGGTTTATAGTGTATAAGTGGCAGTAGAACACTGACTCCTAAGTCACAGGTATTCCTAGTTTAGGAGTCAGGGTTTCAATTTTGGTGCGCCTTTAATTATTGTGAACTTTCGCTAGATATTAAGCAAATTGTAAGGACTTGTATCAATAAAGTATTATTATTATTATTTAAATATCAAAAGACTTCATTAAAATAATTAACTTCAACAAAGGTAAGTCGACAGATATCGGCTTTTATCTTAAATTATATGATAATAAGCATTTGTATTTTAGATTTTAAGGTACCTAATAATTGCAAGAGAAAGCCTGTCTATCATTATGATGATTATTTAGAATATGTATATTAAGTTGGAACGATGGCTTTTTAGATTTAGTGACTGAAGTCCTGTAATCCATCGTGTCAGATATTCTTTGAACAAATAACTGGCTATTGCGTGTCGGACTACGCACAATGAAGGGTTCCCTATTTGGGATGATTTATCTCAAGAACAAACTTAATATTTTAGTTGAAAAACATCTTCTCCGATACATTCCAACTTCAAATGTAAGTTTGTACAAACAATATTGAGAGATTTACCATGTTATTTTAAAACCATAGACTATAATTATAATAATAGAGTTTTTTTTTCTTCTTTTTTTTCTATATCTTACGTTTCGGAGTTAAGGAGGGAGTGGTAAATTTACATCTGCTTTCTTAAATAACTTTAAAACTATATATTTTAAAATAATAACAAAAATAAAAATAGAGGCCCTGACAGTAACCTCTTTTATTTGATATATCACACGGTAATGTTTTACTCCCAAAAGTGACCCTATATTCAAAATTCATTTACTTACGTTACACGTCCGTGGGTCACAGAAATTGATATGTGTACCAAATTTCAATTTAATCGGTCCTTTAGATTCGGAGCAAATTGCCTGTGATAGACGGGCATATAGACAGACAGACACGAGTGATCCTATACAGGTTCTATTTTTTCCTTCGAGTATACGGACACCTAGAAATCATAAATTGAAATAATATTTTTTCAAAAAGATATAGGCAAAACCATTCTGTGTTTACAAATACCGTGCCTTGTATTTCAGAAAGATGCCCGCTTATTGGTGATGTTCTTCAGAAAGGTCAGGTGTGTAGTACAACCGGCGTGAGTGTATGAACGTAGACAAAGCAAAAGAAGGGGAAAGGACCGTAGCAGGTGCCGTTCTGTAGTTTCTGCCTACCCCTATGGGAAAAAGACGTGAGTCTATGTAAGCGTGTGTATGTATGCTCGCAACAGTATCTGATGAATCTTGATTTAAAACTAGATTTGTCAAGTCTCAAATGTGTCACTTTAAAGTCTAAATTCATGACTGAGCATCGTTCTAGATTATTCAGCTTTATTCTCAGCGAAGTGGTTTTGAATAGGATAAAACCCTTTCTTTGTTGTATTTACGTAGTTTCAACACAGCACACACACTTTATATTCCTTTTCTTCGCGTGAGTATCGTGGGAGTGTGATAAAAGATTATGTCGCTAGAAAAGCATTCTTCTATGTGGCAATAATAACATATTTCGATCGATAAATTCGAAATCCAGGCATAAATTATGGAAGAAAATAATTCACGTCAGATAAGAAGTAATTTAGGCCTGGTAAGTAATGGAAATTTTATGAAATGTTAAAAATATTATGCAAAATATGAGCTGTATGTATGACACATATATAAAATATGGTATAAAAATCTCGAAATCGTGTGAAATTGCGGCGATCTATCAGCTTAAAAATAGATCGCCGTAACCACTATCGGCACGATGCTCGCTATATTTTCAAGTTTTATTTTGCCTTAAAAGGCTGAATTTGAGTTCAAATTCAAAATATTTGATTTCCCACAAGCCTGTAGGATTATGTGAAATAAAATATTTTATTTTACTTATGAAACTTCAGAAGCCTATTTAGGAGAGCCGGCAGAAAACTCCACAGTTACGCTTTTTAAAGTAATTGTCTTTTACAGTGTTTTCATATTACAGTGTTTATTAAATAAGTATTTATTACAGGACAGTGTAGGTCTGTGAACGAGTACCAGTTCATAGGTTGATGCAAACAGTGTTTAAACACAGGTTTTACGTTGAGATTCCTCACTTCTCTAGGTCACTCCAGACTCTCCATGCCATGACGACCACAATTTTTTATTATTAGTGTTACATGCATTCTTATGTTTATTTCTTTGAACTATTCAATTATGGAAGAGATAAGTGGCAAAAATGAAAAAAAAAAAAAAGAGAAGGGAATGTTTAGAATTTATTTTATTTTAAATGTTAATTTGATATATTTACCTCCAGGTTCTTATTTTTTAAATAATTAATTGTTTATATTTTATTACGTTCATAACGTGAGTTTTACCGCACGCTACGCGTACAGTAAAACTCGCATTGTGGCCAGGTGAAGACGTAAAATTAGGTACTCACCACGGACAGTAAAAAAGAAAGCCCTCTATCGCATATTTACAACCCTCGCCTGCGGCTCGGGTCACAAATACCTGCGATTTCGGGCTTTCTTTCTTTTACAGCCCTTGATAAGTAATGTACTATTATTCTACTACAATAATTAGTAATTGTTTCGTTATACATTGTATTAAACTGTACCTGATTTTTTATTAATTAAATACAAAAAATATATAATTTATATGTTTTAAAAAGGTAACGTGCATATAAACATAATAAGCCATCATGCTTTACAGGCATGTACTTAGCTGCTAATAAATGAAGCTAATTAATTAGTTTTAGGCACTCTACCAAACCGCGCTCGACCTAATTGCGACATATTCTAATTGCGTTATTCTGAAGATAGTTTGACGAATCTCATCATCATCATCTATCCATGCGAAAGATTTTGAAGGAAATTCCTAATCCATAATATTCGTTTCATATGTTTGAATAATTCGATTGCTTAAAATTAATGTTGTTTAAGAGGGCGTAAAACGGTACACTAGCGCCACTCCTTTAAAAAAATATTATCTCGTCACTGAGAAGGAATTATGAGAAACGGCTCAATAAGGAACCTCGGTAAGTGTGTCTAGAATTTTCTAATACCTTTTATAAAGTTTCATAGTGAGACACGAAGCAATAAAATACGATCTAGAGGAATGTCGCGGCTTTTCTATAGTTCGGATTTTGTTGCTTTAGGTTAGGTTTAGTCCATGTTCAATACCTACAATCTTTACCCCCGACCATTTCGAACCGCTAAATGTTGTCCTATCTATTGCTTACATAGTAATGTCTTTTGTTACCGTAAAAGTAAAGGCTCGCGCAGACTAGCGTGATATCGCGGACGCGACAAGGGTCGCGCTGCCTGTCGCGCTCGCGATATCGCGCTAGCCGCGCGAGCCTTAAATTGTACTGAAAACTTTCTACTGTCTACTGTACAGTGGCCAGCACAACAAGCTACACGACCTGTCAAATTTATCCAAACGATTATAAACTTTAAAATGTTGATGATTAAGTTCAAAATCGAACCAGAAAATTTGACAGTTTATAGTAACTTGATGTGCTGGCCACCGTATACGGAACGTAATTTTTGTCTACTCTTCCATCGACAAAACGGTGTCCTTTTATCTGCTTATATTATAAACTGAAATTATCAATGTTTGTAGTGTAGTGTGGTGTTTGTAGATTTATGGTTATCGCCCTTTTACCGTTAACCGTAGTGGTTATTTGGGATTTTATATTCCAGCACAAAGTTTTTGCAAGTTACACGTGAACAATGACGTACTCGTAGGTAAATTTTCCTGCAGAAAACTTCGTTTTTGTTTCAAACAAAGTTTTGGTTGCAACCTCACTCGTTCTTGGTAACACCAAAGTACATTACTACATATGTAACTGAGTCTCTGATAACACAATATATACTCGACCACCTACTGAATAATGTAATTTTTGAAAAATTACCAGGAAATCCATGAGAAAATTATTCTTAATAACTAATAAATTAACTAATAATTATTTCTATATAATTGATGATTAAAGAAGCTGTTTAAATTCCTGTTCCGAAAATGTAATAGACTCATAGTTGATTTATTTTCAATGTTAGCTTTACACAGGATATGTAGGTAAAAATTTCTTTAACGCAGTTAGGATACGCTCGAAATCTCTGGTTGTTCTAATATCAAATCTTCCTATCTGATCTTTAAGTTGGTAAGTTACCTGCCTTATCATAATAATCCTTGTTTAAAAACTCATTCTTCTCAGTGATAACTATTTTAATTGTTAGCGGTGTTGATAGACTGGTAAGTATTCTCATAAATTCTTATCTTTATTACCCACTTTAATTAAGAGTCTGAAGTTTTAAAAGTTGAAATATTTAATGGTACGCGATAACTTTAATTTGTTCCAATTAACTTTACAACTCACGTGAAAAGTTGTAAATTCATAATATTTAAAACTATTATCAAACCATAACATGCCACATACCTTTCAAATGAAGATCACCATCAGAAAATCAACCAACAGAAACAAAACTTGACAAAAAAAAAAAAACACTTTCAAAAACAAAACTCACTGGCACTAGTAAAATCGAAATTTAAGAAACGAAACACAAATCCGAAACTCGGAAAAGTTTTAAATATGGAATGTGTCGTTCGCGAGCCTTCGGTCGGTTTCGGAGGGAGGTGTATCCCGTTCGGCGGTCGGGTAGCTACTGGCGTAGAAGCCTACCCCTAGCGCCCTAGCCCATTGAAACTTTTATTACCTTATTTTATGCAGTAGCTCAGTGTACGCTGTCGTGTTTTGAACTTCGAATCTTCGGTATCGGCACGCAATTTGACCATTTGATATGGGAGGGTAGTGGTGTTGAATAAAGTTGAAGTAGTGGGTAGTGTAATGCGGAAACGGGTCGTTGTCATGCTTGAGTGCAGAGCGTACTCGTATTCCCTGCGTTTTATAGTAGTTACATTGTTGTGGAGTAGCGTGTGTAGTAAAATCACGATTCTTCCTCTACTCAGAACTACTACTACTTGGGAGTTATCTTTGTCATTTGACCAAAGTTTTCTTGTTAGTAAGTTGGCAATGGACGGACGAAAAATAGATGTTGTGTTAGGTAAAGGTAAAGGCTTTGTAGTCATTTAATTATGAGAAAGGCGACAAATGGAAATTAAAATGCGATGATGATACTTTTTAAGACTTTAATAGAAACTATAGAGGTATGAGAGGAACAGGATGTAAAGTTCACTCACACTCTATTGAAAAGGGAGGATCCTCCGACCAGACAGGTTTTGTGTCTGGTGGGCAACTGCCCGACGGTTGATGTCGGGATGTTGTAATTATAGTCTAGTCGGACGGTAAACTCTGATTGCGCGATGCAGGATTTGTGACGTCAGGTCTTTGATGCATAGATCGCATGTGGCGTTGTAGAGGCCGCCACAGCACAATTGTTCGCCATTCCCCATTTAGGTAAGTATTCAGATGTGCTTTTATAATTCATAACGTGACATTATTGTCGTCACGTTATAAATTGTGACGGCATAACGATAACACAGGGAAGTAAAATGAATGGAAATATAATTATGAAGACGCTTTCAATTTTTTGTCCACGATAACGTTATAATATCCATGTATTTTCCTACATTTCATGGACGTGGCCGTGGACGTTCATGATAATATCGTCACGTTAGAAATTATAAAAGCGCAGAACAACTAAAGCACGCGCCTTTTTTTCCTGGCTGAAATGCCAGGAATAAAAAGACGCTTGCTTTAGTTACATACAAGTCATATACGCCAGCCATGTTGAGTACTAATTATAACTACTTCTTTTCATGAATATAATTACGTTTGTATGTAACAAAATAAACTGCCGTCATTTGGCTCTCATGTGCGTTATTCCACAAACTTTATATTACGCGGTTAATGTTAACTCAGGCAAGCTGATGTAGGTTTTGCAGTTATTTTTATTAGGGTTTCGTACCAAAATAGTAAAAAGGAACCCTTATGGTGCGACTCAGTCTGTGCGTCTGTCTGTCTTAGCTGGATATCTCAAATTTGGGATAGTTGTAGATGACGTTTGCCCAACTATTTGGCAAAAAATAAACATTTTTTGCAACATGTACTGAACGGGTGTCTTAAAAATTCGAAGTGGGGCTACTAGGGCACAAAATTTTTTAGTTCGCATTGTTTTCGACTTTTGACGATAAATGTAAAAAAAAAAATACCGTTCCCCCTTATCTCCGAAGTTTCATGCATAGAGAACAATCTGAAATGATTCTATGAGATAGAAGTTTATGTAAAGATTACAGGAAAAATAAAACGATACTATTAACACATGAAACGGGATATTTACCATGTTTACTTTTTGTTTCGAGTTCCCGATATTTTGGCGCTGTTGCAAGCACCTGCACCTGCACCTGTTGCGTTTCAAGTGTTAATAGTAATGTTAGTAACCATGACAGTTTAAAAACTTATAAATAAAACGATGTCTCTAAATAGCACACTTTTTCTATTATTGCAGTTTTAGGTCAGCGTTATCTCTTGACCGATAGTGATAGACTAATCTATTTTTTTTTTGATGATTTTTGACGGTACGGAACCCTCGGTGGGCAAGTTCGACTCGCTCTAGACTGGTTTTTGTTATACGTGTGTGTAAGCGTTTGTTTTATTCGCAGTTTTACTAGTGTTTTTTTTTATTGTAACTCTCATTAGAAATGTTTTATTACACTGCTTCGTCGGTCTAGTGGTTGCAAGCGCTACTGCTGAGCATGAGCGGCATTGCGGGCAAAGTCTTATTAGGTTTTTCCATTAGGAATTTCTCAGTAAGTCTGGATTTGTGTCCGATTGATGGCAATAGCTTCGCCCCCTGGTACATGGGCTAGCGAAACGCGGATGTACTACTATAGGTACACCTCTGCCTAACCCTTCGGGAAATACAGGTGTGTTGTTATGTAGGTACAGTTGTTTTTAGAAGGTAAAAATTTATTAATTTTTTTAAATGAAAAACCAGGTTTTTAAACTTTTTGGTTTTGGTTTGCTTTACATTCCGAGACCCCTCCATGTCTCAGAAAACACGTTAAGCCGTTGGTTCGGCTATCATTGGTGGATCTGTGACTGTCGTTACTGGTCGGCAGAAGCACGAAAGTCTGACAACCGGTCTTACCAAGGGGTATCGTATACCCACAAACTGGGTTGTGCAGGTCAGACAGGCAGTTGCTCCATGTAAAATACGGGTATTCGGATGTATCTGGTTATACTGGAAGCTGACCCTAACATAATTGTGAAAAGACTAGGCAGATTTGATACAATCTTTCGACTTTTAGGTATATAGAGAAAAACTGAAGCAAGCCTCTTTTTCTTTCTGGAATTTCATACTCAAGGTATATATATCTTATACGGCAGCCCTGTTTAGTACAAATTATAACTACTTCTTGTCATGTTTATCATAAGATAGTAATTTATTTATTCAAACATGAGTACGATACATACAACATAAATAAAAAGAGATGATTAAAGTAGAGATAAAATCAGATCATCACGTTTACCTTAAACAATGGCATACAAATATTAATAAAATAAAGTACAATGTCACAAAGTATGCCATTGTAAAGTCGGATATATAAACATTCGGCCAAAGAATAACTATATACATTTTTTATGTCTTAATATTTGTTTGCAGAAGATTATGCCAAGAGTGTTATGCCAAATAAATTTCGGAGCATCATGATTCTGCCAGATAGAAGGAACCCGTTTCTAAGGTACAAAAATAATTATGTCGCAATATGAGCAACAATACCTTCCTACGTACTGAAGAAATCACGTCATTTAGCAATCAGAACACCTACGCTTAAGCCCTGAACATTACGAAATTAAATTATTATAATAGGTAACGTCCTAACTGAACGCGGTAACGCGATCATGAATAATTCTCGCGATATTTGGCTGTAAAATATTTAGTCAATACATATATACACAAATATATATATATACATTGTATTTACACTGAAAAAAAAAAACCTAACCTAACCTAACCTAACCTTTTTTTTTTTTTTTTTTTGTTCCGGGGTGGAAAATCCTCATGGATGTCCTCCGCCCTGGGGCGGGCGGAGGGGTCTGTCAGACTCTTACTGACTAAAAACCACCCCGGTGTTCCGTCTCACACCTACGCCGGGGGTCACGGGAACGAACATACTTCCGCGACCCCCGACTGGTGCCGGCCTGCCACTGCAGGCCTCTCCTCCGGTCGAGGGGGGGAGTGAGGTGTTTGACTCCCCCCGCGACGTCTCAGAGGGGCGCGCGTGGAACACTACGCGCCGCCACCTCGGGTCCTATATATGGGGGGCGACGGACGTCCCCAAGTCCGTCGTCCCTGGACCCATTTAGGGGGGCTGGAAGAGGGCGTTGTCCGCCC
This sequence comes from Dryobota labecula, assembly GCA_947523025.1. Lineage (NCBI taxonomy): Eukaryota > Metazoa > Arthropoda > Insecta > Lepidoptera > Noctuidae > Dryobota > Dryobota labecula. The sequence continues at coordinate 24,706,716 of OX383296.1, forward strand.
TCCGCCGACGCCCGGTGCGCCTGCTGCGGGCCGGGTTAGTGGACGAGATCTCCCTTTCCCGTTCCGCAGCCTCCTTCTGCGAAATGACTGTCTCGCAGAAGGAAACCACCGCGTCCCAGGACTCCTCGCTGTCGACCATCGAACGAGCGACGGCCGGCAGCGAGAGGTCACTGCCTACTCCAGAGATGAGGGCACGGCGCAGCTCCTCCCAAGCGGCACACTCTGCCAGCGTATGCCACGCCGTGTCCTCCCGACAGTCGACGCAGTGGTGACACCGGGCGTCCGGCTCCCTGTTTATGCGACACAGGTACTTCCCGAAGCAACCATGCCCCGAGAGCACCTGCGTCACCCGAAACGACAGGGAGCCGTGCCTCCTCCTGAGCCAAAGGTCGAGCACCGGCCGGACCGCCTCGATCGTACCGAGGCCGGCGGTAGGGCGTGAAAGCCTGAACCTAACCTAACCTAACCTAACTACTTCGGCTATTTCTGGAATAATCAAAGTTTGACAAGACTTTATAAAAGTTAACTTGATTTAATAAAAGTGATACACAACAGCCAGAACAGGTTTTGGTTACATGTTGCATAAAGTTATGTGGTCACTTTTTTGTGTTACATGTTGACAAAAGTTTGGTTTTGTAGTATATAATTTGTTATAAGTAAACATTTTTTTCAGCGTAGCTTACAATTTTCAGCCGCTGATCCCCGCTGTCATCCGTATATCTTTGACAGTCGTTACGGGTAGTCAGAAGCCGGAAAGTCTGATGTCTTACCAAGGGGTATCGTGTTAACCAGTAACTGGGTTGCGGAGGTCAGATAGGCAGTCGCTCCATGTAAAATACTTGCATTCAGCTGCATCCGGTTAGACTGGAAGCTCGACTCCAACATTGTTGGAAAAGGCAGGCAGATGATGTTCAGCTTCATCATCATCATCATTTCAGCCGAAAGACGTCCACTGCTGGACATAGGCCTCCCCCAAAAGGGGGGATTTGCCATAATCGCCACGCTTGGCAGGCGTGTTGGCGATCGCAGTATGGTGTTAAAAATGCATGGAGAACGCTGCTGCCCATTCTTTATTATTGCCCTTGTTGAATGTCCTTATTGTTGTTGTCCTTGTTGGGATATTTAACTTACAAAAAAAGAAAAAAGTTCAGTAGTAAGTGTAATACTAAACAGTGATCACTAAATTGGTGAAGATAAAAATGGAAAGGGTTAGTCAAAGCTACGGCTTTGTGAATCAGCAATGTTGAAGATAAAGTTTTTACAGCGAACGAATTCCTCGTCTGAAAATCTGTTGTTATAGGTATTGTTGTCCCAGCGCATCGCTTTGAGGCAAACATTGCTTTGTAAAGTTTTTATTTGTTTTTCATTTGTTTAGGTAAAAGGTAAAATTGTAAGAGATTATAAAATTCGCCGCTTCGTAAAACGTAGCCTACAAGGATAAAAGGCCTCCTAATTTCAAACCTTAGTCATTTATATTCGACCTGTGTCGTACTTTTACAATAAACAATAACTCATACTATAAAGTACCTATAAAGATAAACAATAAGCCGAATAATCTACTCAAAATAAACATTTTATTCGTATGATATGGAAAGAATACTGAGATTTATGTTCTAACCATATTTATTGCAAGCATTATAGTTATTGCAAGACATGTTAAGATAAATTGTGCTCTGTGTGCTCAGACTTTTATTGATTTAAAAGAATGTCTGTGGAATTTCATGCCCGTTCTTCTCCATAGTAACCTCCTACGCTTTGGAATGGGCAAGTAGCTTCATCTTTCTGACTGATCGACCCCTTGACAGTTCAAAAGTGCCTGTAATTGGTATGAAAAATAATATAATCGAAATAAAAGCTGTGAGGCTGTTGAGTTTGGCATTTTGGCAATATTCGCTTTCAAGTATTATTTTTATGGGTGGATCCATTTGAAAGTACCTAAGTACACGTTCTGTTATTTTTTGTTAATTTTTGTTATAGCTGGATTTTCAATTGTTTTGAAGGGCAAATCAAACAAAATTACAAATCCTTCTGTAATTAAATTGGTATCTTTGCTCAATATTCTTTCCTAAAGCCGATATAAAGACGCTTCACTTTTTTTAAATTTTCGTGTTTCATTAGCAGTGATAGGAATAGGTAGTGCCTATTTGCCTAAACTTCGAAGAACAGAGACAAGAAACGGAGACTTCCTTAGGACTAAGTTTTTTCCGGGACAACACTTTTAAATACATTAAAAAAATATGTTATTTGGAATAAGTCATTCGTCTATATTTACCTAAAGTTTGCGACTAGACATAACATAATAAATAACATTGACAGTCGTTACAACCATAAAATTTTCTGTTTTTTTTTTTTTTGGAGATCATTTTTTTAAATGACTTGTTGATCTTAATACTATGAACCACAATGTTTGTATAAGGAACCGTACACGTTTCGAAGTAAATATCTTCTTTCTAGCTCACTCTCGGCTACGTTTAATGATTACGTATTAACGTACGTACGTATTACGTATAATAATTTGTACTTTGATTTGAGTTAAAGTTGCATTACTCAACGTCAGTAAAATAAATATGACATGGATAGATAAACAGAACTTAAGTTTTTTCCGTCTGTACAGTTTGTTTCATGCTTTCCAATTACGTCATATTTAAAAAATTATATAAATATACATATATATTTGTTACAACAATATTCTATGTGTTTTATTTTTCCTTTAGAGCCCATAGAGGATAAGTTATTATTATGGAGTTATAAATTATAAATGTTATGTCTAGTCGCAAACTTTAGGTAAATATAGACGAATTACTTATTCCAAATAACATATTTTTTAATGTATTTAAAAGTGTTGTCCCGAATTTCGGGACAGATGTCCTGGAAAAAATTTTGTCCTAAGGAAGTCTCCGTTTCTTGTCTCTGTTCTTCGAAGTTTAGGCAAATAGGCACTACCTATTCCTATCACTGTTCATTAGGAATCTTTAATTAAATCTTGCCTAAACCACTTCGAGTGAATAAAAATCTAAAAATCTGAACACATAATGAATCATAAGTGAAAAATAATACATTAGCGAACCGATCAAATAATAATGGATTTCGGCACTCGGAAAGAATAAAGAAATAATAATAATAAATAATAAAGCCTACAGAATTATCGAAAAATGAAATGAAAGGAGTGGATGAACGTTAATTCCTATATAATTTTGTCAGTGACGTGTGATCGTGGAATGAAACAGAAATTAACCTTCATTCTAGTGAAGCGTCTCAAATCGGCATAACGAGATGTTTCCATTTCATAGAACATACTTGAACTAGGTTAATACCTACTTAAATTCCAGGATTAGTGGAATATAAAATACACAAACCGATTTTAAAATATCTAGATAGTTCTGGCACAGACTCAGATTAATAGATAAATTTACTTATTCATCGCAATTTCCAGATCCATTCTGAAAATATTTTATTCAATACAAAAATATGATTACGAAACCTAATATACATTTGCCTAGAAAATACATAGAAAAGGCATTCTTATGTTAAAAATATGTTTTCTGTCGCAGGGCGAGAACGTGCCCTCAATGAAGTATGAAGCTGAATACAAGTTTTATTGAGAAACAAAATGTAAGACGTGTTTCTTTTTCATAAAATTGTTGCTTTTATTAAGAGATATTTTCGAAATTTTGGGTTTGTATTGGATTACTTAGGTCATTTTTATGTCTTCATTTTATCGATGATAAAGCGGTTAGAGCCCACTTGATTGTTTGTCCGAGGACAAACAATCGTAGACCTAACACTTGCTACAGAAAACGCGACAAACCTCATCACAAACTGGCACATATCGGACGAGCTTTCTTGCTCAGATCATAGAAGGATCCACTTCACACTAACTACCAACACGAGGAAACTCGTACCGAGGCATAACCCGTGGCTCACCAATGTTCCCGGGTACAAACGCATCATATAGCTTCGCTACTAGCGGCATTTCTTACAAGTAACCCTAAGAGACCAAGCACAATTTATTGAAATACACAGTGACAAAACTATCTGAATACCTAACCGAAGCTTACCATGCATTGTGTAAGCTAAGAGCGCCACAAACCAAGAACGAGAGAAACTTCTGGTGGAACGTTGAACTTAGTAAACTCAGAGATGCATTACGTAAACAATTCAAGAGAGCCAAAATCACTAGTATCCCGGACGACTGGGAGCTAAACAAAGAGACCCAATATATAAACAAAAAGCAAATCAGAACTGCCAGATGAACACTATGAACAGCATGTCGGAATTTTGCGAATCAAAAAAAAAAAACTAAAGGCAGAACCTATCAACCGATCAGGACCGAACTCTTGGCGCGCTGAAAAAACCTGATAACTCATACACACTAACCGACCATAAAACCAGTAAGGTCCTTCTCGAGACCCACTTCCTAGATTATAAACTCCTAGAGGACAGAACGTGGGAGGCTGAATCAGAATGGACCCCAATGGATCAAGATTGGTCTAGAGCCCACGACATAGTAACGGAAGACCAGATAAAGTGGGCTATCAACACCCGTTTATCCATACAAGTCCGCAGGGCTGGATGGCATTTTTCCAGCTCTACTGCAATGGGAGGTAGATTATTTAACACCACGGCTAGTGGAGATCTATCGAGCCAGCATAGCACTCAGATACGCACCCCACGCAAGGCGCGAAGTGAAAGTAATTTTTATACCCAAGCCAGGCAAAACCGACGATATGCAACCCAAGGCGTATAGGCCCATAAGCCTCACATCCTTTCTACTGAAAACCCTTGAAAGTCCGTCTCGGATGTGTTTATCACAGAGTCTCTCTCTGTGATAAACACATCCGAGATGGACTTCTTAGGGCAAAACCACTACACAAACAACAGCATGAGTACTCCACGGGCAGATCAACAGAATCCGCGCTGCACAGCGTGGTTTCCAAAATTGAATGCGGAGTGGACCACAAATGCTCATCACTGGCCGCCTTCATTGACATAGAGGGCGCGTTAGACAAAACTATGTTCGATAGTATTAACATGACTCTTGACAGACACAGCATAAACTCGACCCTGAGTGCCTGGATCACTAATATGCTCAAACTGAGAGCCGTGCAAGTCACAGTGAATGACACTACAAGAGCCGTCGTGGCGAAAGATTGCTCGCAAGGGGGCGTACTCTCGCCGCCTCTATGGAACATGGTTGTAGACAGCCTCATCAAAACACTTAATGGCAAAGGTTATTTCACCGTAAGCTACGCCGACGACATAACATAATAATAAATGGCACCTACGAAAATACCCTATGCAACCTCATGCGCCAAGCCTACAAAATAGTAGAGGACTGGTGCAATAAACACCAACTCTCAGTAAACCCCTCAAAAACCGAACTGATTATAAAAACTATTCATATAAAATCGTAACGTTCACCCAACCTCCTCGGGAGCCTATGAAGGTCTATCGCCTCGGCATTGGAACTTTAATGGATTAGGTAGTTTATTATTAATCTTTTGTTATCGTTCCGAATTCGTTACTGTTCCTATAAAAGTTCATGATAGATGATGGTAACTATTTTAATTAACACCATGATATGAAGGACGGGTATTGTTTGCTAAATTGATAACTTTTCGTAGTCAATATTTATTTTCAACTAGTTTCTGCCCGCGACTTTGTTCGCGTGGAAGTCGTAAGATACCATACCTACATATACCTATACCTACTGAAATACCAGCCACATTTTAATAAAAATTCCCTGAACACTACGTTTGTAGTTTTGGTCACAGCAGTCAAAATATACAGAGTCAGGACTGGTGACGCGGGAGTAAGCGACGCACAGTTCTATGTTCTATGGTAAAGGGTTTGGTTTCCGCACTTAGTCCTTCAGGTGGACCACTGTACATGGGTCATGGCGGCCATCAGTGGTTATTTCAACCAGCCCACCTCCCTCCAGAAGTTAATTGACGACGTTGGAACCAGAGTGATATAAGTGACATTTTTGCCAATACTGAGGTTATTACACAATGGCATAGAAAATACATAATTCTACCATGCCACACTGATCTAAGTGCTCTTCAGTGCTTTCTTCCTTGAGGGATCACAACATGTCACTATAGAATTGGTACGGTCTGCAAAGTGAAGGCATGCCACACTGATCAAGTATGAGATGCACTTAGATAACTAATGGTCCCAATTTTACTACTGAGTTCTTAACGTTTATGGAAAACCAAAGTGATCTAAGTGCAATAAAGAAACAATAAATTATCATGGCTCATAAATTTCTTACAACAAAGCCTAACAACGCGTTTCCTTATTTTTCTCAAAAACATACTTTAGTGCCCTAGATCACTGGTTCCAACGTCGTCATTTACGTCTCCCGGTCCGTTTAGAACATCTGTGAAAGATCTGGGTGCCCCAAGGGTTTCTGTTCTGATCTGGGTGACGCCTGTGCATTCAAAGAGCACATGCACAACGATTTCCTCAGCCTCCGTGCAAGCCCTGCACAGAGGATTGGCCATTATGCTTATTGTGTGAAAGTATTTGTTTAGCGAGCAGTGTCCCGTGGTGGTCCCCGTCACCAGGCGCAGGCCGGTCCTGTCCAGGGGTAATAAACGCCTGGTTAGCCTGCTATCTAAAAATGGCACAGCCTCCCTCGACTGTCTGCAGCCCGGTGTCAAGGTCCACCAGGTCTTTTCTAGTGAATTATTGAAGGACTGCGTTCCTACATAATTATACACTAAGAAAGAAAGAAAGAAATCATTTATTTGCTGATAATGTAGGTATACATATATGTTGGAATGTTTAATTAAGAGTCCCGGTACATTTTACCTTACGGCATGCAAAATATTATGTTTGAAATAAATGGTAATATAGATACAGCTGTTACAATTATTATTAGCCATAGTCGAATTTAATATGTAGTTACATATCAGAGGTAAAAACAAATCAAAATAATTAATGAATTAAATATAAATCTCTCACAAATCATAAAATGAAGAATATAATATGTCGTAATGTGTAATGTCATAAAGCTTAATGTTAGAATATTCCAAAACATTAGCAACAATCCCAATTATTATTAGTTAAAGAATTTAGATAATCTGATATGTCAAAACCTGTTATGTCAAATTACAATTTAAGAAAAAACATTAAAAAAAATAAAAAAATACATCGTATATAAAATACATAGGTATATAACAATGTCATCATTATAATCTAAAACATTCGAATGGCAACATCTAATGGCACAACACGGATGTTTTGAATGTTTCTCATTGTCATTCTTACAGATTATTCCACACGAGATTTCTCATTAACACTAACCTAACCACAGATATTTATTTTATCATAACCTTATACGACAGAATAGGTCGAACTTAATTACACTCCTGGACACCTGAATCGAGCCACCCTGCATATTTTTGTTGAAAGATCTCGTATCTTTTTAAATAATTGTTTTTTTTTTAATCCAGTCACTCACTATCATTTCCTTTTGCCATTGTTCCAATCAGAAAACCTAAAAAAAAACTGTTTAATTGCAATAAGTTGTCTTTTCGCGTTTCTCGATTGAACGTATGAAAAAAATTGGGGTGTGGCTGTGACGTGGACACGGCTGAGTATTTTACGTGAACACGTATACGTAACGGGTAATATTTTAATTTGAGCGATTTTTTTTATCTTTTAGCTATTGAGTGGTGTAACTAAATTTTGGATGTAGATGATATATATGTAGCTGCAACACCAAACTGTATCCCCCGATTTTATTATCATCAGTTATTAAACTTTTCTCCCACTATGGAAGCAAATTTAAAGACTTATTCACGTCAATAAAGAAAAACAATTTCGACACACATTTTATGCAAAGCAAAACACATAACGAAATAATTATTGACATAAAGATGCTCTAATCACAACAAACGTAACGTTAAAAAAATATTCAATGTACAGCTTTGACTTCACTACGATTTTGTTATATGTATAAACATCAATTATTTTATTTTAATGCAAATAAATATATTCTATTTTATTCTTTTCACTTTTACTTGGGTCTTGGAAAACGGAACTGTGTGAATGAAAAAAAATATTTTTCTTTGTGTATATATGAATGGAAAGCTCTTTAATATTTTATTTAACTTAGTTCCTAAAATTTGGTTCATGAATATTGAAACAAGGAGAATGTTTTTCCAGAATTGTTAGAAAAAAAAAATTATGAGTCTGTAAAGTTATTTCGTAATATTTTGTAGAAAACTAAAATAAGTTCATAATTGCTTCTGCGGGGTATATGTGCATTTATTTCAAATAGGCACATAAATGATACTTTTGAACGTCAAAACGCAGAAATAAAATTGATTCTAGTTGCCTCTTTTGTTATTATTACAGTTATTTTAATGTTATTGAATAAATGAAATGAAATGTTGCCCCTTCCAAAAGGTAGTTTCGTATGGAGAAGAATGGGCAAGAAACTCCACCTTTGCTCTTGTAAACTACTTTACCATATTTTTTAGACATCAATATTATATCATTGTGTGTGAAGACGATGTACCTAGAATAAAATTACTATTTTAACTGGTAAAAACAATTAAGTGCTCACATATTTACAAATATTGTTAAAGTAGACGATTTTACTAAAATTTTAACGAATAATGAGTCAGTGTACGAGTAAAATTTTTCACAGAATGTAAAATTAATATCATAAAAATAATAAATTATACAATTAAATTAGCAACCTATTTGAATTTGTCTAGACTCTACATTGTCCTATGTTGAACTTTCAAAATGAAAGGCCATTGTTATTGTGTAACGCAATTACCCCGCTGGTCTAACACGGTTTGATATTGAGACATGTGTGTAGATCAAATCATGTACCTATTTAAAGGGTAAGCAGATTTATATTAAATAGAACCTACATCTACATTGCGCTAGTTATAATTATGGGTCATAATCGAGCATTATTATAATTTTTCAATACAGTTGATAAACATGCCGTACTTTCAGAGGCTATAATTATGATTCGAAAATTAAATCTTTTGCATAGGCATCTTTTGTTTAAGCGGGCGTGACTTTTGTTTAGGAGCTCGATCATATTGTTTTGCAGTTGAGTTTTTTATAAGTCAATTTAAAAAGTTTAGTATCAAGGAGTTTTCATACATAGAATAAAATGGGATAGATTTTATACGAGGAAAAATGAATGAGTCCGTACGTCTTAGCATTGAATTCTTAAAAGTCTTTTAAATGGTTGTTTGATATATTTAATTACCAGTTTTAATTTATTTAATTATTTTCACATCAACATTTGTCAAAAATCGAATAGGCTGTATAGGCTGTTTTCGTTGTAAAAAAAAATACCCAGTTGCAAAAAGGCGCAATTTTCAGATAATTTAAAATGATAAATTGTTTTTTGCTTATATGAGTACAAGCGATGAAATGGAATTAACTCCATCCGATATTTTATCTGAGGTGAAAACTGAGCAAGGTGAAATTTTGCCTCCAAAATCTCGACAAAGATATATGGCGACTTACGATAATTTTATTTTATTCTTTGATTTGTTTTTAATTTCCCACAACTGTATTGAAAAACGTCGTGTGATACACGGGTGTGTGGGTCGGGACAATGCAATGTAAAAATCACAAAACGATACTTTATATGTGCGGATGCATTGCGTTTTACGGCCGCTGTATCTTACCGCGAGCTAGTGATGTGCTTGTGCAGTATAGCTATTCTGTAAAAAAAACTCACGGTGAAAACGTAGGTGAAGTGACGTAATTCCACCTGATGCTTAGGATTGACATTATTGACATCTCATTCCACGCTCACTTCACGTAAGTTTTCACGGTGAGATGGTTACAGAATAGCACACTAACTTAGGCTACAATGTCGATTGTCTAATGAATATATTGCTATTATAGTTTATTCTTCAATTTGTCAATCGTTTTAACCCGGTCAGAAGACCCATGTGAAATAATGTTTATTACATACTCATTTTTATTTTCTAATATTGTAAAAAAAATATGATTTACTTACTAATATTTTGTTTTTAGCAAAATATTGTTTATTTACATTATATTATTATTTGTGTATCGTTTATTATTTACTTTATTTTCAGGTTCCAAGAACAAAAGTTTTAATAAGTTTTTGTTTTGTTTTATTGTTTTAGTTTTAATAAATGGAAGAATCGATAAATTTTAAATTTAGTCAATCATTAACGTATATGTAAAACAAATGGCTTTTGCACAGCACAACGATAGAGCCCGATGTTTTCGTGTGAGTGAGTTGTACGGTGCATGGTTAATGCGCGTTGTGTTTGATGTGATTTATGAATTGTGAGTGTGTATGACTTCGTATGTATTGCTTTTACTGAACTGCATGTGTAGTTGTGGCGAGTGGTAGGGACGGACTGGAGAATTCGTGTTGCGATACTTTTTCAGCTGCCGGGTATATCTCCTTCTTTCATATATCGTATACAGTCTGTTTGTAATAACAGCATTTTACTAAATGCATATGAACGAATATAATTATGGTACTTACATTTTTTTTTTAATTGTCTAACTGTCTGTTTGTTCCGGCTAATCTCCGAAACGACTGGACCGATTTTTACGAGAATTACACTGGCAGATAACTGATGTTATAAGGAGTAACGTAGGTTAGTTTTATTTTAGAAAAATCCACGCGGGCGAAGCCACGGTTAGCAGCTAGTTGATAACATTGTTGAGAACACTGATTGAAAATACAAAACAGGTACAATTAATTCCTTTTTAGACAAGACTGTAAATTACTGGTTTCAAATATATCAATGAAGTCAGCACGTCTGCTCCATTAATCAGTTTTACTGGTCCCTTTCACGCCATTAAACGATAATATCAATTTTGGGGATCAAAATTATTATCGCTTTAATACGGGAATATTGCGAGAGTTTCCTGAAAACTTATCACCGTATAACTTTTTGTTTCAGGCTAGGAATTTCGGAAATAGTGGGATGGACCACCTCGTGGTTAGAAGTCATCAAGTAAAACAATTAAAAGTTATTTTTATCACAAAAACCTACATGGGCACTTATGAAATTTCAGAAGCTAAGTGCACGGTTACAATTGGTCGTTTCCTATGGAGCCGGCAAGAAACTCCACGGTTAGCTTTTAGAATAATTGGCTTTTTTACATACAAAAATACATTAACTCACGCCTTTCCTTGCTTTTTTAATGTTTTCATATTACTATGTTAGTATGTATGTATGAGAGGACAATGTAGGCCTCATATTTCAAAACGTAAAATAGAAAATGTCCACATGATCACCGTATGGATACTCGTATTTGCAATACACATAGGCTTCACAAGTGTTTCATGTGCGTCGTACAACGCAACCCTAACCCTTCAAACTAGAAGGCCAATTCTCATACTTAAAAACCAGCCAAGTGCATGTCGGATCACGCACTATGAAGGGTTCTGTAGTTCGGATGAATTTATCCCAAGAACAAACCTAATATTTTCGTTGATAAATAAGTTCTTCCATAGAAATAAAGATAATCCCACTAGAAATAAATATAAAATAGATCAACCATTTTTCAGATTACCTAAAGTACATACATATTTTATGGGGTACTGTGGTCAATGTTACAATAAAATACCTTCTTCCTTCAATTAAATGAAAGAAAATTTTAAACTCATATTAAAAGCACACTTTGTAAACAATGCATATTACAAATTAGAGGATTATATCTAAGATAAGAATGCTTGGAAACATGCTGGTCTTGCTCCATAGGACAATTTAGTGTCTAGACAAAATCAAACTGCAGGTTGCTAATTTAACTGTACATATAATGTACATATAATTTTTATGATATTAATTTTATTTTAACTCACACACTGACTTATTATATGTTATTTTTTTTGTAAAACCATATACAATGTTTGTAAATATGTGAGCACCATGTACCTATCGCATTTATTAATTTTTCTGTCATTACTTCACTTTTCATTCTTTTTACCAATTGTGGTAAGTAATTTTTATTTTTATTCTAGGTACATCGTCTTCACCTATAATTATTAATTAATGTATACAAACTATTGTTAACATTTTAAAAGAGTATGTATGGAGTTTCTTGCCCATTCTTCTCCATACATAACTACCTTTTGGAAGGGGCAACTAACTAGAATCAATTAACTATTTATATAATTTTTGACGTTTAAGTGCATCTTGAACGTCAAAGTCAAATCATTTATTTCAAATAGGCACCTATTTGAAATAAATGATTTGACTATGACATACATTCCAACTGCAAATGATAGTTTATACACACAATATTTGGGGGAGCTTTACCATGTTATTTTAAGACCATAGACTTCTTATAGGTTTTCCTGCAATCTTTAAGTAAGAATAATAATTATAGAACATTTCTTTAGTTTTTCAAAATTTTAGGCTTGGTAGTAGGCTTGGTAGTCGGAGATAAGGGGGGGAAGGGGAATGGTAAATATTCGTCTATTTTCTTAAATATTTTTAAAACTGTTTATTCTAAAGTTATTTAAAATAAATCTTGGAACCCTCCCAGGGAGGCCTTTCATTTGTTATGTCACAGGGTACAGTGTGCAAAACTTTTTTTTAATTTTCTTTTTGTCTCTCAAAACTGACCTCCATTTTCAAAATTAATTTATTTACGTAACACGTCCGTGTTTGGGTCACATAATTTGATACCTATGTGTACCAAATTTCAACTTCATCAGATACAAGAGTAACTTAACAGACGAACAGACAGCCAGGCACACGAGTGATCTTTGGGTTCTGTTTTTTCATTCGGACATACGAAACCCTAAAAAGTTCAAATTAAAGTCGCAATCTCATCCCATTGTCATTTATTGGCAAAAACTTTTTTTGTCTTGTCGAGACAGCTTAGTATGCGAACGTTCATAAAAATTCGGTAATAATTGCCCCTCAGATCACATCAACGCTGGTTCGTGGAAGAAAAATGAAAGAAAGAAAGGAAAAGTATTTGTTGGGACTCGCACAGGAAGATCACAAACTAAACTAAACACAATGATAAAACGATAAAAATAAAATTATGTAGAAAGAAAATAATATAAAAACAAAAGGCTCCTATCTCAGCACGATGCTGCGACTTTTAAAAATAAGTGTCGCAGCGCTGGTATTCTGATAGGGCCCGCTGTTGATGTCACGGGCAGATACAGAACTACACAAATAATTATCAATAAAATTGATAATATAGTTATGTAAAATGTAAACAAATAAATATAAAATATTAATTTAATCCGCGCGTCAGTATCCGACATAACCTCATTACTTTTTTGTGCCTTAAGTGTGTGTAAAGAGACGCGAGCGCCGACAATCCGGCAATAGATTCGTGATAGTAATAGATTTATGTTGGTAGTACTTCTCCGAACGAGATCCTTTCATAAAGAGCTCCACTGCTACTGCAGACGGTGGGGTTACACAGACGTATAGCAACAGTGTCAAATGACATACTATGGAAGATCTGCCTGTAGTTAGGTTGGTCAATAAGGTCATCGTTTCGTGATCGTGCATAAGGATATGTGTAAAGAGTTCAAAGCTCTATTTACCAATGAAATAGTATTCATGCTCTTGCCCTACTCGGGATAGTGGCAGCATAATTTGAATTCTTGCACAGCACTATATAGCTTACCTCATCTATACTTAAATACTGCCATATCATCACTTACCATCAGGTGAGATGAAGGCCAAGACCCGTTGTGGGTAAAAAAAATTTAAGTGTTTATTTGGTATGTCAAAATAACAGCTTTTCACTTAATGCAAATGAAAGTATATACGGTTCTTAAACAATTTTATTTTTTATTTTCACCTGCCTGTTTGTTTTTTCCGGCTAATCTCCGAAACGGCTGGACCGATTTTGACGGGAATTACACTGGCAGATAGCTGATATTACAAGGAGTAAGTTAGGCTACTTTTATTTTAGAAAAAAGCCACGCGGGCGAAGCCGCGGGCAGCAGCTAGTATTAAAATATTCCTATATCAATGTACTCGAAGACAAAAGTCTTTTGCATTTAAACAGAAAGTAAACAGCTATGTGAACATTATTATAACCTTACTGTCACAAGAATGTATAATCATTATGATTGTAATATTTAAAATATTATCATGTTTCGACATACGATATTTTGTCAAAAAAGAAAACAAGTAAAGATATCCGAACCCAAATGAAATGGTATGATTCTAAGGAGAAAGAGCTTGACAAGTGTTAACACACCAAAACGTTTTTATCCAAAAAATCCATAATCATTTTGCCAAAAAATACCTCGTATTAACACTAAACTCAGCAAAAAAAAAAAAAAAACGTGTGTCCTATATAATAACATTCAGTGTAATCTCCGGAACATCATAATGTATGATATGCCGAGATATATTATATCTTTACCTACCAGTAATCTCGGTGACATATTTATTTAGACACGCGGGAGCGTGTCAAGCCAAGTTCAAGAAAAGAAAAGAGAACTGGCGATGGAGAGCAGCACCCGTGTGTTTTTACATACTACACATCTTATATTTAGCTAATCAACTTATCATCTTTATGATTTATGCAAGTAATTGTTTTTATGTTGTAAGGTTACATTCTTCTAAATATTTGATTTGTTGGTAAAAACTAGTCAGGTCAAATGTTGAGGTTCAATAGATCATACGTTATTTGCTTTGTGTAAATAATTCGCCTATTAAAATTTAAAACGTCATATTTTTGAATAGCAAACATTGTTGAGCAGAAAAAACAAGAAATTGTATTTTAAATTTACTTTAGAATGTTATAAGTTCTTATAAATAAATTTCAGGATTGTCTACAGAGCTTGGCATCCATTTAGATCTATTAGATGGTCTTTTGTCGGTGAAGTCGAAAACTACACCATAATTATATATTGAACTTGGCTCCCATTTTCACATTTATATTTTTGGTGGGATCTCTACTCGTTGTCAACGAGTGCGATACCATGATGGACGTAATTGTACGACGTGAATGTCGGAAACTGTCGGGGACTGTCGGTGACTGTTTGTTAGGGCACAGGAAGTAGGCACATGGACATGAAAACCCCAGTGAACATGGTAAATATCTTACCTATGGGGTATTACTTACCATTTCTTTTTTCAACCAGTTACCCTTTTTCTTATCGAAAGGACAGTATGTAGGTGATTATAACGTGACTATATGATGGGTCTTTTTAAACCCCGTATAATTAATACGAACGGTTTTTATTTTCATCTTAGCAGTCCCGAAGAGGCTAACTAGTTTCACTGTCGTCAATTTTAATATCTATTAAAAGATTTAACCGCTATATGTTTTATTTAATGGTGTCCAAGAATCAGTCTATGCCAACGCTTTTGTAATTCTTATTTTGGTATGAACGATCTTATCTTTTACTTTTTGTCGTTTGGCCTGTCAATTCGGGAATCTGGGTCATTTCCTATTATACGTTGATTCCATTTGGATCAAACAATTCGGATTCCTTATCCCGAATATTAGAACAAAGTATACCTCGCTTCCTACTTGTGTAACTTCCTCATACGTCGCCAAAACAATAAATAAATGGGACCCAAAAAGAGACGTATTGTGAGCCTCCCGGAAAGAATATCGGTCCATGTTATTTAATAAACAAAATACCGCATTCCGTATGTCTATTGTTGATATTAGGCTGTTATTTCTGAGCCAAGTTATTGAGGCAGTGTTTTATGACGCAATACTTTGTTTCTGTTAGATACTCGTAGGGCTGGCAAACTTACAGATTTTGTAGGTCAAACATATGAAAATATGGTTTTGTAGACATTATAAATTCAGTCAACAGTCAAACTGCCGCAAACCTTTCCCATATGCAAACTTAATTATATTAGACATAGTTATATGTTTGTGTAACTATATAGAAACTTGAATTGCAAATTTTTCATTGAAAGCTGTAAATCACAAAAAATCACAACCAAAAGAGTAAAATACTGAAAGCACTAGCGTGAAGTCCAATAATAAGTAGACATGCGCAAAACAGTGCGTTTAAAAGTCATGTAATATGTATGACATTACATTTCGTATCGAGGAATGTTGCGTTATACCATGACTCCAAACATGACGCGCTACACGATGGTTTCATGGCGCGCTCGGCATTGCGGCGTACCAAGCATTACTGTGATAAATAAAGTGCGAGAAAGAAAAAACGCGACAGTCAACACAGTCATGATTTAAAACAAGTACTCGTACCTACTAGGCAGTCCGTGGTGTCAATAAAACGTAAACCCTATTACTTGAGTCTTAAGGTTCTCAATATTAGTTCACATAATTCGCAGCCAGCCGACCGGCGCATGCTCCTTCTCACTTGCACACATAGCGAAAATTACCGAGATAATACGAACACCAACACCGAATGATCGAACCGAAAACGCGCCGCCGCGGCGCATCATCACGTCATGTTTGAGTGGGCAGACAAAGGCTATATATAATCTTTCCATAATTCTAGGTAACCGGTCCACTTTAGCCACCCAAACCCATAATCCAATATCTTTGTTTCCATATCCTGCAATAGTCCTGTACAAACCGGGGGTTGTCCTTCGGTACACTTGCATTGTGCATACAGGCATAATCATCGGTTGGTAGCTCCTCATCATTTAAAATTGTCTAAGGGGCTTCTGCGAGTTGGCTTTGGCCCCTCGTACGAGGTTCCAAAGGTCCCGAGATGTCACAGACATTTTAAAATAATAATAATATTTTTTATTTACAAAACATAAACTATGTCAATAATATTACATAGAATGGTATGGAATGGCAAACTTAAGTAAGTTATACAAAGATTGGCTACAAAAGGTAGGTAGTAAGGTCGAAAGTCCAAATATAATAGATACCCAACTTTCTCTCTTTTCTTTCTCTTATTCTGTAAGTTAACACCCCTAACTATAGTTGGTTACGTGACCCTAGCTTTTAGCCTCACTTTTATTTGTATACTGATTTGGGTAAAAAGGTTAAAAAGAAACAAACGAAAAACGAATACGCTATTTATCGTCAAGGTTGATACTGTTGCAATAAACAATGATTTATGAAATTATGGTACGCTGTATATTGTTAGTTATTGCAGAAACCCTGATGCAAAGCAACCATTATAAAGGTAGAATTCCATACGACATGACAGATTTTTAGAACAATTATTTTACTTTTGCTACGGCGTAGCAAGCGTCGCCTACGTTTCGTAGCCCGTAGCACTTACTACGTCGTAGTAAAAACTGTTTGGTTCTTAGAAAGAGATGTTTGTATTTTAAAATGGGTCTCATAATATGGCAAGATTCCGGGAAAGAGTTTTAATTTGACTACAGCAAAGTTTTATTGCAAACATTATTACAAAGGTTTTGGTAACACACATTTACAGTTTTATAATCGAACATTAATATCGAATGCGAGCGCAGGACTCTTGCTGTGAGAAGTAATATGCTAGTTTTCAGGTTTGCGTGTTGTAGTTATGAGGTTAAAATTACGTTATTTAAGGTTTACTGTCAGACCTTATACACAAGCAGCCTGTGGTCCAGCTACACGCAGAAAACAATGGATGCCCTGAAGGTCCAATATAACAACAGCTTCACAATGCTTTTGGGTCTGCCGCGCTTTTGTAGTGCCTCGGGCATGTTCACTCAGGCACATCTTCACGACTTCCATGCAACAGTGAGGAGAAAAAGACGTCGCTATTAGAGAGAACGCGCTCAAGTCCTAATGGCATTCTAAAGATGTTATTGGACAAATTTAACTGACCACTTCATGCAGGTGTTGGTTAGGCAGGAGTGATTCATTGCATCCGGTGAAATGTGATACATTCACGTTATATATATGTCGGAGAACGGAAGGTCTCTCTCGTTATCATCAGCCATATTATAACTACTGTGGGCGTACAGTGGGTAGTGTTGGTGATTGCGCAATAGAAAAACCGAATTAAACTCGAAAGTCATTTACTCAACCTGAGAATTAGTACCCTTAAGTTTACATAAGACAGTCCTCCAAAACGCCCATCCCTTCACAACTTCCTAGTGCTTTAGCTGGGAAGAAGAAGTGGTGGAACAAACTCCCCAGCAGCACATCTGTCTGTTCAGTTAGAAGAACTTGATTCTATGCAGTAATGGGTATGCAAAGTAATTAATGTAGAAACACGACACAACTATACCGAACGCGCAACAGTTTCTAGACGTCTTCACTGCTTGACCGCCACCGACGAACTTTACTTGTCCTCTGTGCGGCGATCAGTTGTCGCCGGTCGAACGTTATGTTGTACTCCGTCATGCGCCGCTAAACAGCACTGGCGTCCCGATTAGTCAACTCGTTGGCGCGAATTCCAATAACTCCATCGAACGCGACTAGATGGCGCTGGCGTACCGGATACAAATCGTCTCCGACATATTTGTAAATATTGTTTTTCTGTAAGCTTAGTACCTTGTTGTAATAACACACTAACATTCCTCTTAATTTTTTTTGTACCTAACTAACTTAATATGGATCATTGTTGTCTAAGAAATAAATTAATTTAATTTAATATAATCAAAATAATTCTATCGCGTATCGGCAAGCATAGTGAGGGACGCCCCCCCGCTAGATGGTCCGTCGACCTCAGCAAGGTGGCTGGGACAGACTGGATGCGGAAGGCGAAGGACAGAGTGTTGTGGCGCAGCCTGGGAGAGACCTCAAAATCAAAAGTCATTTATTCAAATTAGGCTGAGAATCAGCACTTTTCGAACATCAAAATTACATAAGAAAGTCCCCCAAAACGCCCGTCCTTCACCACTTCCTAGTGCTTTAGCTGGGAAGAATAAGTGGCGCAACAAACTCTTCAGCAGCACATCTGTCTGTTCAATAAGACTATGTCCAGCAGTGGACTGCGATAAGCAGAGTTGAAAATATTTCTATTTTAGAAAATTAAACCAAATTCCTAAACCTCTAACTAAAATTATCTTCAAGATAATGGAAGAACACCAAGCTTTATTTCCATTTTACCGTCATTTACAATCGCCACGACCGCAAATTGTTAAGCTTTCATTTTGGCAGGAAAACGAACTGGCATTATGTAATTGATATCGACAAGAATTGTCTAGACGATTCTTTGCGTCTGTTTTGTATTACGGTACGTAAAGACTTGGGCACATCCACGAGTTTTACTTGTCAACAAACTTGTACAACTACTGTAATTAAAAAAATAATATCAAAATCAGTTCAACCGTTTGGGAGCTACGATGGCGCAAACAGACACACAGATATATAGATACATGCGTTAAACTTATAACACTCCTCTGTTTCCGTCGGGGGTTAAACATATTTAAGGACTAGCTGACCCGACAGACTTTATTCTGTCAAAAGCTATTTGACTGTGGCAGTTTGTCTACGCGCAAAGGAAATATAGTATAAACTCCACTACTCTACCCTACCCTCCCTACCCTACCTACCTACCTACCTACCTACCTACCCTACCCTACAAAGAAAAAAAAGAAAGAAAAAGTATTTTTTGTGACTCGCACAGGAAGATCACAAACTACATACAATCACAAAAGTATTAAAAAAAAAAACACAGTCCTGAACGAGTCCTGTCCTATCACACCTACCCTACCTACCCTACCTACCCCTACCCTACCCTATCTACCCTACCCTACCCTACCTACCCTACCCTACCCTACCTACCCTACCCTACCCTACCTACCTACCCTACCCTACCGTACACAACTAAAACCTTCAAAAAAAAAATTTTGGTAAACCTATTCTCAGACCTACCAAATGATGACTGACACAAGTTACATTAGAAGATAGATAAGATTACATTAGAAAAGTTAATAACTATGGTCGTTTTCTTATTTTTTTTTTGTCTTACATAAGAACCTTCTCCTGACAATAACAAACATAACAAAAAAATAATTTTCAAAATCGGTCCGGCCGTTCACGCGTGATGCCGTAACCAAGGGAAATAGGGATTCATTTTTATATGTATAGATTAAAATTTAAATACGCGATAATCCGAGTAATGTGGATATAAATGTTGTCGATTCAAAACCCTTAATTTAATACGTGCTTCAATTCGAGGGACCCGAGTCTACCGTACCGAAGGGAGGAACGTCAAATGTTTGACAGGAAAGTAGGTAGAACAGTTTATATGTGAAAATGAAATTGTTGTTTTTACTATCTTCCTCGCAATTTTCCCATATTTTCTCAACGTTTAAACCTTCCCTGGACTACGACAAACATTTTAAAACCAAAATCAGCTATATCGGCCCAGCCGTTCTCGAGATTTAGCGAGATAAACGAACAGCAATTGATTTTTATTATATAAAATAATAATATATATGTATGTTGGAATTGGCTTCCAGTCTAACCGGATGCAGCTGAATACCAGTATTTTACATGGAACGGCTGCCTGACTGAACTCCATCACCCAGTAATTTGGTAATACGATACACTTTGGTAACTGGTTGTCAGACTTTCGGGCTTCTGACGACCCGTAACGACTGTCAAATATTCACAAATGACAGCCGGGACCAACGGCTTAACGTGCTTTCTGAGGCACGGTCTTGGTATGTAAAGATGGTCACATATCCACGGACCAACCCCAGCAAGCGTAGCTTAACCTGGTCGATCGACCCGTGCGGCTGTTATTACTTAGCTATAAGCCCCCCATTACTTTTCCTGAAATAAAAATCCAATACCAATTTGGCCGATCCGGGGATCGAACACTAGATCAATAGAATAAAAATATAGAATATATATAGAAGTTATGGGGGAAAAATTTGCTCTCTAAAACATGCATCAAGCTTCACATGAACACACTGTTTAACACTCAGCAGAGACTTCTCAAAAAATTATCTATCCAAAACAAAACAGTCGTCATTGAACTCAACCCCTAAGGATACCAAAGGGCGGTGACCAGGAAATTCCCTCTCAATATACAATCTATACTTCTGATAATATCTATGTACTTAAGAGGATGCCGAGCGCGTAGTGGCGCCCTCATCGTTTGTTTGGTGATTTCTTTTATTTTGGAATTAAAATGGAGAAAATAAGCACGTTAAGTTGTGCTTCACAAGACTATACGTTATTATTATTATTACAAACAGTAGTTTTACATTGTAATCCTTACATATTAATTTATTGTAATCCTTAAAACGGAGCTTAGTACTCCGTTTTAAGGATTACAATAAATTAATATAACAATGTAAAACTACTGTTTGTAATAAAAATTACGTATATTCTTGTGGAGCACAATGTAACATGCTTATTTTCTGCATTTTCATTCTAAAATAAAATAAATCACCAAACAAACGATGAGGGCGCCTCTGCGCGCTCGGCACCCTCTTAAATACTTCTATAGCGAAGGAAGGAGTTGCGGGTTGCATCATTGAATATGGAACAACTTCTTCGATGATTTCTCGTTGTTTGGTCGAACAAAAAGGTTTTGTTCCGATTTCTGTTTGAGAATTTGTTTTACATTTTTTGGGTTAAGTAGTAGTTGAGTTTTTTATTAGAATTTGGGAAAAATGAAATAGTATTGTCTACTATAACAAGCACTGGTATACAAATCAGAAAATATACAATGTCTGAAACTGAGTGCTTTCAAAATAGTTTTCACTATCCAGGAACTCAGTCTTCTTCAAACAAGACATCTGAAATGTTAAATTGTTAGTAGTTTCTGAAAAGTTACAATAATAATAAATAATAATAAAAGTTTATTACGGGACAGTAACACAAGAATTGTTATATAAATCAATAAATGAATGAGACTAAGTACAACAAGTAGAACGATGATAGCCGCAAAATTATAAACTGTAGCTCAGCTAACAACACCCCTCTCCAGATACAGAATGGAATGACATTCCATGCAAAGTAGGTTATTAAGTTAATTTAGATTTAGTTAAATAATAATAAAAACAAAAAATAAGATAAAAATAAACAGTACAGGACATATGATTTGGGATGTATTTTGACGTTGAGTTATGGTGGGTGTAGGGTGTATGGGTGTGTGGGTGAGTGTTAATGAGGTGTGCGAGGGGTGCTTGTGGTGTTTGTGGCATGCGTGTTTCATGTGGTTTTTTGGGGTTTGTGAGAGAGTGACGAGTATTTTACACTTCCACGAGTTTCTCTGTTTCATCATAATTTTGTGATTTTAACCAGGAGTTAAGTTTCATTTTGCATTTGCTCTTGGTTAATGGGTAGATGTGCAAGCTTTTGTTTAACTTGTTGTAAATTTTTGAACTTAAGTGTTTGTAGTGACGACTTGTGACTACGGTTCTACGAGACTCAGTGTTACAAACCCTATTCGAGCGACGTGTGGAACAGTATTTAGGATCAAAGGTAAGTTGGCTGTGTTTGCGAAGAATAGTTTTAAGGATAAAGAGCTGTCTGACGGTGAGGACTTGGCAGAGGGTATATAGAGAGGATGTCGAATATCGGATCGGTTTCTTTGCCAGCACCTTCAGAACAGCTCTTGGAGCTCGTTCGACCCGTAGCATCACTGTTTTACCGGCACCATCTCAGACCGTTAGGCAATACTCCCGAACAGACTCAGCGAGCGCAAAGTAGACAGTTAATAAACAGCTGAAATCGGCCGCGCCTCTGAGCTTTAAAAAAATATAAATGAGTTTTCTCATACGAGCTACGTTGCCGAGCTACACCAAAAGTAATCGTCTCCTGGTTACTGAGGTAGTTTTCGAGTTTTATTACTTGTTTACGACCTGTAAGATGTTCCTGTAGAGATCATGGGCCGTCCCACGAATGAAGTATGGCAATTTGAGAAGAACTTTTGAAACTCAACCGTGTATCACTTTGTCGCCTCTGAACATTAACTGTCATATGAAGCCCTGTTACCTAAAAAAACAAACAACTGTAATAAATCTTCTAATTCCTCTGTAAATTTTTGCCAGAATTTTCCACATACTTTGGTGTGCACCCAACGAGAATCCATCGCAAATTCAGCTTAGTAGCCATGAATTACTGCCATGGAATCCGGATAAATAACATTGTTGAAATACATACCACATTAAAGCATTTTATGGTTACCCAGCTTTAGTTTTAAAAGAGTAATTTTGCATGGGCCTCTGGGAGTAATAAAATGCTTTTTTGTGGAGAACCTTTTTGGGTTTTGGGCACAGAGGCTGTTTTAGTGGGTATAAAAGTAAAATAGAGAAGAAAATTCACGGAATTTATTTTAAAACCAAATAGGAATTTTAGTTGAAATAGTTTTAGAAAGTAGCTGCAGCCATTTTACTGTGTCTACAGGCCTGTAGAACGTTGTCCAAGCCACATTCGCCAGTTTACTGACTAAAATTGAAATACTAAACTTTGCACTAAATGTATCCTTATTTTCTTGCTAGCTTTATAGGAACTTAATTTATGTGTTTATCAAACATTTTCTCCTTTAATTTCTTGCACTCTTTTATAGTCGATTGATCATTTCCTAAAGACCCAATTTTATGAGTTGCGGAAAATTAACAACTGATTTCCTTTCTTTAGTTCCTGTCATTATCATAAAAGCGTAAGTGCTTATTTCTTGAGCGTACTCGGGAGGCTATAAATAGACTATTTACTACCCAAATTTATGCAAATTGGTATAAATAGCATCCAGATCCCTTATTTTATTGACGTCAACATAAAAAAATTGGTAATTTGGGGTAATGAGATTGTTTTGATAAAGTTGCCAATAAAGAGGGTAATAAAGACTGGTTTTACGGTACTTGGTGGTTTTATACTTTTGACACAGTAAGTTCTTTAAGTTGCAATCCTGTTAAGCTAAGGTTTTCTGGAAGAGCGGCGGCCGCTACATCACGGCTGTCATGAACATGATGGCAGCGGGGTTTGTCTTTACGGTGTCGGTCTCTCTAGGAAAACACTCGCAACTTACATAAATACGATTTACATAAGTGCGTGTTTCCAGTGATGCACTGAAACGTCGCTCACAATGGGCCTTAATAGAAGGCCAAAAGTCACCCAAAGGGCAATGGAGAGGGCTATGCTTGGAGTTTCCTACGTGATTCAATCAGAAATAAAGAGATCTGCCAGAGAACCAAGGTAACCCACATAGCCCGAAGAATTGCCAAACCTAAGTGGCAGTAAGGCAGGGCACATTGCTCGCAGAACAGATGGCCGATGGAGCCGAAAGTTTCTGAAGTGGCGAGCACATACCGGAAGACGTAGCGTTGGAAGGCCTCCCACAAGGTGGATCGATGACCTTGTGAAGGCCGCAGGAATCTGCTGCATGCGGGAAGCACAGAACTGGTCGAAGTAGCGATGCTTGGGGGAGGCCTATGTCCAGCAATGGACGTCTTTCGACTGAAGTGATGATGATGATGATGTCATTAGACGTAAATTGCAGACGCTATGTGACGGCGCTTCTTTAGAAAACCGTAGCTTTTGTTTTTTTTTCATTAAATTCAATGTTATTTTTAAAGCATATATGTGCACCTTTTAATTACTTCTGAAAAACACTCAACCCTGATGAATCATCTGTCTAGTAGATTTTCAACCTATATTTTATAAAGCACTAGTTGCTGCCCGCGGCTTCACACGCGTGGCTTTTTCTAAAATAAAAATAGCCTAAGTTACTCCTTATAACATCAACTATCTGACAGTGAAAGTCCCATCAAAATCAGTCCAGCCGTTTTGGAGAGTAACTGGAACAAACAAACAGACAGACAGACAAAAAAATTAAAAACTGTTTATTGTAGTAAGTACCTACCGTAAACATATACTTTCATATGCATTTGGTAAAAATCTGTTATTTTTACATGATAAACAGACACTTCAATTTAATTATTTTTTTGTATAGATTAAGTAGATGATAACTGACGTGAAAATTCTCAACGAAAATATGAACAATGTATGTTTGAAAATGAACCACGTAATTTCTCAGCGTGTTGCTGCAAACTCAGACTGCAAAGTAGGAAATGGCGAGAATTAAGTAAAACTATATGTAGAAATTACTGTTTATGACTCATTTCAATGCAGTCATGCAGTATATGTTCATAAACAAAAAGATAATTGCTTGAATATTCTGTTAAAGGATTTTTAAAACAATTTGTGAACATTGCTGGATAATGGTTAGTAACATTGTACACGAATTCCGTAGCATGATAGTTTTAAAAGTCCATTGAACGAAATAGTTCTGAACAGGAGACCGTTATTAAAATAATTTCAACAAAGCTAATCGACACGCCAATAACTATGAAAAGTTAACAAAAGCATTGTGACTCTAATCAACCAGAATTGCAACTTTAATAGATTATTAAGTAAATTTATATTATGGAACCACCATTCTAGCGTTATGTTTTGCAATTAATTAAATCTAGCTGAAAATAATATTTAGAATGCACCATTAAACAACATTACCCAACATAATTAATAACATTAAACTACGCTTTGCAAAACAAGTAGTGATAGCAAAAATAAAGAAAATAAACACAAACATCTATATAGATTGCATCACCGCATCTAATATACCTAAATACTCTCAAACTTGCCCTGCAAACTAACGATGTAACAACATATTGCATCCCCCGAAAATTCAGGTACTTACAACATAATGGAATAAACGTCCTAAGGTGATAATTTTTCACTTTTCCATGAAAGGCCTGACCTCGTGAAAATACTTTGTTGACGGCAAACAATTTCGTCAGGGGCCGATAAGGTGGCTCCTAGAACCCCTCCTACATATTTTTCTCACTGTTATGGTCAGTTCACACCGAGACGCGATTCGATGCTGCGTGCAGGAGTAAAAGCCAGCTGCGTAAACGTTTGCTGTTAGGCATATTGTAACGACGCTGCTGCAGCTTTACCATTCGCGTCCTGACTGAAATGTGTGCCTTATAGACAAGCTCAACAACAAGCAAGCTCGACAAGTGTTAAAAACCCATCACCATACATAAATTACATATTCTTCCTGTTGCTGCATTTCACTGACCGACCCAGACGACCCCACCACTCTCATCCAGGAGAGTCGTAGGGAAACCAGTACAGCTCGTAGAGTATACACAAACACAAGATCCAAATTCCGACCTCGCTTTAGAGGTCCCGCGCGAAACCCACCCCAACCTACTATTATTATCGTCAATAATAATAGCCCTCTCCGTCCCTTGCCGCTTAACGATGTGCCAGCATGTGGTTTAGCTGAGCCTGTAATCCAAACTCCCCATGATAATAATCAAAACCTTGATGTTATCCAGCCACCGGCGGTCCCTTGCCACCCTCCCTCCGACACTGCCCTAAGCCGAGGTTCGAACCCCACCTGGGGTGCCCTTAGCGAGCAGTCGTCTAGTTTATAAGTAGTTTAGTAAAAACTTCCCTGGCTGGAGGCGCAAACTTCTTTTAGGAGCTTGCGACACCACAGGATAGCCCGGTTAAGGAGTAGGAACCCCCAGTGATTATAACTCCGAAATGCCATTCACAAAGAAAAAAAAAAAAAAAAGTAGCTGCATTTTTTTTTTGTCGTAGTTTTTTACTTGGGAACCGACCAGTTATGAGGATATTGAACAAAAATGAGTAAATTCTATTGATATCTTTTAAAAATTTGCGTTTTCGTTGCGTTTCTGTGTAAACTGACCCTAATATCATATTATCAGGTCTCAGAAGGTTACGGCTATTTGGGATTTAGTAACAGGTAGTCATTTTTGAATTTTGTGCGACATTTTTGGGGTAAAACTGTTGTTGTATTTTGTAGTGGAAAGTGGATTAGTTAGAGAGGTTTGGTCGAATATTGGTGTTATAATATCTACATATATAGGTTGGCCCATGAAAAAACGTCCAAAACAACATTTTAAAATTGTTTATCCAAGGGCTACCCGAAATACCACCATGTATGTTCCGCGATAGTTTAATGACAAGAAATTAAAAAAAAAAGGGAATTACTCACATCACCCGATTTTTTAATTCTTCTGTGTCCAATAAAAAAAAAAATCTTGTTGTCTTTAAATCCTCAATATTTAAGATAGATCTATTCAACGTGTGATCACTCTCATTTCGAAATACCTACTTAGTTTAATGCTCTTTTGATAAAAGTATTCGGTGTTCTATTTCAAGTTTATTAACAAAACACATCACATTTTATTTTAGTTACTAAAACAATTTTGTGTAAATAAGCTTATACGATTATAGTTAAACCAACGTGATTACGAGTATGTTTGTTATGCAAACAAGAACTTCACTAATGAAAAATGTATGCAATTCAAACAATTTACATAATTATGTAAACTCTTCAAAGTGGTTATAAAACATTTACAAAGGCATAAGTACATTACAATTATTTTTAGGACTGGTTTAGAATTGTGTGGCAAGGGTGAACTATTATATGTATTTTATCATTTATTTTCTTAATTATTTAAAGTCTATATGTCTCTGGTGAAAAGAGGAGGCTGGTATTATTATTTATTCATTTATTTATTACTATTAACATATAGTCTGGGTCTTGGTGTTTCTGTAATGCGTATTTATATATATAAGAAAAATGTTTGTAGGACTCCCACGCACGATTCACTAGATATGTCGTTATGAAGAACAAAAATATTACAAACTGTACCGTTAAAGGTCACTCTGGGTTCCCGGAAGAATATTATTAAGACCTCGTTGGTTATGAAAGCAAACTTAATTTCAAGTTAATTAAGGACTCAAAATATAATTGTACAGAACACTAGCAGGAATTGCTGGTTTTATATATTAGGGCACTGTTGGGGTTGCCGCGACACTGTAGCGCATCAGGGATGTTCGCAAAGGCACGTATAGACGACTTTTACGTAATCGTGCTATTATTGATCGAAGTAATCATGCGTGCACGTGTCGCCTCCCTGATGCGGCGGGTGCAGGGCAGCGCCAACAGACTCTTGGTCACTGTAGCCGATAGGGCGGAAGGACTAATACTCAGGCACTGGACCAGGACACAAATATTGCCTTCAAATCGTGCCTTGAAATAATATTGTTCTTGTACTGATTGCATTTTGATGGTTGATGTATTGTGTTATTGTGATTTGATTATTATTGACATAATTAATGGTGATTTTGACATTATTAGTCATTATTACCAAAATTTGCCAAATGTATGTATGTACTAACACTAATGTTTAAGATGTTTATGTAAGTACTAAGAAATAAGATTGTATGATCTGGAAAATAAATGGTTATTATTATTATGCCCTTTATTTCAATAAATCCATGTAAATTATATTTTTAAATATTAGAATGTAACAATATAAACACATTTAAAAATATAAAATATAATAGCCCATTGGTATCGGGAACAGGGTCCAAGCTAGAGGCGGTCAGGGCTCCTGAGAGAGGAACCTCCTAACAATGCGAGCCGTGTCCAGTAGTACCACTCTCTGAATCAAGCCCTTGATCCAGTTGCCCAACGAGAGCCTCCTTAGGTATTGGTTGACGCTCTTGGCAACTAAGCCAACGGTGTGGTGATACGACTATCGGCACAATGATAGCTGAGTCCACATCCCACATGTCGATAACCTCGTGAACCAAGTCAAGATACCTGATTTGTTTATCTTTCTCGGCTTTCACGAGGTTTCCGCCATGTGGGACTGTTATGTCAATAATCATTGCACACCGCTCTATTCGATTCACCACCACTATATCAGGCTTATTGGCATCAATAGTCCTGCCAGTAATGATGGATCGATCCCAGTACAATGTGATATTTTCATTTTCGAGAACTGGGTCGGGCACATACCCGTAGTACGGTACTTTCCGATTCCACTAGGTTGCATTTCAGAGCAAGTTGCTGTTGGATAATCCTGGCTACAAAGTTGGCTATGTAAGTATTCTTCGTTAGCAAGACGAGAACACCTGGAGATTAATGTGTCGGAGTGATTCTCCCGGACGGTGGCATGCCCGACAGATGTCAACCGTGCCATTCTTCACAATAAATCTCCGCTAAGTGTTCGTCATGATAATAAATTCATCCATAATTACACAGACAAAACCTTCGGTTTCCCCAAAGAGGTCACCGAAACGCATCCTGGCTACGGACGCTAGCAAATCTGCATCGGGTTCATAAAGGGTCTGGAAAAAGCGTCCGTGAAGCTTCTTACTCTGTCATACCTCCCTGCGATCGTTAGTGTCAAGCACTACAGGCTTGCGCCAGTTCTCTTTAGCCAAGGACAGCAAGGTGAAGCCCTTGTCCACCGCGACCACATTTCGATGCATCCCCACGTCGGATTCCAGGTTAATATTTACTGAGACTGCATATCTCGCGATTGTGGAGAGTCTTAACGTTTGAAAAGCCTCGACCTCCACACTTTCGCAGGATATACAGTCTCATTACCGATGACCTTGGGCGATGCATTCGATTTGCAGTCAGCAGCACACGGGATCTCATATCCAGGGCGATGAGTTCGGGCTGAGTCTATTTGAGTATGCCGAAAGAGTACATAAAAACCGCAAACGACTTTGTTTCCGTCCGATGGAAGACTATTAAATACTTTTTTCAGGCGGCCAAAGAAGCGTTCCTTCAACGAATGCTTCATGTCAGTAACATTGATGGCTAACGCTTCCGACATACCCAAATACTTAGGTATAGGTTTTAGATGCAGAGAGTTCAAGCACCTGAAAAAGAGAGAGCATCCAATCACGGTACGCGTTCAGATTGTTTCCCCCCTCTGTAGCCCCATAGTATGAGCGCATGACGTTCTCATAGATGAATGTGTCCATCTCATGCGCTGCACACTTCCGCCGGAAGCTGGGACCCTATCAGAGGCCGGTGGGCCTCGAGGTCCTAAACTGTCCGAAGGCCGTCCGAAATCCTTTCCGTCGACGAACAGGTGGTGCCGTCGTGGGCAGAAAAAATACTCGTCGCTCGAGTTCGCCGCAACTACCGCGGCCGGTGTCGTCACAGCGCTCTCAGTAAGACTGGGTACCAGCAGCGGAGAGGCGGAGCTGAGCGAGGAGTTCGGAGGTGCTGGGCGTGCTCGACATGCGCCTGATCTTTTCAACATATCGCTTTAATTATCATTATAATTTACAGTTGTATCGGAGGTGACATGACAGATGTCACCTCCTTTTTGACAGTTTTTTATTCACGTCTCATACCTCATTTACACTCTTGCGCGAGCGGTGAGACGAGCCGCGAGGCGAACAACAAGACGCGTGTGTAATTGGTGCGCTCGTGGCTCGCCTCGCAGCCCGTCTCGCCATTCGCAGCGCTCGCGTTGGAAGCGGTTTTTTGGGCACGAGTCAAAGGGGCTCGCGCGGGAAGCGCGTGGTTTACACACGCGTTCGGTTGTTAGTCGATTACAAACGTATAGCCGTGCCGGTTGCGTTAATTAATAAAAAAAAATATATCCTTTTTTTTCGTTTTTTTACTGTTTGTGTTTGTAAATTAGTTGCGTAGTAGTAGAAGCTCAGTAAAGAAAGAGTTGATGCCGCTAATACCTCGACGTTCTCCATAGTCGATGGTTCGAAAACAACTGAACGCGCTGCGAGAGTCAAATCTGCCTAGCCTTTTCCCAGTATCTCCCCTATCTTCTTCTAAATATATAATAGAAGAAACTGACTGAGTGACTGACATATCAACGCACAGCCCAAACCGCTGGGTCTAGAGATTCCAAATTTGGCATATAAGTTCCTTATGAGGTCTAGGGGTGCACTATGAAAGGATTTTTGAAAATTCCACCCCTAAGGGGATAAAATAGGGGATGAAAGTTTGTATGAAAATCCGTCAGTTTTGAAGTTAGGATCTTCAAATTGTATTTAGGCTGACGATTGAAAATTAATTTATACATGTCTCACCGTTTTTGATAATTCTACCCCCGAAGGGATAAAAAGGGGGATGAAGTTGAAAAGTCCTTAATTTTCGAAGAAAAATCACTAAATTTACTATCTAGGCTTATATGGTTGGAAGCTAACGCAACGGTGTTGTTAGAATTTCAACCCTTAAGTAAAATGGGGATGAAATTTTGTTTCTAATTAAAGTTCTTTATTTTTTAAGATAAAATCACTAATATTTCGGTTTATGGTTTGGAAACTAACACAATGTAAATCGATGTTATTTTTTATTTCAACCCACAAGGGGGATGAAGTATTGAAGTTGTTCATTCGCTAAATTTCGTATTGAAGTAAAAATAATATAAGTACACGTATACTGTTTCTAACTTTACATTATTTTACATGGAGCGACTGCCTATCTGACTTCCTCAACTCAGTAACTTGGTAATACGATATACCTTGGTAAGGATGGTTGTCAGACTTTCGGGCTTCTGACTTCCCGTAACGACTATCAAAGATCCACGAATGACAGCTGTGACTAACAGCTTAACGTGCTTTTCGAGGCACGGACGGGTCTCTGTATGTAAAGACGGTCACTCATCCACAGACCAACCACGGCAAGTTTAGCTTAACCTGATCGATCGACCTGTGTGGCTGTTATTATTTAGTCACGGGCCCCTCCCCGGAGAACCCCTTCCATCCCCTTCTCCGCGAGAATCGATATAGATATAGATTAGGATAGTTAGATTAGGTTAGATTAGATTAGGATATAGAGGAAGACGTCAGCTAAGAAAGGATTTTTGAAAATTCAACCTTTAAGGGGGTAAAAGGGGGGGATTCGTCTGTTTGAAAAACCATATTCCTTGGAGTTTATAAACTTGGAACTTGGCATGAATCCTTATCTAATTAAATAATAAAGTTTCTTTATTTTTATTTTTTTAAACTACCCCATAAAGGGGGATTGTGGGTGTCAAAGTTTGTCTGGAAAAACTGATGGCTATCAATACATAGCTCAAACCACTGAACGAATTTGACTGAAATTTGGCACACAGATATTGTGATGTAGACATCAGCTAAGAACGGATTTTTGAAAATTCAACCCGTAAAGTGATAAAAAGGGGTGATTTGATTTATTTGAAAATCTTATTTCTTGAGTTCACAAACATTAAACTTGCCTTGGGATTGGGGATGACAAAGATTGTATGGGAAAAAAAAAACCGTAACGGACTGATCTATTTCAGAATAAATTTACATTCCATACGTTGTAGGCGAGCTCTAAGAAGGGCTTTAAAGGGGTGAAAAGGGGGATTTAGAATGTGTGTTTTTTTTTTTTTTACTTCATAATCTTGAAAATCAGCACAAATACGTTCTTAAATAAAACACAAAGTTTGTCAAAATTCGTTTTTCATAACATGGGGATGTTTTGAAAAACGAATTATGACAAACTTTGTGTCTTATTTAAGAACGTATTTGTGCGAAGAGTCGCGCGGGCGGGCCGCCAGTCTTTGCTTTCTGGTAGATATTATTGTTATTATAACTAGGACTTTTATTTATTTTATTCACTATTTACTATGACGTTCATTCAATTACTGACTACTTCAGATACTTCTGGACATTGAAAAATAAAATGGTTAAAATGATTTTCCATTTTTTGTAATATTTATTCTTATTCATAATGGTATTTTTATTGTAATTTATGTGTAAATTGTGCATGCCGAAGTGCCAGCAGAGCATGGAGAACATTCAAAACATGTTTGTAATCTAAAGGTACCCCTACCCATGTTGGAAAAAAAAAAAAATATTAATTCAAATTAATCTTTTTTTTTTAAGTTAGTAGCTGCAAGGACGAAATTAAGGGTTAGTAAAAATATGTATTCTAATTTATAAACTTGTTTAAAATAGGATCAGTACTATATAACACATAAATATACAAAATTATGATACATAGCTATTTACGCACCAGTTACAATATAAATTGCCAAAATTTGTGTGATTTTGGGAGAGAAGTGGGTTAAAAGGGAAATTCCCGTTTCTATCTTGCAGTTGTAGTTTGACAGGTTGTGGGACAGTAACACGATATTTAAGTAAAATCATATTATAGTACGTGCCAAATAACGTATATAGATCTCGGGCCTTAGTCCACAAAAACTTGGGTGATATAAAAATCTAATAACATTTATTTTCGTAATATCGTTCACTTAAAAATAATTTCAATGAAGTTTATGTTATTTTGAGATTAGAGACATCATTCATAGGGGTTGAATGAAGTTTGACAGAACATCATTAATATTGAATTTTATTAAAATGTGTAGTCATCACATATTCTTGCAGATCACAGGTGAATGCTCGATTTATGGTATACATTTTTTATATTACCACTTTAGTGGATTTAGCCTACGATTTTTATTTGCCTATTCATCTCAGTTCACCTGGATTTGAACCGGCCCGTATCATTTCAATGTCATTAGAAAAACTAAAGCATATAAAGATTTGCGAACTCCTCCGTCCTAACAGACCTCTGTGGAGGGCTGTTATTAACCAGGCAGCGTGTCAAGATGTCGGACAGATTGACACAAATGACAGGGCCCCGACACCATTCAACATAGGTTTTAAATAAAATAATGGCGAAAATATAAATTTTAACACTCAAGGAAAGCCTTTTCTATAACCTGACCTACCCCTACAAATAACAATAATGAAAAAAAAAAAAATATATATATGGTAGTTGCGAGGAAAATTTGTTTTTGTCGATACCTACGTTGTAAACGCTTTCAATATGAGAGGTAATTTATCAAGAAGATTATGAAATTACCTAAATCAGGCTTAATCATCAATCAATTTTAACACAAAATAATAAATAACGATTCAACCTTAAATAATACACTTACAAAAAGTGTAACAGAGCCTTTTCACTGAGAAATTCCTTTCAACGCCAGACTAGCTCTCAATAAAACCCTTTCAAGGTAAGACCAAGTCTCGCTTGATGTTTAATCCTAAAAAATAAAGAACGTCTAAAATACAACCAACCGTACTTCTGGTACGTCAGTGGTAGCACTTAAATTACAAATACCACTCTTAATGCTATGACATAAAGGCGCTGTCAATGTCAAATTATTAAGGCGAGGTTCTTCGAGCGTGCATTTTTGTTCTAGAGGTGGCAGCTGGGCGCGAGTAAATTGTGCCGTGAATTTCGTTAATTTTAGGTTGAAAATTATATGTTTTACGATATTAACAATGTTAAACCCGACGGACATTACGTCATCATAGAAGTTTATTTTGATGTGATTTTCAATACTTAATGTGGTATAATATTGAAATAAAATGATTTTAATCTACAAATTAAGGGTATGTTTGGATTTTTTTTTATATCGAGCGAACTTTATCCAACTATGTAACGAGTACCCAACGTACCTACAAAAAGGTCTCAAAAGCAACATATAATTTTTTCACGTGATTAATCATTACCGTTTCTAAATAAAATTGAAAATAATTTTACATTTCCTAGAGGTTAACTTAAAGAACCTCGCCTTAACACCGACGCCGACGTGGGTCTGACTGTACAATCTTTATTCACTTTTTTGTGAACCTCAGAATGATGGTAATACCAACTCATTCAACCTTATTTCAGCTTTAAAAAAACTTTACCTACAATGTGGTTCCTTGCCCACTTTAATGAGTTTAATAGGATTTTGTATTAGAAAAGTAACATGGAATTTTTTTCGTTCCTCTGCCTCACCTTTGAGCTTAAATTGCAACTTCACAAAGAGATTAGAAGGAGTACTCCCGTCGAATTAATTTTGGGGAAGATTTCGTATTTAGTTTGTTTTTAGGTTATTAGTGGATTGAAAAGGGGCAGTAGATTTTGTTTTGGGAGTTTAAACATGAGTTTCAGAACTTGATTACTAAAGGTTTTTTGGTTTACAGATAGGTACATGATAAAACCACAATGTTCCTGAATCAGCCCAGTAGCAGCCCGGAGTCTGAATTTGTGCCTGGATGATGGCAACAGGTTTGTCCCCTATACCTCACATTGCTGAAACATAACTGGCAAAATGTGAGTATACTATAGCTACACCTTTGCCCAACCATTCGGGGAATATAGGCGTGATGATGTGTTATTTTCCTGAATTTTAAGTTTAACAAAAAAATAAATAATATTCAGCTCTCTATTCTTATTTCACCACCGTTGCTGTTTAGCCCCAAGGGGAGTGATTACATTTCAGATATGCATGGAACATTTACTTTTTCCGCAATGAAAATCTCACAAAATACAATTTGTTGCGTTGTTTTTCCTTACAATCACGAAGAATTAGCAGTCTTCACATTGTCATTTGCCCCTAGTGATTTTACAGTAATTGAATTTTCCCTATTGAATGAATATTTAATGAAATTTTTGGTAAATAACATTTGTGGTTAATTCTAACGTTGTATTGATGAATAAAAATATATTATTATAATTCTATAAATACATTTTGTTACGGTCGAAAATCATAGTTCGATCAATATACATCTTGATAAACCTGAAAATTGTAAAATGGGGCTACCCTGATATTTCTGCCTTAAAATACAAATGATAAATGACCGCACCAACTAACTCTTTAATTTTAATAAGAAAAGTTCTCTAAGCAATAAATAAAACAACTTCCCTTTAAGAAGTCACCTGGCAACCGCTTCAGTAATAACATACAGAATTTAACTTTGCAATACAGTTTAAATAGTAATAAGTTTGCGGTAACTCGATGCTAAGCTTGAAACTGGTTCCGGAGTGGTAGTGTAAGTATTTACAAGTTTTATGGTGTATTCTGTGATCTTGTTTAGATAATTATGTTTTTTTAGGGTTCCGTACGTCCGACTGAAAAAACGGAACCCTTATCTCCAAAACTACTGAACCGATATATTTAAAGACAGGAAAACGTTGTTCTGTATTTATGGATTATAGAAAAAAGTATAAGATCTGCGTACAAACTTATATTTGCTGCTGAAATGTATAGGAGAACATGTTTTTCAACTGCAATCTTAAGTTTATTCTTAGGATAAATTTATCCCAGCTACGGAACCCTACATTGTGCGTGGTCCGACACGCACTTGGGTATTTAATTATCTAGTGTACTCTACTTGAAGCTAATTTTACAGAAAAAAAAAACTCGTATTAGTATGAGTTAAAAAAAAAAATCTAACCTGGAAACAAACGGTAAACTTAAAGTCAAAGATGGCTGGGAAAACCTGAAATAAATGGTCTTAATTCATCACATATGAGCAAGCGTAGTGATCAAGGCTCATTCATTCTCTTTATGAGAAACTAGCGACCCGCCCCTGCTTCGCATGGATGCAGTTGTGAAAATTACATTAAAATCCATTGTGTAATGTAGAAGATCTCAGCGGAAACACAGCCAGATACATGGACCATTTATTAGCTAAATAGTGAATAGTTTTTTTTTTTTAATTGGCTATTAAGGACTGCCGGCAGAATGAAAACTCAAAACTTTGGAATAACTGACAGTCTGGCATAACACGCCACGAGCATTTCACGCATTACGGTGACGGGAACCCATACGTTCTTTCCCTACCAAAAATCGCTCAACGCGGCTAAAGAAGTTTTAATTTCCAAATACATATTATTATGACAATATAAAATACATCTGGCGCCTTTTCAAATCTTTACTACAAGCATGCCAAGAAGTACTTTCATCCTCCATAATATTTTTTTTTATTTTTTACTTTCGCATGAATAATGTTACAAATTATTTCCCAGTTACTATGAAATTGGTATAGCCGGCAATTTGAGATAAAATGTGGCTGATAACGACGACAAATGATGATGAATGATCATTTTTAGGGTTCCGTAGTAAACAAGGAACCCTATAGTTTCGCCATGTTTCGTCTGTCTGTCTATCTGTCCGCGGTTTAGCTCAGAGATTCTTTGTACTAGAATGCTGTAATTTGGTATGGGTATACATATACATTTTAATCACGCCGACAAAGTGGTGAAATAAAATCTTGAAAAATAAATTTATTTAGGGTACCTCCCGTACACACAAAGTGGGGATGATATTTTTTTTTTCTCGTCTATCCCATATCGTTTCCGTATCGTTGGATAGGCCGTTTAATAATATTGCGGGTTTGTGAAAACCATTTTTCGATTCAGGGATCTCATTTTTGTTAGTCAAGTGTCCGCACCCCTGTCAGCTACATGGTTGTATTTGGATACGTGAAAAAAATCACAGCAGTAGTTTATGTAACGAAGTTAAAAGAAAAACTATCACAGCTTAGTAGGCTTTACAAGTTACCGAGTAATAGTCGACCAACTTACGAGTACATTTGCAGTTGAAAAACATGTTCACCCATACATACATGTTTTTTTCATCTAAAAGGTTAAGTTTGTTCTTGGGTTAAATTCATCCCAACTACGGAACCTTTCATTGTGCATGGTCCGGCACGCACTTGGCCGGTTTTTATACTCTCTTTTCGTGGTTGATATATTATCTATGAAGGTAGATAAATTATATTTATCGAGTTCTCTAAATTATTTGAAGAAATTCCTGAAAGGAGACAAATTTCACGTATATATTCAAAATACGGTATTGCTGGTCAATTTATTATTGTTATTTTAAAGGGTTAAAGGTTTTTGTATAACTTACCTATTTTTTAGACTGTTCCGTTTTAAATAAAAATGAAATAGAGATCCTGATTTTTAATAATTCCGCAACATTTTCATCCAGAAGTGGTTGAAAAAGGGTTAAATAAAAAGAAGAGTACCTTTTTAACTTAAAAAGCGCTAATTAAAACGATGTTTATATCTGAGTTTTTATTTATAATTGCCGGACGTAAACTTGTCGCGAAGACAAAGTAAGTTCAACCATGCATCTGTTAGGGTCAAAGTTCTAGCTGACAGCGTTTTTTAAATTCAATTATGAGGAAACAATTAATTGCTGAATAAATGCTGTTTATTTTCCAGAATCAAACTCAAACCCAAATCATTTAATTCAACTAAACCATTTACAGACAATTTTTAACTATCAAGGAGTCAGTTAGTAAGAAATATGAAGCTAGTTGCCCATTCCAAAGTGTTGTAAGTACCAATGGAGAAGAACGGGCAAGAAACTTCATGGACACTCTTTTAAATTGTTACAAAAATATTAGAATACATCTTTAATGTTGGATTTATAACTAAATGTGAGAACTATGTAAAAATAATAAAACTTACACGTTAAAAGCGTCCAGAGCAGGTACAACAAATATAAACATTAAAAAAATAAGCCATGGCAGCTAAGAGATGACCAGTCTCAACTGACGGCACCCGTTCACGAACATGACGCATGTATCAGCACCGTTCAGCTCAACCATTTTGAAGGGAGGTCAAAATGGTTGAGCCGTGTTTGCAGTTCTCAATATTTTACAATACGTAACATGTTAATTTTATGTTAATTTGGCTTACGGTGAAGGTAATCGTCGTGATGAAAATGTTCTTTGCATACTAGAAAATTTTCAGCTAAATCATAATAACTTAGTGATAACCAAAAGTATAGGTTTCAGAGTTCTTCCATTACTTATTCTTATCATGATAATTAAATATTCTAATTGAAGCACGCTGTCGGATTTTGGATGCTTGGCACAACGTCGAAAGTTGAAAACTCAACAATTTGGATACTGTTTAGGCACTCATGTTAGTGAAAACGGACATAAAGATTATTCCATTCATACTACTATCCTTTTTGAGTTTTCTGTACTTCGAACATACATACTTAAATAAGGTGTATCTATTCATACACGAAATATTTTAAGAGAAACATCTATATGTGCTAAAAAAGCAATAGCAGCGAAAAAAAATTTTATAAGTGTTTTATATTTTTACATAATTATCATAATTTTAAAATTGCTTGAGATATTTTGCAAAAAAAACCCTTTATTTACTTATTCTATGAATGACACGGTCGGACGCGGCGACGCCGTGGCGGCACGAGCGCGGTGATTTTTGATAATAATTATTAATGATCATAATAACAAGAAATTTAAAAATATTAAGTAATATACCCAGATTAAAAAAAAAAAAACATTTCCATGGCTTCTTTACCACTTTATGTGTATCTCTTAAAATATTTCTTATTTGAATAGATATAGCCTATATAACAAAATCAGCCAATAATATTCCCACTCCTGAGACACAGGCCTCCTCTCGTCGAGAGGGAGTGGGCTGTAATCTGCCACACGGGCCCAGTGCGGGTTGGTAGATGTCACGTGTCTTCGAATTTTTGGTTCTTGGACATGACGGTTTGATCACGATATTTTCCTTCACAGTTTTGAGAGCAGTGGCGGTGAAATTATGAATAAAGAATAAAAATACGTTTATTTACGGCAAACACGACGCAGAGAAAGAACACAAACACGAAAATAACAAGTTGGGGGAAAATATGCGCCACATCCACGCAAAACGGCCATCGCTCAGCATAATGCTGCGACCCTATGCGAGACAGAGCCCCAGCGCTGGTTTTCAGCGACAGCCAGCGCTGACGTGATGACGTCACCAGGTGCAGCATACATAATGAGACAAAAATAACAAAATAAGATATAAAATAAATACAATACTTCTAAAAGTTTAAATAAATATAATATTTACAATGGCAACATTCCATGCCGTCGGTAACGACTGAACAACTTTTGCGACGCTGGCATAATATAATCTGTGCATGCAGCTGTCATAACAATTTGTTTGACGTTTTGACGTAATAAAATATCTTTTTTTTTAATTTACAAAGTAAAACGCCTGCCTGTTCGAACCCACGACCTACAACTCTAAGTCATGGCCGTTACGACCGGCCCACCACTGCTCTCCTATACATGCATACAATTTATGATAATGATATCCTCACTCGCTAAAATTACAAACCTAGCCTTACGTTTGCACACACATTTCCTACGCTTAAGGTATGGATACTACGCACGCGAAGCTACAACTGCCGTGTGTCACGACTGAGATAAAATACTCTATTCCACATACGTTACATGTGAAGCACCCTCTTAACTACATTACACTTATTTAGTAAATAAACTAGCTTTTGCCCGCGGCTTTGCCCGTGTGGATGTCGGAAAATATACCACGGGAACGAACTACTGGAATTAAAAGTACCAGATCTGTTAATCCAGGCTATAAACTATCTGTGTGCCTCAGCCGTTATTGGGCCAATCCGGAAAATACAACCAGACAAACAGAAAAACGGACAAAAATTCCAAAAACTATATTTTCGGCATCAGACTTGTTCGGTACCTTACAGCAACTTTTTTTTTTTCAAAAATATTTTCAATGTACAGTTTTGTGTTCATTACCATATTATTAAAAGTATAAAGATTAAGCGTATTAATGTTTGGTTCTTTTCTTGTAGTGATATTTGTAGCTACAAAATTAGGATTTCGGGACATAAGTTTTGCAATTCAGTTGTCCTTTAAAACCTGTATTAATAAAATTAGATCCAGCTCAAAATGTTAAGGAAACAAAGGCAGTTTTTACAACAAATAAAAACCTACCTATTCAATTTCGGCCTACTTCAAAAGATTGGGATCTCCATTAGAACTAATGTTTTTTTTATAATTAAACGAGTTTGTGATATTCTCAAAAACTACTCGACTGATTTATATGCCAAGGTTGCTTTAAGTTTACAAATGGTTATATATTAAACACACCTCTTATTTAAAAATCTGCATATATATTTCAAACATCTAAATACATCGTTGAATATTAAACTAATTCGCCGAACTATCAATACTAATAGTTGAAGTAAAGTTCAGGGCCCGACGTCCATCAGTCACTTTGATGTATAGCGGAGCCGAACTTTGTAAGAAATTTATTGCCGATTGACATTGACCGTGCCTTATTTGTGATGTATCGATCTTAGGCTGCTTTGTTTTGTATTGATGCCGACGGAGATTGACTGAAAACGGCATTTGTTAAAGAATTGAAGAACCAAGTAAAGTCTTATTAAGATATATAAGACTATGATCATCATCATCATCATAATTTTAGCCGCAAGACGTTCACTGCTGAACATAGGCCTCTCCGAGCGTCACTACATATACCGGTCCTAAGGAGAAGCGTGGTGGCTCTGGCTAATTTAGGTATTTCCATCGTATTATTAAAATAATAATAACAAAACTACAAATGTTTTCCATAACGTATACATTTTACATTTTCAAAATCAAAATGTAAACGTTATGGAAAACATTTGTAGTTTTGTTATTATTAAAAAAACTTATGCCCTTCCGTAAAGTAATTACGCCGTACTAAGAAAAACATGTTCTCCGTGAAACATGTTTTTTAACTGCAAATGTAAGTTGGTCGACTATTACTCGATGACTTGTAAAGCCTACTTAGCTGTGATAGTTTTCCATTTAACTTCGTTATATATGCTACTGCTGTAAATTTTTTCACGTATCCAAATACAACCATTAAGCTGGCAGGGGGGGACACTAATAAAAATTAGCACTTAAAGGCTTAACGCGCAATATTTAAACGACCTATCCAACGATACCCCAAACATTGGGATAGACCAGAAAAAAAATATCATCCCCACTTTACGTGTACGGGAGGTCCCTAAATTATTATTTTTTTCATGATTTTATTTTACCACTTTGTTGGTGTGATTAATATGTATACCTAATCAAATCACAGCTCTCTAGTACTATACTCCATTTACTATAGCATTAGACAAATAACGGCTAAATAACGACAGTTATTGTGTAATATTGTTGGAATTATTGCATTTTAGAGTTTTTTTTTTAAATGTAAATGATAAATAGATTACAGTGCTTTGTGTTTATCGTGAAATAACGGAGTTTATTAAACGTTTACATCGAAATAACGAAAGGGTGAGAACAGTTATTCGTCTAATGTTATAATAAATGGAGTATAGGAGGGATAAAGGATCGCCTTGCTTTACGCCTCTTTTAATTTTTATCTCTGGGACACTTGTTTCCAGACTGAATCTACTTGTGCCCCTCTCGTAGATGTTTTTTATTATATTACAGTAGGTTTCATCTATGTTGTTCGCCTTCAGTGCCTGTCATATTGAATTGTGTGAAATAGAGTCGAAAGCTTTCTGGTAGTCTATATAGGATTAGTAGAGAGGCCTTTGTAATTCCTTATATTTCTCTATTATGCTCTCCAAC
Source organism: Dryobota labecula (assembly GCA_947523025.1). NCBI lineage: Eukaryota > Metazoa > Arthropoda > Insecta > Lepidoptera > Noctuidae > Dryobota > Dryobota labecula. The sequence continues at coordinate 24,748,572 of OX383296.1, forward strand.
GTTTGGATATGGTCGACGGTTGAGTATCCTCTACGAAATCTTGCCTGTTCTACCGGCTGATTGCGAAAATAGCTTGTAGAGACTAGGCAGAAAGCTGATAGGTCGATAATTGCCTACGTCCTTTGGATCACCTTTGTTATACAGTAATATAATATTTGATTTGGTCCATTTTTCAGGGACTCTCTGCTTTTTGTTTATAACGTTGAATAAGTAGATTATTATCGGTTTCAGCAGTGTTCTCGCCAGTTTTAATGTCTTTGTAATGCCGTCGGAATGCCGCCAAAAAAAAAAAAATACGGAAAATAGTTCTTTACAAGAAATTGAAAAGTCGAAAGAAATCGAGAAGTAAAATAACATGGTAAATCTCTCAATATTGTGCGTACAAACTTACGTTTGCAGTCGGAATGTATGGGAAAACTTGTTTTTCAACTACTGTTGATGAGCAAATGGACTGGTTGCATATTAGAAAATCAAAACTTTTTCGAGCAAATTTCAAAAGAACAATAAACGAAATAACAAAATTTAAATGACCAAATGTTTTATTTAGAAAAAATTTAGAATTCCAATGTATGTGACATCAAATGATCGACTGATCAAAAGTTGCTAGATGTAATTTTAGAATATCAAATCTATAAAAACCCACATGTCTTTTTGTTTATTTGCTTGAAAGCTTATAATCCCGAAGATCCATAAAATTCTGCGAGTAGCTTGGAAGTAGCGTTCGCCGGCCGCTACCGCGGCACCGCTCGCTATGCTCGCTCGGCCCACGCGCGGTTGGTCACAGTTCTAACCTAACCTAACCTATTTTACCCAGTTCAAAATGATGAATCATACAATCTGCCTGCACCTAGATAGTTAGACAATAGTGAAAAAAAAATCTGCGGCAGATTGTAGGTACCCATGCTTCGTTATTTTAACTGTGTGAAATAGGTTAGGTTAGGTTAGAACTGTGACCAACCACGCGTGAGCCGAGCGAGCGTAGCGAGCGGTGCCGCGGCAGCGGCCGGCGAACGCTTCTTGCAAGTTCGTCCATTCGGGGTTTCATCCTTTCGGGCATTTGGACATCGGTATTTTATGTTTCGATATAACGGCTATCGGCATTTAAAACTTTCGGTATTTTGAATTTCGTTGTTTTGGACGTCGGTATTTCAGTCATATTTATTATGAAATTTCGGGATTTTAATACGTACCCTTTTCAGTTAATCCATTTGGTAATTAATAATTTATCCAGTAATCCATTTTGACCTTTAAACGATTTAGTCAATAGTGTAATAAATAATTGAAACATTGATATTCCAGACTTTGGTCAGCTGAACTTTTGATCAAATGACCATCGTTATTTTAAACTTTGTTGATTTGTACGTTGTTCTTTTGAAATTTGCTTAGGAAAGTTTAGATTTTCTAATATGCAATCAATGGACTGTATGTATTATAAATGATTGGAGGATGATGGAAACAGAATATGAGTAATTGCTATTTATTAACAATATGATCACGATATAACTATGTACAAGGCACACTGACACTTGACAACTAACAGCTTTTTAAAACAAAAATATTTCTTCTATTCTAAAAATATAAAAGTCATTATAAAAATATATATACTTCTTAAAAAAAAAGGTGGCATCCCAGCCAGTCGCCAACAACTACTATGTTAAGTTAGTTCTTGGGATAAATTCATCCCAACTACGGATCCCTTCATTGTGCGTAGTCCGATACGCACCTGGCCGGTTTTTTTTTTGCATGCTATAATAACATACTTAGTCAACATAGTAGATAGTTGATGTGAAGAATAGAGAATTGGTTTGTCTAATAGATTCTTTACGCTCGACTCTATTCACTTAAAATGCAATTTTTATTTAATGAGAAACCATACAAACAGGCTTTAATGAAATGTTATTATAAATTCCAATCACAAAACAATTAACTACCAACTTTAAACTAAAACAATTTAAACCATCGATAAATGTAAAATGGCTTCCCAATAACTCCATTACATTCATGCACATACATAAATATCATTGCATTTACATATAATGTAAGGACAGTTGTATGTAAACTAGGGAAAATTTATGTGAATATATTATTGAGCACGATATGTGTTTTAGTTTGAAATATTTGCTTATTTCGGTAGTTCTCACGTGAAAGCATGCAAGTCAAATAAACCTGTGATATACCAGTTTCCCAGAATTTGCTTTATTTACCGATAAATTAATAACTGATTCTCTCGAAATGTATTTTGAAGGACTTTCTAAAGCTCCTTGTGGAAGTATTTCTTCGAAATACTGAAATCATAATTGTACCTCTTTACACAGCGACCCCAAGCAGACTTAATTACTCAGATACAGTTGAAGGTTAGGTAAGTGTCGTTGAATTTACAGGCACATGAGAAATATGAAATTAGTCTTGTGTTGTTGAAGGAATAGGTGTTGCCGATATCTAAAAGCGACGACGAACATTTCCTATCTAACAGTGCGTTTGATGGGGCTCTCAGTCTGCTTAGCCTTTTCCCAACTATGTTGGGGTCAGCTTCCAGTCTAACCGGATGTAGCTGAATACTCAGTATTTTACATGGAGCGACTGCCTATCTGAACTGCACAGCCCAGGTACAATACGATACCCCTGTGGCCGAATGGAGCCTTTTTTATATTGTTTTTTGCACTATCTGTCATAAATATACTTATAATTCTATACCGAATGGCTGTGTTTTTCTTAAAAATTATTAAGAAATCTATTCTGCAGCCTTAGCAGTCCGTAACAACCCCTTTTAGGTAGGCATTTCCTGTATCTAAAAGTGACGACGAACACTTCCTATCTAACAGTGTGTAACTGGCTTCGGCTGTTCTTTTTACAGTTTATAATATAACTATAGGTTTCCTTGCGAAGCACGTGTGGCATGACTATGAATTATAGGCTGAAAAATGAAGTGATAAGGCAACGGTGTGGTTTAAAAGAAGATGTAGTGACACCCTAGGTAAACATATAGTGACCTAATTGGTGAAGTTCGTCAGAAAGGTCAGGTGCGTAGCACTCGCAATCGGCGTGTATGACCAGATGAAACAATGATGTAAACGAAGCAAAAGGAGCGTAGCAGGTGGCGTTCTATATTTTCTGCCATGGGAAGAAGGCGTGAGGTTATGTATGTAATACTAAAATATTTTTTTTGCCCATGAGCCGACATGGGCACTTATAATACGTCAGAAACTAGGTGCACGATTCCAAATTGGTCATTTCGTATGGAGAAGAACCAAAACGCCATAGAACCAAAAAAAAGCACCAAGGAGTAACTTTTTTAATCAAATACATAGAACACACATACCTACACATCTCACATACATACATATCTCTATATCTACTTTCCGATCGCAGGTATGCTGGAAGAGATTTCATTAGAAATAAGCATCACCTTTGTACGTATTTTTCTGTTCCTTTCTTCTTGTCTGTTTATATGTGTGTACATAAATTGTTAAATAAATAAATAGAAATTTATGTTTTTAGTATTGTATATCAGTATGAAATAAAATTGTAATTGTGTAATGTAAGTTAATTGTAAATTCAGGCATAAAACATTTATTTGCAAATAGTAACTCACGTATCCTATATCGTATCACTATAAAATAATAGCTACCCACTATCATGTCCAACCATTATATGTAATTAAATGCTCATTTTCATTGAACATCAACCTCAACAACACCATTAATGTGGGGCGACTATGTTCAAACCACTAACATTAGTATGTTTAAACTAATTACATGTAATTGAACTGAACTGTTTATGTGCATGATATTGAATTTAAATTAGATTTCAGTTTAATTATTTATGATATAAATGTTAAAGGACTGTTTAACCTCCGTCGAAACTCAGTGGAAGCGAGACGCGACTAAGGGCGTCGATTTTTTTAACGAGTAGGAAGTCACGCGACTATTCGCGTCAGTTTGAACACCTCCATGTGATACAGGTTAAGTAGTTGACACAAACAGCGCCGTGAAATTTCGACCTGTATCCCGTACGGGATTCGCCTCAGTTTGACCTGAGCTTTATTGGAAATTAATAAAATATCAGTCATGCATGAACAGCTTTGTTGATCTAGTGGTTGCGGAGCGTATGGTCCTGGGCTGAATCCCAGTTTGGGATAAGTGTTATTAAGATTTTCCATTAGGGAATTCTCAGTAACAGTTCAGAGTCGGGATTTGTGCCCGATTAGGTAGATAGATAGATATAAAGAATACTAAGTTAGGTTAGGTTAACAGGTCAAATGGGAGTTACAAAATAACATTCTACTCTCCGATTTACATTATAATATTTGCAATGAATTTCAAACTGCATATTTTCGCTACGATTCAAAATGCACCAACAATTTTATTCTAGAAATAACAACCGTAAATAAAAACGGAATATTATTTACATTTTCTATCAGAGCGGAACATTTTTCATCGGTTCTTGTTTGATTCCGAAGTCGTTAAGGTTCAGCCAAGACTATTTGCCGTTCACTGTGCGACTTTCAGTTCATTACGACTTCCAAATAGGAAAGAAAATTTAAATGCAACGAGATTCAGCTTAGCTGGAGTATCGATACAATTATTTAACGTTATGCTTCGAATAGATTGGACGGTAAAAACGTAATTAATAATCAAAAGTTTTTATTTATTTTACGTTGTGCTTGCATTTCTGTCTCTACATATTTTAATCATGAGGATTTGCTTAAGGCGACTGGTATGTGGCCATTTTCCTCCAACTACGGATTACTCAGCTGAAGTATCATGTTTCTGAAATAATTTGATAAATTAAAAATTTAAAAAAACCCCGATAAAAACAAAATCATCTAAAAAGAAAGGAAAATTTAAAAAAAATTCAAAACTAAAACTCAATGCATTTATTTCAAATAATCCAATTACAGGCACTTTTGAATTGTCAAGGGGTCGGTCAGTCGGAATGATGAAGCTAGTTGCACATTCCAAAGCGTAGTAGGTTCCTATGGATAAGAACGGGCAAGAAACTTCACGGACACTCTTTTAAAATAAAATATTGTTTCAAAATTTGGGTTACACTATTGTCCATTTAGGTTTAATATAAGATGTAGGTCATATTTTTATGCAAGAGTCGCGTCGTCGCGTCGGAGGATGGCCAATGAAAACAGGAAGTTATCAACAGCTTACCTTTCTATAATACAATACATTCATTATTGCTAGGTACAAGCCTCCTCTTTTTGGTGCTTTCATTAGCCTTCCTCGACCATTTAACTTATATTTCCTGCTTTATAAACTTTATATATTTATTTATTTATATATTTGCTCTCATTCATATGACACATTTGAACCGACAGCAATATATTGATATTGCTGTCGGTTTTTGTATATGAACCCAGTCAGGGTGCTTCAAAACATAAATGCTGGTTTACTGTAAACGCTGTAAATTACTAGTAGACACGCTACGATCGACACGTGCGCCGAAATCTGCGCAGCTATACGTATATTTTGCACAGTAAAGCTTGTTAATAATTTATCCTCATTTATCTTTCCAGCTTCATCATCACACTCTGATCACTGTTTGTCTATAAAATATTTATTAAGACTGTTACTTGCTGTTAATTGGTGAGGGTGTATGATATCCTGACAATTCTAGTTGTTGCTGCAGAATCTGTTCAATTGTATTTTCTAATATCATTGAAGTACCAGAATACTAAATTTCGACCCGATCAGACCTGTGCAAGATACTCACATCCAATTATTAACTAAAAAAGAGCTGATAATCTTCAAACGACTGAACAAATATTTTTTTAATCATAGCTTTGAACGCTCTCGATAGAGTCATTAATTTCATTTGAGACGAAAAATAATCGGTTTAGACGTATTTCACAATGCATTGTAAATGATTTTAAAATGAATTTTCAATTTAAAACAAATCCTTAATTTAAATAGTGCCATCTAAATTTCATCTCATTAAAATTCTCTTTCAAAGAAATCAATTCAGAACAATAACTGACAGTGAATATCACAATAATGGCTATTCGACAAGCTTCCATTAAAGTACTCCGAGTACTCGTAAGTATCTTCTATCGAATTACTAGACTCACTCCAAATTTCTAGCTTAATTATAACCGATCAAATGGAATTGACAGTTCAGTACCATTAATCAATTTATTCAAAATGAATTCGATTAGCAAAAGGATAACATAAAATTGCACAGTCAGTGTGGGCTTGATTGAAATCTATTTCGAGTGGCACACTCTTTAGAAATGCTATGATTTGTGTTTATGTGTGTGTATTTTGTGTGCATGTTTGTGTATGTAGAAATTTATTAAAATCAGTTATGAGTGTGACCTTTGGGTCATCCGCATCTGTGAGTAAGCTGCTAAGCTGGTTTTTTTTCCTTGGCTCGGCTTTTGGTCTTAAATCAAAAATACGTTGGACATTTTATGAGAATTTTACTAGATATGGCAGATATGCTTACTGATTAACTTAAACTAATAGTCCTATTTTAGGGTCCTAAAAATACTAAAAAGCCAAGTAACTGCGATCAACTTGGATGTAGCGCTCGCTCGCCCTCGGGACGCGCGGTTGGTCACAGTTCTAACCTAACCTTTTTTTTTTTTTTTTGTGCGGGGTGGAAAATCCTCATGGATGTCCTCCGCCCTGGGGCGGGCGGAGGGGTCTGTCAGACTCTTACTGACTAAAAACCACCCCGGTGTTCCGTCCCACACCTACGCCGGGGGTCACGGGAACGAACATACTTCCGCGACCCCCGACTGGTGCCGGCCCGCCACTGCAGGCCTCTCCTCCGGTCGAGGGGGGGAGTGAGGTGTTTGACTCCCCCCGCGACGTCTCAGAGGGGCGCGCGTGGAACACTACGCGCCGCCACCTCGGGTCCTATATATGGGGGGCGACGGACGTCCCCTAGTCCGTCGTCCCTGGACCCATTTAGGGGGGCTGGAAGAGGGCGTTGTCCACCCGCCGCCGACGCCCGGTGCGCCTGCTGCGGGCCGGGTTAGTGGACGAGATCTCCTTTTCCCGTTCCGCAGCCTCCTTCTGCGAAATTACTGTCTCGCAGAAGGAAACCACCGCGTCCCAGGACTCCTCGCTGTCGACCATCGAACGAGCGACGGCCGGCAGCGAGGTCACTGCCTACTCCAGAGATGAGGGCACGGCGCGGCTCCTCCCAAGCGGCACACTCTGCCAGCGTATGCCACGCCGTGTCCTCCCGACAGTCGACGCAGTGGTGACACCGGGCGTCCGGCTCCCTGTTTATGCGACACAGGTACTTCCCGAAGCAACCATGCCCCGAGAGCACCTGCGTCACCCGAAACGACAGGGAGCCGTGCCTCCTCCCGAGCCAAAGGTCGAGCACCGGCCGGACCGCCTCGATCGTACCGAGGCCGGCGGTAGGGCGTGAAAGCCTGTCCCGCCATTCCGCCACCAGGAAACCTAACCTAACCTAACCCGTTTGGTACTCTTATGGGTACCACTGGGTGGCGGCGTGAAATGTAACTACTTTGCAATAATACCCAGTGGTCAGCTGGAAATATCAATAAATAGGTTGCTTTCATCGATCCGCCCAACTTTCGTTAAGGCGCATCGTGATATTATCAAGATCATTATTATGTAACCAGCCAAATCATGAAATGGCGGCGTATTCTTGTTTGGATTCCTCACCTCGCGCTCATGGAGTCTGACAGCCGTTTCTTTTTATCCGTGTTTTTTAATTCATAAGTTGGTAAAATCTGCATTAAATTGTATGTGCCTATAATGCATGTAGCCAATGAGCTGTTCCATTAAACTGTGCAGATAAACTAAAGTGACTACCAGTGAATAAAGAGAAATCTCGAATTTATTAAGATTGAACGAAGAAAAATACGTATGCCTACTAGTAGTGTTTGTTAGCCGTGTCATTGACAAACGTCCCACACTAAAGGCCTACCCACCTTTCAAGGAAATAAAGACATGCTGTCAGGTCTCTTGCCATCGTCGCGTGCTAAGCTATTTAGTTCTAATACAGCTGGAACGCCGATGGTGACAAGAGCTCATCGGATGATGTTATTAATGTGTGTGAGTGTGTGTGAGAAATTCCTAGTGTGGGACAAAGTTTAAAAAAGAAATGGTTGTGTGCCACGCTAAGTGACCCGCACTTCGGTTACATGACAGGTCGTGGTGTCTGAGGCTGTTGACAACTTTGCCACAGTGACAGCGATGGGGAGAACAACAAGGAGCTCCTAGACGTAGGGAAGCAGCGAGGCGGAAAGCAGTGTCGTCGAACAAAATGTCTATTTTCGACGAAGGTAGTGCATGAAGCCAAAGACCCGACTCCCACTTACCTACCCACAGCCAGCAAGCGCGCACGCTCCGCAGTAGTAGCAGACTTGTCAAGTAAATTGTTCTGCACTACTCTACAGAGTGGCTCATTCCACCGACTCTGGGAAGATGGATTTTCGGGTGGATCTGAATTCGGGCAAGCGAGTCTCCAGGCATCTATAGCCTTGGTGAAGCACGGCACATCAAAATCAATCAGTGTGGAGGCTAGGATTTTCCTGATTAATTTCTCAGTGCCGTGGACCGATGATATGAAAACTGGTAAACTAATACTATATATCTCCTTTATTATGCTGATGTACTCTGGATGCAGTCCTTGCTCTTCTAACGCTCTCCATATAGAGTTGTGGGAGATAGAGTCGAACGCTTTTGAGTAATCGATAAAGCCAATATACAGTGGCATGTTGTATTCGTTATATTTTTCAATGGTTAATTTTAATGTGTGAATATGGTCTACCGTAGATCGGTTACTCATAAATCCTGCTTGCTCCACTGCTTGGCTCTCATCGATTATTCCAGTTATTCTTCTCAGCAACGCAGAAGCAAACACTTTATAAAGGCATGACATTAGGCTTATAGGTCTATAATTCGTTATCAAAGTAGGATCACCTTTTTTATACAACAGTATAATCTCGGAGCATGTCCACTGACGAGGTAGTTCTTTCTTCTCCATAATGTTGTTGAATAATTTAGTTAGCGGCGTGACCAATTTGTCTTTTCCAGCTTGTAACATTTCATTTGTTATGCCATCTGGGTCTGGGCTCTTGTCCGACTTTAATTTTAATATTTATCTGGGTCACTTAATTTCTACCAAAGACTGCACAAAGCTGGAAATAGACAGAAGAGTTAAGAACACATGGAGTAAGTACTGGGCTATGAAAGAAATCTTCAAGGGTACACTTCCTGCTAACTTAAAGACAAAAGCTATGGAGATCTGCTTGATGCCGTGTCTAACATACGCCTGCCAAACATGGCCTCTGACAAAAAAATCTCTACAAAAATTAAGAGTTTGCCAGAGAGCAATAGAGAGAAGCTATATGGGCCATAAACTAAGAGATAGAGTCAGAAACAGCTCAATACGACAAGAAACCAAGGCTAAAGACGTAATCAAACAGACTCTAACACTAAAATGGAAATGGACTGGACACTTACAAAGAGTTAGCGATGACAGATGGACTAAAACCATAACAAACTGGTATCCTATCAACAAACAAAGAAAGCGTGGGAGACCTAACAAGAGATGGAGTGACGACATATCAGGCTTAATAGGAAAAACATGGTGCAGACTAGCTAGAGACAGAACAAGATGGAGACAGATGGAGGAGGCTTTTACCGCACTAGGCGGTCCTTATAATGTAATAAAAATTTAATTAATTAATACTATTATCTAAACATTATGAATTTTATTTTAATTAAATTGAAATGTATTTTTGTTATTTTTTATTAGTAACAGTGTATTGTAATAATTGTAAGGAATCAATAAAAGCTTATTATTATTATTATTATAAACTAATACTAGAAATTTTGCGGAATTAATGAATTAATGAATTAATTCATTATATTATATACCTAATAGTAATGGAAGTCAAAACTGAACATTGAATATTTTTGAAAATAGTAATTGCTACGAGGTATGGGAATGAGTCTGATGCCGAAAATATAGTTTTTAGAATTTTCGTCCGTTTTTCTGGATGTATGTTCCGGATTGACGCAAAAACGGCTTCACGGATTTGGACGAAACTGGATTAACTCATAGACTATTTTTAATCCCGGTTATAAGGTACTTTCTATCCCGGTAGTACGTTCCCGTTGGATTTTTTCCGACCTCCATGCGGGCGAAGCCACGGGCAAAAGCCAGTATTAATATAATTTGGAAAAACGAAAACTTCCTACAAGTCACACTAGTTACAGGTATTCAAATTTTCTTTTCTTTTTATTTACTTTTTAGAAGTATATAAGCACAAGTCGACGTCAGCTACCTTGTTTCAGAACAGAATAGGATTTTTTTAAGTTTAAAGGCGATTCGTCTAATACGATTATATTTTTACACAACAAAGCCTATAATTATACATAAGTACAAAACATATTGGTATTAACATAATATTTAATTTTGTGAGAAGTAAACATAAAATGAGATCAAATATATTATTTACTAGCTGACCCGACAGACTTCGTTCTGTCAAAAGCTATAGTATAAACTCCACTACTCTACCCTACCCTACCCTACTTACCCTACCTACCTACCTACCTACCTACCTACCTACCTACCTACCTACCTACCCTACCTACCTACCTACCTACCTACCTACCTACACTACCTACCTACACTACCTACCTACCTACCTACCTACCTACCTACCTACCTAACTACCTACCCTACCCTACCCTACCCTACCTACCCTACCCTACCCTACCTACCTACCTACCCTACCCTACCCTACACTACCCTACCTACTACCTACCCTACCCTACCCTACCCTACCTACCTACCCTACCCTACCTACCCTACCTACCCTTCCTACCCTACCCTACCCTACCTACCTACCTACCCTACCCTACCCTACACTACCCTACCTACCTACTACCTACCCTACCCTACCCTACCCTACCTACCTACCCTACCCTACCTACCCTACCTACCCTACCTACCCTACCTACCCTACCCTACCCTATCTACCTACCTACCTACCCTACCCTACTCTACCCTACCATATTTTTTCGTAAAAACCATTAAAAAAAAAAACTATAAACCTCACGGAGCCCGAGACCTTTCCAACGAATGCAAAACCGTGGCAATCGGTTCGTGCGTTCCGGAGTTATAGCGTCAGGAAGGAAAACCCGACTTATTTTTATATTATTTATTTAAAGTGCGTCTGAAAGGATCTAAATGGTAAAGCTTATATTTACTCGCTACGGAATGGAGTTTGGGTGCTACAAGGTACAAGAAAAAGCAAATTGAATTAGAAAGTGTTAACTGACTCAAATAGAGTCAATGTTAAAAAAAATATATATCATCGCAAACAAGAAGGTGGGCTGCATATTCAAAAGTAATTTAATAACCATTTTAAAATCAAATTCATTTAATAATCAAGTGGTGATCCTAAGAAATTACTTCTTTACAAAACAAAACAATGTGTTACGGAATTATTCCTCTCAAAAAGATCTATTAAACTATAGCAACGCTTTAAGTCTATTTGCATTTAATATTTCTCCCTGGACCCAATTATGAAGTACACACAGACGAAGTCAGAAGGGGCAGGCAGAAGGGGGCCGAAGCTAGTACGTATAAGGAGACGTATGAGTTCCTATACTGCCTACCTTCCTGAGAACTTGCTACGCAGATAGTTCTATCATCTACAGACCCGCCTCACTCTCAGAACTTACGCCGCATTTCACCATAATGAAACGTCAACGCTACAATTTGTTGTGCAATGTCTTTCCTTCTCTTCTGTGGCTGTAACGCGCTGTTTAGACGTTTCGAGTTGAATGTACGGCTGTAGGCTATGATTCATTAACTTGAATTAATCTCTGTTAGCGACAGTAAGTTGAGGTACAATACAGTTGTTTCAGTCGGGTTTAGCCGCCCCCTCTTCTGTCGTCAAAACGCACTGTTAAGACGATTCGAGTGGAAAGAGCGGCTGTAGGCAACGGCTCATTATCATGGATGCTTTTTTATTAATGGCAGTTGAGGTACGCTTGTATTTTATGGTAATAACTTTTATCGTTTATGATTTTTTATATACTTAGACAGTATTTTAAATAGGATGTTTCTCTGTACACCACTGATTACCAGATGATAGTCCGTGGTATAATAGTTGAGGGGGCAGAAGCTCTCTCAGCGATTTTTGCGACCAAGCAAGATTATTGCCATAACTGGCTTATTAGACCATTCAACTTTATCTCTAAACTCAGCAACATAATATCAAAAGGTCTCTTTGTAGATAGATAGATGAGAAGCGAATGTGCGGCCTTAAGACAACTGATAGCTGTGTTCCATATTTTAAATCGTTAAAAATTCTAACTTTGTTTATGAAATGTACCACATATATTTAAAAAATTATCAAAGGTCGGGAAAAATCCAATACAGACTCAATACATCAATCAATTATGTCAAGTAAAATGTAAAAACGCACTAATGCAAAAAAGTTTTTTGGTATTGTCTTGTCCCACTCATATATAATAGAGTACCTAATATTATAAAAAAATATGACTACATTAACATTTGAAAGGGAGCTAAAATACATTTTAAATTATGATAACTTATTACAGGATTGACCATTTTCTTAATGATGATTCACTAACTGATTGACATACTGTTACTCTTATTGATATAATTATTGTGATCCTGGTGTCACTTACTTTTTATTTCCGTTTGATATTACATTGTCTTATTTTATTTTTAGGGTTCCGTAGTAAACAAGGAACCCTTATAGTATATCTATATCGCAGTGTCCGTCAGTCCGTCCGTCTGTCCGTCTGTCCGTCCCCAGCTTAGCTCAGAAACTCTCAGTACTAGAAAGCTATAATTTGGCATGGATATACATATTAATCACGCCGACAAAGTGGTAAAATAAAATCTAGCGATTTTTTTTTATTTAGGGTTTTTTTTCGCCTACCCTATGGTGTGGGGTATTAGGATGGGTCTTCCAAAAATATTGCGGGTTTGTGAAATCAATTTTTCGATTAAGGGATTCGTTTCTGAAATATTAGGCTTTAAAATGCTAATTTTTGTTACAGTCAAGTGTCCTCCCCACCTGCCAGCTAAACAGTTAGTTTTGCATAGGTGAAAAAATTCACCATAGTAGTATATATAACGAAGTAAAAGGAAAACTATCACAGCTAATTAGGCCTTTCAAGTTTACTAGTAATAGTCGACCAACTTAAAAAAACATGTTCCCCCATACAATCTGTATAGGAGAGCATGTTTCTCAACTACAATGTTAAGTTTGTTCTTGGGATAAATTCATCCAAACTACGGAACCCTTCATTGTACGTGGTCCGACACGCACTTGGCCGGTTTTTTTGTTACTGTGACCACGCTGACATTTTTGATTTATAATTTGGAATTCCAATGATCTGCTACTTATTTTTGATTCTTTATTAGGAATTGTAAACCTTTGCATGCCCATGTGCCGGTAAAATATGGAGAAATTTATTATAAAAACACCTATGTACTATACCCATGTTTACAAAGAAATAAATGATTTGATTTGATATATAGATTACTCTTTATTGCACACCATAAAAATTACAGATTAAAAAAGTGATCTTTTAAAGAGAACCTTTGGATGGATTAAAGGGGAAGGAGTGACAATACTGCAGGTAGTCTGTGGTATACCATTTACATATAATATGCAATAAATACATACATATATAAAACATGTACTGCAAGCTTTCCGCAAGTAGGACAATATATCACATTTTGATGAGACTTTAGTACGCACGGCTACAAATCAAGCTATGCATTTCCAATATAAGCTGACTTCTCACTGTACGAAAATCCTATACAATGCGAGATCAGCTTATACTGGAAATGTATGGCATGATTTGTAGCCGTGTGTACATTAAGATACAATATTGATGATGCCACTTCATGTATTTAATTAATGTGAATGAGCGGTGGAAAAATCTCAAGGTCAAAAGATCAGTGACCTTTTGCAGTAAAATTTTTTTATCCCTCCAGTTAAATCATTTCTTCCGTAGGTGTGCAAGCTATAAATGCTTTCATTCATGGTATTTACATAAAGTTTTAAGTTTGCATTACACAACATCCTTTTTTTCTAATTTACTAATATTCAACAGTAACAAATGACCCTTTCCTCTTTGAAGCGTTAAACGATAAATCTTTAGTATCTGTTGTATTTTTTGTTACAACTGCCTAATGAAAAATTAAGGTTGTTTACTCGTATAAAGAAAAATTAGGTCGAGTTTGCCGTTAAACCTGTAAAGATTATGTCTGAAAATTGAAGAATTTGATTAAAAATACCGTGTAGCAGCCCTAGGTCAAACGAAACTTCTACTAAACGTTTACGAGTTTAATTTCAGTAATTGTTTCGGTAATATTGTTGAAAGAAATTCGTTTGTAAGGTGATTGAAACAGTCAGCAAAACTTGATAAAATATTTTTTGAATACTTCAGTATACTTTAGTAATTCATAACAAAACATCACGCCTGCATTCCCCAAAGGGTTGGGCAGAGGTTGCATTTTTTATCCATGTAGTGTAATATGAACGTAAAAATATGTGAAGTAGATTTTTTTTATTTTGTTAAATAGTTTATTTAGTTCAAAAGGTACATATAACAACGGGTGTATAAAGATGCTTATCGAAGCCGAGACGCACTTGTTCTTCCCGTCATTGTAATCGTTTTTTTTTGTACTGGAAACCATACCTAGGAACTTTTTTTTTTACGAAACTAAGTTTTAAATGTTACAACTTAACTATACATGCTCCCACGATCCCTGTATCGTTGCATGCACCCATAATCACGATATTTTGCATGCATTACATTGCGCACTACCTTAAACAGAGAATTTTCACACCGAAAACAAAAGTTGTTTCCCGGCAATTATAATTGCACAAAGTTACTTTGTTTGATGTACATAATTCATGACGGCTTTGTGATGGGTCCTATTACACCCTGTATATTAAATATAAAATCCATTTTCGAAGCTTAAATCTTTACGGCAAAAGCGAAAATTACTCGAAATATAATCCCTAAATAAAGTATTTCAATCAGATTTAAAGTTTTCTTCTGAAACTAACGCCTTGATTTCCAAAAGTTTTTCCTTTAGATTAGAGGGTTATATAATAAGATCTAAACTGAAATAGGCTGGAACTTGGCGAGATTTATGCCCTATTATAAATGAAAACTTCAGCGTACAAAGTTTCGTTTTCTTTTTATTTTAAAAAATAGTTGAAATTAGACATTTGATGTATTTTTTAGAATAGGTATGCGCACTAGGTTTTTTCTGTACTAGGCCGTACCAAGTACCACGTATAAAATACGAAGTATATCGATAGCATTTTCTATCAAAGCGAGAATTTTATGAATATTATAGTAACTATTTTTTGTACCATTTATGATGTTAATAGCGCTTTACAATCTTAAACCTCAAGCATCACACAATCTTCGTGATGAAAATACTCAACTTTACAAAAGACTATCCTGATTTAATATTTTTCTGAATACGGACTCCATGGATCGCCTACGTGGGATGCAATCTATTGAGTCCGTATTGAAGTATTTGGTCAAGTACGCTCATAGCGTGCGGCTATCGAGTATTGACTATCTACCTATTCCAGTTTATTTATATTATCTATAAGTAGAAATAAATAAAAAAGAAGTGTCTGTTTGTGATGTCAAAATAACAACTTTTTACTAAATGCATATGAAAGTATAGTTATATGGTATATACCCCAAAATAAAAAAACTTTATTAAATGTTTTGTCTGTTTGTCTGTCTGTCTGTTTGTTCCTGCTAATATCCGAAACGGCTGGACCAATTTTGTCGAGACTTTCACTGGTAGCTGATATTATAAGGAGTGACTTATTTTATTTTAGACAAATCCACGCGGGCTAAGCCACGGGCAGTAGCTATTGTAAAAATAAACCTAATTTAATGCACGTAAAATTTAATTTAAAATGGAAGAATGCTTCTCGATTATTTATCTTGGACTTACTAAGTTGTTTAGTTCACAAAATCTTACTTGTATGAAGTACACAAATTAAAATGTATTCATACGAAGGTATCATCATCATCATTTCAGCCGTAAGACGTCCACTGCTGGACATAGGCTTCCCCCAAAAGGGGGGATTTACCATAAACGTCACGCTTGGCAGTCGGGTTGGCGATCGCCGCAGTATGGTGTTAAAAATGCATAGAGAACGCTGCTGCCGATTCTCTAGTAAGTCCCTTTACGACACCCACGGGAGGAAATGGGATGGTGCTATTCTTTACGTCCGGCACCACACGGAACGAATAAGAAGGTACAGTATAGTTTAACACATATAAATGTTTGATGCATGAGAGAGAATTCATGTCTCGTAATCATAACGCGGTGCACAGGACTGTGCGATAAAGGTATGGAAGAAAATACCATAATTGATACGTTATATCTCACCGTCCACGAGTCTATCTCAATTTGAGTAAATACTTCATAGATATTCGGAATAGGTACTTTGACTAAGTATTTTGATACTAGTACTAGACTGAGTTTTTGTATACAATTTAGCGTTTGAATGTTACAAAAATATTGATTTGTATAAAACAAATAATATTAGGTATATCCATTGGTTTGATACGCCCTGGGTTTCAAACTCGCTACCATCCCACTAACAATAATTTGGCCCACTTTTGCAATGGTAAATTTTACCATTGTAAAATTAATTGAGCACATTTAATATCTTTTTAAGACCTTGCTGTCTTGAATGGATCAGAATGTTGGGTAACTAAAGGGATGAATGAAAGGCAATTGTATGCAGCGATGAGATCAGAATGCCAATATGGATGTATGGTGTTACACGAATGGATAAAATAAGAAATGAGTATTTATGAGGAAGTCTGAAAGTGGCATTGGGAAATTGGCATGTCATGGTATAGGCATATAATGTGGAAAAATGAGGAAAATGTCTATAAGTCACGTAATCTAATTTGCTGTGTTTTGATAGCATCCGGGTTCTATTGGCATTGGACAAAATTAAAATAAACATTAGTTTGGACATTTTGGAACAGATGGCTTTAGTATTTTTGGAACAGATCAGTGAGTTTGGCAAGTAGATTTTTTTACGGATAGACTGGTGATCGCAACTCCACATCAAAGCACGTATTTGCGTAGGTACGGGCTTTTTACGGATATACTGTCTATCAGTAAAATATGGTTAATACGACAATAAACAAAAACAATATTTTAATATTTTCGCTAAGAACCAAGTTTCTAACCCGCTAATAGTCTTATCATATTATGTTTTGCGGCTGATCAACACAAAGATGATGTTAAAAATCTCTCCTGAAAAATCACAAATTTAAACATGCGCTATGTGTCTATTTACTGACGGAATTAAAGGTTTTTTAAATATTATTTTTCTATTATGTTTTGTATGAAAGTTGAAAAATGTGGTTCAGCCACATGCAAGTAGACCATATAATGATGTTGTTGATATTTTTTAATGTTCAAAATCAAGTAAAAAAAAGTAGTTTCTTGTAGAATGATGATCAAATGTCAGTCTCGCGTAATTTTTCGGAAAACTTGTTGCGAATATTAGTGATTTACCGTGAATACTTAATTTATTTGAAAAATCCCTTTCAGCCAAATGCAAAACAAAGAACACGACTTTTCAAATCATAAATAATTTTGTTTAAGTTATTTTTCCCTTTTTCACAATTAATGAGCAAAATTGATCAAAATCAGCCGATTTCGTGCACGGCCCCTTAAAGTGGTTTTTAAATAGTGGAAGAGGCAAAATTGCAAGTTTTGTGCTTTTACGCACAATAATCAGTGTCTAATGACAACGAACCTGTAAAAAAAAAAAACATACTCTCCCGGACTCCTAAATCGAACCTTGGTGCATTTTCATGTAAGGTTAGGCCTAAAACATCAAAATAATAAAGAAAAAGTTATTATGCAGTTTTGAAGCCAATATACTGGTCATCATTGTTCCGAATTTGAATTAACGACAATAAGAAAAAAAAAAAAAAAACTAAACAAATGTGCCGGCTGACTCGATTCAGGAGTCCGGGAGCATAATGTGAGAAGGACTGATTGTTAAGCGACAGTAGCGCAACAATCGCTCAACTTTGTTCAACTAACATAATACTCCATATTAGTCCACAATTTAGAATAGGTGCTCGAGACCCAATTCCCTTTGATTTGCTCATTTCCTAACTTCAAACATTATTGGATTCTTTGATTGACGTGGCGCCAATAAAATGACGGCTATTTCCGTCAACGGTTCATTCATTTAAAAGATAATTATTTACAGTCGACAAAACTTAAGCATTCTCACTTAAGGAAATATTTTTTGCGAGAACGCAGCTAGTGATAAACGACACCCCTTTCTGGTTTCGCCTAATTAGAGACAATATTCATTTATGTGAGTAAAGGGCATGTAACAAAAAATAGCCAGACTGCGTCAGTACCGATTTGCATCTCACTAATTGTTGACGCCTCCCATAAATTCCTATTGCCATGTCATTTTACTACCTGTTTATTTCTATTGGACTGATTGCCTGCCTAACTGGTAGGTTAGCACGGGTAGGTTTGCCACGTTAGCAGCTTTTTTTTTTTTACTGAATTGTCCTGCTCTTGATCTCGATCTCGCCTGATGGAATGTGATAGATGAGATCTATGATGGAACGAGCGTGCCCAGAAGATGCCTATTCACTCTTGCTTTGAAGGTAAACGGGTTATGTGGAACGAAACACAGACGCTGGCAGAAAGTTCCACACTTTGGCTGTGCGCATAATAAATGTGGAGGAGAAGCGCTGAGTACGACTGGATGGGATGTCAACCAAGTGCGGATGGTACCCTGCAATACGTCTAGTAGTCCGGTTTTAAAAGGGCGATGGTGGGATCAGCTTAGCGGTGAGCTGCTTTTTCATAATTCACATGTGAACGTGTGGTCCTACGTAGAATAGTGAAACCGCAAGTTATGCGATATCTTGTGACGGATTCGGTTTTTTAAATGTTTTATATCTAACGAGGCAGTCGATACTATTGATATGAAAATATTTTTTTTTTTTAAATAATATTTCAAAAAAACAACAAACAACCAATAATAATTTTTCAAAAAAACCGAACAACCATCCATCCAGAAGGAAACGAGCTTGGGGATACAGATCGTTTTTTTGCGTAGAAATACTTTTTATGCTGTATTACCTAAATTGTTGTTGTTTTTGAAAATGCTAGAGAAAGAAAGCCCCTTTGATGCATCTTTAACCATAAACTGGTATCTAATAGCGAGCATGCAGATAATTTTCAATGTTTTTTTTCAGGCATTCATCTTTTACTTTACGTGTCGTTGGTGCAACTGTTACTAAATCAATTTAACTGATGACCACACCAATTCGGCCGTTTACTAATATTCTGAGCAATGATTCAAATAAAATTATAATTATTCTCACGTCGTTAGTCTTCACTGAGCAAATAACACAACCGAAAACAGTAATTCCAAGATGAACTACCAAACTCTCAAAATGCCCACACATTCTCGATACGTAAAGTTGACGTATGATGTAACGACGTGACGCTATTAATGCGTCGCTCTGACTCAAACGAGTGTTTGAAACTGCACACATTACTATTTTTAAACAATGAAAGAGTGAATTTTACCCAGTCGTTAAGGAATGTTACCTACGTCCTACGTGTGAGCTAGTTTCGTAGGTAGTCTGGATGTGGGAGTGACTAAGGGTTGTTTTTGGAATCGTGGGCGGTTAATTACTTAGATGTTTTATTATTACATAACTAATTACAATACTAGGCATGCAGAATCCGAATGGAGGTGGTTTATGGACATTGAAGAACCTTCACGAAAACCGGTGTAATACATATCGTTCATTTACTTTTGAATTCCATAGGCATCCAAACTTTGGAGAAGGGTCTTCGCCGAAGTGTCATTAATCGATTAATTTAAAATTATTATACTACTGACTACTGCTGCATTATCTCGACGCCTTCGTAATTATTCGCATTCTTTATACTGCTGAGAGCTCGTTCGGATCGGTTGACATACATACATACATAAACTCAAGCCTTCTTCCCATGGGAGTAGGCAGAAACTATGGAACGTCATCTGCTACGCTCCTTATATACTCTTTTTGCTTCGTTTACATTCATACATCTGGTCATACACGCACGCTGGTTACGAGAGCTACGCACCTGACTTTTCTGAAGAACATCACCATTTAGGTCACTAATGTTCTCCTAGGGCGTACACTCCAGGCATTTCCACTCACATCTGCCTTGTAAATACATTTTGTTCGTCGTCTTTCATTCATCTTAATTTCATCTTTTGTCACCACATCTTCATGACACATAAACCACACCGTTGCCTAATCCATAATTTTTCAGCCTATCATTCATAGTCACGGATCGGCTGATGACCATAGTTAACTGAAAAGTTATTAATGTTATTCCATTTTACAATACTCATGGTTTTCCCACAAAATTGTGAAATGAAACTCTGACTATAATATTTGTTGAAGGCAAACAAATAAATACAAAGCTTAAAAAGTGATTAACAATTACCGGCACACAAACACGGCGGTTAATGTTCTGTGAATATTGTTATTATAATTACTACTGTTGAGGTACGAACATTATTTTTAAGCGCTATTAAATAAGTGCGAGGAAAGCGCTGGGTTCTACTGATAAGATATTGAGAATCAGCTTTTCCTTCGTTGGTGTATTTTTCTGATTATGACCCACATAAAATAGTATGGCTATCTCGCTGGTCTGGTGAACCAAGACACTATAATTTTCCACAAAAAACGAGTTTCGAACAATTGCGTAGGAGGAATCGAAATGTTTTACAATAAATCTGCCAAAACGCGATTTTCGCGCTAGATCTGAATTTAGCTACCATAAAATAAAATGAACTACACCAAACAAGCATTAATTTGAATTCAGGTCATCACTGTTGAAAGGTTCATAGAAGCATCAAAAAGTCCATGGTATACATAATTTTATATAAGGAGCCCGTACTAATTAGATGCACCTTAAAATACTTAAAAAGATAGGATAACCGATAAATGTTACCAGCCATACTAACCAACGTACCATTAAAAAAACTTATTCTTTATTCGTAAACGAGCATGCCGAAAAAACAGCCTTTTTTCCTGAAAACGGATGCCTGAATTAAAGGCCGATCTGATAAAAATCCTGGCTTGTAAAAAGTAACGGCTGCCATTGATGAGTCTCATGACGCAGCACTTTGAATCCTTTTCATTACGCCATCAGCCTTTAACCACAATATACACAGTTACAGAAGATCAGCTCCATACAACGAGCGAAAACGCCGAACAAATAGACACGCTTCACGTACAGCGAGTGCAAGTGCACTCGCGACATTTGAGATTGTCGAACGTACGCATAAATGTGTGCGAGCGCCTGTTTTCGCATTAGTATGAAGCCGACCACGAACTAAACTAAACAAATAGGAGCCAAACTTCTGCATCTACCTGTCTAATTTGTACTTCAGCTATTTCTACACTTTTTTTAACAAGAAACTTAAAGAAATTCTTAGTCGAAATAAATACAGGAATTTTCATGCATTTAAATATTGCGAGCAAAAATGAGTGTACAGACGCCAGCAGGTCAAGCTACCCGAAACTGTCAAACTTTCGCAATCAACCTTGAACCTTTTACTGTAGTGATAAAGTTGAAAATCTATTAAAGAAATTTGACAGATTGTAGTAGCTTGATGTGCTGGCGTCTGTACATTAAAATTGTGCTGCTATTAATTAACAGGTGTTAAAACAGAAAGTTCCTTTTTGATTTATGATTTTAATTTGTTCCATTCGGGGTAGTTAAGTTTTTAATTATGCATACGTTATTTAGTAAACATATCGTGTAGAAATAACTTTCATGGTATAAGGTATGAGATGATCACAAGCAAAAAAAAAAAAAAACATCTATGTCATGAGATCGTTTAGCATTTCTTGCTCTAATTTGTGCGATTGATGAGTCGGCAAATGGCAATATTTGTTTTGACTCTTAAGTTTATCTGTATTCCTAGTACATATCACTATCGTTTACATAAAGCGGTATGGAAGGGTGAATATGTAAGTGTGGGTATATTTGAAACGTTAGCTTATTTTTAGGTGTGATAACAAAAATAGATTGAGAATCGAACCTTTTGACTTTGGATTCATACCTATAGATATAGTCTTCCAAAAGTTTTCTGGCATTTACAACTTTTGGGATCAGATTAAAAGCTGATCGTCTTTTCTCTTACAACAATGTGATAGAAGCTATTAAAATGGTAATTATCTGGCAAAGATGCTGCTCGCAATGGGCAAAGCTTCAAAAGACGAACATGAAAAATTATTGTCCTTTTCACATAACTGCTCTCAGTACGTTTAATTTACTCATTTGGCAAAGCCACGTGGTTCAGCAAGAAAGAAAGTCGTTTAACAATCATAACAGTATTGTTACAGCTTAGTTAAGCTTCGATGCGCTATTAGGGCGGAATAGTTTAGTCCTTGAGCTTGCTAGAATAAAGTTTTAGCACTTCTCCTGAAAATAATCTAGACTTCTAACGGTTACTGCCTATGGCAGAGTTGAATTGTTCGTTAGTAAAACTGTCTATACTCCATTTGAAAGAAGATTACATATTTAAATAAACCTTTTTATGGTTCCGTACCCAAAGGGTAAAACGGGACCATATTACTAACACTCCGCTGTCCGTCTGTCTGTCTGTCCGTCTGTCACCAGGCTGTATCTCATGAACCGTGATAGTTTCACAGATGATGTACTTCTGTTGCCGTTATAACAACAAATACTAAAAAACAGAATAAAATAAATATTTAAGGGGGCTCCCATACAACAAACGTGATTTTTTTGCCGTTTTTATAGATAATGGTACGAAACCCTTTGTGCGCGAGTCCGACTCGCACTTAGCCGGTTTTTTTACGTTGCGTTCAACCGATTTTGACTTCTATTCCGTAGGAATAAGGATGGCATTAAAAGCAAAAAAAGTGGTTACAATACCATCTGTTAACTGCTGCTGCCATTTGTCATGCTACCAACGCAATAGAAGTCAAAATCAGTTGAACGGACTGTAAAAAAGGTTAGTTGAAATGTATAATGTTTTTTCAAACGGAGTCTATAGTTACCTATTTCCGAAAGTATTTTGTTACGTAAACAGTAAGATTTCAAGAACCTAAATATACATAAACTATTACCATGGATTAAGTCAGTAATTTAAGGAATCTAAGGTAAAAGTTCCCTCAGAGTTGAAACGTTTCATCAGTTATTCACAATATAATCAGCTCTTCCATACATTTGACCGTGTTGATTGCACTTTTATAAAAATAAATCTCCTGTTTTATAAAGTCAAAGTCAAATAATTTATTTGAAATAAATTATTTGACTTTAACTTTATAAAACAGGAGATTTATTTTTTGTGTCACAATATCCCTTCCACCATGTTTATTGAGGAAGAAATCCATGTATGACTCATGTCAAAATTTTAAGCAATCCTTGTAAAAGGCAAGCTAACTACAAACAATGTTCAATCGCGATGGGGTCCGATTCTAGATAAGCTTTTATCATAGGACATCGAGTCATGAAATTTTATAATCATCGATAGAGACGAAAATATCGAGCAAGCCCATACAAGGTTTTGCAATAGACGCGCTCTTTTGTCGTAACTGGTCTATTGGTCGGATTTAGAAAACGTGTCGATATCAGTGCAATTCTCGACGGAATGGAAACATAATATACTGCAGACGAAGTTCTGGGAATGGGAGTTATTTTTAGAAAAACCTACGAATTTTTTGAAGATCATTCTCAGAATTATTTGGGAGTGGAATGGATTTTTTCGTCGATCGTTTAATTTAATAGATTTTGTACAATGCTGATAGTACTTTTTTACGTAGACAGATTACCTTATTACAATAGGTTTTTGTTATTTTGATATAAGACGTAATTAACTAGCCTATCCCCTCTGTTTTCAGGTGTATGTTTTATTAAATTATTACTTTTAACAAAAACCCCGCGTGCATTTCTGAATTTACAAACACTCGTTAGTCACAAAACTGCATAAAAAAAACATTACAAAAACCAAAACTAGAATTTTAAATCCAAAAACTACCTCCCAAAAACTAGTGCAGAATCATAACAGTAAATCTTCATTTTGTAAAAATCTGTCCACCGTTCCAACATTCGGAATAACAACACCCTGTACGCATTTTTTGTACCGTCCAGTATCAGAGTGCAAATACAGATGCCTGTCGGATTCATTTCTATATTACCAAGAGACAGAGGACGAGCCCTGTGGCACTCCATTTTACGTGAAGTTTATGTCTGTTGCATAAGGTCTATTTTCGTTTGGTGAACAAAAATAGATTCGACAGAGGCTTCCGGCACCCTTGTGAAATCCAAATATGTTATTGAATTCCAAAGAAAGTTTTCAGTTTTTGCACGGTATTCGATTTCGTCGGACCCGAGTTGATAAATGACAAGTCGTAACGCGAAAATCTTATTTGATTTGATCAGTTTATTTTGTCGTGGAAAAAGCCTGTTGATAGTGAACGATTGTTTTTGTATTACGAAGGACAATCCCTACACATTGATTTGGTGATGTACTTTTTCTCCATTGTATTTTAACTACTAACACTAGTAATAAGTTATAATATTATCTACTAACACGCTAGATCATTGTTGTCGAAAATAACGTTTTTTTCTTTTATGTTTTTGACATATCTCGGGAGCCCCGGGCCTTTGGAAGGCTTCCGAGGGGCCGAAGCCAACTCGCAGAGGCCCGTTACATGCTTATAATGAAATGAGGCACTAACTGACGATTATCCCTGTACGCACTATGCAAGTGCACCCAAGAACAACCCCCGGTTTGTGTAAGACTATTGCAGGGTATGGAAACAAAAATATTGGACTATAGGTTTTGGGTGGTTAAAATGGATTGGTTACCTAAAACTATGGAAGGACCACACATTTACATTTACATTTATTGCACATTGATCAGGCAGGGGCCATAGCCCCTGCCTGATCAATGTTTTATTATACACAGATAAAATGGCAAGGGGTGACTTGCACACTCATTAATGGGCCCCTGGAAACGGTCGCTAGTACTTAGTATCATAGCAACAAGGAGGCAACATATCCTGAGGTGCTTGACGACTGGAGAGGTATTCCAAGACTATCAGAACAATCCCAGAGCCCGGAAGATGGTTAAGATCCCTCTCAGCATTTACTGGAATACTTCCATCCCCCGAGCACGTTTGCTCTTGCAATTCTCCACTCAAGCAGCCCAATAAAGGCAAGAATGAGGTGGGAGCACAGTTCCTCGTCATTGTTCACTCCAGCCGACTAATAAAGGCAAGCTAGAGATGAGGAACATGACTTCTCCCGGGAGATAGGGCCCGTGGGGTCGTTACTGCCCATTAGCTCGCCACATGCTGCCCTGCGGGTTTCTGTATCTCTCTTGGTCTGGCTCCTCGCCCTAGACCTGTTTCGGTAAATTCTACCGGCACAGACCTAGAAACTTTTTGTCGAACAATATTTTTTGCAATAGGAAAGAAATATAGTACTAATAAAGCGATTTAAGTTTTTAACTATTAATCTTTTCAAAGTATATTTTAGTAGTTATGAATAAATCATGTTGTGAGTAATAAATCTGGATGGTAAATCTTATAATTCATTAGTTTAATTCACTGTGATTTATTATGCAAATAACACACGTACTAATACAACACGTATAACTTTGCAAAGCTCATTAATTTCATTTCGCCTTGTTTGTTAATCATTTTTTGTTTCTACTTATAGCTGAATATAAATGTATCGTGTATTTGAACAATGTAGAAAATGTTTAATACTCGTAGCATAGTATAATAAAATGCCGTTTTATTTCCTGACAATGTTTTAAATCATGAAACTTGGGTATAATTTTTCACAAGTCTGATTTTTTAGGGTTCCATAGTACACAAGAAACCCTTATAGTTTCGCCATGTCCGTCAGTCTGTTTGTCCGCGGCTTAGCTCAGAGACTCTTAGTACTAGAAAGCTGTAATTTGGTATGAGTATACATATTAATCACGCCAATAAAGTGGTAAATATATATATATATATATATATATTTACGGTACCTCCCATACACGTAAAGTGGGAAAGATTTTTTTTTTCTCGTCTATTCATGGTGGGGGGTATCGTTGGATAGGCCGTTTAAAAATATTGCTGGTTTGTGGAAACCGTTTTTCGATTCAGGGATCGGTTTGCGTAATATTAAGCTTTAAAGTGCTAATTTTTCGAAGTTAAAAGGAAAACTATCACAGCTAAGTAGGCTTTACAAGTTACCGAGTAGTTAATAATCGAAAAACTTACATTTACAGTTCAAAAATATGTCCCATACATATGGTAGAACATGTTTTTCAACTACAATATTAAGTTTGTTCCTTGGATAAATTCATCCCACCTACGGAACCCTTCATTGTGCGTGGTCCGACATGCACTTGGCCAGTATTTTTTTTTGTAGTTATTTAATTGGTAGTCTTGATTGGATAAATGATTTACGCAAATATGTTTTATCAAGGAAAAAAAAAAAATACATATATATACTTATATATAAATGGTGTACATTATAAAGAGTATTTATTCTATTTATCTATCTGGAGAAGGCGTTATTGTTGGTGTGGGGAGGGAATATTATCGATTGTTTCATTTAATTTATTTAAGTTAGCTGTGGACTCCAATGGGATAACCCCTCGTAATCTTATACAATTAATTGTTTCAATGTCACAAATAGGTAATAAGGGTAACTTTCAACAACCTCCTGCAAGACAACGCCGCGGGTCGTAGGTCCGCTGGCGCTGGCCGGCTAATGCTGACAAATGACAGCTTTACCTTTATTTAATGACATCATTACGTCGGTCATTTTGCGCCCAAGAAATTAAGCCGGGTAGTTTGAGGTTTAATTAATTTTAGTCATTTATTAATGCCTAAAGGGATATAATATATATATATATATATATTGAGGTTTTTAAGCAAACAATCTGTTAGGTTTGGCTATTTCTTGCTTGTTTCCTTTTATTTTATGGATGATCTCTTATTAATAAGACTTTTTGAGCCATTATTTAAGAGAATTAACACATTGAAACACAACATCTTGCGTAGTTAATGTCCGTTACGCATAACGTGGCTATTTTGTTTGGCATGGATCCAGGCAGGCAATTCATTAATTACCGGTTTAATTCTATATATTTTTTCCTCCTACTCTTAACAAACATGTGACGTAAGTTTACTAAATAAACAAAAAGTTTATTAAACAGAAAATTTAAGCAATTGCAATTAATGTTTAAAATATGTATGTTGAACCTGTACGTAATGTTAGTTAGTACCTTTTCATTTCCTGTATTTACATAAACTAAGTTAGAATGCCGATTGTTTACACGGAAGCCTACATATCGCACACCTAGATAAAGAGTAGCACAACTCAAAATACCTCTTTTTTCAGGAACAGCAAAAAACGTTCTACTCATTTTCTATTTGACCGATTTAAATTATTGTTGTATGATGTTGTATATTATTTTACTAAGATATAAATTTGCTATTAATATATATTTTTTTCATATTAATTTAGTAAAACAACAATTACTTTAATTTGTCAACAATACTGGGGTAAGTGGAAATAATGAAAAAAGAACACACAAGAAACAAGACCGATTCAATCACGAATACGAAATCAACTCAAAATAATTCACGCTTGATTACTGCGATTAGCCACGAATACAAAACTAAGTCAAAATAATTTACTCTTTGAGCGTATTGACAGCATCTTTCCCTGCAGCTGACATGTCGTAACTGGTGATGCGTTACTGTTGTTGATGGGGGGTGACCGTGGAGCTACTCAAAAAGACTGACTTACAGCGCAATCTAGTCTTTTATGAATGGAGTTTGTACACCGGTGTCTTTGGAGTTAATGTAGTTTTCAACACTGATTCCGATAATCGCAATAACTCGATTTTGGATTATTTTGAGTTGTGCCACCCTTCATCTAGGTGTGCGATATGTGTTTCAGTAAAATAATGTAGTTTGTAGTCGAGAATTGTAGCAAAAACTTAATAAGCCATTGTTATGCATCGCTTTAAGTGGTCCTATATTTAAGCTTCAAAAGACAGGAGATACTAAAGTCTTTGAGAAAAACTCGTAATTTCCCTGAGGGCCTATTAAGTATTTCGACAAATTCGCACAGAGTTTCAACAGTAACTGATGTTTTTGGGGCAAACCATTTATAGTATTTTGTCAGAGCTTTTCTTTTAATGAATTAAGGAAAATTATACGCGAAAAGCAGCGACAGTAAAATGTAACAAAATGACGTCATTAAGAACGTTGCATCTGAGAGTAATGAAATGTAAGTCTTTAATGTAACTGGATTTTAGTCGAATACTGATTGACTTATTTTCTACCCGAGGACCGATGGATTGGGGGAATTGTCAGGCAGTGACATTATTTATAATAATTTATAACGACTCATTACTTACTAACTCCTATGGGTTTTCAAGCAATTTTAGCAGCAATGAGATAGCACATATTCTAAAAAGCAATTATGAAATATATTTAAGCCAATTTTGAGACAAATTTGGAAGTTTAGAACCAGCATTGAAATATATGCTTTGGACTCATTACTTTTCATGCCGATTTTATTACTTTCCGCGTTTATTTTGATTCATCTTGTGTGTTCTACAACACCACATGCAAACTACGCATCAAAGACCTGACGTTACAAATTCTGTATCGCGCAATCAGTTTACCACGCGACGAGCATTATATACAACATCCCGATATCAACCGTCGAACAGTTGCCCACCAGACACAACACCCGTCTGGTCGGAGGATCCTCCCTTTACTATAGAGTATTAGTGGACACCCTGTTTCTCATATCTCTATAATTTCTTCCACAAATTTCTTTATTTTCAAACAAACAATATTTACAAATAACATAAATGCTATTCAATGCAATAACATGCACTCTTGATATCCGCATCCGAGCAGCTATCTCGTTGAATATTATTATTTGCATAAGTTCCACGTTACTAAACAGTACCTACTTTTCATTAATTTTGCTACAGTCATTTTACTTAATAACCAAATATTGTTCAGTTTCACAAATTGACAATTTGGCAAGGAATTCGGGGTAAGTCTGAATACTATTTTAGTCTGTAAAAATTCAAATGTTTTCTGCTTTACTTTATAAAATAAGATAGCAGCAATATCCAAATTCGAAATAGCTACTAAAACAATATGAATTAGTACTTAGCATAACAGTAGTCGTAACAATAATCGAAAGTATCACCCAATCTGGCAGGCAAAGAGGGCTTAATACACGTGTGGTGCCAATAAAAATCTTGTTTCGGTAGATATTCATGAAAATTAAGTTAAACTCAGGCAAAGTACCAAAGCTCATTCAGTAAAAACTTGTTAAACTTTCTTAAATATACATCCCATTGTACAAATTCAAAGGATTATACTTACCAACAAACTTTGCAAGCAATATTACTCGTGGCTCCTATATTCGAATATAGGTCAAAACATGAATAATATTACGATATTCCGAGCCTAAACGTGCTGAACAAATACTAGAATATCTTGCTTTACTTAGTCGACATAGGAGAACAAAATGCAGTTTGACAATTTGCCAATTTTTAGAGATACCCATTTTAGCAAGGCTGTTTTGTTTAAAAGTTTGAATTTAGGACATGAAATTGCAGAGAAACAGAAACTAAAGTACTTAAAAGTTTTTACTTTAATTGTTTCGACGAGATTGACTTAAATTATTATTATTTTTATTATTTATTGGCAATTCATTAATTTCATGTCGTAGTATTGAGGTCAAGAAACTTTTACTTGTTGTAAGAACTTCTAGGTTTCTCTAAATTACTTTTTTAAATTGCTTTTTTGGCTAATCATTGTGTAATCAGATAAGGATTGAATACAATGGAAACATATTTCAGTTTCAAATATGCTGATACAAGTCTCAAATATGCTCATGCAAGTCTCAAATATGCTCATGCAAGTCTCAAATAAGCTCACAAAATGGTGTTAAGAACAAATTGCTCTACGCCATTTCAACAACCAGTATTCCTACACTGTGCCATAAATTCCTCCCGTGCAATAGATGACACTCAGTGTTGATATATCTATAGAATGAACTCTCTTCTGCATTCCACCGGGCGCTTACTATTGTCTGCAAACTCTGCAGTTTCACTCATAACACATTTTTGTTGAAATATAGAGTGGCACCGACGTCGAAATTGTAGGGTAATTCTTCGTTGTTTTTATTAATGGAATGTGTTATTCATTTCTGTCTACTATATGCTATCCAAGTTAAATTTTTTGAACGCCTTGAAACCTGGCTGTGTGGTTCTGTCGTCAAGGGAAATCATGACAAGATTGAATGTCTATGCATGTATTCAAAATGTAGCAATCGAATTGTTTGTAAAAATATAATAATGTCATAGTTACTAAATTTTGAGGAGTTTAAAGGCTGTCCAATTAACTCTGTGCCCTATATGGGCACAGGGTTAACTGGACAGCCTTTATTTATTTTGTGTCTTTGGTAATTGTTAACAAAGAAATAGATTTAGAGCTGTTAAAGGCCGTTGATAGGCGGTTTAAAAAAAATATGTGGTGTCACTCATATTTAATCCTAGAGCACTTAAGCCTTGTGACATCCGAACACGGATGTGTGTGTACGGATGCTTGGATATACCGTATACTCGGAATTGTGAAATCCGCTTGCAATTTTTTTATGAGTGTGCTACTCTATGACATCATAAAGAAGATCGGAATAAATATCAAGAAAGATGGTTGGGACCGAAAAAACCCCGACTATTTCAAACGCCGTAAGGAATTGTTGGAAAACTTGTGGTCAGAATACCAATTCAATCATGACCACCCTTCTACGGAACAAAGTGTAAGTCATCCCTACTTTACAAATGACTGCTATAGGGTCGTTCTCAAAAATGTGGCACCGCTCGAATAAATTTATCAATTTGAGAAAATGTATCAATTATTGAGTTTTTTTAATAAAAATCCATTCTGGGTATTTCTCTTATGTTGAATTGTTCTAAGGGAATAAAAATTTCACATAAATAAACAAAATACAGCTATTCAAAAAAACTTACCTTACAGGTTAAAGAGATATCGTACAGGTTAATGAGAAAAGTTTTCAGGTTATAGAGAATCAAACAGGTAAATGAAAAATAAAACAATTTAATCATTCAAAATCAGCTTTTATTATTATTAACTGCAAACAATAACAGTTACATTTAAAAAAACGGCTTTACAACTAAGAAAACATAAAAAATCTCACCTCGATGTCGTCATACTAAACATTTCTGTCATCTGATCTCTAAGAAATAATAGAAATTTTCTTCTTATCTAATCAGTCTCAAATAATAATAAGTCAGTCAATTAAAATTAAAAATAACGTTCTATAATAAAGATAAAGAAACTTCTTAAGAATAATTAATCTTTGGATCATTTACTTTTTGGTTCTGGAAACAATCAGACAATTTTTGTTAAAATATTTCGTAATCGGAATCACTTTCATTGTCAATAACACGCGTAAAAGTGTTCAAAGAAGATTCGGTTACATTGGTAGGCCCTTCATTTAAAATCCTATCTAGAGTACTCCTTTGAAGTTCCGGAGGCAATTCCATTTCAGATAGTGCTGAAAATGGTGTAGATCTATGAAGAACAGTTACGGATTCTTCTGCAACACTCGTGCCAGGGGTAATAAAACTGTCGTCATCCAAATCATTGATCTCCATACAAGACGCTAAAACTCGAGCAGTGGCCACAGCAGAAGCTCTCATTGATTTTTTGCATTTGGGCTTTGGTGTGCTGACTTGTTGTCTTATAACATCATGGAAGCCAAGGTGTTTACCGTGCTTACAATATTCGGCTTTAGTTAAACACGTTTCTTTGGTACAGCTAAGGCGTCTTAAAACGACAGATGCATTTTTTGTATTACACCATACAATTTGATGAACTTGCTGCGTTCCTTTAAATGGCATTAATGTATTGGGCAATAGCATGTCTTTTTCAAAGATTTTATATTCGGAGATAGTATCTATTACGATGTTTTTCACGTTTTGTTTTAATAATCGTGAAAAACTTTCGAAGTCCGGTACGTCAGCGCCATGATTCACACACGCTTCAGCAGTACGCTTTAAAACAGCTCCAACTCCATCTGGAGCTCCCTTTCCATGGCCTGATTCAGAGTAATTCCAAGTGACACATTTAAGCTGAGGATTACTCCATCTGAGAGCAGTTATAATAAAATATATTTTGTAGTTTCGATATTGACTGCTTGCAGAATCGGAAATAACGTGGAAAGTTTTTGCTTGTGGAGCATGAATTTTTAAGTAATCTATAATTGGTTCCAAATGAGCCCATACAGCTGCTGTGTCATGTCTCAGATTTGGACTAAGTGTAGCGAAACATTGTGACTTTTTCAGCCCATTAACATCAAAAAAATAAAGCACGCTAGTATGGATTGTTATTTGAGGCTTACTGGCACCAAAATGCGCAGATTGAATTTCTTTCGAGTACGCGCACTTATAATTTTCCGAATAATCGACATGAATAACAGCTTCGTCGTGTTTCAATTGGTCTTTTATATTTTTTATCGCCTCTTGTTGACTAACCATTTTCCCACAGTGTTTCATATATTTGTCTATTATTTCTTCGTAGTGCCTGATGGCTTCTTTTGGTTTCGTTATTACTTTCTCTTTTTTAACCATCCTTATAGTTTTTTCACATCCATTTTGTACAATAAATTCAGTCTTAGAGTTCCACTGCCAATAGCAGAAATCAATAGCATTGTCAAATATCAAATATTGAATAGTTTTGTTTTTGCAGCTTACACAATCACGGAATAGGCATTCGGCATTATACACATTGCAGCAAATACTTTTAAGAAGATTTGTTGGGTCTTTGGGCTCAATAACTTTATATTTGTGAAGTGCAGATACTAAAAGGCGAAAATTTTCGTGAATGACACAGAGACAGGTCTCTCGTGGTTTTTTTGAAGCTGACAAAATCCAGAACGGTCTAAATCGACAAAATGTAGCGAAACTTAAAGTGTATGTATGAGACGAGTTAAATTTTTTATGAAGATTACCGAGAGAATCATTTAGATAGCGTTTTTGTACCTTTACACCTTCTTTCTTTACGTATTCCTTTTTTCCAGCTGCGCAGCTACTATTTTCATCATCTGAAAGGAAGGTTTTCACGTCGTTCTTCTTCTGCAAAACTGGAACGTTTTTAGATAGTCCATTTCGTCTTCTAAATACACTCTTGAACCTTCCCTTTAATTTGGTGGCTTGAAGAGACGTCTCGAGATAAGGCTTGAGACTATTTGAAATCATTTGTTTCATCTTATACGATTTGATATTCTTGTAAGAACGTAATACACCCTCAGCAAATGAATTATCACCACTAGTACTAGGTCGAAAGAGGAGAGGATCTCTAGGAAGTGGGACGACTGAGTTTTCCAACTGAATATTGTCTTCAAGCCTGGCGTTCTCGAATGCTATTGATGCATTTCGTTTTTCTTGAAGCGGTTGTAATCTTGAAATCTTTTTTCGATAGGCATCATTTAATTTAATAACTGATTGTAATTTAAGTCGTAAGGACGCTATTTCCTTGTCTTTTTTATAGCGCAACTTTCTCACTAAGCGTTGGGCATTAGGTGATACGATCCCAGAACTTACTGAAGAGCCTTGTGAAGTTGCAGGACTAATTTCTCTTGACCTAGTAATTCTTCTGCACTCTCCTCTTACTGCTTCTTCTCTATGGCACCCAGCCACGTTATCAATATTATCTATATTGATATTTTCAATATCGCTGGAAGGAGGACTGTTGCATTCAATAAAGCGTTGTATTTTTGCTTTTTCTTCCTTTTTGCGTTGATAGGATTTTTTTGCATCTTCTCTCCACTTCCTTCGGACCATTTTCTGATCTCTTGGTATCAAACAATTTATAGACACTACTTTTCCGTCCCTTTTTCGTTTTTCGTACTTTGCCTTATTTTTTTCTTTATATTTTGCATAAAGCTCTGGATTATTTTTGATTTTTTCATATCTTTTTTTTTCAAGTTCTCTTTTCCTAGCTAAGATGTCTTCTTTTTTCTTAGTTTTTGGCATTTCACCTTTGAAAAATATACAAATAGGTTAGCATAAAGCCTTTAATGTACCAAGAATAAGCATTTTGTGACAAAACAATAAAAATGCCCTAATTAAAAACTTTATCGGAGTAACATAACTTTTTTTATCATCATAGTAAATATTAAGTAAATATCAAAACCAAATCGTAACTTGATTTTTCGAGTAAGACAGTTTTATTAAACAATAACAGGCAAAGTCTCTTTAACCTGGTAAAAGTCTCAATAACCTGTGCTTTCCAAACAGGTTAAAGAGACACAGGTTAATGAAAAAATATGGTTTTGATGTGATAACAACAAAACGGTGACGTTTTTGGAGTTTATACTTATATAGCAATGAATAGGCAGTAAATTACATAATCTAACGTTAATACTCGCAAAGTAATTAAACCGCTAATAAAAATATTAAAGTCAGATTATAGAGAACATACCTGTTACAAACCCAGATTGAAGAAATTCGACGTTATTTCTAAAAAAATGGCGCAAATTTCTACACTTCCTTCCTTGGCAGCAGTTAGTCCGATACTGCTTGGTCATTTTGCGCGGGGGTGGGGTGTTGAGTAAGTAATAGTATTTGTGTGATGCGCGTTAGTGTGCAAGCACAGGTTATGGAGAAAATCACTCCGGACACAATTTGAATATGAATAACTCGCAAATTATGTTCATTATTAATGTACTGTGTAAAAAAAGTTAAATTTATTAATAGACAGACTAGTATTTTAATAATTTTGAACCCATATTTTTAATATTTATTTTTTTATGTTTATTCAAAGTGTGACTCTTTGAGTTTGGACATGGCAGGTTAGTGAGAAACAGATGTTACAATTTTATTTTATTGTACGAATGTCACTTCGGTTTTCTTAATATTACTCAGCGTCTATGCGAAAAGCCTCTTTAAGTACAATATTGCGTAGAATTTAATAAAAAGCATTTTAGAAATCACACATTTCCACTAAAAACTGCCTGACAGGTTACAGAGCCACTTTTTTGAGAACAACCCTATAATCAAATGCTGCAGTACTACTGTGGCGGTATCAATAACGCCACATGCGAACTAAGCATCAAAGACCTGACGTCACAAATCCTGCATCGCGCTATTAGAGTTCACCGCACGACTAGCATATATAGAACATCCCGACATCCGTTTCCGTTGGGCAGTTGCCCACCAGACACAACACCCGTCTGGTCTGAGGATCCTCCCTTTACTATAGAGTATAAGTGAACTTTACACCCTGTTCCTCATACCTCTAAATTGGTGACCCCGAACATGGACATTAGCGCAGCCTTCATGCAACTACTTCAGCGTGACGTCATTCATCACTTCCTCAAGCTTTCGAGCGGCGAGTCACACAGCCAGCCAGCACCCACGGCTTCAACGGGTATCCTGACCACCAGCATGCAGCGAACGCGCATACCTGGTCATCACCCTCTGCCTCATCAGCAAACTTGGCCGGCCGGTCCACAAGCAGAGTCCTTCAACGCTCTCTTGGTCGACGCCAGCAGTCAGCCTCAACCCGGCGCTGTACGACGTCCGACTCACTGGATCAAAACCGCAGCGCCACCCCGACTCACTGGGGAATCACCGCAGACAGTTCCGACTCACCGTGAACTATGCGGCACCCGGTTCCGACTCACTTGAACCACAACTGGCCCTGGCAAGCATCATATGCACTGACTTAGCCCACTATCGCCCTCCGGTCTCCGGAGGGGAGTAATGTGGGCGTATTAACAACGCCACATGCGAACTAAGCATCAAAGACCGGACGTCACAAATCCTGCATCGCGCTATCAGAGTTTACCGCGCGACTAGCATATATACAACATCCCGACATCAACCGTTGGGCAGTTGCCCACCAGACACAACATCCGTCTGGTGGGTGGATCCTCCCTTTACTACAAGTGTTACAATATTTAGGTTGTTATTTTAACACCATATACTTTTTGTTATTAATTTGAAATAAAACGAAGTGCTAGCTTTCATGACAAATAATTTTCTGTACTTTTTTTGAACGTTTTAGGCTATGTAGTTTCGGAGATAAGGGTGGGCTCAATTTGCATCTGTTTTCTTAAATAACTTTAAATCTTCTTAGGGTGAAATTATTAAAAAAAAATTGAGACTGTCACAGTAACCCTTTCATTTGATATGTTACTCAGTACAGTTCCCAAAACTGTTAGTTTAAATTTAATTATAATATTTGCCCCCCAAAAGTGACCCTCATATTCAAACTATTGTACTGTGTGTAGAAATAATGGTAGAAAAACCAAGGAGATCTCTTTTGATGTATATACTACAAAATACTGTGTGTATAATGTATATACAACTGCATTTTCTGAGCAGATGAAAGCAAATTTTTACTATGTATTGCTTCCGTGAAAAAGTCTTTAAATGGGATCCATTGGTCGTAGTTAGGTACCGGAGAAAACTGTTATCTCTAATTTCGGTGTTGTTGTCTCACGATGAGCGCCGGACCACATTTTGGTATTCAAAGCCTTTTTCAGTTCGTGGAACTGGTTTTCATACCTGGTGTAGCGTTCTTCGTACACTACCATCTTCTCTCCGTTGGTTTCACACTCTATTTCCCAGTGAAGGTTGTCAATTGCTGACCAGCGCGTTTGTAGTGTTTGCAGAGCGTCTTGAAATTCCCATTTTTCAGATACAAATTCAGGTATGAAGTTTGCCGTCTGTTTGCGCATCATGTCGTCCAGCTTGCTATTGGAACCCTTATCCTTTTTCGCAGCGTTTTGTTGTTCTTGCCGAATAGGAGGAGGTGATGATTCTCTGTTTTGATTATCTTGATTGGCATCCCTTCCTTGCTCTGCTACCTCCCTCTTCAAGGCTTCTTGTTCCTGTCCTGTCTGATCTGAGGTACCTTCTCCTGTTTGTTGGTTGGCACTTCCCAATTTTTTTGTTTGTACCGATTGCTCCTTTGGAGAACGAGCGACGTTCGTGAGTTTTTGGTGTTGTTGAAGAATAAGTTCCTTTACTTCATTGTAGTTTAGAGGTATGAGGAACAGGGTGTAAAGTTCACTCATACTAAAACTTTTTATTATTATTATTATTATTTACTATTATTAATAGTAGTGTAATAGAATTTATTTTAGCAGATTACAGGAAAACTTGTAAGAAGTCTATGGTGTTAAAATAACATGGTAAATCTCTCAATGTTGTGCGTATAAACTTACATCTGTAGTTGAAATTTATAGGAAAACATGTTTTTCAACTACAATGTTAAGTTTGTTATTGGGATAAAAAGCATAATACACAAGCCTATTATAGTTAGACCTCACACATACAGTGCCTATATTTACGCAAGCGGGTTTATTTTCTTTCCATCTAGGAGTTACAAAAAACATGAAACTAATATCTACAGTTATTTGCTGAATACCTAGGTTTAAAAATCAATAACAAAGAATACCAAGACCACAAAGATTTTCTCCCACTTGTAAAACTGTCCTTAAATACATTCACTAGTCCTTTAGCCAATCTTCCTGAACTAAATTTTAAACGGCTTAAATACTTACTCGCATACTGCAACATACCCACGAGAAATAAGGTCCATTTACCCTTGACTAGCTCCCAACGGGACAGCGAGCGACGCGACGACGGCTTGACGCGAATAACTTTCAACGATGCATCACCTATATTATACAGTGTATTACAATGTTCGCATTTTGCCGTCGCATGTGTGAAGGGAGCTCTGATTTGGGATTTTGTTTGGTTTACGAGCTTGAGGTATTTTGGTATGAGCATTTTTTCAATTTTGTAAGTGTGAGTACCATGGAGCTATTTATTATGTTAATAAGATGTATGTTGCCTTGAAAGAGCATGGTGGTTGAGAGTATGTCATGTTCACTTAAATGTCTCACTGATGGTGGCGCGTGTGTTGGATCATTCGGTTCCCTACAAAATGGTTGAGCTGGATGGTGCTGATCCACGCGTCATGTTAGTGAACGGGCGCCGTCAGTTGAGACTAGTCAGCTCATAGCTGCCAGGGCTTATTTTTAATTTTATATTTTGAATTGTGTTTTCTTTTTTTTACATTGTCTCACATATAGAAGCAACAAGAATAATGTACCCAAAATAATGTAATATCTTGATTTAAAAAAGTGTCCTTTGAGTTTCTTACCCGTTCTTCTCCATAGAGATCTACGTTTTGGAATGGGCTAGCTTCAACTTTCTGACTAACTGACCGACTCTTTGACAATTTAAAAGTGCTTGTAAATGATTTCATTGAAATAAATGCTTTGAATTTGAATTTGAATTATGCCTGGATACCTAAAGTTAAGGGTTCAGCCCTCATGAAATTTTAGTTTTGCGGCAACTTTCTGTGTCTATCTATTCAATTTTTTTTTTTTTAAACTTTGCGCCACACTAGGATTTCTCCTGTATCGTGGGGGGTGCGTTTACAAACATTTAAACTCACATACACAAACAGCCAGACCCAGAACAACTACTTTTAGATCATACAAATATTTGTTCCGTGCGGGAATCGAACCCGCGGCACGCAGCGTTGCAGTCAATCGCTTAACCACTGCGCCAACCGTGCCGTCTATAATCGTAATTGTTTATGTGTCTCTTTTAACTGTTTATGTGTCTGTCTGTTACTCTTAATACGAGAATTTAACTCAGTAGGTAGTGAATGAAGGTACTAGTTACTTAGTTATTTCTTACTACCCCACGTATTTAATATTTTTTAGAAAGAAAATCGACCTTGCAACCCGTAAAGCTCATGCAACATTATCTTCTACTGCGCCAATCGAGCCTTTTACCCCATAAACAAACACAGTTATCAAACAATGTAGTTTAAAAAATGTTGGTATTGTATTGTTTGACTATAACCCGCGTGACTGTCAACCCTTAAAATTAACGAGTTTTATTTTATGTAATACTATGTACAGTCAGTCATCCACACGAAGTGGCGAAAGCAATTTTGAACTACAAAAACCGCCCTTACTGCTACAACATACAATAAGGCGCTGTTAGTGTCAAATTGTAACCATGGCCGTGCGGTTGACTGTAGGAAACGTCCTTTTAGTGTGATTTGTCGTTTTTATATGAGTTTTTTAAATTAAAACCGTCGCCCGATGTTAGTGATATGTACCCGTATAACTCTGCCCGCTTCACTTTTAGATATATTGCCTGAAAAACGTAGAAATGGAGGAGTTACGAGCTTCGCAATGTAATCAAACTGGATATCGTTGTTACTACTACAATTTATGGGTTGAGTGGGAATTTATTTGATTTTTTAACACGATTTCGTTACCAAACCTATTAATTTGAAATTACATAAGAATATCAATCGTAATTTATAAAACAACCATCATGGTAACTTTTACAATATGTATCATTTCAAGGAACTATGAACCAACGAATGAATAATGAACCTTACATTACAATCTTCACGCCTCGACCATTATAGAGTAAGTAGAGGGAATTAATGAATAGTAAATGTCAACAATGGAAGTAAAGTCACATTTTAGTTATTAATAGTTGCTTGATGGAGGATTTGTAAAGGGTTAACATGTACCCAGGATTAAAGTAACATAGTATAGGATTACTACGTGCCTTCTTCAAAAGAGATATTCAGGGGTTAAATGCACTGAATATGTAGATATGTAGGTACTGGTTGGTTTTAGGTCGGTATTTATGTAATTCCCAAGGCAACGCGATATTATGTTTGGAAAATGTAATATAATTAGTATCTCAAGTCTAAATTCACAAATGAAGTAAACCATTTTTAGGTTTCCGTACGTCCGAATGAAAAAAACGGTACCCTTATAGGATCCCTCGTGTGTCTGTCTGTCCGTCTGTCAAGGCCAATTTGTTCCAAATCTACTGGACCGATTAAATTAAATTTTGGTAGCACACATGAATTTCTGTGACCCAAACACGGACGTGCAACGTAAATAAATGAATTCTGAATAGGAGGGTCGCTTTTGGATGGCAAATTAGAAAATTTAAAAATAAAGTTTTGCAGACTGTACCATGTGACATATCAAATGTAAGAGTTTGTTGTGAGGGTCTGTTTTTTTTTAATAATTTTAAAGTTATTTAAGAAAATACATGAAAATTTACTATTCCCCCACTCCTCATCTCAGAAACTACTGAGTTGTAAAAATAGTACAGCAGTACTGTAACAGTGAAGTGTAGTAGTAGTAGTAGTAATTTAAAAAAAGCTTAAAATATTCCCCTTGACAAAGTTCGGCTGCAAGAAACAGGTTCAGGATTGGCTGCTTGGGCTTAATTATGCTTAAACGGATAATCTCTTATCTTTCAAATATTAAAGTATTCATCATCTCATACACACTTACAGTCATCAGTTCATCACATACATATACCCATCACATTCACACTCACATTCATCACTTACATACTCACTCTCATCACATACACATAAACATTTGGTTACCTATTAGTCCTAAGTTTATATTTTATACTCAAACCGGTGCATTTGTTAATCTATTTTTATCTTCTAGCTATCTATCTAAATATATAAAAGAAGAAACTGACTGACTGACTGACTGACTGACATATCAACGCACAGCCCAAACCGCTGGGTCTAGAGATTC
This sequence comes from Dryobota labecula, assembly GCA_947523025.1. Lineage (NCBI taxonomy): Eukaryota > Metazoa > Arthropoda > Insecta > Lepidoptera > Noctuidae > Dryobota > Dryobota labecula. The sequence continues at coordinate 24,789,345 of OX383296.1, forward strand.
CAAATTTGGCACATAAGTTCCTTATAAGGAGTGCACTAAGAAAAGATTTTTGTAAATTCTACCCCTAAGGGGATAAAATAGGGGATGAAAGTTTGTATGAAAGTCCGTCAGTTTTGAAGTTAAAATCTTCAAATTTTGTGTTCAGGCTGACGATTGAAAATTAATTTATGTGTGTCTCAGTGTTTTTGATAATTCCACCCTCGAAGGGTTAAAAAGGGGGATGAACTGAAACTCAAACTCAAATCATTTATTTTAATTAAACCATTTACAGGCACTTTTGAATTGTCAAGGAGTCGGTCAGTAAGAAAAATTAAGCTACATTCCCATCCCAAAGCGTAGGTACCTATGGAGAAGAACGGGCAAGAAACTCCATGGACACTCTTTTAAATTAAATTGTTACAAAAATATTAGTTACACATATAATGTTGAATTTATAACTTAATGTGAGAAAGATGTAAAAATAAAAAAGTATACGTTAAAAGCGTCCAGAGTAGGTACACCAAATAGAAACAAAAAAAAGAAAGACGTGCACGTTAGAAGCGTCCGTAATAAAAACAGTTCAAAAATTTTAATAAGCCGAGGCAGCTAATAGATGACCAGTCCCAACTGACGGCGCCCGTTCACGAACATGACGCATGGATTAGCACCATACAGCTCAACCATTTTGAAGGGAGCTAAATGATCCAACACACGCGCCACCATCAGCGAGACATCTAAGTGGGCATGACATACTCTCAGCCGCCAGGGCACATTCAAGTCAATGAATGACATATTACCCGGTCAATGGTAGCTCTATAGTACATAGTACTCACACCTGTGCAATGCAATTATATAATACAAAGAAGATTGAGTTTATACAATGCAAAGATAGTCTTACAATCTTCAGCAGCTCCAACATTATTTTCAAATTTTAATCAATTACCTAGTTGAGGTTGTGTAGCAGGACCAGCATTCAGCCAAGTATTTTTATCGGTAATATAATCCCCCAACTTATAATATGCCTGCCTGCATAGTGTGCGTTTTATACAAGATTTAAATTTAGTCTCATTCAGTTGAAGTATATGTGGGGAGGAATTTTATTATAACATTTTAAACAGTACCCCATGAAAGATGAGTCTACTTAAGCCAGTCTGAAACCTGGTTGAACTAATAGGTCCCTATTTCTAGTACTATAATTATGTCTTTCACCTCTTTTCCTAAAAAGATGTAAATTTTTCCTGTACCATGTACGTAACATGATGTTTTCGTAGATATATTGACAAGGTACCGTCATGATGTAAATATCCTTAAACAGTTCCCTTAGAGAATCGCGCCTGCGGAGATTATATATGGCTCTGATGGCTCTTTTCTGCAGAATAAAAAATAGACTCGATGTCTGCAGCTCGTCCCCAGAGTAAAATACCGTGAGACATGATACTATGAAAGTAACTAAAATAGACTAGCCTTGCGGTATCTACATCAGTAAATTGACGGATTTTTCTGACAGCATATGCTGCTGAACTTAGCCGTCCTGCAAGAGATGTTAAATGAGGACCCCATTGTAGCCTTGAATCGAGCGTGATCCCCAGGTAAACAGTTTTATCGACAAATTCTAGTTTTTCTTGATTCAATACTATCTCACAATCACTACTTTTGACATTTGGTAAAGAAAATTTTATGCACTTGGTTTTTTCCCATTTAATACTAAATTATTAGCAGTAAACCAATTTTGGACCTGCAGTAGAGCGTTATTTACGTCGTCAAAGTTTGTAGCACGTCTACCTACCTTAAAAATTAAAGAAGTATCGTCAGCAAATAACACCATTTGTGGTTGATTTTTTAATAAATGGAGTAGATCATTTATATACACTAAAAAAAGGAAAGGACCCAATATCGAGCCTTGTGGAACACCCATTTTTACTTTTAAACCGAGTGAATTTATACCATTTATTTGAACTTGCTGTTGTCTATCATTTAAATAAGATTTTACTAAACTAAGCGCAAGTTTTCCAAGTCCGTAATGCTCAAGTTTCAAAAGTAAGGTTTCGTGATCGACGCAATCAAATGTCTTGGAGAGGTCACAAAAGATTCCTATGGCATCTTGGGCCTCTTCTCACGCGTTAAAAATGTGTCTTAATAATGTTACACCGGCGTCGATCGTGCCACGTCCTTTGGTGAAACCATACTGTTGTTCATGAAGGATTTTATTCGTGTTAAAATGATTGAGCATTTGATTAAGCATAACCTTTTCAAACACCTTACTGAAAACCGGCAACACGGATACGGGTCTATAATTATTGGTGTCTTTACTGCCCCGGATTTGAAAAGTGGTATTACCTTACTGTATTTCATTAAATCCGGGAAGACTCCTTGATCTACACACAAATTAAATATTAAGGCTAAGTAAGGCGCTATAGTCTCGATTATAGAGGTACAGACTTTAATAGACATTCCCCAAGATGAAGTTGAAAAGTCCTTAATTTTCGAAGAAAAATCACAAAATTTACTATATACGCTTATGGTTGGAAGCTAACACGTGTTGTTGGATTTTCAACCCAAACCTTTTTAAGGGTGTGAAAAGGGGGATGAAATGTTGTTTTTATTTTTTAAGTTAAAATTACTAAGATTTCGGCTTATGTTTGGAAACTAGCACAACCAACGTAAATCGTTGTTTTTTAACCGACTTTCCAAAAAGAAGGAGGTTCTCAATTCGGTTGCATTTTTTTTTTATGTTTGTTAACGCAGAACTCCGTCGTTTATGAACCGATTTGGAAAATCCTTTTTTTATTTAAAATGATATACTTCCAGATTGGTTGTATTTTTTTTTTTAATTCAGTTCTGATGATGGGATCTATGAGGAATTGAGGGAACTCCTCTAATTTTATAGGCAAATATATAGCGATTTTTGTATTTTCATCATCAACTCAAGCATTTGCATTCAGAAAGTATCATTTGATGAAGTGAAACTGGTGAAGAAGACCACAAATGGCCACCGGAACTACTCAATGATAAGTATTTCACGGGTAGCGATAAGATATTTCGAGTATGATAGTTAAACGACTATGAAGCAAAAATAAATAAATAATTCTGATGAAAATGGTACCATCGAACTGATCTAAAGATGAAACCGGAAGGTATGCACCGGAACTCCGTAGTAAAACAAAGTAAGTATCCTAGCCGTGTTTAGGCTTATTGGAATTGTCATGAGAAGCACTCGGGCTATAAATGGTTAATAACCGATTTTTATTAACTTTGCTTGGGTAGTTTTTGAGTTAGCTTCGATAATACGTATGTATTTAATCCACTTCGTATATCTTGTGTCACTGTTGTTTGTGCAGTGTAGCAAGTAGTGGTAATCGAATTGTTGTGGGGTAGGTACCCTAACTAAAAAGTGAAAAATAAAAAACTTTTAAACAAAAAAAATATAAAACTTTTTAACAAAAAAATAAACGACTTAAAAAAAAAAACACTAAAAAGTGAAAAATAACTTTAATTTCAGAAGTCGGTGTCCTTGGTTCTGTATTTTCATTTTTTATTTTTATTTCAACCCACAAGATTCTGAAAAGGGTGATGAAGTTTTTTATTGAAGTTGTTCATTCGCTAAATTTTGTATTCAAGTAAAAATAATATAATTACACGTGTACTGTTTCTAACTTTACAGTATTTTACATGGAGCGACTGCCTATCTGACCTCCACAACGCAGTTACTGGGTAATACGATTTCTAATGACAGAAAAAAAAGGATTACGAGTTTATGGGGTTTTTGAGAATTGATCCCAAACAGGGGAATGTGGGGTAATTAAGTTTTTAGGTGAACTGTTTACTGCGTGCCTTGAATAACTCAAAAGTTTTTATCTTAAGTTTGTGAATTTCTCAAAAGTATTTTTAATACCAGTCATACCAGTCAGCCAGGGTACTTTCAATCCCGGTTACTACCGTTCCCGTTGGATTTTTCCGATATCCACGCGGGCGAAGCCGCGGGCAAAAGCTAGTGGATAGGTATATAAAATTCAAAGTCCTGACTGACTCATTGATATATCAACACACAGCCCAAACCGCTGGGTCTAGAGATTCCAAATTTGGCACGTAGGTTCCTCAAAAGGTCTAGAGGTACACTAAGAAAAGATTTTTGGAAATTCCACCCCTAAAGGGGTAAAATAGGGGATGGAAGTTTATATGAAAGTCAGTCAGTTTTGAAGTTAGGATCTTCAAAATTAATGTATACGTGTCGCAGCGTTTTTGATAATTCCACCCTCGAAGGGTTAAAAAGGGGGATGAAGTTGAAAAATCCTTAATTTTCGAAGAAAAATCACTAAATTTACTATCTAGGCTTACATGGTTGGAAGCTAACGCAACGGTGTTGTTAGAATTTCAACCCTTGAGGGAGTGAAAAGGGGGATGAAATTTGGTTTTTAATTCAAGTTCTTTATTTTTTAAGTTAAAATCACTAATATTTCGGCTTATGGTTGGAAACTAACACAACGTAAATCGTGGTTTTATTGTTTAATTTCAACCCACAAGGGTCTGAAAAGGGGGATGAAGTTTTGTATTGAAGCAGTTCATTCGCAAAATTTTGTTTTCAAGTAAAAATAATATAAGTACACGTGTACTGTTTCTAACTTTACAGTATTTTACATGCAGCGACTGTCTATCTGACCTCCACAACGTAGTTACTGGGTAATACGATACCCCTTGGTAAAAATGGTTGTCAGAGTTTCGGGCTTCTGACTTCCAGTAACGACTGTCAAAGATCCACGAATGACAGCCGGGATCAACAGCTTAACGTGCTTTCCGAGGCACGGACGGGTCTCTGTATGTAAAGGCCCATCCACAGGCCAACTGCGGCAAGTGTAGCTTAACCAGGTGGATACCGGTCCTTTACAGTAGGTATTTCTTTACAGTATTCCTCAAATATCACACGTAGTGGAGGACAATTAGCCATGAACAAAGCTCTACACTGTTATTGTTATAATAATTCATAATTATGTAGAAAAAAGAATTTATAGTCTACGCAGACGAAGTAAAATAAAATAGTAACAAAGTCAAACCTTACACTGAATATTCGAATCTGATGCCGAAAATATAGTTTTTAGAATTTTGGTCTGTTTGTTTGTATGTATGTTCCGGTGTGCACAAAAACGGATGAACTAATTTAGATGATATTTGGTACACAGATAGTTTATAACCTGGATTAACATATGGGTTATTTTTTAATCCCGCTAGTACGTTACCGTCGGCTATTTTTCGACATCCACGCGGGCGAAGCCGCGGGCAGAAGCTAGTTGATTCATATTATCTATCGAAAGAGACTGGATCCTGCGACACAGGGTACCCTAGTGCGGGATCCAGTGTCATACCTAAATATATTACAACACTTAATTAAGTAAGTAAGTAAGTATTTATTTGCATAAAACATGGTATACATGGTGTTACAATAATTTACAATAAAGATCTTACATGTTTTGCCAGAATTGTACTTAGCATGCATATGTTCACTTAATACTAACATGAGAATTTGTTATCCATAAATTCTTTAAGACTATAGAAATTTTTCAAGTTTAACCAGTCAAACAATTTTCCCTTAAATAATCTGGAGTTTAAGTTTTTTATGCTACTCGGTATGTTATTATATATACTAACACAATTATATAAGCAGCTTTTATTATATTTAGCAAGCTTGGGAAGATCATGCAGAACGAGTCTCTGTGGATCACGCCGGCTCCTTGGGTTAATATCATTGGCTGATATAAACAGGTCTTTATGTTTATTGACGAACATACATATTTCAAATATAAAAAGCGACGGCAGCGGTAACAAACCTAGTTTCTTAAATATGGGTTTACAAGATTCCTCCGAGTGCATCCCGTAAATTGCCCTAATGCACTTTTTTTGAGCAACAAATGCTCTGTTTATATCGGTACTATTTCCCCATATTATAAGCCCGTAACGTAGTACCGATTCTACATATGCATGATAGGTCATGAGAGCTGTTTTTAAGTTTGTAATATTTTTGATTTGTTTAAGAGCATATACAAATTTATTTATTCTCTTTGCAGCGTTGTCCACATGCTCTTTCCAATTCAAATTCTCATCAATAATTACGCCTAGAAACTTCGTTTGTGCTACTTCTTTAATTTTTGATACGTTTAGTTTAATATTATATTTAGGATTATTACATTTATTGAAATTAATATAAACAGATTTATTAAGATTTATTTTTAAATTATTTATGTCAAGCCATTGTATTAATTTATCTATAGTATTATTAATGTCAGTCTCATGATTATTTCTAAAATTGTTACATTTTTCTGTCGCTATAATAATAGCTATGTCATCAGCAAACAATATAAATCGGTGGTCAGTTATATTAATAATATCATTTATGTACAGCAAGAACAGGACAGGCCCCAGTACACTTCCCTGTGGTACACCACATGTATTGTGCTTGTATTCTGATGTAAAAGGCACCTTAAAATGATTTTCATCAATTTTATCAATAATGACTCGTTGTTGTCGGTTACTGAGATATGATTTTATCCACTGAAGTGTAGGACCCCTGATACCTACAAGTTCAAGTTTTTTGAGCAACAGATTGTGAGAAACTAAATCGAAGGCTTTTGAGACATCAAAAAATAGCTCAGTGGTCAGATTTTTATTATTGATATTAGTAACTACAGCTTTTACCAGGGAGAATATTGCCAAAGTAGTGGACTTGTTTTTCTGAAAGCCATATTGTTCTTTGCTAATTATATGAAATTTATTACAATAGTCAATTATTCTTCCATACATGCACTTTTCATATATTTTGGACAATATGGGTATTAACGTTATAGGACGATAGTTATTAATATCAGATTTTTCTCCTTTTTTATATAAAGGCTTGACTATCGAGTATTTTAGGGCATCAGGAAAAGTTCCCGATGCAAACGATAAATTAATTAAATGTGTCAGAACAGCTGTTAGTTGATTGGTACACTCTTTAATAATTTTAGTGTTGATTTCATCATAGCCCACAGAATTGGAATTAGACAATAACAGTATTTCTCGTCTAACCTCGCTTTCCTCCATAGGTTTTAAAAACATCGAGTTAGCGGATGCACTAATACGAGGTTTTATGCTTTCCTGACTGCTCGTATGTGATAAATTAATATAATTATTATTAAAGGCGGTGGCAATTTCAATAGGATTTGTTAGTGTTGTATTGTTAACTGTAATTTTCTCCATATTTCCTATGCAATTTGTATCGTGCATTTCATTTTTAATTACTGCCCACGTGGCCCTACATTTGTTTTCACTCTTGTTTATATATTTAATATTTGCGCATATTTTTGAATTAATTATACATTTTTTTAGAATATTGGAATATGTCATATAATTAATTTTATTATTTGCATTTTTATTGTATTTATATCTTAGTACACTTTTTTTTTACAAGATTTCTTTAAGCCTTTACTTATCCAATTTTTTTACTTGAATTATTGTTATTTATTTTTACTTTAACTTTTGGGAAGCAAAGATTGTAGAATAAGCATAGCAGTTCATGAAACTCACTAAATATATTTTCATCATTTGAGATGTATATGTGTGACCAAGATAAATTATTTAAACATTCCTTGAACTTACGAACATTGTCCAAACTGTAATCTCTTTTATTATATATGATAAGATGAGCATTTTTGAATCTTTTCATTTATAGGAAAACTCAACATTTGGGCTGTGTCATGGTCAGAGAGATAGAGAGGCAAAACTGAAGCGGAAGCATTTGGAATATTACTTAGAATATGGTCTATGCAAGAAGACTTGCGCGTAGGCACATCAATGTGAATTTTTAAGTTAAAGTTGTAGGATATGTCTCGTAGGCGATTAGTAACGTTACCTTTTTTCAACGTATTTATATTTAAGTCACCGGTTATTACTAGACGAAATTTGGACTTGTATTTATTAGTTAGGTAGTTCAAAAGATTATTTAATTTACATAAGAACTGAGTAGGATCTGAGTTTGGAGTTCTATAGACGCAAATAACAAGCAACTTATAACACTCAAGCTCTATGCCACAAGCTTCAAATGTGTTTTGGGTAGCATAATTTTGTATATAAGATAAATCTTTGAAAGGAATGCCTTTTTTTAATAAGATACAGGTTCCTCCTCTTTGTTTTTCTCTACAAAAACTTGATGCTAACTGATAGTTACATATTTTGATATAGCTCTCATAGCCTTTCTTTATAAAAGTTTCCGACAAGCAAATTACGTTAGGCTCTTTTTGTGCTACTTGTAACTCCTTTTTTTTTTTTTTTTTTGGGTGGGAAATTATCAAATAACTTCTCCCGCTCTGGGCGGAGCGGGAGGGCGTGTCAGACTTTTACTGACTAAAACCCACCCGTGTTCCTTCAGTTGCCTGTGTGCCAGGGCCACGGTATCCCTTTCGGACAAACCCGCAACCCTGGCAGGCACCGGTCCTGGCAGACCCCGTCAGTGCGTGCTGACATCTCTTTGAGGCGCGCGTGGAACACAACGCGCCATCGACCCGGGCCTGGTCCTTACCGGACGGCGAACTGCCCATAGCTCGCCGTCCGCAAGCCCGCGCCTACGGTGGCCGGGAATCGGCTACCGATTCCCGCCGCCCAGGGCGTCTCCTGCGGCGACTAGGGGCGTGAGGGCGCATAGACTGCCGCTCCCTCACGCGTTCCGCCTCCTCCTTCGCGAGCATTACTACTTCGCAGAAGGAGGTGACTGCTTCCCATGCACTCTCGCTCCGGACCATGGCCTGGACCAGGGCCGGACGCGAGAGATCGCCGCCGCCAATCGCCTCCGTGAGGACACCTCCTGGATTGTTATTTCTAACAGTTCCCGTGTTGATAGAATACTAGCAATATTTTGATGCAGAATATTGAACATATGGGCTTTAGGCACGAAAAAAATCGTCTTTATTTCTTAATACAGGGAAGTAAAAAGGTATTGTACCTATCCTTACATTCCCGATAGATACGGCTGGGTTTACTGGTTGTTTATTTTTATTACAATATTGTTTATTAAAATAAAAAGGGATCGTTCCCTTTTTAGGCGTATTGTTACTAATGGCTACAATGCTGCTTGGTTGATTACGCATTACAAATTTCCTAATATTCCTTGGGCACAAGTAGTTTTCATTGTAGTCGTTACAATCTATCACATAATTTATAGACTTACAAGCCTCTGATAATGTAAAATGTCCACAATCAAGATAATGACATTTTTTAAACATCTTACATAAGTTTTCTATAACATCATTCAATTTTGAGACATTTAAGAAGTGACTATTACTAACATTTAGTACAATAATCCTATTATTATAAAATGTGTCCAATAAACCTTCTAATGGTGACAGAACTTGCCTTAAATTACAATCATTTTCCCCCACACATACCACTAGTTTATCATTAGGATGTAATGTTGTTTTTAAGCAGTTCTGAATTATGTCATGACATTTCGCATTTGGCTTCGTTTCCGCAAAGATTCCGTATTTTTGGTACTTAGTTTTAGTTCTTGAATGCAGTAAGGCTGAAGCCAAGCCGACACATTGTTGTGTACCGAATATAAGTATTCTTCTTTCGGGTCTGTGTCTGGGTTTTCGTTCTGGGATGGAATAGGTGCAGGTATTGACTGCAGGAGTCATTGTCAGGTTCGATGCCACGCTTTTATTTTGTAAGCACTGCGACAGTGTCTCTATTTGTTTTTTTAAAGATGAAATTTCAAGGTTAGCGCTATTCAACTGCTGCTGTAGATCTTCAATCATTTTACCCAGGGATATTGTTTTATCTTCGTAAATACTGTCAACGTTTGAAGAATGTAATATAGGTGAAGAAGGGGTGGATGCCGTACAGTGTGCTAAAGAATGCCTCTTCTTTTTAATATTACTACGAGAAATAGTATCTGGTAATGAAATGGATTGACATAATGATTTTAACATGTTAATTTCAGCAGTTAACTTATTTACTTGTCTTTGAAGATTGTTGTTTTCTAGTAATGTTTTATCAAGCTCAAATTCCGTGGTTTCGAGTTTAGCGGTTAATTGGGATATAGTATCTTTCATTTCTGACATAGATACTAAGTCTGAAATTAGTTTTGATGATGTTCCATCCAAACTTTTTGACATTTTTGTTGGTGTGCAGTTCGATTCATAGGATGTATTGTAGTCAGTGAGTATATGCGAATCCAAGATCTGTGACGCTGCTATGGACTGGTCTTTTTTTGTTACATTGGTCTGTTCCGGTGATGGTGTTTTAACGGCTTTTTTTTTATTTCTCAGTGTTATGTTCGATGGATTGCTGCTAATTGTATCTTTGGTTTTAATACAAGTTACGCATTTCCACCTTTTTTTTGAATCTTGATCCAGCATCCTGTATGTTTGTTCTGGATATCCAATACAATCTGGTTCATATCTATTGTTACAGACCGAACATAATGCAGTGGTTTTTATATCTACATGTTTTTTGCATTTATAGCATACTACAAGTGCTGCCATCTTGCGGCTACTGTTGGTATTCTTTGAAACGATCTTCAATGACATTGTGTTTGCTTGATACAGCTGCTAATCGCTGTTTAATATTTTTGTGCAATAATATGGACGAAACATTCAAGAGGAAATCACAAAAAGAGACAGTTTACCCGGGATTTGAACCTTCGACACATCGAGCACTACTACACTAGATTTGCACTCTTTGTACGTCGAGCCAGGTGACCACTTAGAATTATGGCCGAAATAATCGTATAGATTCTTCGTGTACAATAAAAAATAAAGTTCGTTAGAATGGATTTGAATAGGCGAAGGAGCAAAGGTCGTTTTCTTTGTGTTGAATGTACCTTATATTCGAGATAGTTTTGTATCACTTTTTTTTAGCACTTATCACTTTTATTATCACCTATAACTTTGTAATTGTTTGTGTAAGTCTGTTCTATACACAATTGGCGATTAACTTTTGTTTATTTTAGACTTTTGATAATTCGTTGTTTTAATTATATTGATTTACTTAATGCGTTGAAATTGTTTGCCGACTACACTTTCACTGATATATTGTTTCTAATTGAACACTTTAAACATAACAATTTAACAAAGCAAGTACTTTAACTATTTTTAATTAATTTTAAATCTCGGAGTCGAAGTAAACGTGACCACGCACTATAGCGTATCCATTCATTGTCCATTCACTTGTTGTAGTTGTTGTGTTTTATATTGTAACACTTGTTTATGAATCAATAAAACTTTTTATTATTATTATTTACTATTATTAATAGTATTTATTTTAGCAGATTACAGGAAAACTTGTAGGAAGACTATGGTGTTAAAATAACATGGTAAATATCTCAATATTGTGCGTACAAACTTACATTTGTAGTTGGAATGTATGGGAGAACATATTTTTCAACTACAATGTTAAGTTTGTTCTTGGGATAAATTATCTTGGGATAAGAAAACATGGTAGATAACTTATTAATTGTACGGAACCCTTACCACGCGAGTTCAACTCGCACTTGTACGGTTTTAGTAACTTATGCAGCTTGTTAAAAAAGCACTGTATGGGATTTGGTTGTCACCGACTATACAGGGCGTCCCACGACTTTGCCACATGCAGGGAAATTACCTGAAATACTGTAAATAGAAAAATGTACTGAGTGAAGACTTCAAAAATGAAGTTTTCAATATTTAAGGTACTTTTCCTCCATGTAACAAAGTCGTGGAACGCCCTGTATATAGGAATAATACCAAGTAGATCAATTGCTGGTCAAAATTCCAACCATTACTTAATCAACTTAATAAAAATCTTAAATTCACTGACAGACACAGCCTTATCCCCTGGGTCTAGAACATGAAATTTTGAACAACAGTTTCTTATTATATCAGAGGTGAGTACTAAGGAAGGTTGTATAATATTCATTCCATAAAGGGAAAAAATAGACGATGGATATTTGTGTGGAAGTTCGTAATTTTTGCCGATAGAAACCGCCATCGATGGATACCGTCGGGTGTGCCCGTGCCCCCCCTTGTAGCTACTAAATTGTTAGTAGCTATAGTAGGGAAGGAATACAAATCTTAACTTTTAACAACTAAATAACACAAACCGCTAAAATATATAAACAACTTCAACTTTTCATTCATTTATATTACTCTAACATTATCCTCCTGAAATAACTGCAAAGTTGCTATACAAAATTAGCATACTGAGTTATACATAGCGTGAATCCAGTCCCAGTGCAATCTCAGTCAGAGAGATTTATACGATGTAATGCACAAGTATTTCTCTCAATATTCAATAAGCCGCTATCTCCGATTGGAATGAAAATTTACTGTTGGTTATTTTATAAAGAATCTATGGGGGAGTTACGTTGATTAATTTTATTCGTGTTATTGGTTGGCAAACAGAAAATTTGCTGGAAAATCATTGTCCTAAAATCATGCGAAAGATTATATACTTATTTTGAAGGGTGTTGTTACACCACCCATACGATAGATGTTGCATCAATGATCTACGACAATCGTCACCTATTGTCATTAGCATTATCTTCATAATCTAGGGTAGCGGACGAAGTTCAATGGATCTTATTAATCGTTAGATTTAAAAGAGATATACATTTTACGATTGCTTATATTTTTTAATCGACTTCCAAAAAGGAGGAGGTTCTATTTTCGTGGCGTATGTATTTTTTTTATGTATGTCCGCCGATTTATCCGTCAATTGTGGACCGATTTTGAAAATAATGTTTTTTTTTTTAAAGGGTTTACCTGCGGTGGTCCCGTTGTCACTAAGTCAGAATCTGATAAGAGGATCCCATAGAAGTCGAGGGAAACCCTCAAGTTTTGTAGGCATATAGCGATTTTTGTATTTTCATCAACAAATCATCTATTTGCGTTCAGAAAGTCTCTTTTGTTAAACTGAAACTGATGAAGTAGACTACAGATGGCCACCGGAACTTCTGAATAATAAGTATTTCACGGGTGGTGATAAGATATTATCTGGATTAGGATAGTTAAGCAACTATGACGAAGCAAATTTCAATTAATGGTTTTGATCAAAATTATACTATCAAACTGATCTGATGATGAAGCCGGAAGGTACGCACCGGAACTCCGTAGTAAAACAATGTATCCTACCCGTGTTTGTGTTTTTTTTTTTTTAGTAGATTGCATCTCAGAGTGTAACCACGAGGGGTTCGGACTCTTTAACCGGACTATCCTGTGGTGCCTTAAGCGCCTAACGGATTTTAAGGCCTCCAGCTAGGGCATACTTATAAGCTAAATTCCATCTGCTCGCTAAGGGCACCCCCTGCGGGGTACGAATCTCGGCTTAGGGCAGAGTCGGAGGGGGAGGGTGGCAAGGGACCGTCGGTGGCAGGATAAAATCAGTGTTTTGATTATTATCATAGGGAGTTTGGCCTAAATGCTACTCAGCTAAAACGCGTGCTGGCGCTTCGTTTGAAAGCAAGGGTCGGGGAGGACTGATTAGTCGAGGATTTCGCGCTGGGCCTCGGCGGCGAGGTCGGAATGACGATCGTGTAGTGTGTACTCTTTTACGAACTGTACTAGTAGACCTATGACTCTCCTGGAGGAGAGTGATGTAGTCGTCTGGGTCGGTCAGTGCATGCCGTGGACGCCGGGTCCTGCTAATATAAGAGGGAGTATAGTCGGCCTTTATAACCAGAGGGTTGCGGTGAGTGGCGGCAGAATCAAAGAAGCGCTTTGAAGCGCGTTTTATGAATTGGGCTATGGTAGGGATTTTAAGCTCCAAGTGGAGGTTAGTGTTCCGAACGAACCAGGGGGCTCCCGTGATTTTACGGAGGAATCGATTTTGGAGGGTCTGCATCAAAGTCAAAGTCAAAGTCAAATAATTTATTTCAAATAGGCACAAAGATGCACTTTTGAACGTCAAAAATTACATGAATAGTTAATTGATTCTAGTTGCATCTTATGGATGATATAGGGTTTGGCGAGTTTGTGCTTATTGGAATTTTCAATTTATAGCCCGCGGACTATAAATGATTTTTAACCGACTTAAAAAAAGGGAGGAGGTTCTCAATTCGCCTATATGTATATATTATATATATTCGGGCATAAATTATTTGTTTATGAACCGATTTTATATTTATTTTATTTGGTAGATAAAGTTTGCGCGGTAGTCCCGTTAAATTTGATTAACTTTTCTAGGGTAGTTTTTGAGTTAGTTTCAATAATAAGTATTTAATCCACTCGGTGTATGCTGATGATGTTAAAAAACTTCCTGTCACTGTTGTTTACATAGCAAGAAGTGGTATGCGAATTGGTGTGGGGTAGGTACCACAACTGAAAAGGGAAGTTCGACTCGGTTGTTTTTTTTTTTTTGTAAAAAAGTTTTTTTATGTTTTAAAAAGCAGGTACACTTTTCTCAAGCTCCCTCATCATCTGCATAGCCTTTTCCGAACTATGTTGGGGTTGGCTTCCAGTCTAACGGGATGCAGCTGAATAGCCAGTGTTTTACATAGAGCGACTGCCTATCTGACCTCCACAACCCAGTAACTAGGTAATACGATACCCTTGGTAAGACTGGTTGTCAGAATTTCGGACTTCTGACGATCCGTAACGACTGTCAAAGATCCACGAATGACAGCCGGAACCGACTGCTTCACGTGCTTTCCCAGGCACGGACAGGTTGATATGTAAAGATGGTCACCCATCCACAGGCCAACCGCGGCAAGCGTAGCTTACCTGATCGATCGACCCGTGCGGCTGTTATTACTTTGCCACAAGCCCCTCATAAAATTCTCGTAATCGCACAATATTATACTACCAAAAATTTAACGTTTAATAGTAGATTTAAGTCATCAAGTGCATTAACCATCCAAGCAAGCTGCGAGCGAGGATGGATATAAAGTAGAGTGTGGTTTTATGGACGAGTTGTACACTCCACTTTTCACTTTAATTGCGAGGAAATGAAACAGTAACATGTAAATATTGTAAATTTAATTTAAATTGAAAAATAATTATGGTTCCCGAAACGAATTGCACTCATTCATACTTGTGCCATTGTTTTTACTTGTATAACTTTTTTTTTTTACCTTTTTAGGGTGTCTTAGTAAACAAGGAACAGAAGTTTCGCCATGTCCATCTGTGTATCTGTCTGCCTGTCTGTCTGTCCGCGGTTTAGGTCAGAGACTCCTAGTACTAGAAATCAGGCTGCAATTTGGTATGGGTATACATATTAATCACACCAATAAAGTAGTAAAACAAAATCTTGAAAAATATCTTTTTAAGATACCTACCTCGCCTACACGTAAAGTACGATTGTTTTTTTTTTTTTCGTCTATCCCATGGTGTGGGGTATCGTTGAATAGGCCGTGTCGGTGCAGTCAGTGCAGTGCAGTGCAGTCAAGTGTCCCCTCCCTGCCAGCTAAATGGTTGTATTTGGATAAGTGAAAAAAATCACAGTAGTATAATATATAACGAGGTTAAAAAGACAAATAACACAGCTAAATAGGCTTCACAAGTTCACAAGACCACGTACAATGAAGGGTTACGTAGTTGGTACGAATTTATCCCAAGAACAAACTCAACATTATAGTTGAAAAACATGTTGTTCCATAAGGAATGTATGGGAGAACATGTTTTTCAACTGTGTTATGTAAGTTAGTGGACTATTACTCGGTGACTTGTGAAGCCTACTTAGCTGTGATAGTTTTTCTTTTAACTTCATTACATGTATATGTCGCAGGTTTTTCATAAAATTAGGTTTTTCATCAAAAACCGGAAGAAGACACATTTTAAACTCAATTTTATCATAGACCTGTAACAATCCAGACTAGTTCAGATTTTTGATCAAAAACCTGAACTAGTTTGGGTTTATGATAAAGTTCTTGTCAAAATCACGGGTTTGCTTTGTTTTATGACAAATAAATCAATTTAAATGAAATAAATAAAACAATCCATCATCATTTGCAACTTAGTAGAAAGAAAACAATTATTGATTTATCAAAATTTTACATCCATGATCCAATCAATATTCTCCTCTTTCAATCCAATTATGAAATGAAATGTTTCAATTTCACGTACCTATATTAATCTGAGTTCTCTGCCCTTTCTCCGATAATTGTTTGCCAGATGTTCACTTGCCAACTAACGTTTCGCAGAATTTTATTTCGCCGAATAATCATTTACCGACTTATCATATAATTTTGTTTTATTTCCCAACCTCACAGTTACCAACTGTACGTTTGGTCTGCTTTTCATAATGACACTTTTTAAAATGCCAACTTTCAAGTAGCAGAATGTTAACAAATTTTGAAAAAAATATATATATATATTTACAAGGATGCCATTTTCATTTGAGACAAATCTTATATAGGTAGTTATTGTTATATTTTTTTTTTTTTTACTTTATCTTTATGTGGCCTAACCTGTTTCCTTTTACAAAAGCGATTCGCTTCTGGCACATCGCCGGCCGCTGCCGCGGCACGCTCGCTTCGCTCGCTCGGCTCGTGCGTTGTTTGTCATATTCTAACCTAACCTATTGTAACCTAAGATTCTGTTGCTATACTTATTTAAAAAAAAAAAACTTATTATTACTCTGCATTGCTGCCAATTTAAAGGTTTAATGTTATTTTTGAGATTCTTAAATAAAAATTGTATGTAAAAATTACACTGACAAAACATCATTCGTCTAATAGTTGTGTGGTCTAGTAAAATGTTTGACAAATGATAAATGTCCCAAACCTTTTGTGTCATTATAATAATCAGCTTAACAATAATTCTACCAAATGAAACGTTGTCATACAAAAATTTGCTAATTGTTAGTTGTCAAAGTGAAACATCGGCGAAACGTTGGTTGGCAAGTAATAATCTGTATGCTGGTTATTATATATACATAATTTTTCTTTGACTCTAACAAAAATTAGCAATTTAAAGCTTAATATAACGGGAAGGGATCACTGAATCGAAAAACTGTTTACACAAACCCACAATATTTTTGGACGGTCTATCCTACAATACAGCAAAAAAAAATATCATCCCCACGTTACGTGTAGGGTGGGTACCCTAAAAAAAAATCTTTCACGATTTCATATTACCACAATGTCGGCGTGATTAATATTTATACTCATATTAAATTACAGCTTTCTAGCACTAAGAGTCTCTAAGCTAAGCCACGGACAGACAGACTGACAGACGAACATGGTGAAACTATATGGGTTCCTTGTTTACTACTGTGACTGTACCTAATTACCCCAGGCTGATAAAACTTTCGTTTTTCCTAATAATGCTAATATTGGTATTTAGGTCGGTTTCCCCCTTTGGGGAAAAGGCTGCACTCCACCACGTGCAGCCTTGTAGAGCTTGTCTCCAGACTGGTCACTCTCCCACCGATAGAGAATAAATGAATTCCAAATATGAAGAAGTCCAATGCCTTGTCTCATCAATAGATTAAGTAAAGGATTGAAAGAATTAATAAATAAAACTTAGGAATTCATAGTTATGAAATTGGATGTGGTTTTAGAAAGCTAATAATTAATAAAGGGATGCAAAGCATATTACGTATTATATAAACTTGTGAGTAACCCATACGCTAGCGTAACGGATATTTGGTCAGTCATTACTCACACGATACTTTAGATCTGCACTCGAAGTACTCAGGGCAACGCTTCCAAAAAGTGACGCAAGCGGCTCTTCAGCGGCTTTGCGTCGGCATCATGCTCCTCTGGAGACATCGTCCCTAGCAGTTCTTTCGAACTGATAAACGTGACGCAAGCGCTTTCCCTGCGGCAACCGTGCGACCGTACTTGTCTAGCAACGGGGCGGCTAGTTCCAGCAGCATTACGTCGACATCATGCTCTTACAGGAGACATGGTCCCTATCAGTCCTTGGACTGGATATGAGATAGATGGGGTCACCCAAACCCCTTGAAGTTCACCCTTTGCACAACAAGCATATCTGCAAGACACGTGTTCATATCAGTCCGAATTATAGGTCTGAGATAAAGAATACAACATTCACGAATTATTAGAATCGAAACTCAAGAATTATTGTTTAATAGAGTTTTTGGATAATCTCTTTTAAAGCCCTATTATAGCCCTATTTAATAGGCCGGAGGCATATAATACAAAATTCAAGAGTCAGGTATTAGATAATAGAGTAGAGCATTAAAATGCAAGAATAATTAATTAATAGAGTTATGGAACAACTCTCTTAGAGGTTTATAGACAGCCCCAAAGCGGTCACCATTCCATCACTTCCTAGTGTTTGGGCTGGCGAGAAAAAGTGACGCAACAAACTCCCCAGCAACACGTCTCTGTCTGTTTAGTTAGAAGAACTTTGATAACACTATCAGCCTAGGATAATTATTATAATTAGACTCACCCAGTCCCTCAAACACACACACACACACACATTTTACATTAAGTACTAAATTAGTCTAATCTGGGCTTTAACCCAACTATATTTAACTTAATAACTAATACTCGCTGTTTTGCGACAACCCACTCGGACATAGCCTCTTGGTATCAATACCAAGTCCCTAACTTAGCGCGGGCCTTTCACGCGTTCCCATGCTTTCGGATATTTATTGCCGCTTTTGTAAAAGATCTCATTTGTTTCAAGGGTAAATTTGAGCTGCCTCGGCCCAACATACGCTAACCAGATGTGGCCATTATTCCAATGGTTCTTAGAATTTGCGGAAGAGTCATATTGTTTTACAATTTTAAGGAATAGGATATTTTGTTCGTTTCTTTAGAATTTGTTGAGTTATTGTATTCGAACTGTCTGCTTTGTCCTAAGGAGTTTGTTTCCCATTAAATAGAGGATTTATGTGGTCTTAAGTGGCCCGAACCATGTGCAGGTTTTAAAATAAATATAATATTTTGTTGTTATATTGGAGTACGTGACAGACAGTCACACTACGGAACCCTAAAAATCTTAAACATAGAATATCATGAAAATACTAATATACTAATACAAATGAAAGTCTCCGTTAGCCAGACGATAGCAGGCAGAAATATGTAATGTGTTGGATTGATTCCCCCTGGACGGTCGCATGCCCGACACACGTCAACTGTTATTATTACTTACTGAACTCCTATGTGAGTTGGCAATCAATGTGGTAAGTGATAACTGCCACCTTTTGACATCTAAAACTACTGAACTTGAAGGCAGAATTGTAAATTCTAACCTGCCTTTCGAACTAAAGATTCAGAACTTTTTTTGGCGCACATTTTAAAAAGCAGTGAAAGAATTTGGGCCCAAATTTCAGGCCAATTCGATAGATTTGGAACCAGCATTGAATTATTTTCTTTCCACACATTTTTTTAAAATCGATATTTCTTATTCTCCGTATTAATTTTATTCTATTCTCTTCCGCCATGCATGTTTTCGAACAAATAATAATTTTACAAACAGAAGCGCAATATATTATAGTATATTCAATGCAATAACATGCACTCTTTACATCCGCATCCGAGCTGCTATCTCGTTGAATATTATTATTTACTTTACCTTCAAATAATCGCCGCGATGATATCGCCGTGTGGAGATTGATTCATAGAGTTTCTATTGAATTTGATGGCACGGCGAGACTATCGCCGCGATTTTCTCGCCCGTGGAGATGGCGCCTAAGCAATGCCTGCTTTACATTATTTTTTCTACAGCCATTTGACTAAATAACCAAATATTGTACAGTTTTACAAATTGACAATTTGGCAAGGAATTCGGGATCTCAAGGACAAGGAAATCTTAAAAACTTTAAATGCCTCCTTTACTTTATAAAATTGGATAGCAGCAATATCCAAATTCCAAATATCTACTACATAACATACATTACAACACGCCTGTATTCCCTGATGGGTTAGGCAGAGATGTACCTATAGTCCATATTTTGCCATTTATGTTTACGTTTCATTTAACAGGGGGCGAGCCTATTGCCATCAAACGGGAACAAATCCAACCTCCGGACTGATACTAAAAAAAAACCCAATAACACTTTGGCAGACTCGAGAATCTAACCCATCACCTCGTGCTTAGCAGTAGCTCTTGCGACCACTAGACCAACGAGTATTATTTATTTATTTAATACTTTAAGTACACAAAATGTGCAGAAACGAACTTAATGCCATAGGCATTTTCTACCAGTTTACCTTTGGGTGATGCAGTGACAAACAGGTGCAATAACGAGAATTGAGGAATATTCATTTAAATAAAGATATAATATTAATTTATATATACATATATTATATGTTATAATTTTTATATAATATATATGTATATGTTGGAGACGAGTTGTATCCGGTACGCCAGCGTCATCTAGTCGCGTTCAATGGAGTTATTATTGGGGTTCGCGCCAACGATTCTTGACTAATCGAGACGCAAGTGCTGCCTAGCGGCCCATGACAGAGTCAACAACATAACGTTCGATCGGCGACAAGTGATCGCCGCACATTCGACCAGTGGAGTTCATCGGTGGCGGTCAAGCAGTGAAGACGTCTAGGTATTTGTTGCGCGTTCGGTATAGTTGTGTCGTGTTCCTACATTAATTATATTACTGCATACCCATTACTGTATAGAATCAAGCACTTCTAACTGAACAGACAGATGTGCTGCTGGGGAGTTTGTTCCGCTACTTTTTCTTCCCAGCTAAAGCACTAGGAAGTGGTGAAGGGTTTTGGGGGAACTGTCTTATGTAATTTTGATTCTCAGCTTAGATTGAGTAAATGACTTTTGATTATAATAACGGTTTTTCTGTTGAGCAATAACCAACACTAACCACAGTACGCCCATAGTAATTAAAATATGGCTGATGGTAACGAGAGAAACCTTCCGTTCTCCGACATATATATATATATATATATTAAAAACTATTTAAAAAAACTATAATATAATACTACACGATCACCCCCATCTCCCCCACTACTATACTATTACCTCTTACTATATATATATTTAACAATAATCGGAACAATCACCCAATCTGGCAGAAAAAATCTTGATTCAGTAGATTATCTTGAAAATAAAGTTAAGCTCGAGCAAAATACCAAAGCTCATGCAATAAAAACTCTACAAACTTTCTTAAGACATACATCCCATACAAATCAAAGGATTTCACTTACCAACAAACTCTGCAAGCAATACTCTACTAGTGGCTCCTTTATTGAAATATAGTTCAAAACATGGATAATGTTGCGATGTTACGAGCCTAATCGTGCTTAACAAATATTACAGTATCATGCTTTAGTTTGTCTACATAAGAGAAAAAAATGCAGTAAGACAATACACATTTTTGGAGATACCCACTTTAGATGTCTTGTTTAAAAGTTTGGATTAAGGCCATAAGAAATAACAAAGAAACAGAAACTTTAGTACTTAATGACAATTCATTTATTTCCGGACGTAGTACTTAATGAGATCAAAAAACTTTTACGGTGTTGCAAGAACTTCCAGACTTCTCTATTTAATAAAATTTATATTGCTTTGTTCGTTAACTATTGTGTATTCAGATAAATAATTAAGTCAATGCCCATTTATTTTTGTTTCAAGAAGGTAATCTCGAAATTATACTCCATTTATAATAGCATTAGACAGAAGTTAAAAAAGGTTATTTTTGATGCACACTTTATAACAAAAGTACAATATATTTGTTATAGTTACGATTGACGCCAAATCGATTAAAATCAATTTATATATCAGCTATCACACTTAATTGTAATCATTAAAAAAAACAACCATATGAAATTAAGTAGCTTTCATTTAGATATATTATTTCATTCCAATTTAAAATTACAGTGCCTATGCTAAAAACCTAAAAGAAGCAGGAGTCAACAATACTGCAACGCTTTTTGTTTCACTATAATCCTACCAAATCTAA
Source organism: Dryobota labecula (assembly GCA_947523025.1). Classification (NCBI taxonomy): domain Eukaryota; kingdom Metazoa; phylum Arthropoda; class Insecta; order Lepidoptera; family Noctuidae; genus Dryobota; species Dryobota labecula. The sequence goes on from OX383296.1 coordinate 24,811,170, forward strand.
AATATTACTTAATCCCTTCATAAGCTGTGACAGCCGGGGATTTCTAATTTTACTGGTTTATGTCGTCTGTGAAATTGACTTGACAATGTTCTAAGATTGTCATGTATGTCATTTACTTGTGAATACTTTGTTTGTTATTGTTTAATTTTCGTGATTTTGTTGTTATTTATTTAAATAATAAATAATATTTAGTTATTTCTTTATTATTGTATTGTTATCAGTGTTGTCATTGGGTTGTTTTTACAAAACGTAACTTTTTTTTTGAGCTATGAGTGATCCCGGTGCGGGACCGAGTGGCTTACAACATATAAGTGCTAAGTCTGACCAAAGCCAACGGCGAAAAAAACGTGGTCCAAAAGTTGACTCCGACGAAATAATAATGTCTCCCTAAAAAATGAGAACGCTGCGTGCTGTAGAAAAACAACCTGTGATAAATATTTTTAAGCAATTGGAGTCCTGGCCTGCAGATACTCCTCATTATAGGACTGAGATGATAAACAAAATCGCAGAAGTTGCCGGTAAGGATGATTCATAAAATTATTACTATAAAAATATTTGAAACTAACATGCATTGTGATAAAATGTATTATATTTTAGAAACTCCGCACATGATTTTATTATTTACAGGCGTATCTCGGGCTACTCTGTCCAATATTCTCAAAGAGTACAACATAAAAAGTCGCCTGCAATCTCCCCCTCCCCAACAGAAGCACATGAAACGTGATGATTTTGATGACATCACATTTAGTGGAATATGCAGGAAAATTCATTCCTTCTTCTTTAATAATGAGTTGGCCACCTTGGAAAAGATGCTGGAAGCAGTTAACAGTGACGAGTCTCTGCCAGATTTAAAAAAAAGCAGTCTGTATAAAATAATTAAATAAACATTAAAGTTCACATAAATCAAACGGAGCAGAAAAAGTGCACTCATAGAAGTCATAGACAAGCAGGAGATCGTCCTTTGGAGACTAAAATATCTTCATGAAATAAAAAGGCTAAGGAAGGAAAATATATCGATGCCTAACAGCCAAAAAGGGATAAGCGACATTTTTTTTTTTGCGAAATCGACTTTTGTTTTATGGTTAGAAACAGCTTTTTTTTCTGCGTCTATTGTTTGTCGATTTCGCAAAATAATGTCGCTTATCCCTTTTTGGCTGTTAGGCATCGATATTATTATTTAGATGACACTTGGCTAAATGAAGGTACAGTGCTTCTAAATTTCTTTACAGCTATTTATGCACTAAGCAGTGTATGACCTCTTGCATCCAATAACATTATAATTAATTATACCGTTAAACATAATTTCATAAAATTGGTTCGTGAAATGAATGGTATTTATATTAATAACCTTTTATCATACAAACAGGTCACACGAAAAGCCTAATATGGCATGACACTAATAATAAGTCTTCAAAAGAAGCACATTGGGAAGGTCTATCTGCTGGTTTAAAAAATCCAACTTATAATCGGTCATACTGGTATGTATTTTATGGACTGTCCTCGCCTTAAAAAAATGAACACCCCATTGTTATTGACTATTAATTAAGTAATACATATTATATTGTATTATGAATTAACGCATGCAAAGCGAACTTTTAAAGTTATAATTTTTGTTATAGTATTTATCTATGAACTATTTCCAGCAGTGAAATTATATAGGGGGTACGGAATAATTGACTTGTATTAATTTTATTTCACAGGGTTTGTGCAGGGTTTTTAATGGATGCTGCATTAATATTTGATGCAAAGAAAGGTGATGAAGATGACCACTCCGAAATGGACGCCTTCAACTTTAATAATAATAATAATTTATTTATTTACACTTCAAGACACAATCATCTGTGTAGCCCTGACTCTTGTACTAGGATTTCCTGTTTCATAAGAGCCAGACCTCTCAATTTACAGGGAATATGTTATAGAAGCGCGATAGACAAAAGTGAAAATGGTTCAAGTTAATTTTGTCAAAAATTGAGAGTGGCGCTGTAATTGTTATGGACAATGCGCTATACCACTCAAGGACATTGGAGAAGCTGCCAACCACAGCTACACGAAAGGCAGATATACAGGAATGGTTTAAAAGCAAAAATATTCCTTTTGAGGAAAAAGATCTTAGGGCAACTTTATTAGAAAAAGCAAAAATACAAAGACATTTATACCAAAAGTTTGTTGTAGATGCCATGTTGATGATAGCCATCTGGCTAGAGAGAAGGGTATTTCAGTATTGCGCCTCCCACCCTACCACTGCGAGTTCAACCCTATAGAATTAATATGGGCTCAAATGATGGGGTATGTGGCTCAACATAACAAAACGTTCAAATTAGACAAGGAGAAACAATTACTCCCACAAGATCTGGATAGTATTACGCTAGAACGATGGCAGTCTTGCGTTGCTCATGCAATTAAAGAAGAGGAAAAGTTAAAGCATAATGGATGATGTGGTAGAAAGGTTTATTATTAGGTAACGTCGGTGAAACTTCTTCATCTTTATTCACTGATGATACTCGTAGTGACTAAATTATATGATGAAGACGAAGAAGTTACACCAACTATTGTGTGTTGAAATTTGTTGTTTTAAATAAAATATTGTAAAAAAAAAAGACTTTTATTTCCTTTAATCTTAATTAAATTTAAATCAACACGACGTAATCGTTTGTTTCATTCATTCGTTTTGTTGTAAGTAATGTGTGATGAAGATGTTATTACGACCTATTTATCAAAGTTATGTTAAAACATTTTTAGTTTAATTGTTTAAACTTTTAACTTTGAATAAAATGTTTCGCACTCCTGCTTCTACGAGCCTCTTTTTTCTAATGTTATAGTAAATGAAGTATAGAAAGCTCATACTTTTATGCTCATAAAAATATCTTTACCTAGAATTTGCCCTACTGCATTTTAATTCTTCTCGTGGAATAAGATGGCACTCAGTGTTGATAGAATGAACTCTCTTCTGCATTCCACCAGGCGGTTACTATTGTCTGCAAACTCTGCAGTTTCACTCATATCACATTTTTGTTGAAATATAGAGTGTCGTCGACGTGGACATTGTATGAATATTCATCGTTATGCTGATTAATGAAATATGTTTTTTTTTTGCTAGGCTAGGTTAAAATTTTTGAACGCTGCGAAGCCTGCTTTTGAGGTTGTATGTCAAGAGAATCTCCGATAAGAATGTATGTCTGTGCGTGCATTCAAAATCTGGAACGCGAGTTAAAATTGCTCAAAATAGAGTAATTTTATAATTAGGTACTTTATTTCCAGAAGTTTGGTCATACAAAGTTATCTGTACAGCTTGCATCTCTAGTAATTGTTAACAAATAATTATATAGATTTAGATCTGTTAAAGGCGTTATAGCTGCTGCAAAATTGTTTAAAATATCATCTCTGTTTAATGTTTAAAGGAGGTACTCGTATTTATCCTCGAGCACTAAATCCTTGTGCTAACTACAGTAAACATTAAAAGGAAAATAATTAAGAAGAGCAATGCAGCAAGTCCCCAATTAAATGTAAGCATCACTTGTGAGCGCAAACCGAGTGAGATTGCCGAGTTGCCGAAAACGGGCGCGAGCTAAAACGAAGAACTGATATTAATTATAACATGATTCAAATGAGATCCGAACACGGATGTGTGCACGGATGCCCGGATGTACGGATGCACGGATGTGTCGTACACTCCGAATTATCAAATCCACTTGCAAAATATTTATGATTCTACTATGCTGGCGATGTAGCCGCGTTTGTGTCGCCATAATTTAAGGATTTGTTCGTGAGCCGGTGACTACAGAATTTTGGGGGATTTGTGGAATAGTTATTGCGATATAGAGAGAATAATTGCATGGCATTAAATCACAAACAACTCCACTAAACTCAACTCCGGGTAGTTAAAGCTACTATGCTTATTCACGCATGAGTTTATTGCGTCCCAAGTGAGAAATAACAAGCATTCCGTTCTCACGCACTTTCAACCATGAGATTGCAGTCTCATTATAGCCTTGCCGGCTGACCAATCTTATGAATATGGCAAAGGCTTTTGTTGTGCAGCCGGCACGAGCACAGACAAGGAGAAGATGGCATTGTGTTCATTGTAAGTACAAGTAAGTATGTCCAGATAAGTAAATCTCACTCTCGTCAACTCGTAAATTGAAATATACACACTTTTATCTATATCTATATACATATAATACTCGTAAAATCGTAGCGAAGTCAAAACTATATTGAATATTTTTGAAAAAAAGTAATTGCCACAAGGTCTGGGAACGATTCTGATGCCGAAAATATAGTTTTTAGAATTTTTGTCTGTTTATCTGTTTATCTGTCTGAATGTATGTTCCAGGTAAACGCAAAAACTACTGGACAGATTTTGTTCAAATTTTGCATAGATATTTCTTATAGGTCTGGTCAAATTACTACGTATAAATTATCACACTATTTGCTATCGGGGATGAGCAGTATCGCATTATGTTTTGAGATGGGTCCATAAGGGCAGGTACCTTAACCGTGGTCGCTACAAGTAACTTTCAGAAAAAAATTGATTCTCATTCACAGATTTTGAAAAAAATGTACAGTCAGCAAGAAAATGGGCAATTTTCACAAAAAAGTTTTTTGATGCCAATCGATCCTGTTTCTTACGAGGATCAAAAAACTCTATCGGACCAACTGAGGTTTGAGTACTAGAAAAGTCAGAAATCTAAAAAAAGTTTTCCCATACAGGTCGTAGGTGAGACTGAGATGAGAACGAACACAATGTATCAGTGTATAACAACAGTCGAATTATTCCATTACTACTTCGCTGTGTTGAATAGGAAACGAATTTATCAGATAGTTCCAGATTTAATCTTTTAAATGATTATCATACCTTATGGATCTAAGCAGTCAATTATGACATATTATGCTATTTCAGTCAACTTTCAACAAAGCAATGCAAATCTGATTTCGATTCCAAAGAATTTATATTTATGTGTTTCTTTTTAGGGATCCGTGCCAAATTGGTAAAAAAGAACCCCTATGGTGCGACTCAGTCTGTCTGTCCGTCTGTCTGTCACAGCTAGATATCTCAAGAACTACTAATGCTATCAACTTGAAATTTGGAATAATTTTAGATGACGTTTGCCCAATTATGTTGCAAATAAGAAAGTTTTTTTTTTTTGCAACTGGGACTTAACTGGGTGTCTTAAAAAATCGAAGTGGGACTACTAGGGTATGTAGGGTATCGTATGAAAGAGCGCTATTTTCACATACTCATAATACAATGGTCCGCCTGAAGGAAACCTACAATGGTCCACCTGAGGGTCCACTCTAAGGGCGGAAACCAAACCCTTTACCATAGAACATAGAACTGTACGTCGCTTGCTCCGGCGTCACCAGTCCTGACTCTCTGTATATTTTGACTGCTGTGACCAAAATTACAAACGTAGTGTTCAGGGAAGTTTTATTAAAATGTGGCTGGTATTTTAGTATAATATGGTGTTTTACGACTTCCACGCGAACGAAGTCGCGGGCAGAAGCTAGTGTTAAATAAATGTACATGTTTGAACACAATGAGGTTAATAATAATAATTTTGTACTATAGAAATAAACGAAATTCCTCTTTCTGGATTTTATATCTGTAATAACATCGCTAATACTCATAACATCGCTAACTATGGGAATTTCAGTATTTATTTAAACCTGTTTCTGCTAAAAACGCATTTCATTGCCCGTGTTACATATATTCCCATTTAGTCCAACATTTGAAATAATTGGACTTTATTAAGCAAGCTAACTTAAATAGCGAATATACAGTTTAAGTTAAAAATGCATTAATTTTCACTTAACGAATAAACTAGCTTCTTGGTTTCACAAACGAAATCTATTAGATTGATTCTGCATGCTAAAATGTTTTGTTATGAGTTGTATTTCGTAAAGGAGTATGATCTATGTATGCTCCCTAATACGTTAATCTCAATTTTTAACCGACTTCAAAAAAAGGAGAAGGTTCTCAGTTCATCGGAAGCTTTTTTTAATTTTTATATTGATATGTTCCCCGTTTACTCGAAGACGGCTTGACCGATTAGATTTTTTTTATTTTTTTTATTGAAAGTGTATACTTCCCAGGTGGTCTAATTGTCATCATGCCAGGATCTAATGATGGAAACCTGGAGAAATCAAAGGAACTTTTCAAATACTAGAGGCACAACTAAAGTGATTTGGGTATTTTTTATAGTAACTCGTGCATTTACTCTTAGAAAGCACCATTTGGTGAAGTAGAATTGATGATAAAAACCACATATGGCCACCGGAACTAGTCAATAATAATTATTTCACGGGTTGCGATTCTATTACTTTAATAAGGTTGCTAAGCAATTTATGCTTGTCACAATGCGATTGAAGAAATGGAGCTGATGGTGAAATACCACGAGAACTCCTCATCAATTTACGTCCCTGCATCGGAAAAAGCAATATTTTGTAAAAGGCGATGAGCAAGTTGACATTAGGCTATTGGAATTCAGATAAATTATAAACAGACCCAGTAATAAGCGATAATTTCTATTTAGCAAAAAAAAAAACTATAAAGTGAAAAATAACTTTAGTTTCGGAAGTCGGTGGCAAAAAACTGAAATACAGATCCAATGACACCGACTTCCGGAATGAAAGTTATTTTTCACTTTGTAGTGTATTTTTTTGGAAGTCGTTTCTTATATACAAAAAGAAAAATAATAACTAGTTTACACACTTCTAAAACTGTCCTCAAATACATTCACTAGTCCTTTAGCCAACATTCCCGAACTAAGTTTTAAACGGCTTTAAGAGGGCGCTCACAGGTGCACTAGCGCCACTCCTTTAAGAAAACATAATCTCGTGACTGAGAAGGAAATAAGAAAAACGGCTCAATCAGCAACCTCGGTAAGTGTGTCCGTCCACTGCTGGACATAGGCCTCTCCAATTGCACGCCATTCAGCTCGATTCTCGGCAACTCTCATCCAGCTGCCACCAGCCATCCTGCGGAGATCGTCGCTCCACCTAGCCTGAGGACGTCCTACTTTACGTTTGCCGATTCGCGGTTTCCACTCAAGAACACGTCTACCCCAGCGGTCACCGGTTCTACGGCTAACATGGCCGGCCCATTGCCACATCAGCTTGCTTATTCTGTGAGCTATGTCGACAACTTTGGTTCTCTGCCGGATCACCTCGTTCCGGATTCGATCCCTCTAAGAGAAACTCCAAGCATAGCCCGTTCCATAGCTCGCTGAGCGACCTTGAATTTATGGTAAGTGTGTCTAGAATTTTCTAATACCTTTTATTAAGTTTCATATTGAGACACAAAGCACCAAAACTCAATCTAAAGAAAAACGGCAACATTCCTCTAGATCGTATTTTGTTGCTTCATGTCTTTTCCTTTCTCTGTTTTTCTTTTAGATCTAGTTTGGCTTTTCTTTTTTTTTCTTTGAATTCCTTCCCAGTCAAGAGATTTTTTTTTTTTTAAAGGAATGATGCTAGTGGACCGGTGTACGCTCTCTTAAATACTCACATACTGCAACATACTGCGAGAAATAAGGTTCATTTACAAGTGTATATGAACCTTATTTCTCGCAGTATGTTGCAGTATGTGAGTATTTAACCCAACAACAACAAGCCGTCGCGTCGCTGTCCCGTTGGGAGCTAGTCAAGTGACTAGCTCCCAACGGGACAGCGACGCGACGGCTTGACGCGAATAACTTTCAGCGATGCATCACCTATATATACCGTGTGTTACAATGTTCACATATTTTGCCATCGCTGAGTGGTAGACTGGACTACTCAGTCATGTGTGTAGGGAGCTCTTGTTTGGGATTTTGTTTAGTTTTACGAACTTTAGGTGTTTTGCTATGCCTGGATACGTAAAGTTGCGGCTTAATTCCTCATGACATTTAAGTTTTACGGCAACTTTCTGTGTCTGTCTATTCAACTGTTCATGTGTCTCTGTTCATGTCTGTCTGTTACTCCAACGAGAATTTAACTCAGAGTGGGTAACTGATAAATGATACATTATTTTATTTCTGTAAGTAGTTTTGTACAAACACTTTTACATGTCAATAATATTTTTTTTTTAACTAGATGAGGTCGGCGTTTCCTATCTGACTACACTAAGAAGAAAGGCCGAAACAAACTCAGAGTCTCTTTTAAAGTCCAGACATAATCTTGATCAGATCATGTGAAGACCATGTAGATTGGTGTCTGAAATGGTCTTATGAGGAAAGAACCACACAGATTGAGTGGACCTGTCCAGTCAGTGCACGCATCGCTCGTGCAGCTCAACTTATGTAGAACTTAAGGAGTTCAATGATTCGACGAACAATCCCGAAGAAAGAATATTAAGGTAGGCCGCATAAATTACTCAAACTGCCAGACCATGATCAAAACTAATTGAGAAAAAAAAAAAAAATAGATTGATTCACAGTTCTCATATTCACAATAATTAAAATAATATATTACTTTACAAAGTAAATATTCATTTCATCGAATATGTAACATGGTATACAGAAATAAAAAATCAACATTCATACGAGTACCTAGTGTTAATTTATTGGAGCAGCACACTCCCAAACCTTTTTCTCCTCAATATAGTCTTTGACAGTATAAAAGGCTTTCTGGCACAGTTTTTGCTTTATAACACATTTTAATTTATTAAGGCTCAGGGCGGCCGTACACGGACTGCTTCAAGCAGTTGAGACCGACTGCTTAAAGCCGCGACCGCGCGGTGAACTATAGTCATTCATTCGCTGCCGTACACACGACTGCTCGAGCAGTCGCGGCCGCTTCGAGCCGTCAACTGCAAGACGAAATTCCATCGTGCCGTCGACCGCTTGCGAGCGGTCGCGAGGCATACACTGACTGCTCGAGCCGTTGACTGCGCTCTGTCTCCTCATAATTGTATCTTCATGTTTAATTTGAGACTTTAGTATACTCGTATTATTCAATTCATCAAACGAAGACATTGACATTCTAAAATAGTAGAAAACATTTTCTTCATCACTTCTAAGTTCCATAAACAAATGATGGAATTGTCCATGTTGTTCTCTTAATTCCAAATTTAGATAAACCCAAAATTTTCTCTTTTGACATCGCCGCCTTCGTCTCCGTTTGAGCAGAAGCAGCAAAAGCAGTGCTTCGTCGTCAGAATCCATGACTCGACTGTGATAGAAAATCAACTGCTCGAGCGGTTGGTAGCGACAGCTCGAGCAGTCAACAACCGACCGCTCGAGCAGTCGACGCCGACCGCTCGAGCGGTCCGTGTACGTCGCTCAGCCGCTAACTGCTCGAGCAGTCCGTGTACAGCCGCCCTTAGTTCCTTAATGTGGCTAGGAAGTTTGTTATAAAAACGTATAGATTGGCATCTAAATCTTCAGAACCATGATTTACATAAAATCACGGGAGCCCCCTGTTTCGTTCGAAACACCAACCTCCACGTAGAACTCAAAATCCCCACGATACCCCAATTCATGAAGCGCATTTCAAAGCGCTTCTTTGATACAGCAGCCACTCATCGCAACGCTCTAGTTGTGAAGGCCGCAAATTATGTCCCCTCACATATTAGTACGACCCGCCGTCCAAGGTATGCACTGACCGATCCAGACGACCCCACTCTTCCCCAGGAGAGTCGTAGAGAAACTAGTACAGTTCGCAAAAGAATATATAATACACGATCGTCATTCCGACCTCGCCGTCGAGGCCCCGCGCGAAATCCCCGACTAACGAATAGTCCTCACCGACCCTTGCTTGTAAGTGAAGCGCCAGCACGCGCTTTAGCTGAGCAGCGTGTAACTTTAAATCCCCCGGATAATAATCATAACTCTGATTTGATCCAGCCACCGACGCTGCCCTCAGCCGAGGTTCGTACCCCACAGGGGGTGCCCTTAGCGTGCAGTCGTTTAGTTTATAATGTTTTTACGCCCTGGCTGGAGGCATTCAGTTTCGTTAGGAGCTTAAGGCAACCACAGGAAAGTCCGGTTAAAGAGTAGAAACCCCTCGTGGTTACACTCTGAGATGCCCTAGTTAAAAACAAAAAAGAAAAACTAAATCTAATTTGGTATTGTTCGTCGAGTCGTTGAGCTCCTTAAATCCTGAGTTGTGCTTCACGATTACTGACGAATGCTTGCACTGACTGGACAGGTCCACTCAAAATTGTGTAGTTCTTTGCTCAAAAGACCATTTCAAACACGGATCTACATGGTCCTCACATGATCTGACCACGAATAAGTCTGGACTTTAAAAGAGACTTTGACCCCTGAGTTTGTTTCGCCATTTTTCTTTTCAGGGGTAGTCAGATAGGAAATGTCGACTCCATCTAGCTTATCTATACTTGTTGTTTGTTTGTTTGTTTGTTTGAACGCGCTAATCTCAGGAACTACTGATTGGAATTGAAAAATTCTTTTTGTGTTGGTTAGTCCATTTATTGAGGAATATTATAGTCTATATAACATCACGCTACGACCAATAGGAGCGGAGCATAAATGAAAAATGTTGCAAAAACGGGAAAAATTATTCCTTTTTGAGAGCTTCCGTTGCGTGCGCTGCATAAACGGTTTAAGTTACGCAAATCCTATACTAATATTATAAAGCTGAAGAGTTTGTTTGTTTGTGTGTTTGTTTGAACGCGCTAGTCTCAGGAACCACTGGTTGGAATTGAAAATTTCTTTTTGTGTTGGTTAGTCCATTTATTGAGAAATATTATAGGCTATATAACATCACGCTACGACCAATAGGAGCGGAGCATAAATGAAAAATGTTGCAAAAACGGGAAAAATTATTCCTTTTTGAGAGCTTCCGTTGCGTGCGCTGCATAAACAGTTTAAGTTACGCAAATCTTATACTAATATTATAAAGCTGAAGAGTTTGTTTGTTTGTGTGTTTGTTTGAACGCGCTAGTCTCAGGAACCACGGGTTGGAATTGAAAAATTCTTTTTGTGTTGGTTAGTCCATTTATTGAGAAATATTATAGGCTATATAACATTACGCTACGACCAATAGGAGCGGAGCATAAATGAAAAATGTTGCAAAAACGGGAAAAATTATTCCTTTTTGAGAGCTTCCGTTGCGTGCGCTGCATAAACGGTTTAAGTTACGCAAATCCTATACTAATATTATAAAGCTGAAGAGTTTGTTTGTTTGTGTGTTTGTTTGAACGCGCTAGTCTCAGGAACCACTGGTTGGAATTGAAAAATTCTTTTTGTGTTGGTTAGTCCATTTATTGAGAAATATTATAGGCTATATAACATCACGCTACGACCAATAGGAGCGGAGCATAAATGAAAAATGTTGCAAAAACGGGAAAAATTATTCCTTTTTGAGAGCTTCCGTTGCGTGCGCTGCATAAACGGTTTAAGTTACGCAAATATCATGTATTATGGAATTGTTCCTCTTTAAAAGTTCTAAAAAAAAGTCTGCGACAGTATATGTCTATCTTTTAAGATTGACTCACTATAACCTTTTTTATGGTAATCATTTTTTTTCGAAATTAATTCATTATTTGCGAAGGAGTTTTATCAACATAATATTAATCCTTATCCAAATAAATATGTTATTAATCACAAGTATTTAAATTTAAGCAAAATTGTCCTTGACATCACTTGATTTCAATCAACATCTTAGGAGATAATCATAATTTTAAAATAACTCCGCAACAAAATAAGTAGAAAATTCATTACTTAAACCACTCTCTCTCTTACGAGTAGGTGACGCAAACGAATTTGCGCGGGTCAGCTATATAATTTGCTAGCTTTTGCCCGCGGCTCCGCCCGCGTGGATGTCGGTTATCACGTAAAAAAGTAGCCTATGTCCTTCTCCATATCCCAGGTTATATCTCTGCCAAATTTCATGACGATCGGTTCAGCGGTTTAGGCGTGAAAACGTAACATAACGTAACATAACAACAGCCAGACAGACATACAGACAGACAGAGTTACTTTCACATTTATAATATTAGTATGGATAAAGCTGAAGAGTTTGTTTATTTAGTTGAACGCGCCAATCTCAGGAAATACTGGTTCGAATTGAAAAAATATTTTAGTGTTGGATAGCCCATTTATCGAGGAAGGCTATAAGGCTATATATCTACGCTACGATCCTTAGAAGCCAAGCGAAAAGAACGGAAGTCAGAAAGAACGCTAAGCGATAACGAAGTTTTAGCGCGGGCGAGCGACGGGATGCGAATGCGACGCGATGGGTGGGCCGAAATTTCACGCGGACGAAGTCGCGGGCAGAAGCTAGTTTAAAATAAAAAATAAAAATATTATATGACGTGTAAAAGTGATTTTGATATCCTTTTTACAGAATAAACGAATTTATTTCATTAACGAGCCACCTATTTTCTAGAGCCTGGTTATAGGAACAACATCTTTGTGTTTATTCCTAGTATTTATGTTATGGATCGCTTACTAGCGAAGGAAAGATCGTGCATTCAAACCCCTCCGACTATTTATGGTAAAACTTATATTATATCATTATTGTTATCCTAGTTACTTAGTTATTTCTTACTACCCTACGTAGGTATTTGATTTTTTTCTCAATGAAAATCGAACTTGCAACCCGAAAGCTCATGCAACATATTTTCTACTGAGCTAATTGAGCCTTTAACCCTATACAAACAAGGTTATCAAACAATGTAGTTAAAATGTAAATAAAAATGCACTATTGTTAGCTTGTATCTGACAACCCTACTTATTTAATCGACTAATACTCGTATGTAACTCAATTGATTATTCGTTCATCATGACATTCACCGTCGTCCTCTATGGGAGACACGAGCGGTAAACACGTCTGTCGTCTACTTAACAAATTGGTATAATTTAAATATTTATTTGTAAGTACAGGACTTATTATTTTGGTGATATCTAAGTGGTTTTACAAATAATGTGGAAGGGAAATAAATATAATATATTTTTAAATAATGTGTTTCGTTTTCTATTGTAAACCCCTTTATTTCTGCATTGAGCTGTAGCTTGTAGTTCAGAAGTGGGATCGTAAGAGAATTCTATTTTTTTTATTTTTCACGTCCACAACGATCTCAATATAATAATGAGTGTTTAAACATAATCTTTACTGGTATGGTTCGAAAGATTAATACGGATTAAAAACATGCATACTTTATTTTCTTTTCCTGACTACCTGCTTCGTTAACTTCTGAAAATGGAACGTTCCAATTTATTTCTTTGACAAATAACTTTATTGTTGACTAGCTTCTGCCCGAGACTTCGCGTGTTATTTAGGAGCCCGAGTACGACCCACCACATGGCATCCCGTCGCTTGCCCGTGCTATAACTTCGTTTTAAGCGAAAACGACGCGTTCTTTCTGACTTTTTATCTTTTTGCTCGGCTCCTAAGGGTCGTAGCGGGATGTCATATAGCCTATAGCTATCCTCGATAAATGGGATATCCAACACTAAATGGATTTTTCAATTCGAACCAGTACTTCCTGAGATTAACGCGTTCAACCAAACAAACAAACTCTTCAGCTTAGATATTTTAAAATTATGATATCTCCTAAGATGTTGATTGAAATCAAGTGATGTGAATGACAATTTTGTTAACATTTAAATACTTGTGATAAATTATATATTTGTTTGGATAAGGTACATAAGATAATTAATATTATGTTGATAAAACTCCTTCGCAAATAATGCATTAATTTCGAACAAATTGGATTACCATAAAAAAAAGGTTATAGTGAGTCAATCTTAAAAGATAGACATATGCTGTCGCGGACTTTTTCTTAGAACTTTTAAAGAGGAACAATTCCATCATACATGATATTTGCGTAACTTAAACCATTTACGCAGCGCACGCAACGGAAGCTGTAAAAAAGGAATGTTTCCCGTTTTTGCAACATTTTTCATTTATGCTCCGCTCCTATTGGTTGTAGCGTGATGTTATGTTGGATAGTCCATTTATTGAAGAAGGTTATAGCCTATAACACAAAAATAACTTTTCTATTCTAACCAGTAGTTCCTGAGATTAGCGCGTTAATACAAACAAACAAACTCTTCAGCTTTATAATATTAGTATCGATAAACTGAAAGAAATAATTAGCTGAACTAATTAAGTTACTTCAAAAATAACTGAAATTTAGTTATAAGGAAATAAACTTTGCTTAAATTAACAAAACTGATTTTGTAGTGTGCAAAACAGGGTTTTGTAACACATAACATCTAGTTCGCAAGTCACAATTTTTGTGTAAACAGTAACCAAAACTTTTGTTTCAGTTATGCAAACATTTCTTTCAGTGTAGTATAGATAAAATACGAGAAACTTCGTTCTGAAAAACCACTTGATTATGAAAATTATATAAGTTTTTAACGATTGGTGATCGCGTTGATCTAAGTTTACGGACGATTAAATACTAAATAGCATACCTAACGAATTTGATGAACGAAGGTGGCACTCGTATGAGCTTGAAACCCTGGCAGTTGTAGTATTTTTGAATAGGTTCAGGGTATATTTGCTTGGGATACCATTCATAATTTATAGTGACTGTAGCGCTACGAATGTAGGTCTTAAATCTACAATCGTAAAACGCGACCTAATCCCACGAGTTTTACGTTGGTGGGTCCAAATACAAGAGTTCGACTGTACTATCGAATACCGATCCGGCTCCCGAATGACGTATGTAGATGCGCTGAGCCGCGGACCGGTTGCGGCTCTCGAAGCCGAAACATACGTATTAGACATCCCTAAGTATTGAAAGTTCCGATCAGGAGTAGATTGCCACCGTGCAAGACGCGGACGATGAGGTACAGAGGATTAAATATGTTAGAGAATAAAACTGCGATTTAGTCATGGATATTCATAAAGATTACAAAATGAAGAATGGTCATATATATCGTATGGTAGGAGACGAGATTAGGTAGTTAGTTCCAAAGGGTTTACGTTGGCAGATATTAAATCGTAACCGTACGTGGGTTTGACAAAACTTTACAGTGCTTATCAAAGATAAATAATCCTGGGATAATTATATCTATGACATTCAAGTAAGTATCAGTACCACAATACATAAGACTACCAATAAAAAGCCCTTCCGAATTATTATTTGGGTTTAATATAACTAGTTGGGCAGAATGTATTTTGAACTCCATTTTATCCGATACCTCTAATTTAATTGAATCAGAAGGTTTGTATAGCCTGAGAGATATGGCAAGTTGTAGTATAAAGATACAGCAATTAAAAGACGTTGAAAGGTTCAATAGTCATAGGAAATTGGGCAAAACGTCTATGGTAGGAGACTTAGTCCGCGTTGAGAGGCAAGTTCGTCATGATGGCCATTCCCAGAAGTTAGTGGTTAAATTCCAAGGTCCATATCGTGTAATGAAACTGCTTTCCAATAATAGATATGTATGATTAAGGACATGCAAACACGGCGATACAAAGCCGTGATAGCTTTAGATAAAATACAGCCATTGACTAATATTTTTTTAAATATTTTTTTTATTTATATATGCTTTATTGTACATCAGATAACACATTACAAAAAAAAAAGGAAAACATAAACACTATAAAATATACAATGGGCGGCCTTATCGCATACTGCGATCTCTTCCAGGCAACTTTGGCATGGATAGTGAATTTGTGGACATAAAATGGGGTTGTTATTGGTGCAAATAAAAAGTATAACAGCACAATATCCTATAATAGATACACAGATATATGCTATATAATAGATACATAGATAGATACATACTAACTATATAAGTAAAGAAAATAAATGAAGTGTAAGTATAGATTATCACAGCTATCAACGAAAACGTAATCACAACGACAAGTAATGTTCGTTCACGAGTCTTTTGAACACAGGCAACGACTGCGCGCGTTTTTTTGGATCTGGCAATGCATTCCACAAACAAGCGGCCTGGACCGTAAAGGATTTGTCAAGGAAAGTTGTGGAATGCATGGGCAATTTAAGCTTCAAGTTATCTGATGACCTTAAAAATTTCGTGTGGGAATCGCAAAGAAACTGGAAACGTTTTTTAAGATAGAGAGGGGTGGAAGGGGAAAAGAGCACATTATACAAAAGGGAAAGAATATGAGCATTCCGGCGAAGGTGAATTGGTAACCACTTGAGCTTCATACGAAATTCGGAAACATGGTCATATTTGCGTAAACCGTATATGAACTTAATACAGAAATTTTGAAGCCGCTCAGTTTTATCGAGTTGTCTTGAGTAAGGTCAAGAAAGCTGGCATCAGCATAATCAAGGATGGGTAGAAGAAGTGATTGTGCAAGCGCAATCTTGGTGGCAATATTTAATAGAAATTTAGAAAGTAGTAATGATGAGGATAGTGGTTGTAATACTAATAAGAACGAAATGAAGTAGAGAATTAAATTAAATTATTTGAATTTTATAGTACTTAATAATTATGTTGATCTTTTAGGAATATGAATTGAGTTAAACCTTGGGGAATAATTAGTAAAATTAATTATTTATTTTAAACTAAAATTAATTAAACTTGTACAGTCTTATTACAAAAAACTAAATAAACCTTGGTTTAAACCTGTCCTATCAAGTCCAGGCTTATCTGCAGAACCATGGTCTAAATTTGTCCGTATTACAAATCTTTAAAAAACCGTGGTCTTCTTAGTACCGGCATTTGAACCATCGTCTTTACATCAACCACAGATTAATTCAAATATTATTCGTTCACCATGATATCATTCTATTGCAACGTTCCGTATGCTCAGAAAAGAAACCTTTTTGTTGGTAAGCTAATGATTATTATGATGTTTAGGAGTGTTAAAAATATTGAGATTGTTATCTTGCATGGTACAATAGTTATTTCGTCGTTTGCAGTTTTGTTTAGGTTTAAGCACATTACTTAATGTCATTACTTACTAATAATACATCTAAGACGTGTAACGAAACGTAACATTCTCGCATGATATATGAAACCATAACAATAACAAAACCATCGCAGACGCAAGTTAAACAAAGTTCATTTAGCATTGTAATTTTTAATGTATCGAAGTCTCTAATAGAACAATTGCCTTTTTGTTAATAGTACGAGTATTACCTTCTTTAGTAATTTTAATATTATATTGTGATGGACCAACAAAAGAAAAAACGATCTGAGAATTGGAGTACCGAGGAAAAAGTAAGTAAACATAAATTACTTCGCCGTGGCGTTCCCAACAACTCAGCGGCTTCAATATCCTCAATATCAATTAAATCGACCATGTTAATATCCATTTTCGGGTAAAAACAACACAACACAATGAAAAAGATGCTTTAACATAAAAGTGAAATTTTGACAGATACGATTTAGACCATCGTTTGATTGTTTAAACTAGGGGCCGCCGCGGTTTAGTGTTAGACCATGATATGGTCTATGGTTTTTCGAAAAACCACGATTTGTAATAACATTCTTGTTAAAACCGTAGTTTGCAGAGGTTTAAACCTGTTTTTTTTATTAAACCGCTTTTTGTAATAAGACTGGTAATGTTTAAATGTTATTTTAAACATTATGATAATTAATTAATTTGTTAAAATATTGTAACTGATTTAAGATTGTTATTATGAATAATGAACAGAAACTTAATGATTTATATGTTTTTTAATCCCCGACAGAAACAGAGGGGTGTTATAAGTTTAACGTGTGTATCTGTGTATTTGTCTGTGTCATCGTAGCACACAAACGGCTGAACCGATTTTGATGAATTTTTTGTTTTGTTTGAAAGGTGACTTGATCAAGAGTGCTTTTAGCTATGATTTAAGAAAATCGGTACAACCGTTTGAAGAATATCAGCTCTTTTCTAGTTGATGAATTGACGTGACCATCTCCAACAGATCAGACTGAGTTGAAATTTGGTATTTCGTTACTTCTTACTTCAATGTATTAAAAGAACATAGTAACCTTGAACTGCTGCTGCAGCTTCACCTGGAATTTGCAGGATATCAAACTCCCTTAACATACAGCAGAGCTATCGAGTTTGGGCTCCTTGGAATGGTCTCAATGAATAGGTTATGAATAGATCGTGACCAGGGGCTGATGATGGAGTAGGAAAGATAAATGGATCGGTTCAGCCGTTTGAAGATTATCAGCTCTATTCTAGTTGATGAATTGATGTGAGCATCTTCCACAGGTCAGATTGGGTTAAGGTATTTCGTTACTTCAGTGATATTAAAAGAACATTTTATCCTTGAACTGCTGCTGCAGCATCACCAGGAATCCAACTCCCTTAACATACAGCAGAGGTATCGTGTTTGGGCTCCTTAGAATGGTCTCAACGAATAGGTTATAGATAGATGGTGACCAGGGGCTGATGATGGAGTAGGAAAGAGAAATGGATCGGTTCAACCGTTTGAAGATTATCAGCTCTTTTCTAGTTGATGAATTGATGTGAGCCTCTTCCACAGGTCTGATTGGGTGGAAGTTTGATATTTCGTTACGTATGGTCGTGCGGTCAACCGCACGACCATGGTTACATACACAAACACGACAAGCAAACACACATATATACGACAAATCAAACTAGTAGTAGTTTTATAAAATTAAAAACGTCACCCGATGTTAGTGATATGTGCTCGTATAACTCTGTCCGCTTCACTTTGAGATACATTGCCTGAAAAACATAGAAATGGACGTGTTACGTGCTTCGCAAGTAATCAAACTGAGTTTTATTGTCACTACCTACTACAATTTATGGGTTGAGTGGGAACTTATTTGATTTTTAACACGATTTTGTTATCAAACCTATGAATTTGAAACTACTACATCATCATCATCGTTTCAGCCGAGAGACGTCCACTGCTGGAAACAGGCCTACCCCAGTTGGGGTGGTTTGCCATAATCGCCACACTTGGCAGGCGGGTTGGCGATCCCAGTATGGTGTTAAAAATACATAGAGAATGCTGCTCCCATTCTCTAGCAAGTCCTTTAGTCGCCTTTTACGACACCCACGGGAGGAAACAGGGTCATGTTATTCTATCCGTCCGGCACCACATGGCACACATGAAACTACTTATGAACGTAAAAAACATCCATCATTCGTGGAAAATCTTACAATAACTATAAACAAACGAATAAATAATGAACCTTACATTACAATCTTCACGCCTCGACTATTGTAGAGTAAGTAGAGAAAATGGATGAATAGTATATAGATAAATATCAACAATGGGATAAAACCCATCAGTCTGCTCAAAGTCCTAGGCAAACTCTACGAGAGGCTTATTTATAAGCGTCTCAGAGACTACGCCGAGACCAAGGGCCTTATCCCCGATGAGCAGTTTGGTTTTAGAACCCAACATGCCTCGACCCATCAGGTCCACCGTATCGTAGAAGACATCAGCACTGGTTACCAGCGCGGTCTTAAGACAGAAGTGATCTTCTTTGACATAGCGAAGGCATTCGACAAAGTCTGGCACAACGGCTTATTATACAAGCTGTACCAACTCGGTGTGCCGGAACGTCTCGTGCTCATCTTACGAGACTTTTTGTCAAATCGCACTTTTCGCTATCGCATAGACGGTACTCTCTCCGCCCCCCACCCATTACGCGCAGGTGTCCCTCAGGGCTCTGTGATTTCTCCCCTCGCGTTCACGCTATTCACCAGCGATATCCCAAAGCAAAGTCAGGTACAGTTGGCTCTGTTCGCAGACGATACGGCCATCTATTGCAGAGGGACCAGTCACGATAGAATCTCTAACAGTCTCCAGACCGCAGCCTGCAACAAGCTTGGCGAATGGTTTAGAAAGTGGCGCATAGAAGTAAATCCCGACAAAAGTCAAGCGGTTCTTTATACGAAGCCGCGCCAGCGCCCCCCTAGTATCCAACCGATCACCATGTTCGGCAAGCCTATCCCCTGAGAGAAGCGAGCCAAATATCTAGGTGTGATTCTCGACCACCATCTCTCCTTTTCTGAGCACCTAAAGAAGGTACGCGCTCGCGCAGCCTTCGCTCTCTATAGGCTCCACTCCACCCTAAATGCAAAAAGCAAATTGTCACTCAAGTGCACATTGCGCATTTACACCGTGTGCATCCGAGAATCTCACAAGCGAAAGCCAGAAAGAGTTTTTCTCTGGTCAGACTCTCAAACGGTTCTCAAATGGTTATGTTCTAACCCAAGCAGCTTTAAGTCCTTTGTCGCATATAAAGTTTGTGAAATTTGCGAGATTACCAACTTTTCTGATTGGAAGTACGTACCTTCATCTTTGAATGTCGCGGATGATGCCACCAGATTCAAAGATGAATTTACGATCAACTCACGGTGGTTTACCGGGCCATCATTTTTAATTCAATCATCAAACGAATGGCCTTGTGAATCAGTTACTACTGACACACCAGCTTCTGAGGAAAATAGATCCAATATGAATCTGGTGGGTTTGACATTAACTCAGTCAGGTGAGTCACCATCACCAGTGGTTGCTGATTATACTCGGTTTAGTGTCTGGCTGCGATTTATTCGTGCTACTGCGCGAGCTCATCAGTGCGCTTCATTTTTTCACCGTTCACCTGAAATTCCTAAATTTCCATTATGCGGCTTAGCAGTTTTAGATGTGTGCTTTATTTCATCTGCTGAAAGCCATGCCTTTTTACGCGTACAATTAGATTCTTTCAACAGTGAATATAAGTTGATTGACGCTGCACGCCCCGTTTCAAAAGAAAGTAGGCTTAAGAATATTTCTTTGATACTAGGAGATGATAGGCTTTTGCGTTTATCAGGCCGCACGGGAGCTTCAACTGCCATAGACCCAAAGCCGATTGTGTTGAATGGAAAACACCCGATAACCCGTTTACTAATCAGCTCATACCACATCAAATTTGCCCATGGCAACAACGAACTTGTAGTGAACGAACTGCGCCAATGTTACTTCATAGTCAGTTTGAGACCATCTGTGAGAAGTGTGGCAAAACCATGTCAATTTTGTCGGAATATGAATGCAAAACCACTCATACCACCAATTGGAAACTTACCTGAAGCCAGGATGGCTCATCATACTAGACCATCTACCTTCGTTAGTGTTGATTATTTTGGCCCTTTGACTGTTACAGCAGGACGTCGGTCAATGAAGAATTGGATTGCTCTATTCACCTGCCTGACTGTGAGAGTTATTCACATAGAGATCGTCGAGTCATTATCATCCGATTCCGCCTTGATGGCCCTACGTAGATTTATAGCCCGACGCGGTTGTCCCTCACGCATCTACTCCGACAATGGAACGGCATTTGTAGGCGCTTCGAATATACGAGTATTACCTGACCTCTACGACTTTTCGGTAAATAAAGGCATAATGGAAATTTATCCCTCCTAGAACTCCATTCATAGGCGGCTGCTGGGAGCGCCTAGTACGCAGCGTAAAAACAGCTTTAAGAGTAAGCTGAAAGATCGATCACCAAGAGTAGAAGTCTTACATACGCATGTCCCAGTTGATGACAGAAGTGAACAAGCGCTTACACCCTTCAACTTTCTAATCAGAACATCCGCTAACGATCTGTGTCTACGGGAATTCTGCGACGCCGACCTCTCACGACGTGTAGATTGGCGGAAAGCGTCTTGCAGACCATTTTTGGCACCGCTGGACGAAAGAATACTTGCCGCTTTTGTTGCCGCGTAGAACGGTTCCACCCCATCAACCATTGAAGACAGGAGACGTGGTTTTAATTGCTGACGGCAATCTACCCCGAAACTGCTGGCCTATGGGACGCGTCACCGAGATGTTCCCGGGTAGGGACAATATCGTTCGCGTAGTAAACGTAGCAACTAAAGGGGATGTGTTGCGTCGGCCAGTCCGCAAGTTGGTCCGATTAAATGGATATTTGGTGTTTCACACCGCTCGGGGCCATGGTGTGGACCGATTAACCTTATTTTTTATTGGCAGTATGTATTTTTTACTTTTTTACTTATTTTGTCAATATAAAGATTTTTTTTTTAATCCATGACTTGTTAGGAACTGTGTAAAACGTAGGAAAGATAAAATATTATCATTTTAAAGTCTTTATTTTATTTAGTAATTTTTTAGGATCCATCTTCAGGCTTCCATCCTCCACATTTTTGCCACTTCCATGATGACCTATGCGAGTCCTGTCTTTGCACACGCCAAACCCCATCTCATCCATAAGATGCAAACCCTACAGAACCGATTCTTACGTAAAATCACGGGAGCCCCCTGGTTCGTTCGAAACACTAACCTCCTCGTTGAACTCAAAATCCCCACGATAGCCCAATTCATGAAGCGCACTTCAAAGCGCTTTTTTGATTCAGCAGCCACTCATCGCAATGCTCTAGTTGTGAAGGCCGCAAACTATGTCCCCTCACATATTAGTTCGACCCGCCGTCCAAGGCATGCACTGACCGACCCAGACGACCCCACTACTCTCCTCCAGGAGAGTCGCAGGGAAAGTAGTACAGTTCGCAAAATAAGAATATATAATACACGGTCGTCATTCCGACCTCGCCGCCGAGGCCCCGCGTGAAATCCCCGACTAACGAATAGTCCTCCCTGACTCTTGACTGTAAGCGCCAGCACGCGCTTTATCTGAGCAGCATGTATTCCAAAATCCCCCTGATAATAATCAAAACACTGATTTTATCCAGCCACCGACGGTCCCTTGCCACCCTCCCTCCGACGCTGCCCTAAGCCGAGGTTCGTACCCCACAGGGGGTGCCCTTAGCGTGCAGTCGATTAGGTCGATTAGTTTATACGTTTTTACGCCCTGGCTGGAGGCATTAAGTTTCGTTAGGAGCTTAAGGCAGCCACAGGAAAGTCCGGTTAAAGAGTCGGAACCTTAGTGGTTACACTATGAGAAGCCCTAGTATAAATGTATGTGATATTGTGCAATAAATAAATAAACAACTTCATCCTTTCCCTCATTCATATTTCTCCAGCATTATTATCCTCCTGAAATAACTGCAGAGTTGCAATGTGAAATTAGCATACTCAGTTATACATAGCGTGAATCCAGTCCCAGTGCAATCTCAGTCAGAGAGATTTATGCGATGAAAGTACAAGTATTCGTCTCAATATTCAATAAACTGCTACCTCCGTTTGGAATTAAAATTTTACGTTGGTTATTTTGTAAAAGATCTTAGGGGAATTTATATTGATTCATTTATTTGTATTATTGGTTGGCAACCAGGAAATCTGCCGGAAGAGGTCAAATCAAATCAAATCAAAAGTCATTTATTCAAATTAGGCTGAGAATCAACACTTTTTAAAATTACAATTACAATTACAATTTTTTAAATAACTTTTTTTTTTCAAAATTACATGAGACAGTCCCCCAAAAGGCCCACCCTTCACCAGTTCCTAGTGCTTAAGCTGGGAAGAAGAAGTGGCGCAACAAACTCCCCAGCAGCACATCTGTCTGTTCAATTAGATAAACTTAATTCTATACAATAGTAGGTATGCAACAAGTAATTAACATAACAAGACACAGAACAGTGCCTAAATTAAATTATTTGCCATATGTCAGCTAGCACACACCAATATAGCAGCAAATATAGTGAAACGCTATACTCAAACAAAAACCTAAAAACGAAAAATATAAAAATAACTAATTACCTAAATAAAAGTCTCCTGGCATAAAGGGCGTGCCCGCTAACATATCCAATGCTGGATTATGTAACACAAAATGATAAACTAGGACCATCGAAGTCAAATAAATAAGCAGTTAATTACTAATAACCATAACGAAACCATGGTCAGAAAGACGACCAGGCAACACGAGCAGCACCCGTTCACGAGTATAACGTTAGATCAGCCATTACCTCCCTCGCCATATTTGAGGGAACGAGGCAAATCCGACCCCCGACGCTACCGCAAGCAGTGACATCTAAGGGAGAATGACGAACTTGCTGCCGGTTGCTCAGAAGAATAATATGATCAATTGTCGAGGTTTTTAGCTAACCACATATTTCAATACAACTCATTAAAAAAACATTGCAATGAGTAGATCATGTCAATAGTAAAAGAAAATAATTAAAATAAATTGACATAAACAGTCAAATAAAATAAACAATTTTATGAACTCATATAACCTGTCAGTAAGTTCAACCTTCTGCCTAAATCCCTCGGAAAGATTAAACTTATTTTTAAGAGTGTTGTTACACCACCCATAAGATGGATGTTGCATCAATGATCAACAACAATCATGACCGATTGTCATCAGCGCTATCTACATAATCTAGGGTACCGAACGAAGTTGGAAGTTGAAGTCGGATCTCATTGAAAATAGATTAATTTCGTGACAAAGCACACAATTAACATTGATCAAATTATAGATTGATCGATTTCAATCTTGCGAGTGTAGGTTTTTAAGCCCTAGGATTTATTGCTGAATTTCTAAGAGAATAAAGTTAAGGCTTCAGCAGATAATTTCAGACCACCAATTTTAGTACACTTAATTTGCAATAAACGTTTTGACTTTCAGTTTGAGTAACGTTTTATTTATAAATACAATTTATTATCATTATTTCTCAAATAAACCAATAAAAACAAATACATCTTGATTTCTATCTTTATTTTTGATTATTTGATCTTGATTTCTAAAATTAGCGAACACATCAGAAACAAGCTCTTTGTCGTGACCTTTAACGGTTCAGATTAAGGAAATGATTCGAATTAGCAAGATGCATTGAGTCTCAGCGCTCAGCGGATCAAGTTAATCGGCAGATTACCTAGCTGATCCGACTTCCTGCTCGAGTACACTACACTGTCCTTATCCCTTTTTAAGTCTTAAGGATCTGTTGGTATTTATTTTATTTTATTCATTTTAAGAAAACTTACAGCTAATACATTCGAGTAGTCATAGGTAATATCTAAAAGAAGGCCAATTACAAGTTTCCACTTATATAAACTTATGTGTAAAATTGACACCACGGTACAAACAGCGTGAGAGTTAAACATATGTAGAAACAACTGAAGAGAATAAACAAAAATAAGATAAATTACACAACAAAGTTACACTTCAAAGAAAAAGTTTCTTAATATATTTTTTTTAATTTCTGGACACTATTTGTGAATAAATCAAGCTCAACATCCCGGCACACCTTATTGAACATTCGACATGCTCTCAAAATATATGTATTTTGCCTATAGACAGTTCTCACAATAGGTACATGAAGGAGGTGAGGTCTCCGAAGAAACACAGATTTAGAAATTAAGCAAACTCGTCATTACTTTTTCTTTATTATTTTATTAGATTAAAATGTCACGTGCACATTGCACATCATAAAACGACAAGGTCTAGAAAGGTACAAGGATCTATTAATGCGTGACCTAAATTGGAACTAACCCGCCGTCTTGTTTTTTAATACTTTTTCACAAATGTTTACCAACGGCACCTAAAGATCCTTGTAGCTTCACTTTATGTGTCTATGTAACAGTTAGACAGGTTTCAACCTTAGTGAAATTACAATTTATCGGGAACTACTGTCAAAAGTGATAAAGCAATTACGAGGTCGACTATGCCTAAGCGGGACATTTTTTTTGGATACAAAATATTGCCATAAAGTCTGTCGATTCAGAATGAAAAATGACTGCCTTAATTTGTGATTCCAAAGGCTTAGCGCAAATTTCGATTACATGCTGAAATAAATGATAAAAACTTAAAAAAGGAGTTTTTAATTGGCTGTAAAAGCTGGCTCACTGTTGCTGAATTGGTATAAAATATTGGTATAAAATATTGGTATTAAATAATTTTACCTTTGAGATATTAGCTACTCAGATAAACATTGATCATCAAATAATCAATTTAAAGAGTAAGAAATGTTGTTAAGGTTATTTAAGAATGTAAAACATTTTCAATTAAGTGTTACATTTTTTTTATTGAATTTGCATATTATCTTTTATGAAGCTGCTTGTTTAAATATAATTCAGAATAATATTTCAGCTTGGCAGCTACCAGTATAATGAATGAAAATAGTTTCAGCACTATTGTAATAATTATAAGGAACTAGTTTGCATAACCAACATTTAGTTTTAGAAAACCAAACATTTTTCATAAAAAAATAAAAAATAATCTTCGATCGAATAATAATAACACAAATTAATGTTTTTTTTTTTTAAATTAATAATACCTAATAATACATTAATTTTATAGCCACAAACACGTTACAGAAAATCTGAGACCCTGGCTCCAGAGGTACCTGTATTTACCAAGTATCAGAAGTGATAAGATTCTTACTTAAAATTAAGATTAATAATATCAACCAAATACTTTTTATTTTGCCAACCCTACATTGTTTTGTTTGGTTCCCAATTATTTTATCATAAGGTTTTTCAACGATAGTTGCGGTTAAATAAAAGTCACGGTTATTATAATGTTAAAACGAAAAAAACAACTTCTTTTATATTGTTTGAAAACGAAATACATTAATTCAGACCTTTACCATAATTTTTACAACCAATGAAAGAATAACATTAAATTACCTGAAACATAGAATATCATGAAAGTGTTTTTTTTTTTTTTGAAATGACAACTCTGAGTGTAACCACGAGGGGCTCGGACTCTTTAACCGGTCTATCCTGTGGTGCTTTAAGCTCCTAACGGATTTTAAGGCCTCCAGCCAGGGGCATACTTAAAGCTAAATATATTCCGTCTGCTCGCTAAGGGCACCCCCTGCGGGGTACGAACCTCGGCTTAGGGCAGAGTCGGAGGAGGGGGGAGGGTAGCAAGGGACCGTCGGTGGCTGGATAAAATCAAGGTTTTGATTATTATCAGGGGGATTTAAAGCTACATGCTGCTCAGCTAAAGCGCGTGCTGGCGCTTCGTTTGAAAGCAAGGGTCGGGGAGGACTGATTAGTCGAGGATTTCGCGTTGGGCCTCGGCGGAAAGGTCAGAATGACGATCTTATAGTGTGTACTCTTTTGCGAACTGTACTAGTAGACCTATGACTCTCCTGGAGGAGAGTGATGGGGTCGTCTGGGTCGGTCAGTGCATGCCGTGGACGGCGGATCCCGCTAATAATATAGGGAGTGTAATTGGCGGCCTTCACAATCAGAGGGTTGCGGTGTGTGGCGGCAGAATCAAAGAAGCGCTTTGAAGCGCGTTTTATGAATTGGGCTATGGTAGGGATTTTAAGCTCCAGGTGGAGGTTAGTGTTCCGAACGAACCAGGGGGCTCCCGTGATCTTACGGAGGAATCGATTTTGGAGGGTCTGCATCTTATGGATGATATAGGGTTTGGCGTGGGCAAAGACTGGACTCGCATAGGTCAGGAAGGGGCGGATGCAAGCTGTGTAAATGCGCAATTTGCACCTAAGTGACCATTTGCTTTTAACATTTAGAACGGAGTGGAGTCTATAGAGAGCGAAAGCGGCGCGCGAGCGCACCGTCTTTATATGCTTCGCAAAAGAGAGATGATGGCCGAGGGTCACACCTAGGTATTTGGCTTGTTTCTCCCAGGGGATAGGCTTGCCTAACATGGTGATCGGTCTGTTTTGGGGGGGGGCGGTGACGCGGCTTTGAGAAGAGAATCGCTTGGCTTTTATCGGGATTGACCTCGATACGCCATTTTTTGAACCACTCACCTAGTTGGTTAGCGGCGGTTTGGAGGATTTTAATGATATGACTTGTGGATCTCCCTCTGTAATAGATGACCGTATCGTCTGCGAACAGAGCCAACTTTGCCAATCTATTCTTTGGGATATCGCTGGTGAATAGCGTGAACGCGAGGGGAGAAATCACAGAGCCCTGAGGGACACCTGCGCGTAATGGATGGGGGGCGGAGAGAGTACCGTCTATGCTATAGCGAAAAGTGCGATTTGACAAAAAGTCTCGTAAGATGAGCACGAGACGTTCCGGCACACCGAGTTGGTACAGCTTGTATAATAAGCCGTTGTGCCAGACTTTGTCGAACACCTTCGCTATATCAAAGAAGATCGCTCCTGTCATGAAACTATTTTGATAACCGAGGGTGATGTCCTCTACTATGCGGTGGACCTGATGGGTCGAGGCATGCTGGGTTCGAAAACCGAACTGTTCGTCGGGGATAAGGCCCTTTGTCTCGGCGAAATCTCTGAGTCGCTTATAAATAAGCCTCTCGTAAAGTTTGCCGAGGACAGTGAGCAGACTAATGGGTCGGTAGCTCGTGGGCTCCGCCTTGGGTTTACCGGGTTTGGGGATGCCGATAACGATGGCCTCTTTCCAGGCTTGGGGAAAGATGTTATTGCTCAGGGCTCCATTGAAGATAGTGGCCAGAAGCATTATGAGGTGGGCGGGGAACAATTGGAGCACCCTATTGGTGAGGGCCCATCTTAGCAAGGGGCTTTACGGGGTTTCAGGCCCTTGATGAGTTCGTGCACTTCGTCTGGAGTGACTGGAGGCAGAGGAAACTCAGGGTCTTCAACGGGCGGGAGTGAGGTTCTACGTTCGACTTCAGCGTCGACCTTGTTGAGGTGAGCTTGGTCTACTGGTTGAGAACTGGGCGAGCACTGGGCCTCTAGACTGTCGGCTAAGCATTCGGCTTTGTCGATGTCATCGAAGGCGATGGACGCGTCAGGGCGGATCAATGGGGGCATAGCGGCTGAATAGCCTCGGGGGTTGAGACTCCTTTGGAGATGCCAAAATGCATGATGGTTTGGCTCTAGAGCGCTCAGCTTCTTATCCCATTCGGTGTTAGTCCATTCATCAATACGATCCTTTACATCACGCTGCATGAAACGCTTGTGAATTTTGATAGCCGTACAGGGGAATCTGCTGTACGCACGGACAGCCGCGTTCTTCTCAGTCATCAGTGCACGTACATCGTCCGGCAACTTCCCGCGACGGTTATCCGTCGCTGGTAGTTCCCTTGAACAATTGTTCAGGACAGATTGTACGTGTTCTGTGAGTGAGTCGATCGCAGCCGTCGTGTCAGCGACAGAGTCAAACAGGTCGGGGATAGCGTCCAATTAGGGGGACGTGTTGGCTTTCAGGCTTTCGCTTACTCGCCTCCAGTCCGTAACCCTTATGGTGCGCTAGGGGATATTGCGGTCATGGAGCCCTATGCGGGGTACCAGTTCTATAACTACAGGTCGGTGGTCAGAGTCGAGCTCTTGTACCGCCTCCATGGAGACCAACCGTAGGTTGATATTCCTTAAAAGCGCTATGTCGAGCACGTCAGGGGTATGGTCAGTACTATGTGGGTAATGGGTGGGGCTCATAGGGGCGATGATGTCAAAGTTAAGGGTGGAACATAGGTCGTACAAGTGTCGGCCTCTGGGGGTGATAAGAGTGCTGTTCCAGGCTGTATGCTTGGCGTTCAGATGACCCGCTAGTATGATGGAGTCGCTCAGACTCATGAGGGTTTTAAGGTCGTCAGTCAGTAGTTGTTGGTGGTTGTCTACTGAGTTATTGGGAGGTAGATAGGCCGATATTAGGGTAATCGGACTATGACCTGTCATACCTAAGTGGCACATCGAAACTTCCAGATGGGACGTGACGTGGGTCTAAGGGTATGCAGTAGAGCTCTGATCGGTAGTAAATTAGAGTACCTTCCCCATGGCAACGTGTTCTGTCGTTGCGAACTATGCGATAGTTCGCAATTGACGGATTACGGTGCCGGGGTTTGAGGAAGGTCTCTTGTATAAGGAGTATATCTATTTTGTGGTCACTGAGGAATTCAGTGACCTCTGCGCGTTGGTCGCTAAGTTTATTGGCGTTGAAAGTCCCTATCTTTAGGAAACGGGGTTTGAATCTAGCGGAGGACCTAATATCCATTAAGTGGTCTAGGGGTGTTGTTCGCGAATCTAGAGAGTGCTTGCGTGATCTTGGGATACGCATTATAGATTGCCTGGATTTGGTATAGATCACCGGCGTTGGTCGCGGCGACTATCTTGTCGGCCATCCTCCTCGCGCGGGGGGTGAGGAAGACCATGTATGTGGATGAGATCACCTGGAAGGGATCTACTTGATTGACACCGGCCACGGGAGTGGGGGTGTGTTTAGGAGGGGCGCGCGCATTCTCAGCGGCGGCGGCGGGCGCGGGCGCGGGCGCGGCGGCGAGGGGCGCGGGTACGGTGGGGGGCGCGGTGGACGCGGGTTTCGATTGCGAGTTTTCGAATCGGGTTCGCGAGTCCATTAAACGGGGTATGGTGACCTGGGGGCTGGTGGTCTGAGGGGCCTGAGGAGCGATTGCCTGAGGGGCGGGTCTAGCCTGGAGGCTTGGGAACACCTGCTGATGCTGCAGGTAATTCCAGGGACTGGGCCTCTGTGGACTCAGTCTTATTGGCAATTGGTAGGAGGGGCATTTGCGAGTCTGACGGGCGTCGGTACACTTCGTCAGGCGAGGTGAGGAGGATTTGGGGGCCTTTGTGCAACCACGGTAGTTTGCGGGGTGGCCTGCCTCGCCACATAGCACGCAGCTAGGTGGCTCGGTGCAAAGTGCGCTGTCTTTCGGACGTGCGCATTCCGCAGTGCTATGCGAACCCAGGCACTTTACGCACCTGGGTGTCGCATAGCAGTGCTTCTGCGTATGCCCGTAGAGCTGGCAGCGATGGCACTGCGCAATTACGCTAGATTTGCGGGGTTTCTCAATTTCGAGCCCGGAGAGACTACAGATCGATTTGATCTGGAAGATCGGGTTATAACCCTCGATGGGTGGGCAGATCACGAGGATCATGTCAAAAGCCTCACCGCGACGCGCGCGATGCATACGGTGGACCTCGTTTACGGGGACGTTTTGTGACCTAAGGTCGGCTAATATGTCAGAGCAGGGAATCTCTTTGGGGATCCTACGGATAACGACGCGAGTTTCCTTTTCCTCGGGTAGGCAATACGTGTGGAAAGACACGTTTTTGGCGCGAAGCATTTTTGTTAGGCTCCTGTAGTCCGTAGACGTAGGGACCGTAACCTTAATGCCAGTCTGAGTGGACTTTGCATGCGTATAATTAATACGGAGCTCGACACACCATTTGGAGATGTCGGTCCATTTGGCCATGAAAGTGAATACAGTTTGCAGTATTTATAGATTACTATAGGACCTGGATCGCCAGGAAATCAAACCACACCAAACAAGAGTGAATTTGGTGAAATGATTGAAATAATGAATGAACAATAAAAAGTCATTGATAAAGATCATAAATATTATATTATAGCTGGGTATTTACAAAATTTACCAACGTTTTACATCAACACACAACTCAACAACAACTCAACTCAACTCTTGGATATATATTGACCTCCTGCAGCTGAGAGCCTAGTACATCAGACCATCAGATCCAATTCGAAAAACAACATTTATATAATAGGCTTACTAGAACTGACATTCAGAACCTCAATAGGACCCAACAGATAGGTCTCTCCTAAGAATATTTGTATCTTCAAGTTATCGGATTACAGAGATAACAAGGCAGTCGCTTCCAGTAAAATTTTGATGTTCGGCCGCACCTGGTCAGAATGGATGCCGATCCCGATAAAAGGCTAGCAAGATGTTACCAAATGTGCTTCTTCGTTATACTATTTTATTTGGGAAAATCTGCAGGATCTGAAATAATAACAAAATACATTTTGAGACAACGAGGATTGCTACAGAGAAGACTGAGTGATAGAATGAACATAATGTGGTATAATTGGCTAATTTTCGGTACTAAATAAATGATTTTTACTTTTGCTGTCTAGTTTTTTTTTATCCGATGCAATGAAATGACTCTTACATGAAAAAGGGACGAAACGCATAAAAAGAAAGGTAATTTTACTAATATTTATGGAAATCTTTTCATGGAACAAGAGATAATGGTTCCTTAGTCAGTTTTCCAGTGACTCCTATGGATTCGGATTTACACCTACTGCCCAAGTAAAAATAACACTTCGTATTTTCTTATATAATTATTATAGCTCATGAATAAATGTACAGTGATGAAACAATAAATTCACCTTTACCAGGGCTACTGTCAGAATAGTCGGGGTCATTCCAAGGTTGCCTAGCACTGGTGCCGAAGATAATGAAGACAGTGTTGGTGACGATGTAGACACCTGACGTCACGTAGAACACGAGGTGCCATTCATCGATGTCATACTGAAATCAACTAATTTGTTAAAGTATTTGATGAACATAGACTGATTGCATTTATTTTGAAATAAAAGAAATTTTCGTTTAGTCTTTTACGCAAAACTGTTCCAAATATCCATCACTAGTGAGATCTATGTAACTGGATAGGCTATTAAATAAGTAGTAATTTTTATTGAGAAAATATTAGTAAAAAGTTATAGCTAAATGAAAATCAATTGTTTAAAAGAAAGTAAAAAATCATTAGATTTGTCTTGATACCATGACACCAATACAAATGAGACCTATCGTTAGAGTTGGACTTTTGGATCAAGCCCCATACATATTTGCCCAATGTCTTTTGAGTTGTCTCCAGGTAATAATTTTCGCCTAATGAAGATGTACGGTTCACGTACAGGCAAACTGCTAACGCCGCAACCTACTTTTCGCTACTCGTTTTATTTACTTGTATTATTATATTATTTAGTTGACCAATAGCTGCCGTAGCGCTATAACCGCGGATTAGCATCCAACGAAACTTTGTTGTAACTTTTACGAATAAACTGAACTATCGTGAAAGTTACAACAAAGTTTCAACTTCAAGTTTAACTTGATCGTTACATATGACGCGCATCAGCTGTTTGCCGCACAATGTAAATAGCCACATGTTTGGTTTGTGAAGCTTTGTCCAGGTTTTTTTGCATGTTTCGTAATTTGATTGGCAGATCCCATTGGTATGTGAAGCTATCGTTGTCTTGATTCCACCTCATGCCCAACATTTTTTAGTTTGTTGTTTGTTCTGGGCTGAAGTCGATGTTCGCATTGCGGCTCTTTTGATCATCTCGCAAGTCTTCCAAGATAATCGGTTCGTTAGTTTTCCATTTTCTCAAGTTGAATCCTCCTTTTTTCAGTAACTCGATTAGCTGTGTGACCAGTGTTTTCGATGCGTCGACTGTATCCTGCCCGTAAACCAAATCATCCATGTAGAAGTAGTTTTTCAGGATGTTTCCAGCTTCCGGATAGGTATCTTTTTCATCTTCTGCGAGTTTATGTAGAGTGCGCATTGCCAGGTAAGGTGCACTTTTCGTTCCGTAAGTTACTGTACCCAACTGCCAATCTTGTGGAAGTTCATTAGGGGAAGATCTCCAGATTATAGTTTGCAGATGTTGTTGTTTTTTGTTCAGCCAGATGAACCGATAAAGTTTTTCTACATCTGCCGTAAAGACGTATCTGTACGTTCTCCAATTAATTAGTAGTGTCAGTATATCCTTCTGTAAGTTCGGACCGCAGTACATGTGATCGTTGAGACTCCTGTCTCCTTTGGTCTTGTACGACGCGTTGAACACTACTCTTAGTTTTGTTGTAGTGGACTCAGCTCTCAACACGCCATGGTGAGGTAGGTAGACTTGGCCCCTACTTTCTCCTGTGACGGGTTTCATGTGTCCCATAGCGATGTATTCATTCATAAAACTCTTGTACTCGTGGCTGAGTTCTTTGTTCTTTAGCATTTTCCTTTCCAGCTGTAGGAACTGTGCTAATGCTTGTGACCTTGCACTTTTTAAGTTTGTTTCGAAGTTAGGCTTCATAGGCATTTGTACCACATATTGCCCGTTCGCCAATCTTGTGGTAGTTGTGTTGTAATATTCCTCACAGTGCTGTTCCTCACTAGTTGATGATGACTTGTCTGGAATTTCCTCGGTTTCCCAAAATCTTGCCATGTTTTCGAAATCGTTAAGTGTCACCAAGCAGTTGAATGTCTTTACCTTTCCGCATAGAATCCAGCCCACTTTGGTTTGTTGAGCTACTGGGTATCCCTTATCACTCCTGTGGACGCCGTTTAAGATAAGTTCTGAGTAGATGTCCGCGCCCAGGAGCAGATCGATCGGTCCTGATAAGTTAAACTGTGGATCCGCTAGTTTTAAGTTTTCCAAATAGTCCCAGTTGCTGATTGAAAACGATGCGGTAGGTAAGTTGCCTATGAGTTTTTCATAATTAATGCTTCAAAGTTGAATTTATAGTCTGAATGTATGGACTGGCATTCTAAGTTCATTGCCCCTTTGCAGTTGCCGCTAAGGGTTCCCACACCCGATACAACAGCGCTCACTTTACGTCGCTGTAATCGGAGGCGCTGTTGTCTTCTATGTATGGTTCAGGGTGGTCAGTTACTTGTAGTTGAGTTGTTGGATGTGAGTTGACGAAAACCACAGATTTCACGATAGTTCAGTTTATTCGTAAAAGTTACAACAAAGTTTCGTTGGATGCTAATCCGCGGTTATAGCGCTACGGCAGCTATTGGTCAACTAAATAATATAATAATACAAGTAAATAAAACGAGTAGCGAAAAGTAGGTTGCGGCGTTAGCAGTTTGCCTGTACGTGAACCGTACATGCTCCCGAGGGAAAAGTGGGATGAGCATCCATTACAAAGCAAGTAATAATATAAGAAACGTGTTAAGTAAATAATTAAAGTTAAAAAGTAAACAATAGTAAATGTGTAAAATATAAATGTAAAAGTGTAGGTATAACACTCAATTTAATTCGTCAAAGTGAAATGCTTTCTTCGGCTGTCTTGCTTCGCTGTAAACGGGTTCCGCAGCTGTCGAATGTATTTCTTGTAGCTCGATGTCCCCTCCAAAGTTGTCTCTTCCTCTAGGTGTCACTTCTGTTTTGGCAGACAGTGTTTTGCACCATCGTTTAATGATTATAAAGAGGGCAAGCACAGCGATTCCTCCCAACAGCAAAGAAGTAACCGAGTAGAGATAGATGTCGTGACTTAACAGAGGATGTCGAAGACCTGGAATATCTAACTCCTGGTCACTTCCTCATTGGCGGCCCCCTATTGTCACTACCGCAAGAAGAGCAAGATTTTGCTGAGCACGACTTAAGAAACAGATGGAGGCTTGTTGAACAAATGAACGTGCACATCTGGAAGCGCTGGTCGAACGAATATCTACATCAACTGCAAATCCGAAGCAAATGGCAGAACCCAAAAGAAAACCTGAAACAAGGAAGCCTAGTATTAGTAAAAGATGAACACTTACCTCCTGGCCGCTGGGCTATAGGAAGAGTTCAGGAACTACATCCAGGCGCAGATGGTCGAGTACGGGTCGTTACCTTGAAAACTAATAAAGGGTCACTTAAACGACCAATAACGAAGCTTTCACCATTACCGCTGGAACTCGAAGAATTAAAAGTATGAAAGAGACATACAGAATCTCCAATCAAATTACGAAACATGCAAAAAAACCTGGACAAAGCTTCACAAACCAAACATGTGGCTATTTACATTGTGCGGCAAACAGCTGATGCGCGTCATATGTAACGATCAAGTTACGCCAGCGGTCATTGACGGGACTGGAGTGATTTCCTTGAAATCAAAGTGCTTACTGCAGAAAAAGGACGCCACAATATTTACACACAATCAGCTGGGAAGTAGTTTAAACATGAAACCAGAGATAGAAATACCAACCATAAATTCAACAATTAATAACATCTTTGACCTCGGCTGGAAGAATGCAAAATTAAATATAACAGATCAAGAAACGCCAACTGCAGTAGAAACAAGAAAAATAGACCAGCAGTTGGAATTCCAGAAAAGCAGAGAAATATTACCGAACGCGTCTGACATGTCAAGTCACGACATCTATCTCTACTCGGTTACTTCTTTGCTGTTGGGAGGAATCGCTGTGCTTGCCCTCTTTATAATCATTAAACGATGGTGCAAAACACTGTCTGCCAAAACAGAAGTGACACCTAGAGGAAGAGACAACTTTGGAGGGGACATCGAGCTACAAGAAATACATTCGACAGCATCCGGCTCGAAGGACCACTTCTATGTATGGTTCAGGGTGGTCAGTTACTTGTAGTTGAGTTGTTGGATGTGAGTTGACGAAAACCACAGATTTCACGATAGTTCAGTTTATTCGTAAAAGTTACAACAAAGTTTCGTTGGATGCTAATCCGCGGTTATAGCGCTACGGCAGCTATTGGTCAACTAAATAATATAATAATACAAGTAAATAAAACGAGTAGCGAAAAGTAGGTTGCGGCGTTAGCAGTTTGCCTGTACGTGAACCGTACAGAAGAACTCTTTTTACCTCATTCTGTAATATACGGCCAGCGAATAAAGGCGCTATGATAGACACGACGTTGGCGAAGAAAGTAGTGATACCCATCATGATCCCCGCGAAATTCGGAGCCATGTCGATGTGGACCAGCTGTTGGATATTAGGTTCATTAGAACTAAAACTGTTCCGTGCAAGAAACTCTGGTGCTGTAAGCAAGGTCTTGATTCTATTACGAAGTTGTTTTATCCATTGCAAATATTTCCGTAGCAGTCTGAGGTTTGGGCTCGGAAAATGACTATTAGCTTTAAGCCATCTGTATGCGCTGCTGAATGGGTCGCACACACCTTGGATGTTAGCCTGAAATGATTAGACACGGATAGCCAAAGATGATGGTTTATTGAATATATTTCACTACCTTGTTGAATTATTTGAATGTTGTGTGATTGAGTACAGGTGACTATGAACGCTGATTGAGTACTATCGCGTTACACTATATTTTGTGTAAGGCAACAGAAAAGTGCTGATCTACGCAATGCGCGCGTGCTATGTACAGTCGCGGAAGGAAAAGGTTGACCAGTTTTCAAATAAATTCATTTACGCGTTGCAAGCACATGTCACCTTTTTAAACTGTGTAACAGACGAGAGTGTTGTATTGAAAATTATGTTAAACTATTTGACAACAAAGTTCAAATTTGCTTAGGCGAATGTTCCTTGACTATTAACAGTTGAACTTGAACCTTTTTATTAGTTTGTTCTTGCCATTACGTTGTGTCAAGTTTGATAAATCTAATTACGTCCTCTTCGCTTTTAATGATTAAAACTATAAATGTGAATAACAATGTTCTTGTCAATGTCAAATGTCATTGCCATTTTTTTTCGTTCATGTAGTGAAATGACATTCATTATGACGGAATTTGTCATACTCGGTCGATAAAGCAGATACTGATAACCTAAACTACGCAAGCAAAAACAGATCTTAAGGTGGTCAACCTTTTCATTCTGCGACTGTACGATACATTACTCATACATCATCATAGGCCCTTTATATGTCAGTTTGTGCTTCCTTATTTAAAGGCATAATTTCCCGTTTTGTTTCAATCTTGGTTTGTATCGTTTTTAGTCTCACCCATCATCAATGTTTCCACAGGAATGGCAACTGGTCATGCACTACCCGCTTCCAGCGGATTACCACAAACTGACTAGCGACTAGCTGTTACGTTAAAGAGACAAATAAGCATCCTACCATGAATCCAGACAGGTGTCCCGCATTGAGACCAACTACAAGTGTGAGGAGACTCACAGCCCGGGTGACGTCACCTGGAGGTGAGTGGCATAATGCTATTAAGGCTAAGGCTGGCCCGAATGCACCTGCATGTTCCAAACTATAAGAAACTAAAAATTAATGGAGCTTCGGAGCTTGAAATTTTGTTAACGAGCTCACGAATGGTTAAATATTAACGAAACAATAGGATAATAAGGTTCAGTCACGTACCAATAGAGTTTGAAACTTTTCTGCAAATATTGATGCTAAACCATTTTTTCTTTAGACCGTAATCTGATATAAAACCGCAAGGGAAACTTAACATATACATCACGAAGTAAGGAAGAGATGACATTGCACCATTCTGAAAAGAAATGAGAAATTCCTTTAACCGGAAAATGTTCACATAGCCCGGCGACAACTTTGTTGCAAATCAGTCTTCATTGAAATTACATGACCCCGAACAGAGTTGAAATCGAAACTGACATACGATGCCTCTAATAAGTCTATTGTAAAATTAAGCCGTCAGCCATCGTTAGCACAATAGAAATGAAATGGATGAAAAGAAATGTCAGATGACAGAGATGTATGGAAGAATAAGGCACGCTATTGCAAAAATAATAAAAGTAGAAACTCACTGATTTAATATCAACATTTAGCATAAGTTTCATGTACGATGGCATTTCAGTCATAAGTGTCCAGAAACCCCAGTTATGTCCACTGTGCACCACAATCAAAGACATGAAAGGTAGGCTCGTGGCTAACTTCTTCCATGGGGTTTTCAGTTCCTGCAAAAAAAATACTTGTTGGTTTAATAACATGATCAATCAAACTGAATTATTACACGTAAAATTAAGAGAGAGATGAAGCTATGCAGGCTGTTTATCACTTTCTCCTTTTCGCAAGGGACAAAAATACTCTAAGTCTCTACAACATAATTGGCCGATGAAAATTTAATTTACGGCTTTATTGAGCAACCTACCTTCTCGTCATCTGTTTGTCCCAGTGAAGTCTGTATAAAGTGTCTCTCTTCTATGCTGATGATCCTCGACTTTTGTGGGGAGTCAGCTCCAAGAAAGACGTAGAACATTACCCAGATGGCAGCAAGGCTGCCATTCACGTAGAATATAGCCGGCCAACCCCAGTAATCGGCTATATAGCCTGACGCAATCAGCTCCATGCCTGTTCCGAGCAACGAACCTACAAAAAATAGTAAAGATGGGTTTGTTTGGATAAGTTCTAGTTTAATTATCTGGAAAATAATTTCATTCTAATTTCTTCTCGTTTCTCTATTTTTTTTATACCTAGTTATACAGTTACCTCCGTATATCAGGCTGCCAAGCCGACCTTTTTCTTCTAACGGAACCCATTTACCTATAAGATGATGCATTGTTGGAAATAAGCATCCTTGGGATAGACCCTGAATACCACGAAGAATACAGAGCCCTTTCCAACCCCACTGAAACATAATTATAACAGGTTGATAGAAAAGCAAAGTGATATAAAATAATAAAATGACGATCATGCTGTTTCACAGTAATATGAACTGCCGGCAAAACTACAAAAATAGTCTAAGAAAATTGTTTAGTTCTCGTTGACCCGACTGCAATAAAAAACGTCAGCCCCGTTTTGACTGTATAAATGGAGATGTTATGTCCACAAATTGAGGATCACCCACACCAAATGGGAAATCCTTCATATGGATAATAAATGCCTGATTTAGGTCACCATAACTGTAAAACTTTTCCTACGACAAGTCACCATTGTAGAAATAGCTGCAGACTTATTGCATGGGTATTAAAATATTGATAACTTGCTTACATGGTGTGCTCCAAAAGGTATTAACAGCGAAACTGCTGAGTTGACAGCAATGGCTATCGTAATGAGAATCATGCCGCCATACCTGGCAGCCAGCAATCCACTCGGGATCTGCAGCACTATGTAACCCCAGAAGAAGGAGGAAAACACAACACTTTGGATCTGCATGTTCCAATCAAATGTCTGTATGTATAAAAATAAAAGGTAAAATATGAAAACCATCATTAAAATTAAAAGAACCCATTGCAGTACCTACATCTTTAAGTTTATTATCTTTTTTAAGAGCGCATCTATTTATTTTTATTATCTGCGTAGATACACAAAACGAAATCAATTTTTTTTATTCAATATAAATTTGATTTTACTGGAACTAACTTACTATGGTGCACAGAAACATGTATCCCTATGACAAAGATTTCGAAGAAAATAATTATAAGTAACAAGGAAGAATTACGTTACATAACCACACTTTACACATTACTTACGTCTTCGCTTCGTTTGTCCGTCATGGCGACTATAGCCATACTGATGTTGACTCTCATGGAAAAACCGAGCACCATGGCAAAGAACAACAGTAACGCCTGCAGGTGTCGGATCCCAAAGATCTTATCTAGAAACAATAAATGGAAATTGGCATTCGTCTTTCCTTAAATAACTAAAGATTATGCTTTATTTATATTCAAAAAGACGAATTTTGTTGGTAGCTCCGATTCTGCATGCCAAATGAAGGGCTACACAAACCATCCACTCTAAGGTCCATTCTAAGGGTGCCTGAAAAAGATCGCAGAAAGCGATATGGCCACCCATTGTATGTTTTTTTTGTTTTTTGTTGTTTATGCCGTATTTTTTGTTATTATTTATTGTGCTGGTGTAAAATGAAGTATACAACATGGGGGCTAGGGCTAGTGGCCAGTAATCATAAAAAAATACTATTGAAAGATTTAAGTTTTCAATTGCTCGCCCACATAGGGATCTCTCTTTCCTTCAATTCGCCTACTTTTTGCACGCTATTTATTTTAATTTCATTGATGCGATGTTATGATATGGTCCTTGGCAATGGCAAATTACTTCTACGTTACAGTTCTTTAAGTACAAGTTGCTCCAAGATGATAATTTAGAAAAAAAATTATCTGTATATCGTCGGTTTACTGCAAGAACTCATTGAATGGCAAAAAATCATCAAGTAAAGTTTATAACGCCTTGAAATCATCTTGACGAGTTGACGTTTGTATGAAAAAACTTATTCCTTGAGTTAATAAACTTGAAACCTGGCACGGATACTTACCTAAGTAAATTATAAAGTCTCTTCTTAATTTTTGTTTTTCTAAACTACACCCAGAAGGGGGACTTCTTATTTATAATAAATAAATAAGAAGTAATAATTAATCGAAGAAAAACAATTTATATAAATGAATAAAGATAGTTATAATACATATAAACAGGTAGGTATATAAAAATAATCTAAAATATATACGTACATTTGCAGATAAAATCTATATATATAAAAATGAATCCCTATTTCCCTTGGTCACGGCATCACGCGTGAACGGCTGGACCGATTTCGCTAATTATTTTTTTGTTGTGTTTGTTATTGTCAGGAGAAGGTTCTTAAATAAGAAAAAATTAAGAAAGTTAAAAAAAAAAATATGAAAACGACCATATTAACATTTTTAATGTAATATTATGTAGGTAACTCTATCTTCTAATGTAATTTTATGGCGTTTGACATAACGTGTCAGTCATCATTTGGTAGGTACGACAATAGATTATATCAAAAAAAAAAATTGAAGGTTTTAGTTAGGTAGGGTAGGGTAGGTAGGTAGGGTAGGTAGGGTAGGTAGGGTAGGTAGGGTTGGTAGGGTAGGGTAGGGTAGGGTAGGATAGGGTAGGGTAGGTAGGTGGGTAGGGTAGGGTAGGGTAGAATTGGGTAGGTAGGTAGGGTAGGGTAGATAGGTAGGTAGGGTAGGGTAGGGTAAGGTAAGGTAGGTAGGTAGGGTAAGGTAGGGTAAGGTAAGGTAGGTAGGTGGGTAGGGTAGGGTAGGTTGGTAGGTAGGTAGGGTAGGGTAGGTTGGTAGGTAGGTAGGGTAGGGTAGGTTGGTAGGTAGGTAGGGTAGGGTAGGGTGGGTAGGTAGGTACATAGGTAGGGTAGGGTAGGGTAGAGTAGAGTAGTGGAGTTTATACTATATTTCCTTTGCGCGTAGACAAACTGCCACAGTCAAATAGCTTTTGACAGAACGAAGTCTATCGGGTCAGCTAGTAATACATAAAAAATAGATTAGTGAAATGTTAGTACCTTATTCTCGATCTCCTGACTTTGATTGTAAGTTTAACTTGTTCCTATACCTAAAACAGGGCTTCCTCTCTCCTATCCTTTTGCTGTGCCCTACAGGGTCCATAT
This sequence comes from Dryobota labecula, assembly GCA_947523025.1. Classification (NCBI taxonomy): domain Eukaryota; kingdom Metazoa; phylum Arthropoda; class Insecta; order Lepidoptera; family Noctuidae; genus Dryobota; species Dryobota labecula. The sequence continues at coordinate 24,852,620 of OX383296.1, forward strand.
TGATCTAAATTATATAGTTACCACCTAAGTACACATTATAGAAAAGCAATAAAGATATTGAGTATTGAGTTGGGACTGGGGGCGTGTCAATGTTTTTATGTAAAAATTTTAACGCGCGATGCGATTAATTCGAATATATACCAAAAAAAATAATTATAATAATGCGTAGGTATCAGGGTTTTCCGAATATTACCCCTGACGGGGTAAAAAGAGGTAGTAAATTTTACAGGGGAGGATTTTACTGCGTGGCTTAATAAACTCGAAAATTGGTATAAATAACCTAAAAGTCAAATAATGAAAATTTTACAAAAGACTTTAAAATAATACCTTTGGGAATGAAAAGGGGGGAAGGTTCAGTTTGTATGGAAAAAAAAAATCTTATTTAGTTGATCTATTAACTTGAAACTTGGCCAGAATATTTCATCATCATTCTCCTGCCCTAATCCCAATTTATATGGGGTCGGCGCAACATGTCTACCTATACTTATGTATAAACTAGCTTTTGCCCGCGGCTCCGCCCGCGTGGAGGTCGGCTATCGCGTAAAAAAGTAGCCTATGTCCTTCTCCATATCCCAGACTATATCTCTGCCAAATTTCATGACGATCGGTTCAGCGGTTTAGGCGTGAAAACGTAACATACAGACAGACAGACAGACAGACAGACAGACAGATAGACAGACAGACAGAGTTACTTTCACATTAATTATGTTTTTGGGGGAGAGTTTCACTGCGTGTTTGGATTAAGACAAAAGTAATCTAAACATTAAATGACGAAACATTATGATTGAAGATTTTTCAGAACTCAATCCCTTACGGGTTGAAAAGGGAGAAAAAGTTTATATGATATTTTTTTACCTTTTATCCATAAAATAAAGAATAAATTATTAATAAATAAAAGGATCTTAATCACTCATTTTCCAAAACTAACAGTTAAAGGGGTGGAGTGGGTGTTACATTTTGTAGGAGAAAATACGGAATCCATGCGGACGAAGTCGCGGGCTAGTAAATCAATAAATATAACGTTAAATTAAATTAAAATATCTTCATAAGCGGCATGCTGTATATAAATAAACCCTCTGTTCCTCCAACGAAAATTGCGGATTGCTTTTTGGATAATGGTAAATTAAACAAAAACAAAAAAACTCAGTTTAATTCGATCTTGTGAAAGTTGCGTGTGATTATATCTACCTACAAAAGGCAATGTTTCTATCTATGATAATTTATTATAATACTAGCTTTTGCCCGCGGCTCTGCCCGCGTGGATGTCGGTTATTGCGTAAAAAAGTAGCCTATGTCCTTCTCCATATCCCAGACTATATCTTTGCCAAATTTCATGACGATCGGGTCAGCGGTTTAGGCGTGAAAACGTAATATATAGACAGACAGACAGACAGACAGATAGACAAACAGACAGAGTTACTTTCACATTTATAATATTAGTATGGATACTTACTGCAACACATCAGAGGCACTATTATCAACTTTCCAGTAAATTTTCTGATCCATGGAAGTGCTCTTTCTACAATTAAATGGCTATTATATGTACCAGACTATCATTTTATATAATCATAATCGGCCTCGTCACATCCACTGCTTTAGAAATTTACATTTAGCCTTGCTCAAAGAGAATAAAACGATGTATTAACTATGTATAGAAAGTCCTAATAAAATCAAAAGCATGTTACAATATATCTGTCACAGTCAGTGGTTCAGTCAGTATCGCAATGTCAGTAATTATGTCAATTGATTTTATTTTTACACCATGAATGATCGCTTAAGGTCACATTCAAGTAGGTCGATTTTATTTCTTCTTGCATGGCTGCTTGCTTACTTTATGGTTTGTTCCAAAACTACAAACCCTGATCAGTTTAAATTCTTACGCAATCACTCAATATAGAGAATTCGTAGCACATTCGTCTGTATTTTTATAAGGTTCCAACTTTATATTTCACCATTTTTTCCAAGAATTTTTGCTTGAATAATATGAATAAATTGTCATTAAAAATCTTCGATGAAAATTGAGGTTATAAAATTAACCTCAATTGAAAAACGTGACATAAACTTAGAATTTCGGGTTCAAGTATTCAAATAATCAAATAAAAGCAGCAAGTAACTTGCACCACGTATAAGCATCACAGGCACGTGTTCTGATCCATTCGTTTATATTTACATTAGATACTTTTGGAACAGACAGGCGGTCACACTGAATATTGGATATACTCCACTTCTACTTTTGAAAGATACTAGAGAGGACTCTTGATTTTTATTATATAGCGTGATTGAAATCAAATTTACTGCAAAATGTTGAAAGGTAAGTTTATTAAATTAATCTCTAACATAATTATGATAAATGATTTTATTTCTGTAAGTAGGTTTGTACAATAACGCTTTTACATGTTAATCATATTTTAAAAATCAGATGAGTAACTATGTGCGAAGTACACGGTGGTGGTGGTGGTGGGGTAAAGCGATCGCAGCACTTGCCGTGGCAGAAATGCGCAACAATTCAGGAAAACAAGTCATCACAGTGCAAAGAGTATGAAATAAAACATATAAAACATGTTTTATTTCATACTCTTTTTATTTTTATCCCCTCGTCTGTCAGCTTATCTTATGAAAAACAAAGAACCACAGAAGTCTTAGATTCCCATAGAGCACATCAAATCAAATAATAATTGAAGAAGTGAATTAAATGAAACTCAACCTTTTGTGGTCGACCAAGGATGTCAAGTCAATGTTTTCTGAATCGAATTTAAGGGATACCTTTATTTGTAATAGAATAATTTGAGTTATTGTTTGTGGTTGACATCATTCAGTCTTGGATACTGGTGGAAACATGTCTTGGAAGTACGTCCCATTGGAATATTTACCTACTTTGAACAAATTGACGGACGCTGGGTTTTCCCCATTGTTGTTCATTGCTTGTTTTCGAAAGACTTACTTTGTTGTTAATATAACATATTATAGCAGCAACATGTTTGCATTTGCCGCTCTAGTTATAAACACAGCTGTATTTCACTCCAGTGACAATACGAGAATCATTGATAAATACATTATAATTGTTAATTAAAGTACGTTACCTACCGTAAAATACTAGTGTTTCAGTACAGTTTCAGTACGTTTAAAGGTATGACAGTACTTACGTTTAAACTTGTTTTTTATGGTTTTAATGTCACCGATGTTTGACGAATGATGTGGGCTCTTATTAAATAACTTTTGCCATTTTTACGTAGCTGTAAACATTAATTCTTACATGTTGTGCTAAAATTAATTTATTTCCTTTCAACGTAGTTTGATGTACGGAAAATTTATTGTGTTTTACACTTTCAAAACCAGTTTTTATAATGATATCCATTATTCTTTGCACTGTTTTAACAAACTCCTATAAAAATACTACTTGTCGTCTTTTTATTTATCTTATATTTACTTGATTTATTAGAAAACAATAAAATACTGATAAGTCATTATTTGGAATAATCCCGAATAGTTGCGTATGCTAGGTGGCACTACCGTCGTGCACATAGCGACAGAAACAAACTCGAGGTCACAGTCTCTTTTAAATTCCAGACATAATCTTGGTCAGATCATGTTAAGACCATGTAGATTGGTGCCTGAAATGGTCTTAAGACGAAAGAACCACACAGATTGAGTGGACCTGTTCAGTTAGTGCAATAATTTGTCAGTAATGTACAGCTTAACTCAGAACTTCAGGAGCTCAATGATTCGAAGAACAATACCAAAGAAAGGGTATTTGGATAGGCCGCATAAATTATTCAAACTGCCAGACCATAAGTAACACTTCATGAGAGAAAAAAAAGACAATGTTTTAAACAAACAAAAAATAGTCTTCACATTCACAATAATTAAAATAATATTATACCTACTTTACAATGTATATACCTTTTCATGTCATTGTAAAATCTCGGATGAAAAATGTCACTTTCAGCTTCTGATTTAAATCAAATTCGGTCTATGAAGTAATTAAACATCATTATTTAGTTCTTTGAAGAAGTAGTAATAAGAAAGAAGACATTCATTTGGTAACACAATTTATTCATAAGTATTTACAAAATTCACAATTGTAGAACAGTAGGTATACATTTTTCTTATACTACTTTCTCAGCCTTCTTTTCTTCTCCTGAAATCGAAAAAAAGTAGTTATAGATTCCATTTATTTACTACATAAAGCTTTTCCAGTAGAATAAGGTACATCAAAGTCATTAGTTAATCAAATAATTATGTCCGACCGAGTCGAACACTTAGGGCAAAAATTCTCAGACCACACTGACCTTTCTTTTTCCGTTTCATACGAATATGAACATTATTGATATAAGAACAAGGTTCTTTTAGAGAAAGAACGAAATAAAGAAAATAAATGGATTTGACGCTTGATTTTTTTTTTAAGGTTTCTTATTTGTCAATCTCCCTGGCCTCGTCCCAACTATGTTGGTGTCGCCTTCCAGTCTGCCCGGAAGCAACTGAACACCAGCAGATATTTTAAATGGCACGACTACCTATACAACCCAGTTACTGGGTAACACGATACCCCTTGGTAAGACTGGTTGTCAGACTTTTGGACTTCTAAGTACCCGTAATAATTATCAAGATCTACGAATAACAGCTGGGACCAACGGCAACGGCAATGGCTGTATGAACCACTTATTAACATATGCTCATAGGACTATAAAGATCATGTTGTGCATTAGAATAAGGTTCATTTTCATATGGAACGCTAACTCTACCTAAGAAAGTAAAGTCAAAGTACGAACTTGACTTTTGCCCTTAGCACATCCAGAGTTTTCTGTTTATCTCTCAACAAGTTTGTAATTCAAGTTCATTCTCACCTGAAGTAACTTCTTTGGTTTCTGGTTCGTTCCAAGACTGTCGTTCACTGGTGCCGAAGATGACGAAGAATGTGTTTGTGGCGAAGTAGATGACAGAAGCCACGTAGAATACTTGACGCCATTGATCCGGGTCAGTCTGCAATCGTTCGAGATATTGCAATTTCTGACATAGTAACTTCGAAGATTAAATAAATTCTGTGAGATCGTATGATAAAACGTATGAAACTTAGCATTTGTAACATCGATTTAAAATACCCTAGATACACCGTCAACGCTTGAAATGTGTCTCGATACAACTGTGCTTAAATTACTTCTAAGCACAGTTGCGCTCTCAGTAACGCGCGCTTCGTTATCGGGTGAACATGCCAAAGTGCTCCGTAAAAAGGTGCAAAAATAATACTTTAACCACGTTAAAAAGGATGGCATATCGTATTTTCGGTAAGTACTAGATAATAGTTTTATAATGTAGTGAATTTGTGGCAAAATACGCCTTCAAAGTCATTAAAAACATTTTTTTTTAAATTAATTTCTATACGTCTCTTCATTTGACGCTACGCAGTTGGCTTTTTCCCTCGCGCAGCACTTGTATTAAGTGGAAAGGGGATGGAAGATGTATGAAGTGGAACATAGTCAAATATTAAATGAATAGAGTCGCTTATTGTTTTTTTTTTCTGCGGTATGTCAATAATATAATTAATTTTGAATAACTATAGCCGGTCCGGAGATGGGCAAAATTTATTTGAATGGTAATTGGTGTTTTTTATATTATAGTTAAATAATATTATGTTTTTTTATTATTCCAGATTTCTTAAAAATGAAATTGAAAGGGAAAAATGGCGAAAAATTATAGCTAATGAGAGGAGTGAAGATTTTTTTAAGCCAAATGATTCTAATGTGGTTTACTCTTGTCACTTCTCAGAAAATGACATGTATTATACGAAGAAAGGCTTTCGCAAAGTAAAGAAAGGGGTTATTCCATGTATTGCAGTAAGTTTTTACATAAAATATTGTGACTACTGAGTACACAACATACGTACACATGTACGTATGTTGTGTACAATCTTTTTAAATTGTCTTAATAAATAAAATAAAAATAAGTTAATTTCAACCACCTCAACCTGTTTTATTTTAAGCATCTATACCCAAAGTCTCTAATTCAGATAATTAATGTAAACAAAGTAATGTCAAGACATGTCACCGTCAAAATGATAGGACAGTGGTACAAAACATTTATCTTTTTTTTTTGTAAATAATCATCTATGAAATTAGAGTGAATTAACTATAAGAACTATGCAAACAAAATACCGTTGCCAAACAGTGTTTTATGTAGTGTGTCGGAGACACGGCCTATGATCGTCATAATCAGCCCTTTTAAGTCCACTGCTAGACGTTAGGTAGGCCTCCCAAAATCAATTTCTACTCGAAACAGTTTACAAAAATATTTTTATGATATGTTATCCCCTTTGTTTACATAAATTATCTGAATTTGAGACTTTGGGTATAGTTAGTACTGAGTAAAATTTCGAGACCACTCCATTATCCTTCTGTTCCAAAGTAAACATTTTTTACGATTGTCACGCGACGTAAACTGAATTTGACTTAATAAGCATTTGCTTAAGGAATAGTATCGTTTAAAATTATCTTACCTACAGCTGAGAGCAATAAAATTTTACGACTTGCGCGATGGTCTAATTTTGTAATGTCATAACCACCCATCGCGCGCACTCGAAACCACACCTTAACTCCATTCACATAAGGTTGTATGTAAGGAAAATTGAAATGTTCTTAAGTACATTATGTATTTTAGATTTGCCTTAGTAGACGCACACACTTGTAACTTAGCGATGGGACACTTTTGCGACATGGATTTGTAGGTGATAATGTATCTATGGTATTCTAAATCGATGATTTGTAACTTTCAATCATAGTCATGTCAAACGTAAAAACGTGAAACTAAATGATTCCTCTTACAGAAGGTAAACTAGGTGTATGCGACGCCCCGTAACTGTAGGCTAATAGTTTAATTTTGAAAGTGTTCGGATCATAAGACACATTCAAACAGTCAGGTTCGTAAATACACTCCTAAACGTTGAAACACTATGCCAATGATCTTAACAAAAATATTTTTTCTTTCTTTAAAAATACTTCCTTTAAAAACAGCGTGAGGAAACCGACATGTCATAGTAACAAACATTCGAAAACATGCGACAACCACCACCCCTCTCCCCGAGAGGAGGCCTGTGTGCAGTGGGATCATTATAGAATTATAGTTTTAGAGCATTATAGGCTGATAAAGCGTACGCATCTATTCTTCTTACCTCATCCTGCAGTATAAGTCCAGCGACTAAAGGAGCGATGATGGACACAATGTTTGCGAAGAAGTTAGTGATGCCCATCATGGTGCCCGCGAAGTTTGGAGCCATGTCGATGTGGACCAGCTGTTGGAAAATCACTACATATAAAAAAAAGAAGAAAAATAAAACTCAGCTGGTTTTGTTGGAGATTGCCTAAACAACTAAAAACGAATTCCACCAATGAAACTGAACGCGATCAGCACTTATACACCGCGTTCATGAGCTATAAGTATAATCATTGTTGTGGAATACTGACAGCTCTTGAACGAGGTTTAGATGCGCTACTCGTAATTGCGTTCAATTTCATTGATGAAATTCGCCATTAGATTATGTTTATAAGTTGGATTCTGATTTATTCTCAGTTGTTGTGTAATTTTAAATCGCAGTCTGAGTGATGGTCCTTACCAAATATCCCGTCAAATGGCCAGCATTCAGTCCAACCACGACGGTGAGCAGAGCGACAGCCATAACAACGTCACCGGGAGGAACATAGCTCAATGCTATCAGAGCTAACCCGGGACCGTATTCACCTGGAAATATTTATATACGAATTAAAATAAAATCAAAAGGTATTTATTCAAATTAGGCTGAGAATCAGCACTTTTCGGACGTCAAAATTGCATAAGATAGTCTCCCAAAACACCAGCCCTTCACCACTTCCTAGTGATTTAGCTGAGAAGAAGAAGTGGCGCAACAAACTCCCCAGCAGCACAGCTGTCTGTTCAGTTAGAAAAACCTGACTTTATACAATAGTAGGTATGCAAAGTAATTAACATTACGAGACACAGAACAGTAAATTAAATTATTTGCAATATGTCAGCTAGCATGCGCCAATACACGTATACCAGCAAATACAATGAAAACTATATTCAAGCAAAAATCTTTAAAAAAAGGCAACTATACCTAATACAATAAAAGTCTCCAGGCATAAAGGGCATGCCCGCTTACATATGCAATGGTGGATAATGTTCACATAGCTATAACACATATGATAAACTAGGACCATCGAAGTAAAATAAATAAACAGTTAATTACTAATAACAATAATGAAACCATGGACAGCAAGACGACCAGTCACCACAAGCAGCACTCGTTCAAGAGCATATCGCAAAGATCAGCCATTACGCCTCTCGCCATATTTGAGGAAAGAAGGCACCCGACCCCCGACGCTACCGCAAGCAGTGACATCTATGGAAGCATGAAGAACTTGCTGCCGGTTTCTCAGACAAAAATAATATGATAAATTGTCGAGGTCGCTAGCTCACCACATGTTTAAATACAACTCATTAAAAAAGAACATTGTAATGAGTAGAACATGTCAATAATAAAAATAAAAAAATTACATATACAGTCAATTATAATAAACAATTATATGAACTCCTATAACTAGTCAGTAGGTAAGCTAATTCTGGTGAAAGAACATAAAAATTATTTTGATTTAATCACTGCAACCAATTATTCTTATCAGTTAAGTAGTCGTTGATGGAATAATGTGCCTTTGAACAAAGGCTGGATTTTACTTAAGCTTTAAACGCATTGATAGGCAAATGTAGCAAAGAAGAAGTACCTTGTTAAAAAAGGTTATAATACCAAGCACAACAAATGAGTTATAAACCTTATGAAGCCGGTGAACTGGTGAGCCAGGGCACGTATTGTTCTTATTTCTAGTGTTAAAATTGTGAATATCTCAAATTTTATTGTATGTATATTTTGCAAAGATGAATTGTGATGCCACCGTGAGAATACCAATATTTTTAAAAAAATCTCTCAAAGAAACTCTCTCGTACCTAGCTGGTAAATTGCTCGAACAGCTCGTTTTTGAACGACATATATTTTGAATATCAGCGGCTTTGCTCCACAGCAGTATACCGTAGGACATAACGACCCCTGAGTTTATTTCGCCATTTATTCTCAGGGGTAGTCAGATAGGAAATATCGACTCCATCTAGCAAATTTTTAAATATAGAATATTTTTTTTATATGACGTGTAAGTGATTCAGATAACCTATTTACAGAATAAACGATCTCATTTTATTTCTATTCATATCACTTCTAAAATAACTAAAATAGACTAATCGAGCTGTATCAACACCGGTGTAATCTGACTTTCCTGACGGCGTAGGCGGCCGAACTGAGCCTCCCCACTAGGCTTGATATATGTGTGCCCCACTGAAGTTTGGCATCTACTGTTATGTCCAGAAAAAATGCCGAGTAGACATTTAAAAGCATATCCTTATCTAAGACGATGTTGGGTCCTAGATTTCTAACATTCGTTAAGGTGAACTTTAAACATTTCGTTTTCTTGGCATTGAGAACTAGGTTATTTATCGTAAATCAATCCGTAACCATTGAAAGTGTACTGTTTATGTTGTCAAAATCTTGTTTATTCCTGTCTACTTTAAAAATGAGAGAGGTATCATCTGAAAACAGTACAATATCACAGATACTCTTTAAATAAAATCGTAAGTCATTGTACACATTGTGGTCTTCACTAAGAACAAGAATGGACCCAGTATTGAGCCTTGAGGTACACCTAACTGTACTGGTAGCCCGGAAGATTTCACACTATTATCATCTACACGTTGGAATTTATAATGTAAATAAGAATTTATTACATTGAGAGCTTCGTTTTGGACACCGTAACGACGTAGTTTACGCAAAAGTGTGTCATGGTGCACTTAATCAAAGGCTTTAGAGAGATCACAGAAAACTCCAATAGCATTTTGCGCGTTCTCCCATGCGTTAAATATGTGTTTCAGCAGAGCAACATCTGTAGTTGAAAGACCTTTTGTAAAGCCATTTTGTTAATTATGAAGGAGGCTTTAAATTAAATTGAATCGTTATCAATTGTTCTAATTGATAACGTCACAATATCTTGCTGCGCCCTAACGAGGTCATGTACTCATTAGTTTTCAGCAAAGCCTGTAACTGTGTGTACATTGTGCAATCAATGAATGAATAAATAAATAAAGCGTTACCAACCGTTAGCAACCGCTTGAGTATTTAACTTCACAAATATTTTGCTAAATGCAGGTAAGATAGGAATAATATAAATAGAATAGGCCTAAAATTGCCAACGTCATTTTTATTACCAGATTTAAATAATGGTATGACTGTACTACTTTTCATGAGGTTAGGAAAAGTTCCTAAATCGATACATTTATTAAAAGTTACAGCTAGTTAGTTAGTTGGTTAGTTGTGTGTATATAAATTATTGGCAAGCATCTGCTCCGATATTAATGAAGTAATGAATGTTCAGATTTAAAATGTCAATAAGTTCCATACACTACAAGTTATCATTAAAGATATTAATGATAACTTGGAGTGTATGGAACTTATTGACATTTTAAATTGTTCAGAAGTATTTGGTCACCTTGTCTGCTACAATATATCTGACGGCGACTGTACATTTAGGTACACTATTATGCTAAAGGTTTTCAGCTTTAGCCGGGGACGAAATTTAGATTTACATACTATTATATATAATACAAACTCACGTCTTTTTAGCATAGCGTAGCATGTGGCGTTCTGTAGGTAGAAACTACAGAACGCTGGTGTTTGGATTTGTACCCGGTTTATGTAGTAGGCTAGCCCCTAAGACTTACTATGTGCAATGTGAGTGTACTATTTAATTATTCACCTCGGCCTAACCCTTTGGAGAATTTTGTTGGATTTATTGTTAAATTTTATTTGCGTCAAACGCTAGATAAATATAATGAAGATGAAAATCATAATAAAATTGTGATACTTACCAATAGAACTGGAAAGTTTTCTGCACATGCTTATGCTGAGCCACTTCTTCGCGATGAAGTAATCCGATAAGAATCCGAAGGGAAAGCTTAACAAGTACATCGCCAAGTAAGGAAGAGCTGACATTAGACCATTCTGTGAACATTAGAAATTAAACAATTAACTCCACCCAAATCGATCAAAATAGTCAGATAAGAAATGTCGACTTCCCCAAGCTTGTTTTTATATTTTTTATATGACGTTTAAAAGCGATTCCGATATCCTATTTACAGAATAAACGATTTCATTTCATTTCATCATTTTTCTCGTTGGTTTAGTGGTCGCAAATGCTACTGCTGAACATGAGGTCCTGGGTTCGATTCACAGGTCGGGGAAAGTGTTATTGGGTTTTTCCGGCTGAGATTTTTCAGTAGCAACCCAGAGTCTGAATTTGTGTCCGGTTGGTGGATTGCCTCTACGTGGGATGACTTTACCATAACTAGCGAAATATGGGTGAACTATAAATAGGTAACCCTCTGCCTAACCCTTCGGGGATTACAAATGTAATATTAATTTTACTCTAGTTTTATGTTGTACTCACCGCTTTGATATCAACTCCAAGCACTTGCTTCATGTACGACGGCATCTCAGTCATGAGCGTCCAGAAGCCCCAGTTGTGACCACAGTGCACCACGATCAGCGAGATGAAGGATAAGTTCGTGGCTAGCTTCTTCCAAGGAGTTGGCAGTCTCTGAATGAAAATAGTTGAAAAAACTTAAGCAAGAGCATAATGCACTAGCCGACCAATTTGTTGGCTTAGTTGTCTAATCTATATCTATTCTATGCATGCGTTGTTCTTCTAAACTATAGGATTTTGATGAGGTTTTCACCATCATTTAGAGATTTATTCCGAAAAGTATTTGTGTACAATACAAAAGAAACAATCATAACTGTGAGAAAATCTCCTGTAAGACATTACGTGTGCAACAGAATAACATTTTATAAAAGAAACAAATCAAACTTAAATTTCTGGATTTCTTGAATTCATTGATCCGTTTTCTTGCTGCTGCCGATACTACTGATAACGATAAATTCAGTTTTCAGTCCCATTCATCACTACATCTAGAAATTTTACAATAATTTTGTAGGTATAATCGGTTACGGCTGTAGCTGTTCTAGACCCTAGTTATCGTTTCTACAAGCCAGATGAAATATTCTGTATAATTTATATACGAGTACCTGGTGATAACTTAACGAGGCGTAAACTATCGTTTGGAAGATTGAGAGAGATCTGGATTACCTATTCGATGCTATTGGTTCTCGGAATAACCAGATTTAGTGTAATTGTTTTGCTTCTTACAGTAGCAGAGTGAGCACTGGTGGCCCAGTGGCCTGGTGGCCGCGACTTACGAGTTGTAGGTCGTAGGTTCGAACCCCGACAGTAGCTTTACTTTGTGTAAGTTATTTCGTCACCATTTCTCTCAAAACGGTGAAGGAAAACATTGTGAAGAAACCGGCAAGTCCTAGAACCTAAATTCGAAGACATGTGACGTCTAGCAACGCCCGCTCCTCTCGAGAGGAGGCGCGAATGCCAGCAGCAGGGAACATTAGAGGCTGATTAGTATGTTACAATATTACACTAACACACTATATTCTGTTCGATTGACTGGCCATATGAACATAATGTTTTGCATCCTAAATACCTGACATTCTGTGGTCATATTTACTTACTGTGCCAACTGACTGACTGACCACGTAATTTTTATTTCAAAATAGCTGTTCATTCGAGTGTTTTATTCTATGGTCTGTTCCAAAATTTTGTGTTATGAACGGATCTACTGATGTCCCTGAGTTGGTGGGTAAGATCGGGCTGCGTGTACAGAGTGCATTTCTTTGGAGACCACGTCTTCTCCATGTGCCTCAAGTCAGAACTATCTACAGACAGAACTCGTACGTGATAACAGCTTATCGTACTTTGAATATGGTGTGTCAGGATGCCGAATTAGATTTAGATTTATTTACTAGTAGCGTTAAGGAAGTAAAGAAAAGTTTGAACAACTTATTGTTTTATGTATAAATATTTATTTTTGTCTTTTCTTTATTATTGTATTTTTTGAGAGTAAGATAATGCATATGTGTATCTCATATGCTTCGCTGTTTAAGCGTATTTGTTAATGTTACTCACATTAATTGTAAGTGGAAGCTTATAATTGGCCATCTTTAAACATTGAACTAGTTATAAAATGTATTAGCTGTAAGTTTTCCTAAAATTAATAAAATGAAATAAAAAGTATATCTTATACTCCGGTCTTCCGGTTAAATTCTAATGCAATTACATAAGTAAGGGCATAAGTAACAAATATCTGTCTTTGGAAGGTTTCACCTACAAATCACACTAATTTTTCCAAAAAATATTGCTTGAATAACATTATTAAATTGAAATTGAAAAATCATCAACAAAAATTAAGGTTATAAAATTATCCTCGCTTGTCAAATGAAAAACTTTCTTAAAGGTAATTTAAAATTTGAATTTCTGGTTTAAATATTCAAATAATCAAATCAAAGCGCTTCAATTGTAAAAATTTACACCCACAGGTATGTTTTCTGATCCATTTGTTCATCAGATACTTTTGGAATAGTCAAAGTTACGTGAACGGACATGACTGTGCCAACTAACCGTCTGCTCTCCAATTTGTCCCAACGACGTTTGTATGTACAGTCGTTCAGCATTCCCGATCATCTTTGACCTCTGAGGGGAGTCAGACCCCAAGAATACGTAGACCATCACCCAGATGGCTCCAAGGGCTCCATTTGCATAGAAGATGGCCGGCCAGCCCCAGTAGTCCGCTATAAAGCCGGATACCATCATTTGTATTGCTGTTCCGAGCAAAGCACCTACAAATGAGAAGGAAAATTAAAGATATATGCGAATAATTACGATCGTTTAATTCATACATTATTTTAAAATATATTCGTGTGTATTTATGAAGTACTCCAATAACTAGTAATTACAGTCAATTTTAATTGACTGTAATTACTGGCTTGAGGAAGGCCTATTCTACCCATATTTTTGCGGTAAACCAACATTGCTGTGTTGGGTAATTGCAAATCTCAATAAGATTCCGGTGGAATTGCAGGCACACGAGGTTTTTTCGCTGACTCTCAGTTGGAAACTCACCCCGATTGTAAAAAACCGGAAAATCCCTGGGTGTTGCAAGTGCCTATTCATGACGGATACCAATTTCAAGGTACGGTAGACAGCCGCGAAATATTTGTTTCATAAAATACTTTTTTTTGTGTCAATAGGGCGCATTAATCTCGCAGACCACCAACAACATCTTGAGTGCGCTAATAAAAAATATAAAAAATACGGACTCAGCAGCACCATGTCGTTCGAATAGCTAAGTATACTGTTAACACTCAGACCGTCAATATTATAGAGCAGCCAACATGTGTGCTGCTGAGCTCGACAATCAGCTGGTTTACGTAGAGGTTGAATAGCGCTGGCGAAGTCAATCCACTCCCTCACACCCCGCATTCCAACCTATATTCCTCATACAACTCGTTGGCCCATCTAACATGATGTGCTTGGTGGCCATACCAATACTGAAACATATTTGTTATGGTGTCAGACACTCCCGCTTCGCGCATCTTACACCACAATATGTCATACCTAACCAGGTCAAATGCCTTGGAAAGGTCTAGAAACGCCGCATACACCAACGTACTTCTCTCCGAATAGCCCTACCAAATATAGCGAATATACCTGACAGTATGTTTTAGGGATAGAATAGCACACTCAGTCGATAACTGTTGCCTAAATCCGAACTGAGCATCGTTATTTTAAGGTGTTTACTTAGTTGTCTCTCAAACACTCCGTCAAGTACTTTAATCGTAATAGTCGCTAGTGAGATCAGTCTGTAATTACCCTTGTCACTGACGTCACCAGTTTTATTTTTCAATATTGGTACAACCACCATTCTCATCAACTCGGCAGGCAGGTGGGAGTGTCGGATATAGAACGTAAACAATAACTATAGCAGTCGTGGGAGATGTGGTTGGGCCGTCACACGGTGCTTCGAAACTGCTATATGAGGAACCTTAGATTTTTTTTTACAAATTCCATTTTTTTTATACTTATCGAAAGATCTGTCATTTTGATGAATAATTGTTAGGAAACTTTTTTCTGTAAAACTGATAGTTTGCCCGGAAAAAAATAATTTCAATTTTTGTTGTATGGAATGAAACACGTATGTGAATACACGTACACATAGTATGGGCGCGCGCTGATAATATAGAATTTATAGCCAAAAAGCCAAAGAATAAGAATAAAGTAGTTTTAAAGCAAAACCTGTCAAGACTTGGCCAAATTTTAGCAGTCTATGTTTCATTCCATACAACAATTATTATTTTTTCCGGGCAAATTATCAGTTTTACAGACAAAGTTTCCTAATAATTATTCATCAAAACGACAGATCTTTCGATAAGTATATAAAAAAAAAAAAAATGAATTTGTAAAAAAAAAAACCCCAATGTCCCTCATATAGCAGTTTCGAACCACCGTGCGTTGGTCCAAATGTTTAGAGCTTCTCCTTATTGCCAGTAGCATAAAAATAATTCGCACGATTTTATTTCAAACAGTTATATTTTATTCTTGGATCGTAGTTTACGTCACTTTAAAGTTGAAAACTGTGTGTAATATTATACTTCAACACAATTGAGGTTATTATTTTAAGTTGGCTACACTTTTGTACACATTTTTGATCTCGAATTTCATTTCTAAGCTACTACGATGTTGACCATACCTACTCATACCATAGGTTGATATTTAACATAAAAAAAATTTGCCTGACAAAATAGGTACCTACTCTCGTCTCCTCTACTCGTGTATTCGAACAATAAAGACCTAGGCAGACCTAAAACACCTATAAAACCAGAACGTCAAACCTTTTTATCTCAAATATTAAAAAAGATAAGCCAACACAATAGGTACCTGTGTATTTCTCAGACAGTGATTTTCCTTCGTTATTTTTTTGTATAATTTTCCTTTATTCTAAGTAGTTACTCTCAATAATAGTCTACAAAAAGCCGGCCAAGTGCGTGTCGGACCACGCATAATGAAGCGTTCCGTAGTTGGGATGAATTTATCCCAAGAACAAACTTAACATTGAAGTTGCAAATGTAAGACTATTACTCGGTAACTTGTAAAGCCTACTTAGCTGTGATAGTTTTTCTTTCAACTTCGTTATATATACTACTGCTGTGATTTTTTTCACATATCCAAATACAATCATTTACCTGGCAGGAGGTCCCGACACTTGACTAATAAAAATTTGCACTTTAAAGCTTAATATAACGCAAACGGATCCTTTAATCGAAAAATGGTTTGACAAACCCGCAATATTTTTGAACGGTCATCCAACGATGTCCCACACGAGGACATAGACGAGAAAAAGAATATCATCCCCACTTTACATGTAGCGGTGGTACCCTAAAAATGTATTTTTCTAGATTTTATTTTACCACTTTATTGGCGTGATTATTATGTATACTCATACCAAATTACAACTTTCTAGTACTAAGAGCCTCTGAGCTAAGCCGCGGACAGACAGACAGACGGACATGTCGAAACTACAAGGGTTCCTTGTGTACTATGGAACCCTAAAAACGATCATGCTAAATCCTTGTCTAGTCAAAACTCCTAAGAATAAAGAATATAATAAATGTGTAACTGAAAATACACATTATGAAAGTAGTTTGTTCAAAATCGTTAACTGTATCTATTTCTGTCATTTTTTAAATAGGTAATTTTTATCCCAAAAACAATTAAAACTACGTCATAAATTACAGCCACGCTTCCGCTGTACAGTCAAAACAAACCAAAATGGACGAAGTACCTACAACGCTAGACCCTTATACGTGTGCGACTGTGTGCGTGCGTAGATAAGGAACGTGAACACAATTTTCTCCCACAATCAGTATAACAAATTGAATAAATAAACAATGTTTTATACATAATAGTAAAAATTCAGTGTATGTATTATGATTATAATGTAATATTCTAATTGGGGTATTTGGTGGGGTGTGCGTTAACTCCGGGACATGTTGTAAAGCAGACGATTCCTGCACCCTTTCGAAAGATTTCCTTTCGAATACAAATAAAAAAGCTTGAGATCATTTCTTTCCGGACACGAAACCAGCCAATAAAGTGACTAGTTTACTCAAATCTATAACAAACGAACTACAGGCCAACTTAAAGGCCACTTTGAAAAGGTCGCTTAATTTCCGCTCATCATAATCTTACCTCCATATATCGCGGTCCCGAGCCGGCTCTTCTCCTGCACCGGAACCCATTTTCCTATCAGATTGTGCATCGTCGGATATAGGCAGCCTTGAGACAACCCTTGAAGGACACGGCAGGCACACAGTAATTGCCAGCCACCCTAAAACATATATATATATATTTTTTTTTTTTTTTGTTAAAGCTAATTTCAACCAAACGGGCGAATGCGCTTTGGCGTTAAAAAGTAATAAAATAAATAATAATACATAGGTCTCGTGGGACTTCCAGTTGGAACGAAGTCCCTTCCGTTGTATGATATATATTAATACAGAGTAGTATAGTATGTGGTCACAAGTTTCAAGTGCCAAAAGTTTTTGTTTTTTAATACAGAGCCGAGTTTTTAGCTTGCAAAAAACTGTTTTTTTCGGGTATAACGTTTTTTTGTTATGTGACGATTTCTGTCAGTTTACTCCTACCGCAAACAACGTAAAAGAACTTGGATAGAGTTAAAGAAAATCGCGAGATTGTCATTACAGCTGTTACAAATCTGAATGCATAATATCATAATACAAAAACCACTAATGAAGTGTTCAAAATAGAGTTGGATAAAATGTCAAATCCTTGTAATATAACATTATGCCATAGAAGTAAGTGTGTAAAAATAAGATAAGAAAAAAGATAACGTAATTTGTGATGAGCAGTTATTAGACATTTAGAATGGAATATTTCAAACCATCAAGTAACAGGGCGTGTACTTATACTAGAATATTATACATGTTTTCATATAATTTAGGATTGAGAACTTTTAAATTCGCATGACCGTAACTGTTAACCTCTCGTATGTCGTAATTAAAAACCCATTGTGTCTCGCGTAGATCTACGTTCCGGGTATATGAAGGGTTAAAACATTAAAGACTGGCCAAGTGCATGTCGGACCAAGCATAATGAAGAGTCTCGTAGTTGGGACAATCCCAAGAACAAACTTAACATTGTAGTTGAAATACATGTTCTCCCATACATTCTAACTGCAAATGTAAGTTGGTTGACTATACCCGTTATCTTGTAAAGCTAACTATTCTGTGATAGTTTTACTTTTAACTTCGTTATATACTACTGCCCTGATTTTATTCACATATCCAAAAACAACTATTTAGCAGGCTGGGGGGGGGGGGACCTGACTCTAACTAAAATTAGCACAATGCATTGTATTACGCAAACGGATCCCTGAATCGAAAAATGCCTTGCATAGACCTGCAATATTTTTGCACGGCCTATCCAACGATACCCCTGTCCTAAAGCGAACAAAGGCCCACAACATGGGATAGATGAGAAAAAATATCATCACCACTTTACGGGTAGATGTACCTACCCTAAAAAAATATATTTCAAGATTTTATTTTACTACTTTGTCGGCGTGATTATATGTATACTCATGCTTTCTAGTACTAAGAGTGTCTGACCTTAGCCACGGATAGACAGACAGACAGACGGACATGGGTGAAACTATAAGGGAGGAACCCTAAAAATTTAAATTGTTTGCAGGCTAAACTGAAGTATTTAGATCAGTATCTTTATCCTTATTTTTCTTTGTGGTTAACTGGCATTTTAATTGCATAAAACACTTTCAATCACAATCTGAATGATATTGGAAGGCTATTGCTAATCCAGTGCTTCACATTTATTTTCGAAAAATTTGTCTGTTCAAAAACGTAAATAACGCAATTAATGTTGTTCGACTGTCAAAATGAAACCCATTGTCCCGTTGATTTACGTCGTAAACAATTATTATTATGACACCTATTCAATTTCATTATAGATTTTTACTAATTTTTTCATAGTCACTAAACTTAGTTACTAAAGAAAATTTATTGCACTACGCCAATTTATAGAATTTAATACAATAGTCAAAGAATGATAGTTGTGAGTTGAACACATGGACAATTTAGGATGGCAGTCAATATCATAAACAATACATTTTCCTGACTTTACATTACTGACTTGAAAATTTGGCTGCGAAGCCCTAAAGTAACTTCTACTTTATTTTTAAGATCATCATCATTTAGTTAAGAAATAAATTAGGCTTCACAATGCGACTGGCTAGGAAGGATCAGCGACACTTGAGAGACAGGACTTTTCCTAGTTTGGGGAGTGTCACAAAATTGAGCATGAACTTAGCCTAACTTCTATAAGGATCTAAGCTAAAATAATCCTTACGTATAAGGCATAGGAAATTCATATTATTATTATTACTTCATATTTCATACTCACATAATAAGCTCCAAGAGGTATCAAAAGCGAGACAGCCGAGTTGACAGCGATGCAGATCGTGAGTAGGATACTGCCGCCGAACCGGGCAGCGATTTCCCCGCTCGGTATCTGTAGCACCACATACCCCCAGAAGAAGGAGGATAGGATCACGGACTGGATCTGCATGGACCAGTCGAATGACTGAAAGAGACAGATGATGTTATTACCACGGTTAAAAAAAAAACTGAATGGGACATACTTAGTTTACATAAATGAGTTCTTCAAGGATTACATACATACGGTGATACATTCTATAGAAGTTACCACTTCTTTTATCGCCATTGTTTTCTCAGCGTCTTCTATAGAATGTATCACCGTTTGCTTATTGAAAACAATCAATCTGCCCAGTCTTTTCCCAACCGTTTACTGGGTAACACGATACCCCTTGGTAAGACTGGTTTTCAGACTTTTGGGCTTCTGACTGGTAATAACTGTCAAGATCTACGAATGACAGATCGGAATTAACGCCTTAATGTGCTTTCCGAGGCTCGTTCATAACAATATCATGGATGAGCCTCGATCTTGATATTGTAATAAATGGTCACCCATCCACAAACCGACGAACAACCGCACGAGTAGGTCGAAAGTAGTTAACCTTCGATCGACTCGAGCGGTTGTTATCTATTCATTGAAAACAAACACAGTCAATACTTGAATCTTAATCTTTATCAGATCAATGTCAGGTACAAATCAATTTGTATCTACCGCTGAGACATTTTTATCTATCCCTTACAGTGTTTGCATTTATCTCTGATTTATCCAATATAATTTGTCTGAAATGCAATAAAGCACCGATTGTATTTTCCCTGAAGTTCCTCAAATATAAATGAATTATGTAAAGCCGCATGTTCTTAACAAACAGTATTCACAATTGTTAAATCCTTAGACGACCTTCTATCAAATATTTATTTGTATGGGTTTTGATTTAATTTAAAGTCTGGTAGACCTATGCTAGTAGTATGCAAGGCATTTGTTTCTTCAATTTCTAATAGTAAACAAAAATCTAATACTGTCTAGAGATGGTGCAATATTTATTGTTGCTTCAGCTTATGATATGCCACAGGCAATTAAATGGCACCGAATAAATCAGGTTTTAACAATATTTTTTCAAGCAACCAATCAATCATGCATTTTTATTCTTTCTTTACAGTGAACAATTTTCGTTATTGTAGAGGTATATAGGAGAAGCACGTGTTTAACAATGGACATTCACGTTTTGAAGTAAGTTACACAATGATAGCTACGGTAACAATAACAAAGTTATGACTTGCAGGTGATTAACTCATAATCACCTGATATGACTTACTACTATGATGAGACTTGATTACACTTTTGAGATAAATTTCTTTATTTCAGCAAATGATTTATCATTATCAGAGCATTCATGACTTGTTCTTAGTGTAATCATTAGCAACACGCCCCTGTTTTGCATGGGTGCAATGACGACATGTCAAAACATGGAGATTACTGTGCTATGATTATCTAGGTATATATATTATTATGTAGGTACACATACATTGTGCAGTAGTTTAGTAGAACTAAACGGTCACGTGATCAGACAGTCACGAAAAACGACTATGTTTTATACTATGTACCTATGTAAAATGTATAGATTGTCTGTCACGTTTCATGGTGTTTAATGAGGTATTTTTTAAATACCTGCTAGGCACTATGGATATACTTTGTATAAGACTAGAAAAAACATATTTTTAATCTTATTTATAATTAAATAGTCACTACTTGTGTATTGTTACAAAGCAGGTTCAGAGATATTCTCACATGATTATTTTAGTTCAAGTGTAACATACAATCGTCATGATTGTATGTGATTTGTATGCGATAAGCGTAGCAAAAAGTAGAGTCACAGTTTAACTATTTTAATTGAAGTAAAGCAATTCTATTCGAAATTACTGAAAACATGATGATGATGATGTTATTCAAATCATTTCATTTTTTAAGTCATGATTTATAATCATAACAACAATGATTCTTAAACTCAATCCAAGGCATTTTTGTCAACACAACCCTTTACTGTCATTTGATTGACATTGAATAACAAACAGGTACTTTTTGCATAGTGAGCACTAAATCCGGTTCCTATTCTGTGGTTTTTTTGTATTTTTAATACTAAGATACGAGGTAGATAAATAATAAAGGCGTTTTAAATAAGTTTATTTTTTTCGTGACCTTGTTAGAACTAGTTTCACTTATGCAACATTTATTTTAGAAACGTATTCATGACAGTGAGCAAATTATTAAGTTAATTTTCTCTATGTACTGTTAAGCTCAATAAATACATTGCTAAATACATAATAATATAAGCATTGATTATAACGCACGCCTAATTTGTAATTTATTTTCAGGAAAATGTTCCTACCAAATTAAATAAAAAGCTTTTTATGTATTTTTGTATGCAAATTCCGGCCGTATAATTTACACACGTTTTGGAGTGTTCCATGCGCGTTTCATGTAGGTAACACAATCAGTTAAAACAATATTTGAAAGGGTCCTCCTCACCGTTTGTTTAACCCGTATCTGTCACAGTTAGATAGGTACTCACATTTTCATAAATTAAAATATTTTTCAGTTTCAAATAATAATAATAGAAGTGTATCAAGCGAATGCTTTTAAACTAATCGTAGTAAGGTTGCCCTTCTTCTCGAGCAGTCGGGTATGAAGGTGTTGATTTTATCCCGTAAAAAATAATGTTTAGGCATAGAAGACTGTAAATCGTCGTTGCGACTTTAAGACCTCTTATGTGTAACTTTTGGCATAATCACTTTTTTACGCCAGCCTTTTTCACATTTTGAAGCTCTATCGAATGCAAAAACTCTCATGAATATACGACAATTTGATCATCATTTCTCTACCAATTTCAAGATCTACAATATGTGCTTCCTAATAAAATTTTGGTGCTTAAAATATCGACTTTCTCATAAAGTTGAATTTTACACATAAGAGATCTTAAAGTCGCAACGACGAAATGTAGATCAGTAGGTATAATTTAAGGGCAAAGTGAAGATCTAGCTATTATACTAAACAACTATCGCTGTGAAAATCGTATACAACAGTATGTCTATTTCGATACATCTGTGAAAATTATTTTTATACGAAACCGATATGGATTTCGTAGGAAAAATTTTTCAATAGGACGGGTAGAATTACCCTCTTGGAGAATGCAGTAGTGCTATTCTGTCAAAATCTCACCGTGAAAACTTAGATGAAGTCAGCTTGAAGTGAGCTGTCTTTCCACCTAATGCTAGGGATTGACTGCACTGTTCGACAGCTCACTCCACGCTCACTTCACCCAAGTTTTCACGGTGAGGTGGTTACAGAATAGCATTGCTGGTGACTAAATCGCCACCCTGAATAAGTGGAGCAATTTATTTTACTGTTCCTGTAAATTATAATTTTAATGTAGGTATTATCACCTTGTAAACGATATGTCACCTTGTTCATTGGGATGAATTATAGAACTTTGATGACCCCTACTACCTGTTTTGCGATCAATCTGTATAGATTGATAATCACAAATTGTTTGAAAAATAAATAGGTAGGTACCTAATTAATTCTGATGAAGTGCGCGATTAATCTAGCTGATATCTGAGAAGCAAGAAATTAATATCAGAGATGACGTTTGTTGAATTAATGAAGTCTATAGCATCTTATAAAAAATCTAAAGGAACAAAATTAATAACTTTTAATTGAATTTTAATCTGTGCTACTTACACTAGATGTGTAGCAAAATTGTTAGTAATACTATAGACTCCATCTGAAATAAAAGTTTTCTGTTATACTCTATTATGGAAACGAGAAAAGGGTAAATAGATAAACGTATGAAATAAGAAATTGGCAGTGGAGATTCATCTATCTTAATCTGTATTTCTCAACTTTATGGGGATTGAGTGGGAGCAAAGAATAATATCTAAGCAGTTTAAGTGGATAGGTATCTCTTTTTATCTGATTAATATTAATCTTGAAACTGATGAAACTTTATTGTTTTTTGTATTGTATTGCCACATATGTATTGTGCCTGCCAATTCATCATTTTCAACTGTCATTGATAATGTTTATCTTATTATAAAAGAAGACTGCGATACCTTCGCATTTTAGCTATTAGTATTATATCAATAGTAAATAAAAATTATAAAAAATAAAAATATTAACTTCATAATTATATTTTGTGAAATAGGTATATTGTATCTGGATTCAGGCGCTACATAGACACTATGCTGGGTGACACCACCTTTCAGCTCGCTACTTGTCTGCCTCTAGGCGCTCCTTGTGAGGCTCTACATAGCTGTCAATGCGGTGAACCTGTCGACTGCCTCGGAAACCATGGCTTATCCTGCATCAAGAGCGCTTGTTGGATGGCACGGCAGGCCAGCATTAACGACATCATTCGTCGGGCTCTTTTCATCTGTTTTAAACTCCAACCCAATTCAAAGAGGGCTGCCCTGTTTTTAGGCCAAAATCAGCATTTCCATTCAACGTGGCAATTCAATTCCGCTAGCCCTTTGTGCATTTTACAAACTCAAACTCAAAGCATTTATTCTAATTAAACCATTTACAGGCACTTTTAAATTGTTAAAAAGTCGGTCAGTTAGTCATAAACTTGAAGCTAGTTGCCCATTCGAAATTGTAGATCTCTAAGGATAAGAAAGGGCAAGAAACTCCAAGGATACTCTTTTAAATCAAGATATTACAAAATCCTGGGTAAATTATTCTCATTGCTTCTATATGTGAGAACAATTTAAAATATAAGATTTTCAGTTTTGATAGTGACTCGGACGAATTTTTTTATGTTTAATGGGCTTTCCCTTTTTTATATAGTGATACATCTTGTATATTATATTTAAGATTTGTCAAAGAACACTTGACCGTTATCATAATATTGATAACAAACTGCGTCATGAAACGAGAAAAAACTGTATTGATATCAGTGACAGCAGGTAAAAATATTATCCTATTTAAGATCAGAAAACGTGCCCCATGTAAAGGTATATTTTGAAGTTACTATCTCGGTAGATCCACTTATCAAATTGTGTTTTTATGATAACTCTTGTGATTATTTCGGGGTTTCCCGAAATATTTCAAGCTCGAAAAAACTCCTAGTGATAGTCTCGCTCGCAGATATTGAAGTAATGATGAACGATCTTGGTAAACAAACTTATCAAATTGTGTTTTTAAGATAACTCTTGTGATTATTTCGGGATTTCCCGACTTATGGCTTTATTTTTTTTTACATTTAACGGGGAAGCTCTTGGTCTTCATCTCACCTGATGGTAAGTGATGATAAGGCCGAAGATGGAAGCGAGCTTCACCCGGAATCCTCAACCACAGAGGAACTGGCTATCTTACCTCTATCTGCCGAAACACAATCAATGCTGTTAACATTGTTGTTTTGGCGACAGACTTAGATAAGATGGTGGTAGCTAGCCAGGCGGACTTAGAACAAGCCCTACCACCAACCAATGGCTCCCACACACTGGTGCGATATTGTGGGCGCGACAGGGGTCGCGCTGCCTGTCGGGCCTGCGATATCACGCCAGTCTGCACGAGCCTTTATTTCGAGCTCGAAAGAAGCTCTCAGTCATAGTCTCACCATACGCAGACACGTTGTCTAAAGCAGATAACAGACGCTTCACTTTTTATTCATTTTTGTGAATCACAAGTGAAAATGAATTATTTAGTAAATCGATCCAACGATGTTCGATTTCGGCACTCAGCATCTTTCACTCACCTGCCGAATTATCTACAAATCAAATAAAAGGAGCGAATGAACGTATATTCCTATGTAATTGTATCGGTGTCGTATGAACGTGAAATGAAACAAAAAAAAACCCTTCACTCGAGTTCCATTCACTGGAGTGAAGCTTATTATTATTTATTATTTTATTTGGATTTTGGGTAGGTTTTAGTATTCATGTAAAAAATCATTTATTGTGGGCAAAGCTACCGGATAGCTATGAGTGAAACTAGTCAAAATACCACTAACTGTACTGAAAAAAATGTTTATTTATACATAACCAAACTTTCGTCAACATGTAACACAAAAAAGTGACCACAAAACTTCATGCAACATGTAACCAAAACCATAAGGCTGTTTTGTATTTTATAGACAAATCACTTTTATTAAATCAAGTTAACTTTTATAACGTCTTGTCAAACTTTTATTATTCCTGAAATAGCCGAAGTAGTTAGGCTAAATATTTCTTTCAGTGCGTATCTTAACCTCACCAAGAGTAGGTACCAACTGTGTAATATTTGCCCATGTACGGTAGGCCGAACAACAGTAGTAAAAAAATAAGTATAAGCGGACCTCTTATTCTTTTTAATTGAAACTCCGTACTACGCCGGGCCAGTTCAAGATGGAAGTGTTACAACTAACGTGTGGCCTACTGTACCTAGAGTTTAATCTTGGAAATTGATTAGAAAATAAGAGAAATGCGAGGAATTTATCATTTCTTAACAACCTACTCAAGGTTGTGTAATTTGAGGGAATTGTAGTGTTATCGCGATTAGCAAC
This sequence comes from Dryobota labecula, assembly GCA_947523025.1. Lineage (NCBI taxonomy): Eukaryota > Metazoa > Arthropoda > Insecta > Lepidoptera > Noctuidae > Dryobota > Dryobota labecula. Next base: position 24,878,666 of record OX383296.1, read on the forward strand.
CAATATTATTATAGTTGTTCTCATACCTCATACCTAATAGATATACCTATGCTATTACCTCTTTCCATCAGTTTACATGATTATTTGAGTTCAATCAAATTAGATAAATTGTGTCTTGTTAGTTTTTACATAAAGAGTAATTTTTTTTTTGAACATATTTGGATAACGAAGTTTTCGAGATAATATTTTGTTATAATAGCAGATTACCGATCGACATAATGAAGCAAGTCTACAGGCACCTTTACAAATAATGGCATCAGATCACTGTATAATTATTATGTAACGGTAAGTTGCAATCGGACAATGTTATCGTTGCTACAATGAATAACGCCGAGTTATACATATCTACAGAGCGGCATGTCCTAGAACCAAAAATTAGAAGACATGAGACATCTATCAAACGGCACTGGGCCCGCGTGGTTGATTACGGCCCACAGAGAGGAGGCCTGTGTTCCAGCAGCGGGAACATTATATGGAGCATTACGCTATATCTACAGACATCCCAAAAAAAGTATGATCTTCGGGAATCATTATCTATCTTCGGAAATACGAACGTACGTATAAGATCTATTATAGAGCTGTTACAACCATGGAAGTACTTGCCTATCATAACTATAGTAATATTATAAATTCGAAAGTGAGTTTGTTTGTTACAAGGGCTGAACGGATTAAATTAAATTTGGCACATAAGTAGACCATGATCTGATAATATAGCAGCATAGGCTACTTTTTATCCTAATCAAATCGCAGACGAAGTCGCGAGCAACAGTTAGTTTTGTGTAAACATGATCACATAATTATAGATTAATAAGTCTATGCAATTCCAAAAAACTAACGATCTGCGACCGAAGTAGGTAACCATATAGAGAGAAAATTTCATACAAACGTGCAATGATAGGTGAACTACTACAAAGTGCGACAGTACAAAACGTAGAAGTTTTTCTTCTGGCACGACGATCGTGCTAATTCAAAAACACGAAGATAACCGAAGCGCATACCTGTTCTGGTTTAACTGAAGTTTTAGCGTTCAGTGTGTAGTTTTAGCGTCAACATAATTAAGTAGTTAATACGGTAACCAAAATTATCGATATACTTACGTCTTCTGTATCCTTGTCTGTCATGACAACAATGGCCATGCTGATGCTGACTCTCATGAAGTAGCAGATGACCATCGCTAAGAACAACATCATCACCTGGACATGCCGGATCCCCAGACTCGGCCCTGAAAATATACAAGAAATGACGTTATTAAATGGAATATAGTAGAGTAGAATAGAATATTGTCGTTGTAGGTGGTTAGTAAATAAAGATGGTATAAATAAAAAAAAAGTATTCTACAATTAAATACCTCTAGGCTTAACAATTATAAGAAAATATAATATGTATATGCGAACATGAATAGGATAAACATAAAACGAATAATGTATTGAACTTGGCTTACTACGACAGGCTATACTACCATTTGTGTATCTCTCAATAAGTTTCCAAGACAATTTAACGATTATAAAATTATCTGTAACTTTTTGCTTTGGTGGTTGACGTAGAAATACCGTTTCATTTATATGGAAAACACGAAACATCTGTGCATCTTTATTCTGATTCCATTACATATGTTCTAAAATTCTGTAGTCTCCCACTATTGTCACACAAACACAAACAAAGTTCCAAAAGCAAACCCCATTTTCACTTTACAACAAACTGTAAATCATAGCAATGGTTTGTTTTGACCCGATACAGTGTCGAGACACTCACTCCGTACCCATCGGCATAGAATAAATGGGTATAGAAGGTCGGCTCCATACAACAAGCGAAAATGTACGCACACATGCTGCAGGACACGCTTCACGTACAGTGACCGCACTTTTCGCAACTAGCATTTGTTTCAGATCACCGTAAAGGCTCCTACAAACTGGCGACACAAAGAAACCGCTTATCGCGCGACGAGCGGTGCCTTTGTGTCGCGTCGCGTGTCGCGTCTGTTTGTAGGAGCCTTAACTAGAGATGGGTAACCACCCGGGTTAAAACCTACTAGTGGGTTAAAACCCAGTTATCACCCGTTTCATTCCACCCACTGGGTGGTTTGACCGGGTGAAAACAAAATATTTCTTTTTTTTTGTATTTAAACATGTAGCACGCTATGGTCGGTGTGCAGGATAGCAGGACCGAGAGGGCGGGGGGGGGGGGGACGCGCAGGCAGCTTCCGCGCCCTTTTCCCCATTCAAACCTTCACTCGAGTTTACCTCGCTGGTTAGAGTGCGCGCGTTTTGGGTGAATTTCGTGAATACGGACAGCGACTTTGCTCAATGCAGTATATCTACATATTCCTTTCCACCAGATTGATGCGCTTACATCGATGTAAGCCCACAGAAATCTGCGACTGCAAAAATCATCGCTTGCTCTATAAGACGCCAAGTTTCTTATGACATTTAATCCGATACTTTGTCCTACTTCACATTTATGTACTCCATAGCGTCGACTTCTTGACTTTCGTCAAGTCCAGATCCTTGGTCTGTGGGGTGATGCGGTCTAATAAGTACGCTGCAAAGTGAATCGGTTTCAAACACATTTTGATTTTTTCGTCGACATTCATTAATATTTCATCTTTTTTGTCGTTTTCTATTGTGACATCCGGCAAACTAAAAAGTAATTTCGATTTCATATTTTTTAATATCAAAAATACCTTATGAATATTTTTTCATTTCCTTCTACTTAATTGAAATATTGCATCAGAAATAGGTTTATAGAGGTATGAGGAACAGGGGGTAAAGTTCACTCATACTCTATAGTAAAGGGAAGAGCCTCAGACCAGACGAATGTTGTGTCTGGTGGGCAACTGCCCGACGCGCGACGGTTGATGTATATAATATGTTAGTCGCGCGGTAAACTCTGATTGCGTGATGCTGGATTTGTGACGTCAGGTCTTTGATGTGTAGTTCGCATGTGGTGTTGTAGATGCCGCCACATCACTCCCCTCCGGAGACCGGAGGTCGATAGTGGGCTGAGTCAGTGCATATTGCGATGCTTGCCAGGGCCAATTGTGGTTCCAGTGGGTCGGAACCGGATGCCGCATAGTTCTCGGTGAGTCGGAACTGTCTGCGGAGATTCCCCAGTGAGTCGGGGTGGCGCTGCGTTATGCTCCAGTCAGTCGTATGTGGTACAGCGCCGGGTTGAGGCTGACTGCTGGCGTCGACCAGGAAAGGGTTGAAGGGCTCTGCTTGTGGACCGGCCGAAAGTGCAGTGTGCTGTGCCAAGGTTGCTGATGAGGCTGAGGGTGATGACCGGGTATGCGCGTTCGCTGCATGGAGGTGGTCAGGATACCCGTTAAAGCCGTGGGTGCTGGCTGGCTGTGTGACTCGCCGCTCGAAAGCTTGAGGAAGTGATGATGACGTCACGCTGAAATAGCTGCTTGTAAGCTGCGCTAATGTCCATGTTCGGGGTCACCAGTAGGTATAGAGGTATGAGCAACAGGGTGTAAAGTTCACTCATACTCTATAGTAAAGGGAGGATCCTCCGGCCAGACGGGTGTTGTGTCTGGTGGGCAACTGCCCGACGGTTGATGCCGGGATGTTGTATATATGCTAGTCGCGCGGTAAACTCTGATTGCGCGATGCAGGATTTGTGACGTTGGGTCTTTTGATGTGTAGTTCGCATGTGGCGTTGTAGATACCGCTACAGGTTTCATAATAAGTTTGCATTACATATTATAATTTTCCAAAATTGTCATCCACCAGCGCTGATTTTTCTTCCGCAGGTAAAAGTGTTGCTCTTTTATGTACAGCTAAGGTCTGCAAGGCTACTTTAGTGTTTTTTCGATAGTTTTAAAGCTGGTGTAGTAACCTAGTAACTGCCCCAGGATGTCACAATAATAGAAAACGACAAAAAATATGAAATATTAATGAATGTCGACGATAGAATGAAAATGTGTTTGAAACCGATTCACTTTGCAGCGTACTTATTAGACCGCATCACCCCATAGACCAAGGATCTGAACTTGACGAAAGTCAAGAAGTCGACGCTATGGAGTACATAATATATGTGAAGTAGGACAAATTATCGGATTAAATTTCATGACAAACTTGGCGTCTTATAGAGCAAGCGATGGTTTTTGGAGTCGGAGATTTCTGTGGGCTAACATCGACGATGTAAGCGCATCAATCTGGTGGAAAGGAATATGTAGATCTACTGCATTGAGCAAAGTCGCTGTCCGTATTCTTACAGCACCGTGCACTTCTGCTGCTGTAGAGCGGTCCTTTAGTGCTCATAGTAACATACACAGTAAAAAAAGAAATAGACTCACTACGGAAAGGGCAGCAACACTAACATATAACATACAATTGGAACTTGTTGCACAAGCACGTAGATGATTTAAGGGATAACACTGAGGACTGCGTGCCTGATTCTCCAACGATACATATGGAATCCCATAGATATAATATGCATACCACGGCGCTACGTAGAAATAACTCTGAACCGTCTACATCAATTTTGTTTATTTATTGTTACCGTATTTCCGATGTAAATGATGATGATGATTGATTGACGACCTACTGGGCCTCAAGTCTGCTATTATAATAGTGTCAGAATGGTCTCTTCATTGTGAGTTTTTGACAGATTTGCCATACAATAACTGTCAAATACTCACAATGGCGAGACCATTCTGACACTACTGCAATAGCAGACTTGAGGCCCAGATCAGTTGTAATTATTCAAAGAACTAATAAATGTATCTGATTTTGTATTCAGGCTTTTATTTTTAACAAGCTAGTAGTGAACTCTCCTTCCCACTATTAAATAATTAACTATATCCATTTTCACCCACTAAAATGGGTGATAATGGGTTAAAACCGGGTTAAAACCGGGTTAAAACCCAAATCACCCAGTTTTAACCCAAATGGGAAGAATGGGTTTTAACCCACTACCCATCTCTAGCCTTAACGCTGACCTTCTCTCCCTATCGGTGTCAGAATTTAATTAAGACGTCTCATACAAATATTTGCGTTAGTGAGTTTTTGAAATTTCTGCATGAATAATATTCTCGCAGTGCGATCAATTCTTAGGTGATAATATTTTCTTTGGTATTTACGGTGTTTGTATGATATTTTTGTTTCCCTTGTTTTATTTATATTATTCTTATTTATGGATATGATACGTAAGTGCAAGAATTGCCGATCTCAAACATAATTTAGCATTTTCGTGATGCGATGGCCCGTTGGTTAAGGCCTCGCCTCTCATGCATGAGGGTTCAAATCCGGGCAAGTACCAATTTCTGAGTTTATCTTGGACATTACTGATATCGGTGTAGGAAAAACATCGTGAAGAAACCTGGGCTATAGTTAATATAAGTCTGAAATCGCCAACCCGTCTTAAGCAATCATGGTAATTAATGCTCGTGCCTTCTCTATATGAGAAGAGGCCGTTGCCCAGCACTGGGACAGTTATTGGTTAGTATTATTATTATTATAAACTTCATTGTCAGTGGAGAAAACCTGGAACTATGCTCTTAAAACGTGAATACGTAGGTAATATAAGGGAACCAAGTGAGGTTTCAAAAGAATATAAAATTTATTCTCAAAAATACTTGCGGCGTTAACTAGGTATTTCAGAAAGTGAATACATTAACGATCAAGCTGCTATATAATACAAACATCGTTAGATCCATCCATTACAAGATGTATCGCTACTGCGAAGATAATCGTGGGCACCATCTTGTGTTTACATACCGGAATGTCAATACTAACATTATAGTTACATTATAATATGTTTAATATCATACGACTACACGTTGCACATTATACAGCAATGTTCGATTGCTCGTACATGCGCACAACTCGCAATAATAAAAAAATAAGAAACCCATACAATCGTACACACATAATAATACGTGACCTGTGCTAGTGTCATGTTGGTAAGGAACACAAGTTCTATCTAGGAACATGGAAGCTAACAAGGTCGAGCTAAGTTCAAAGAAAACTGTTTAGGTACACATCTGGATGGTTAGAGCTGGTCATTGACTGTAATTCTTGGGAGAGGCATTTTTCCACGTCCAGCTGTGGATGTCTATAAGCTGTAAATGATAATAAAAGATGCCATTATATGACAATAATACGCATGAGTCTATAAGAAGTACTGTGTAAGGAAACTGAAGAAAATCACTTGAAATTTGTTTTTCATACCATATTAAACATTTTATTATTGAACTACAGAATTATGCTAAGTATGTTATGTAAATATCTATACATATAATAATACTAGCTTTTACCCGCGGCTTCCTTTGCGTTAATTAGGTATTAAATACAACTAAAAATAAACTCTTAACACACTACTAAAGATTCTATAATAATATAATTCAATCATGATTCGAAAGACACGTGGCGCCATCTATTATCATAAGAACGTTATTGTTGTTTTCCTCGGGAACAGTACTTTTTTTTCGGGATGAAAGGTACCCTATTGTCCCGTTGTACCGTATGTCCGTTTCTGTTCATCTGACAACGTATATCAAACATTTCAGGATGATCGGTTCAGTGGTTTAGGCGTGAAAAGGAAAAGTAACAAACAAACTTACTTTCGCATTTATAATATTAAAGCTAGGATGTACTTATACATATTTTCATAACATACTTAGCATAATTATTGTCATTTCTGCTCCAATGAAGGAAGTAATTTAGAAAATTATAACATTCGTGGTGTTGTAGAATTATTGGATACGATACATACTTGATTGATATTTGTGGGGCTACTACTGATATCATTTAGGCTGATCAAAGGCATTCGTATATTTCTACAAGAGTTACAAATCTAAGCATACCATTGTAGCAGCTATACTCATGATAGTCACTAACTTTTTTTTCTTAGGAACCGTATGTGATGTCAATTGATATCATATTCATGTGAAAAATATAATAGATTCATGAAATGAGTCAAAGATGACCACATGTCGTAATATTCCATACTTTCATGATTTTAGAAGAAGTTGAACAGAAGCCCCGGCGTCGAATTAACAAGATGACAAGCAAGAGGTTGACATTTCCAACTAGTGTTTCACTGTGTTTGCAGTCTATTTAAAATGTTACTAAAGAGAATCTGTTTACTAATATTTCGTGGTCTAACCACCACCAACACAATTTAGACAGTCTGTGAGAAAGGAAACTTAGGTCCGTATTACAGAATCTCCCTCAAAACGCAAGCATTACTCAAAGTCAAAGTCAAAAGTCAAAGTCAAATCGTTTATGTCAAATAGGCACGAAGATGCACTTTTGAACGTCAAAAATTACATGAATAGTTAATTGATTCTAATTGCGCCTTCCAAAAGGTAGTTATGTATGGAGAATAATGGAGAATAATAATCCATACTTACTCCTTTAAAATGTTAACAATAGTTTGTATACATTAATTAATAATTATAGGTGAAGACGATGTACCTAGAATAAAAATAAAAATTACTTACCACAATTGGTAAAAAGAATGAAAAGTGAAGTAATGACAGAAAAATTAATAAATGCGATAGGTACATGGTGCTCACATATTTACAAACATTGTATATGATTTCCCAAAAAATAAAATAAAAAAATAAACATGTAATAATTGTGTGAGTTAAATTTATATTAATCAGAGAAAATAAAAATTAATTTCATAAAAATTATAAATTATACAGTTAAATTAGCAACCAGTTTGATTTTGTCTAGACTCTAAATTGTCCTATGGAGTAGGACCAGCATGTTTCCAAGCATTCTTATCTTGGATATAATCCTCTAATTTGTAATATGCTTGTTTACAAAGTGTGCTTTTTATATGAGTTTTAAATTTTCTTTCGTTTAATTGTAATATATCAGAAGGTATTTTATTGTAACATTTAACACAGTACCCCATAAAAGATGTATGTACTTTAGATAATCTGAAAAATGTTTGATCTATTTTATCTTTATTTCTAGTATTAAAATTATTATCACTGATTTTATTAAAAAGATGTAGATTTTTTCTTACATACATAATATTTTCATAAATGAATTGGCAAGGTACCGTCATAATATTAATCGTTTTAAGTAGTTCTTTAAGAGATTCGCGGCGATGTAGATTATAAATGGCTCTGACAGCCCTCTTTTGTAAAATAAAAATGGATTCAATGTCGGCAGCCCGACCCCACAGTAAAATGCCATACGACATAATGCTATGGAAGTAGCTAAAATAAACAAACTTAAAATTAGGTTAAATCCATTTCATGTAGTTTAGTGTAAAGTGGTGCTTGAGTCTTGAGTGAGGTTCTGTAATACGGACTATATTACTAACATCTTAAACAACAACTGTTCCATGATTTTTAATAATTCATCAGATTTTAATTTATCTGAATTTCATACAAAAATAAAAATATTTAAATTCAACACTCTAAATGTTACGAACTCTACGCGTAACAAAACAAACTGCCGTGTCTTAACTCAAACTCAAACTCAAACTCAAAGCATTTATTTCAAATAAACCAATTACAGGTACTTTTGAATTGTCAAGCAAGGGGTCGGTCAGTCAGAAAGATGAAGCTAGTTGCCCATTCCAAAGCGTAGTAGGTTCCTATGGAGAAGAACGGACAAGAAACTCCATGGACACTCTTTTAAAATATTGTTACAAAATATGGGTTACATCATTCATGTTGAAGTTATACATGTGAGAACAATGTAGAAAGACGTGCACGTTAGAAGCGTCCGTAATAGAAACAATTCACAAAAATTAAAATAAGCCGTGGCAGCTAAGAGATGACCACGAGTGATAGTGCACGGGAGGCGTAGGTACAACAAAATACAGAATTGAAATGTGTTAGACAGAACAACGAAATCTTGAAGGTTTGTTTTTGGTAAATGTATTATGTTTTGTAAAAAGTCATAGAACAAAAGCTGTTGTTTATGATGTTAGTAATACAGTTCTGCAATCATTTTTACAACTGTTATTTAAACTAAAATACATTATGATCAGTTGAAAAAAATTATGGGCAGTCATTTAATTTTTCGGCAGTTGGCAAATTAGTGTAACAGTAAAACATACAAAGAAAATTGGTCGGCTATTTCATCCAACAATGTCAGTACAAAAATAGTCAAGTAATAAATGAATAGCCAGTAATCATGTTGGAACGGGTAGTTATATAAATAGTTCGGCAGCTCATAGGTTAGGTTGGAACTGTGACCGACCACGCGCGAGCCGAATTGGTCGCAGTAACTAAGCTAACCCCAACCATTGTATTAGGATAGGTTAAAACTGTGATCAACTGCGCGCGAACCGATCGAGCGCTTCTTTCAAGATAGATTTCTTACCGATTTGTTAACTGCACATACTTAGCCATTTCACTGCTTAGTATTTAATTATCCATTTAAATATTTGTTATGACAAATTTTTTTTTAGAACATGCATTTTGTAATTTTAATTTACCAGTTAAAGACTGCCGATTTAAATCAATACTATGTATAATATTAATTTTCTGGCGACCTGCCCATGCTTTCACGGTGTGGCGATATGTCAAAATAACGAGATAAACTGTGAACTGTGCTAAATCTAAGTTAAATTTGAATGAATTAAACACTTAAACCTTCCGGAATCTCTATAAATCTTTACATGAAATCATACATGATGCACTTGCATCATAACATTAACCAGTAAACGTCCAATCTCTGTAATGAGGTGGTTATTCAATTGGCTTATCTTCACGCTCGTCTGGGTTTATGTGTGAGCAGGCATTGAGCCATTGTCACTGTGCGTTCATATATGACTGTTCATAAATCTGTTTGTGTTTCAGCTGCATCAATTAGTTCGATGACATTATGGACGATTTGATTGAGTTAACGCTTTCGCGTGAGGTTGACGTCATAAAAATAAAACTTTTATTGTGTCTCATTTACCGTGCGCGAACCGATCAAATTTTGGCATAGAAACAAACAAATTCAAATGTTGTGTTTATTTATTTAACTTTAATATGAAACGGCTGTCCACAATAGTATTACTCTCCTACACTGCAAATTCTAGCAAATTGTAGCTTGTTATGATTTCATGTGTTGTTAATAAAATATAAAGAATCCCTTGTCTCAAAAAGCCAAACAATCATAAAACCATAACATTTACGTATTGATTTTTTAAAACAATTTGCTAATAAATCAATATTTATTAGTCGTAAACTATCGGCTCATTGAAACCCATCATAACCACAACAAGATGTTTCCTTATTCAAAGAAGGAGATAATTAGCGAATTACAAACAGAGCATTTGACATTGAATTGAGAGAGAAGTATTAAATTATGACCTGAGTATCATTTCATAACGTTTTGGGTTTTATTTGTTTATAGAAGACATTAAACTTATCAACCGATTGTATATTTTAGGATCATGGATGACCGAGGAAAATACGAGGACCAACGGCTTGCTCGCGATGTTTCTCTTCACAACTTATACTACATTTGAAATAAGTTTAGATATTTAAATAAAACTTTTTTACATTCCGTTCAACCGATTTTGAGTTCTATTGCGTTGGTGGCATGACAAATAGCAGCTGCAGGAAACAGTTGGTATTGTAACCACTTTTTTCCTTGTAATGCCATCCATACGCCTACAGAATAGAAGTCAAAATCGTTTGAAGGAACTTTAAAAAAGGTTTTTTTAAATATCTAATCTTATTTCAAATGGAACACAAAAATATTTGCAATTCTGATGATATTGAGCTAAATACAACTAGGTCTTGAATACTAAATATTGATAAACTTAACATACACATGAATCTCTTTACTACTGGATGCAAAACTACCTATCTACAGATGTTGCAAAAAACAAAAAAAAAAAACACCTAATGTAAGCATCAACATTATTTAATTTAAATAAATTACTTTTAGCAAATAACAGAAATAAATTCTCACAAAATTAAACTATTTATTGACTTACCTTTGCTTAGTTTATACGATTCTTCTTCAGTCATTTTTATTATTTTAACTAACTAAACAAATATCACAAATTGAATACTGAACTGTTTATTGACTAAATTATAGTATTTTTCTTTTACTGCTATCTTATTTTATTTTATTACCAAAATAAAATAAAAGGTTCTTTTTTTTAATTTTAAATTTCGAGCGCGCGTTCTCCGCGCTTGTGTTGCGCGCGCGCTACCTGTCGATAGACTTAATCTTTTTTTTTTAATCAAGCATAGGCATCTCATTCAATGCCACGGATAGTTATGCAATAGTGAAACCAATGCGCTCTGTATTGTTTATGGTACAACAGAGTTGATATCTGCGTGAATAACTGGACAAAACAAACTTTTTTTTTCGTCAATTTGTTTTTTTTTTTTGCGCGTTATCTTTCACGTGTACAGAAACAGCTTCTTAAAAGATGCTACAATAACCAGTTGTGACTAGTGAGGGAGACAACATATTTTTATGTGCGCTAGCACATAAAAATATGTTGTCTTTGGTGCATGGAAAGATTCTGCTACTTATGACCTCTGAATATCTGTAGTCAAAGTCAAATTCAAATAGGCACGTAAAATGCACTTTTGAACGTCAAAAATTACAAAAATAGTTAATTGATTATAGTTGCCCCTTCCAAACGGTAGTTATGTATGGAGAAGAATAGGCAAAACACTCCATACTTACTCTTTTAAAATGTTAACAATAGTTTGTACACATTAATGAATAATTATAGGTGAAGACGATGTACCTAGAATAAAAATTACTTACCACAATTTGTAAAAAGAATGAAGTAATGACAGAAAAATTAATAAATGCGATAGATACATCGTGCTCATATATTTACAAACATTGTACCTAGGTATATGATTTTCCAAAAAAAATAACAATAAGTCAGTGTGTGAGTTAAAATATATTAATGACAGAAAATAAAATTAATATCTTAAAAATTATGAATTATACAGTTAAATTAACAACCAGTTTGATTTTGTCTAGACTCTAAATTGTCCTATGGAGCAGGACCAGCATGTTTCCAAGCATTCTTAACTTATGCTTGTTTACAAAGTGTGCTTCTAATATGAGTTTTAAATTTTCTTTAATTTAATTTTAATATATCAGAAGGTATTTTATGGTAACATTTCAACAGTACCCCATAAAAGATGTATGTACTTTAGATGTACAAGTAGAGGTGGGATCAAGTTTTTCCTAGATAACGCGAAACAGTACTTTATATACTGGTGTAGGTAGCACTTGTATGACGTTTGGCTATTACACCTACTTACAACCAGTTATCTAAATATTTAATTACCATTTCTTTTATTAATTGTATTTTTTTAAACAATAGATGGAATAGTGCAAACTAACATTACACTTAATACCATCGAAAATACTTTACAAAAACTGGAAATGTGTCCATTTGTACGTACCGCATTTGGTATAATCACAGCTGTTAGCAAACACATGCATCACATCTTCCCACACTTCCTTCAGGGATAACGAGTGTAGACGTCACGTTTACGTAGGTATACATTGTGCAGGGCGTACGTAAGCAAGAATCGTAACATAGCGCGTCAGTAGTTTTCCCGGATTTATTTCCTCAACCTTAGTCATGTTGGTTAATGAACCTATATACATACTAGCTGACCCGATAGACTTTGTTCTCTCAAAAGCTATAGTATAAACTCCACTACTCTACCCTACCCTACCCCACCCTATCCTACCTACCTACCTACCTACCCTACCCTACCCTACCCTACCTACCTACCTACCCCACCCTACCCTACTCTACACTACCCTACCCTACTCTACACTACCCTACCTACCTACCTATCTACCCTACTCTACCCTACCCTACCTACCTAACAAAAACTTATTTTTTTTTTGTCAAATATTGGTTGTCTGAAAAGTTGGTTTACGGACGATAGTTTAACGTGCCAACGTCATAACAAAACATTGATGCGGCGCAAGCGTACAATTTGCGTAACGGGACAATGAGCGTAACGGGACAATGAGTCATCCTTTTTCGTGCATGCAGCCGGCGTTCATCGATTTATTAGACGTTGGCACGACAAAAAATTGCTTGGCTGTAAAGTTGGTTTACGGACGATAGTTTAACGTGACAACGTCATAACAAAACATTGATGCGGCGCAAGCGTAAAATGAGCCTAACGGAACATTTTCGTGCATGCAGCTGGCGTTCATCTATTTATTAGACGTTGTCACGTCAATAAAATTGATAGTAGCCTATTCTCAGACCTACTGAATATGCATATAAAATTTCATAAAAATCGGTCAAGCCGTTTCGGAGGAGTAAGGTAACTAACATTGTGACACGAGAATTTTATTTATAAGATTACTAATTACAGTCATACTGATTTGTATACTGCACTATGACACGACTTTGAAATAACCTTGGTCGATGCGGTAATTGTTATCATCCGAGCGAAGTCGCTTGTTATGTCGTCTGTGTGAGTTCTAAACTGCATAATAATTTTAATACAGCTATCACACATTTAATCACGTTGCAGAATTTATTCTGGAACGTTTATTTGAATAAAACATTAATATTTAACTCAGCTATAGCACAGAAACCTCGATGTTCAACATGTCGCCACATCAGTAGACTGCACCCGTCCGAAGCAGGGGTATTTATACCAATTTCCGAGTTAATCAAGCCACGCAGTAAAATCCTCCCTGGTAAAATTAACTACCTTTCTTCACCCCGTTAGGGGTAGATTTTCGAAAAACCCTGATAAACTTTATTCTTTATTTTTGGTTTTGACGTGACAACGTCTAATAAATCGATCAACGCCGGCTGCATGCACGAAAATGTCCCATTACGCTTATTGTCCCTTTATGCTCATTGTCCCGTTACGCTCATTGTACGCTTGCGCCGCATCAATGTTTTGTTGACGTTGTCACGTTAAACTATTGATCGTAAACCAACTTTACAGACAACCAATTTTTTTTTGTATAAGTACTGAGTTTCGAGTAACTCGGACCGCGCGTTAAAATTCTTCCAGGGACAGCCCCTGGAAGAATTTTAACGCACGGTCGCACTAGTTCTTAAAATAATGTATTTTTTTTTTTAATTTTAATACTGATTAAGCCTGCTCTTGATGTCCCCTGATGAAAAGTGATGAATGAGGATGGAGTGATGAATCGAACCTTTAATAATTCCCATTTTGCGGACCTAAAAATATTATTGAACACTCTAATATAATGATGGCGCCTCTTTTTATGAAATCTAATCTAACTAGCCTGTATTGTCCCACTGCAGGGCAAAGGCTTCCCTCTCCTATTTCCACACAATTGTCTTTTGCTAGTCGGCCAGTCTTTTCGGCAGGAGTCAAGCTCGTCCCGCCATCTTCGTCCCGGCCTACCGCGATGTCGTCCTGCGTTTAGTGGGACCCAATCGGTGTATCTCTTAGCCCATTATGATTTGTTATCTGACATGCAATCAAAATCAAAAGTCATTTATTCAAATTAGGCTGAGAATCAGCACTTTTCGAACGTCATGATTACATAAGCCAGTCCCTCAAAACGCCCGCCCTTCACCACTTCCTAGTGCTTTAGCTGCATGGGAAGAAGAAGTGGCGCAACAAACTCCCCAGTAGCAGGTAAGTCCGGCCCAGTTCCACTAGCGGCTTTCTGGGTAACGTCTGTGATCTTAGTTTTGACACGCAGTGTATTATTCCATATCCTGTCCGAAATTCAAACCCCCAGGATACTGCGCCTGCATCAAGTCTGAAGAAAAAAATTGTAACAGTCACAAAATAAATCATAATCATTTTTTTTATCACTTTTGATCAACAGTTTAATTGAATTTAGCGTCCAAAAAAATAAACGGTCGTCTTGCAAGTGACTTTATAAAATCAGAAATAATCCAGTAGAAATATGAAATGTGCATTATCTTAGGTTTCTCTTTTAATTATATTTCTAGTCTGTTCTCACAAGTTTAGTATCAACATCAAGCACTAGCTTCATATAAGATGGCATTTCAGTCAATCAAATCAAAGCACTTCAAGCACAATTTGTAACTGGCACTACAAATTGATATCCACATTCCACAGTAGTTTTCTGATCCATCTGTTAACATTTTCATCAGACTGATACTTAGGCGCTCTAAGTTAAAGTCAAATCATTTATTTAAAACTAGTTGACTCAACAGACGTCCTGACCAAACAATCATTCATGCAAAATTCCCATAGAAAATACACTGTACTGTTGTTCATGAAAGATAGAATTTTTATTAAAGTGACGTAATATTTGATTGAGCACTCCTATCTTAAAAGTGTTTGAAAGACACTAGAAAGGAATCTTAATATGTCTGGAGAAAAAATGCTGCTTTTCGCTGCTATAGAGGTGTGAGGAACAGGGTGTAAAGTTCAATCATCCTCTATAGAAAAATGAGGTCCTCCGAACGGACGCGGCAAGTGTGGGAGCTGCCGCCCGACGCCGATGTCGGGACGTATGTCATGTATACGCCAGTCGCGCGGCAAGTCTGCTTGCGCGATGCAGGATTTGTGTGAAGTCAGGTCTTTGAAGCGTAGTTCGCATGTGGCGTTGTATATGACACCTCACTGCCATTGGAACTGACGTCGTTCGTCTATAAAGTAGAAAAACATCAACATTTTGTTGAAATATGAAGAAGTATTAATAAATAATAATAATAATAATTTATTTATATTATTTCAAAAAGTGTGTACATACATACAGTCTCTTACAAATAAAATATGATTTAACAATTTAGGGAAAAATCGTAAGGAGAGTAACAACATTGTTGAATTTAGCGTCCTAGCCAAGTTACATGGTAACCTGTAATAAGGTTCGCCAGCCCAGGTTCCCAAAGGAGTACAAAATTATAATAGAGACTGCTTAGGACTATATGATACAAACGTATGTTAACTTATACTAAGTGTGTGAAGTGTTAGTATGTGTGTGTGTTTTGTGATGAGGTGTGGTGTGGTGCATATGAGTGTTGTAATATAGGTGTGGTGTGTGTATACACACACACCACACCAAACTTAACCTCTTTCCCTTCCTTTTACACACACACATACGTGTTTGTTTTAAGTACCATCCGAGGACGTGCATATGAATACACAAGGCACGACCGAGGACCTTTTCAAAGCGAGGACCTTTTCGAGGGTCCTCGGTTCGACTTGACCAAAGATTCGTATTCTGCAAGCGATTTTGAGTCTTTCTGTATACTTAATAAGAAAAAGTTGTCTGAACCTCGGTTTGATCAAGATTATTCATAATCTTACACAAAAATTGTGTATCCACCAGGTGGCGTCACTGTCGCCTCATACACAGCCTCTTTACACTCATTTCACGTTCATTGTATTATCGAGATTGTTAACTTTAACACAAAAGACCTCGGTTAGCTAGCTTTTCCAAACAACGTGTATTTAAGACCTCGGTTTGCTAGATTTTCCAAACAGTGTGTATTCTAGTCCTCGTTTCGACAGTTTTCCTGATGTGTAGAAGACGAGTTATGTGCTATCGTTTAAATAAAATTATGGAGGAGAAAATCGAAGGTAGATTGAATCCTTATCCAAAACCTTTGTAGCTACTAGGTGCAAGAGGATTGAGTAGGCTTCTGCAGTATGTGCTAAGTAGCCTGCTTAGATAGAGGGACACAACATTATGATATGCACTATAAAATATTGTATTGTCATGGAATCTGAATACGTGTGCTATTTATGAAGAATCTAAAGTAGAAATGCCTTTCTTGGTGAAAATATGGGCAGCAGGATTTGAATAAAGAAAAAGTATAAAGAAATAAAGAACGTAAACGTACATAACACCGTTGTAAAGAAAACAACATAAACTTTGCTGAAATAGAAGTAGGTTTATTTTAAAATAAAACGAATTATTTAACTTACTTTTACCAACGATCAAAAAATTAATTTTTTATTAATTTAATTAAATTTAAAATTTTCTAACTTTTACCATTTACCAGAAATAATAACCAAGTTGTAGCAACATCTTTGAGAAGCATGATAAGAAAACTTTTATAACAATTATTATAAAACAACTTAAACAAAACGACAAATAGAAATTATAATTAAAAGAGATCGACATAATTTGGTCGAAAAATTTAACATTACATTACTTAACACAATGGTTAGTTAGAACGCAGAAGAAGTATGCAAAAAATTAAATACAGCAGCTTTTGTGCATTTTAATCTATCCAGGGAAGTTAATATGCCCACCAGATTAGTTGCTTACCATAGTTTGGTGGCGTCATTAAAATTTTAGTCTGAGAAAACAGGTATTCAAGACTCAAGACTCAAGACGAAGGGCAATGTGTAACATGAAAGTAACATATAGTTGCGTAACTGTATTCAAGTCTCTAAATTTGCTAACATTCCCATAACTTTACATTTTCAAAATACCTGTCTTTGTAAAATCAAATATGCATCTTTTTAATAAATCATCTGACAATATAACACGACACGGTTAGAAGGCAGTATACAAACATGCTATGTGTTCATTTATAAAGGTTATTACTTTATTTGTGAATTTCTAAATATTAAAACTTTATAAGTAGTTACCTAATTTATCCTGACCAATTTTTTTTATTTTAAACCTCAATTCTAGTTGTTAATTTTGTGATTCAAGGTAAACGATCTTTATTACAAAAACGGAAACATTGTACAACTGTCAATCAGTAAACAGCATCAGCACAAACTGGTTATTATCTTAATTTTACTATATAAACTTAACGCGTATGCTAAATTTGAAGACGATGCTATCAATTGTTGAGGAGTTCCCTCACGAAAAACGACCCTGGCTGCAGCATCAGCACAAACTGGTATTATCTAATTTTGTTATATAAACCTAACGCGTATGCAAAATTGGTAGACAATGCTATCAACTGTTGAGGAGTTCCCTCGTGAAGAAACGACCCTGGCTGCAGCATCAGCACAAACTGGTTATTATCTTAATTTTAATATATAAAAATAACACGTAAGCCAAATTTGAAGACAATGCTATTAACTGTTGAGGAGTTTCCTCATGAAGAAACGACCCTGGCTGCAGCATCAGCACGAACTGGTTATTATCTTAATTTTAATATATAAACCTAACTCGTATGCCAAATTTGAAGACGATGCTGTCAACTGTTGAGGAGTTCCCTCGTGAAAAAACGACCTTGGCTACAGCATCAGCACAAACTGGTTATTATCTTAATTTTACTATATAAAACTAACGCATAAGCCAAATTTGAAGACAATGCTATTAATTGTTGAGGAGTTGGGATCATAAAGAAACTACCCTGGCTGCAGCATCAGTAGAAACCGGTTATTATCTTAATTTTACTATATAAACCTAACGCGTATACCAAATTTGAAGTCGATGCTATCAACTGTTGAGGAGTTCCCTCGTGGAAAAACGACCTTGGCTACAGCATCAGCACAAACTGGTTATTATCTTAATTTTACTATATAAAACTAACGCATAAGCCAAATTTGAAGACAATGCTATTAATTGTTGAGGAGTTCCCTCATAAAGAAACGACCCTGGCTGCAGCATCAGTAGAAACCGGTTATTACCTTAATTTTACTATATAAACCTAACGCGTATACCAAATTTGAAGTCGATGCTATCAACTGATGAGTAGTTCCCTCATGAAGAAACGACCCTGGCTGCATCATCAGAACAAACTGGTTATTATCTTAATTTTACTATATAAAACTAACGCGTATGCTAAATTTTAAGACGAAGCTATTAACTGTTGAGGAGTTCCCTCATGAAACACGACCCTGGCTGCAGCATCAGCACAAACTGGTTATTATCTTAATTTCAATATAGAAACCTAACTCGTATGCCGAATTTGAAGACGATGCTGTCAACTGTTGAGTAGTTCCCTCACGAAGATACGACCCTGGCTGCAGCATCAGCACAAACTGGTATTATCTAATTTTGCTATATAAACCTTATGCGTATGCCAAATTTGAAGACGATGCTATCAACTGTTGAGGAGTTCCCTCATGAAGAAACGACCCTGGCTGCCGCAGCAGCACATACTGGTTATTATCTTAATTTTACTATATAAACCTAACGCGTATACCAAATTCGAAGTCGATGCTATCAACTGTTGAGTAGTTCCCTCGTGAAGATACGACCCTGGCTGCATCATCAGAACAAACTGGTATTATTTTAATTTTGCTATATGAACCTAACGTGTATGCAAAATTGGAAGACGATGCTATCAACTGTTGAGGATTTCCCTCGTAAAGAAACGACCCTGGCTGCAGCATCAGCACCAACTGGTTATTATCTTAATTTTACTATATAAACTTAACGCGTGTGCTAATTTTGATGACGATGCTATCAATTGTTGAGGAGTTCCCTCATGAAAAATGACCCTGGCTGCAGCATCAGCACAAACTGGTATTATCTAATTTCGCTATATAAACCTAACGTGTATGCAAAATTGGAAGACGATGCTATCAACTGTTGAGGAGTTCCCTCGTGAAGAAACGACCCTGGCTGCAGCATCAGCACCAACTGGTTATTATCTTAATTTTACTATATAAACTTAACGCGTGTGTTAATTTTGAAGACAATGCTATCAATTGTTGAGGAGTTCCCTCATGTAAAATGACCCTGGCTGCAGCATCAGCACAAATTGGTTATTATCTTAATTTTGCTATACGAGTATAAACCTAACGCGTATACAAAATCGGAAGACGATGTTATGTACTGTTGAGTAGTTCCCTCATGAAGATACGACCTTGGCTACAGAATCCGCATAAACTGGTATTGTCTTAATTTTGCTATATAAACCTAACGCGTATGCCAAATTTGAAGACGATGCTGTTAACTGTTAAGGAGTCCCCTCATGAAGAAACGACCCTGGCTGCCGCAGCAGCACATACTGGTTATTATCTTAATTTTACTATATAAACCTAACGCGTATACCAAATTCGAAGTCGATGCTATCAACTGTTGAGTAGTTCCCTCGTGAAGATACGACCCTGGCTGCATCATCAGAACAAACTGGTATTATTTTAATTTTGCTATATAAACCTAACGTGTATGCAAAATTGGAAGACGATGCTATCAACTGTTGAGGATTTCCCTCGTAAAGAAACGACCCTGGCTGCAGCATCAGCACCAACTGGTTATTATCTTAATTTTACTATATAAACTTAACGCGTGTGCTAATTTTGATGACGATGCTATCAATTGTTGAGGAGTTCCCTCATGAAAAATGACCCTGGCTGCAGCATCAGCACAAATTGGTTATTATCTTAATTTTGCTATATAAACCTAACGCGTATACAAAATCGGAAGACAATGCTATCAACTGTTGAGGAGTTCCCTCGTGAAGAAACGACCCTGGCTGCAGCATCAGCACAAACTGGTATCATCTAATTTCGCTATATAAACCTAACGTGTATGCAAAATTGGAAGACGATGCTATCAACTGTTGAGGATTTCCCTCGTAAAGAAACGACCCTGGCTGCAGCATCAGCACCAACTGGTTATTATCTTAATTTTACTATATAAACTTAACGCGTGTGCTAATTTTGATGAAGATGCTATCAATTGTTGAGGAGTTCCCTCATGAAAAATGACCCTGGCTGCAGCATCAGCACAAACTGGTATTATCTAATTTCGCTATATAAACCTAACGTGTATGCAAAATTGGAAGACGATGCTATCAACTGTTGAGGAGTTCCCTCGTGAAGAAACGACCCTGGCTGCAGCATCAGCACCAACTGGTTATTATCTTAATTTTACTATATAAACTTAACGCGTGTGTTAATTTTGAAGACAATGCTATCAATTGTTGAGGAGTTCCCTCATGTAAAATGACCCTGGCTGCAGCATCAGCACAAATTGGTTATTATCTTAATTTTGCTATACGAGTATAAACCTAACGCGTATACAAAATCGGAAGACGATGTTATGTACTGTTGAGTAGTTCCCTCATGAAGATACGACCGTGGCTACAGAATCCGCACAAACTGGTATTCTCTTAATTTTGCTATATAAACCTAACGCGTATGCCAAATTTGAAGACGATGCTGTTAACTGTTGAGGAGTTCCTTCATGAAGAAACGACCCTAGCTGCAGCATCAGCACAAACTTACTTCTCCTTCACAGTGATTACACCTTTCTTATTCGCGGTCCGGACGTTGCTAGATATCACAATATCATGGAAATAATAACGTGTGCTTCACTTTTATTATTTTGTGAGTAATACGGCTTTACATCTACATATATTGGATAATACTCGTATTTTTACTCCCACTGTTTACGTTAAAAGAAACAGAGAGATCCTCGCTTGGTACTTCATATTAGAAAATGTGTGTAAGAAATAAATCGGAACATTCTGCTTGCAATCAATTATCTTACACGTAAAATGAATTCGGTAGATTTTCCATGTCCTCGCTTTGTACAAGTTCTACGCGAAAAACTGTCCTCGGTTTGGTAATATAAAGTCTAACACAGCGTCCGCACTTTGTTCAAGATATAAGAAATATTGTGTAAAAATACGTCCTCGGAAGGGCGTCGCAGGGCTTATATAAGGGGTCCTCGGTTGGCCTACACAAAGTCCTCGTATGTGCATCGCTAGTCACATTTAGCTGTGTATTTCAGGTCCTCAGTATGTTAGCCGCAATTCATACGAAAAAATGTTGAGATAGCATTATCCCAATAAGCTCATCACTATAGATTTACTCACCTGTCTCTTTCTATCTTATGTAAAAAGGCCAACATAAACCTGTTTTTTGGCGGGTCGTCGGTTCGTTCAAGAACTAACAAGGTCCTCATAAGGATGTCTGTACAAACATGGGTGTATGTGTGTGTGTGTAAAAGGAAGGGAAAGAGGTTGAGTTTAGATACAGAGTGTTAGAGAACTCACTACGATTGTGAAGTAAGCAGATATTAAGTGTCGTCGTAGTTTAAACTGGTTAGCAAGCATGTTACCTGTTTTTTACACATTTGCGTAAGAGGATTACAAACTTTATAATAACAAATTAAATTTATAATTTATTTCAATTTTGTACAGGGACAGTTTTGTTTATTCTGTTATATAAAAATGGGTCAAGGTAGTAAAAGAAACGTTTAGTAAAAACAAAGCGTGTGAAGGATACTTTACAAATTTCGTCCCTTCGCCTAAGTGAGGATTGAGTTTGTGTAAAAGGAGTTTTTGTATGTTGTTGTAATAAAATGTTGAGAATGAATGTTTGCCGGACCGTGAGTACTTGGCATTTTTTTATATAGATCAAAGGTTGGATAGAGCATTGGCCAGAAAGTTGCAACCTTTAGAATGGCTCTCTAAGATACTTCTAGAGGTTTGAATGTAGTTTTCGCAGCTCCAAACCAACTATTAATACAGTACAAGACAACTGACTGACACATGGCGAGATACACGGTGCGTATTACATAAGTATTGGCAATGTGTCTGAGCGTCTTAAAAATATATATTAGTTTACGAACTCGAGCAGTAAGGTGGGTGATATGTGCTTTGAAGTTAAGGTGTTTATCTAGGATTATACCAAGGTATTTAATTGTGTCTGTAGAAGAAATTTTAGGACAGTTGCAAGAGGCCGAATTGGCTTGGCAGATGTGAGCTTGTAGAATAATGGGTGTTAAGGGTTGCGTAGTGAAGTTTAGAGAGAATGTTATGCGTTTAGTTTTGTTGGTGTTTAGAGTGAGTGAGTGAGAGATAAGCCATCTATATATTAAATAAAATCCAGTTTGAGCAGTTGCTTGCATTTTAGTCCAGGATTCATCATAAAAGGTAATTGCAGTATCGTCGGCAAAAGAGACAATGTTACCAGAGCTCAGGTTCAAGTTGCACAGGTCGTTTATGAACATCAGGAACAATGTGGGACCCAAAACACTCCCCTGAGGCACTCCATATGAAATAGGAAGCTCGTTGCTATGGCTACCGTCGATTTTGACTATCTGCCTACGGTCTGAGAAATGTGAATGAAAAAGCTGGAGTTGCATACCACGAACGCCTAGAGATTCTAGTTTAGATAGAAGGCAGGAGAGAGGTACGGTATCAAATGCCTTAGCAAGATCAATGAACACTGTGAGGCATTTTTTGCGTTGATTTAGTTTGTTAACGATTCCATCTATCAGTTTCAAGGCTGCGTCGGAAGTTGATATTTTGTTCCTGAACCCAAATTGGTCGGTTGACAATAATTTATTGCTTTCGAGGTAAGTGGTAAGCCTGCTATTAAGGGATCGTTCTAAGATCCTTGATAGGGCAGGTAGCACTGCAATAGGGCGATAATTAGAAAAAGAGGTGCAATGTCCAATAAAGGAGACATAAATTTGGTATCATAATTTATTTATAAATATTTACAAAATTTACAAATGCATAACAGTAAGTATTTATTCTTCCCTTAAACTACTTTCTCAGCATTCTTTTCATCTCCTGAAATTTAAAAAATTACCTTATTGGTCACAATGCCGCTTATTTATCACATCAATATTACGTAAAGATTTTCTAGAAGATCAAGATGAGTTGTTAACAGTTGCGGTTTGAGAAAGATATTTACTTAGATGAATTTCATTACCAAAAAATAAATAAATTAGTTAATCAAATTCTCCAACCGACGAACAGTTAGGGCAAAAATTCACAGATTACATTTTAATTTGCTTTCTATTTAAGAATAACTTTCTTATTAGTCAGAACTCTTATTCACGTTTGCTTATAAGAATATAAAGATCAAAATAATAAGGAATTATAGGTAAGTTATTAGAATAAGGTTCATATCGCTAACTTTACTTCTAAAAGTAAAGTGATAGTACATACAATAACCACTTTATGAGAGAGAGATTTATGGTTATCTCTAAAGTTAAAGTACGATGGTACTTTAACTTTAGAGATAACCATAAATCTCTTAACAAGATTTACTTCAAGTCCATTCTCACCAGAAGTAACTTCTTTGGTTTCTGGTTCGTTCCAGGACTGTCGTTCACTGGTGCCGAAGATGACGAAGAATGTATTTGTGGCGAAGTAGATGGCAGAAGCCACGTAGAACACTTGACGCCATTGATCCGGGTCAGTCTGCAATAGTTCGAGATATTACAATTTCTGACGTTGTAACTTCGAAGATAAAATAAATAGTGTGAGATAATACGATAAAACAGATAAAACTGACAATTGTGTAACTTTTAATCATATCTAGTTACGTTTAAAAAGAAACTAAATTTTTATTTTTATAGAAACAAAACTATCGATCGTAACGTATCGATCGCTCCAGAACTGTAGGCTAAAAGTTTGATTTTGGAAGTGTTTGGGTCGGAAGACACATTCAACCAGTCAGGCTTGTAAGTACACACCTAAACAATGAAACACTTATTTTTCAATGCATTCTTCAATATAATTAAATCTGCCATCATTATAACATTAGAACATTATAGGCTGATAATGCTTACGCATCTATTCTTCTTACCTCATCCTGCAGTATAAGTCCAGCAACTAAAGGAGCGATGATGGATACAATGTTTGCGAAGAAGTTGGTGATGCCCATCATGGTGCCCGCGAAGTTCGGAGCCATGTCTATGTGGACCAGCTGTTGGGAAATCACTTTATATTAGCTAAAGACTTTCAGCTGGTTTTGTTGGTGACTACCTAAACAGCTATGAATGAATTCCACCGATGAATTGAACGCGATCAGCACTTATACACCGCGTTCATGAGCGGTCAGTGTCATCATTGTTATGGAATATTAATACTGACAGTTCTTACACGAGGTTTGAGTGGACTGATCACGTTCGATTTAATTGGTGAAATTTGCCCTTCGGTTACGTTTTTATGTTGGTTTTTGATTAAATATTCTTAGTTGTTGCGTATTTTGCAATCGCAGACTGAGTGACGAAAGATTCGCTCTTTATCATAATTGACTTTATACTTTTAGAAAGTGCCCTTCCACCCAAAAATAGTAATCCAACTATTATGAAGCGACTGTGCTTCATGTATATAAGAAAAAAACATTAATAACGGTACCAAATATCCCGTCATATGTCCAGCATTCAGCCCAACCACGACGGTGAGCAGAGCGACAGCCATGACGACGTCACCGGGAGGAACATAGCTCAACGCTATCAGTGCTAACCCGGGACCGTATTCACCTGAAATCATTATAAATACGACTTAGATTTGCAAAAAATTAATAAACTCACGTCTTTTTCTCATGGGGGTAGGCATAAACTACAGAACGCGAATTCTACGCTCATTACATACTCCTTTTGCTTCGTTTACGTCCATACATATGGTCATACACGCAGTGGGCCTATTGGTGATGTTCTTCATAAAGGTCATGTGCGTAGTGTTGCGAGTACCTTGCACATGACCTTTATGACGAACATCATCAATAAGGTCAATATTTATGTCTTTCTAGGGAGATTTTTTTATGCTAGGGTATTTCTCTATCTATGGGCCTGTGTCGTCTGAAATAAATGTTTATTTTTATTTTTAATTGCGACTACCTTGTTAGTCTAGTCGTTGCAAGCACAAATATTGGGCGTGGGATCCTGAGTCGGGTTATGTTATTGGGTTTTCAGGTGTTTATATTAGCCTCTAATACATACTATACTTAAACATCGTCTTCCTATCCTTATCCCATGTTACTTGGGTTCGGCACAACACGTTTTATTTTTCCATTTTCCCCTGTCAATCGTCACGCTTTTATTCACTCCCTTCACTTTCATATAATTCCTCACACAATCCATCCATCTTTTCTTTGGCCTTCCTCTCCCTCTCCATCCTTTTACATTTATATTTATCACTCTCTTGGTCACATGCGTTTCCTCCCTCCTCATCACATGCCCATAACAAGCCAAACGATTTCCTTTCAACTTTTCTGTCACTGGCGCCACTTTCAAACTACTCCATATATACTTACTTTATCAATTTTATTCACTCCACACATCTATTTTAACATTTTCATCTCCGCTGCACGCAATCTTTTTTCATGACAGGCCTTATCACGGACTTGTAAATTTGCCCCTTTAGATTGATTAATGTCCGTGGTTCGCATTATTAATTATACACCTTGGCCTAAACCCTTGGGAGAATTTCTTTTATGTTGAAATTGTTTGACTTACTTTTTGTGAAACACTACATAAATGTAATGAAGATCATGGTAATAAAATGGTATTACTTACCAATAGAACTGGAAAGTTTTCTGCACATGCTGATGCTGAGCCACTTCTTTGCGATGAAGTAATCTGATAAGAATCCGAAGGGAAAGCTTAACAAGTACATCGCCAAGTAAGGAAGAGCTGACATTAGACCATTCTGTGAACATTAAAAAAGGAACACTTAATTATAACTCCACCTTAATCATTTTTCTCGTTAGTCTTGTGGTCGCAAGCGCTGGTGGCATGAGGTCTTGGGTTTGATTTGCAGGTCAGGCCAAGGTGTTATTGAGTTTCGTCAGGGATTTCTCAGTAGCAGCCCGGAGTCTGGATTTGTGCCGGTTGATAACAATAGGCTCACCCCTGTTACGTAGGACTAAACCATAACTGGAGAAATTTGGGTGTACAATAGGTACAAATATGCTTGATGTTGCAAGCGTGATGTTGATCAAATAGGGTGGATTTTTGAGACGGGGCAGCAAGAGTAGGTATCTTATCTGTTGTAGTTACAGAAAAACGGTTTCAAAATACTGCCCTTATTTTTTGAGAAATTTTGATCCCAATTCTCAGAATAAAAAAAAAATGTACAGTCAGCAAGAAAATAAGCCTTTTCACGAAAACTTTTTTTGATGCCAATCGATTCTGTTTCTTATAAGGATCAAAAAATTCAATAGGACTAACTGAGGTTTGAGTACTAGAATAGTCAGAAATCACAAAAAACTTTTCCCATTATATTTCGCAAGAAATGAGACTCCAACTTACCTTCTTATGGGGGATAAACTGGGCACTACAAAAGCCAAAAATTGCAAAAATCTTTTCCGATAACAATCTAAACGTTCTAAACTATTGAAGGATTTTTCTTTTCAGCATGACCGAAATCACAAGCAACAAATTATATAAAATCATAACGCGTTTTCGTTCGACATCCGAAATTGATTTTGTTCATTTTCGGCCAGTTTTTATTGTAGCGACCAGTCTATCCATAGTATAAAAGTAAGTTGGGAGTCCCTTTTCCTACGAAATGTATGCGATATTTTTTTTGAGATTTCTGACTTTTCTAGTACTCAAAACTCAGTTGATCCGGTAGAGTTTTTTGATCCTTACAGGATCGATTGGATTCAAAATCTGTGAATGGGATTTAATATTTTTCAAATAAATAAGGACAGTCTCCTAAGGCCGTTTTCCTGCTAGCTACAACGGTTAATGTACCTGCCGTTACTGCTCCATCTCAAAAACCACCCAGTGTTCTATTTTCTCAATCTATGGGAATATAAATACTTGCATGCCCAACATTGGGATTCTTCATTATAATTTAGATATTATTAAGTATAATGATAATCATTATGATTGTATGTGTGTGAAATAAGAGTAACGATTTGTGAAGTTCATAATGCTTCGTTTCTTCACGTTTTTTTTGACAATCTAAAGTGTGTAAATAAGAACGTCAGCTATGGGTATAGGATTATCAGTAGCGTTCATATGTCCTGCTTGCCATGAACTATACCCAAAGTCTGAAATTCTGATCATTTATGTAAACAAAGGGGATAACATATCAAAAAAATAACTTCGTAATGGTAATTCATAAAAAATGGCGGGAAAAAAAGGTTCCATTTTTTTTTAGTACTGATTTTAAGAAATAATAACTATAAAATAATCATAACGTAATTATTTTTATAAATTTTCGGTTTTAAACAAAGTTATTAAAAAAAGGAGATTTTCTGGTATAAAATATTTTATGATACCGGTAACAATGCAGGAGATCCAAACATTTTCAAATTTTTTACATCTTCAACAACACTAATATTACAACTCTCATTCATAGATTCATATCGTAAGTAGCATATCTAGCCACATTTTGATGAAAACTGTTTTGAGTGGAAATCGATTTTGGGAGGCCTACGTCTAGCACTGGACTTAAAAGGGCTGATTATGACGATCATATGCCGTGTCTCCGACAAACTACACAAAACATTGTTTGGCAACGGTATTTTGTTTGCATAGTTCTAAAAATTAATTCAATTTAATTTTATAGATGATTATTTACAAAAAAAATAATGATAAAATGCTTTGCACCACTGTCCTGTCATTTTGAAAGTGACATTTCTTGACATTACTTTGTATAAATTATCTGAATTAGAGACTTTGGGTATAATGAATAGCTAAAATCATTAGCGAGCAAACCTCCTCCGATGTGATGAATATCTAAACATGATAAAAATATATTAATTGATGTTTTTTTTTGGGTCACTGACCGATATAATAAAAAACTTTTCTCAACTCATACTTCAAGTAACTATACTACCAGCGGTCAATGACTCCAAAAATGTCATTATTGAGTATCGCTGGCTAATTTAATTTAACCCTGTCTTTATGATTTTTTACTCACCGCTTTAATATCAACTCTAAGCACTTGCTTCATGTACGACGGCATCTCAGACATGAGCGTCCAGAAGCCCCAGTTGTGACCACACTGCACCACGATCAGCGAGATGAAGGATAAGTTCTTGGCTAGCTTCTTCCAAGGAGTTGGTAGTCTCTGAAAGAAAATAGGCGAAAAAACATGAGCATACAAAGACAAAACAAGAGCATATTTTCTTTTTTTTAAACATTGCCACACATTAGGAATTTCTTCTGTATCGTGGGTGCGACCACAAACATTTAAATTCACATACACAAACAGCCAGACCCGGAACAACTACTTGCAGGTCATACAAATATTTGTTCCGTGCGGGAATCGAACCCGCGACACGCAGCGCAGCAGTCAATCGCTTAACCACTGCGCCAACCGTGTCATATAATGTAAAGTACTTGCCGACCACTTGGTAGGCTTAGTTGTCTTATCTATACCTATATATTTTTTTTACTATTTCCTGTCGCAGGTCAATCTAGGTATAAAGAAAAGAAAAAGAAAGAAAAAACGTTTATTTGCGGTAAACATCTGCTTAGCTGGACTTTCATGTTTCATACTCTAGCGAGGGGAAAAAACTTATAAACTAAGCGACTACACGCTGAGGGCACCCCCTGTGGGGTACGGACCTCGGTTAAGGCGTCGCTGGGGGAGGACAGCAAGGGACTGGAGCGGATTCTGATTAATAGGGCACGCATTTAGAGCTACAGGCGCAGGGCGCGGCGCGGGCTTGCTCGAGCAAGTGTCGGGCGGTATCTATATCTATTCCATACATATTAAAAATTAAAGTTGCTTTTCGTGTCTGTCTGTGTTCTGCTAAACTACGCACCGAATTTTGATACGGTTTTCATAATAATTTAGATTTCATTCAGAAAGGTTTATATGTACAAAACATTAATCTACATAATTATAATAAAGAAATCTCGATGTTTTGACAAGTCGTAAAATCCGTGCGAAGCAGGGGCGAGTCACAAGGCCTGAGATAGTAAATAGCTATACCCGAATCGCTTTATCGTGGCATTATCGGTCACTGACCCACCTACACATACATTTTACATTTCTACATTTTCTAGCATTCTTTATTTCAAAAACTGAAATAAAGTCCGTTATTGTCCTGAATCAATATCTAAAGTGATCTTCAACATGTCCCTGTTTTTTTTTTTTTCTAGGGCATCTCAGAGTCCGTTTAAAGAGTCGGAACTTTAGTGGTTACCCACTAAAGTTCCGAATCTTTAACCGGACTTTCCTGTGGCTGCCTTAAGCTCCTAACGAAACTTAATGCCTCCCTCCAGCCAGGGCGTAAAAACTATAAACTAAACGACTGCTGCTCGCTAAGGGCACCCCCTGTGGGTTACGAACCTCGGCTTAGGGCAGCTGAGTCGGAGGGAAACATGTTCCAATAACAAACAACCATATATAGGTTATTGTTTTGGTTCCTACGGAGAGATATTAGGGAAAGGGCAATGACCGCTATTGCCACACTTAACCGATTCGGGTATAGTGAGTCCGCGTTGCATTCCACCAGCTTTTACACATGAAAACTTCAGAAAATTACTTCGTTAAAATGATTTATTGTTTGCTAGAAACTATCATAATTATGAGAAAAATTCCCGGATGTGATTAAAGATAAAGATAATTTTATTTATCAAAACATGCATATACATGCAAATTAAACATCCAGGATGTCACAATGTTAATATTTCGTACGTACATATTTCACCAGTAGAGCGTACAAATTTATAAAATAAAATATAAACTAAATTACTAAAGGTACTTCAATCCAAGTACATAGTAGTCAGTAATAAACATTAATGTCAGTCAAATTAATTAATCATAAAATGTCATCTAAATTAAGGATTTCTTTACACAGCGTGTTGCGGAAAGGGTATATACATATCAAAGGCACGGATTCTTTTGGTGATAACAAACTACAGGGCAATATTTTTTAATACCTACATATACCTACATAAATAAAAAGTTAAGAAACATTTAACTAAAAATCAAATGTTTCCAATTGAATTCTACACATCACTAGACCAAGTCAGCTGATCGGTGTCAATAAACTACACACAAAGAAACGGCGGTAACACGTTTGTTATGATTTAAATTTGATAAACTATCGAAATAAAACAAATATTAAGTATTTTCTAGTTAGTGCTTTTGAGCTGAAATTTTGTACAGAGATTCTGAACCAGATACACTCTTCACCCCTTTTTTATGGATATACCCTTTCCGTAACACGCTGTATATGACTGTTTTTTTCTTTTTCTTTTGCTGATTTTATTATTTTATTAAAAAGCCCTATAGAAAACGATTTTTCCTATTAATGCACTTTGACGTATGCGAACACAGTTGATTATTGTCATTTCTATTACGCGGGAAGGTGTCAGTCAGCTAGACGTGGAAATAAAAATTGATTTACCGTAACAAATTACGCAATTTCAAAAATATACAGGGATGGTGGAGTTAATAATTTGTGTTTTTTAAATAATCGCAAGCAGCTGTCGGTCGACTTCAAATTGAACATGGCACGAATGCATCTCTTTTGGGCCTTAAAAGCTACTGCTTTGTCTGTGGCATTCCCCCAAAATATGATACCGTAGCGCAGTAGCGATGCCATTAGACCATGATAAGCTGTTACTATGGCATCTGTGTTTAGCTATGGGCCAGTTTATATAAGATGTACGCAGCGGAACTCAGCCGTTTACTTAGATATTCAATGTGTGCCTTCCAGTTCAATTTAGAATCAATAATAATTCCTTGAAATTGTGTCGCGTCGACTTTACTAAGTACAGTGTCATTGTAAATTGCATTAAGGTCAAATAAAGCCTGGGTCCGTTGCCTAAAATGCATAACAGGTGTCTTATCTAGATTTATTTTTAGGTTTTCCCGTTTAAGTTCGGCCATCGAGTCGTGTCACAAGTTAGTTATTCAAATTCTTCATATGACAACACTTTTATCTGTCTCGACATTACCCGAATGTCTTACCAAAACATTTTAGTACTTATATTTTTTTTTGCATTTATAGGGACTTTACATCAAGTATGTAATTATTTCACTTTACATAATAGCAGATAGTTTCATCGTCTAGACATCGTAAATACATACATTAAGAAGAATTAAAAAAGTTATCATGTTACACAAATAAACGAGCCACCTACAATGCAGAACTTAAAAGCTGATATGGGGAAATGGCTCACTGAAAATGACATACCATTCGAGGAATACTTCTTCAAAGGTCGAGCTGCTGTGTATTGTTAATGAAATTAAACTAACTCCTCTATATGAAGCAGAGGAGCTGTTGAAGCAATATGGATACGAAGTTGTAAAATTACCTCCATACCACTGTGATTTAAATGCTGCATTATCGAATTAATATGGAGCTTGGCTAAGAGTGCATGGTTCACAGACAGAATAGCTCATCAAATAATGTTTTAGAATGTGCTAGTGTAACAGCAGAAGTTTGGAAAAAGTGTACCGACCAAAATTAATTAATTTTAAAAATAAACATAAAACAAGTTATAGGATTTTTGACACTGAACTGGAACCATTTATTAAGCGCTTCTACATAAAGTAACAATTAATTGTATAGAATTTTATACGGTGCATATTATAGAATTCTATACTATCAATGTTAATCCCAGATGAGCACGCTGTTTAAGACTGTTTAGGTGGTCTCATAATCCTACATTCCGTCTCATGTTAACAAGCTAAATAACATAAAAATACAAAAGTATCAAATCGTTTTTTTTTTTCGGACAATATTTTATGTTGCCATCTGAAGATTTTTTAAACTTGCCGCCATTTCCTTGTGCCACGACTCGCTGGCCAAACTCTAACGATGATATTATTGATGTCAATTATGAAACAAATATACTTAATCTATATTTATGGATTTCTTGATTTATTTTATTAAGCTCCTTGTTCCTGCCGATACTGCTGATAACGATAGATTCAGATTCCAGCCCTATTCATCACTAAACCTACATCTAGAAATACACAAATTTTATAGGTTTTCAGTATACTCGTAACTATAAATCTAATCGGTTATGCCTGTAGCTGTTCGAGACCTTTGTTATCGTTCCTACAAGCCAGATGGAATGTTGTGGATAATTTATATATCTGGTGATAACCCAACGAGGTGTAAACTGTCGTCTGAAAGATTTAGAGAGGTCTGGATTACCTAGCTATTCGATGCTATTGGTTCTCGGGATAACCAGATTTATTGTAATTGTTATGTCTCTTACAGCAACATACTAAATTCTTTTCGATTGACTGGATAGGATAGTTGAGACTGAATCTTTTTATCAGATGATTTTTTAACCAAATATTACTTGTCGTAAGTATCAGAGTTGGCTTAACCTATTAATTTTTACAATAAAGTTCTAACGAAATATTCAGAATAACAATTATTGTTTATTTGAAGTATGCTGACAGTAAAGCCGTTATAACATTATAGCAGGATAACCCAAATACCTGACATTCTTTGGTTATGTCTATGTACCTACTGTGCCCACTGGCCTCGTACTTTTGATTGAATATAGCTGGTCAATTGAGTGTCCTATTCATTAGAATAAAGTTATACACTAGCAAAACTTTGCTTGTCAGTGTTACCTAAACGGACAAGACTACGAGTATTACTTTACTCGCTCTGCTTAAAGCCTTGTGATTAAACCGTAAAACTTGTCATTTTAATAATTATACAACGTTTTATATACACAATTATTGACATTATTAAATAGTTTAGACAAAATGACATGAATATTTACTTTGAAAAGTATTACATATATCACTTTAATTATTGTGAATGTGAGCACTATGTGGGTCATTTGTTTTCTTTAAGATTATCTCTTTTTCTTTTTCCTCTTTCTTACGTAGTTTTAATGATGGTCTGGTATTTTGAGTACTTTATGCGGCCTACCCAAATGTCCTTTCTATGGTATTGTTCATCGAGTCGTTGAGCTCCTTAAATCCTGAGTTGAGCTACACGTTTACTGACAAATGCTTGCACTGACTGGACAGGTCCACTCAAAATTGTGTGGTTCTTTCCTCAAAAAACCATTTCAGACACGGATCTACATGGTCCTCACATGATCTGACCAAGATTATGTCTGGACTTTAAAAGAGACTTTGACCCCTGAGTTTGTGTCGCCATTTCTTTTCAGGGGTAGTCAGATATGAAATGTCGACTTCACCAAGCTTGTTTTTATATTTTTTACTAGCTTTTGCCCGCGGCTTCGCCCGCGTGGATGTCGGTTATCGCATAAAAAAGTACCCTATGTACTACCCTCTCCATATCCCAGGCTATATCTCAAAATTCTAACTTAATATTAATTTTAATGTGACTCACTATGTGTTTATTACCGAGCTGGGCCTCAAGTCTGCTATTACAATAGTGTCAGAATGGTCTCGCGATTGTGAGTATTTGACAGTTTTTGTATGGCAAATCTGTCAAAAACTCACAATGAAGAGACCATTCTGACACTATTGTAATAGCAGACTTGAGGCCCTGGTAATGAGTTGAACTATCGAACTATGTGCACACTAATAGGGTTGAAAATAAAACCACAATTGTGTACTGATCTAATCTAATCTAATCTAATCTGGTGTATTTAATTAAAATTGCGAGACCCCAACCAAATCGCGGTAACGAAACCATAGCGAGATCTATTTCGACGTCAACGCCATCTATCGAGCTTGACATCAAACTTTTAACATTTCACAATAATAACTATGGTTTTATGGTTTCTTCATGAACACTATGTGAATAGAAACCGAAACAAATGATTTAATATAGTAAAAGTACTTATGTTCTGTACCCCTACCATGAGTTGTTATCGAAAACTTACTCGCTATCGTTAAACTCGCTAGCGTATTAACGTGGATCGAATAGATTTCGATAATGCTTGCACCATGAGTTTTACGGAGTCTTACGCGGGCGCTAACGTAAGCTCGATAGATCGTGTCGTCTAGCTAACTTCACTCCTATGTTTTTGTTTCTTTCTTTCTCAGTAATAAGAAGCGAGAACGGCTAAAAATGTAATGACAGTCAATACCACGAAATAATCCGACTAAACAGAAAGGTTGGCGGTTCGTAGACTATTTAGTTTGTTATTGAATTTATATTCCTTATATGTCATTATCGTCTATTCAATTTGTAGTTTTGCTGGCGATGTGTAGGGTCGAGTTGTTGAATTACTCGGTATGCAGCGTTTTTTATTTTTTAAAGTTATATAACCTAGAAAAAATTGAATATTACTGTAATGAGGACAATTTCAATTGTTGGTGGAGTTCATGGAAAGGTGTGTTTTTACTTTATGTTAATTTCTTTTAAAACTTAAAGTTACGAAATTACCAAATAGTTGCCCCTCAACCCATATTCCATGCTAAATAAGCTCTTCCAGACATTATTTAGTCTCTAATGGACTAAAAACGTATATAATTTTAATGTAAACCTACGTTTCACACCTCAAAAAGCTAGTGAGTTACGTAACTACTATCGTAAGCGTATTTTTCGATAGCGTCTGTGAAATTAGTGACTCATGGTGCCGTTTTGTATAGCGACAGCTGAAAAACGTTAGTGACTATCGAATAGATTACGTTAGGTTTCTTACCTATCGAAATCTATAGTGCTCATGGTACGCATTTTAATTCTTTCAGTGACCGCTAGGGGCGCTGTACAGTATTTCATACATATTATTTACGGAGACGCTAGCGAGTATTGGCTGTGCAAACTCATGGTAGAGCTACAGGGTCACGTTCACAATTAGACGAAATATTTGACATTTATTTTGTACTTGCAACACGATCTGGATGTAGAATTCGATTAATCGACTAATACTTGACCGGTTGACATTTTAGCGGGAACACCACTAAACGAACGAAAAAAGAAAACAAAATACGTCTATACTCTGTGGTCGTGTGGCGGTGTGACGCGATGCTTAATGTAAACATTCATCAAGGTTATACGTGCGTAAAGTAATGGATTCAATGAGAAAACGGTTTAATCTTAGAAGAATCTTATACAGAATTACTGAGAAATAAGTGTAGATTTCGTATTGAGTGTTAGTTTATCGAAAAGTGATAAATATGTCAGTGAAAAAGTAACGAAAGTTTTGGAATGCACAAATTTTGATCATAAGGCCGCCGTGTTTAGTAATGTTTTTATGATAAATATTCTTGTATACTGTTTGAAATACACGTAAGTAGCTAGCTTATTTATCTACGAACATAATTCGGCTAATAGCTACTGATATTATAGCGTATTGTTATCGTAATCGTATTTCCAAGAGTAAAATTCGGCAAACAAATACCTATAAAAAGTCAATAAAATGGATATAGTATGTTATCCTTAAGAGATAG
Organism: Dryobota labecula; assembly: GCA_947523025.1. Classification (NCBI taxonomy): domain Eukaryota; kingdom Metazoa; phylum Arthropoda; class Insecta; order Lepidoptera; family Noctuidae; genus Dryobota; species Dryobota labecula. Next base: position 24,914,486 of record OX383296.1, read on the forward strand.
ACATATGCCATCGCGGACTTTTTTGAAGACCTTTTTATGATACACAATTCCACCAAACATTATTTTGTTATATCTCAAAGGGTTTAGACAGCGTTTTCGTTGAAAGCTCCCAGACGGCTTATTTTTTTCCGACACCTCCAACAAATATCGTTAATTTATACAAAAATGCATACAAAAACATAACAAATTATATATTAAAACCTTCCTCGAGAACCAAGCTATCCATTGGTGAAAACAGCATGAGAATCGGTGCAGTAGTATTTGAGTTTATCGCGAACAGACAGACAGACAGACAGACAGACAGACAGACAGACGCGGCGGAGGACTTTGTTTTATAATATGTAGTGATAGGACGTGTAAAAGTGATTCCGATATCCTATTTACAGAATAAACGATTTCATTTCATTTAATTCAACTAACCGTTTGCTCTCCAATTTGTCCCAGTGACGTTTGTATGTACAATCTTTCCTCATTCCCGATCGTCTTCGACCGCTGCGGGGAGTCAGACCCTAGGAACACGTAGGCCATCACCCAGATGGCTCCGAGGGCTCCATTCGCATAGAAGATGGCCGGCCAGCCCCAGTAGTCCGCTATAAAGCCGGATATCATCATTTGTATTGCTGTTCCGAGCATAGCACCTAGAAATGAGAAGGAAGAACAAAAATACTTGTGAATAGGCGATCGAGATGATTCTGTTACACTTCGGATAATAGATAGGTAATTTTGTATGAGATTTTTATTCAGTCATAATTAATATGAATCCACAATTATTTTAACAAATTTCTAGCGTTCATAGAACTAGTTTGGGTAAGTTGTTATTTGTATAGTAACTTGGCAATACAAAGAGCCTTGGAGAGTTTTCAAACTCAAACTCAATGCATTTATTTCAAGTACATAATTAGCAGGCACTTTTGAATTGTCAGAGGCGTCAGTCATTCAGAAAGATGAAGCTAGTTGCCCATTCCAAATCGTTCCTATTTTATTTAAATTATATTGTTAAAAATATTAGTTACGTCATCAATGTTGAATTAATAATATTATGTATATGTGAAAACGATACAAAAACGGATATATATTTCACCAAAATCAATTAGTGGGACACAGTGGACGACAAAATTGTGAATAGTCCACTTTGTCCTACTGGTGGGCCACATTGGTTGGGCAAAGAATAATCCGTAAAAAAGACGCGCACGTTAAAAGCGTCCGGAGTAAAAGCAAAAAGAAACAATAAACCAGTCAAGTGCGTGTCGGACCACACACAATGAAGGGTTCCGTAGTTGGAATGAATTTATCCCAAGAAAAAACTTAACATTGCGGTTGAAAAACAAGTTCTCCCATACATTTCAACTGCAAATGTAAGTTTGTAAAAGTTAATGTCAAATTATTTATTTCAAATGAGCACATAAAAGGCACACAATTAATGTTCGCAAAATCTTGTGGGATTTACAACGTTAAATTAAGACCATAGACTTCTTATAGGTTTTTCTGTAATCTATAAGTAAATAAACTATATTAGCAGTACGTTGTAAGGACTTGTAACTTAAGGGATAAGTAAAACACGAAGTTTGAGTAGATACTGAATATATTGGGATTAACTACATGGATTAATAGGTATACATACACATCTATAATTACTACATCTCATCTTCACCGCAATAAAAAAATGCTATAATATTTATGATTGTATAGTTAAGCACGAATTAACAATAATAATAATAATGCTGTTACATTGCAATTTTATTTTTCACAAAAAGATATTACTAAATTATCTCCTATTTTATTATACACACCCGTCTAATACCTATATTTTAATAACTATTATCAAGAAACAGGTGGCATGTACAGTTTTGTCCTGTTCTTGTGTATTAAGTACATTTTATTATTTTTCATAATTTCAACATTTGGCGAACATTCTCTTATTACAGTATATGGACCTTGATAAATGCTTTGGAACTTGTTACCTGTTTCATTTTTTATTGAAATTAAATCATTCGGTTTGTATGACACTGGGTAAACGTTTTGGTCATATCTCACTTTTCTGTTTACTTTACTGGCTATTAAATTGTCTCGTGCCTCTTTTTGCGCTGTTTGTATTCTGTATTTTAATTCCATTGGGTAGCTGTCAAAATTGTATAAGTAATATGAATACATAACAATTTTGGTTTTTCTTATTTATTAAATAAACATTTAAATACCATTGTCCACGCGTGTCCATTTGTCCATAAATTACTAACTTACACGATTTTCACTTCACTGTAATTGGATAGACTTTTAAACACTTTACACTGTAGCCTCGTTGATCTTTAAGTCAGGATAAAGATTAGGTCGTCGTCGCCTAATGAAAGAACCATCTCTCTGTCCATTAGCGAGGTTCGCCTCACGGATCCATTGCAAATAGCATTTCTTGTACCGCTTCCACAAAAAGTACACCACGCCGAGGCCCAGCAACACACAGATGATTATCAGTATAAGGGTAATATTCGACATGTGCTCCTTTACTGCTTCCATGTGCCCCCGATTTGAACCAGCGGCATTTTGGTTCAGGAACACAGTCTCTTTCTCTACGCTGGAACGACACATTTCCGCATCACATTTTTTTTTTAAATTACAGGCTTCGTTGTATAGTTTATTTTGGCACTGATGTTGTTCATTCTATTTTTAATTTTATTAAATCATGTTGAGTATTTGAAGCCGCAACACTAGATAGATATCCGGTGACGGTATCGCCACGGCCCCAAATATGGCAGGGTCGCCATGTAAGGATGGGACTTAAGAGACAAGTAAAACACACGAAGTTTGAGTAGATACTGAATATATTGGGATTAACTACATGGATTAATAGGTATACATACACATCTATAATTACTACATCTCACGTTGACTGCAATGGATGTGAGTCTGACCCATATTACACTTGGTCCGGGGTGAGTCAAGGCAGCAATTTAGGGCCTCTCGAATTCATTATAATGGTAAACGATTTGACATGGCTCCTGTTTACTATTTGCAGATGACCTTAAGTTGCTGCTCGAAGTTAGGGGTGAGTCTGATGGTGAACGCTTGCAGGAGGACATAGAAAGGATAGTAGAATGGAGTCACGAGAACAAGCTCTACTTCAATGTATCGAAGCGCTCGGTGATGAGTTTCACCCGCGCACGTGCACCTCTACTTCACGAGTACGTGGTGGACGCAGCGCCTATGCAACGAGTCTCACAGCTACGTGATTTAGGGGTTTCTGTTACTCCTGAATTGTCGTTTCGCGATCATATATCTAAGATCTGCAAAAGAGCGTTCAGAAATCTGGGATTCGTACTGAGACAGACACGAGCACCAACATATCAGCAGTCAGGATTCTGTATGACGCACTAGTCAGATTTGGAACATAGTCCTACCATAATTATGGGCTCCACATGAAGCCAAATACTCTGTTATATTGGAGTGCGTTCAGAACAAGTTTACGCGACACTTGTACAGGAAGCTTTATGGGGTATATCCTTTTTACCCGTTGATGTACCCCACTCTATTTGTTCTGGGTATGGTCGGGTACAATGAGTTGAGGGTACGACGGGAGTTTACATTTGTCGCCTACTTAGTCAAGCTACTCTGGGGCATTGAACATAATCCGGGGGTGCTGCAGCGCTTGAGTCTTTGCGTACCGGACCGCTATGTGTGGAGGCGACGCCGGCCACTGCTGGCCGCGCCAGCAGCCAGGATCAACTTACTCGCCAAAACACCGCTAACCCGAGCACTTCGGGCCATTAACGATCTTCACATCAAAGTTGATTTATTTACGTGTAATTTGAGTGAATTCGCAAGGTTATTGTTATTTATTTTATTTTATACTGAATGTAGGTTGTTGTATATAATCGTCGTTAAGTTATAGTGTTTTAAATAGTAGTAATAGTATTAGTTGTAATAGTAGTAGTATTCTAGTAGTTTTTGGTAATACGAGTATTATAAGAGACCGCATTATCGCATTAGGTGATAAATCTGTAATGATAGTTATAAGGGAAAGATAAATAAATAAATAAATAAATATTCTGCATTTTTTTAAATTTTTTGATCAGTACTTTTGGAGATACGGGTGAGAATGGTAAATTTTCATCTATTATATTTTCCGGGACGGACAGACAGACACACGATCCTATACGGGTTCCGTTTTTTTTTTCCTTTTGAGGTACGGAACCCCAAAATAAATAAAATTAAAAGGATAAGGAACCTGGTTGAACTAATAGGTCTTTAGTTCTATTATTATTACTAAGTCTGCAACCTCTTTTATTAAGAATATGTAGATTTTTTCTTACGTACATGATGTTTTCATACATATTTTGGCAAGGTACCCTCATGATGTTAATACCCATTTACAATTCCCTTAGAGAATCGAGCTTACGGACGTTGGCTCTATTCTGCAGGATCAAAATAGACTCGATTTCTGCAGCTCATCCCCAAAGTCAAATACCGTAAGATGTGATAGAAAGAAAGTAACTAAAACGAGTCTATTTCAGTTATTTTCATACTATCATGTCTTACAGTATTTTACTTCGGGGGCCTCGCGTTATCTACATCAGTAAATTGACTGTTTTTTTTTTTTTCTAACAGTGCATGCTGCTGAACGTAGGCTAAGTTCAGCAACATATTATGCTGTTGGAAAATCCGCGATCAGCATATCTACACCGCGTTCAAGAGCTATCTGTGTCAATATTCCACAAAAATTATGAAACAGACAGCTCTTAAACGCGGTTTAAATGTGCTGACCGCGTTCAATTTCATTGATGTTTGCCCTAAATTACGAACAGTTTGGTATAATTGGCTCTAAGTTAGGAATGGAGCCTTCCCGTATTAAGAGTTGTCTATTATATTAGTAAAAATTAAATTAAAAAAAAAAACCCGATACAAACCAATACCTCTAAAAAGTAAAAAAAAAAATATGAATTGGCCCTTTAAGGTTAATATAAGTTGTAGGTAATATTTTGGTCCAAGTGTCGCTTCGGGGGTCGACTTATCAAAATAGGAAGTCAAAAGCAGCTCTTCTTTCTACAAAAGCATACATTCACTATTTCTAGGTCTATGCCTTGTCTGTTTGGTATTTTCTTTAGCTGTTGCTAACTTCTAATTTGGATAAGGCGACCCCCGAAGCATCGACGCTTGGACCAAAATATTACCTACAACTTATATTAAACTTAAAGGGCCAATACATATATATTTTTTTACTTTTTTGTGGTATTGGTTTGTATCGGGGATTTTTTAAATTTAACTTTGTACTAACGTAATAGACAACTCTTAATACGGGAAGGCTCCATTCCAAACTTAGGGCCAATTTTACCAAACTTGTTTATTTTGTTTGAAAAACAAACAAAAAAAATCGGTTCAGCCGTATGGTAGCTACGATGGCGCAGACAGACACACAGATACACAGATACATGCGTTAAACTTATAAAACCCCTCTTTTTTTGTCGGGGGTTAAAAAGCAGGCATAACTCCATAAGTACTAATTTCCAAACTAAACGAGGTCGTTAGCCCAAAAATGATAATTTAAACACAAAGTATTTTTGACTGACAAGTAATACTAGTGTATTTAAACAACACATAACTCGGAAGACCTATTAACACATCTAATAAAAACAACCTGTAACGCTATTTATCTCATATACTAAAGATAAGGTAACATAATTATGTTGTTCTGAGCCAGTGTTTTTCCTTAATTATTTTTCTGCCCATGCTCGTTAGTAAAATCCCAAAGAATAAGTTTAATTTGTTCGAAAATTCGTGTTTAGGGTTTGGGTCACATTTACCGCCGCTAAGTGTAGTCTACAAAAACGATCGTGCTTAATAGTTTTCTAGTCAAGGCTAACTCTCCTAAGAATATACAATATTCTTTACAGCCATATTAGAAAATTACAACCTTTCGTAAAGGTTTACAAATAAACATTTCGAATGTTTTCTTTCCGGACACAAAACCAAAAAAAAAAGTGTCCCGTTTTATAAATTATCTATTTACCGAACTATAGGCCAACTCAAAGGTTACTTGAAAAGGTTGCTTAATTTCGGTTCATCATAACCTTACCTCCATATATCGCGGTCCCGAGCCGGCTCTTCTCCTGCACCGGAACCCATTTGCCTATGAGATTGTGCATCGTTGGGAACAGGCAGCTTTGAGACAAACCTTGAAGGACACGACAAGCACAGAGAACTTGCCAGCCTCCCTGCAAAAAAAAAAAATATTTGTGCAAAGGCCAGGTATATTTATAACATTATTATCCTTATGGCAAACGAGCAAATGCACGTTATATCTCCACGCCACAATATTATTTTTGTGTAAACAGAAATAGAGCATTGAATTCTTTAATGTGGTTAGGTATATCTTTATTTAGGTACAGAATACTTTTATGACAGGGTGACCAGCTTTGCCGACGCTTCTTAGGGATACACTACGTACATAAATATGATATGTATTTCATTGGTATATACCATCCTAAATGCAAAAAGCAAAAATAAAATTGTCACTCAAGTGCAAATTGCGCATTTACACCGCGTGCATCCGCACCATCATGACCTATGCGAGTCCTGTCTTTGCACACGCAAAACCCCATCTCATCCATAAGATGCAAACCCTACAGAATCGATTTCTCCGTTAAATCACGGGAGCACCCTGGTTCGTTCGGAACACCAACCTCCACGTAGAACTCAAAATCCTCACGATAGCCCAATTCATGAAGCACATTTCAAAGGGCTTCTTTGATACAGCAGCCACTCATCGCAACGCTCTAGTTGTGGCCGCAAATTATGTCCCCTCTTAAATCAGTAGGACCCGCCGTCCAAGGCATGCACTGACCGACCCAGACGACCACTACTCTCCTCCAGGAGAGTCGTAGGGAAACTAGTACAGTTCGCAAGAGAATAGACAATACACGATCGTCAATCCGACCTCGCCGCCGAGGCCCCACGCGAAATCCCCGACTAAATAGTCCTCCCCAACCCTTGCTTGTAAGTGAAGCGCCAGCACGCGCTTTATGTGAGTAAGTAGCCTGTAGCTTTAAATCCCCCAGATAATAATCATAATTCTGATTTTATCCAGCCACCGACGGTCCCTTGCCACCCTGCCTCCGACGCTGCCCTAAGCCGAGGTTCGTACCCCGCAGGGGGTGCCCTTAGCGAGCAGTCGTTTAGTTTATAAGTTTTTACGCCCTGGCTGTAGGCATTCAGTTTTTAGGAGCTTAAGGCAACCACAGGAAAGTCCGGTTAAAAAGTAGCAACCCCTCGTGGTTAAACTCTGAGATGCCCTAGATAAAAAAAAAAAAATTGGTATATTATTATTTATTTTATTGGTATCCATACTAATATGTCCAGAAAAGAATGCTCTTATTCTGGTTCTATGTTTGGTTTAAACCAACCTTAAGAACGCATATATCGGCCCACTAGCGCCACTCCTTTAAAAAAATATTATCTCGTGACTGAGAAGGAATTATGAAAAACGGCTCAACAGCGACCTCGGTGTGTCTAGAATGTTCTAATCTATACTAATATATATTACTAGCTGACCCGACAGACTTCGTTCTGTCAAAAAAATGTTAAGGGTGGACAACCCTTATCACTAAGGGGTATGAAAAATAGATGTTGGCCGATTCTCAGACCTACTCAATATGCTCACAAAATTTCATGAGAATCCGTCAAGCCGTTTCGGAGGAGTACGGGAACGAACATTGTGACACGAGAATTTTATATATAAGATTGTAAAGCTGAAGAGTTTGTTTGTATGTTTCAACGCGGTAATCTCAGGAACTACTGGTTGGAATAGAAAAATTATTTTTGTGTTGGATAGTCCATTTATAGAGGAAGGTTATAGGTTATATAACATCACGCTACAATCAATAGGAGCGGAGCATAAATGAAAAGTGATTCCTTTTTGAGAGCTTCCGTTGCGTGCGCTACGTAAACGGTTTAAGTTACGCAAATATCATGTATGATGGAATTTTTCCTCTTTAAATGTTCTAAAAAAAGTCCGCGACAGCATATGTCTATCTTTTAAGACTGACTCACTATTACCTTTTTTTTATGGTAATCAAATTTGTTCGAAATTAATGCATTATTTGCAAAGGAGTTTTATCAATATAATAATATTAAAACTTATCCAAATAAATATGTTATTAATCACAAGTATTTAAATGTAAACAAAATTGTCCTAGTCATAGCTGAAGACTTTTTTTGTTTGTTTGAACGCGCTAATCTTAGGAACTACTGGTACGAATTGAAAAAATTGAAATTTGTGTTGGATAGCCTACTTATATAGGAATGCTATAGACTAGACAATATCATGCTAGGTCACTTAGGGGCCGAGCAATAAGAAAAAAACAGTCAGATAGAACGCTAAGCGAAAACGAAGTAATAGCGTGGGCATGCAACGCGATGCGACGGAGTGGATCGGGGGCCGAAATTTTACGCGGACGAAGTCGCGGGCAGAAGCTAGTACCTTTTATAAAGTTTCATATTGAGATAAAAAGCAACAAAATTCAATCTAAAGGAAAACGGCCACATTCCTCTAGATCGTATTTTGTTGCTTCGTGTCCCAATATGAAACTTTATAATAATAAAAGAAGAAAAACAACAGTCAATTACACAAAACAATTATAGAGATAGACAAACAGTATACACCACTGAACCTTAGCGATGATAGCAATATTGAGACAGTAGATAAAGCAAGACATATAGAGGAGATACACAGGAAGTGGAGGCAAAAAGAACTACATGGAAGACATCCCAACGATTTATACCAAACATACATAGATAAAGAGGCTTCTAACAAATGGCTGGAGCTAAGTGAGCTGTTTCCTGAAACAGAAGGGTTTATGTTAGCTATTCAAGATCAAGTCATAAATACAAAAAATTATAGAAAATACATAATAAAAGATAGTACAGTAGGAAATGATTTATGCAGAAAATGTCACAGCAAACCTGAAACAATACAACATATCACAGGAGCTTGTATTACACTAACCCAAAACGACTATACGCATAGACATAATCAACTTGTTAACATCATACACCAAAAACTCGCAACCAAACTTAAACTCATGCAGGATCCCTACACACCATATTACAAATACACACCTAGAGCTGTTTTAGAAAACCAATTCTACAAAATATATTATGATCGCACTATAATTACAGACCATACCATATATAACAACAGACCTGATATAACACTAGTTGATAAAGTAAGCAAACACACATTCTTAATAGATATAGCAGTCCCAAATACTAATAACATACAAAAAACTATCACAGAAAAAATTAGGAAGTATACAGAATTACAAGAGGAAGTTACTAGAGTTTGGAAAATGAATAGAGTCACTATAGTCCCAATAGTATTATCAACAACAGGTGTTATCCCGAAACAAATATTCAATAGTTTTAATGCACTCAATCTATCCAAATATACATAAATAACACTACAAAAAGCTGCCATATTAAACACTTGCCGCATAGTAAGAAAATTTTTACAACAAGATTTGGGTAATAATTTCACAGCAGTACAGAGTAATTTACCTTCTCAAAATAATAACTAGAATCTCACCTTGGTTCACACCCGTGAGATTCTGAAAAAGCCAGGTACTAACCTGAGAAAATTAATTTAAAAAACCATAATAATAATAAAAATTTCTTGTTTTGTATGGAATGCAGGTGTTACAATAATGGTGTTAGTTTTAGATATATTCCCAGTACGTTCTGCCTGTTGGCATACAAAAATATAGTGGTTAACATACAAATATTTAGGACTAATACTTAAATTCAAAAGGAGGTATTCAAAATGAGATCATGAATCAGCTAAGTCTAAAATTATTTACATTATAAATGAGATAAGGTGAAGCAAATATTACAATTTATCATTTATAAAATCGGTAACAGAGTAATAACATTTCTCTGTCAGCAACGACGACAGGAGTTTCTTCAATTTTATTAAGGGCTGATCCTTAATACAATTTGGCAATTTGTTAAATATAATAGGTGCCATACCTATCATGTTTTTTTTAGCAAAGCAGTTTTATATCTACCAGTACACAATAGACTCTGATATTTTGATCTCATGGCAGTAGTTCGCATCCTCGTATCATTCAATGCGGGAAATTGATGCTGGTTAGTTGCAGTTGAATATAGCTACTTCGAGAATGTATATACTAGGAAAAGTCAGTATTTTATTTTTCTTCAAAAAAGGAATGCAACTATCTGTAGCTTTGAGATAAAAAATTGATCTTATGCACCGTTTTTGGGCTTTAAATATAGACTCCCTTTCGGAACAATTATCCCATAATACTACACCAAACGTTAGAACTGAGACTGCCATTTATAATCTACATCGCCGCGAATCTCTTAGAGAACTATTTAAAACGATTAATATAATGACGGTACCTTGCCAATTCATTTATGAAAATATTATGTATGTAAGAAAAAATCTACATATTTTTAATAAAATCAGTGATAGGCATAATTTTAATACTAGAAATAAAGATAAAATAGATCAACCATTTTTCAGATTATCTAAGGTACATACATCTTTTATGGGGGTACTGTGTAAATGTTACAATAAAATACCTTCTGATATATTACAATTAAATGAAAGAAAATTTAAAACTCATATTAAAAGTACACTTTGTAAACAAGCATATTACAAATTAGAGGATTATATCCAAGATAAGAATGCTTGGAAACATGCTGGTCCTGCTCCATAGGACAATTTAGAGTCTAGACAAAATCACACTGGTTGCTAATTTAACTGTATAATTTATAATTTTTATGATATTAATTTTATTTTCTGTGATTAATATTTTAACTCACACACTGACTTATTATATGTTGTTTTTATTTTTTATTTTTTTGGGAAATCATATACAATGTTTGTAAATATGTGAGCACCATGTACCTATCGCATTTATAAATTTTTCTGTTATTACTTCACTTTTCATTCTTTTTACCAATTGTGGTAAGTAATTTTGATGAATTTTTTTATTTTTTGATTTTTTTTATTCTAGGTACATAGTCTTCACCTATAAATATTAATTAATGTATACAAACTATTGTTAACATTTTAAAAGAGTAAGTATGGAGTTTCTTGCCCATTCTTCTCCATACATAACTACATTTTGGAAGGCGCAACTAGAATCAATTAACTATTCATGTAATTTTTGACGTTCAAAAGTGCATCTTCGTGCCTATTTGAAATAAATTATTTGACTTTGACTTTGACCAAACCGCGATATGCAACCATTAATGTGTCAATGTTGACTTTCTTGGACAGATTGTACAGAGCATACGCAGACGTGCTTAATCTTTTGCAAACTTCTTCAGCCTGCGGTTTCCAAGTTAATTGACTGTCAATCAATATACCCACGTTAACGCTATCGATAGTTTGTCCTTTATAATTAATTTTTAGGTTTAAAGGAAGAATTTTTTGATAGTAATGCATTATATTTGTTTTATTGAGGTTTATGATAAGATTATTATCATTGAGCCAGTTTATTATTAATTTTAGAGAATTATTTATTTCACCTTCATAAAGCTCTTTGTTGAGGCAGTCTATTAGGATCGTACTGTCATCGGCAAATAACACACAAGGGTATGGGATGTGTTTATAAAAGGTATTAGAACATTCTAGACATACTTACTATATACAGTTACGAGATAATACATATGTTTTTAAAGGAGTGGCGCTAGTGGACCCTTGTATGCCCTCTTAAGGCAATGGCAGATACTAAAATTGTTTATGTTGTAGAATTTCAACCATAATAATATTGGTCTAAACTGAAATCTGTTTATAATAATTTAGAATTGAATATTTCAAGCTCTAGACTAGAATATTAAACAGGTTTTTGTTTAATTTAAGATTTAGTTCGAGTCCTTTTGTTAGACATAAGCAAACAAATAACGAAATATTATAAAATATTTATTTAGTTTTGTGCATACATGAGATGTTACTTATAAAAGTGATAAAAAAATAACAAAAGAAGATGTAAAATATTTAAAATTAAGAATAATAATAAAGAAACATAAAAAGAGGTTTCATACCTTCTTGTTGGCTCTAACACCTTTTAAGTTTGCATGGCCGTAACCAAAACCTTAAAAACTTAGAATGTATTAAAGCTAAATTGAATTCGTATTTAGAGAAATGACTTTATACTTATATTTCTTTATGGATAACCAGATTCACGTAGGATACTCTTACAATTATAAACACGGCTATCAAATTTAATTTTAGTGTATTACTTATGATTCTGATACACCTAATCCGTGCATGCAGTCACTTTCCTTTACATTGATATTTGATATTAAATTGGTTCGATCGGCTGAGTTCTGCCGACAATGTACGAGGATAGTTTGGCCGATGAAGGATTAGGTTTACGCCTCGCATTGCTCATCAGATTTGAGTCACTACTTTTCAATGTCTACATGAATGTAGACATTTGAAACTTTAGCTGCTAAGAACACCAAGTAAGTCTTTCATACTCACATAATAAGCTCCAAGAGGTATCAACAGCGAGACAGCCGAGTTGACAGCGATGCAGATTGTGAGTAGGATACTGCCGCCGAACCGGGCAGCGATCTCCCCGCTCGGTATCTGTAGCACGACGTACCCCCAAAAGAATGAGGATAGGATCACGGACTGGATCTGCATAGACCAGTCAAATGACTGAAAGAGAAAGAAGATTTACTTACTTTTCTTTTATTAGCTGTTTTTTTGACGTGAAACGTCTTTCATTTCCATCAGTAAAGGGTCACTTGCAAAACCATATGTAATGAAATATATTAAGGCAAGATCGCTTATTACTTTGGAAGTGAACTACTGGTATTATTTTATCACCATCATTTAGAAGATAGAAGCCATTACTCGGTAGGTGCATATATCACTGGCGTAAATGGCGTAAGTTATAATCGCGCGCAGCACGACGCATTCGGAACAAAATTTACCATCGCGCGTTGTGTTCATTTTGTGATTACTCATCAGTACTTGATCGCTTCGAGCAGGAGTGGTGGCGTTTGGCAGAGCTTGTGACGTTATAGTAGGTGTGATACATAGAACTTATACTTGTGACCATTAGAAGTGGTTAAGTTTAAAAAGGTGTGGTTTTTTGTAGAAATTTGACGACTGCTATACTATGGCGCCACCACGTGTGATACGTTACGTACAAAACTGGCGGGTAAGAGCTCAGGTACCAAGAGAGAGAAAGTCCGGCCCTCGACAACCGACTTTGCCCTCGGCGAAACGTGTTTGTCTCCAGGAACGCGTTAAATTTCGTTCAAACGGCGTAAGGCAGTTTCGAGCACCACTATTTGTTATAACTGTGGCTGCAATGGTGGCAAAAAATGAGATCTGCTTATCGACATTCCCCAGAAGGAGCCATGCTACACCCGACAGTAACAGTACAAGGCCACAATTAGAGGCAAATTAAAGCACAATTACCGTAGGCGCTGGAATTTGGCTACAGCCCGTCTGTGTTTATCGAGAACGAATTTGGTCACTAGTGTGATGTATGTAAACGGTTGTGGTTCAAGAAAGATTTGAAAACAGCAATTGCATCCGTATCGCAATTTCTAGATCAATCGTTTCCAGGAGAGAATACAGCGAAATTTAAATTAAGTAGAGCTCTCTTTTGCAAAGGAAAGATGGGTTCCATGTCAGCAGCCCGACCCCACAGTAAAATGCCATACGACATAATACTGTGGCAGTACCTAAAATAGACTAAACGCGCGGTTTCTACATCTGTTATCTTTCTAACAGCATATGCGGTCGAGCTTAGCCGCCCCGCAAGAGATGTTTTATGAGGTCTCCATTGTAATTTCTCGTCTAGCGTGATACCTAGGAAAATCGTTTGATGAATCCAAAAAAATGACCCCACAGTCAAACCATTGCAATGGTTTTGTGGGGCTAAGTTTATAAGTTAAGTACTTACCATGTTAAATTAATAAATAAAAAATAAATAAATAAATTCCAGAGTTTCTACATTCAATGTGATGTCACATTCATTATTTCTAACATTGGGTAATTTAAATCTAGTGCATTTGTTTTTTTTTTTACCCTACCCATCTACCAAAGCTACGGCCGATCGAGCAGAGGCTCGTCATCTCAAGGTTACCGTTCATGCAGAAATGACGGTTGCGACATGCAGGACAATACGGCACTGTGGGACAAGTAATTAATATTCCGGTTGACGTAAACAACATGGTGCAAACCCTACCCCGTCACTTAGACGGCGACTATGCGATAAATGTTAATACTAAGCGGTCACTCATTCACAAGTCTGCGTACTTGAGCGGATCTGTACACAAAGGAAAGGTGAAAGCATGGCTGCAATATCTCACTAACAATCATTTATATCAACATTAGAAAATTCGCATCGACTGTCAAGGACTGGAGCAGGAATGTAGAAGCCCAGTGCTAGGTCCCAGCACATTTTTGGCTGAGGTGGAAGTGGCAGACATCGAACCTTGGCGACCTTGTAACAACTAGGTTCACTTAGGTATGCAAAACTAATTTTAGAAACTTATTCATGACAGTGATAAAATTATTCAGTTAATTTTTAAACTCGATATGTAAATTGAATAATACATAATATATTATATGCATTTAATTACCGAAGGTTTTGAAGACGATCAGGATATTAAGAGGGAACGCAGGGCTTTTAGCAGTTAGAGGTAACATGCTGGCCCGCAGATTCTCCCGCTCCTCCAAGTAAAGATAACGTAGTTTAAGGCGTATTGTCAGAGCTTTTATACGGGAAATTTGTGGGTCAGCCACACCAAAAGATCGCTGGATGTCCTGCGCGTCCAGTATAATAACATGTTCAGGATGATGTCAAGGCTGCCTCGCTTCTATAGTGTATCGGGGATGTTTGTGCTGTATAGCACTGATGGCTTTCATGCCGTCATCCGCAAGAAAACTGTATCCCTGATCTACAGAATGCGTGGCAGCTGCAACGGAATTCTGAAGACTGCAGCAGATAGGATCTGATAGGGAGGGTAATTTGAATGTATTTTAATATTTAATTTTAATCGGGCTGTATGGATAAAGTTATTTGAAATAAATGGTTTTTATTTATATATTATTTTATTATAAAGCACACCTAATTTCTTGAAAAATGTTCGTATTAAATTAAATAAAAACCAATTAAAATTACACAACGTGTAACTGAATTAATGCACATTATGAAAGAGTTTGTTCAGAATCGTCTTTTATATACGTAATTTTTTATTCCGAAATAATGAAAACTACGTAAATTACAGTAACACTTCCGCTGTGCAGTAAAAACACCTTTATGATCATGCTGACTAGAAATCAAAACGTCTTTGCCAAGTATTGCCTAAACCTTATTGATATACTGACTAGGAAGCACAATGCCTACCTTGCAATATGTCTATTATTTTAGGAGAAAAAAAGGGAGCCGTTGTGTGGTCACAGTTCTAACCTAACCTAACCTACAGTTCAGAGGCCCTAGTGTGAGTTTATTTTAACCATCTCGACTACTTACAAATTTTTGCTTTTTCGGCATTTTGCTTGTTAAACATTTTGATCTCTAGGCGATTTACAGCTTAGGCAATTTGCTGTGTAGACAATCATTTTAGGCATTTCGCTTCGTAGACGAATTGAATGTTAGACACTGATCATAAAGTGATTTGTAATGTGACCAAAATTTTCTTTCACAATCTGTTTAGCTAATTTAATAAATAAACAATGTTTTATACATAGTAGTAAAAATACAGTGTATGTATGGTGATTATAATATAATATTCTAATTGGGGCGTTTGGTGGTGTGCGTTAATTTCGGGACATGTTGTATATATAGTTTATCTGTCTATACAACATTAAACGTCTACAACAAATACAACATCTATAAAACAACGTACTTTCCGACTTCACGGGGATTGAAGTGTGAGCAAAGAATGATATCTTAACTGTTTAAATAAATAAATATCTGTTTTTATCTCTCCTTGTTTTGACAATAGTCGGTTGCTAAACCACGTACGTGTACAGTTTAACAAGAAATGGTATGCACTTTGGTAATCTTCGTGGTCTCTGCATGAGCGACTTTGAATAAGAGTTTCGTTTTAGCTCGAAACAAATCCGGCAACCCTGAAATAATCAAGACATAAAAACACAGTTGATCTACCCTAATCGGTCATCAAAACAGGCAAACATTAATACCCCTCGTCCTGGTTGATACTGTATTATAGTGCGGTATTATTAAGTCTAAGTTACCACTGATTTGCAGCCGACTGTACAATTATCATCGATCTTAAAATATTGATTAGAAAATAATAGAAATGCGGAGCACATAATATAATTTCAGGTGAGTCGGTTGTGTAATCTGAGAGAATTGAGTGTTATCGCGATTATCATTGTAGCAGTCAATATTATTACAGTTATGCTCATACTTATTACCTACTGGATTTATTGTGTTACCACTTTCTTTCAATTCACAAAATTGTTTGTTTGAAGTTTTACCAATTTACCTAATTGGTAAACTGATCACAACCACACCTATTTAATGTTTCCTGTTAATTTTCAGATAAAAAGTTTAAAGAAATTGCAGTTTGGACAGCCAAGTGTTCGCTGATATTTTTTCTCCCTAATAGCAGATTATCGATCCACATAATGAACCAAGTCTGCGCCACCTTTAGAAATAACAGTATCACTGTATTAATTAATAGGTAAATAATCGGTCAATGTTGCTACGATTGATGACGCCTAAATATACACTATAAGTATCCCAAGAAAAGTATGCACTTCGGGAATCATCCTCTGTCTTCGCGATGTTGAAATCTAATATTTAACGACACGGTTGGCGCAGTGGTTAAGCAATTGACTGCTGCGCTGCGTGTCGCGGTTTCGATTTCCGGACGAAACTAATATTTGTATGACCTACAAGTAGTTGTTCAGGGTCTGGCTGTTTGTGTATGTGAGTTTAAATGTTTGTAAACGCACCCACAATAAAGGAGAAATTCCTAGTGTGGGGCAACGTTTTTACAAAAAAAAAGAAAAAGAAAATAATATACATACATGCTGTTACAACCATGAAAGAACTTGCATATTTTGTATTACAAAATTATAGAATGACAACTATGCAAATTCCAAAAACTTTTCAAAATGTTTGTATGCCAAATTACTATGTGCGATCGGAGTAGGTAACTCGACAGAAAGAAAAATTTATTCAAATGTGCAAAGATAGATGCACTACTCGTGCACTACTACAAAGTGTGGTACCTAGTACATAACGTATAAAGTTTTGCCTCTGGTGTTACGTTCTTGCTAATACCAAATCACGAAGATTACCGATACGCAAACCTTATCTGATTTAACTGTATGTATCTATTAACGTTTATTATGTAGTTGTACATAGCTTCAACATAATAATAAGTTAACCGAAATTATCGAATATATCTACTTACGTTTTCAGTATCCTTATCTGTCATAACAACTATGGCCATGCTGATGTTGACCCTCATGGTGTAGCAGATGAGCATCGCTAAGAACAACATCATCACCTGGACGTGCCGAATCCCCAGAATCGGCCCTGAAATTTACGAGGAATTACGTTATTAAATTAACATTGAACATGGCATACTAAAGGCAGCAGAAACAATGGAAGATTTATTGCATATTCTACCGCTTGTGTCTCTCGAATGAGTTTCCAAGAAAATTTAAAGATTATAAAATATTCAGTTACATTTTATCTTGGTGATTCATCCAATATCGCTTTTATACTAACATGGTGATTTAAGAAATGTAGTTTTATTTAGGTAGCCATATGGAAAACACGAAACTTCTGTAAGTTCATATTCATTAAGAATCTATTACCTAATTTCAAAATCCTTTAGTCTCATTTCACTTTATATCAACATTCTTATTATACCGAAGTGGCTACCTTCTCCTTATTCTCTGGGGCTCTGTCTCGCATAGGGTCGAAGCATTATGCTGAGCGATGGCCGTTTTGCGTGGATGTGACGCATATTTACCCCAAACTAATTTTTTTTTTGTGTTGTGTTCTTTTTTTGCGTCATGTTTACCGCAAATAAACGTTTTTTCTTTTCTTTCTTTCTATACTACTCAACTCATACACAACCCAAACATAGGTAGTTACAATACCAAAATTCATCTTCATTTCACAACAAACAGTAAATCATAACAACAGTTCGTTTTGACCCGACAGAGTGTCGAGAACTCGAGACACTCACGCGACGTCGTGTTTCACCCGAACCCATCGGCACAGAATAGAAAGACGTACAGTAGGTCAGCTCCATACAACGAGCAAAAACGCACACACACAGGCACATGTCTACGAGTGAAAACTATGTGCTAAACGAATGCCAGTTAGATAGATGGATTCATTTATTTGCCTGAAATATGGTATTTTGCAGATTTTATAACACATACAAAATAGTTCTTCATATTCCGCCTAATAAATTCGACATGCTTTTGTGACAATAATAATGATTCGAATTTAATCAATTTAAAGAAAATATAAAAAATTCCACATTTAAAAAAAAAGTACGAAATTAAAAATTGTCTACATATGAAATTAGTTGCGAATACACTTGCTTGTAACACAAAGATCCTTGTGTTTGCTGCATATCGGATTTTCTCATTTACTATGGACTTTAAAGAAAGACAACGCGTCCGAACGTGTACTTTTGTGTCGGAAACCGTACATCGAGCAACGTCCTAAACATTAAAAAAAAAAAAAAACTTCCGGTGCCACAGATAAACTTCCTGCAAACTTCCCGCAGCTAACTTCTCAGACAAATAAAAGATCCTTGGCGCATAAGTAGGTGCTGTAAGTAGACGCGTGTGTGTGCATGCGTTTTCGCCTGTTTTATCAAGTCGTCCTTCTGTATGTATCTATTAAATGCCATCGTTGTCAGAATTTAATTAATACTTCGCCTTAAACCGAACGTAATTAAATCGACTTCATACCAATATCTGCGTTAATGAGTATTTGCAATTTCTGCATAATATTCTCGCAGTGCGATCAATTCTTGGGTGGTAGTATTTTGTTTGGTATGCATGGTGTTTTTATGGCGTTTTTGTTTACCTTGCTGTATGTTACAGATGTTTACGGATCTAAAGCTTACTACGTTTGCAGGTTAAATCTGGTCCTATCATTCTTATCAAAAGTCTGCAAACGCGTGCGGGTTTTTCAGGGCTTTATGTGATCTAATGAAAGCCACTGACGCTGCTGTTAACGTGGCCACCTACTGAGCACAACTTATTTAAAACATACCATCGACTCGAAAAGAAGAAGAAGGGTTATAACATAAAAGTTTAAAACCTCTCTGGTATTTTAGTGAAGACACCTCTGATTTACGATAAAGGGACACCTGGCAAGGAAACCTGGAATTAATGACCTGAAAACGCCAAAACACATTCAGTAAACTTAGTCCTCGAAGAAAAAAGAAATATATAGAAAATAAGTTTATTTGCGATAAACATGACGCAAAGAAAGAACACATGAAAAGGACAAATTGGGGGAAAACTTCACAATACAAAGATACTACATTAGCTAAGTATTTGTGAAAGTGAACACATTCACGTTCAAGCTGCTACATAATAAAAACATCGTTAGATGCATCCATTACTAAGATGTCTCGCTAATGTGAAGATAATCGTGCTCATCATCTTGTGTTTACATATCGGAGTGTATTGATACTACCGTATAGTTACACTATGTGTTTAATAACATACAATTACACATTCTAAAGCCATGCTCGCACTAGCGCTACAAGTCATAATAAAAAATAAAAAAACTGGCCAAGTGCGTGTCGGACCACGCACAATGAAGGGTGCGGTAGTAGGGCTGAATTTATCCCAAGAACAAATATAACATTGTAGTTAAAAAACATGTTCTCCTATATATAGCAATTGCAAATGTAAGTTTTTACTTACAATATTGGGTGATTTACCCTGCTATTTCGAGACCATAGACTTTTTATAAGTTTTTCTGTCATCTATAAATACAGGAAAAGGGCGCAAAATTTTTTTGGTGGTTCAGTATCAGTAATAGAACACATTTCCATTATTTGTTCTATACAATTTTTTTGTCCGTTTTGAAATTAACAACATATGGACGCAATCTATTCGTAATAATATCAATGGAAGCGCGCGCCGGGTGTAACCGCTGCCGTGTACGTCCCGGTATGTACGCGTTTGAGTGACGTCTCGTCGCTTTCCTGCGCATGCACCGCAATGCCAATGTTATGAACTTAATACAACGATGTCGATGTCAGACCTTACTGCCGTGAGTTTTAGATGGTGCAAGTGCAATTAGTAAGTGGTTAAAAAAAAGTGGAAAAGACCATTTTAGCAGCCACTCAAAGGCTGCTTGATCATTGAGTTTAAGTGTTATGACTGGTATAAACGCCTTAATTTAATTTATCACAATGCTTCATTTTCTGAATTTTGATGGTTCTACGCCCATGAAAGTATGAAGGAAAAATTAGAATTACTCTTCAAATAACTTCAGGTCACGGCCTAAACTTAAAAAACTAGTTCGAAGCTGATAAAATTAGCGATTAATAACCTGCTTAAATACCTACGTCGGTGAATTGCACGAGCACACAGCTGATAGGTACTTACAACTACGTTCCGTTTCAACGCACGCGCCGCGTATATCCAATAAAATAGTTTTAAAATAAACACCTTTTGTTAACGATAACTTAATTTTTTTGTACTAAGCCGCATCAAAATAAGAAATAGGTGGTTAATAAAACTCATTTCAGTTTAATTTGTCAAAATTTGCGCACTGGTTAAAAACTTTCCTTGTATAGAACAATTTTCTGTATTTATTTCAAAATGTTAGGCTCAGTAGTTTCAGAGATAAGGGGGAATGGTCAGTTTTCATTTATTTTCTTAAATAAATTTAAAACTATTTATTTTAAAATTATACAAAGATATAAAAAGCTCCACAGTAAGCCTTTTCACACACGGTACAGTGTGCAAAACTTATTTTTATAAATTTTCTTTTTTATTTCCCTAATTTGACCCCCATATTCCAAATTAACTTATTTACATTACACGTCCGTGTTTATGTCACAAAAATGGATGTGTACCTTTCAAATTAATCGGTTCATTAAATTCGGAGTAAATTGGCTGTGACAGACGGACAGACAGACAGACACAAGAGTGATCCTATAGGGTTTATTTTATTCCTTTTGAGGTACGGAACCCTAAAAAGGTGTATATTGCAGACTAGGGAAGCATGGCACAAAAAAAAGGAGTCCAAACAAGGCTGCGAACGAAGATGACCGTATTGAGATCCGTACAATCGTACACACGTTGTAGTATCGCCTAAATGCGATACTGCTCAGTGCACTATTTTTAGGGTTTTCTTTTTGTGTTTCCTGGCAGCTCCAGTTCAGCTGTGTATAATGCGTCATCTGTACTAGACACACGTGGGTAACAACCTAAGCACACAGCCATTGTGTGCGTTCACAAATTAACGCTTACAAATCTGTTTGTGTTTCAGCTACATCAATGCGGTGACATTATGGTTGATTTGATTGGGTTAACCAATTTTGGCATAGAAACAAACAAGTTACAATGTTGTGGTTATGCCAAGACCAAAATAGTTTAGGAGTAAATGCGCCTCTAAACATTCACAAGCTTCCTCTAGGGCCCACGGACGTATCCCAACGACCATATGGGAGCATGTATATAGCGACAATAATCACGGCCTGGCAACTACCTAATCGCTGTTTTAAACTAGAATTAGTTTACTTTCTTTGAAAATCTGTTTTAGCCCAAAAGACAAAAAATATTTACATTATGAGATACAAGAACAAACTTTAACACAGTTACGGTAATTTAAATGTGACCATATTATATTATTTTACGATCGAGGTATCATCGTATGAGTAAATACCTATATAATTCTCAGACTAATCCGCGCAATTTAGTAATACCACAGAGTATGGACAGAGGTAAAGCTTCTAAAGATCGTGCAAAAATACCTATTTTGGTAGGGTACAGGATGATAAAACTAAATAAACTGAACGTTAATCAGCTTACGTGTTTCAGTTTATAAACATAATTATTCAATCACTAATAGGTCGGTGGGTATTACCTATGTACAGGGACCGATATCGATACTCGAAGAATACCGATATTTTTAAGAAAATACCGATAATAATATCGACATCTGGCATAAATACTGGTATTTTACATAAGTAATTTGAGTATCGGTATAAAATATCGATAATTATATCGATACTCAGTACACATATCAGGCTACAATGTGACGTCACAGAATCTTTATTGATGATTCTAAAGGAAATACATATTTTTTACAGTCGCAAATCATTTTGATCAAGATACAACCTGACCTGCAAATTGCAAAAAACGCAACCAAAATACCGGTATTTATAGTGATATTTTGATATCATATATCCAAATTATATCGGTATTCAGTCCCTGCCTACGTATTACAAATCATAAACACCAATTATCTGGCAATGATTGTAAAAAAATAATCTCAAATAGTCTTTATTTTGAACGCACCGTTTACGAGATAGGTAGGTACCTATTCAGTGCCACTTACTAAGAACCATTAAACCATTTAACTATACCAAAACTCATTTGTATCACTGGGTTGAGTTTTCTTTCGATGCTGGGGTATGAGGTATCTATCTACCACATTCAAAATAATAAATCATAAGTAATCAATTGAATACTTACCTAGTGGAGTCTTTGGGATGATAAAAAAATATTTATGTTTTTATTCCGATTAGTATTCTTCATACACACAGTATAGTAATCAACCATATTTACACTTTTTTATATTAAAACAGTATTATGTTTTACTCATGTCAAAACATGAAACGAAAACAAACACGATGCGTGATGCGAACGCGCAGCCCTGAGCGATTGAACTGTCCGAGTCGATAAAAACCGGTTTCTCATCATACACGACCAGGGCTTGTTAACGTTACCAAATAACAAAACAATAACCGTTACATAACGTTAAATTTCAATGTTATACTTACTAACGTTACAAAAATTTAACGTTACTTGATAACATTACCAGTAATATAACATTAATGAACATTAATAAAAATACGATAACTAACGTTAGTTTACCTACGTTGCTGTTCTGTGGGTAAGAATCAGCAGATTCAGGCAACGTTTTGATCGGCACGGCATCAGAGAGGCGCGAGGACGGGCTCCCGCCGCGCCGCACGCCTCAGACCCTACTACTTACATCTCACCCGTTTAAAATAACGATAAAATTAATAGTCGCATAAATAACGTTAAATCGATTACCGTTATTTTAATAATAACGTTAATTCTGCCAATAAAAAAAAGCCCTGTACACGACGAAACCGCCGGTGGAACGTACACACGCGCCTCGTGCTTGTATTAGTGTACCTATCATAGCGCGATTGTATGAAGCTTTGCCTCTATCCGTACTCTGTGGTAATACTGCAGTATACTTACTTTATTATACTGTGGTAAAACACTGATATACTGTGCAAACTACTAGCTAGTTGTTGCTTACTTTAATTTGGTGGGTATAGTTGTTATAATAAAAATAAATAATGCCTTGGCTTAAAAATAAGCCTCTCAGAAAGCCAGGCAGTGCTCATAACACGATAAAGACAGGCACATAATAATCTAATCAATATTTTGATCAATTGGCAAATTAATCAATACCATTAATTAGTCGTAAACTATCGGCTCAAGGAAAACAACAATAACCAACAAGATGTTTCCTTATTCTAAGAATGAGATAATTAGCGAATTATAAACGAAGTATCTGACATTGAATTTAAAGAGACGGATTGATTACCTAACTACGGCTTGTGGACAAACATTTTGTTTATTATCTTTTATTATTCCATAAGTAGCCATTAAACTTATAAACCGATTGTTTAGAATCATGCATGACTGAGGAAAACACCGATGACTAACGGCTTGCTCGCGATGTTAACCTTTAGGCTAAGCGCAAACGAGCCACCGGCCAAAGCCACCGGTGGCTGTCGCCTCTTGCTGCGGTGTTGAATACTGCTGTACAGGGTGGCAGCCACCGGCCACACGTGTGCGACGAATCCATACAAAACGTATGAAAAACCATGTGAACTGCTTGTAGCTGGGCTACTGGTGGCTGTGTCTGGTGGCTGTGTCTGGTAGCTCGTTTGTGCCTAGCCTTGATGATGATGATGGGACTCCCTTTTCCGCACTTAGACTCCCATTTGGTCCGTTGTGCGTGGGGATTCTGGCTAACAGAGCCAGCTTAGCTCCGCCCAAAAGCACAGCAGCTTCCTGGGAGCTTCACAGGCTTCACGGAGCGATCTCACTGTTCCGAGGATTTCTTCACGTTGTGGAGCCACGGCCTCGCATTCCAGGATGACGTGGGCGGCTGATTCCTCAGCGTCAAGGCAGCCCCTGCAAAGGGGGCTGTCTGTGGCGCCTATGTTAAAAAGATGTTTGTTAAGGAGATTATGGCCCGTAATTGTACCTATTATTATTTTAAGGTTATTTCTATTTAGGCTGAGAAGTTTTTTGGTTAATCGTGGGTGTAGCATTGGTAAACCCAACTTTGACTGTCTACAGTCTGTTACCCGTGACCATCTAATGTAGATGTCTGAAGAAGTGGGTACGGGTCTAACACCTTCATATCAGAGCCTTTCTTCGCAAGTTCATCTGTGCCTAGCCTTACAGCTATATTTGCATTTCTGATTATACTGAGCTAAAAACAAGGCTCTTTAATAAAAAAGAGTGAGAGCTGCTACGAGAGCTGTAACGGTTGAAAACAAAACACCTCAATCTACATTTATTTATAGTGAATTTTAAAATAGATTTCATATTTCGTTTCAAAATCCATACTAATATTATAAATGTGAAAGTAACTCTGTCTGTCTGTATGTTACGTTTTCACGCCTAAACCGCTGAACCGATCGTCATGAAATTTGACAGAGATATAGCCTGGGATACGGAGAAGGACATAGGCTACTTTTTTATGCGATATAACCGACATCCACGCGGGCGGAACCGCGGGCAAAAGCTAGTCAAACATAAATATGAATAGAGATCGGATAAGTGGATGCATAAATTTATCTCAAGTTAATTTTTAGATATGAAATTATGGAAGCGGCTTCTTAAATATTTATCCCGTGATTCTAGAAAATCCGGGAATGCACAACTAATCGTATACATGGTATGGAAGAGACTTCATTCGATTCTGTAGTCAAAAAGTAGTAAATTTATCAGTTCTGGAATCGCGAGATTTTTACGATCGATACAAAAGTGCATTCCATATTAGTCAAGACCTGAACGTAAAAAAATATACTTACATTCGATTCTATAATCAGAACTCTAAATTCGTCGGTCCCGGAATAATAGTGCGATTTTTTCGATACAAAAGTCAGCTCAACTTTAGGTAAATATACATCCGATTATCCGATCTGTATTTATGAAGGGAAAAAAAAATTGTTAAAACGATTTATGGACTTACCTTTGCTAAGTTTGTACGATTCTTCTTCAGTCATTTTTATTGTTTTAATTAACTAAACAATCAATACACAAAAACTAATTGACAATATGATAGTCCTTTGATTTCCTTTCACCTATATTATTTAATTTTACCATCAAAAAAATAACACTGGTCCTTTTATTACATTTTAAATTTAGAGCGCGTGGTCTGCGCGCTTGTGTTGCGCGCGCGCTACCTGTCAATAGACTTGATCGTTTTTTTTTATTCCAGGCAATGGCATCTCAGTCAATGCCACAGATAGTAATTATGCTATAGCGAAACCATGCACTCTGTATTTCATTTTAAATAAATTAAACAAAGCAATTTCTTTAAAAAAAAAAATTCTCTTTATTTACAGAACAGTTTCAGGTTTCAGACAATTTTGTCAGCACTTTTTTTGGGTGACCCATCTAAAACAACAAAGTATACATTAATAAGAGATAATGAGGTTATAGACAAAAGTATCAATTGATACTTAAACCTGCCTAAAAAAATGGCTACAAAATGTCTTTGAGTTTAATATTTTTCGCAAATGATGGAATAAAAAAATAAAAAAACTGAATTTTTAATAGCATAATTTACCACTTCTTTACCGTCAGTCACTTCCGGTGGTTCGTTCCATTTCTGCCGTTCGCTGGTGCCGAATATAAGATAGAATGTATTTCCCGCAATGTATACCGCAGATGCTATGTAGAATACTTTGCGCCATTCATCTGGGTCTGTCTGTAAATGCAAGAAAGTAGAACTAATACTGATATTACTTAAGTGATCTGTGGGTGTAATCTTTCTTGGTTTATGTAGGTATTATTATACTATAAAAATACTTACCTCATCTTTTAACACGACTCCAGCAACCAGAGGCGCTATGATGGATATGATGTTGGCGGCCATGTTGGTGATGCCTAGCAGTGTGCCAACGTAGTTAGGAGCCATGTCCAGGTGCACCAACTGTGGGAAGAAAAATAGAATGTTATATATATGTACACGGATATATTTCACTAGAATCCGCTGAAACTTCTAAGAAAGGTTGAAGATTGGGATTGGGGCAAAATCTGCTATCAGTAAGAGTATCTCTGTCAGCCATACGCTTGTTTCAAGTTGTGTGGCTATGAAAACAACCGAATTTCGTCCTTCTTCAAATTCACATCCAGTCTGCCTTCACCATCTTCATCACCAGGCAACTTATTATTCGTTGTGTGCCAAGTCAGGGCTGCGACTATAAGGACCAGGCCCGGGTCAACAGCGCGTTGTGTTCCACGCGCGCCTCAAAGAGATGTCAGCACGAACTGATGGGGTCTGCTAGAGTTGCCTGCCAGGGTTGCGGGTTTTTCCGGAACACGGGTGGGTTTTAACTAGTAAAAGTCTGACATCTCCGCCCAGAGCGGGAGAAGCTAATTGATAGTTACCCACCCAAAAAAAGGACTGCCACTGCAGTGACATTTAATAAACGAGCAAAGAGGTGCATACCATAAGTCCAGTTAGATGTCCAACGTTAAGCCCCACTACGATGGTAAGCAGAATGACAGCCATGGTTACGTTACCGGCTGGCACGTATGACAGACCGATCAAGGCGATTGCAGGGCCAAAGAAACCTAGAGAAGATTATGTAATGTTACTTTTCCATGCTCATACTACTCATTATGGTCACAACACTTTGTTAACAACATTATTATGATTGCAATTTGCTTAAAGGCTTCTACAAACAGGCGCGGCACGTGACGCGACACAAAGAGACCGCTCGTCGTGCGGCACGCGGTGTCTTTGTGTCGCGTCGCGTGTCGCGCCTTTTTGTAGGAGCCTTAAATTAGGTTTATCTGCTGCAAATGACAATGATATCTGATAATTCTTTGACCGAAACTTATGTAGATACATTTTTATGAAGACGCCAATATATCCACTTCTAATTTTGATTGGAACCGGTTTATTACTTGTTTAGGGTTTTTATTCACATTTACAAGTAATTTGTCCTCAAGACTTCCTCGACCTTCCTCGTGTTTTTTCCTATACTCGTGAACACAAAAACGAATTTATTTTTACCTGCATAAATGGGAAAGCCCCTTGAGATAGGTACAGTCAGCGTCAATAATATCGAACGAACACTGTTCAAAATTATCTCAACAACTAATCAAATAAAACTTTATCTCAATTGG
Organism: Dryobota labecula; assembly: GCA_947523025.1. NCBI lineage: Eukaryota > Metazoa > Arthropoda > Insecta > Lepidoptera > Noctuidae > Dryobota > Dryobota labecula. Next base: position 24,942,141 of record OX383296.1, read on the forward strand.
ATAAAGTTCTTGTCAGAATGACAGTTGTCGTGTAGGTACTGACTTCATTCTGAAACACTCTTTTTGTCATTGAGTTAATATTTTCATTTTCATAGTTGTTTAAATCATTTTGAACAGTCTGTTCGTCCCGAAATTATTGTCGCTGACTGTACACCTATACCTACAATGACGTTATTTTAATTGAAACTTTTCCTACCTGTGGAATCATACTTACCTATAGAATTAGAAAGTTTCCTCGTTGCCGTAACACTAAGGCACTTCTTGTTCGGGAGATAGTCAGACATGTAGCCAAACGGGAAGCTTAAGATGTACACAGCCAAGTAGGGTAAAGCTGACATTACGCCATTCTGAGGAAAGAAGATAAATTATTTTAATGGACATATTTAGAATGATTAAATTTGGTTGACCATTTCGTTGGTCTAGTGATCATAAGCGTCACTTCTTATAGCTTATTTACACTCACGCCTCGATTCTCGTCTCGCGGCTCGTCTCGTGTCTCGGCCACAGCTCGTTCGCTCGTCAGTTAATCAATTTATCTTCACACTCTCGCGGCGTGTTCAGTTGTTTTCGAACTATCAACTAAGGCGGACGTCGAAGTGTTAGCGGCATAAAATTTATCTTTATTGACCAGTACTACGCATGGCTTGTTTTTTGCACCGAAGATTCTTACGAAAAGTTTTTTTTTTGCTTTAAGTTCTGTGATGGGTCGTCATCTTTCATTACACAATCTGGACCATGCATCATTGACTTTTTTGTTGATTTTTATGATATATCTTAGGATCCAAAATTATCCGCTCCTTTTAAAATAGTTCTATGAATCGTAACGTATCTTCTCAAGACCAATCCATTGCATTTAAAAAAATCAAAACAATTCATACCACTCATAACGCAATCGGCACGGCAAAACGTTTGTAACCGAATGAAAAACGCCTGTGTAAACACCAGCGCTTCCCCCGCGAGCGCTGCAAATGGCGAGACGAACTGCGAGGCGAGCCACCAGCACACGCGTCTCGTGGATCTACTCGCGGCTCGTCTCGCCGCCCGCGCGAGAGTGTAAATGAAGTATAAAATTTATTGTGTTTTATCGATAGGATATTCTCAATAGCGACTTGGATTTTTAATTTATGTCTGGTTTATGGTACATATATAAGACAAAAAAATATTTACTTGCAAAATACGAGAGTAGACACTCTCGTTTTTAGGGTTCTGTACCAAAATGGTAAAAAGGAACCCGTATGGTATGACTCAGTCTGTCTCAGCTGGATATCTCAAGGACAACTGGTTCTAAAAACTTGAAATTTGGAGTAGTTTTAGATGACGTTTGTCCAACTATTTTTCATAAATATAATATATTTTTTTATCTACAGGGACTGAACGGGTCTTAAAAATTCAAAGTGGGGTATGGTGTGGTATGTGGGGTATCATATTATGAAAAAATGCTATTTGCACATTCTCAAATATTTTTTTTTTAGGCCGCATAGTTTTCAACTTTTGACAAAAATTTAAAAATAAATACTGTTATTTATTATTATTATTCCCTTATCTCCGAAGTTTACATAGAGAACAATCTGAAATTATTCTATGTGATAGAAGTTTATGTAAATATTACAGGAAAAATAAAACGATGTCTCTAAATAGTACACTTTTTCTAATATTGCAGTTATAGGTCAGCGCCATCTCTTGACCGATATCGATAGTGGAACTAATGTAATTTTTTTTTGATGACTTGATGATATGGAACCCTTGGAGCGCGAGTCCGACTCGCTCTTGACCGGTTTTATTTCCTCTTGCCTATACTTTTGGAAAATATTTGGCGTGGCTTCGAGAAAAGGCGTGTTATGTAATGGTTACCTTATTAAAGTTACGCACTTACTGCTTTTATATCCACCCCCAATACTTTCTTCATGTACGAAGGCATCTCCGTCATGAGAGTCCAGTATCCCCAGTTCTGACTGCAATGTAGCGCGATCAGCGATATAAACGGAACAGACGTCCATATAGCCATCCACGGAGTTTTGAATTTCTGAAGCAAGAATATATTTCGTTGGGGTTGAAATATTCGGTGGTGGGGTTCCAGTGCTCAACTGATTTTTAAAGATATTTCAAGATGGTTGGTAGACGTAAGGGCTGGCTTTTATATTGGCCAAAGGCCATCCAACCATTCAACGTGGCTATGCCGCCTGTCTTTTGGGCACAATACAATGCGACAGACATGCGTAGGAATACTTCGATGGCATTTTTTAGTTTGTAATAAGTTCTTAATAGTAAGAATATTTGGTTGATTCTTAAATTATGTTAGGCCTGAACATAAGAAAGTAGTCAAGTACCTTTGGTTCTCCAACCTGTCCCAAAGAGGTCTGTATGTACAACCGCTCCTCCGCACTGATTATCTTCGACTTCTGAGGGGAGTCGGAACCCACGATAGTATACAACACTACCCACACTGCCCCCACTGCTCCATTTACGTAGAAGATCGCTTCCCAGCCCCACGCGTCTGCTATGAAGCCTGATATTACTAGCTGGATGGCATTGCCGAGTTGAGATCCTGGAGATAAGTAAGCACATTTATGTATTTAAGATGGTTACCATAAATATTTACTTTTGTCATACAATTAAAAAAAAAGCCTTGACTGACTCCTTGAATTCTATACTCTTTCTCCCTTGTTTATGTAATTTAAAAAAATGGTAAACTGACCTGAATTTATCATGGCTCCCGTCCTGCTCTTCTCATCGACTGGTGTCCACTTGCCTATGAGATTGTATATCGAAGGCACCACAAATCCTTGAGCTAAGCCTTGGATCACACGACAAGCACATACCAGTTGCCATCCACCCTGTAAAAAAAGACGGTGAGATCTCTGTTTTTAGGGTTCTCTATGTCCGAATGAAAAAACGGAACCCTTTACTTATAGGATCACTCGTGTGTCCGTCTGTCACAGCCAATTTGCTCCAAATCTAATGGACCGATTTAGTTGAAAGGTACACATAACAATTTCTGTGACTCAAACTCGGACATGTTACGTAAATGACGGCACGGTTGGCGCAGTGGTTAAGCAATTGGACTGCTGCGCTGCGTATCGCGGGTTCGATTTCCGCACGGAACAAATATTTGTATGACCTACAAGTAGTTGTTTCGGGTCTGGCTGTTTGTGTATGTGAGTTTAAATGTTTGTAAACGCACCTACAATACAGGAGAAATACATAGTGTGGGGCAAAGATTAAAAAAAAAAAATTGTATTTAAAAATGGATAGCAAAAATCTAAAAAGGTTTTGCACACTGAACGGTGTGACATATCAAATGAAAGGACTTACTGTAAGGGTCTCCAGTGCATATTTTAATAGTAAATATTTTTAAAGTTATTTAAGAAAATATATGAAAATTGGCCATCCCCACCCCCTTTTGTCCGAAACTACTGAACCAAACATTTTGAAAAAAATACAGAAAATAGTTCTATACCTATAGATTAGAGGAAAACCTATAAGATTCTATGGTCTTAAAATAACAGTAAATCTCCCAATGTTGTGCGTAGTTGGAATGTATGAGAGAACATGTTTCTCAACTACAATGTTAAGTTTGTGTTTTGAAGTCATCAAATAGTCAAAACCGGCAAAGTGCGTGTTGAAATGAATTTATCCCAGAAACAAACTTAATATTGTAGTTAAAAAACATGTTCTCCCATACAAAATGTATGAAAGAATATGTTTTTGAACTGTAAATGTAAGTTGGTCAACTATTACTCGGGAACTTGTAAAGCTTACTTAGCTGTGATAGATTTCCTTTTAACTTCGTTATATATACTACTACAGTGAACTTTTTCACATACGAAAACACAACGATTTAGCTGGCAGGGGGACACAAATGACTTTATAAAAAAAAAAAAAATGTTTAAAGCTTAATATTACGTAAGCGGATCTCTGAACTGAAAAATGGTTTTCACAAACCCGCAATATTTTTGAACGACCTATCCAACGATACCCGACACCATGGGATAGACGAGAAAAAAAAATAGCATCCCCACTTTATGTGTGCTGCGTGAGGTACGCTAAAAAAAAGGTTCCAAGTATTTATTTTACCACTTTGTCGGCGTAAATAATATGTATACCCATACCAGACAGACAGACAAACAGACGAACATGGCGAAACTATAAGGGTTCCTTGTTGACAACGGAACCTTAGAAACTCCTAAATAAGTCAAAATAAAGCACTTAGGAAGCATATAGTTAAATTAGACATTTGGTGGACTATATATATAGTCCTCCTTATCGATTTCGATAACGACTATGAAGAGTATATAGAGTGCATCTAGCTTCTCACGTTTCATTAGTGCCCATGTAGGTTAATGTGAAAAAAAAAAAAAAAAAATTTAAGCAGAACTATGAAAGCGTTTTAAAACCTTCACCATTTAAAAGCAACATCGGATACTTACATAATAAGCAGCGAAAGGCACCGTGAGCGACACGAAAGCATTGATAGCGATCGCTATGGTAACAAGGATCATTCCACCATATTTAGCAGCCATCTCTCCAGCTGGAATCTGTAGTATGATGTATCCCCAGAAGAATGAGGAGAGGATCACGCTTTGAGTCTGCATACTCCAATCGAAGGACTGTAAAATAATTTGTATTTACTACCTAAACTCGATTTTAAATAACATTAGACATTTAAATACACTGACAGAAATGTTTGCATAACTGTAACAAAAGTTTTGGTTACTGTTTACACAAAATTGTGACTTGCGAACTAGTTGTTATCTTTTACAAAACCCTGTTTTGCACACTACAAATCAGTTGAGTTAATTTAAGCAAAATTTATTTCCATAGAACTAAAGTTGAGTTATTTTTGAAGTAACTTAATTAGTTCGGCTATTATTTATTTCAGTGTAAACCTTTTTTCAGTCCGTTCAACCGATTTTGACTTCTATTCTGTAGGTATAAGGATGGCATTAAAAGCAAACAAATGGTTACAATACCAACTGTTTACTGCAGCTGCCATTAGTCATGCCACCAACGCAATAGAAGTCAAAATCGGTTGAACGGACTGTAAAAAAGGTTAAAAAACAACACTGATAGTGTTGTTAAATTGACTTTTTTTAAATTATTGATTTATGCTTAAAGCCTTTGCGCAGACAGAATGCCATTTCTAAATTGCGATACAACAACAGTCTCTTTTGCCATTCGTATTAATTATGTCTTCTTTTTCTCCATAGGTCCAGAGGACTCGAGAGTCTCAGCTATCAGTGTGGTGTTTATTTAGGAGTACATATAGCTTCTAAAGTTGTAATTAACACTTACATTTTCAAGAGTGTTATCCGTCATGACGACTATAGCCATACTCATGTTAACTCTCATACCGTATGCTATTACCAGCGCGAAGAACATCATGATTGTTTGAACATGACGGATGGCACATATCGTCCCTGCAAATAAAGGCTTAGTGAAATAATAGGATCCAAATTAAAGATTAAAGTATATATATATATATTCATTTAATGTAATTTTTGTTCAAATGGTTGTCATGGCGTGTCCTTCTGTCTTCTGAATCAACAATCTTGGTTCACCAATACCTAAGCCGTTTTTCATTTTATACGCTTTGATTTAAAAAAAATGTTAATCATACCGCACGCGTCTTGTTTATAAACCGACTATAATAAAAACATGACATACAAAACATTTTTGTACAAGTATGTTATTGTGCGCCCAGCAAACAATAATTTTTTTTTATTCATTTCTTGAAAAAAAGTTAAATGACTTTAGAAAACCGTGTCAAATCAGAAATTATTTAAAAATACTAAACTCGAAAATTGGTGAGCAATTGAACACGTTTCAGGATGATTATGGAAACCATCTTGAGGTATGTTTTTACAGTCGTACATTCAACCGCAAGTCATCATCAGTGGTAACATGAAATGGTGTTCTCAATGTTACATTGTTACCATGAACGCGTGATGGTCCGTAGGTACTACTTAGGTTATATAAGCGGAACGCTAAACAATTTTTTGAAATATTAGAATATGAAATAAATTTAAATCACTTACTTGGCTTCTTAATTCCCACATCTTCTTCACTCATTTTGGAATTGAAACGTATGACACTAACCAAATATGATTTAAATACATAGATTGTTGTTGGCAAACTTGTCGTTGGGTATTTTTTCGATAACGCCTTGACACAATCGGTTTACTACTGCGATAGTGTCAAGAGATCACCCAGGGTGATCGTAGCTGATAACACATCTTAAATATTTGACCCTGAAGTGATTGTGACAATGAAGGGATTGTATTGTTACTTTTATTTTTTAATACAAGTCCACTCTAGACATTGAGATTGACAGGAAAACCACCTAGTACTGTATTTCAAAGCAACTTATGGATTGTTTCACCAACTCCAGATAAGTTCATAAGTTGAGCACTGGTTAAAAACTTATTAGGGTTCCGTACCGAAATGGTACAAAGGAACCCTTATGGTGTGACTCAGTCTGTCTGTCTGTCTGTCACAGCTGAATATCTCAAGAACTACTGATGCTATCAACTTGAAATTTAAACCGTTTTAGATGACGTTTGCTTAACTATTTTACAAATAAGAAAGAAACAAGAAAGTTTTTTTTTTTTTGCAACAGGGACTGAAAGGTGGTCTTAAAAATTCGAAATGCGGCTACTAGAGCATGTAGGATATCATATGAAAGAACGCTGTTTGTAAATTCTCAAGTATTTTTTTTTCTTTTTTAGGCCGCATAGTTTTCGACTTTTGATGAAAAATGTAAAAAAAAATACCGTGCATAGAGAAAAATATGAAATTATTCTATGTGATAGAAGCATAAGTAAAGATTACAGAAAAAATAAAACTATGTCTCTAAATAGCACACTTTTTCAGAAGTCAACAAAAATTACATTAGTTCTTTTATCTGTCAAGAGATGGCGATTACCTAAAACTCCAATATTCTACACCGCAGTGTTAAAATTCTCTTTCTCTCTTTTCTCTTTCTGTGTATTTTTCTCTCTTTTTCTTTTTTTTTCTTTTTTTTTCTTTTTTTCCTCGCTGATGAAAATTTTTAAAACATATCACGTTTCACAACCAAAATGTCCTACTTCCTACATAATATTAGCAGGTAGCAAGTTGCTTTGGCCATGGGGTCTCAACTCTAACAAATTATAATTAGTCTTGAAAAAATTCACAGATTGGACACGTTATTGGGCCGATTTTGGCTACATTCCATTTACTTTAGCATTAGACAAATAACGGCTAAATAACGACAGTTATTGTGTAATATTGTTGAAATTACTGCACTTTAGAATATTTTTTTAATGTACATGGTAAATAGATTACAGTGCTTTGTATTTATCGTGAAATAACGGAGTTTATTAAACGTTTACATCGAAATAACGAAAGGGTGAGAACAGTTATTTGTCTAATGTTATAATAAATGGAGTATAGTAAAAATCAAAACTTCCTGGTTTAATGTTGATTTATCTAATTACACTCATAAATCACGTGAATGACACTTAGTATCTAGGCCGACTCCTAGGTGGCGTTGTAAAACTACAGTCTCTGGCAATTAGTGAGTAGCTGATGCTACCATGTGTTAAAAGATCGAGGAAAAAAAAATAGCCAGCCTTAGGGAGGTGTCATTTCTTTGTATGTGATTATATATTATTATATATGTGTATTATATATTTGTATTATATTATGTGTGCTTTGGGTGAAGCAAAGTTGTAGTTTTTCTGGGCTGGTACAGAAATTTCGGTGCGCGAGTTCGACTCGCTCCTTGACCGGTTTCTTGAATAATACATAATATGTACATCCATAAACTCACGCCTTCTTCCCATGGGGGTAGGCAGACACTAAAGACCGCCACCTGATACAATCCTTACACACTCCTTTTGCTTTGTTTACATTCATACATCTGTTCGACCAAATGTACATAATATATTATCTCTTAGATAATTTCATTAAATTCTGACCCATTTGAAACAGCTTATTCTGACATAAAATACCATTCAAACTAGATCTATCGTACTTATCTGTAATAGGTCATAATTGAATTTGGTGATGGTTGACGGATAAGATATATAAAAGTCTTCGGAAAAGTTTTTATTTTCATATCATTGAATTACTATTTTTTTGTACACAAAATTGAATGTCTTTTAGAATTTGATTTTGTAAACCACAAGACAAGTCTGTAAAACAAATTATGTTGTATTGATACTGAATAAGATATCACTACTTTCTCTTATTGTGTTTCTTCTGATATAATTGGACAGAATAATATATAAGATAGACGCAGTTTCACACTTTAATTCACAGAAAAACGACCAAATAAGTATCATAGTTAGCATTGGTGTACTTACCTAGTCTTTATTTTATAGAGGTAGCTGACTGAAAAAACTTTTCATTCGTGAAATAATCCATGATGTGTGATTTTTTTAAGTGAGTTTGCATGTATTTAATACCTATTATTGTTAAGAAAATATGTTATTTTGTTTCTGAGTATGATTGCTGAATTTAAATATTGCCAATAGTGTTTAAAATTTCAGCAGACTTGGTAATTTTATGTAAATATTTTGACAAACTATTAAGAATTTAAGCTGGTTAAGTTTACATATCGGATACCCTGAAAGTTTCATTCAAATAGAAAATTCATGAAGCTTCAAAATACACATAAATTCAGTTTAAAATTGAAAACTCAATCTTTATGTAAATACAGTATCTAAATTCAGTGATGTGGACTAGGTACTTTACGATATGAGAGTTTTATTTGATTTATAGGTTTTCTGCGATTCCCAATAAAATTGAAGACACACAAAACAAACCAATAACTTTGAAAGAGGACGTTATTATTTCTTACTAGCTTTTGCCCGCGGCGCAGCCCGCGTAGATGTCAGTTATCGCGTTAAAAAGTAACCTATGTCCTTCTCCATATCCCAAGCTATATCTCTGCCTTTCATAACAATCGGTTCAGCGGTTTAGGAGTGAAAACGTAATAGACACACAGAGTTACTTTCACATCTATATAATAAAATCGTAGCGAAGTCAAAACTGTACATCGAATATTTTTGAAAAAAAAAAAAAGTAATTGCCACGAGATCTGGGAACGATTCTGATGACAAAAATTTAGTTTCTAGAATTTTTTTCTGTTTGTCAGTTTGTATGTTTGTCTGTTTTTCTGAATGTATGTTCCAGCATCACGCAAAAACTACCGGACAGATTTTGTTCAAATTTTGCATACATATTCCCTATAGGTCTGGTCAAATTACTACGTATAAATTATCACGCTATTTGCTATGGGGGATGAGCAGTATTGCATTATGTTTTGAGATGGGTCCACAAGAGCAGGTACCTTAACCGTGGTCGCTACAAGAAAATGGTCGAATACGAATATAGCAGATAGTCATTTTATTCTTTTACTAGCTTCTGCCCGCGACTTCGTCCGTGTGTTATTTCGGAACCCGAGCCCGACCCCACCACTTGGCATCCCGTCGGCGTCGCTTGCCCGTGCTATAATTTCGTTTTCGCTTAGCGTTCTTTGTCACTTGTTCTTTCTGCTCGGCTTCTAAGGGTCGTAGCGTGATGTTATATAGCCTATAGCTTTCCTCAATAAATGGCCTATCCAACACTAAATTAATATTTAAATTCGAACCAGTCCTTCTTGAGATAAACGCGTTCAACCAAACAAACAAACAAACAAACTCTTCAGCTTAGATATTTTAAAATTATGATATCTCCTAAGATGTTGATTGAAATCAAGTGATGTCAAGGACAAAACATTTAAATACTTATGATTAATAACATATTTATTTGGATAAGGATTAATATAATGTTGATAAAACTCCTTCGCAAATAATGCATTAATTTCGAACAAATTTGATTACCATAAAAAAAGTTATAGTTTGTCAATCTTAAAAGATAGACATATGCTGTCATGGACTTTTGATATACATGCCTCATACATGACATATGCCATCATGCATGATATTTGCGTAACTTAAACCGTTTACGCAGCGCACGCAACGGAAGCTCTCAAAAAGGAATAATTTTTCCCGTTTTTGCAACATTTCTCATTTATGCTCCGCTCCTATTGGTTGTAACGTGATTTTATGTAGCCTATAACCTTCATCGATAAATGGACTATCCAACACAAAAATAATTTTTCAATTCCAACCAGTAGTTCCTGAGATTAGCGCGTTCAAACTAACAAACAAACAAACTTTTCAGCTTTATAATATTAGTATAGATTTTAAATGATTATTTATCATACCTTATGGATCTAAGCAGTCAATTATGACATGCTATTTCAGTCAACTTTCAACAAAGTAATGCAAGTCTGATTTCGATTCCAAAGAATTGATATTTTTCGTTTTAGGTTCCGTACCAAATTGGTAAAAAGGAACCCTTATGGTGCGACTCAGTCTGTCTGTCCGTCTGTCTGGCACAGCTGGATATCTCAAGAACTACTAATGCTATCAACTTAAAATTTGGAACATTTTAGATGACGTTCGCCCAACTATTTTGCAAATAAGCAAAGACATTAAATTATACGTAACAAATAAGAAAGATTTTTGTTTTTGAAACTGGAACTTAACGGGGGTCTTAAAAAATCGAAGTGGGGCTACTAGAGCATGTGGGGTATAGTATGAAAGAGCGCTATTTGCACATTCTCAAACAGTTTTTTAGGCCGCATAGTATTCAATTAAAAAAAAAATATATATATATATATATATATATATATGTCGGAGAACGGAAGGTTTCTCTCGTTATCATCAGCCATATTTCAACTACTGTGGGCGTACTGTGGGTAATGTTGGTTATTGCGCAGTAGTAAAACCGAATTAAACTCAAATCAAAAGTCATTTACTCAATCTAGGCTGATATTCAGCATTAACTCTAACTTTAAATTTACATAAGACAGCTCCCCCAAAACGCCCATCCCTTCATCACTTCCTAGTGCTTTAGCTGGGAAGAAGAAGTAGTGAAACAAACTCCCCAGCAGCACATCTGTCTGTTCAGTTAGAAGAACTTGATTCTATACAGTAATGTGTATGCACAGTAATTAATATTGGAACACGACACAACTATACCGAACCCACAACAATTCCTAGTCGTCTTCACTGCTTGGCCGCCACCGATGAACTGCCCTTGTCGTTTAGATGTCACTACGCCCCCGTAAGGGGGCGTGGCCTGCGGAACCTGAGCAATGCTCCCCGTCCGCGCAGGGTTCGCGGTGGCTCATTAATATGGTCCCCTCATTGGGTCAGCCTCGGACGGCTTGAGGATGATGGACCCGCGTTGCTCGACGCGGGTCCTGTGATAGGGTATCTGAGATTGTTTCTGTAGTCGCGCCGCGTACTGCCCTTGTCGACTGTGCGGCGGACACTTATAGCCGGTCGCACGTTATGTCGTAGACTGTATCATGCGCCGCTAGGCAGCGCTAGCGTCGCGATTAGTCAAGAACCGATGGCACGAATCCACCAACTCCATCGAACGCCAACAGATGGCGCGAATCCACCAACTCCATCGAACGCCAACAGATGGCGCTGGCGTACTGGATACAACTCGTCTCCGAGATATATATATGCCATCCCCCCTCTCCTTATTTCCGAATTTTTCATAGATATAAATCTGAAATAATACGCGCATAATTGACGCGTGAGATTGTCACCACCGATCGCCTCCGTGAGGACACGACGGTGCTCTACCCAAGCCGGGCAGACCTCCACCGTATGCTCTACCGTGTCTTCCGGGTGATCCACAAAGTGGTAACTCCCTGGTGTTTCCTCCCGCCTTATCCTGAACAGAAACCTCCCGAAACAACCGTGTCCGGTGAGGACCTTCGTCAGGCGGAAGGTCACCCAGATATTTCACAGATGTTCTAAACAGACCGGGACACGTAATTATCTTCTGGAGGGAGGTGGGCTGGTAGTAATAACCACTGATGGCCGCCATGGCCCATGTACAGTCAGCTGCAGATAAACCTCACCCCCTAGCAATGAATAAATACATTGCTAGGGGGTGAGATTTCTCTGCAGCTGACCGTACAATGGTCCACCTGAAGGACTAAGTGCGGAAACCAAACCCTTTACCATAGAACATGGAACTGTACGTCGCTTACTCTCGCGTCACCAGTCCTGACTCTGTATATTTTGACTGCTGTGGCCAAAACTACAAACGTAGTATTCAGGGAAGTTTTATTAAAATGTGGCGGGGTCTTACGACTTCTACGCAAATGAAGTCGCGCGCAGAAGCTAGTTTATAATATTAGTATGGATTTATTTATTATCATCAAATCGTACTTCTATTATTCCATTATAAGGACAGCCTAATAAACTGCCTTTTCGATACTCTAGTTATTTTTCTTTTTACCCTTCATTATATTTCTAACAACGTAATAATTATAATACCTATGTAAATGCTACAGAATTTTAACTCACGAAGCAACGCGCGCTGTACTTGTGGTAAGGGTAACTAAGTGTAGAAACACGCTATGAATGTGTGCGTGAAGACGAGTAACGTCAGCACGCCATTCACTATTCACGCACATAATACGATACGAGAGGAATGTGGCCGCTTTTAATAGATCGAATTTTGTTGCTTCGTGTCTCAATTATTTGTATTGTTATAATAGGTATTAGAAAATTCTAGTCACACTTACCGAGGTTTGTTATTGAATTGATTTTCAAAATTCCTTCATAGTCACGAGATATTTTTTTTTAAAGGAGTGGCGCTGGTGGACCGTTGTACGCCCTCTTAAGCTAAAGTGCAGCTATAGTACACCCACATTTAGCCGATAGTTTAAGTCCTTTGTTATAGGGGGCGAGCCCATTGCTAACAAACGGGCACAAATTCAGACTCCGGGCTGCTACTGGAATTCCAGATGGAAAAACCCAATATACTACTACTATGTACTAGTACTTTTGCCGTGCAACGACTTTTATTTCGGTCAGCAGTCCCTTGCAAAAACCACATTATGTCGACAGTGGAAATATCAAATAACGTATGGGACAAACCTCTGGTTTTCAGGAGAGCCATTTTTATGGTGCTGTAGTAAACATGGAACCCTTGTAGTTTCGCCATGTCCGTCTGACTCTTAGCACTAGAAAGCTGTAATTTGGTATGGGTATACTCGTACGTATTAATCACGCCGATAAAGTGGTAATAAAATAAATTTATTTAGGGTTTAAAAAAACCATCATCCCCAATTTACGTATACGGGAGGTCCCGTATACGTAAATTGGGGATGATGGTTTTTTTTATCGTCTATCCCATAGTGTGGGGTATCATTGGATAGGCCGTTTAAAAATATTGCGGGTTTGTGCAAACCGATTTCTTCGATTCAGGAATCCGTTTGCGTAATATTAAGCTTTAAAATGCTAATTCTTGTAAGAGTCAAGTGTGCCCCCCCCCCGCCAGCTAAATGGTTGTATTTGGATACGTGAAAAAATTTACTGCAGTAGTAAATATAACGAAGTTAAAAGAAGTACTATCACAGCTAAGTAAGCTTTAAAAGTTACCGAGTAATAGTCGACCAACTTACATTTACAGTTGAAAAACATGTTCTGTGTGTTGTTAACCGCTCGAGGTGGTGGTGCTTGGGGGAGTCCTATGTCCAGCAGTGGACGTATTTCGGCTGAAATGATGATGATGATGATGATGATACATTCGGTATGGGAGAACATGTTTTTCAACTACAATGTTAAGTTTGTTTTTGGGATAAATTCATCCCAACTACGGAACCCTTCATTGAGCGTGGTCTGACACGCACTTGGCTGTTTTTTTTTTTGACTTTACTGCTCTTAACTTTTTGTCTATAAGTTCTAATTAAAAAGTGTCTTCGACAAAGTTTCTTACGTTTGCAAATATTAAATAAAGCATAAAGTTTCAAAGATATCATGTTCGTTACGTTAAGAATTAATAGTGGTACCATATGAAAAATAAAAATCTAGAATTTTTCAAAGTAGAGGTCTATTAATGGTGTACCTACTCTATATTGCATATTGCTGTTAACAAACTAAATTTATTAAATCTATCTTAATTATGACACACTATGTCGATGCAATATAGTTCAAAATTACTTGCTGACATAAAAGATGTACTAAGGATTATGTAATTATGAAATAAATAAAAAATATCAAAACTTTTATTTCGGCACATGAATCTTCTTTTAATGTACTTTCCATGGTATGGAGGGATTTCGGTATGAAATGGATGGTAACCCATCTACGGACCAACCGCGGTAAAGTAGTTACCTTGATCGATCGACCTGTGCCGCGTTTACTTATTTTAACCGCCTCTGTGGTCTAGTGGTAAAACCACCTGTCTCAGATCCAGAGGTCCCGGGTTCGATTCCCAGCGGGGGCAAAAATTTCTGCTCGGTTTGGTTGGTGGTAGGGCTTGTTCTAAGTCCGCCTGGCTAGCTACCACCATCTTATCTATGTAAGTCTGTCGCCAAAACAACAGTGTTAACAGCATTTGTTGTTTCAGCAGTTAGAGGTAAGATAGCCAGTTCCTCTGTGGTTGAGGATTCCGGGTGAAGCTCGCTTCCATCTTCAGCCTTATCATAACTTACCATCAGGTGAGATGAAGGCCAAGAGCTTCCCCGTTGGAAGTAAAAAAATAAAAATAAAATTATAAGCTTATCGCACTCACTCATTCATCGTTCCCTAACTAATGCTTGATAAGTTATACAGCTTTACAATGGTTGTGCGTTGTTTCATAGCTAATAGTTTTATAGAATTTCGTTTCACTTAGTTTTTTTCTCATATTTTCGTTTAATAGAATAATCAATACGCAGAATACTTACTTTGAAGATTTTTAAATCATTGATTTTTTTCACATAAAGTTTAATGTTAGAATAGTCATATCATAGAATAACAAATCAAATATTCTGTATCCTTATTTTGTTTATTTAATACTAGCTTCTGCCCGCGACTTCGTCCGCGTGGAAGTAGTAAAACACCATAATATACTAAAATACCAGCCACATTTTAATAAAACTTCCCAGAACACTACGTTTGTAGTTTTGGTCACAGCAGTCAAAATATATATATATAGTCCTCCTTATCGATTTCGATAACGGCGACCCCTAGAAATCAATTCCTTGCGTGTGCCCTTAGATGACTCGCTAGACCGAATTTAGTTTTGAACACCCGGTCGCAACTAGAACAATAAAGTTGGCCTGCGGTGTTGTATGTATAAGTGTAGGAGGGCTTATGTCTCTCTTTACGTATTTGATGCTTCCCGATGATTACTTCATGTCGCTTCTCTTCGAAAGATTTGATGTTTTTGTGTATAGTCGAGCGCCATGACGACCTGTGTAAAGCGAGCCTCTCCCAACCTTTAGGATCAATTGCGCAAGCGTTTAGATGTCTCTTGAGCACATCCTTATAGCGGAGATGTTGACCACCATGCTTCCGTTTACCTTCTGCCATCTCAGAGTAAAACACCACTTTGGGTAAACGGTGGTTTTCCATGCGAAGGACATGACCACACCACCTGAGTTGACGCTGCATGAGGAAGGCTTCCATGCCATACATGTCGGAACGGCGCAGGACCTCCGTATCAGGAACATGGTCTTGCCACTTAATGTTCAAGATCGATCTGAGACACAGCAGATGAAATGTGTCCAGTTTCCTAATGTCTGGTTTATAGAGGCACCATGTTTCTGCACCATAAAGAAGGACAGGTAAGATTAATGCCTTGTAAACACTAACCTTTGTCTCTAGCTTTAGGTCATGAGATTTCCAGACACGATCATTGAAGCGTCCAAAATTTGCAGCGGCATTTGCAATGCGCGATGGTATCTCCGATGCTAGGGTATTATCATGCCGAATATTGCTTCCAAGATTTTTAAACTGCGTGACTTCCTCCAGTGGTTTCCCATCTAGATTAAGTGTGGCTTTATCAGTTTCGCAGCCTCGGAGTGGTTGTTTGAGGACTTGCGTCTTGGAAGTACTGATAACTAATCCAAATCGTTGACTGGATTGATGTAATGCATCAACATAGCTTTGGAGATGCGCCGTGCTGTCGGACATGAGGCACACATCGTCAGCGTAAAGTATCTCCAAAAAGGAAATCTTTTGCAGTTTTGTTTTTGCTCTAAACCTAGATATATCAAACACGCCCTTATCAGTCCGGACATTCAGTTGAATCCGGTCAGTACAGTACTGCAATGCGTCCCTCATAACAACTGCGAAGTAAATAGCAAAGAGTGTGGGTGCCATGACGCAACCTTGTTTTACTCCACTTGTGATCTGGATCTCCTCAGAAAGTTCGTTTTCATGTTGGACCTGCGCTTTCATGCCATCATGAAATTGGCGTATGCGGTCGACGAGCTTCTTTGGGTATCCAGACTTTTGGAGAACAAGCCAAAGAGCCTCACGTGGAACTCTATCAAATGCTTTCTCTAGACCGATAAAGCACATGTAGAGAGGCCTTTGATGTTCCAAGCTTTTCTCCTGGAGTTGTCTTACAACGGACATGATGGCATCGATAGTACCTCTGCAAGGCCGAAAGCCACATTGACTCTCAGGCAGGTATTTTTCAGCGAGTTTGCTAAGGCGGCTGTTGATAATATGCGAAAGAATTTTACCGGCACTAGAAAGAAGTGATATGCCTCGGTAGGAGCTGCAGTCGGAGATATCTCCCTTCCCTTTGTACAGCTTACAGATCACCGCATCTCTCCAGCCCTGTGGAACTTCCTCACTTACCCACACCCTTTTGACTAAATGGTAGAGGCTATTTACAATGTTTTTTCCACTGTATTTGTAAATTTCCGCTGGAAGTTGGTCCATTCCAGGTGTTTTGGAGTTTTTGAGACGCATGACTGCTTCTGCAAACTCTTTGAAAGATGGTGGGTCTTCCAAATCTTGACAAACTGGCAGTTCATCTAGTGTACTTATGTACGATAGATCAGCGCTGAGTGCATCGGGATTCAAGACATCATTAAAATATTCTGCCCATCGCATTATTACGTCGGTTTTACTCGTAACTCGGTGTTGTCTGTCCTTTGTGTACATCGGTGCTATTTTCCTTACACTTGGGCCAAAAAAAAAAAACTATGGTAAAGGGTTTGCTTTCCTTACTTAGTCCTTCAGGTGGACCATTGTACATGGGCCATGGCGGCCATCAGTGGTTATTCCAACCAGCCCACCTCCCTCCAGAAGTTAATTACGTCTCCCGGTATGTTTAGAACATCTGTGAAAGATCAGGGTACCCCGAGGGTCTCTGTGCTAATTTGGGTGACGCCTGTGGATTCAAAGAGCACATGCGCGACGGTTTCCTCAGCCTCCATGCAAGCTCTGCGAGATTGAGAGCGATTGATTGATTGCTCTTGAGAGGATTGTCCGATATGTCTATTGTGTGGAATTGTTTGTTAAGCGTGCAGTGTCCCGCAATGGTCCATGGTACGGAGCGAGAGTGCATGAGAGGCCGTCACCTCCTTCTGCGAAGCAGTAATGCTTGCGAAGGAAGAGGCGGAACGCGTGAGGGAGAGTTAGTCTGTGCGCCCTCACGCCCCTAGTCACCGCAGAAGACGCCCTGGGCGGCGGGAATGAATTGGCGATTCCCGGCCACCTCAGGTGCGGGCTTGCGGATGGCGAGTAATGGGCAGCTCGCCGTCTGGTAAGGACCAGGCCAGGTTGACGGCGCGTTGTGTTCTACGCGTGCCACAAATAGATGTCAGTATGAACTGTGACGAGGTCCGCTAGGATCAATGCCTGCCAGGGTTGCGGGTTTTCCGAAAGGGATACCGTGGCCTTGGCACAAAGGCAACTGAAGTAACACAGGTGGGTTTTAGTCAGTAAAAGTCTGACACGCCCTGCCGCTCCCCCCAGAGCGGGAGAAGTTATTTGATAATTTCCAACCCAAAAAAAAGTCCTATAAAGTTCTTCGAACTATCACAATTACAGTAACAAAATGTAAAAAAACCGGTCAAGGGCGAGTCGGACTCACGCACCGAGGGTTCCGTACCATCATAATTGTATAGCTTTATTCGTACCTAAATAGTTATGTGCCCAGAAAAAAACTTCAACTTACTGTGCTTAACCCAAAGCAATCTGCGAGTAGGTAGGAAGGAGGACATTTTGGTTGTGAACCGTGAAATGTTTTTAAATTTTCATCGGCGAGGTCAATATTCATCACAGAATTTTTAAAACACTGCGGTGTACAATATTGCAGTTTTAGGTCAGCGCCATCTCTTGACCGATAATGGAACTAATGTAATTGTTGATGATTTCTGAAAGGTGTGTTATTTAGATAAATCGTTTTATTTTTCCTGTCATCTTTACATAAACTACTATCACATAAAATAATTTCAGATTTTTTTCTATTCAAACAACGGAGATAACCCCTTATCTAAACTAAACTAACTAAACAACGGAGATAAGGGGGGGAAGTTTTTTTTTTTTTCAAAAGTCGAAAAATGGGGCCTAAAAAATTTATGAGTAAATAGCAAATAGCGCTCTTTCATACGATACCCCACATACCCTAGTAGTCCCACTTCGATTTTTTAAGACACCCAGTTAAGTCCCAGTTAAAACTTTCTTATTTGCAACATAGTTGGGCAAACGTCATCTAAAATTATTCCAAATTTCAAGTTGATAGCATTAGTAGTTCTTGAGATATCTAGCCGTGACAGACAGACGGACAGACAGACTGAGTCGCACCCTATGGGTTCTTTTTTACCAATTTGGTACGGATCCCTAAAAAGAAATACATAAATATCAATTCTTTGGAATCGAAATCAGATTTGCATTGCTTTGTTGAAAGTTGACTGAAATAGCATAATATGTCATAATTGACTGCAAAGTCAAAGTCAAAGTCAAATAATTTATTTCAAATAGGCACGAAGATGCACTTTTGAACGTCAAAAATTACATGAATAGTTAATTGATTCTAGTTGCGCCTTCCAAAATGTAGTTATGTATGGAGAAGAATGGGCAAGAAACTCCATACTTACTCTTTTAAAATGTTAACAATAGTTTGTATACATTAATTAATATTTATAGGTGAAGACTATGTAACTAGAATAAAAAAATTAAAAAAATAAAAAAATTCATCAAAATTACTTACCACAATTGGTAAAAAGAATGAAAAGTGAAGTAATAACAGAAAAATTTATAAATGCGATAGGTACATGGTGCTCACATATTTACAAACATTGTATATGATTTCCCAAAAAAATAAAAAATAAAAACAACATATAATAAGTCAGTGTGTGAGTTAAAATATTAATCACAGAAAATAAAATTAATATCATAAAAATTATAAATTATACAGTTAAATTAGCAACCAGTTTGATTTTGTCTAGACTCTAAATTGTCCTATGGAGCAGGACCAGCATGTTTCCAAGCATTCTTATCTTGGATATAATCCTCTAATTTGTAACATGCTTGTTTACAAAGTGTACTTTTAATATGAGTTTTAAATTTTCTTTCATTTAATTGTAACATATCAGAAGGTATTTTATTGTAACATTTAACACAGTACCCCATAAAAGATGTATGTACCTTAGATAATCTGAAAAATGGTTGATCTATTTTATCTTTATTTCTAGTATTAAAATTATGCCTATCACTGATTTTATTAAAAATATGTAGATTTTTTCTTACATACATAATATTTTCATAAATGAATTGGCAAGGTACCGTCATTATATTAATCGTTTTAAATAGTTCTCTAAGAGATTCGCGGCGATGTAGATTATAAATGGCTCTGACAGCCCTCTTTTGTAAAATAAAAATGGATTCAATGTCGGCAGCCCAACCCCACAGTAAAATGCCATACGACATAATGCTATGGAAGTAGCTAAAATAAACAAAATAAAACTGCTTAGATCCTTATGGTATGATAATCATTTAAAAGATTAAATCAGTAACTATCTGATAAATTTCGCTTCCTATTCAACACAGCGAAGTAGTAATGGAAGTTCGACTGTTGGCATACACTGATACATTGTGTTCGTTCTCTTCTCAGTCTCACGACCTTTATGGGAAAACTTTTTTCGTTTTCTGACTTTAATAGTACTCAAACCTCAGTTGGTCCCATAGAGTTTTTTGATCCTCGTAAGAAACAGGATCGATTGTCATCAAAAACTTGTTTGTGAAAATTGCCCATTTTCTTGCTGACTGTACATTTTTTTCAAAATCTTTGAATGCAGATCAATTTTTTTCTAAAAGTTAAGGATAGTCTCTTAAGACCATTTTCTTATAGCGACCACGGTTAAGGTACCTGCCCTTATGGACCCATCTCAAAACATAATGCAATACTGCTCATCCCCCATAGCAAATAGCGTGATAATTTATACGTAGTAATTTGACCAGACCTATAGGGAATATGTATGCAAAATTTGAACAAAATCTGTCCGGTAGTTTTTGCGTTTAGCTGGAACATACATTCAGACAAACAGACAAACAGATAAACAGACAAACATTCTAAAAACTATATTTTCGGCATCAGTATCGTTCCCAGACCTCGTGGCAATTATTTTTTTTTTCAAAAATATTCAATGTACAGTTTTGACTTCGCTACGATTTTATTATATGTATAGTTAGGATAAAACTAATTACCAAGAATATCATTTTATCCATTTTGAATTTTTCAACAGCATTTTTTTTTGCATATTGCAGCATACAAGCAAGCATGCAACATGCAGCGTTCAATCAAGCATGCAGCATGCAATCAAGCATACAAAATGCAAGCGAGCATGCAAGCATGCAGCAGGCATGGTTTCTGTTACGCCTCGCCCCTCCGCGACTACGCGGATTTAAATTACACTCTAGGGGTAGGGCAGACAAGACTACGTGGAGTCGGTTTTGCAGCGATTCGTTTGTGTCACTAACGTATACCGAACAAACAATATTCGTTAAAAAAATATTCTACTGTTTGATAAGTTTGTTAAACAAAAAAATGTGATAAAAAATTCATTGAATTGTGTTTCTGTGAAATATGTATGTTTCATTCAAGTAAATAGTCTTTGAAACAATAATATTCGAACTAAAAATACAAGGACCAAATATTATATGAAACATTTTCTGGGAAACGAAATTATATGAAATTTCTGTCTGCGAAATAAGGGGACACCCTTTACAATACCTACATACATATACTCGTAGTTACATATCAAAAACTCTAACTCCCAAAAACTCGTCGCACAAGTTTTGGGTCTCTTTTGAAAAGTCGATGTTGCATCTCGGGATCCCTCACATTTGTGCAAAGCACGGCATTGCAGTCACCCAGCGTTTAGTCACGGTGACATGTTTTTGATTTATCAAACACGATAGTAAACATACACCTCTGTTGTGAAGCCATCATCATCCATCATTTCAGCCGAAAGACGTCCACTGCTGGACATAGGCCTCCCCCAAGCACCGCCACTTCGACTGGTTCTGTGCTTCCCGCATCCAGCGGATTCCTGCGGCCTTCACAAGGTCATCGGTCCATCTTGTGGGAGGTCTTCCAACGCTACGTCTTTCGGTACGCGGTTGCCTCCAGAACTTTTCGGGCCCATCGGCTAATCTATTCTATGAGCAATGTGCCCTGCCTATTGCCACATAAGTGTGGTCATTCTTCGAGCTATGTCGGTTATCTTGGTTCTCCTGCGGATCTCTGCATTCCTGATTCAAAAATAGCCATAGGAAAACTCAAAAATAGCCCTCTCCATTTCCCTTTGGGTGACTTTTAGCCTTCTAATTAAGCCCACTGTGAGCAACCACGTTCCAGTACTGATGACTGGCAACACGCACTGGCCAAAGACCCCTACATAATAATACAAGAAGTCTACCTATTTGTTACTGGATCATTACAACACAGTTATTTTCAAGTAGAAGTCAGTGTTTAGGTTAGCCAGGTTGTCAAAGAGAATAATAACGTTTGGGGCTGGTTGTCTATAACTATTTGCAGGGTGCGGATGACAAATACTGTTATACCAGGAGATGATATAGAAAAAGCCAGATTCTTGATTATTTTGTCAACAGACCCGTTAAAAGAAATAAATATATTTTATTTCACATATACCTATATGGGTACTTACGAAACGGTTCCAATTAGTCGTTTTCTGTGGAGAAGAGCCAGCGAGCAACTCCACGTTTACCCTTTAAAAATAATTGGCTTTTCCAATATTTCTAAATTACTGTGCCAATAGTTATGGGAGGTTAAAATGAAGGGAATTGAGATACGAAACGAAATTAAAAAAAAAATTAAGAAAATAAAGAAGTAAATATTTTTGGTACTCTAACGTTTGAATTAGTTTAATTTTTTAAGTTTCTTAAGGCTCATTGAATAACATTTTTTTTGTTCCTTATCCCTTCTCATGATTTCATACTTACTTAATGACTATTAATTTAATTACTGTTTACGTCAACCTACCCCTGACTTGTAGTCAATCTACCCCGGGCATGCTTAGTATAGGTGGACTTAGGGCCGGTTGTTTCAAACGGTTGGTTAACGTAGCATATGTACGTACGTCAAATAATAACGATTACATATTATGTTTAACGTTCGTTAAATACAAAGCGTTGTTTCACTGCATAAAAAACCGATCGTCAAAGTTCAAATGTAAAAGAATAAAATGACGTTAACCAGTGGGTATGATACCTGTTACTGTAACCGTTATTTTTTAACGAACGTCAAGGGCATAATTTTGTGAAACAACGGTTTGACGATAGTTTGCGCCATTTATGACGTATACGCGTGCGTTAAGTAGACGTGAAACAACCCGCCCTAAGACGTCAAGTCCATTCTTTGCGTCATAAATTGGTAACATAAAAATAAACATAGATAAGACAAAGCTCATGACATTTTATCAAAGAACGAATAAACTTAAACATAGCTTATGCAGATCAAGGTTGCCGTACACCGTTGTGACATGCACGACAATACGGAATTGTAGAACAAGTAATTCATATTCCGGTTGACGTAAAAAACACGGTGTAAACCCTACCCCGTCATTAAGACGACGACTATGCGATAAGTGTTCATAATAATAACATAAACAACCCTTAATCTTGCTTTTTTATTTTTTATTAGAATATAAAATTAAATAAAAACAAGATTAAGAACCTAGTTTACGTAAACTAAAACTTAAGCTTATGGTTGAATCAAAAAGATGAAAATAAATGTTACTTTTGCATCTATTTCTTTGCAAGTGTTGCATGCAAGTCTATTAAGAGCGGCCAACCCGTCATACTTTTCATACAAACGCTCGTACGTGATTATGGCGTTGCAACACATCTTTCAATGAAAATTTTGAACTAATTGGTATCATCTAGGTTTCTATGGAAGCAAAAAATTAAAATTTGGAGAAACAAATTCAGTATAAGCCTCCAAATATCTGCTTTTTGCACGCAGTTTACCTAAACTTTGGCCGTTCATAATGTACTCATAAATTGTAAAAATAAAGAAAACATCTCCATTGAATCATCGCACATCTAATGGAAATTCTAAATAACACACATTTGTTTCACAAAATTGTAAGACTCTCAAAAACATATATTTCCTGGAACAAGTTTTATGAAATTTCCGCACACTATTTTTCGTTCAATGTTATCGCGTTCTCACTGCAATTCAATTCAGTTCAATTCTTTATTGCATATCACATGTGTTTTACAAGATTTTAACATTAAAATAAAGTTTACATGGACCCTGTCGGGCACAACAATTTATAATATTTGACATTTAAAAATCATCGTTAAAAAAAATTAAATTCGTAAATGCATTTAAATAAGTAAATAAAGTCAAAGGATAAAATAGAGAATAAAAACAAAACAAATAAAATTATTGTCATTTACATCATGTCATTAAAATAATAATCAAAATACAATCATGTCAACAAGATAATAATCAAAAACAAAATGTCAATAAAATAAAATAAAAGTCAAATCATCATGTCGTTAAAATAATAAACACAATACAATCTTGGCAATGGCAATAATCAAAAACAAAATGTAAATAAAAAAACTTGCCTGTTAGCATTAACATTGCGCTGGATGAAACAACAAGCTTTTCAATCATGCTCGCGTTGACGATAGACGGACTGGGAAGGTCCCTCTTAAGTAAAAATCTCACCGTGACAACTTTGCTGAAGTGAGCTTTCATTCTACCTGATGCTAGGGATTGACACTATTGACAGCTAGTTGAATAGATCGGCAGGGTCTGTACTGTAGAGTACAAGCACTAGTGCTTACGAGTATTACACACTAGCACGCACCAGTCGTTTCACTTACTCCACTGCGCCTGTGTCCCTGATACAGCTTATCCGATTTTTTTTTACGTGACATCAAGGAATCTGACGCTTGAGAATTTGAGAGATTTAAGAGAAATAAAAGGTATCTCTGTAAACTAATTGTTTTGCCTCTGTTATACAGTGAAATAAATCTTTTTAAAGAGTTATCATAAGTTGTTATGCAATTAATGCTCGTTAAATCTGTTCAGCGTCTTTCTCGTCACGGCTACGGTTCACAAGTTATCTATTTTAGCTGCTCATTGAACCGGTCACTACTAACAATCACTTTTTGCTGCGCTTAAGGCTCAATTCAATGTTTTTTTTTTTTTTACCATAATTCAATCGTTTTAACAAAATATAATCTGGGTATAATTTGATGTTGCTTTTTTGTATTTTTTCTGGTGCAAGCTACCAATCTTGAAAAGTTCTATAATAAAGTTTTTGATTCCGTTATTACTCGTATGCTGGTAATTTATCTGATCGAGTAGATACTTATTGTGTGTGTATTTGAAAATTAATTATTTGATTTTATTTTCCTTCTTTTTTCAACACTCTTTGCTGCAAACAATATTTCAAAATGAGTTTGAAACGCTCCCCTCTGATTGAAAAGTATATTTTATTAAACGATCCACCGTATAATAAAATATACTTTTGAATCAGAGGAGAGTGTTTCAAACAAACGTACATTCTGAATCTATCCGACATGCGATTCTCATTTGTTTCAAAAGTAATCTTTGTACTCATGATATGGAGATGTGGCGTCGAATTAACAGACCCACACTAATCTTTTATTATTTTCCACAGTATGCCTACCTACTGGCCTACCTACTGGCCTACCTACTGGCTTACCTACTGGCCTACCTACCCCTTTACTTCTTGTTGACGTTAAGGGGCGCACAAGCCACTCACCGCCTACCTGTGCGAGCGCTGCAGGCCACGGAAACCGGTGGGACTTCTTCACCCCGGACACCGCGCAACGCGCCGTCTCCGCAGGCCGCTCAAGACGCAGACGGAATCGTCAGTCGAACAGTCAGCCAGAAGCTCTCAACGCGAACCCTCGTAGCTTTGGTTCGCTACCGCTTATTTCATATAACTGGCGTAATCTCATATTTCATATCGCTATCCTGTCGAATTTAATAGTGTAATCCTTCTTGTGTAAAATAGTTTCCTATTCATCTCTCACTTCTGTCTACTCCTGTATCGCCCTTAATCTTTACTCCAATATACTTTCACTTAATCTTTATCATACCTCTCATGTATGCGCTCCTACACGCTTCCAATGAGACAAGTACGGGAAGAGTAAATTGAGTTTTTTTTTTTCAAGTCGGTATCAAGTTGGATGGGGTCCTGTATGGTAACAGTAAAAGTTGGTAATGGCGAAAGTAGTCCATAATTTTATCATGTTTTGTTGTTTTTTATAACGTGATTTTGTAGATTTTTCGAACAAGATGAGTCAGACAAAGGTGATAAAGACTTAGATACTTAGTTAAAAGAAAACTGTATTTTGTATGCCTACAATTACACGTACCATTTCACATACTTACCAATAATTATCGGTTTTGTACCTAGATCCATTTAAAATAAATTACAATAAAGTGATAAGTGCTATGATACATTTTAAACTGAAGTTGAAAAATAAAATAAAAAAGTATCACACAACCTATTTAAAAATAACCCCCTTGGGCTTATTTTCTAAATTATTCTATATACTCCTTTGTTCCATCAAGCTACCAAACGCCAGGTATAAAACTCAATTTGAAAGACTGATTTATTTTCTAAATTATTTACCACACAACTTCGAACCTTACGTACTGATGGTTATGGCTGATTGTTTTCTGAAGACAGTTAAGGTTGGAAAATTGCCTCCGAAGGTTCCACTATCAAAGCAAAGTAAAATAAACATAATGAGTAACAGTATCCTTTATAGCAAGATAATAGAGGTGTACGTCAAATAAGCTAGGATATTGAAGTTCCTAGAAAAACCGGGTATCAAAGAATTTCTCATCCTTTTCTCAGTAACTGCGTCGAAGGTAATTAAGGAGCTGCCTGATTTAGTGTTTATGCTTTTTCTTTAAGAAATGAAAGGTGTTTATTTATGAAGAAAAATCTGTTTTTATAACTACGACAAACTTAGAAACACTAAACATAAAATAAAACATAACCACAATTTTTATATACATGTACACTGTCATAATTATTTATTATAAATATTAAGACTGTATATTGTTTGAAAATAAGAAAAAAATTGTGTTTAATAAAATTACCACAAATTTTCTAATTGATAAAGACCGAAGTAAACAATGTTCAAACTGAATAATCGGATAAGCAAAAATTAAAACCGAAATCGATTCCCGAATTTCCACTTTGACCTATTTTTTCAACTGCAATCCAACCTTAATCAATTAAATATTCATGACAATACTTACCCACGTTATGTTAACAGAATTTGCTCTATTTAGAGCGTTCGCAGATGGCATACAATCAGTGGCCGATTTTTGTCGGAGCTAAATGAAACAGAGATCAAAATAATGTATCAACGCACACGTCTTACAAAACGTAGACCATAAAAAAAAAACTGACAGTTTGTAAAACAAAAAGTATGCCGTGTGCAAGCACGCTTATGTAACAAACAAAAATATCTTTGATCATGAAAATGGCAATGAGCAAATATTGAACCAAGCATTTTAACGTAAAATTTGGCACAAGTTTAACAAAAACTTTAAAACGCAGCAGAAAAAAGTATTTCAATTTAAGAACAATAAAGTTTTGTGTAACTCCCTCCAATTAAAATGCGTAAATTATGAGTATGGCAACCCAGTTCGAGTTTGACACGATGGGTCCGAAACCCTCGGGTGGAACCCTAAATCTTTAGAGTTCATGCAAATTGACACGAAGGTAGAAAGAAGGACAACAATGTAAAAAATATCGTTTTAAAAAGAAACTTTTTAGAAAAAATCCTTCGAAACATTTACTTGCCCTTTGAAACAGATCCTTAGGACGATGTAATGAAATTCTTCCGTCGAAGGAAATTAATCGCTCCTCGAGTATTTTTCACTGCTTTTGCCTTTTCCGGGTCCAAACATTTGTGGGCTATTAAAAACCTCGAGAACGAAACGTTTTTGATGGACAAAAGTTTTCTAATTAAAATTTTCTCGATTGTCCCGGCTGACGTCCTAGGCCTAATGCCAAGTCCGATGGAGCCGATAATGTCCAAGTTTTCCTTAATATTTAGTAAGATTTTTAAATTAATGTCCATTTAGATTTGATAAAGAGAATCAGGTTTGCAATTATTATCTACTAGCTTTTGCCCGCGGCTCCGCCCGCGTGGATGTCGGTTATCGCGTAAAAAAGTAGCCTATGTCCTCCATATCCCCGGCGATATCTCTGCCAAACATGACGATGGTTCAGCGGCTTAGGCTTGAAAACGTAACATACAGACAGACAGAGTTACTTTCACATTTATAAGATATAGTATTATGTATGATTATAGTGTTATAGTATGGATCTACATATATAAAAAAAAAAACATTCCAAGTGCATGTCGGATCACGAACAATGTAGGGTTCCGTATACCCAAAGTCTCTAATTCAGATAATTTATGTAAACAAAGTAATGTCAAGAAATGTCATTGTCAAAATGACAGGACAGTGGTGCAAAACATTTTATCATATTTTTTGTAAATTATCATCTATGAAATTAAAGTGAATTAATTATAAGAACTATGCAAACAAAATACCGTTGCCAAACAATGTTTTATGTAGTGTGTTGGAGACACGGCCTATTATCGTCATAATCGGCCCGTTTAAGTCCGCAGCTAGACGTAGGCCTCCCAAAATCGATTTCCACTCGAAACAGTTTACAGCCGTTTTCATCCAAAATGTGGCTAGAGCATATCTAGCCACTTACAATATGAATCTATGAATTAAGAGTTGTAATATTAGTATTGTTGAAGATTTAAAAAATATGAAAATGTTTGGATCTCCTGCATTGTTACCAGTATCATAAAATATTTTATTCCAGAAAATCTCCTTTCTTTAATAACTTTGTTTAAAACCGAAAATTTATAAAAATAGTTACGGTATGATTATTTTTTTAATTATTATTTCTTAAAAACAGTACTTAAAAGAAAATGAAACCTCTTTTTTCGCCATTTTATGTGAATTACCATTACGAAGACATTTTTTTGATATGTTATCCCCTTTGTTTACATAAATTATCTGAATTTGAGACTTTGGGTATAGTTGATATGAATTTATTGCAAGAACAAACTATTACTACATTGCTACTTTATATTACTACTACATTGTAGTATAAAAACATGTTCTTTCATACGGAATGTATGGGAGAACATGTTTTTCAACTGTAAATGTAACTTGGTTGACTATTACTCGTTATCTTGTAAAGCCTACTTTTCTGTGATAAATTTCCTTTTAACTACATTATACATACTACTGCTGTGAATTTTTTCATAATTATATCCTAATACAACCTTTTAGCTGGCAGAGGAGGAACACTTGACCGTACCGTGCCAATTCATTTATGAAAATATTATGTACGTAAGAAAAACCTACATCTTTTTAATAAAATAAGTGTTAGACTGTTGGCAACTTCGTGGAACGAGCGCCAGCGGTAATTGGTGACCGGAACTACAAGCGCCGCCTAGCTAGCCGGGACATCAACATCGGACGACGGTTGCTCGTGGTGGGGAGGAGACCGACTCACTCGGCGCGCCCGCTCTCTTTTTCCTTGGACCGTACGACGGAACACACATTTTCAAGCTCCATCATTGGAACAGATTATTATTTTTAGTTGTTTAATCTGACGGTTGATTTAACTGATTAGTTTGTTCCGTCAATTCACTTTTCTAAAGGTTTTTGATTTACTATAAAGTTAACCTAATAGTTTAATTTATTAGCTCAATTATTGTTAAAGTGTATATATAACATTTAAAATACCCAAATCTGCATATTAATAAATTGATAATCGTGTATTAATATTGTATTATTTTTCACAAGACATAATTTTAATACTAGAAATAAAGATAAAATAGATCTACCATTTTTCAGATTATCTAAAGCAAGTACATTATTCATGGGGTACTGTGTTCAATGTTACAAAATACCGAAAATTTAAAACTCCTATTAAAACCACACTTTGTAATCAAGCTTATTACAAATTAGAGGATTATATCCAAGATAAGAATGCTTGGAAACATGCTGGTCTTGCTCCATAGGATAATGTAGAGTCTAGATAAAATCAAACAGGTTGCTAATTTAATCGTATAATGTATTATTTTTAAGACATTAATTTTATGATAAGTCGCACACTGACTTTTTATTTGTAAAAATTTTAGTAAAATCATCTACTCTAACAATATTTGTAAATATGTGAACACCTTGTATCTAACACATGGTTAATTTATCCGTCAATGCTTCATTTTTTATTGTAATTACCTGTTGCGTTATAGTAATTTTATTCTGGATACATCGTCTTCACATGTAATGGTATAATTGATGTATACAAACTATTGTAAAACAGTTTAAAAGAGTACTCGTAACGATAGAGTTTCTTGCCCATTTTTCTCCATGCGAAACTACGTTTCGGAAGAGGCAACTAGAATCAATTTTATTTCCGTGTACACGTTCAAAAGTGCCTTTTATGTGCCTATTTGAAATAAATGCTTTGACTTTGACTTGACTCTAACAAAAATTTGCACTTTAAAGCTTAATATTACGCAAACGGATCCCTGAATCGAAAAATGGTTTTTACAAACCGACAATATTTTTGAACGGCCTATCCTACGATACCCCACACAATGGGAAAGATGAGAAAACAAATATCATCCCCACTTTAGGTGTACGGGAGACACCCTAAAAAAAAAAACAGGATTTTATTTTACCACTTTGTCGGCGTAATTAGTATGTATACTCGTACCAAATTACAGCTTTCTAGCACTAAGAGTCTCTGAGCTAAGCCGCAGACAGACAGACAGACAAACGGACATAACGAAACTATAAGTTATAACAGGTTCCTTGTTTACTACGGAACCCTTAAAATCAACGTTTGTATGTTTGTCCTCTATGCGTTCCTAAACCATTGATCAAATTGTGATGAAACTTTGGTGGAGTTTTCTGAGGACGAACGCGAGGGTTTCGGGCCTAAAAAATTTTTTTTTTAAATTGGCAGTCATAAGGACTGCCGATAGAAGTAAAAACTCAAAACTTTGGAATAACTGACAGTCTGGCGCAACACGTCACAAGCATTTATTTTGGTGACGAGAACTCAAGTTTTTCCCCTACCAAAATCGCTCAACGTGGATAAAGAATTTTCACCTTAAAAAAGTTCGACCAAACACGTTTTTACTTTACGTGGCGTTGCTACGCAGGTGCAGCTAGTGATCTATAAAAACTGATAAAAATCTGTTTTTTTTTTACTTCTCATTCTCTAAAAGTTTATTCTTTATGTTGTGCGGCGACATAAAGTCGCTTTTTATGCTCTAGTGAATAAAGTTTTTTTTTCTTTCTAAGATTAAGATAATCGGGCCCGACAGCCACATGCACAATAAAACGTCGCAGATTAAGTCGTTATTTTATTTTATTTGCTTTAATTTATATCACTTCTGTTCTTTTTTATCGTTAATTTAATAAAACCAGATAAAAAAGTTGTCTTTATTATTGAAAAACGGGTTGAAAATAAAATAAAAATATTGTTATATACTTTATGCCTGTTTCATTTTCTCGCAATCGACGTGAAAAGCAGAGTGCATAACTCGGACATAAACGAGCCATTTTAGCCCCTCAACTTAACTATCCACCCTCGCCTGCGGATCGGGTAGATGATCTCGGATGTCTCGGGGTAAAATGGCTTCTTTTATGCACTAGCTGTATAATCTAGTAACTAAAGTAACATCTTTCAATACCCGCCTATCGTTGCCGCTACCGCTACCGCTACCGCTGCCGCTACCGCTGCCGCTACTGCTGCCTCTACCGCTGTTTTTACTGACTGATAGACACTTCGTATGTTTTATGAACTTTTATGGTAAGATTAATATTGCACCATTTATTGCCCACTGGACGAAAAATTGCATAGCTATGTTGCAGTATTTTAGTCTGTGAAAACTAAAATACTGCAACATAGTGATGCAATTTACTTTACCCCTACAGCTATAATCACTCAAACATGTTTTTAAGACGGCAACAATTCTTTCCCAAACTGTTAGTCATGCTCTAAAAACATTTCCTTGGTCAAAATAAATTGAATGCACTTAAAACTCTCTGCAGCTCGGAACATTAAACATGGGAGTAAAATCTCGGGAAATATAATTCATTCCCGGGAACATCCGTTAATCATGTCTTCCGAATACTGTGACGTTCCCATTTATGTTCAACACTTTAATTCCGACGTTTTTGTGTTTGATGCTTACATCTGAAAATCTTGGTTTTCCCGTGTATATTTTGAGAACGAATTTTAGAGTGTTTTGGTCTGTTTTGAAGACTGTATTTTGTATGAATTGTGATTTTGTAATAAGATAAACGTTTTTATGATGAACGTTTCATGATTAACTTAAAGGCAAATTATTTTAAAATCTTTCGTTATTATACAGGATAATATCAAATTAATTAAAGTTATAATGAAACTCAAATAATTAAATAACTTGAAAGGAAGCAAAGAAAATATGTTATTAAATAAACTACGTAGTACTTCTTTATATTGTTTTTAAATATCAGAAAAAATAAAACATTTTACATTATTTTCCTCTCATAACTTAGGCTTTTCCATCATTGGGTGACCCTCTTCATCATCATTCTCCTTTGGTGGTGGATCGTTCCAATCTGCCTTCTCTGCTGTCCCGTAGATCACGTAGACTAGGTTAGTGACAAGGTACAGACCTGCTGCCATGAAGAAAACTTGCCTCCAGAGGTATACGTCATTCTGTGAAAAATTTTAAAAAGCAAGTTTGAAGTACGAAAACAAATTGGAGTATTAAAAGAGCTTAACTTTATTAATTAGATAAGTGCTACGTGGTATGAAGACTAGTCAACTTATACTTGATAAAGTCATCAAAATGCATGGTTTTTGTTTATTTTTGTTTTTGATATACAACCGTGTAACTTGCTGGTAAAAGTAAACCTAAGAACAAATTAAGCTATTATTAATATCAACGGCAAAGGTTCAGGAATGGCAGTTATTAAAAAAAGTCATTGATTTAGTTCTTTACTTACGACGTCAGTAAGGATGAAGCCAATTACTAAAGGAGCGATTGACGCACCAATGTTTGACATAAAGTTGCTGATACTCATCATTGTTCCAGCAAAGTTTGGCGATATGTCAATGTGGTTGATCTGGAAATAAAAAGGAAGGCTTTATTTATAAATATTAGATTTATCAAATTAAAATATTAATGAAAATGGCCTCAGAAAACAATAATCTAATAAATCATTTTGATCTTATGGTTGAGAACTTTTTTATTCAATGTCTTACCATTGTTTAGCCTGGCACATACAAGTAGCAATTTGCCGTGAAAGATGGAGCAAAATAAATAAAGTAGGCGTTAAAATAAAACAATGATATTTTATTACCTGAAATCCAAGATGAGCTGCTATTTTAAAACTACACGTAAATACTAATATGGATTCCACAATGTAAATATTTTTAGGTGCGAAGGCCAGAGCAATCAGGCCAATTGCTGCTGGAATATTTCCTGAAAACAAAGAAAATTATATTGGTTAAGAACGAGGTGAAAAGATTATTTCTTTAACTATTTCGTGATTTTGTCTATATTTTGAATATTTGAAGCAGCAAGAGTTCTATACTAACTTGGAATTATAGCCCTTAGTGGCACTGAAAGAGTAAATCATAGATGTTAGATTGTTTTATACCCTATGTAAAATATCTAAATTTATATAATATGTAGTTCGTATATAATAAAGAGTATTCTATTCTATACGTACCTAAAGAGTTTGCAAACTTCCTTGTGGTCGTAGGGCTGAGAATATTCTTAACAATCATCATGTCAGTCATCCAGCTGAAGAAGAAGTTTGTGAACCACATCACCAAGAACGGTAGAGCAGTCAGCAATCCATTCTGTAAGTTTTAAATAATGTGTTATTTGGATAAACCTGCTCTAATATGAATTAAGGCTATGAATAGGCAGCTGACGTAGATTCCATTTTCATTCTACAAAAGAGAGCAATCCGCACGATCTACAAAATGGGTCCGCGTGAGTCCCTTCGAAACAAATTCAAAGAATTTGCTATACTAACCCTGGCTTCTCCTTACATCTTAAAAAGTATTTTGTATCTTCGCAAAAACTTAGGACTTTTCAAAATAAGAAGCGATTTCCATAATATACACACGAAATTATGATACCCAAATTTAGATTAACTAAAATTATCCAGTCATTTCTTATAAATTATAGTATTTGCTTTTATAACAAGTTCCCAAAGTCGGTTACAGAACTTAGCGATGGAAAGTTCAAAACACAAATCAAAATATATGCTTTTTTGATAAGGACATTATCAAAAAAGCATGTCATAAGATAAAAACTTAAAATAAAACGTAGTCTTGACAATAATTGCTTCTGCACATGTGGCTTCCCTGGTACCTCATAAACGGCATAACTATGTAAATGTCTACCAAATAACGAAGTTTATTTTTTTAATTTTTTTACATACTTCCTTTACATAATCTTTTCATTATTTGAAATTATATACCTAAAACTCTAATTCCAAATCTTTATTAGTGGC
Organism: Dryobota labecula; assembly: GCA_947523025.1. Taxonomy (NCBI): domain Eukaryota; kingdom Metazoa; phylum Arthropoda; class Insecta; order Lepidoptera; family Noctuidae; genus Dryobota; species Dryobota labecula. The sequence goes on from OX383296.1 coordinate 24,976,095, forward strand.
TTTTATGGACATGATATTTATTCAGATTTGTTACTGTAGTTGGAATGGCAATCATATCATTTGGTTTAAATAGGTTTTCATTTTAATATACAATAATAATTAATATATTTTTTAATCTTTTATATAGATTTATGTAGGTATTTATTTGTGCACAATTTATTACCTTAAGTATACTTTTGACATTACAATATCTAAGGCCACCAGTAACAGTCACAATACCCCCTGTATTAGTTGATACTGTATTACAGTGGCTTCTTTTGATGGATTCTTTTCTATTTTTTGAATGTGAGAACGTTGTAGGCGTAGAAGACTAATTGTTGAGAGGCCTACACTGTCATCCCATACCTATTAACACTGTTATTTGAAAATATTGTAAAAGCCAATTACTTTTAAAAGAGTAATCGTGGAGTTTCTTGGCGGCTCTTCGCCATAGGAAACGACCAATTGGAACCGTGCACTTAGCTTCTGACGTTTCATAAGTATATGTGAAATAAAATATTTTGATTTATTGATTAAACACATTTTTAATGATTTTGGCTAACCAGATAAATATATAAGTAGATAGAGTAAAAATTGTAATACTGCCTATAATATACAAAACGATTAATTTTAAAGGTATATCGGCGGTGTCTAACATACTCCATTGGAGGTACAAAAGGAAAAAAAAAAAAAAAAAAACCAGCCTATAACTGTCCTACTGCTGGGCAACGGCCTCTTCTCATACACAGAAGGCACGAGCATCGATCACCACGCTTGCTCAAGACGGGTTGGCGATTTAAGACTTATATTAAATAAGTCCAAGTTTCGTCACGGTGTTTTTCCTAAGACAATTATGGCCACCACTATTTACCATGTTTTTTTTTTAAACTTGTTCCTTACCGCTTTGGGCCGTGAAGAGGACGAATGAAAAAAGATTGCATGTAGCGGAGATGAGAATATTGAGATGGATGTGTGGAGTGACGAGAATGGATAAAGTCAGAAATGAGTATATAAGGGGAAGTTTGAAAATGGCGCCGGTGACAGAAAAGTTGAAAGGACGTCGTTTGGCATGGTATGGGCATGTGATGAGGAGAGAGGAAACGTATGTGACGAGGAGAGTGATGAAGATAAATGTGGATGGATGGAGAGGGAGAGGAAGGCCCAAAAAATATGGATGGATTGTGTGAAGAATGATATGAAAGAGAAGGGAGTGAATGATAGAGTGACGGTTGACAGGGGGGAATGGAAAAAGAAAACGTGTTGCGCCGACCCTAAGTAACATGGGACAAGGGCAGGAAGATGATGTTCCTTACCGCTTTGATATTGACTCCCATGATTTTATCCAAATAGGCTGGTACTTCCGAGTACAGTGTGAGTTGTCCCCAAGTTTGGCCAAAGTGTGCTATTATAATAGCCCAAACTCCTTTGTGGCTAAAGATCTTCCTCCAAGGTACAGCCATTTTCTGAAACGTAAAGTATTTGGTTCATAGGTTGCAACGTCTTTATAAGTCTTAATTTCAAGTCAAATGATAGTTTTATATCGAAGAAAAAACCTGCCAAGTGCGTGTCGGACCACGCACAATGAAGGGTTTCGTAGTTGGGATGAATTTATCTATGTGATATCATGTTCTCCCATTCCAACTGCAAATGTAAGTTGGTTGACTATTACTCATTATCTTGTAAAGCCTACTTTTCTGTGATAGTTTTTCTTTTAACTACGTTATACTACTGGCGAGATTTTTTTTCACATATCCAAAAACAACCATTTAACTAGCAGGGCTCACTTGACTACCATTTTTAAGCTTAATATTTCGCAAACGGATTCCTGAAACGGTTTTACACACTCGCAATATTTTTGGAACGGCCTATCCAACAATACCCCACAACAAGGGACAGACGAGAAAAATAAAATCATCCCCACTTGTAGAGGATGTACACTAAAAAAAAATATTTCTTGATTTAATTTTACCACTTTGTCGGCATGAATAATATGCACATATCCATGCCAAATTATAATTTTCTAGTACTAAAAGAGAGTCTCTGAGCAAAGCCGCGGAGAGACAGACAGACGTACATGGCAAAACTATAAGGGTTCCTTGTTGACTACAGAACCCTAAAAACAGCTGCGTACTCACTTTTACAGAAATCCTATTGCTCAGTTAATAAATATTTTGAAGACTCCCAAGAACAGGGTCCCTAGACTTTTACCTGCTTTATTTTTTAATACATCTCTGTTTTTTTTTATTCCTCATCTTTCCCTTATTTCCTAGAAATAGTTTTTGTACATAGTTTAGTTTTCTGTTTACCTATCCTATCCATGTTAGAGTATTCTTTTTATTTATTTTATTATTATTGTACAACCTAGAGGTATGTATGTTGTAAAGAGTTTTATTTTTACCAACTTTATCTAATAACCACATACAACAACAATATACAATATTCTATTGTATTCTAAGTTGTTTGCTTTTCATATATTTTAAAACTAATCAAAAATTATTATTATTATTCTCTATATAATAATATGCTGCCCGTGTTCTCTCTGGGAGTCTTGATAGATAATAATTTAATTGGGTCTCACATTACCTTGGCCTCATCGCCCGTTCCCAGTTCTTCTTCTACATATCTCCTTTCAGCTTCAGATATCTTGGGATGTTTAGCTGGAGTATCAGCTGCAAGCCAAAATAGTAGAACTCCAATGATTCCCGACAGTATCCCGTAGAACCTGAATATACCAGGCCAGCCCAGTGCGGATGACGAAATGAAGCCTGTCATTGGTAGTCCAAATACTGTGCCTAGAGCTTGCCCTGAAAAGGTAACGGTGGAAAAATATTTTGAAGATACGAGTCAGGAAACTTTACGAAGTTTATCCTATGGTAAATAAATAAATTAAAGTTGATTAAGAACAGTTTATTACACTTAACAAAAGAAATGAAGACAGCTACAAAAGTAAAATATTGTGACGCAGCTATCAACGCCCAACATAAAATAGATGGAAGACATTTGTTCGAGGCTTTCACATCTTTAAGAATGTCTTATAATAAATCAAGAATTACAAAAATATACACTAAAAGTTCGTATATAAGTGGAAGTGAGGGCCAGTTATTACCGCACATACTCACACACACGCAAACACTCTCAGTGTGTGTGTGTTTGTGAGTATGTGTAGTAATAACTAACTTACCTTATATTTTGCATGATTTAGTTCTAGCATTATTTATTACTAGCTTTTGCCCGCGGTTTTGACGCTCGAGATCGGAAATTATCCTATTCCTGGATAAAAACTATCCTATGTTCTCGCTGTGTGCCAAGTTTCATTCAAATCCGTTCCGCAGTTAAAGTGTGAAAAGTTACCAGACAGACAGAGTTACTTTTGCATTATAATTATTATAAAAGTATGGATATGGATATATATAACTGTTGCTATTATCTATTTTATTCCAAGGTAAATTTTATCATATCAAAATCTTACCTCCATATACAAAAGCAGCCATTCTTCCTCTCTCCTGTAGAGGTGCCCACTTTCCAAGAGACGTGTGCAGCCCAGGGACTATGCAGGCTTGACTGAGACCTTGTAATACTCTGCATATTGCTGTGCATATCCAACCACCCTAAAAACAATTATTATAAAAATATCAGACAGAGTCCACTATTACTCAAATCTTTGTCGTTTTATTAGCTCAGACTACCAAGACCAACCACCTAAGGTGAGAAGAGACCTATGGGGGACACAGCCAGCACCTGCTACCACCCGACTTCGTTCAGCAACAGGAGCATCTGCCACCCGGACGTGACCTGCAGTAGCCTATATGGAAAGCAATCAATCAACTGTGGACTCAAGTAGGCCGCAATCTAGCAAAATGGGGGATTATAAATCCTACCAATGCCCAATACAAATGCGGAGCTCCTGACCAAACTATGTCCCAAATGTTGGAGTGTCCAAAGTATCCACACAGCTGCACTTCTGAGAACCTTCTAAATGCCACTGATGCCGTGATTGGTGTGGCCCAACTCATTTAACATAATTCATGTATTCATCATCGACTCGAAAAGAAGAAGACCAAACTCTTGATGACCACCATCGTCAATCCTCGATGAAGTTATGCAGGAGGTTGTTTTATTTTGTGATAGTTAATACTTATTCATTTCTAAACCTTATTCTTCAACAACTTCCTACTTACATAGTAAGCAGCCAGCGGCAGCAGTATCGACACCACACAGTTGATCATCATGGCACCAGTCAGTAGGTATCTGGCTCCGAACCTATGGGCTAGCTGCCCACCAGGTATCTGCAGCGTCATGTACCCCCAGAAGAATGAGGCTATCACTGCGTCTTGGGTCTTCTTGTTCCAGTTGAATGTTGGGTACTGGAACATAGAAATGGTTGATTAACACTGTCCGGTTATCCTTGTCCGGTTTCCTGCATAGTCCATAGCAAGTTTTCAAATATTGTGTCTATATCTCGGACAGTAAACGGGAAAGGGTTAATAAAGCCAGTGACATTAATTGTAATTACGTATAATTTAATGTCTTTGTTGTAAAGCAAATTGACTACCAACTCAAATCGTCCGTATAGTCAAAAGCATCATTCTTTGACAGGTGTCAATGGCTATAACAATTGACATAGTGTCAATTTGCAAAATAAATATTTTTTCAATACAGTTGTTAAACATGGCGTACTTTCAGAGGCTATAATTATGATTCGAAAATTAAATCTTTTGCATAGGCATCTTTTGCTTACGCGGTCGTGACTTTTGTTTACGAGCTCGATCATTTTGTTTTGCAGTTGAGTTTTAAATTTATAAGTCAATTTAAAAAGTTTAGTAGGGAGGAGTAAGGAGTTTTCATACATAGAATAAAATGGGATATATTTTATACGAGGATAAATAAATGAGTCCGTACGTCTTAGCATTGAATTCTCAAAAGTCGTTTAAATGGTTGTTTAATATATTTAATTACCAGTTTTAATTTAATTATTTTCACATCAACATTTGTCAAAAATCGAATAGGCTGTATAGGCGGTTTTCGTTGTAATAAAAATATGTCCAGTTGCAAAAACACGCCATTATCTGATAATTTTATTTTTTTATGTGATAAATTGTTTTTTTTTTTGTTTTTTGTTTGTTAATATGAGTACAAGCGATGAAATGGAATTAACTCCACCCGATATTTTATTTGAGGCGAAAACTGCGCAAGATTAAATTTTTCCCCCAATATCTCGACAAAGATATATGGCGACTTACAATAATTTTATTTAATTCTTTATTTTGTTTTTTACTATTTCCCACAACTGTATTGAAAAACGTCGTGTGATACACGGGTGTGTAGGTTATTGCAAACTCGTGTCAATAAAAACCCTCGCCTTCGGCTCAGGCTTGTTAATGACAGCTCATTTGCAATAACCTACTTTCCACCCTTGTATCACAATGTACTATTTCATGACTTATCTGAATTGCATGACAATGAGAGGGGTGATCGGCACACCGGTTGAACATTAGTCTTATTTAATTATGCGGGTGAATTTTATATGGAAAACATATTGTATGGCCTGCAGATAAATTGTTATGGTTCCGGAGGCTTATAGGTGTGTACGAATATTGTGTAGGTACATTTTATCTCAATTGTATGATTTAAAATAACATTGGGATACAATTATAATTAAATTAAATAAACTAAGTATAATAAAACTTCAGACTGCATGAAGACAGCAGTAATGGCTTACAAGATTACAGTCAAGTTTGCATCTGGCAGAAGGAAATTGTCTTTGTTTTGCTCAAACGATTTTCCGTACCTAAACAGATTAAAAACTTTGTTCAATTCCTTTTGATCCGGAAATTATGCGTGTTCCTTAGTGCACCAGTGAAATTCTTTCATATTATAATGTACTTTACGTTAAAAATATAAATATACTTTCATTAATATTGAGAATTGTCTATGTTTATTACGCGACAGTCGTAGTATTTTATTACGATCGTTGCATAATAAACAGTAGCACACGAATTTTGAGCTACGAGTCTATCTAAGCAAATACAAAAGCTAATCTCTTAGTAGTCAAATAACATTATAATTTTACATTACCAAGAAGGTTTTACGGTGTAAGCAAACTTACTGGTGGTACCAACATTAAAGCATTTAATATCCCTTCTGGTTTGAATTGGTTTTCTTCAGCTAAACTGGTAGCTGTAGCATTTATGACTGGTTCTCCATATTTTGTCATGGCTACCAGTGACACTCCCATGCAGGATCTCATGCTGTAAGCTATCGTCAGAGTGCAGAAAAATATGAAACATTGTTGATGTCTGTAGCCCCATCCTGAAACTAAAAATAAGGGTTTTGTTATCCAAGTTAAGGTTATGCCATCACTATTTTCAAAATAATGATCAATAAATAATTTGTACAGTCACGAGCATAAATACCTTACAGTAACACAAAATGCAGGTCGAACACTTCGCTAATCCTTAATATCTAGGTGTAACTTTAGACAGAGCCTTTACGTATAAGTCGCAGTGCTATAAAATAAAACAGAAGGTCGGGACCTGAAACAATCTGCTTCGTCGCCTTTTTTCCACCAACCGGGGTTGCAGCACCCTATGTTCTTCGCACCACTGGCATTATATAATACTTCTGTGCCGACGAATCCGCGTGCCCAGTGTGGCACCGATCCGCTGACGCAAAGCAAGTAGACATTACCCTGAACGAGACCTGTTGAATTATATCGGAATGCCTAAACCCAACTCCACTCAACAAACTCTACCCGTTGGTCAGTATCGCTCCACCTATCGTACGAAGGGAAGTCGCATGTGCGCTTGAGAAATATAAGCAAGAAGCCGATTCCCGTCATTCCCTCTAAGAGCACACAATAGCTCCGGGGCCCCGGGTAGACTTACGAGCTGGAAGAGCTTCCTCCGCTGTACATATGCTATCTAAGACTAACCGCTTAAGGTGAGAAGAGACCTTTGGAAAAAACAGCACCCGTCATCACCCGACTTTATTCAGGCTCAGCAGCACCTGCCACCCGGACCTGACCTACAGTGGCCTATATGGAAAGCAATCAATTGACTGTGAACCCAAGTACACCGCTGCAAGCACAATCTAGCTAAATAAGTACCCAACTGACACCCAGTGCGAATGCTGTGCTCCTGATCAAACCATGCCCCATATGTTGGCATGTCCAAAGTGTCCATACACCTGCATTTCTGAGGACCTACACACGGCACTGGTCTCGCGACTGGCGTGGCCCCTTACTGGGTCCAACTCATTTAATAATTTACCATCGACTCGAAAAAAGAAGACACAAAATTTAAAAGCGTTTTGCTATTTGTAAAAATTTGCAACTTTGATAAAAGCCCAAATCTATATCTATACAGGATAAGTTTTTAACCAGTGCGAAAAAAATTTTTGGTGGTTCAGTAAAAGAACACATTTCCATTATTTGTTCAATACTTTTTTTTTGGTCTTACTTGAAATCAGCGAAATATGGATACAATCCATATTTTATCCATTATACCAGTTCCAAAATAAACAGCTTTCGTTAACGATAACTTCATTTTTTTGTACTAAGACATATCGAAATAAGAAATAGGTATAAAATAAAAACGTTTAATTATAATTTGTCAAAATTTGCGCACTGATTACATACTTTTCCTTTTAACAAATAAATATAATTGAAGTGCCTGTTTGTAATTTCAAAATACCAGCTTTTTGCTAAATAGAAATGCCACAAAAAAAATGCGTGTCTGTCTGTTTGCTCCGGCTGATATCTGAAACGGCTGCACCGATTTTGATGGAACTTTCACTGGCAGATAGCTGATGTTATAGGGAGTAAGTGAAGCTACTTTTATTTTAGAAAAAGTCACGCGGGCGAAGCCGGGGGCAGCAGCTAGATCATCATGAAAAAAACAATTCACCCACACATAATAATGTATGCCTGCCTGCCTAGCCTTTTCCCAACTATGTTGGGGTCGGCTTCCAGTCTAACCAGATGCAAATGAATACCAGTATTTTACATGGAGCCACTGCCTATCTGACCTCCACAACCCAGTAACTGGGTACAAGACTGGATGTCAGACTTTCGGGCTTCTGTCGAACCGTAACGACTGTCAAAGATTCACGAATGACAGCCGGGACCAGCAGCTTAACATGCTTTTTGAGGAACGGAGGAGTCTCGGTATGTAAAGATGGTCACCCATCCACAGACAACCCCGGCAAGCAAAAACATGTGCAACTTTTCAAATTCAAATTGCGATACCTATAAGTATGAATATTTTCAGGAGGCTTAGCGAATCATTTAGGTATATAATTAGAGGCAATCGTCCAAAAAGGAATGACATGCTACGCGGAAGAAAAAATATTCAACTAAAAAAATCATTTATAAATGCAAGTTTATTATTGGTTATATCTAAAACTCGCAACAAACTAATTACCTCAATTCTATTTGACAACTGCTTTTCTGATTGCAATCCAAATCGAATTCTAAACAAGCATTGGAGTTCTAAATTCAACTTTAAACGTATTTAATCCATCAGGTGATAAGCCGAATAGTTTCAAGCTGAGTGTCCACGATCCTGCGACACTAAACTTTTCAGACACATACTCTTGATTAATCAAAAGTTTTCACTTACCTTTGAAATTACTTTCAGAGCCTTTCTCTGTAACCTCTTGCTTCTCAACCATATTTGTTGTACTCGTATTTATTAGTATTTGATTTTCATTCCCAACATTAATATGTTAAAGTTTGAAATCGTTTTTAGATCGAACTTGTAAATGTTACACTGTTATTACTTAATATTTCTTTTTTTTATCTCTGCATCATTAACTTCATCATACATAACTTCAAAACGACCAAAAAGAAAACCTAATTCTGGTGCATTATAATCTGCTACACATCAATCAGTATTGGAAATAACTTGCTTTAACTAGCATCACTTTCCTTTCCCGTATTGCTGCAACTGCAATTTGTTTCCAGATATGTAACAAACTGACATACAATATTTTTGAATACGCCTTTCATGCTAGTCGAACAGTTATCTAATTGTCATTTATAATTATTCTTGTGTGCATTAGTATCACTGTTATCGTATGCAAATAATATTCCAAGTTCATTGCTACCGTAATAGGGCTGTATGTACCTACTTTATCATATTTTTTTATTATTATTATCTTAATTTATGTACTCATTCATTGTAAAAACTTGGTCATATTTTAAACCAGAGGGAATGCAATAAAACAGGCATCTATTGATATATTTTAATTTTATTAGAACATAACTTTAGACAAATATTATAATTAATACAAATAATATGTATCTATATTCTATAGTATTATAACTACTTATTATAGAAACTCCTTTTCTTTAGATGTATCTCATATCTCTCATTGACATCATCTTTATTCACAACTCCAGAATAATTCGTAGTGTTGTCAATTTTGTTGTGCATGCCTGTGGCGTAATTCATTCATTGAATTTGTGTGCAGAGTTACAGACAGAACATAAGTTTTTATTTTATTTTATTAAATCGATGTTTTTTTTTTATAGGTTAGTAACACGACAACTTCTACTAATTGTCACACTGCGAAACCTGCGTACTTAATCACCACGCTTTCTCAGAGCGGGTTGTCGATTTGAAACCATTACAAGCCATTACAAGTTTCCTCTCGATGATTTCCTTCACCGACACCTTCAAATTAGACTTGCCAGGTTGAAACCCTCAATCTTGTACTCGAGAACTAATTTCATCAACGTCGGGTTCATCACTAAATTTTATAAGTCTTCTTACGGTATTAATATACTTACGTATTATGTAAATTAAAATAATTAAAATCTCAATGAATATTTAAACCACACCGTTTGCCATCATTGGGTGTGAATATTCATAGTTTGAAATCGACTGACTTTGTATTGATTTTAATTGATGAGCCAAAAACTGAACGACTTCAAGCAGTCCCTATTATGCTTTCAAAGCTTTTCTTTGTTCATTGCGTCTTAGGTTTCTCATTTACACTTTGGCTTTGTCCATAATTGGTTGACTCTCCTCGTCAGCTGATTCCTCTTGAGGTGGGTCATTCCATTCTGCCTTCACACCTGTTCCAAGTATCACGTAAACCAGATTCGTGAAGAAGTAGATGCCAGCTGCCACGAAGAATATCTGCCTCCAAAGATATGGGTCTGTCTGTAAACATTGGTAATACGAAAATTATGTTCAGTATTTTCCTTATAATCAATCAATTATTTCATTTTGGCTATTTATGACAATAATATTAATATAAATAAATATGCCGTTCCATTTATAAGCTGAAGGTATTCAGGAAACTAAACAAAATACGTTATTGGATATACAAACTTTAGCTAATTATTAAGAATATAGATAGAGTTATAGGAGAATAAAGGAACTATTAAAAGTAATAAGGTAAATGCACTATTGTAATTGTCTAGCTGTAATTAAGTTTTCCAACATATATTATTAATACTTACAACATTAGTAAGAATGAAGCCGACCACCATGGGCGACATTGATGCTGCGAAGTTTGAGACAAAATTACTGATGCTCATCATAGTTCCAGCGAAGTTCGGAGAAATATCAATGTGGTTTATCTGTTATAAAATAAATGACAAAAAACGAATAACAACCTGTTTACTTCGTGATATTAGTTATAAAGAACAGTAAATTAGAAAGAAAATTCTTACGTGGAATCCCAAATGAGCCGATACTTTGAAACCGCAGATAATGACCAATATTGTTTCTACGACATAGATGTTTCTGGGTGCGAAGGCTAACGCAACAAGACCAATGGCTGCTGGCACGTTTCCTGTTTTTATAAAAATTAAGACTTTTAAAAGATTTCCAAATTATTGTCAATGATTTGTCATTTTTTGTTACAATAGTGCGAATAATCTCAGTTCCATCTTGAGAAAATTTCCATTATAATTATTACTATCCGCTAGAATATTTTGTAAACTACATTTAAAAAAAAAACTTTTGACATACCTAGTGAATTGGCTAATTTTCTTGTATTTGTAACACTGAGTATTTTCTTTACAATTAGCATATCAGTTATCCAGCTGAAGAAGAAGTTTGTGAACCACATAACCAAGAACGGCAGAGCAGTCAGCAGTCCATTCTAATAATCATTGATATTATTATTTTATTATTTATTATGAAACATGTAACAACAATTTTCAGTTTGACGGTCTGTAGAGAGCAAAGAGGTGTGGTCATATTTAAGGGTGTGGCCCTTAAATATGAGCACACCTATCTGATACGAGTACATGCTGTATAGTATGTTGCAATAGGTATCAATATTTATTTTTGCCGATTCTTCAATAAGCATACGTACAGTTAAGCTCAGGCTCTGATCATCATCTGCCTATAGCCTTTTCCCAGTTACGTTGAGGTCGGCTTCCAGTCTAACCGGATGCAGCTGAATACCAGTATTTTATATGGAGCGACTGCCTATCTGTCGTCCACAACCCAGCTACTGAGTAACACAACACCTCTTGCTAAGACTGGTTTTCAGACTTTCGAGCTTCTGACGACCCGTAACAACTGTCAAAGATCTACAAATCACAGCCGGGCCCAATAGCTTATCGTGCTTTCCGAGGCACAAAAGGGTCTTGGTATGTAAAGATGGTCACTCATCCACGGATTAACCGTGACAAGCTTAGCTTAACCTGATCGATCGACCCATGCGGCTGACATTACTTAGCCACAAGCCTCTCAGGCTCTGATTACAATTAATATTATTCATAAGCTTACTTTTAAATTCACCCTCTTATAATTTAATCAAAACCACATTTACCGCTTTTATATTGACGCCCATAATTTTATCCATGAAAGCAGGCACTTCGGAGTACAGAGTGACTTGTCCCCACGTCTGTCCAATGTGTGAGATTATAATGGCGTACATTCCAGGGTGACGGAGTATCTTACCCCACGGCACCGTCATACGCTGTAAAAATAATGATTATTTTAATCTTCCACCTCATCATCGGTCCATCTTGTGGGAGGCCTTCTCTTATATGGCAACCAAAATATAAATCAATTTTGTATTTTTTTTTTTGTGCTCATTGCATTTTAGCCAGACAGTCAGATTTTGTGGATTCACTTTGTAGGATAAATTGGAAAAAATTGTGTGTTCTGTGAAACTAGGTTAATTTATAGTACGTCTGTGTGTGGCGGCTTTTAAATAGTAGGTACGAAGTTTTCTCTTATAATTTATTTCGCAGTTTTTGTCGAAAGTTCACGCTATGTATTAATGAGTGCATCGTTTTTAGCAAAACAATAATTAGTAATGAATATTACCTTAGTTTTAACCCCATTTCCTAATTCATCTTCTATGTACTTTCTCTCGCCATCTGAAATTTTGGGATGCTGTGCTGGTGCATCAGCAGCCATGAACCATAGCACGACTCCAAGAAGACCAGATAAGATTCCGTAGAACCTGAAGATGCCAGGCCAACCCATCGAAGAAGCTGCTATGAAGCCTGTCATTGGTAGTCCCAACACTGTGCCTAGAGCTTGACCTGCAATGTAACACGTCATTTTTACTGAGAACCCAGTTCTGACCACATTACGTTAGCAAGCTAAATTCTGTGAAACAGTTATTTTTATACCATTAAAGTTTTGCTATGTTATTTGTTTATATTTACATTCCCTGATCTTCTATTTATTCATTTGTAACAATATGTACTTACTGATACATATGTTTCTGGCCTAAAACCTACGATACATTGTAGATGGAGGAACTCTCATTAAAAACAGATTCAATCAAGATATTATTAAACGCGACAAAATCTTATAAAAGTTAGATCACAATCACTAATTTAACTTCCAGTACCTAGCTATCTGTGTTTGCAGTAAGACTTACCTCCATAAACGAAAGCAGACATTCTTCCCCTCTCATGTAAAGGTGCCCACTTTCCTAAAGCTGTATGCAGTCCTGGTAGAATGCAGGCTTGACTCAAACCTTGCACCATTCTGCAGATTGCTGAGAATATCCAACCACCCTGAAAAACCAAACTAGAATATGATGGATTTCTGAAAATTACAAAATGAGATATTTATTATGTGAGAGTACAAAAAAATGAAAATATTTTCACATTACTTGTATTGAATTAAATAAATAATTTACGTTCTTGTGATGGTATTCAATAAGTAATATAATCATTTAATTAAGATGATATCTGAAATAAAGTATCTTATAAATGTGGAAAGAAAGAAAAGATTTTACAATATCCATATTTACTTATTGAAGAACGTAAAGGAAATCTATACAAATAAATTAAACTGGAGTGTCTGTTTGTAATATCAAAATAACAGCTTTTTACTAAATTCATATTATGAAAGTATACCTATACGGTATATGTAACAAAAAACAATTTAAAATAAATATCTGTCTGTCTATCGGTCTATCTGTCGATCTGTTTGTTCCGGGTAATCTCCGAAACGGCTAGATCGATTTAGACGGGACTTTCACTGGATAGCTGATGTTATAAGAAGTGACTTAGACTAAGTGTATTCAGAAAAAGTCACGCGTGCGAAGACGCGGGCAGCAGCTAGTATGCAATAATATAGTTCAAACTCACGTAATAAGCAGCGATTGGGAAAAAGATGGAGACCAGACAGTTGATCATCATAGCACCAGACAGCAGGTATCTGGTACCGAACCTGTGAGCCAGTTGACCTGCAGGGATCTGCAGCAGCATGTAGCCCCAAAAGAATGAGGCTATGACTGTGTCTTGTACTTTTTTGCTCCAATTGAAGGCAGGGTACTGAAATAAAAAGGAACAGAATTTCAATAAATAGGTATAAGAATGATGAACTTTGTGACTCTTAAAAAGTTCTAAGATGGAATATTGTAGGAGAATATACGAATTTAGTTGAATACAGACATGTTTTTATTTAGAAACAGTTAAAATCACCAAAATCACGAATCCAAAAAAGAAAGTCGAACATCAATGGCAACAGCAGACATTTAAAAAAAATTGTTTAATGAAAAGCTTTTGCTTCAAAAACACTTACCGGAGGTACCAACATAAGAGCGTTCATAATTCCTTCTATTTTGAATTCTGTAATATTCTCAACATTGCTATCATTTCCCTGACTTTCGTGGTATGTCATAGCTACCAGTGACACTCCCATGCAGGATCTCATGCTGTAAGCTATCGTTAGGGTGCAGAACAATATGAAACATTGCTGATGTCTGTAGCCCCATCCTGAAACTGAAATATGAAGAACATTATAGCACTTTGTTTACTAAATTGCAAACGCACAAATACTCGTCAATCTCATACCCCAACTCACAGCATGTATTTAAAATTAACCAAATACAGGCACTTTTGAATTACCAAGGGGTCGGTCAGTCAGAAAGATAAAGCTAGTTGTCCGTTCCAAAGCGTAGTAGGTTCCTATGGAGAACAATGGGCAAGAAACTCCACGGAAACTCTTTTAAAACAAAGTATTATCACAAAATATTAGTTTCATCATTCATTTTGAAATTATATATGTGAGATCAATGTAGAAAGACGTGCACGTTAAAAGCGTCCATAATACGAAGATAAAAACAAAACCAATTCAAAATCTAAGAGATGACCAGTTCCTTCTGATTTTTAAGGAATTTTATGATCCAACACACAAGCCACCACAAGCGAAACATTTGACTGAGCATGACGTACTCTCAGTCGCCAGGGCATATTCAAGTCAATGAAAGACGTACCCAATAAATGGTAGCTTTATAGAAGGGACATAGTATTCACACATTTGATATGCAATTATACAATACTGAGGCCCGTATTACAGACCGTAACTGAATACTCAAGCGTTACTTAAAACTAGATTCAAACCATTTGATTGCTTGAAACTAGTTTTAAGTAATGCTTGAGTATTGAGTGACGTTCTGTAATACGGGAATAAGAGATTGAATTTATACAATTCAAAGATAATTTTTTTCAATCTTCAGCAGCTCCAGCAATATTTTCCAATGTTATTCAATTAGTTTATGCGCCCTTTTGGAGCAGAAACGTCGTTTCTCCTTACTTAGATGACGATTTCAGTAATGGGAATAAAGGTCTTCAAAAAGAAATTAAGAGTGTCTCTGCATTTGCTTCTATTTTATTGGATGTTCCTTACCTTAGGAAAGATACATAATTTTAATTGCGTTCTCAGGATAATTTATACAGTGTTGAATAAACATTTATCTAGTTACTATTAGTTTAATAATGACAGTAAACACAGGACTCTAATTTCCCCAAACGCATTAGCTACTAAATAAATAAAACAATTATAAATATTTTAGCGTGTTTTTTGCTCACAGACTAGGTTGCCCCCTAGGGAGCGATGTTTGCGTTGCCTATTCCAAGGCTTACACTCGCACGCTTATATTTCCGTGTAGAACGGAAGCAGTAACGATATTCAAACAACAAATTTTCGTCGATGTTGACATGACACACATTGCTTTGAAATGACGTTATTGCGCTGCAGAGAGGAATAATCACATAATTAAGTATATTTGTCATAGATCAATGAATGCTAATGTACCTAATAAAAATATTAGATGTTAAGGTAGGATATGGTTTAAAGAACTATTGTTATATGTATCATCTCATTTACCCATATTCAAGCAAATAAATTATTTAATTTGACTTATAATGCTTGCTACGTGTTTTAAGATAAATAATTTTAGTTTATTTATGTAAACTTAAAATTCGATGCATATTATCGAGTAATTGCAGCGACATTTATGAGTCTATACAGAAAATGCGCTCTCAAACAGCGATCGTCACATATTAAACACCAATAGCTGGCACTAGTGAGCTTGACTGACGTCACTGAATCCTACATAACGCAAGCGAATTTTGACGCACATACCGACTGACAAGTTATTTAATTGCGTAGTTAGAGGATCCTTATTCCTATAAGTAGGTACACATTGTAATATTTTATACTATGATGACAATAAAACAAACGATGTTTCGCATAATGGAAAAATATTTTCTTCACTCACCCTTGAAATCGGGTTCTGGATCCAATTTTGCGAGAACTTTTTTGTTTTCCATATTAGGTATTAATGTTTTAATGCATAAATGAGCGAATATTCCAAAACAAAACAATTCTTTAGAGAATGAGCTCAATATGATGCTTTGGAAATAATAAATATTAAATAGTGTTAATTAAAAAAAAAAACTATAAAACTATCAAATTTATTTTTCACTTATTAACATTTAATGCTACGAAAGGTATTATTTATTTATAATAATCCACAGCTTTTGTGGTAGCAACTGATAAAAATCTTTGAATTATTTTATCAAGCTAGTAAACCAAATCAGTGATTGACACCGGTCACTCTTAATTTCACGCTTGCAAATAATTAGTGGGAGCTTCTCTTTTAAACTAAAATTCTCAGGTGTTCGTGGAAAATTATTTTAATAAGCATCATTATTGTGTGCTCATCTGTCGTCGCTATCTCAGCACAAATACCACGCCAAGGTCAATGCTACTATGTAATTAATAGTCTTACGTTTATGGGTTTACTTTTACGTAATTAGCTAACATCCGCATTTTATCCGGTTTGAACTGGGAACAATTAATTAAATGATTGCCAATTTTTGCTTTTTCATTGTTACGAGTACCGTCAGCATCAATCACAAACATTTTAATGTCGAACTTTATTCGTAACCACAAAAATCGTGAAAAATCTGTAAGTTTTCAACGAAAACCCCCTTTGGAAATCTAAAAAACTATATATTTTTTAAATTAATAACGATGGAGAAACAGGTAGATGGTAAAGCCTAGCACACCATGTTCATTGGAATATAAAGAAAATTGCGCAATATGAAGAAATGGTTAAACTAGTCATTAGTTAAATAATTTAATAACCACATTCATAAATTATCTTGCGTACCAAATATTCAAGATAATTGTACACAATGCAAATAAAGAAATATTAGTTAAAGTGATACATGACTGATTTTATCTCATTCAACTCATTATTATACCTATTTGTTTTGTCAACTTACTACATCACTATCTCTGAATATTGTATAACAAAGTCCTTTGTCCGTGTATTCACTTTGTATTTACTTCAAATCAATCAATTACCTACCAAGTACTTGATGTTGTTTAACCATCATTTAGAGGATTTTATTTTTAACTTTTATATGCTCTATAGTGTTTAAACTCAAATTCAAAGCATTTATTTGAAATAAATCATTTATAGGCACTTTTGAATTGGCAATTGGTCGGTCAGTCAGAAAGATGAAGCTAGTTGCCCATTCCAAAGCGTAGTAAGTAAGTACATACCTATGGAGAGGAAGGGGCAAGAAACTCCACGGAAACTCTTTTAAATCAAAATACGGTTATAGAATATTGGTTACATCATTCATGTTGAAATTATAAATGTGAGAACAATGTAGAACGTTAAAAGAGTCTCTAATAAAAATATAAAAAAGGAATTCAATATTGACCAATATTGGAATTCAATGACGCGAAAATAATAACGCGGACTATGACACCGGGTCATGGTGACCCGAAGTTTACCAGCATTTTTCAAAATGTTATGTAATGTTATCAGCCTGTTTTAATGATTCAAGTATTAGTTTGTGTTATTATTTACTGGATAAAATAACAAAAATGCCGATATATTCATAAAATCAACTTTTATTAACTATTTTCAGAACACTTGCAAAATCAACTTTGAAAACACAATTTGAGTAATTATTGTTTAAATTTTCATATAGAAAACTTACTAAAATAACAAAACAAAAATCTTATTTACTAATAGAGAGATCATATATACTTAGGAACCTCAATTAAACTTATAATCAGACTTCAGTTTCCTCATACCTAGCCATGGAACTGCTACAATTTTCGCAGTATAGGATGTAATGATCAGGGCATATGTATATCTGGCAAGCATTGCAAGTGTGGTTAGTTTTCTTTTCCTTTTTTGAAGGACACACCTGACATCTATGAGCTCCAGGAACTTTCTGGGGAGGCTCTTCCGAAGGCACCCCGTCCCGCTACTTTGGCTGCATTCTGATACGTGATTTTCGTATTCGTTGTCCGAGGAAGCTTCATACGTTTCATTGTTGGAGTCCGATTCCACAAAGAGCTCTAATATTCTTCCAGAGCGATTTATGAAAGACATATTTGCCATATTCCTAAATGCATACAATAAAATGAACAAATAAACACAAAAAATACAAATAGAAATATGTCACAAAAACAGTACGCCATTGATGACGTTGGGTCATATTTACCCGTTTTTGCTTGACGCACCTGTATCTCCCTGCGCAGGCGACGTCGCACTGAGTTCACTAGTGGTGCGGGTGGGTACTGTATCTCCAGCTACTAGAACGTTTAAAACCACAATGCACGTAAAATACAAAATATGGGCGTTTGAAATCACCTCGGGTCAATATGACCCAGCGTCATTAGCGCCGGATTAAATTAAATTAAAATAAACCGCGAACCTAAGAGATGCTCAGTCCCTACTAACGGCGCCTGTTCACGAACATTATGCATGGATTAACGCATTAATAATGTATACTTAGATAGTCTGAAATTGTTTGAAATTGCTTAAAATGACCGATACATTTTACCAGAAGAAAGTGACTGTTGGAGTATTTTCATGTGTATACTCACAACATTTTGTAATTAACCAAGACCATCCTGTGCAAACCCGGGGAGCGTCAGTATGTATGTTTAGGCCACAGAGCACGGAGACGCTTCGATGGCGGTCGCTGCTGCACACATTCCATACAAAATCAAAAGTATTATTTTTTTCAAATTAGGCTGAGAATCACTAGTTTTTGAATGTCAAACTTACATAAGACAGTCCCCTTAAACGCCCGCCCCTGACCACTTGCTAGTGCTTTAGCTGGGAAGAAGTGGCGCAACAAACTCCTCCGCAGCACAGCTGCCTGTTTAGTTCGAAGAACTTGATAGAAACCAAACGTGTCACCGCTTACTCGCACTAAGACACTAATGCCGTTTATAACGGGCTTCGAAGAGGATCCGTGATGTCTGTCACGGACTGCCATCGAAGCCGTCAGTTTAAAACGTAGGTAGGTGTTTAGAGTTTAAGCAGCCTAATTTATGTGATCAGCTTTAAACTCATCATGATGGGCTTAGCATAGAACATTTGAAATATGCAGGCACGCATATGCCTAGGGTCCCGTCCTTATTCTATACGATGTGTCTCAGCCATTCGTATTTACCGGCAGACTTAATTAAGACCATTGTTGTACCCATCGTGAAGAATAGGACAGGAGACATCTCTGACATAAACAATTATCGCCCGATCTCTCTTGCAACTGTTGCGGCTAAGGTGTTGGATAGTATGCTTGACTCTTATTTGGCAAGATATATAAAATTGCACGATGCACAGTTTGGGTTTTCTCCTGGACTATCAACCGAAAGTGCTATTCTAGGTGTCAAGCATGCTGTAAGATACTACACTGACCGTAAGACGCCGGTGTACGCCTGCTTCCTTGATCTCTCCAAGGCTTTCGATCTCGTTTCTTATGACGTGCTTTGGAGTAAATTGAGGAGTAGGGGTATACCGGAGGAGTTGCTCGGGGTTTTGCAGTATTGGTATCTAAGCCAGACAAACCGTGTCAGATGGTCTGATACGCTCTCGGAATCATATGTGTTGGAGTGCGGGGTGAGGCAGGGTGGTTTGTCGTCTCCCCGGCTCTTCAATATATATGTAAATGAACTCATTGCCGAGCTCAGCAGCATGCGTGTCGGATGCAGAGTAAATGGTGTTAGTTGTAACAACATCAGTTATGTGGATGAAATGGTGCTGCTGGGCACGTCGCCGGGGTCGATCGCGGAGATGCTCAAAGTATGTGAGACCTACGCTGCTGCACATGGACTGGTCTATAATGCCAAAAAATGTGAATACATGGTCTTTGGGGTCGCTGGTAAGTGCCGGGAGGATGCCCTCGGTCTTTCCATAAACGGTACGCCAATTCGAAAAGTCTCGAAGTTTAAATATCTTGGGCATTTTCTTACCAGCGACCTCAGCGACCATGGTGACATTGAAAGGGAGCGTAGGGCTCTGGCGGTCAGGGGTAATATGTTGGCACGAAGATTTTCTCGGTGTACTGACCAAGTAAAGATTACGCTTTTTAAAGCTTACTGTCAGAGTGTTTACACCAGTAATCTTTGGGTCAACTACTCGAAAAGGTCGCTGGATGTTCTACGCGTCCAATATAACAATGTTTTTAGGATGCTGTTGCGACTGCCTCGTTTTTGCAGTGCCTCGGAAATGTTCGCGGTAAATCATACCGATGGATTTCATGCGATCATCCGCAAAAAAACGGCCTCACTCCTGAGCAGAATAAGAGGCAGTCATAGTATCCTGAAGGCGGTGGCGGCAGACACTTCCTCCGCCATAATAAGGCAATTTTTGCGAAGACTTATACCATAGTTAGACCATTACCATTTCTCGTTGCGTCTAGATGTTGGGTGGTCTTCTCACAAATTCGTCTTTAGTTTAAGTTACTAACAGTAGTGATTTAAGTGCAAACATGTTACTAACAATTTATGGATCTTGTGTTATCCGAAATAAAATGATTTTATTTTATTTATTTATTTATTTAAACTGCTTTGAGCATTGTCTAACATGTTTTTCTTAAAAAACGCAAATGATGAGGTTTTTCATAAGATATGCACGCTATCTGCCTAATTTGAGTAACTGCTTGAAGTTTTCTTAAACTAAAAAAAAAGCGCAAGTGTGAGTCGGACTCGCCCATGAAGGGTTCCGTAGCAGCAAGCGTGGTTTACGATTTATGACGTATTAAAAAAAACTACTTACTAGATCTCATTCAAACCAATTTTGGGTGGAAGTTTACATGATAATGTACATCATATATTTTTTTTAGTTTTATCATTCTCTTATTTTAGAAGTTACAGGGAGGACACACACATTTTACCACTTTGGGAGTGTCTCTCGCCCAAACTATTCAGTTTAGAAAATAATGATATTAGAATCCTCAATATCATTTTTGAAGACCTATCCATAGATACCCCACAAGTATGGGTTAGATGAAAAAAAAAAAAAAAAATTGAGTTTCAGTTCTAAGTATGGGGAACCCCCAAAATTTATTGTTTTTTTTTTCTATTTTTTTGTGAAAATCTTAATGCGGTTCACAGAATACATCTACTTACCAAGTTTTAACAGTATAGTTCGGGATATGCTTATAGTTTCGGAAAAAAGTGGTTGTGACATACGGACGGACAGACAGACAGACATGATGAATCCATAAGGGTTCCGTTTTTTGCCACAATCTCAATTCAGAAACCGTCTGAGTTATGCGCTCGATGCATTTTATAAGTATTGCCGTCTCTAGACGTTGCCGGTGACGGTGCGGCCATTCCTAGCTTTGTGGTTTAGGCAAACATAGTGAACATCAAATATTTGAAAGGCAACGACACTGACACCTTATTTTTGGCTGCTTTACCTTTTTGCTAATGTTATACACCTTATACTAAATTCCACTGCAGGATAACGGCCTTAACTTATACAAAGAACAAACGAGCATTGATCTGTCTCATGTGTGTGTTCTTCTTTTCATGTGGTTAGTGACTAACTTGGTGTCAGAGCTTTTATGATGCCCATAGGCCTCTGATTTGGCTTCACATATCGTCGAGAGATATATCTCAGGCATGCCGGTTCCCTCACGATGTTTTCCTTCACCGTTTTTTAAGTAACAGCTATATTTTTTTGAGTTCCGTACGTCCGAATGAAAAATAATGGAACCATTAAAAGATCACTCAAACTCAAACTCAAACTTAAAACTCAAACTCAAACTCAAAGCATTTATTTCAAATAAACCAATTACAGGCACTTTTGAATTGTCAAGGGGTCGGCCAGTCAGAAAGATGAAGCTAGTTGCCCATTCCAAAGCGTAGTAGGTTCCTACGGAGAAGAACGGACAAGAAACTCCATGGACACTCTTTTAAAACAAAATATTGTTACAAAATATGGGTTACATCATTCATGTTGAAGTTATACATGTGAGAACAATGTAGAAAGACGTGCACGTTAGAAACGTCCGTAATAAAAACAATTCAAAAATTAAAATAAGCCGTGGCAGCTAAGAGATGACCAGTCCCAACTGACGGCACCCGTTCACGAACATAACGCATGGATCAGCACCATTTAGCTCAACCATTTTGAAGGGAACTCAATGATCCAACACACACGCCACCACCAGCGAGACATTTGAGTGAGCATGACATACTCTCAGCCGCCAGGGCACATTTAAGTCAATAAAAGACATATTACCCGGTAAATGGTAGCTCTATAGTACATAGTACTCACACCTGTGCTATGCAATTATATAATTCAAGGACATTGAGTTTATACAATGCAAAAATAGTTTACAATCTTCAGCAGCTCCAATAATATTTTCAAATGCTAATCAATTAGTTTATGCGCCCTTATGGAGCAGGACCAGCATTGAGCCAAGCATTTTTGTCAGCGATGTAATCCCCCAATTTATAATATGCTCGGCTGCATAGTGTGCGTTTTATACAAGTTTTAAATTTTGTTTCGTTCAATTGGAGTATCGGTCTGTCTGTCTGTCCATCTATCACATCCAATTTGCTGCAAATCTACTAGACTGATCAAGTTAAAATTTGGTACACATGTGAATTTTTGTAACCCAAACACAGACGTGAACGTTAATAAATGAATTTTGAATATGGAGGATACTCAAAATTAATTTATTAACGTTTCACGCCTCACTTTTAGAGAGCAAATTAGGAAAAAAAAACTTTTGAAAACTGTACCGTGTGACATATCAAATTAAAGAACTTATTGTGAGGGTGTGCAAATAAATATTTTTTTTAAACAAATATAATAGTTTTAAAGTTATATAGGGAAAATAGATGAAAATTGACCATAATCCGAAACTACTGAACCCAAAATATTGAAAAAAAAACTGTAAATTGTTTTAACTTATAGATTACAGGAAAACCTATAAGAAGCCGATGGTCTAAAAATAACATGTTAAATCTCTCAATATTGTGCGTACAAACTTATATTTGAGAACACATTTTTTTTGGGACATATGGAAATTTATAGGCTGTATCACTTGAGTGAAGCCGCGGGCAGGCGGGCACAGCTTTGCGACGGAACCCTCAGGGCTTGTCCAGTTTTTTAAGTACAAGTTTCCCCACAACGGTTTTCCCCTCACCGTTACCATGGCCACGACGCTAAAGCATCGTATGTGGTGCAGTCGCGGTGTTAACGCGGTGTTTACGCAGTTCCTACGCAGTATTTGCGTGGCTACTAGAAAGAAAGAATGAAAGAAAAATTGGTTTCATTGTCACAGAAACACGTGCATACAAAAAGATAATTAACTCGAGTAGGTATACAGAAAAAATTAAAAACAGAATAGATCTACATTCTAATCACGAGTACAAAACCAAAATACTCGGCAGCTGCACGTCATGACTGACAAGAAGGCTTCCACTCAGCATGATGCTGTGCTATGAGGGACCCACAGCACAGCGCTGATTTTCAGTGGTTACCCGAAAAAGACGTACGGAAACCAAGTCAGGTTTAAAGAATTGAACATAAATAGGCAACTAAATAAAATAAAACAAACAGTAGGTACTCAGAATATAATCCAACTATACAACCAGATATACGAGTACTACGCTTTGCTTGCGAAGCATCTATCGGATATCTACGCTGCATCTGCTCTAGACCACATCTAATTTTAAAGCGTGAAAAATTGTATGTAAAGTCATTTTCGATTAAAAATGTTAAAAGCTGTTAAACCCGCGATGGTTTGTGTGGTATGTTTAAACCTCAACAAATGTATGTAAAAAGATTTTTTTTTGATTAATAAAAAAAAATAATAATAAAAAAAAAAAACCTGAGTGGTAAGATCCACTCAGTTAACCTTACGGAACAACAATGGAAATTAAGGCTTTTATGACCTGCGTTTACGAGTTATACTCAAGGTAAATACAAAGTTTTTTACGGTTTTGTTTAATTACTTTATTTAGCGTGATGGTTTCAAAGTGTTTACGGTCGAGGAGGTTATCCTTATCCAGTAATTACCTAAATTACTCAAATTATTCGAGAGTGAACGAACTGGCTGCTATTTATTCCATGTCTGTGTGCATGACTCCATTTTTTTTCTCTCTTAACCCTTGATTGATTGATAAGGTGTAGCTTTGCCTGATTTGGTTGCATCATCAGAGTAGAATAATATTACCTACTGACCCCCATGGTTCAATTTATTCACTATCAACCTAACTCCTTCCTACCTTCTCTCACAACATAATATT
Organism: Dryobota labecula; assembly: GCA_947523025.1. Classification (NCBI taxonomy): domain Eukaryota; kingdom Metazoa; phylum Arthropoda; class Insecta; order Lepidoptera; family Noctuidae; genus Dryobota; species Dryobota labecula. Next base: position 25,000,379 of record OX383296.1, read on the forward strand.
GTTAGAACCTAGAACTATTTAATAAAAAATTAAAAGTCACGGTCAAATTTTAATGACGTCAAACCATTATAATTATAGTAGGTAGTAAGTCATTGCAAACTCTTATGTCATTGATAGAAAGTATAAATTAGAATTATTGTCGTGAGGTTTATAAAGCTCTCGGCAATCATTCTAATGTATACCTTAGCTTACCGAGATAAGAGTTACATTGCAATGACTTACTAATGAATTTTGCGTCGTTCGTGAATGTCTTAACTTATGATACAATTTTATTTCACAATGCGCTCTCGTACGCAGAAGAGGTATTATAAGCAGTACAGAAATAAAACATACTTCATAATATTACGAATTAATTTATTTTGTAAAACTATTTTAACCTAATTGTATTATTTGTTTGCTTCCTTTTCTTTTTCATTTTCCTCTTTGGATTCTGCGTCTTCACTAGATTTATCTGGAAGCAATGAAACAATTACTATTAATGATTACAATTTAATAGTCAGCATTTCCCAGTCTCATTATGACTGAAATAAGGCCTAACGCATTATAACCTCTCAATCAACCAGTTGAAAGCCGTAATTACAGAAACAAAAAGCCATTCTGTCTCGTTCAAAGGGATAAATTCAACAAAATTTTAGACTTTTTAATTTTCAAGCCATTTTGGTGATCAACTATGATTTCTAGTTGTTCCGAACGTCTATCATTATTATAGTACCTACACGTCAAACTATATAGCGGCTCTGAAGTGCACTTCATCCCTCACCCCCGCTGACACATGAATTTGTTACTGCGCGACGACTTGCTTCATATTTCGAGCCACCATAAAGTTTGCATCGGGCTACCCGGCTTTTACGACTATTTGGTCAATTGAATATCCTTTATCGTTTCAAGGTAGGTATGTTACGAATTTTAGAAGTAACACAACAAGTTACAACCACACCACAGCGGCGAAAAGTAATGGTAAAAGTGTGGTGTGGCAGGTCTGAACTGACGTTCAACATAAACCGAGTTCTGGGATATTATGACTCAAAGAAGAACTACATAATTGATTAACCTTTCTGACGACCATCGTTCCAAGGTTGTAAGTCAGCTGACATCAGAATAACGTAGAGAGCGTTCGTTGCCATGGCCATCCCCGCTATTGTGAGGAATATGGTCCGCCATTGTGTTTGGTTATACTGTAACAAAATATGTATTAAAAATAGTAAAATAACTAGTACAACCGGCCAAGTGGGTGTCGGACCACGCACAATAAAGGGTTGCGTAGATGGGATGAATTGATCCCAAGAACAAACTTAACATTGTAGTTGAAAAACATGTTCTGCCATACAAAATGTATGGGAGCACATGTTTTTCAACTGCAAATTTAAGTTGGTCGACTATTACTCCGTAACTTGTAAAACCTACTTAGCTGTGATCGTATTTGTTTTTTTTTGATATGGCAACTCAGAGTGTAACCACGAGGGGCTCGGACTCTTTAACCGGACTATCCTGTGGTGCCTTAAGCTCCTAACGGATTTTAAGGCCTCCAGCCAGGGGCATACTTAAAGCTAAATAGTTTCCGTCTGCTCGCTAAGGGCACCCCCTGCGGGGTACGAACCTCGGCTTAGGGCAGAGTCGGAGGAGGGTGGCAAGGGACCGTCGGTGGCTGGATAAAATCATTGTTTTGATTATTATCATGGGGAGTTTGGACTAAATGCTGCTCAGCTAAAACGCGTGCTGGCGCTTCGTTTGAAATCAAGGGTCGGGGAGGACTGATTAGTCGAAGATTTTGCGTTGGGCCTCGGCGGCGAGGTCGGAATGACGATCGTGTATTGTGTGCTCTTTTACGAACTGTACTAGTAGACCTGTGACTCTCCTGGAGGAGAGTGATGGGGTCGTCTGGGTCGGTCATTGGATAGTTTTTCATTTAACTTCGTTTTAAATACTACTGCTGTGAATTTTTTCACATATCCAAATACAAACATTTAGCTGGCAGGGGGGGGGGGGACACTTGACCCTAACAAAAATTAGCACTTTAAAGCTTAATATTACGCAAACGGATCCCTGAATCGAAAAATGGTTTTTACAAGCCCGCAATATTTTTGAACGGCCTATGCAACGATACCCCATACCATGGGAAAGACGAGACATTATAATCCCCACGCTACGTGCATGGCGGTACACTAAAAAAAAAAAAAACAAGATTTAATTTTACTACTTTATGGGCGTGATTAATATGTGTACCCATACGAAATAACAGCTTTCTGGTACTAAGAGCCCCTGAGCTAAGCCGCGGACAGACAGACAGATGGACATGGCAAAACTATAAGGGTTCTTTGTTGACTACAAAACCATTAAAAAAAATGAATGTTTGATGGAACATGCGACCAAAGCCTTATACAATACCTACAGTATAGGTAGTACAGCACCCTAATTACTTCCATTCACAATCCAAATTTGAAGGAAATTCCTAATCCATTGCTTTTTAGCTTTGAAAAGTTGGTCTACTCAACAACTGAAATAACGCAATGAACGTAGCTGAACTGTCAAAATGAAAGAAAGAATGAAGAAAGAAAAAACGTTTATTTGCGGTAAACATGACGTAAAAAAAGAACATAAACACAAAAGAAATAAGAAAACTATGGGGGAAAATGCATCACATTCACGCAAAACGGCTATCGCTCAGCATTATGCTGCGACCCTATGCAAGACAGAGCCCCAGCGCTGGTTTTCAGCGACAGCCAAAATGAAAAGCATTGCGATCTCTTGACAATGGTATGTATTATATGTTACGCTATTAGGCCGCAGGTTTGGGTTGCATCATAACAACTGCATCTTCTGCATGTGCATATTTTTGCGGGCATTCTGCAACGCCATGGATTTCCGCACCGACTGGCAATCCGCTCCGGCTGTTATTCATGGATCTTTGACAGTCGTTACGGGTCGTCAGAAGCCCGAAAGTCTGACAATCAGTATTACCAAGGGGTATTGTTGTTACCAAGTTAATGGGTTGTGAAGGTCAGATAGGCAGTCGCTCCATGTAAAAAAATTGGTATTCAGCTGCGTCCGGTTAGACTGGATGCCGACCCCAATATAGTTGGGAAAAGGCTGGGCTGATTCCATAACTTAAATTATGTGTTGTTAAATTGTTATTTGTATGAGAAACTGCATGATAGTTTGTGGGGATAAACTATTTGATATTTAAATTGGCTGAAGAACATCATACATGGTATACACTAAATTTTCTTGCTTTAAATTCTTTGCTTCAACTAGGTACTTATAGGTATAATGAAAATCGATTTTAATTAGACTTAAACCCACTAGATGTCGCCACTTGGTATGTACACACGGCCACAAATTAAGCTATATTTTTCCAGTTTAGGCTGATCTCGCATTGTACGGAAATCCTATACAATGCGAGATCCGCTTATACTGGAAATTAAAGCTTGATTTGTGGCCATGTGTACAGTTACGAACATAAATATATTAAGTTACTGTGAACACGAACAGCTCGGCAATAATATCTGATTGCATGATTCATTCATTCATATAAGGCGGCAAATATATAATTGATCATTTATGGAAAGCATAATAAATATACAAGTCGCAGCACAAATATGCGACATCGAAGGGACATCAAAAGTATCTGGCGAGACAAGCGACCCCGCAATATAGGTTGCTGTATCGGCTTCAAAAATATGTTAACTTGTAGCATCTGAAGTGAGTTATGCACAAGACTCTTCATACATATGAATTAATTAAGAGCTTGTATAAAAAAAATCACCTGGCTCAAATCTTTTTGGGTACATTTTTTTAATATAATATAGACATTATATATGAAAATAAAATAGATTGTAATAGCAACTCACCACATCAGTGACAACGTATGAGACGAGCACAGGTAGCAGCACACTGCAGAGGTTCATCACGGTATTGCCCATCATCATGAGAGTGCCGCTGAAGTTCGGAGCCAGGTCAATGTGGTTCACCTTGAAGAAAAATAATAAAATTTAAATGTCACTCAGTTTTTCATAGACTTTATTTATTTAATTCGGATTAGAAACAGTTATACAGATATCTTATTAAAAAGGTAGTGAGAAAAAAAAGAGATGACATGTGTAGCTCACGAAGTTATCCACATCTTAAATACTATATAATAGTTAAGAAACTATTTGCACATGAGTGAAACTTAAATGGTAAAATCTAAAGAAAATTTTTTAACCAATAATAAAGAAAGTAAATATTAACACTACAGTTCTTGTTTTAAAAATCTGAGTCACTCATTAATTTTATGAACGAGCCTCTAAACTTATTAGCAGACAATGTAAACAAATCCAAATTTAATAGACTTTTCAGCAAATCAAAAGTTTCTATTTGCTAAATAAATTTTTAAATGAGGTGTCTAATCGTGACTTTAAATCTTTGGTACGGCGTGTGAAACGTTAACCGTCTTACAGGTGTTATGTAGTGAATCACCACCCGTAGTGAATCGATCGACGTCGTTCGATGGTATTCATCAACGACGATCGATGGCACCAATGTGACGTCTCAATCGTGTGGGTGGTAGGTATAAACACACTTACACAGTACAATAATTAAATTCAATGATTAGAAATGTTTGGTGTATAAAAAGTTAAATTCATACCATCCATCCGACGTGCATGGCCATATGGCATCCCATGGAGAAGACTAGGCATGTTACAGCCACCACCGTGCTCGTAGTAAATGTAGTACACACGAGTGCCACAGCTACACCGACTTGTGCTGAAAATTAGATTATTAATTTTATAGAAACATTGAAGATTTACCCGTAACTTCTAAATTCTATGTTCAAGTCTTGAGATTGTGCGATGACGTTTAACTAAATTTAGAATCAGACAGAAGTTTTATAAAAGTAGCAGGTTGAAAATAAAAGTGATACGTAGTCAATTAACTTATTTCAATATTATTGTAAACGATATTAGTGTTTCTGACGAAAAAACTCCACAAGCTTGCCATAAAAACTCTGGTTAATTATTGAAAGAATAAATTATTTGTAATTTACAGGTAATACTCACAAATACTGTTAAATATTCTTCGTGCATTCTTAACACTAACAATTTTTCTGTTGGTCAAGAAGTCTGATAACATTCCAAAAGAAATGCTTGTGAAGAAACTGATCACGTATGGCAAAGATGACAGAAAACCACTCTGAAATGGAAGCATAATTAATTAAGAAAACATATTAAGCATGATTAGAATCCTTCGAACGTGTTTTGCTGGTCTTCTAAATTTTCTTCTAACTTTTCGTCCTACTGCAATGATGTAGGATCATTAATTGTATTTTATTTCCTCCAACACTTTCATTTACAATAAGTAGAACCGATACGACACGATCAATGCATAACTTTTTATTTGTTTAGAATAAGTAGTTACTTATTCTAAACAAATAAAAGTTTCGATAGATATATGCAAGTGAAGTTTACCACTACACAAATAAGACATGGCAAGTTTTTTAATAGTACATTATGATACAAGTGTGCTGTGTTGGTCATTGCACTCGAGGCGGTATTATTCGCGTGAGTCGCAGACGAGCGCGATGAGGGAGCCGAGTGTGTAATGATCAATGCACACGCGTTTCATACGACATTTTTCAACACACTTGCGAGGAAAAAAACAGACTTGTTGTAAAAACTTAAGGCTCGTACAGACTAGTGCGATATCGTGGGCGCGACGCGACACTAGTAGCACAATTTCTTTTGTCGGTGCCTGTCGCGCCCGCGATATCGCGCGAGTCTGAACGAGCCCTTATGCTACAATAACGTAATTATAGAGATGATACATTTAGATTTATAAAGTTCAACTGACCTTTGTTGCCAGGTACTGACTAACCGGACGTTTTTTTAAAAACTGTTCAACGTCGGTTGGTGAAAATACTTTAGATTTTGTATTTTTGATAGTAACTTATAACAACACAACGAAAAGTTAACAAAACAAATATTTATGAAAAATGGCGCGCTGGTTTTGTATTTTTTTTTTTCCGCGCGCCCCGCTTGCGATGCGCGCGCAGGTGTAAATAGAGGCACTGGCAAAACCGCTTAACAGACTTTATAAAAAAAAAAAATGTTTAGACTGATCGTAGTTTAGTTAGTATGGAATTAGAAAGTACTATTGGCATAGAGAAATATACATTAGTTCTGTGAGAATCCGCAATAACAGAACGTCAGGCAGGATCTTTTCCGTTTGGTTCCGGGTGGATCCACGGACAATTTAAGGTAGGAGTGAGGCGTTATATCGTAACAGCTAAATACAACAGGACTGTAACTGTGACAAATAAACTGAAAAAATAGCTTCTGTTCCACGACGAGATAACAGAATCCATCCAGTCACAAGATTTTGTCTCTTCATGCTTATGACAGTTACCTTAGTTAGAATATAGATAAAAAATGTTACTCTTACACTGTGAAACCCTGTTACATCGTCCGTCACAAGCTCTTTCCTTTTCTCGCATATGTGTAACACCTTAGTTAGAAAGAGATGTACCTCCGTGTATTATAACTGTGCAGCTGTGGTTACAAAGAACACATAATAGTTTGTTCACACATAGTATGAAATAACAGCCTGTTATTTTGTAACTGGTTTTTGGAAATGTTAATTACGTGGAACAGAAACAGGCGGAACAGATATGCGATTTTACCTGTTACAACCCAGTCCTGATTTAAGATAAATAAATTTTAGTTAATTTTGGGACCAAAGACAATTCAAACTATATAAAAAAGTGAACGCGCGGATTCCTTTTGGCATGAAGTTTCTTAGACGAGATTTAAAAAAAAAAGCGCAAATTTTCGACTAGTAAACAGTTATCTGTGGCTTTACAGCACTAGTACAGTAACATAAAGTAAATGCACGCGTTTTTAATACACTGCATTATGGACCTAAAAGCGGTTCATTAAGAGCCACTTTACGAGCAAGTGTGTCGAAAAGATACTTACGGCTCTAACATTGACGCCAAGGATGTAGTGGATATAAGAAGGGACTTGGGTGAAGAAGAATACAAAAGCGGTACCGCTACCGATGTGCGTAGCTAGAGTACCCCACATTGGCCTTGAACACATGATCGCCTTCCATGGAGTCTTTAGTCTCTGAAAATTAATGACATAAACTTAAATGGACACCATTATGACTAAGATTTAAAAAGCTTTAGAAGTATAAGTAATGCATAGTAATAATTATTAAATTAGTTAACATGTTACGTGTTTATTTTGTGTTGTTCACGGTCATGATTTTCCGAAAAGTAACGCCTGATTCCATAATATGTTCGTTGTCAACCAACTGAAGACCTTGAAGTATTTATCTTACTGGGTGGCAAAAGCATATGTGCATTGCCATCCTAGAGACAATTAAATGTCTCACGAGGCTGTTTTGACACCGGCACACGAGTTTTACTACTACTTTTTTCATGTACGAAGCGCTTCCATTCACCAGATAGCATAATCAGCCTATAATGTTCCCACTGCTGGGACACAGCCTAGTAGGCCGTAATCCATCACGCGGGCCCAGTGCGGGTTGGTGGATGTCACATGTCCTCGAATTTTCGGTTCTAGGATATACCGGTTTCCTCACAATGTTCTCCGTCACTGTTTTGAGAGCATGGGGTCTACTCCCTAAGCACGAAGTCCGTCGTTTCGGCCTTCGTTTCGGGCGTTTCCTACTCCCTATCACCAACGGACGGACGATTCGTTCGGGGCCCGACGAAGAATGAGTGACAGCACGATTTGACAACTGTCCCTACTCTCGATGCGTTTTTGCCCGTCCGAAAAGTTCAACTTGACGCTTGTTTTGACGGAACCTTATGTCAGTTGATACGACATCAAAATAGTTATCGTTCTGTCGACGAACGATTATAATTGTTTACACTATTTAGAGACAAAGTATGGAATTCCAAAGTATGGCTGCTTTTTTATTGCTTGACGAAGCTATATAGGAAGAGCGGAGGCAACGTCGACAATATTTACGCCAAGAATTTAGGTTGGCGAGTATTCCCGACGTTACTGACTTATCTTAAAGCTATTTGGCAATTTTGCTATTCTGAATTAGACGTTTTTAAACTAAAATTTAGATTTTCTAACTAAATCTGACTATTTTTAATCGCGATTAAAAAGATGTAGAATAAAATCAATTAGTTGTCATAAACTAAACTTCACACCAACATCTCGACTACTGGTACAAAATCAGTACTGTTACAGTATATATTTTTTTCTTTTCTTTTGCTTATATCTCGAAAATGGTGCGTCCTATCGCAAAAATAATGAAAATTTCGACCCCCTTTTAGAAACGCCAAACCCCTAAAATCCAACATTTTAGTAAATTTTTTTTTTCCACACCAAAAGTGAAAAATTCTATATAAAGCGCGTTGAAGCTGCCCAGCTCCTGCGCGCCTCCGGCCAGAGTCGGTGTCCGTGAGTTTCTGCAGCGGTTGGGGCCATTTTACGAAATGAATAAGAAAGAAACTAAAATAAAATAATTTTAAAACTTCCCGGCTAGTATTGTTGAATTAATTTGAAATTTTCCGTCAAAATATCAAAAAGGAAAAAGGCAAAGGTATCAACAGGATAATGCCGATTTCCGGACAAAAATGTCAAAAAGAATTCTAATCTTTATAATAAAAAGTATATTGTTAAAAATGTAGTCATTTTCTAAGGAAAAAATATTGATTTTTGATTTAGCTTGAAAACCACAAAATAATTAAACCGGTAATCGACCGGTAAAATAGCACAACTCTATTGTCATCAATCGTCATGCGTCTTTCGTTCACGAATATTGTCTACGATTCCGTTGGAAACTGATGAATCCGAAATTACTAGGGAGTAGGGTTCAGTCCGAGACGTGTCGGACTACTAACGGACGGCCCGTTACTTCGTTGACGGACTTAGGGAGTAGAACCCCAGTGCTGATGAAATACACACAAAGTAAAGTGCCTGCCTGAGCAAAAACCGACGAAGTAAAACTCTCCATTGGGCCACAAAAATATCAATCATAAGACACAGTAAGAGGATGACTAACCTTGACCTTTCCATTATCAACTCGGCCCATAATATAAGTCTTTTCTTCCTCACTTATAGTCTTGTGGTCTGAAGGCGTTGCTGCTCCGAATATGGTCAGAATGGCGAACAAGCCCAGGCATATTAGACCAACAGCCCAGAAGGTGGATGGCCATCCCCATCTGCTTTCACTCAGGTATCCAGATAGTTGGAAAGCTACTATAGTACCTGTGGTTGACCCTGGAAAGTCATACAAAATCAATATTACATATTAGTTTTCTCCGTGCAAGTTGTTTCATATTTGGTATTTCTCATAGGCCCAATGTATTTGCGTCTCAAAAGTGACACGTGTTCCTTATCACTGTTAAAACAGTGTGCTCTTATTTAATGTAGTATTACATTGTGGCAATTGACTGCTCAAAAATAATTATTATCTAAACCGACTCCTGCTGCGTATATTTATGTAAACGGAGAACAATCACAGGGTGATATAATTACATTTTAATTTTTATTGCTATAAATACACTATGCATAATTGTTGAAATTCAAAAGTCCAAACTCAAGGTTGCCAAAGGGCGATAGAGCGTAGCGTATCAGGTATTATTCTCGGCGACCGAATACATAAACCACAATAATGGTCAAAAACAGGAATCGCCGATATGGGCAACAAGTCTGCTAGGCTGATGTGGGACCGGGCGGGCAATGTATGTAAAATGCATCGGGACAGATGGGCTAGAGTCATCACGCAGTGGGAGCCAGAAGACGGGTGTCGTCGCCGAAGGTGGCCTAGGAAACGCTGGCTTGATAACTTAGAGGCGTTAATGTGAGATTGGCCTGAGAAGGCAACACACAGGGAAGAGTGGAAAGCTATGGAGGACATCTTTGTCCAGCAGTAGGACAATACAGGTTAAAAAAAAATACAATTGAATCTTTTTTATAGCGACTTGCATTTGCGAGATCTAAATAAACCTACGTACCTGTATAGACATAGCTAGTAAGAGTTCCACGTTCGCTTACTGGCACCCATTTAGCCAACAGAGTCTGTACGCTAGGATAGACTCCTGCTTGTGACAGACCTTGCGCAATACGACAGGCGCAGACAGCCTTCCAACCACCCTGGAAAAATAATAAAAAATCATTATCATCGTCATTTAGCCGAAAGACGTGCACTGCTGAACTTAGGACTTTCCCAAGCATTGCCGATGACATGACGAACGTTGGGGAAGCATAGGTCCGGTCGTTGTGGCAATGTTTTTTGATCTTTGATCTAACTACGTTATTTACTTTTTATAAACTAGCTTTTGCCCGCGGCTTCGCCAGCGTGGATGTAGGAAAATATCCCACGGGAACATACTACCAAGATTAAAAGTACTCTATGTGTCTCAGGTTATAAACTATCTGTGTGCCAAATTTCATTCAAATCCATTTAGCCGTTTTTGCGCCAATCTGGAACATACACCCAGACAAACAGACCAACGAACAAAAAATCTTCTTAGTTATTATTTATTATATATAATGTATAGATACGTACCCAATTAATGAGCCATGGTGCCAAAATAGAGACTATGCCATTGACAGATAAAGCAATTTGCAACGGTATCTTTCCACCCCATCGTTGGGCTACCAGTCCCATAGGTAATGTCATAATGCAGTATCCTAGAAAAAATGAGCCGAGCACCATTTCTTGCGTCGATTTTGGCCAGTCATATGTCTGGAAAACCAATAAAAGTGATTTTTTCAAACCACTGGAACATTAACGGTTATGTATATATAGCCATTAATATATTTTGTTATAATCTTTCGTTATTCTTTATTGTAAAAATGTACACCAAACATAATATTTACACAGTGATATATAGTCCATGACAAAGCCGAGCCTAACTCAAAGCTTTGTATTTGTGGTAAATGAATACTTACTTTTTGGAAATTCTCAGTGGAATTCACTAAAGCGGCTCCATCGATACTTTTATTCCCTGTGAAGTTACCGTAAATATCTTCTGTAGTCATATTTTTGACCGCTACATCTTGAATATACGTGAAATTTGATTGTTCTGTTAGGTTTGTTTCTAAAACTGCATTATGTTTAGCAGGACTAGTCATAGATACCACCGTAACTCCCATATGACCTCTAGCTACAAAGTTCACCATTATACATAGGAAACATATTAGCAGTTGAATATGTCTGACCCCATACCCATAATGTGAAGGTAATTCTTGCTGTTCTGGAACAAAAAAGATAAATATAAAGAAACCTTGCCCTTTCAAGGAATGTTGCGGGCTGCGAGGGGGGACTTTGGGCGAAGGTTTTAATATCATGTCATGGTACACACAGCTCCATTAAGTCCTTACCCCCCCCAAAAGTCATGTGGGTTCAAATCCGTGATAGGCCCAAGTTGTTTTTGTATTTTGTAAAAACATGTTATTATAATTAATGTATTGTTTTAGTAAATAAATAAGTATTTTCTGTTTTAAATATTGTTTTTATTCATGGGCTCGCTGGCTAGTGTGTCAAACTGCCGGTATGAGTTTGACGACATTCGGTAATGCGATGGTTCGAATCCAAGTCGAACTAGTAAACTTTTTGAAGTATTCTTTAGATTATTCGTAACGAATTCAATATTGTAGCAGTGTAACATTTTAAAACTTGAGGGGTTAGCACATAATGACGCCTACTGTACGATGGTATGACGATGATGATGAGATGACCTTGGAAAACCGAAGCTTTCGGTTAAATAGGCTCTACCGGTGGACCCTCCACCATGTGGCTTCCTGTGGTGGACAGAAATCACGGGTACCTGTGCGTCTGTTCCGGGCTTGAAAGAAGTTGTTGCATGTCTCTTCCTTTCCACCATCTCCTTAGGATCATCACCTCCTCGAAGCCTACTTCAAAACAACTACTACACTTAAAATTCCTCAGCTTTTGAGCCTTTCGCTTCCTAAAGCGAAAGGCTCAAAAGCTGAGGAATTTTGCACCTTGGAAAAAAACACGGTCTGGTTCCTTACACCAATGGGCATCATTAGGATGATGCACTACTGATGCTATCCTTTGCGTCAGCGCCTTGTTAGTGCTACGAGTATACAGACTTTTTCAAGCATATATGTTCAGAGTGTACTTACCTTCGTCAACTACATAGACGCTCAGGGCGCCATTCTTATTTTCTTCTTTTGATTCACCTTATTTAACTTAGGCTTCAAAACTTACCCGCAATAATCTGCTGTGTAGGAACTTTACTGTATTCATATTCCGGTGATTTTTCGACTTTACCCATTTTGTCATTAATTTTACTAAAACTAGTTATTGTTGAATCGAAGTTAGAAGTAAAATGCGAGTATATAGTATAGAAATAATACAGTACTTATAATTTATATTGTTCTTCAAAACGTTTCGATGACATAGACTACATAACTGGATAGACACACTATTCTAAAGATACTGTAGTTTTTATTCAATATTTTTTTGTGAGAATACTGATTACGAGTGATATATACAGAAAGAAGCTAGTTGTTTTAGTATTTATTGTCATACGTTCATCATTGATTACTGACGAGATTGTTTTAAATAAAACTAGTCAGAGCAAATAACTAAAGTAGGTATCATCAAGATACATACATAGCATTTCACATTTTTATTTAGTTTTAAAGTGGTTTGTTTTCGAATTAAATCAAGAACTTTTTCATAATAGTAGTCATAATCCTATAATTTATTTATATTTATTATATTTACAAAGATGTAAATCAAGACTTGAAGTGTCTCTTTTGTTTTCTTATCTGTTAAGTCGATACAAAAGTTTGCTGTAAGAGGTTACTAACTCGATCAAATATCGATTAATGCCCATTACACGTCTTAAATTCGGATAAAATATCCACATGTTTTTTTTTTGTATTGGCTTACTGCAATAAAAAACGTTCCAAATGAATCCCTTAGCGAGGTTAGGTTTGCAAAGTAATCGCGAATTTTGTTCGCATTTAGCAAAATACAGTTTTCAAAAACTTTAATATTCTACGCAATAATTATATCCAATCTGTTCCTTCTCTATTCTTCACTGAGATAGTATCTTATCTTAGTTAAATTTGACTACTTCAGCAGTTGTATGCCTTATTTGAATTGTTAACTTTAAAGATAAGCCTTTCAACCAAATATTTAGTCGCGAGTTGGCTTATTTCGCAGTATAAATAGGCAAACTGCACAGATAATAATGATGTGCTGATATTCAATGATTATGCATAAAATAGATGTTCAATGGCAATATACCGTCGACGGTTTTGCGTAGGTAAACTGGCTCTGAAACTGTCTGTTCAGGATATGAGACCTCCAGGCAGACTTAAACCTGGATGGACAGATAGATACATTTTATGGCAACATGAATAGTTTCCAACGATGATGTAGAATAGAGCGAAGTGAAGACAAGAAATATGGAGAGGTCAGCCTTACTTATTTATGCCATTAATTATATATTTACAGAACAGATAAACTACCAAATTAAGTAAGATGAATTGATGATATTAATATTTTAGTTACTAAGGGTTTCTTGATCTATATAATGGAAAACTTTACAGACAGGGTTCTTTGAGCTAAATCGTACAATTTATCAGGTAACGAAGCGTATGTACCCTGTTCAGCATTGTTAATTTCATCGTCTTCTTCTTCTGCCTCCCCTTGTCCCATATTATTTCATCATCATCATCATTGGCAGCCTTGTTTGAACTAGGGTGCCAATACAAGTACCTAACTAAATGTTTAAGTCTTCCACAGAGCATGAATTCGCCGCGCCGGCAGCGCCTAGATAGACGGAAATATATACAAATAAATAAAATTGAAGCGCCTGTTTGTAATGTTCAAATAACAGCTTTTTACTAAATACTAGCTAGCTTTTTGCTTCATCCACGTAAAATTTCAGCTCACAACCCACCTCGTCGCATCACATCGCCCTTCCGTACACTTTCTGACTTTTTGTCGTTTTGTTCGGCTCCTAAGGTTCGTAGAGTAATTTTTAATAGCCTATATAACCTTCCTAAAGAATTTGGCTATCCAACACTAAACGACTTTTTCAATGCGAACCAGAAGTTCCTGAGATTAGCGCGTTCAACCAAACAAACAAACTCTTCAGCTTTATAATAATATATAGTACAGATATACGCTACTTATAATAGTTTTTTTTTTGTGTATAGACACAAAAAAAAACTATTATAAGTAGCGTATATCTGTACTATATATTATTCCGTCAAAATCGGTCTAGCCGTTTCAGAGATTAGCCGGAACTAACAGATAGCTGTTAGTTCCGGCTAATCTCTGAAACGGCTAGACCGATTTTGACGGAATTTTACTGGCAGATAGCTGATGTTAACAGGAAAAACTTAGGGTACTTTTATTTTAGAAAAACCCACACGTGCGAGTCCGCGGGCGGCACCTAGTTGCTAATGTAATTCATGGCACCTAAAGTGCACTTCTGTCACAGACCGCATTGAAAGCCGTCTATCTCTATACGTCCTTAGTGTCGTAGTACAGTTTGTATGGAAAGTGTTGTAAAAACTACGTTGTCTCTAGAGGCGGCATAGTTTTAGCAGCTAGCAGCAGTCGCTAAGGGATCTCCGTGCTCTGGGACGTCATCCATTCTCCTCTGTTAGCTGACACTTTATCATTTAGTCCCTGTTCGTTCTTTCATGTCTCCCTATTGATATTCATCGCTACTTTAGTGACAGGCATTCATGCCTCTACATCACATAGCTGTACTAAGACAAACAATCTGTCTGTAATATTTTAATTTCTTGTTTTATCCATTCTTGCCACTCCACATATCCATACAGAATGAAAGGTTTTTTGAGGAATTTGTAGATATTTGCTCTTTAGGTGGAGGGTCAAATATAGATCACAAGTGTTGTTCCAGTAGATAGCCTATCACCATGCCATCAAACCTGAGTTTAACTCAATGCAGTCTCAGTCTATTTCATTGTATAGTAGGTATGTCTACGTATTTCATGATGAAGGCAATATTATTATAATAGTAGATTGTACATCAAGTGCATAAAATGCACCATTTTACGCGAGATGTTTACCATCCGTGCGAGCTTGCGAGCGAGGATGGATATAAAGTAGAGTGTAAAATGTGTTTCATGGACGAGTTGTATACTCTACTTTTCACTTAGATTGCGAGGAAATGAAACAGCAACATGTAAATTTAACTAAAATTGAAAAATAATTATGGTTCCCGCCAATTATTATTTTTTTAATTTTTTTTTTCGTTAGGGTGGTGACATAACACCTGACTTAGGTCGTTACATACTGCTCAGTTATAAAAATATTTTGTTTTTATATTTATGATAACTTAGTTATAGTTTAACACATTGACTGCCACCGCGGTCACCGGTGACCTCTAACAATAGTTTTTCTATTGTGTCTGTTGTCTGGTAGTCAAAGCCTTAAATAATATATTGATTAACTAATATAAAAAACTAATATAAAAAATAATAAATGGACGAAATAAAAAATATAAGTTTATTTCATGAAGTTTTATTGTGTGCTTTGGCTGTTGGTATCCTTGCCTTGTTCTTAGAATATTAACGTGACGAATTAAAATAAAGAGGTTATTCTATGAAGTTGAAGTTGATCGAGTGGCTATTGGACCGATTGCATTGGTCTTCGACGAAGATTTTACTTTATGCTCTAGAGCATAAAAAGCGACTGTATGTCGCTTACGCACGATATAAAGACGAACTTTTAAAGCATGAGAAGTGAAAAAAATATTTATAATATATATGTAAGTTGTGTAAAAGGAATTTGAAGCATTTATAAACATGTTTGTCAATGTTTTTATTTAGTTTTATGTATTACATTTAGACAATGACTTTATTTTCTTTTGGTTTATTTAAAGTGTTTTGTTCTAAATAAAAAATAAAACAAACTGATTGCATTTCTTTGTTTGAAAGTAATTTTAGATTTTAATAATTACTCGTCATATTAGTCTTCTTAATACTTAGTTCAAATATCAATCAATCAATCAATCTTTATTTGTGAACACAGTTATTACAATACAGGTCTTATGTATACATTTTAGGTGAGCTCTATGTCCCACCAATGAAATTGGTGTACAAATATATTAGTTTTTTAGTAATAGATCTGACCCTATACAATAAAAAGTCATGTTTGAGTAAATAATGGCAATTAAATGTATTGTTAATAAATAAATATCTAATATAATTTATTTTTACTTGCATGCCAATGGTAAATTATAATAAAGGGCTAGTAATGTTATATTTCATCATATCATCGGCCTAATTTGTTAACCTGCCAAATCCATTTTTCCATATTTTACAGGACGAAGAAAAAACTGACTAATAACCTTCGGGAAATGTAGTTGTGTGGGTGTGTTTACATGTAAATTGTTTCTAGTCCAATAATGTTTATGTGACATTTTAGAGCGGTGCCTTATCTTCCTTTTTAGGGTTCCGTAGCTAAATGGCAAAAAACGGAATCCTTATGGATTCGTCATGTCTGTCTGTCTGTCCGTCCATATGTCACAGCCACTTTTTTCCGAAACTATAAGAACTATACTGTTGAAACTCGGTAAGTAGATTTATTCTGTGAACCGCATTAAGATTTTCACACAAAAATAGAAAAAAAAAAAAAAAATTTGGTGGTACCACTTAGAACTGAAACTCAAAATTTATTTTTCATCAAACCTATTCGTGTGGGGTATCTATGGATAGGTCTTCAAAAATGATGTCGAGGTTACTAATGTAATTTTTTTCTAAACAGAATATTTTGCGCGAGAGACACTTCCAAAGTGGTAAAATGTATGTCCCCCTGTAACTTCTAAAATAAGAGAATGATAAAACTAAAAAATATATAATGATGTACATTACCATGTAAACTTCCAACGAAAATTGGTTTGAATGAGATCTAGTAAGTAGTTTTTTTTAATACGTCATAAATCGTAAAACGCAATTTACCTTTCATTCAATCAACCCTTAAATAAAAATATATAAAAAAAACCGGCCAAGTGTGTGTTAGACCACGCACAATGAAGGGTACCGTAGTTGGGATGAATTTATCCCAAGAATAAACTTAACTAACTAAGGTTTCTGATACGGAACCCTTCGTGCGCGAGTCCGACTCGCACTTGGACGGTATTTTTATACATCAGTGACAAAACCGGATAAAATTTTACACGTATTGTCAAGACTAAAACAAAGACTATTCGAAATGACTAAAATCGATATTGGGAAATGCCAGAAAATATAACAAATTTGCTAAAACATAAAAAATAAGAAAAAAATAATGGCTTTGAAATAGCACTTGGTAGAAAAAAATATATAAATAGATTTCTGAGCTATTATTACTATAAAATGTAAAATTAACTGTTTCATCCTAATCCATAGCTTTCCCTTTGTTTTATTTGTTAACAAATATAGAAATATAATCAAAACTTTTGTAGGCAGCGTTCATTTGAGTGCATGTATCCGTTTTTGATACACTGATACATGCACTCAAATGAACGATCAAGTTTGGACTGACCGTCTCGCAAAGTAATTCCGAAAAAGAAACAATTAAGCATTGCTTAAGTTTCTTAGAACTATTAGCTACCTGAGTACCCTTCTTTTTTCTACCTCCTTTGAATTTTAAGAAATTGAGTTTTGGCCGGTCAAATCACTCAAATACCCGTAAGTATGTGCGGTGGCATGCCCGATACTCGTCAACCACCCCGTCCTTCATAATGTCTCTAGTAATTATTCGTCAAGATAACTTCGTTCATATTTGCACATACGAAAAGGTCCTCAAAACGTATCCAAAATACGGACGTTTAAGAGTCTACACCGGGCCCATAAAGAGCCCGATAGAAGCGCCCGTGAAGCGCTTTGCTTTGCCCTAACTCCCATCGGTAGTAATTACTACAGGTTTCCGCCAGTATAGATATTCTGTTATTATACTATATAGTATACATATGTATATAGGTTATTGAGTTTGAGTACCATAATTGTATGCGACAAATATATTCGCTGTCATATTTGACAATGAGTACAATACAATCAGCAGTTTTTAGAAGATGTTAACAAATTAGTTATGTAATCGTGTGGCACTGTTGTAAAGTTACCGACCAAAAGTAGAAAGATATTTGTCGTTCTATTACTAAAAAAAAAAAACTTTCGCCCATATGTCCTGGCAAAAAAGTCATCTCTTCCTAAGCGGTAGGTAACGTATAGGTCTAATAGAATCACTCTATGTGGATGGGTTGATGTTCTGCTAAAAATAAAAAAGTCATGTAAGTAATCTCTCCGCCAATGTTAGTTCTTTAAGAAATGTGTTCTCTGCCATTCAATTTCGCAGCAGTCATGATTTAGGAGATCCAGTATGTTAAGCAGGTGGTATAAACTGGGACTATTTGTGAAATAAAACATTTTTTTCTCTCATGTAAGCATTAATTCATTCATAATCAGCCGCAATATAATGTTCCCACTGCTGGGACACAGGTCTCCTCTCGCTGAGAGGTGGGCTGTAATCCTCCACGCGGGCCCAGTGCGGGTTGGTAAGCATTAACTTCTTTAAATGAGCTGTTAAAAATGGCAACAAGGATTTCGGTCTTGGATCCCTGCATACACAACGTATGCAGGGTCCAAGACCAAAATCATTTAGACTAAGGACTGAGATTACTTAAACACCTTGTATGTACCTATGTTCATTAATAAAGATTGATTTACTAAAATAATGGCTTGCAATGCAGGAGAATTTAACTCAACATTAGATGGAAAAGGGTTAAAAAAGAGAGAGGAAGCCGTTTCTTGCAATTTGTACTATTAAAATTATTTATTTCCTAAAAAGATCTATTTACACAATTTTATTTTAATATCAATTTCGTATCACGCCTTGCAAACTTTCTTTTTGCTTGCTTGATTTCTTCTCGTCTTCAACCGCATTCACTTCTTTGCCAGCATCTGGAGAAGACATGTAGGTATTGGTTTATTCCATTGTTTTCATTGTATGGTGTTGTCAGTGTTGATTCATCTAGTGTTATAAAATTACTGCTTTCTCCATAATCTTTAGAAAATCTTTAGATTTTGTTGCAGTATGATTTTCCCAACATTAGTATTCATGAATGTTTTTCGCATTATTTCTTAGCAATGAAACATTGTGAATATAAAAATTTCAATAATCGTCTAGCGAAGACCTTGTAATAAATTAAAAAGTAGCCACTGACTAGCACATAATATATCAGATGAGATATTATAAAACTAGACCATAATATTACCATTTCCCTCTTCTCCATAGAAGTTCCACGGCTGCACTGTCCCCTTGGCAAATACAACAAATATAGTGTTTGATATAAACATCATGGTCACGAATATTACAAACACGTACTGCCACTTGCGGTGGTTCGTCTGTAAATATAAATATGAAGAAATATCAGCAGTCAGAAAAAAGAAACAGTAGATAGGTTAAGTCTATTTAGAAAAAAGAGTGTAGCTGTAACGTCATAGTCAAATTCAAAGCCAAACAAGTTAGTAATACATCTATACTCAAAGTCTCAAATTCAGATAATTTATGTAAACAACGGGATAACACAACAAAAAAATATCTTCGTAATGGTAATTCACGTAAAAGAGGTTCTATTTTCTTTTAAGTACTGATTTAAGAAATAATAATTAAAAAATAATCATACCGTAATTATTTTTATAAATTTTCGGTTTTAAACAAAGTTATTAATAAAAGGAGATTTTCTGGTATAAAATATTTTATGATACTGGTAACAATGCAGGAGATCCAAACATTTTCACATTTTTTAATCTTCAACAACACTAATATTACAACTCTCATAAATAGATTCATATTGTAAGTAGCATATCTAGCCACATTTTGGACGAAAACGGCTGTAAACCGTTTCGATTGGAAATCGATTTTGGGACGCCTACGTCTAGCACTGGGCTTAAAAGGGCTGATTATGACTATCATATACCGTGTCTCCGACACACTACAAAAAACATTGTTTGGCAACGGTATTTTGTTTGCATAGTTCTTATAATTAATTCAGTTTAATTTTATCGATGATTATTTACAAAAACATTTAATGATAAAATGTTTTGCACCACTGTCCTGTCATTTTGACAGTGACATTTCTTGACATTACTTTGTTTACATAAATTATCTGAATTAGAGACTTCAGGTATCAGATAGTTTACGTCTTTACGGCCCGTCAATATTCACGCACCATTCATGTTTCAATTCATTTTCATTAATTTTAATTTTGTTCTTTATATGAAAGTTATTGCGACTGAGAGTGTGTTATGTAATTATGTCGTCGGCTCTAAAAAAGGTAAATAAGATAACACATAATTAGAAAACAGGCCATTTGATGAAAAGCTATACATAGTTCATTAAGTAGAGATTAAATGAGGACCTATACGAACGCGCAACGTAGCCGTAACATAAATTCGAACGATATTTGAATCGAAAATACAATATACAAACCCCCCCTATAGCATTTTGATTTATTTTTTTGTGACAAGCACATTAGTATCACCAATAGTTATGAATAAATTGTGAAAGGCGTGTATTTTCTATTTTAAAATCGTTGAAATTTTCGTTACGTTTACTCCGCACATTCGTGCTAGGCCCACAAAGCGGAAAAGGTAATTGCTAATATTAAGATGGCGAAACGAGCTCGACGCCTACAGACATGATTGGTGCACACTGGCTTAAGACAGAGAGGAGTGGAAAGGAGAGTGGGAGGCATTTGCCCTGCATAACACAGGCAAAAAATTAAATTAAATTAAAATTAAAGCGTTTTCGGATTGGCCGATACGATATCGATGTCGGATGTCGATAAGATATCGGGGCAAGTAAAATGTATGAATAATGTCCAGATTGTCCGTTCTGATGTCGGATATCGGATCCGATACCGATATGTTGGCGGCACCACCGCGGATGCCCGTGGGCTGTCGGACTATAATGTTTGTATGTGTGCTATACGTGTACCTACATTTTCTCTGATTGAGTGACTGAGCCGGTGTCGGCGTGGCGTGGCGCGACGTAGTCAAAAGAGAACCGCTTACATAAGTCATTAAAGTCCTTACTCGCTCGCACTAAATATGAGTTTTGCCTGTAGTTGGTTGTATAGATACAGCAAATAAAGTTTTATATTATAGTAAGTATAAGTACCATCTACCCGCACAAAGCTGTTGAGAAAATGGCCGAATCAGACCGATACCATCGGAAATATGTGAAGATACCACAATGTATCGGATATTGGGTCTCTACCAGCGTCCGGCACCGATATCGTATTGGACAATCTGAAAACGCTCTTACTCATACTACATAGTCTAAGCACCATTTATCTACATAAAACTTATAAAATCCGACCCATCGATCGTATAAAAGCTTGGCTGGCAAACTCCATCTTACCACGTCATCCTTCACGACATTGGATACTATCACGGGCACCAGCAGACTAGTCAGATTGGCGATCATATTGCCCAGCGCCATTATTGGCCCGGCGAAGTTGGGAGCCAAGTCTATTTGGTTTATCTGTAACAAATAGATGGATTGGTGCGCCGGTCTTAAAGCTTGCAGCGTAAAATCAAGGGATATGCTGAGGTAAAGAATATCTAAATTAATCAAACATCTTCATTAGAAAAAGAAACATCGAAATGGCACAGTGCCCACATGTGTACCACCTCAAGCTCAAAATGTCAAGTCTGTCTCGGACACCATATTGGCATTATTTGTCAAAACTAGTCATCACATTAGCCTTTAAGCCTTTTTTTTTTGGTGATAAATTATTAAATAACTTCTCCCACTCTGGGCGGAGCGGGAGGGCGTGTCAGACTATTACTGGCTAAAACCCACCTGTGTTCCTTCAGTTGCCTGTGTGCCAGGGCCACGGTATTCCTTTCGGACAAACCCGCAACCCTGGCAGGTAGCCTTTTTTGTTGTTAGGATGGGCATGAGCATACTCTGAATTAGTTACTGCTATTTCAAAAACTCAAGTACTTAAATCTAATAAGTACAATATGATCGACTCGAAAAAAGTAATAAAAATTGGGATACAGAAATCAAACAACAATCAGAATGATAGAGTAAAAAATATCTTGCTTCTATGATCCATGTTACGAATAGAGCCAAACTCAATAATGGTAAGATTGTTTCTGAATCGCTTGGCAACTGGGCCTCAAGTCTGCTATTACAATAGTGTCAGAATGGTCTCGCCATAGTGAGTATTTGACAGTGTTTGTATGGCAAATCTGTCAAAAACTCACAATGAAGAGACCATTCTGACACTATTGTAATAGCAGACTTGAGGCCCTGGTAGCCTACCATGATCTAATTAAAAACGATTCAAAAGCATGACATTCATTCCAGTTAAGGTTCCTAAACTGCATCGCTTCAAATTCGTACTATGACGTCCAATCCGCGCAGCGGAATTTGAATCTTTTTATGTGAATGAAAGAGCGCCGCATTTGGAACGTTTTTGCTGAAAAAGAGACAACGCTATTAACACCGAATAAGTTTGTTTCGCTCACATTTTAGTGCCAGACACGTTCAGAAGTAAGTAACAGTATGTTTGTTCTCAACTTAGTATTTAAGATTTTACGTTAATTCGATAACTATTGTTAGAATTATTCTTAGTCAAAGTAGATATTTATTTAGTCTAATGAATTCGGCATCCTCAAAATTATTGAAGGGGTCCAACTGGCCGCGTAACTGGAGCCTCTTATGTTTTTGGGTATAGTGTGAGGCAGGTTCTTACTAAAAAAACTCGAATAATAGTAGTTCATCAGACATCTGATAGAGAAAAATAAATGCGTTAAAAAAAGGCATGTAAATGAGATATTTTAGTGTGTGTGTGTTTTAGTTTTTTAGTTTTTTTAATGATTAAAGTATACACATACATTTTTGTAAAATTCCACTAAAATACTTTGTTTTCGTCAATAATTCACCAAAAGTTTCAGTTTATGTTAGAGAAATTTTAACTTTTATTGAATCGCTTATTTAGTTGACCGTTTCAGTTGAGCTGCATTAAGGACGTCATGGTACCAAATTAAATTAATGAAACCAAAACTTGCGACTCAGTTTCGGAAAATCGCTGTCAGATGCCATCGCCTAAATTGAACCGTTAACGGTTCAATTTAGGCGATGACTGGCGTCATGGTACAAATTAAAAGAACAGTTCAGGAGCTCGTGGTAGGACTTCTGATCTCAATTTGTTATGTGTGAGATTGAGCCAATAAATATAGTGTATTATTATTTTTATTTTATTTCTGAAATTCCCAATAACCATATCAAAAACCTGACCTCACAAAAATGAGGGTGACTTTTATCTTTAGGTATTTTATTATGGACCCCTAACAAAACATGAACAAACAAAGATCACGTTACAAGTACAGGCATTAGTCGCAAAGAAAAAAAATCGTTGAAGAACATTGAATGAGACACAGTAGAAGTTTTATTGTTATTACGCCTACGGGTGTTTAGTGGTCCTCATTGTTTATCGAAAAAATCGCTCGAAATACAATAAAAGTTCACTAAAACATGAACATATTTTTTGCACGCCTCACAACGCGCGAGCGTTTTGTGTGCTCTACGACATGCCACCATATGACAATTTTCCAACATAGAATGATCTATATAGCCTAAGTTACACATTAAATCCATACAAAAAGGGATGTTTTCACAATTAGAGGTATTAAATTATAATATTGTGAATGTATTTTTATTAATTTGTTTTAGTATATACAACAAAAAAAAAAAAAAAAATGTGCATTGTGTGTTGGTCTGTCCGTTAGTGAGTCTTCACGTTTTTTGAAAAATATATGCTATGGTTTGAAATAAATCCTTTTGAATAAGTTTCCATTCATCCTTAGGATGAACCCTATTGCTTGTTGTTATCGAAATCATAACCGATGACAAGATATAAAAAATAAAGCATACCTCCACGCATTGGCGCTAAAGGCATGCAAAAATTTCATAAAAAATATTATTCAAATCGTTTTTTTTTTGTGTACTTCCTCTTTTTTTAACAGTAGAATAAAAGCGTGTGAGGCTTTTGGATTTTCCTTCTTTTTTTTTTTTTCCTCGATCATGGGAGTGCCGTGAAGTTAATAAAGGCAGGAACGTAATAAGGGAACTTACATGGAATCCTACGTGAACTCCAGCATGTAGACCATGCGCTATGATAAGCAGTGATACTGCCAACGTTGTGCCGTTCACAAAACTGAACGCAAATAGAAATACCCCTGAGCCTGCCATTGCTGAAATTGAAACAATATAATTATATTAATCTATGATCAAACAATACATAAAAATATCCGTAAGAAAAATATAGTAAGTAAACTAATTACATGACTGCCCAAAAAAGGAGTGTACTGTTTTCACGGTTCAAGTATGTAATACTGTATATATGCGAGTTTCTTTATTTTACCATAACTTTAAATGCCTGGACAGATTCGGACGTATGAGGTATCGTTAGAATCCTTACATCATCCATGCCTCCGTCCAATGAAAAAATAAATCTAAATAATAAGCAAAAGTAACTGGAAATGACGAAAATACTTTTCACTACGAGGTTCATAGATGATAAATTATTATTTAAATAATTACCAATACTATTGGCTGTCCTCCTAATATTGACCACAGACATGATTTTTCTGTTGGCCGCATAGTCAGAAGCGTAACCAAACATAATTGCCATGACGTACAAAGCAATGTATGGCAGGGATGAATACACTCCGTTCTGAAAATAAAAATGAATGATATACTTTGCTGATCGGAACAAAAACAAAAATTATCCCCTTGCTTTTTTCGCAACTTGGTAGAAGTCGGATTCCATTCGGTCAAGCTAAATATCAATATTTTTCATGAATCGATTAAGCTAAATTTCAAAATGCTATTCTCGTTTTGTTAAAGCCAACAAGTAGGTTTAAAAACTCTTTTTATATTTATTTATTTAATAATAAATAAATATAAAAAGAGTTTAATTAAATTAATTAATTAATTAAGGTGAATTAAGAATAATTTCTTAATTTTAAATATTATACATCTTCTTTTGTTTTTTACTTCTATATGTGACATCATAATTATGTATGATCAAAGCTAAATAAATATTGTATAATATTTCATTATTTGTTTGCGCTAACACGCTTCGAAGATCAAGAATTAAAACTGTTGAAAGCCTAACCCGTTCCTACCGTTACGTACCCTTTTCAGGTCAACATGAAGAATATGGTTCATATACAAAGGTATCTCGGTCAGGATAAGCAGATAGCTAGCAGCACTGCCGGCGTGTGATGCTATCAACCCCCAAACTGCTTTGGACGTGAGAATGTGCTTCCAAGGAGTCTTGCGTTTCTGGTAATAGAAGAATAAGATAAGTAAAACACGGCTTTTTCTTTGATAAGAAAGGAAATATAATCCATTTACTTGATTGAATTGGGACACGTGTTAAAAGGAAACAAAATTATGGAAAAAATATATAGATAGCTAAAATTATTTTTATCCTGCAGTCTTCCCGAGACAATGGTAACAAAAATGACAAATTAAGCAGATAGGAATAATTTAAGAACTTTAAACCTACTTTAGGTACAATATCAACTGCTATATCCTCCATAATATACGCGAGCTCTTCAGTCTTAATAGTAGGATGGTCATGCGGACTCGCGACTCCAAGCCAGGCGAGAAGACCACAGCTCACTAGACTCAGGACCCCAAACAACCAGAATGACACAGGCCAGCCCAGGACTGGACTTCCGGCGAAGAGGCCTGATAGCTGAAAGGCTATAATTGTTCCTACTTGTGACCCTGGAAGAAAAACAAAAAACGTAGGTTAGCAATGTTAAATGAGCACTGACTTGTGTTTACAAACATAAAAAATATGTAGATAATAAATAACTTATAATGATTTTATCCGTCTGTTTCATAATTCACAACAAAATAAATTGTAACCGCAGACAAAATAGTATGGGTACCATGTCAAAATCTGTTTTAATTAACCCTACAATAGTTTCAAACTTATTTAACTTTAGTAAACAAATCTGTGCATTTGTATATACATATTTCACATTTCATCCATCGCCACCGACGTGAATAAACAACTAAATCAACATCAACGCAAACTCGTCAAAAGATAAATTAATTTTGATATACACGTCAAAAAGATTACATTCGGGGTATCTGAAACGGTACGTCATAAAAGTTATGTAATTTGAGCTCGTGACGAGGCGAGAGGGACGGACGATGTGAGTTTATGTGATGTTTCCCCTAGGTGGAAGCAGTATACGGGAGGATAATGTGGACGGCACTGATGAAAATAAAGCTTGTGTAGAAGTGTGGATCGATAAAGATGCATTATATTTAAAAAAAGCGGCCAAGTGCGTGTCGGACCACGCACAATGAAGGGTTCCGTAGTTGGTATGAATTTATCCCAAGAACGAACTTAACATAGTAGTTGAAAAACATGTTCTTCCATACGGAGAAGTTCCATATGTAGAGGAGAACATGTTTTACAACTGTAAATATAAGTTGGTCGACTCCCTCAGCAGCAGAAGGACAGATAAGCATAATCCCGGAATAGCAAAATCCCAGATTAGCAGAAGGACAGATTTGTATAAGGGCAGATAATGTACTGTCGTCGTCAAAAAATATACAAATCTTATTAATCTTGTTATCAATTTGAAAAATTAATTTCGAACAATGAATGCTGTAGACGTAGAGGGATGGCACCGGAGGATTCATAAAAAAATACCTGCAAAACCTTCACTCTTCCTGTTTATTCAGCTGTTTAAAAAATAAGCATTATCATTAAGATCTCAAGTTAACCGGCAATATGAAACCACAAAAACGTTCCTATATTACTACATTTAATCAAAATCAATCAAAAAATCAAAAATATTTTATTTCACATAAACCTACATGGGCACTTATGAAACGTCAGAAGCTAGGTGCACGGTTCGAGTTAGTCGTTTCCTATGGAGAAGAGCCGGCAAGAAACTCCACGGTTACTCTTTTAAAAATAATTGGCTTTACAATATTATTAAATAAACAGTGATCATAGGTATGGGAGGACAGTGTAGGCCTTTCAACAATTACCGGGTACTTAACAAAATAGAAAACCGCCAACAAATCTACACTCTACTAGGCCTACAACGTTCTCACATTCACAAAATATAAAATAATCTAAGTATATAAAATATTAATGACATGATTGCAATTACAACTACAGTAACATATCTGAATAAATATCATGTCCACAAAAGCCACTAATAAAGAATTGGAATTCGATTTGTAGGTAAATAATGTCAAATAATGAAAAGATTATGTCAAGGAAGTATGTAAAATAAAAAAAAAATAAAAAAAATCTAAATTAACATCGTTACTTGGGAGCAGTTAATAGACATTGACATAGTTATGTTGTTTATGAGGTACCAGGGAAGCCACATGTGCAGAAGGAATTATTGCCAAACTTCCTTGTCTTCAACGTAGTCTTTTATCTTATAATATGCTTTTTTGATAAGGACACGTTTGATGTGGGTTTTGAACTTTCCGTCGCTAAGTTCTGTAACCGACTTTGGCAACTTGTTATAAAAGCGGATACTGTTTATAAGAAATGACTTGCTAGTTTTAGTTAATCTGAATTTGGGTATCACAATTTCATGTTTACTACGTGTATTTATATTATGGAAATCGCTTCTTATTTTGAAAAGTCCTAAGTTTTTGCGAACATACAAAATACTTTCTAAGATATAAAGAGAAGGCAAAGTTAGTATATCAATTACTTTGAATTTATTTCTAAGGGACTCACGAGGACCCATTTTATAAATCGCGTGGATTGCTCTCTTTTGTAGAATGAAAATGGAATCTACGTCAGCTGCCGATCCCCACAGCAGGACGCCATAAGACATAATACTGTGGAAATAAGCAAAGTATACTAACCTAGCTGTGGCTATGTCAGTTAACTGCCTTATTTTTCTTACTGCATATGCAGCTGAACTTAATCTACCTGAAAGAGCTCTAATGTGGGCGCCCCATTGCAATTTCGAATCTAAAGTAATTCCTAGAAATACAGTTTCCGTAATAGCATCTAGTTTCTTGCCATCAAGTTTTAAATTTAGACCCACTTGGGGTACATTTGGTAACGAGAACTTAAGACATTTCGTTTTATTCGCATTAAGTAAAAGATTATTAGCTGCGAACCATTCTGAAAGAACAGCGAGACTATCGTTGACATGTAAGACATCCGTGTCTTTTCTATCTATTTTAAAAATTAGAGATGTGTCATCAGCAAATAGAATTATATCCGATAAGTTAGCCATCATGTAAGGAAGGTCATTAATATAAACTAGAAATAGAAAAGGGCCAAGAATTGAACCTTGAGGCACGCCCATCTTAACTAGAGACCCCGAGGAAGTCGCCCCGTTAACGTGTACTTTTTGCTGCCTATTTGATAGATAGGAAAGAACAAGATCGGCAGCTTGTCCACGAATTCCGTAGTGGCGTAATTTACAGATCAGTGTGTTGTGGTCAACGCAGTCAAACGCTTTTGAGAGGTCACAAAAAATGCCAATTGCATCCTGGAACTTCTCCCAGGATTCCAAAATGTGACTGATGAGTTTTACTCCTGCGTCAGTCGTCGACCTACCCTTCGTGAAACCAAACTGGCGACTATGTAAAATCCCATTTGAGTTAAAATGTGACAACATCTGGTCTAGCATGATTTTTTCATATATTTTACTCAATGCTGGTAGCACAGATATAGGTCTATAATTAGAAGGATCACTCTTCTTACTACCCGATTTAAAAATTGGTACTACTTTACTATGCTTCATTAAGTCTGGAAACGTGCCGCTGTCCAAACACTGATTAAATATTCCTGTTAGGACAGGGGCAATTGTGTCAATAATATCTCCAAGAACTTTAACGGAATGAACTTTAAGGATAAAATTATCAAGTTCCGCAATAGAATGTTTGATACATTTGGCTAAAGTTACAAAGACGAATTAATTCGTCTTAAAGTATTAATACTTTCAAATAAAATTTTACGAATTGTAACTGTTCTATTCAATTTTTTTTTTTTTTGGGTCTGTACTTCTGCCTTTAAGCAAATCTGTCCTTCTGCTAATCTGGGATTTTGCTATTCCGGGATTATGCTTATCTGTCCTTCTGCTGCAGAGGGGGTCCACTATTACTCGGTAACTTGTAAAGCCTACTTAGCTGTAATAGTTTCCCTTTTAATTTCGTTATCAATACTAATATTATAAGTGTGAAAATAACTCTGCCTGTCTGTCTGTCTGTCTGTATGTTACGTTTTCACGCCTAAACCGCTGAACCGATCATCATGAAATTTGGCAGAGATACTTTTTTACGCGATAACCGACATCCACGCGGGCGGAGCCACGGGCAAAAGCTAGTAATATATTTATACTACTGCTGTGATTTTTTTTGCATTTCTTAGTACAACCATTTAGCTGGCAGGTGGGACACTCGACTGTAACAAAAATCAGCACTTTGAAAACACCAAAAATGATTTTCACGAACCCGTAATATTTTTGATTGGCCAATCCAACGATACCCCATATCATGGGAAAGACGAAAAAAAAATATCATCTTCAATTTACGTGTAGTGGAGGTACCCTAAAAACATATATATATATCAATATTTTATTTTATTTTACCACTTTATCGGCGTGATTAATATGTATACTCATACCAAATTACAGCTTTCTAGTACTAAGAGTCTCTGAGCTAAGCCACGAACAAATAGATGGACAGACAAATAGACAGACGGACATGTCGAAACTATAAGGGTTCCTTATTGACTACGGAACCCTAAAAAAGGATATTGGATGTGATTGTAAATAACTTTGGAAATAACAACTTCACAAAGCAAAGCTTTAAAGTTAAGTACGTGTGTTTTTACGTAAATTAATAAGTAATAATGCGCTACTGACGGTTCAAATTGACATTTTACTCAAGACAGATGCATATTTTCCACGAAGCTATGACCTTAATTGAAAGCATAACTGTATATGAGAAACCTATGTTTATTTCTTCCAGATAGTAATATAATAACTAATTGTGTTGCTGAATTAAATTATGGATGACCAGCAGGTCAAGTCCCAATAAAATTTCTTCTGTTATACTCAGACAAGACAAGACGTAAAACAGAAGCTCCTACTCAAACAAGTACTATATATCAGCAAGATACACATGAATATGTGTATAGTGTATAATGCCCGAAGTTCCTACGCTCCTAACTTACTCCGCCATTGTTCCAGCCACTCGCGACCGGATTGCTTCCTTCCGACACTGTTTATGTTTTACTACCTAGTAACTTTTGCTTGTAATCTAATGATTATGTTAGTCTTATTAGAGTGTGGTGCATTCCGTGTGGTGCCGGAAGTAAAGAATAGCACCACCCCATTTCCTTCCGTGGGTGTCGTAAAAGGCGACTAAGGGACTTACCAGAGAATGGGCAGCAGCGTTCTCTATGCGTTTTTAACACCATACTGCGATCGCCAACCCGCCTTTTTTTTTTGACGCTGAGAAATGCATTACGCATGCCCGCTCGTCGGGGGACGAGACGGGGTATGTGGGACTCCCTGCCAAAATGGCAGTATACCCACTAAAACTCAGCGGAGTTCCCTCATCGCCTTGATGGGGGGGTCATGGGAAACCGGCTCAGCCTTTACATCCACTAACCTCCCGGCGCATGCCTGCGGGCCCCGCATGGCCATTCCCGCCGGCCATTCCCGTCCGACACTGGTGGAGGCCTGTGCAATACAGGCAAGGGTGCCCCCCGCACCCGTTGCCTGCTGGCCTCCACCTGGGACCCCGCGCCAGACGACCCCGTGTCCAGGCGCCCCTGGTCCCCCGCGAATCGCCAACCCGCCTGCCAAGCGAGGTTTAAAGGGTGTTTCTCGTGGTCCTACTATTTTGTCCTACCAGTAGGTCCATGAGGGTATGTTATTGCTGTTGGTCCTACTGAAGTTTTGAAACCAGATAAAATCATCGGGTATTTTTTTAGATAAATTATGATAAAATTGTAGGTAACGTTTTAATTAGTTTAAAGTTTATCTTTTTTTATCTAAAAAATTACCGGTTGTTTTATTAACAGCATGAATTAATTCTAATTGAGATTTTAGAATGTTATCAAGTAATTCATTATTAAAATATTAATGAAATGTTTTTTTTTTATAAACCATTTAATGCAATATTGTAATTTTTATTTGTGATATTATCAATGTAATTTATATTATTTTATTTATATTGATATAAATAAAATAAAATAAAATAAATTCTCTTTCATGGGCACTTTGGCTTTGGCAACTTGTTATAAAAGCGGATACTGTTTATTAGAAATGACTAGCCTGTTTTAGTTAGGTATCACAATTTCATGTTTACTACGTGTACTCGTATATAAACGAATTATGAAAATCGCTTCTTATTTTGAAAAGTCCTACGTTTTTGCGAACATACAAAATGCTTTCTAAGATATAAAGAGAAGGCAGTATGACGACTGAAACTGAGAAGCCCCGACACCTAATCTAATTTATTTGTACATACAAGAGGAATATTTTGTTTAAAAAAAATAAAACTTCAGTAGGACCAACAGCAATAACATACATACCCTCGTGGACCTACTGGTAGAACAAAATAGTAGGACCACGAGAAAATACCCGCGATTATGGCACAACCCCCCAATTGGGGGAGGCCTATGTCCAGCGGTGGACATTTTTCGGCTGAAATGATGATGATGATGAAGTGTGCAGTCTGTGATCAACAGAGATCGGAATAGGTAGTGTTAATTGACTTAAACTTCGAGGAAGAAAGTAACATACAGTGGATAATACTTCCTCTAAAATCGCGAAATTTAAAAACCACGAATTATTTATTGGACTTTATTTATAGTTACAAATTATTGATTTGAAAAATCATATAACATTTTTTAGGGTTTCGTACTAAAACTATTAAATTAGAGAGATTTTTTAGCAATAAGTGACCCAAAAAAAATGTAATATATGTATGATTCATGTCAATCATTTGTGACTACAAATAAAGTTCAATAAATAATTTGTGGTTTTTAAGCCCCGGGATTTAAACGTCATCATGGGTAATCATGGTCATCGTAAAGTTCACTCATACTCTATAGTAAAGGGAGGATCCTCCGCCCATACGAGTGTTGTGTCTGGTGGGCAACTGCCCAACGGTTGGTGTCGGGATGTTATATGCCAGTCGCACGGTGAACTCTGATTGCGCGATGCAGGATTAGTGTGACGTCAGGTCTTTGATGCGTAGTTCACATGTGGCGTTGTAGATATCGCCACATCACTCCCCTCCGAAAACCGGAAGTCGATAGCGGGCAGAGTCAGTGCATATTGTAATGCTTGCCAGGGCCAGTTGTGGTTCCAGTGAGTCGGAACCGGGTGCCGCATAATTCGCGGTGAGTCGGAACTGTCTGCGCAGATTCCCCAGTGAGTTGGGGAGGTTCTGCGTTATCATAAATGATAAATGATTTTATTTCTGTAAGTAGGTTATTACAAACACTTTTACATGTCAATCATATTTTGAAACTAGATGAGGTCGGCATTTCATATCTGACTACTCTGAGAAGAAAGACCGAAACAAACTCAGAGGTCACAGTCTCTTTGAAAGTCCAGACATAATCTTGGTCAAATCATGTGAAGATCATGTAGACCGGTGTCTGAAATGGTCTTTTGAAGAAAGAACCACACAGATTGAGTGGACCTGTCCATTCAGTGCACGCATTTGTCAGTAATCGTGCAGCTCAACTTAGAACATTAGGAGCTCAACGATTCGACGAACAATACCAAAGAAAGGACATTTGGGCAGGCCGCATAAATTACTCAAACTGCCATACCATGATCAGAAAAAAAGAAAATATATATATACTGAGAAGAAAAAAAATAAAAATAAACAAAGACCCACATAGTCTTCACATTCACAATAATTAAAATAATAAAATTATACTTCACAAGTAAATATTCATGTCAATGTGTATAAAGCAATCACAATAAAAAAAAGTTTCAATATAAACAATTTGGAGCAGCTCAGTCCCAAGCCTTTTTGTCCTCAACATAATCTTTAATGGTATAAAAGGCTTTCTGGCACAACTTACGTTTAATGAATGATTTGAATTGATTAATGCTTAGATCTTGAACTAGGCTTGGAAGTTTATTATAAAAGCGTATACATTGACATCTGAACGAACCACCTATTTTCTTGAGCCGTGTTTTAGGTACAACATACATGTGTTTGTTCCTAGTATTTATATTATGGATATCACTGTATTTTTTAAACAAATTTATGTTTTTATGGGCATATAAAAGATTTTCAAAAATATACTGAGAAGGCACAGTCATAACATTAATTTCCTTAAATTTCTCTCTGAGAGAGTGTCTCGAACTTACTTTATAAATTGATCGAACAGCTCTTTTCTGCAAAACAAAGATAGACTGAATGTCGGCGGCATTTCCCCACAACAGAATACCGTACGACATTACACTATGAAAATAACTAAAGTACACTAAACGGGCTGTCTCTAGGTCAGTTAAATTACGAATTTTTCTAACGGCGTATGCTGCGGAGCTCAGCTTCTTAGACAATTTATCTATATGTGGGCCCCACTGAAGCTTAGCATCCAAAGTTAAGCCCAAGAATACTGTGCTATCTTCAGGATTCAATTCTTCGCCCTTTATCAACACATTATTTTTCATCTGCCTAACGTGAGGTAGCGTAAATTTTTCATTAAGAAGTAAATTATTAACATTGAACCAATGAACTACTTTTGAGATCGCGCTATTTACATCGTCAGTAACCAGCTCCTGACGTTTAAGTTTAAACAAAAGTGAAGTGTCATCCGCAAACAACACTATTTCATGATTATCCTTTATGAGGTAAGGCAAGTCATATAAATAAGAAAAAAAAAAGGACCAAGAATTGAGCCCTGTGGGACTCCCATTGTTACTAAAGATCCGGGAGATATTTTCCCATTAACGTCAATGCTCTGAAATCTATTACTCAAGTATGAAGCAAGAAGATCCAGAGCGGTGTTCCGGATCCCGTAGTGGCGGAGTTTCCTGATTATCGTTTCATGAAGAACACAATCGAATGCCTTGGACAAATCACAAAAGATGCCCAAGGCATCATATTTATCTTCCCATGCATTATAAATGTGCATCAGTAGTTGAATTGAAAAATCTTTGCAATTGGTCTAACATTAATTTCTCAAAAAATTTACTAAAATGCTATGCTATGCTCCGGTTAGTCGGATGTGCTACAGCACCGGGTTGAGGCTGACTGCTGGTGTCGAACAGGAGAGGGTTCAATGGCTCTGCTTGTAGACCTGTCCAAAGTGCAGTGTGCTGAGACAAGGTTGCTGATGAGGCTGAGGGTGATGACAAAGTATGCGCATCCGCTGCATGCTGGTGGTCAGGATACCCGTGGAAGTTGTGGGTGCTAGCTGCATGTCGGACTCGCCGCTCGAAATCTTGAGGAATTGATGATGATGACGTCACGCTGAAGTAGGTGCACGAAGACTGCGCTAATGTCCATGTTCCAGTATAGTAGAGGTATGAAGTAAAGTAAAGTAGTATGGTGGAAAGAAGACAAACAAAATCTCCCGTTTTCACCCCTTAAAGGTCGCCAAAGCCCCCTTAGAGCTCGCCTATATTATAAAAGGAACCGTAATAAGATTTCTTTCTTACAAACAGCATCCCCGTTTTCCATCCCCGGAGGGGTTAATTTTTTATATTTATTTGTTTTCGATTCGATCTAAATAAAAATACCACATTCCTCTAGATAGTATTTTGTTGCTTCGTGTCTCAATATGAAACTTTAAAAAAGGTATTAGAAAATTCTAAACACACTTACCGATATAGTTGATTGAGCTGTTTTTCATAATTCCTTCTCAGTCACGAGATAATATGTTTTTAAAGGAGTGGCGCTAGTGGACCGGTGACAACGCTTTTAGGCGAAAACTCAAAGCTTCCAGCCAGGGCAATTACCGCGCGTTAGTGACATTAGTTAAAAAGTGTGTCTACGCTTAGTAGCAATGACAACGCACAACCATTTGTATACATTTTACGTAAACCACGTCCTTTTCGTGATTTACTTCTAGACAAGTCCTTTTGTTTAATATTTTGTTTTTACCAACGCTGTTGTCGCAACTAAGTGATTATTCAAAATAGATAATAATCTTTTGTTGAAATCAAAGAGACTTAGTATAGTGTTTTAAAGGACAATTCCGGCATGGTTGGCGCAGTGGTTAAGCGATTGACTGCTGCGCTGCGTGTCGCGGGTTCGATTCCCGCACGGAACAAATATTTGTATGATCTATAAGTAGTTGGTCCGGGTCTGGCTGTTTGTGTTTGTGAGTTTAAATGTTTGTAAACGCACCCACGATACAGGAGAAATTCCTAGTGTGGGGCAACGTTTAAAAAAAAAAATCCTTTAAAACACTATACTAAGTCTCAACAAACACAATCACACCAATCTCTTTGATTCGATTTCGACTCGGCGATTCTAGACCAATGTCTAGAATCGCCCTGTGCAATAAAAGCATCGGACATACACGATAATTAATTGTCTATTTTATTAAATTAGTTGCAAATAGTTTTTCTTTCAACTACGTAGTAATGTTATCATTAATCATTACAAAACCGATCACAAAGGATGTATTTTTTGCTTAGAACCAAAACTGTGCAGAAATGTTATATGAAATTTCATGGTTGCAATTTTTTTCATTAATGCCCTGTTTTCTATTTTTTATTTAGATATAAATTTACCTCAGAGGTGTAATGTCTCCCATTAAGTTTAATATAAAATTTATGAATTAGATCAAAAAGATATTGGCTGAAAATAAAAATCGGCTGAAAGCGACTTGGAGAAAAAAAAAAAATATTTATAAATAAACCAAACAAACACATTTATATTTTTTTATAATAAGCACTTTTAATAACTGGACATTTAATAATTGTATAAAATAAATAACTTGTAAAGCCTACTTAGCTGTGATAGTTTTCCTTTTAACTTCGTTATAAATATATTCTACTGCTGCGATTTTTTTTCACATATCCAAAAACAACCATTTAGCTGGCAGGGGGAGACACTTGACACTAACAAAAATTTGCACTTTAAAGCTTAATATTATGCAAACGCACCCCTGAATCGAAAAATGTTTTCGACAGACCCGCAATATTTTTAAACGCCCTATCCAACGATACTCTACAATATTTTTTTTTTCAAGATTTCATTTTACCAATTTGTCGACGTGATTACCCATGCCAAATTACAGCTTTCTAGTACTAAGAATCTCTGAGCTAAGCCACGGACAGACAGACAGACGGACATGGCGAAACTATAAGGGTTCCTTGTTGACTACGGAACCCTAAAACGACAGGAAATATCCAGCTCAAGAAAGTGTAAATGACTGGCTATCAATAAATCCCGACTTGAATCCCATAGAAAACATCATCTCTCATTCTCTTGCCCTTATCCCAATTTCGTCGTTGGTCGCGGCAACATGTTTTTTCTTCTATACTTCTCTATTAATTTATTATTTTGATCCTTTAGAAAAATATGGGCTCAAATGATTTTAAATTGAGACCCAACCGAAATGCGAACTAAGGAAAATTTGGCTGAGATCGTGTCATGAGAACTATTAGTGTTGGAATATGGTGTGTGTGTGGTATACCTACGAGCCACTTGTATCTCTATTATGTATTTGTTTTGTAAGTAATTGAGTACTCAAATCAATTAGTGCTAAACCCAAAACAAAGTTGCTGGTTTCGTGGTGGTGTTATTGTTATCATTTTAGAATGTCTCGGGTCTGGTTTTACAGTCGATTTAGATTCTTTCAACAGTTACACAGAAGAAACCAGAAACCTGTATCTTAGGGAATACTCATGGTATAACATGCCAGTTAGTGTGCACAAAGTTTTATTTCATGGCCGCGATGTCGCTGCTGTTGCTTCGTGTATTTTGCCGATTGGCCAGTTATCGGAAGAGGCACAAGAGGCTAGAAACAAAGATAACCGAAGATATAGGTAATTCTTCACTAGAAAAACGTCACGAATAGACACCAATACCGACCTACTTAATAGGCTTCTTATATCATTAGACCCCTTCATATCCAGCCTAAGGCTTATAATGAGGAGAAACCGGAGTCCTCTAGATCCCGATGTCTTAAAATTGCTTTCTGTACCCACCGTAAATGAGGCCGAAAGTGGAATTAGTGACTAAAATAACAAAATATATACATGTCACATTTTTTTTAATACAATTTTATTTTCTATCACTATTTAAGTATTTTTATTTATTTTAATACCAATCAAAATTATTTTTTTACTTTTATCTTTCATTTAATTCAATTTGGAATTAAATCCCCATAGATTGCGAGATTCCCACACTGTGCGGCGCGCGGCGTGTATCTACGAGTAATGAACCAGTTTCAAAATAAACATCTTTCGTTTACGATAACTTAATTTTTTTGTACTAAGACATCGAAATAAGAAATAGGTGTTTAATAAAACTCGTTAAAGTTTTATTTGTCAAAATTTGCGCACTGGTTAAAAACTTTTCTTATATATTTTGTGCGTATCATTAGTAAACCGACCACTAGACCAAATTAACTTTAATATTGTTCATGAAATTAGTTATTACTTGCGATGCTCAATACAATAGCCTCAAGTGTTAGAACCTTATTTGATATCACAAAGTTCACTGTTTCACCATCATACCATTAAAATATAACATGGATCAGCAGCGCGGGCGGCGCGGCGGCGGCGGCCGGAGGTCGATCATTCATGATGAAAAGGCGCTTAAGGCGGTATGATCCGACAGAGACCGCGTTTACTAGTTTTTTGAATCCATGAGAAAAAAAAAAAAACAGTGTTATAAAATTCTGAAAAAATAAGATCTTATTTAAGAATCTATCAGACATGCATGCTTTTAATAACACGATTAGATTAACTTTGATGTATAGAAAAAAATCCCAAAGTTACCCTTTTCATAATGTTCAATCAATCTCATAGCTACAAAACAGACGTTTTTTTCTTTCTTTATATAAATGAAAAGGTATTAATTAATATTGTTTAGCACAATTCGCTGAGTTTGTTTTGATAAAATGATTAAAATAATGACTGTTTAAATAGCTACCAAATGGGCGAGGCAACCACTCACGACTTCGCGAGCCCACTTCAGTCAGCTCAAGCGCCGGATCATAGCACCCGGTTACGAGTGCACTAAGGCCTAAATTTAATATTACTCAAGGTCTACGGTACAGTTTGTGATCAACAAACCTAACCCGTTTGTTGATCACAAACTGTACCGTAGGTCTTGTAAAATATGGAATTGACAGCAGTATTTTAGAAAGATAGATTTGATTTCGTTGATCTTATTACAAGTTATATAATACAAATGAAGTAATACTAATAGATACGGATTAAGAGTCACCAATTAGTATTAGCAGCACACAGGTACTTTAGCCATTCTTTCACATGCAGCTAGTTATATCTCATGAGCACAAACAAGATACGTAGTGATCTCCAGATAAAAAGAGTAATGTCCCGATATTCAGA
The DNA here is from genome assembly GCA_947523025.1 of Dryobota labecula. Classification (NCBI taxonomy): domain Eukaryota; kingdom Metazoa; phylum Arthropoda; class Insecta; order Lepidoptera; family Noctuidae; genus Dryobota; species Dryobota labecula. The sequence goes on from OX383296.1 coordinate 25,038,955, forward strand.
GTAACCCATTTACGTTCACTTTGATTAGTATCAAGATGAGATAGGGGTGTACTTAACCTATGTACCTGTATAAATGTATGTGCTGAGTCTTCCTCTCTCACACAGTGGGGCCCACTTTGCCAGCATTGTGTGAATGCTTGGGTACATGGCCGCTTGTGTCATGCCCTGGACCAGTCTGCTAGCTGATACAGCTATCCATCCACCCTGAAAGAAGATTATTATATATTTTTTTTAACTTCGTTACATATATCGCCGTGATTTTTTTTACATATCCAAAAACAACCATTTAGCTGGCAGGAAACTGCTTTAGCTGGCACTTGACGCCAACAAAATATATTTATTAGAGTCAAGTGTCTCCCCCACACTTGACTAACAAAAATATTTTGTACTTTAAAGATTAATACTATTCAAACGGATCCCTGAATCGAAAATGGTTTTCACGGACCCGCAATAGTCTTGAACGGCCTATGCACAGATATCCCACACCATAGGATAGACGAGGAAAAAAAATATCATCCCCACTTTACGTACAGGAGAGATTTTCTTTCAAGATTTTATTTTATCACATTGTCGGTGTGATTAATATGTATACCCATTTAGCGCGGACAGACGTATAGACAGATGAACGTGGCGAAATTATAAGGGTTCCTTGTTGACTACGGAACCCTAAAAATGTAACGTACTTACTAATAATGCTATCCAGGGCGTACAAATAGAAATCACTCCATTGACAGCTAAAGCAAACATTATCGGTAGTTTGCCTCCATACTTCTGTGCCAGGAGTCCCATAGGCAGCATCATACTTGTGTATCCCACGAAGAAGGAAAACGTGATCATTTCCTGAGTCGATTTGTTCCATTCATACGTCTGGAAGGGTCAAGAATACATAATTAAACTTCCTGGTAGAGAATAAAATCACAGGCTAATAGATGGGGCTTGCAAAAAAATTACGTTCGTTTTAAAAGCCATTTCTGGTCAAGCTACATTTTCATCTCCGATGAGGAGTGTAGATGTATTTCAGCCGGATTACTCTATCTGTTGGGCTGTTTATCAAATTAAGAAAAAAAAAAGTCTCAAGAATATGTCTAAGTAATCAATAGGGACAATCATACATTCCAGCAATTTAGTCATGAGCTTTTCAATTAGTTTGATGATAAAAAATACAATAATTATGTACAAACTCACGCAATGCTATTAATAAAACAAAACAAACAAAACTTACGCGATAAATGTTCCATCTGCTGATATTTGCATTAATATCATCACAACCTTCAGAGTAATTCGCAGTCCCATTAACTTCTGTACAGTGAGGGTCTGGTACCTTGACCATAGCAACCATAAGGACACTGAGTTGGGACCTGATTGTGTACGCAATGGTTAGGCATATGAACAGAATTAACGTTTGTAGGTGCCGAATTCCAAGACCTTTCGGACATTCCGGTGATTTCGCTGGCTCTACAATTTTGAAGGAATAAAGTTGCATTTCTAATACTGTTGTTGATATAAAGTGTTGTTAGTCAGCCGTTATTTGTGGTGTATGAACTGCTCTGGACTGATAAATTATGTCTGTTCGATAGTATCACAATATCATGAACACAAAAAGCATTGATCGCTGTCGATCCCACGTCATTTTGCGATATCTTAAATTAATCATCATCATCATTAATATTTTATGGTGACAGATTCTAAATATAGTTTAAGTACTATCCTGGCTGCTGCCCTAAAGACTTATGTTCGGTCAATGAACATTATTAAGGGCATACATTTTTGTAAGTAAAATTATGTGACAACGTTACAAACACACATTACATAATTATATCATTAGATTATCGGAAGATGGATTTATTCCATTGTTTCTATTAAGTTTTATTTATCTATCAATAGTCACATGATCAATATGAAATTTAGCAAACCTTTCTTCAGCCAGCCAAATTGGTGCTCTCAAATCAATGGCATTATTGAAATCTTTATGTTAAACTTGACTAATAATAGATGTTGCATTATTCCACTTACCTTCATATTTCTCGTGTTTGGGCACAGATTCGTACACAACCTTATCGCCAGCCATAGCTGCTGCCAATGACAGCTCCCTACCGAAGCATCAGCCAACTATCCGAGATAGTTACATTTGAACAAGGATCATATTTGTCCTACTAATACACAATAACTGCGTGCCGAGAGTATTTTGATTTCTGTTCTGTAAAGTTTACTCAGCTTTTGTTTGAAAAGGTTTAATAAAAATATCTGATATGGTCTTTTTCATATCTAGTGTTCGCCACTTTCCTCATTCATTTTTTTTGTCAGACAGAATTTCATACAGGCTGTTTTTTTTGGCCGTTATTGAAGTATTAAAAGGTTTTCATTTACTAAATCGAATCAATTCCTCTGTAATTTTTTAAATTACAATTTCGAAGTTTCAAAGTTTCTTTGCAGTTTTCTTTGCTAATTCAAACGCAACACCTGTTTTTTGTAAATAATAGTATTTTTAAGTAAGTAGAGGTAGTCTATACTAATACTACAAAGAGAGAGAGCGAATTTTGTGAGTTTGTGTAAATGTGGAGGGTAATCTTTTACAATTTCGAAGGTAAATTATTCCAGATGGACATAGACTATAATTATGTAAATATATACTAATTTTTTTTTTTTTTTTTAATGCTTTATTGAAAAGAACTAGGTTCTTAATAATTAATTACAATCTAGCCTTTAAGACTAATAAGCAATTTAAATCTAACTTAACTTTTTACGTGATAATTATTTTAAAACTTAGAATAGTGTTTAATGCACTTTACACAAGTCCGTTACACTTTCTTAGAGTCTGATAGTTATAATAATAAAAACACTTTGTTCATGTGTTATATGTGTGTCATTGTCACTTTAATTTCTACACTTTTTACACTACACTAACTCAAAGGGTTTTGTTCGTTTTAGTCTTCGCACTATATTTGTGTTGTCTAGCAGCTGAATTGCCTCGACGTTCACATGTCGGTGGAGTCGGTGTTCATGGGCCTCAGCAAATTTTTGAATTATGTTGATGACGGGTTCCATTTTTAGGTCACGATGGAGGTCATCATTTCTTATATACCAGGGCGCATTTACAATACTCCTGAGTATCTTATTTTGGAATGTCTGTATCATTTTGATGTTGGTCGGTTTAGTACAGCCCCATAGTTGGATGCCATACGTCCATATCGGCATAAAAATATGCTTATATATTAACATTTTATTGTGTATCGATAGGCAGGAATTCCGTCCAATCAACCAGTATATGTTTTTGAAACGCATGTCTAGTTCTTGTCTCTTCTTTTTGACGTGCGCTTTCCAGCGCAGTTTCGCGTCAAGCGTTATACCAAGGTATTTAGCTGTGTTTGAGTATGGCACTTGTTGGCCATTTATGAAGATAGGGTGGTAATCACAATTCTTGTTGGTGAAATCAATGTAAAGTGACTTTGATTCATTCAACTTGATTCTCCATTTTTGTGCCCAGTCATGAACTTTATTTACAGCGATTTGCACCTCTTTAACTGCTTCCTTGTGGCTTGACCCTATAGCCATAATGGCAGTGTCGTCTGCAAAGGTTGCAATTGTATTATTCTCCAGCTCTGGTATATCACACGTGTACAACAGGTAGAGTACTGGACCCAGCACACTACCTTGGGGCACGCCGGCTTTAATCATTTTCAGCTCGGAATAGGCATCCTCGTGCCTTACTCGAAACATTCTATTTGTAATGTATGATTCCAAGATATCGGCAAAATCATTGGGTAGCATTAGTCTTAGCTTGTATATCAAGCCCTTATGCCAAACTCTATCAAAAGCTTGTGCTACATCTAAGAATACGGTAGAGCAGACATTTTTATCTTCAAGCGTTCTCTCAATGATGTTGGTAATTCTATGTACTTGGTCTATCGTGGAGTGTTTCTCTCTGAAGCCAAACTGATAGTCAGGGATCAGGTTTCTCTCGTTTATAATAGGTTTTAGGCGTTTTAAAAACAATTTTTCAAACAGCTTTGATAGTATAGGCAACAGGGAAATAGGTCTGTATGATGATGCTTCGTGAGGTGGTTTACCCGGCTTTGCAATCATAATCACTTCAGCAACTTTCCACGGCTCAGGTACATGTTTTAACATGAATGCAGCATTGATGAGTCTGGTAAGTTTGACGGTGGCTTTACGTGGGAGATGATTTAGGATTTCTCCCGTAATAAGGTCATATCCTGGGGATTTTTTCAGGTTAATGTTCTGTATTTCCTTTGAAACTTCTTTCGGGGTCACAAGCTTAATTCTTTGATCTTGCAGAATATTGGCAAACTGTAGATTTTCTACAGAGCCGTCATTTGGCTGAAAGGTTTCTTCTAAGTGGTGTGCAAATCTTAGGGCTTTTTGCTCATTGCTTATGGCCCATTTTCCGTTATCATCTCTGATAGGGGGAATTTGTGTAATTGGCCTTTTGAGTAACTTTGTCGCTTTCCAAAGAGAGTATTGCGTTGTATGGTCGCTGGTTAACTGACGTAGGTTAGTATTGAAAGCCTCATCTTGAAAGGCTTGTATTTTTCTCTTTAATCTTTTCGTAAGATTATTTAGTAACGTTTTATCTTGCGGGAATCTAGTTTGCTGCCATCTTTTTCTTTGAGTCCTTTTTTCATATAATAAGTCTATTATCTCCTTTGGGTATGTATTTCCTCTATATTTTTTAATAAGCTGCGGTGTGTTGTTCCATGCACATTGTTGGATATTATAGCTAAACTTGTTTACTTCAGAATCAAGCTGACTTTTGCTTTTTAATGAAGTATTTAGGTCGATAATATTTTGTAGGTCTAAGCTAAAACTTTCCCAATCTGTAAACTTGTTAACTAATGTCAAGTGGTTTTCTCGGAGTAATATTTTGTGACTTAATTGTAATAATATCGGAGAGTGATCGGAGTGGATGTGGTACCCCTCTTCTACACTCAGATAATTGGCTGATATATTCTTCACTACGAAAAAGTCAATTAGGTCTGGTAGTTTCTGGTGGTCAGTCGGCCAGTATGTAGGTTTTCCAGTACTTATGACCTCACAGCGCATGTCTTTAACTGCACTAAGAAGCTGTCTTCCCTTTGTTGTAGTTAATCTCGATCCCCAATGAGTGTTCTTTGCGTTAAAGTCACCGCCTAATATAAATCTCTGTCCAAGGAGTCTGAAGAACTGTGTATATTGTTCTTTGTTTATCGTGTGTCTTGGGGGACAGTATACGGCCGCTATTGTAACATTAAATTTATTTGTTTTTACTGATAATGCCACAGCTTGCGTGTCTGGTTCCTCGTATTTTCATTGTTCGTAATGACAGATATTTTCTTTAATGATAATCGCACTACCGCCTCGGGCCGTGTTGTTAGGGTGCAGCGAATTATAAACTTTATAGCCTTTAAATTTTACAAATGATTGTTTAGTGAAGTGAGTTTCAGAGATCAAACACACATCAATATTTTCTGAGTCCAGGACCACTTGCAACTCATGTTGGTGTTGCAGCAGTCCGTTTGAATTCCAAGCCATTATTTTAAGTGTGTTATTCATGATTGATATTTTATAGTGCTTGATTCTAATTTCTCTAGTCTCTGGCCAAATGAGGATATGTGCTTCAAGATCTGGTTAAGCTTGTCCTCAAGACTTGATGGTTGTGTGCTTGGTTTTGCTGCTTGTGCATAAGAAACACTTTTAGATGCATGTTCAGCTATCGCGGTTGTCTGTGCAAATTGTGCACTTGGTTTTGATGTCTGTTTGTCGGTGTTCCTAACAATCTGCTTAACGGCAGGTGTTAATGGATTATTTTTTGAGTTTCTGTTCTTTAACATTTGCATCTCCTATATACTAATGAAATACTAACTTGAATTCATGCAAGCCTAGAACTTTTTGTTAGGTATTGCTCAGAACTTGTGCAAGATGTGTCGTAAACAGAACACCGTTTTCACAATGGAAATTGCTTCCGTGCGAAGGTTCAATAATAAAATGTAAGACAAAAATATTGAACAGTCTGTATAATCAAATGTAAGCGATGTAATCTATTACAATTTTGCGGTTCTTTTATCGTAATTATGTAAATCATAAATATTGCTCTTTTAATATTACGTGCACTACAATACCTAATGAAAATCAAATGAATTAGTATAATTGTAATGGGTGTGTAATGTTTGATATAATAACAGATAGTCTAATTTCATTTGACATAATTTTCATATGATATAATTTTCATATGCTATAAAAACATTTAACCTAATTTCATATGATCTAATGTTACATTTGATATAATTTAATTTTTTTAAATTTCATTTAGTATAACGTTCATTTCTTATAATTTTCAAATTGTGTAATGCCCTTTTTATATAATGTTTATTAGACCTAACTTTCATATTAACTAATTTTCTAAGGTAGGTAACGCATCGTTCTTGAGAAAAGCAAATTATATTGTAACCTAACCTCAAAACATTAAAGTTGCTTCTGCATCGTCTCCGGCGCTATGGGAAGTGCAACCCCTTCGCCCTTACGTAACAAAGGATAGGCACCCATGCTCACCTGCACTTCCCTCCGCGCCTCCGGTTTTTATATACACTGTAGGGTAGGAGCCAAAAGGCTACATAAAGTCGGGGTGCCTTGATTCGGTTTTGGAACAGATTCAACCTATTAACTATAAATCAATCAATCTGCCTAGCCTTTTCCCAACTATGTTGGGGTCGGTTTCCAGTCTAGCCGGATGCAGCTGAATACCTGTATTTTACATGGAGCGACTGCCTATCGGTCGTCCACAACCCAGTAACTGGGTAACACGATACCCCTTGGTAAGACTGGCTGTCAGACTTTTGGGCTTCTGAGGACCGGTAACGTGTCAAAAATCCACGAATGACAGCCGGGACCAACGGCTTAACCGACTCATTGCCACCATGATTTTCATGCATAATTTAGCCAGGCCCCGAACATTGGACGATGACGCACCAGGCGCATCATGGGCCTACATCAAGGATGACGCAAATAGAGCGTCATTGGCCCCCTGTGATGTTTTATGCGTATTTTGCCGTTATCTTGCGTCGATCTGCTAAGAGAAAAAGTTCTTTGTGTGTATCGATTCGTATTCGTTGGTATTCAAAGGAAATATGGCCTCACAAGGTAGAATTTATTTATTTTAGTAAAATGTTACGGTGGTTGCCAACATTTTTGTAAATTTACTTCTATTAAGGTTATTTATTTGTGATAATAAAAATTAAAAAAATAGTTAATTAAGAAAGAAAAATAGTTAATTTTGAAATCAAAATCGAATAATCGAATTTTGAATCATATTTTAATCAACATACAACCTGACACTGACCTGCAAATTGCAAAAAAAACGTATGAAAATTTGAATTTCGCGGGCTTCCACCTTAAATAATATTACGCCAATATACGGGGTGGTAACCGTTTTCGCGTTGGTGTCCCTATCGGGTGATACAAGTACAAGTTTTTAAACTGTTACCAAAGGTTTGCTATCCCTGACTAATAAAATATGTAGGTATTCTAAATTAATGGCCAAGGATATTGTCAACTTCAATGTTTAATTTAGGATAAAAAGTGGTAGTTCTCTTTATCTCGATTTTTTTCAATCTGTTTTTAGGTAAGTTCGATGTGATGCGCCAGATGCGTCAATGGCCTCCCGTGATATTTGCTTATGACGCGCCTGGGGCGTCATTGGCCATGAGTCGGTTAACGTGCTTTCCGAGACACGGAGGAGTCTCGGTATGTAAAGATGGTCACCCATCCACGGACCAACCCCGGGAAGCGTAGCTTAACCTGACGGATCGACCCTTGCGGCTGTTATTACTTAGCCACGAGCTCCTCAAAACTAAAAAAGACTCCTCTTCCTCCTATTAACTACTACTATTCAATGTAATCAGTTTTTGCAAAAATAAAAGTAGACATTTCCAAATTATATTAAACTTTACTTATAGATTTTGAATATTATTTCAAATGTGCATTATATAAACTGTTCATTATACGATATGAAATTAGTTAAAATGAAATTATATCAATAATTCATTATATAATTTGATCGTTATAATAAATAAAAATTATATTTAAGGAAATTAGGTCTTATGATCATTAGAACTTTTGTTATTATATCAAACGTTACACACCCAATTGTAATTATGTACTTATACGAAATAAGAAATTACAAACATAAATAAAATTTAATGAAATTTACACTGAGTTAAGGCCCAGCGTCCACGACGCTATTCAAAAGCAACGTGTAACAAACTCAAAACACCAACGAGTAGCCAGAATGTCACTGCCCTGGTACTTCAATGGCGGTCCGCTAAGGCGATAGTAACTAGTTTGTTATTGGTTGCATTGTGTACGGACGCTGGGCTGGATTTTAAACACATCATTTTAGCCGAAAGACGTCCACTGCTGGACATAGGCCTTCCCCAAGTACTGCCACTTTGACCGGTTCTGTGCTTCGTGCATCCAGCGGATTCCTGAGGTCTTCACAAGGTCATCGGTCCACCTTGTGGGAGACCTTCCAACGTTACGTCTGCCGGTACGCGGTCTTCACTCCAAAACCTTTCGGCCCCATCGACCATCTGTTCTGCGAGCAATGTGCCCACTACCACTTAAGTTTCGCAATTCTTCGGGCTATGTAGGTTACCTTGGTTCTCCTGCGGATCTCTTCATTTCTGATTCGATCACGTAGGGAAACTCCAAGCATGGCTATGCTTGGACTCTCCATTGCACTTTGGGTGACTTTCAGCCTTCTAATAAGGCCCATTGTGAGCGGCCACGTTTCAGTTCCATAGGTTATCACTGGCTGCACTGGTCGAAGAATTTCGTGTTGAGACACTGCCCAGCCGAGTCTATCCGAACGCTGCTCAGTCGAGTTGGATTCGACGTGTGACCTCTTTCTCGGAGTTGGACCTACCTAACTGGACAATTTGTCCTAGGTAAATATACTCGTCCATAACTTTGAGTGTAGCGTCTCCGATCTTCATAAGAGTGGGTGTTACATGGGCAATTGACATGACCTTTTTCTTGTCCATGTTCATTCCAAGACCCACTCTTTCGGAAGCTCTACTGAAGTCATCGAGCATTGTACTGATGTCTTCCATAGTCTCAGCCATGACAACTAAATCGTCGGCACACCGAAAGTGAGTGATGTACTCGCCATTGATGTTGATGCCAAGCTCTTTCCAGTCCAGTACCTTGAAGACATCCTCTAATGCAGCGGTGAACAATTTTGGAGCTATAAAATCTCACTATCTCACACCTCGCTGCAGAAGGATAGGTTTCGAGGTCTGGTCACTGCTTGCTGCGTGCTTGTCGTTTTTGGGGGGGTTTTACTAATCGCAACGCTTGGCAGGCTGGGTTGGCGATCGCAGTATGGTGTTAAAAATATATAGAGAACGCTGCTGTCCATTCTCTAGTAAGTCCTTTAGTCGCCTTATACAACACCTACGGGGGAAAAGGGGTGCCATTATTTAAGTCCGACACCACACGAACCTGTAAACTCAATGTAATTAAATGAAATATTTTGACTTAATGTCTTCAATACAATGTCCCAAATATTTCTTCTAAAATATAATAAATTATGTATATATGCTTATGCTTTATTTTTAAATTCAATTTTAATATTTGATCTAATAATCAAACTGCTTTCATTTGTAATTATGAAAGGAAGAATTTAAAAAAAATTTAGCCTGTAAAATCACGAGCAAATTCCAGTCTAAATACAGTAGCGCCATTGTTAACACTGTGCACACAATATAACAGTGTTTGATATGAATACTGTGCTTATCATGACTAAGTCAAACACAATAACATTAATTCATGAAATTGTTATAACGAAGATATTTTTGGCAGGGAGTCTTATATTAGATTGTACCTACCTGTATTAATATGATTCTTACTAGCCAGTGGTGTGAGATTATTTTGGTGTAAGTTTATTTGAACTATTATTTTTGCCGCTAGATTTTTCCATAGGCAAAAATGAAGTTCAATCTCAAAATCAAAATATTTTATTTCACATAAACCTACATGGGCACTTATGAAACGTCAGAAGCTAGAGGCACGGTTCCAAGTGGTCGTTTTCTATGGAGAAGAGCTGGCAAGAAACTCCACGGTTACTCTTTTAAAAATAATTGGCTTTTACAATATTTTCAAATAACAGTGTTAATAGGTATGCGAGGAAAGTGCAGGCCTTTCAACAAGTGCCACTAGACAAAATAGAAAATTAGTTAGTTAAGTGGTACTAAACAAAATAGAAAATTAACAACAAATGTACAGTCTTCTAGGCCTACAACGCTCTCATATTCACAAAATATGTATGTAGAAAAGAATCTGCAACATTTATAAAATGAAAACCAATTTACCCCAAATGACATAATTGCCAATACGAATAGAGTAACAAATCTGAATAAATATCATGTCCACAAAAGCCACTAATAAAGAGATGGAATTAGATTTGTAGGTATATAATGTCAATTAAAGAAAAGATTATGAAAAAGAAGTATGAAAAAAAAACGTCGTTATTTGGGAGCAGTTAATAGACATTTACATAGTTATAGCTTCTCCCCGCGACTTCGTCCGCGTGAAATTTCGGCCCACCCATCGCGTCGCATTCGCATCCCGTCGCTCGCCCGCGCTAAAACTTCGTTATAGCTTAGCGTTCTTTCTGACTTTTGTTCTTTTCGCTTGGCTTCTAAGGATCGTAGCGTAGATATATAGCCAATAGCCTTCCTCGATAAATGGGCTATGCAACACTAAAATATTTTTTCTATTCAAACCAGTAGTTCCTGAGATTGGCGCGTTAAACCAAACAAACAAACTCTTCAGCTTTATCCATACTAATATTATAAATATGAAAGTAACTCTGTCTGTCTGTATGTCTGTCTGTTTGTATGTTGTTATGTTACGTTATGTTACGTTTTCACGCCTAAATCGCTGAACCGATCGTCATGAAATTTGGCAGAGATATAATCTGGGATATGGAGCAGGACATAGGCTACTATTTTACGCGATAACCGACATCCACGCGGGCGGAGCCGCGGGCAAAAGCTAGTAAATTATATAGCTGACCCGCGCAACTTCGTCTGCGTCACCTACTCGTAAGAGAGAGAGTGGTGGTAATGAATTTTCTACTTATTTTGTTGCGGAGTTATTTTAAAGTTATGATATCTCCTAAGATGTTGATTGAAATCAAGTAATTAGTAGTAGTAGTTGTCAAGGACAATTTTGTTTACATTTAAATACTTGTGATTAATAACATATTTATTTGGATTAGGATTTATATTATGTTGATAAAACTCCTTTGCAAATAATGAATTAATTTCGAAAAAAAATTGATTACCACAAAAAAAGGTTATAGTGAGTCAAGCTTAAAAGATGGACATATGCTGTCGCGGACTTTTTTTTATAACTTTTAAAGAGGAAGAATTCCATAATACATGATATTTGCGTAACTCAAACCGTTTATGTAGCGCACGCAACGGAAGCTCTCAAAAAGGAATAATTTTTCCTGTTTTTGCAACATTTTTCATTTATGCTCCGCTCCTGTTGGTTGTAGCGTGATGTTATATAGCCTATAATATTCCTCAATAAATGGAATATCCAACACAAAAAGAATTTTTGCAATTTCAACTAGTAGTTCCTGAGATTAGCGCGTTCAAACCAACAAGCAAACAAACAAACTCTTGAGCTTTATAATATTATATATATAAGTATAGATTCCATTTACATATGAAGTACCAGAGTAGCCACATGTGCAGAAGGAATTAATGCCAAACTTCCTTGTCTTCAACGTAGTCTTTAATCTTATAATATGCTTTTTTGATAAGGACACGTTTGATAGGGTTTTGAACTTTCCATTGTATCGCTAAGTTCTGTAACCAACTCTGGGAATTTTTTATAAAAGGACTTCAATACCTACAAATTTTTACCCCCTTTAGGGAATGAATTTTCAAAAATAAGTCCTTTATTATATTTATTTTATTTATGAAACTAAAATCAGCTAAATCGTCTTAGCCGTTCTCGAGTTTTAGCGAGACAAACGAACAGCAATAGATTTTTATATAATATATATATATAGATATTTTCTCACCGTTTAAACCTTCCCTGGCCTACGACGAACATTTCAAAACCAAAATCAACTACATAAATCGGCCCAGCCGTTCTCGAGTTTTAGCGAGACTAACGAACAGCAATTGATTTTTATATATATAGATTTCAAAAACAGCACTGGTCGATCTTCAAGGTTAAGCAACGCTTGGCGAGGTGGGTTCGTGGATGGGTAGCCATCAATTATATACCGAGACCCTTGGTGCCTTAGAAAGCACTCTAAGCCGTGGGTCACGGCTGTCATTTGTGCATCTTTGACAGTCGTTACGGGGAGTCAGCCCGAAACTCTGACAACCATCCTTACCAAGGGGTATCGTGTTATCCGGTAGCTGGGTTGAGGAGGTCCGATAGGCAGTCGCTCCAAGTCAAATTCTGGTATTCAGCTGCACCTGGTTAGACTGGAAGCTGACCCCAACATAGTTGGAAAAAGGCTAGGCAGATGATGAGATTTGAAAAGGAACACTAGAAACTGCCAAAAACGTGTGGTTAGAGGCTCAATTTTGAATCGTTAATTGTTGCAGACTGAAGTGTTGTCACTTTACCAGTCTAACACTGTAGCTTTCTGTCCACAATAGGAAAACAATGCCCCAAATAATTATTTTATTATATAAATCATTTTCTGTGCAATGACCCCTCCGTTCATCCGTATGATAGGAAATTGAATTATGTCGTAATTAAATCGTCGATCACGGAAATTCGGGCACAATTTGATTAGAACAGACTCAATATTGTACCTACTTATTTAGTCAACTGAATTAACATGGTATGAGGAGCCGATCACACGTACCTACTACAACCACACTACATCGCAGCGCCAAAATGTGGGCAAGCAGTGGTTACGTGTCGCTACAGATTGTTGCAGTTGCGTTGAAGTAACTACAAAATCTAATCAAATGGTCGTCGCAAGGTTGTGTTTGCGATGTGGCCGGTCGCTTGTGTGCAGTCTCGCTGGTGGTTGCGTTGTGGCTCCGATGTGGCCTTGATGTGGCCCGTATTGCCTACACGGTTGATTTTGACGACAAAATGTGGTCCTTGTGAATAAACTATTCATTGCCATACAAGTTAGCGCCCTTTCACGTGTTGTCGTTGTGGTGTGGTTGTGGTACATGTGATCGAGCCCTTAGACATCTGAGTTTTGTACATTGGTCCTGGATAGAAAAAAAATTGTCCTTCGAAACACACAAACATTTTCTTAAGAAGCACATAAATATCAATTCTTGTGAATCGAAATCAGATTTGCATTGCTTTGTTGAAGTCTGATAAATTCGTTTCCTAATTCAACACAGTGTTCGTTCTCATCTCAGTCTCACCTACGACCTGTATGGGAAAACTTTTTTCGATTTCTGACTTTTCTAGTACTCAAACCTCAGTTGGCCCCATAGAGTTTTTTGATCCTCGTAAGAAACAGGATCGATTGGCATCAAAAAACTTTTTTGTAACAATTGCCCATTTTCTTGCTGACTGTACATTTTTTTCAAAGTCTGTGAATGCAGATCAATTTGGTTTCTAAAAGAATAGTCTCTTAAAAACATTTTCATGTAGCGACGACGGTTAAGGTACCTGCCCTTATGGACCCATCTCAAAACATAATGCAATACTGCTCATCCCCCATAGCAAATAGCGTGATAATTTATACGTAGTAATTTGACCAGACCTATAGGGAATATCTATGCAAAATTTGAACAAAATCTGTCCCGTAGTTTTTTGTGAACAAAAATGTTAGGACGCGGTCCATAGTTTGCCCGTCATCCTTCAGTGGACGGGCGTGCCTTTTTAAATTAGACGATCTCTACTGTTCTAACTTCGTTCTTCATAACACCAATGATTAGGATCTTGACTTTATTGGGGATTGAAGACCAAATCTTTAAAACATATTTAAAATTTTGTGACCCTTAGGACATATTTGGACCTCGCTAAATATTGACCAAATCGGGCACAATTTTGCTTCTGCCACAATTCAAATCTTACGGCATGGTAATAATATTCATTTTAGTTTGGCAAAAGGAAAATCATTTTGAGGATTAAGATGTATGTTTATTTTATCGAATACGGTGCTAGATCTAAGGGCGATATACTTTTAATAGTATCAATGAAAGTTTCAGGAAACTGAATTTTACGTGACTTAGTTCAAAGACTGTAATTAAAACATACCTTTGTGCTCTTATAAGTTAATGTATTGTCCTGTCAAGTATTTTGTGTGTACATAAATAAATAAATAAAATGATAAACCCAGGTGATTGTTAGTTTTACGACTGATTGTTAGTTTTATGACTGACTATAAATTGAGCGAATTTAGACGGGCAATAGTGTCGGTAGGCTTTAAAATTGGTCCCTAGTTATTGCAGACGTCAATTAAAGACTATAAACCGTTAGAGCTCATTTATATCTGAATCTAGGATTATAATTATGAAGATTTATTTTATTTTATTTTATTCTATTCGGGAAACTTACAGCTAACATAAACAGTGTTCTTAAACAATATGCATTTGAAGGTCATTTACAAGTTTCCACTTATAAACACTTGAAACAAAAAAGACAACAAATAAGGTCCGTACAAAATACCTATAACATAAAGTAGGAAACAAAATAACATGATCGATTAACACAAACTAAAAATCATTCAGACGCAAACAATTACTTTTCCGTAAAAAAGCTTTTCACCAATAACTGCTTAAGCCGAGAAACACTGGTATTGAAAATGTCCAAATCATGTTCACCAATTAGTTAATAAAACTTATGCTCGCACGAATAATATACGAATTCTGCCTGTACGCGGACTTGATATGAGGGACATGCAACAAGCTAGGATTGCGAAACATTTTGCAGTGTGTAACTAATCTTAAGCTGCCTAACAGTTCAGAGCAATCTATACCATTTGCGATTCTAAATAAATATGCCATGTCAGCAATACGTCTGCGATCATGCAGTGGTAATATATGAAACCTCTTGCATCGCGCTACATAATTAGGAGAATATTTTGTACTGTAAGAAACGTAGGAACCGCTTTTGAATTCCTTCAATCTATTTATATAAATATTATAACTAGGGTTCCACACTTGTGAGGCGTATTCTAAATGGCTGTGGACAAAAGCACAATAAAGGACTTTATACGTTTTCACGTTTTTAAAATCTGTTTGTATTTTCTAATCGCCAATTTATTTGTAGGTATGTCGTTAAAACCCTATTTAAAAGCAATTCAAAAAATTATAATTGAGCAACATAATTAAACAAAAATATGCAATTGAATTAAAACCAATCCCTTTATATGAGAACTTGGACCTGAGTCTGTAATGTTGTACATGTTTTTACCAAATAAACAAATGATGATTTGTATTGCCCAATCACTAATTTCTTGGTACCAATATCGTCAAACCCCTGTTTCCAGCGAAGCAAAAAAATTTTCGATCAACTTAATGAATCACAAACACGCAAGAAATAAAAAATAAACTCGCTCTCTGATGGTTTTCATGAAAGTAAATTTACCTGAAGCAACAGTAATTAATATTAGCTTCATACCCGGGCTTCATAAATATCCTGTCCGTTCAGCCTTTAGATACCTTGGAAAAACACTAACTTCAGCTGCAGGAAAATGTGTGGGTTCAAAATGGCGCTGGTTTATTAAAATGTTTTAAAACAGTTTTGCTTTTCCTTCGTGGTCGAGTCGATCAACTTGTGATTAAATGTCACTGGTGTAGAATAAAATTTTAATGTTGGTTTCTTTTGAAACTTATGTTTTTTATACATAACTAGCTTCTGCCCGCGACTTCGTTCGCATGGAACAATACACTAAATACTAAAATATCAGCCACATTTTAATAAAACTTCACTTTTTTTTTGTTGGGAAATTATCACTTATCTTCTCACGCTGTGGCCGGAGCGAGAAGGCGTGTCAGACTTTTACTGACTCAAACCCACCCGTGTTCCTTCAGTTGCCTGTGTGCTAGGGCCGCGGTATCCTTTTCGGACAAACCCGCAACCCTGGCAGGCACCGGTCCTGGCGGACCCCGTCAGTGCGTGCTGACATCTCTTTGAGGCGCGCGTGGAACACAACGCACCGTCGACCCGGGCATGGTCCTTACCGGACGGCAAGCTGCCCATAGCTCGCCGTCCGCAAGCCCGCGCCTACGGTGGCCGGGAATCAGCTACCGATTTCCGCCGCCCAGGGCGTCTCCTGCGGCGACTAAGAGCGTGAGGGCGCACAGACTGCCGCTCCCACACGCGTTCCGCCTCTTACTGCTTCGCAGAAGGAGGTGACTGCCTCCCATGCACTCTTGCTCCGGATTATGGCCTGGACCAGAAGGGACGCGAGAGATCGCCGCCGCCGATTGCCTCCGTGAGAACACGACGGTGCTCTGCCCATGCCGGGCAGACCTCCACCGTATGCTCCACCGTGTCTTCCGGGCGATCCACACAGTGGGTAATAACCGGGCGTTTCCTCCGCTTTTGTCCTTATTCTGAACAGGAACCTCCCAAAACAACCATGTCCGGTGAGGACCTGTATCAGGTGGAAGGTGAGGACGCCGTGGCGCCTCTCTAGCCACTCCTCAAAGAGGGGACTTATTGCCATAATTATGGCATGCCCAGCGCTGGGTTGCGACAATCGCACCCTTCATGTCGCCATAAGATCCCGCCGAAACTCAGTCCGCTGTGCTGGGATTTCTCGCGTTAGCGGAGTTACGCCCCGGCGTTTCACCTCCTCGCACCACTCCCATATGTGCGCGAGGATTTTTTCCTCCAGATTCCATGGCAGCAATCCAGCAAGGAGGCTCGCCACCTTACCGGGGACCGTGCGTAATCCCCGTACCAGCCTAATGGCCATGACCCTTTGGGACGCATTGAACCAGCGGACAGGTCACCGCCTCAAGGAAAGAGCCCACGCCGGTGCCCCGTAAACGGCCATGGACCGCACGACCCCCAAATAGAACCTACGGCAGGAGGCCTTTGGACCCCCTAGATTGGGCAGGAGCCGCTTCAAGGCAGCCCCGGTCCGGTCCAGTCTGGGAGCCAAACGTCGGAAATAATAATAATAATAATAATAATAATAATAAGGTTTTTTAAATGCTAAAACCCTCCACAACCGCGAGATTTGCAGTCTCAGGGAATATTTCCTTCAAACTGACGTGGGGATGCACCGAGATGTGGTCGCAGTGGACAAGGGCCTCACCCCGCTCTCCTTGGCGAAAGAGAACTGGCGCAAACCTGCAGTACTAGATACCAACGATCGTAGGGAAGTATGGCAAGGCAAAGAGCTTCACGGACGGTTTTTCCGGGCCCTCCATGGGCCTGATGTAGACTTTTTAGCATCTATATCCTGGCTGCGTTTCGGCGACCTCTTTGGGGAAACCGAAGGTTTTGTCTGTGCGATTATGGATGAAGTTATCATGACGAATAATTATCGGAAATACATTGTGAAGGATGGTACGGTTGACATCTGTCGGGCATGCCACCGTCCCGGTGAATCAATTCGACATATTGTTTCCGGTTGTTCTCGTCTTGCTAACGGCGAATATTTGCACAGACACAATCTAGTGGCTAGGATTATTCACCAGCAACTAGCCTTGCAGTACAACCTTGTGGACTCCGAAGTACCATACTACAGGTATGTGCCCGACCCAGTTCTCGAGAATGGTCATGCCACATTGTACTGGGATCGATCTATCATCACAGACAGGACTATTGTAGCCAATAAGCCTGATATTGTGGTGATAGATCGACGAGAGCGCCGTGCAATGATTGTTGATATCGCTGTCCCTCATGACGAGAATCTCGTGACAGCTGAGAAAGATAAAAAAATCAAGTATCTTGACTTAGCACACGAGGTTGTCGACATGTGGGATGTCGACTCTGCAATCATTGTACCGATAATTGTTACGGTTAATGGCCTAATAGCGGAGAGCCTCGACCACCACCTCAGGAGGCTCTCATTGCGCGGCTGGATCAAGGGCTTGATTCAGAGAGCAGTACTCCTAGACACGGCACGCATAGTGAGGAGGTTCCTCTCTCTGGAGCCCTGACCATCGGCGGCTTGGACCCTGTTCCTGATGCCGATGGGCCACTATTTTTTATATTTTTAAATGTTTTTATATTTTTTATATTCTAATATTTAAAAATGTAATTTATATGTAAGTATTAATGAAATAAAAGAGAATAATAATAATAATTTATTTCACCAAAAATAATACAACGGATTACATATACTTATAGGCTAGTACATGGGAGTATATAACATGGGAGCATCTGTAGCCGAACTAGGACGAGTCCTGTATCTCGGCATACAGCGCCAGACCCCTCAAAACTGACAAAAATACATATTAGCCCCAAAAGACATGCAAAAAGATGCATCAATGAATGTAAGAAGAAAAACTGAGATAATACAAAAATGTATGTGTGTGTGTATATGTGGGTGTTATTTTGTGTAAGTGTAGAGTAGTGAGAGGTGTTGGGGTGTTGGATAGTGTAAGTAGTACGTCTTACCGATTTTTGTTTTAAATTGTTTATTTGATTAAAGCACTAGCTACCTCTGAATAATAAACAGGCTCTCCGTTTCCTCATAGGAAAGAGCAATTAGGTAGTTATGTACCGTCTTTTTACATAAAGCTTTGTTGAGCGGATATATGTTGAGTTCTTTATTTATTTTATTGTAAAGAAAAGGTGCAACAACAGTGTAAAATCTTCTTATGAAAGATGTTTTGGGCTCATAAGATCGTGTACATACCTCGTGCCTTCGGCGCTTGTTGGTCAGTATTGGGTCATAAACTAGTTCGCTGTGTTTCTTTAAAATAATTCTCTCTATGAACAATTGCCTAACAGTAGGCACTTGGCAGTACTGATAAAGTGTTCTTGTCGGGAACAATATAGGTTTAAAATTACTCACTTTAAGTATAGCGCGTTGAGCAATTTCTAAGCTCTTGATTGTAGTTTTAGTAGCTCCACCCCAGGATAATATGCAGTACGAAATGATAGACTGGCACAAGGCAAGGTAAATCTTTTTTAAAAGAGTTGCACAAGTGACGTGCCTAAGATTTTTGAAGACGTAGATAAGTTTACGTACTCTCGAAGACAACAGCTTAATATGTTCTTTAAAACCGAAATGGCAGTCAACTGTAATACCCAGGTATTTTATTTTATCTACGCACTCTAGCGGTTTACAATTGCAATTCAGTTTGGAAGCACATCTATGTGGAATAATGCGGTGCTCTTTATTGATTTCAGCTTTTTTTCGTAAAGAAAACGTTAGGTATTTTGTTTTTTCGAGGTTAAGGGTTAGGATATTGCCATGTAACCACTCTTGAACTATATCGAAACCGACCTGGGCAGCATCGTAGACCTCATTCCAATTATTGGCAGAGAAGAGAAGAGCAGTATCATCCGCATATGAGATTATTACGCCTCTTGGTATACATAGGTTAGTAAGATCGTTGATATATACGAGAAATAAAGTGGGTCCCAGGATGCTGTCCTGTGGAACTCCGTACGATACAGGAAGTTCCTCACTGCAGTGGTTATCTAACTTGGTTGTGATAAAGCTAGTTAGTTTATGTACTGCTTCATCAGTGGATTTCCCTGCCCGGAAGCCAAATTTGTTTTCAGAAAACAAATTGTTTTGCTCAAGATATTTGACAAGTCTGGTATTGATTATTTTTTCAAGAATCTTGGACAAAGAGGGCAGAATTGAGATTGGCCTGTAGTTACTAAAGCGGCTTCGATCTCCTCCTTTATCTATGGGACGCACGACTGATTTTTTAAAGGCTTGGGGGAAGGTGCCAGTCTGAAGACATAGGTTGAAAATGACTGTTAGTGGCGGGACAAGGAACTCTTTATATCTTTTTAATAGTTTGTTAGAAATACTGTCCCAGCCTACCGAACATTCAGTTTTCAGTCCATCTATGTGACGAGCAACCTCCTCTTCATTGGTATCTTTGAGAAAGAAGGAGTATAATGTAGAATCATTTGCAGAGTCAGCTGATATGTGATTACTTGCGTACGTATTATGTGTCTGAATTATATTTTCAGCTAATGACTTGCCCACATTTATGAAATAGTTATTCATTTCACTCACTGTTTCCCGAGGAGAGGAACATATTTCTAATAATTCAGAAGGACAGCTTTTGTCCTTTTTTGTGTTAGTGATGCTATTAATGACATTCCACAATTTTTTTGGGTCTTTACCAGCCATTTTAATTTGATTTTTATCATAGGATAACCTAACTTTCTTTAAAATTAGGTTACAGAAATTTCTGTAGCGGATATAAGTAGCTTTTAAAATTTGGTTTGCAAATGCTACAATAAAACTTTTCTGAATACTACGTTTGTAGTTTTGGTCACAGCAGTCAAAATATACAGAGAGTCAGGACTGGTGACACGAGAGCAAGGAACGTACAGTTCCATATTATATGGTAAAGGGTTTGGTTTCCGCACGTTTAGTCCTTCAGGTGGACCATTGTACATGGGCTATGGTGGCCATTAGTGGTTATCCCAATCAGCCCACCTCCCTCCAGAAGAAAATTACTACCGTCTCCCGGTCTGTTTAGAACATCTGTATAGCATTAGTAGTTTTTGAGATATTCAGCTGTGACAGACAGACTGAGTCACACCATAAGGTTTCCTTTTTAACATTTTGGTACGGAACCCTAAAAAGAAGCACTAAAGATATAAATTCTTTGGAATCGAAATCAGATCTGCATTGCTTTGTTGAAAGTTAACTGAAATGGCATTATGTCATAATTGACTGCATAGATCCATAAGGTATGATAATCATTTAAAAGATTAAATCTGTAACTATCTGCTATATTCGTTTCCTGTTCAACCCAGCGAAGTAGTAATAGAATAATTCGACAGTTGTTATACACTGATACATTGTGTTCGTTCTCATCTCAGTCATCTTAGTTTCAGTGTCACCTACGAACGGTATAGGATAGTCTCTTAAGATCATTTTCTTGTAGCGATCACGGTTAAGGTACCTACCTGCCCTTATTGACCCATCTCTAAACATAATGCAATACTGCTCATCCCCCATAGCAAATAGCGTGATAATTTATACCTAGTAATTTGACCAGATCTATAGGGAATATCTTTGTAAAATTTGGAAAAAAAATTGTCCGATAGTTTTTGCGTGATGCTAGAACATACATTCAGACAAATAGACATACAAACAGACAAAAATTCAAAAAACTATATTTTCGGCATCAGAATCGTTCCCAGACCTCATGTCAATTTTGTTTTTTTTTTTTTTTTCATAAATATTCAATGTACTATTGTGACTTCGCTACGATTTTATTGTAGGCATAGATTATGATAAGACAGATTAGAAGTTTTTTAAGAAAGTTGACAGCACTTTTAACGAAAATTTTGCAACAATGACACAGTTAGTGTAAGCTTTTTTTTTTTTTTTTTGTATTATTAATTAAAAAATCTTTTTACAAAAATTTGTTGAGGTTTAAACATACCACACAAACCATCGCGAATTTAACAACAGGTTTTTTTTAATATTAATTATAAATTAGTTAACAAGTAGGTAGGTAGGTTGGTACGGTGGCCAGCACATCAGGCCACGCGAAACCATCTAATCTCTCCAAACGAATTCAAACCTTAAAACGATGGCGGTTAAGTTCAAAATTGAATGAGAAAACTCGACCGTCTGCGGTAACCTGATGCGTTGGAGACCTTACAATTTATATTTTTATTTTTGTGATAGACACTATCTAGATCGCACTGCAATCTAGAAAGTATCTTTTTAATACCTTTGAGCAGTTATTCGTATTTATTACATTGCGGATTTCCATAGGTAAATCATTCATAAACGATGGTAGCATGCATTCCCACGTCCGCGCACCATAAACATTATTAGAGATTAAACGAACTTACCTGAAGTGAAGTTCTATCCAAATTATATGAGTTGCTTCGTCCGAAGAGATTAGATAACATTGTAGTAATACGTCTAAGGTATCGCCTTTCACCCACTAAGTTTGAGTTTTTTTTTTTGTAGGTACTTCTGCATTCTCGTTATGCCTGTAGAGTCATTCATTTAGTTGAAAGCCTGGAACCTTTTAAATATTTCACAGATATTGGGAGTTAAAGGGTTGGGAGGGAACTAATCTCTTCGGACTTACTCGTATAATTTGGATAGAACTTCACTTCAGGTAAGTTCGTTTAATCTCTAATTATACTTCGTTGCTTCGCCCTTCTAGATTAGATAACATTGTAGATTTTGAAAGATGGTGAAATATTAAAACACTCATATTGAACTATTAAACGTATAATGATCAAATTATATTTATTATTATTGTTTTCTATAACGAAAATGTAGTTTCTAATTTATTAGGGATAACTAAATTTTAATAACATTCTAACATAATGCATCAATCAGAGGTTAGGATGGATAAAGCAAATTGATCAGATTGTTCACATTGAATATCTCTATGATAATATCTAGCGAATACATTGGAGGTGCCACTCCACCCAGCGGTCTTTCGTATCGTGTCAATATTGACACCAGCTCTATGAGCGGCTGAGGTGGCTGCGTGTCTGGTGGAGTGGGCAAAAAATATTGAGGTGTAAATTCCGCTAATTGATAACATATCTTTTATCCACCGGCTTATAGTATTTGTGGATATGGGTATATGTGGTTTTTTAATACTTAGGAATAGACTATTGGCATTGTTTCTCAAAGACTTTGTCTTATCTATATAAGCTACCAACGCTTCAGCCGGATATATTTCCGGACGGTCTTTATAAAATGAAATATTAAGACAAGGTTGAGCTGAACCTGGGCGAGATGTTTTTATAAAATCGTTTATCTTAATTAATATAAGCTGACCATGGACAGTTATATTTTCTAGTGTTATTTTGCTAATCGTCTGCACTCTGTGTGCAGTTATTAGCATGAGCAAGTAACGGTCTTTTTGGTCAATTGTTCTAAACTTAAATTACGGTTTGGGTACCATTTCGACAACGAATCTAAAACTATTAAGGGGTCCCAAGTGATATTATATTTAGGGACTGGAGGACGAAGTCTGTAAAAACCTTTAAATAGCCTAGTAACACGGTCACCAGACCCTACTCTCGATCCTAAGATCAAAGACAGAGCGGAGCGATGACTGTTTAAAGATCCGTATTGTAAACCAGAATTAAATAAATCTGTGAGAAAATAAATTACCATAGGAATTGACGCCTCATGTATCTCGTTATTCTGAGTTTTACAAAAGCTTACCCAGCGTCGAGTTGCAATGTCATATTGTTTTATTAAATTTTCAGACAAGGAAGCTATAGTAGCTAGTGGTACTCTTCTGTTGCGTAGTGCCGTCCTGATAACTTCCCTGCAATCAACGTGAGCTTCGGGAGACTGTTGGAAATAGACAATAACACATTATTAGAGGGTGCAAACTGAATCAATTCGGAACAAAGAAGTTTTTGAAACAGTGGAAACCAGGGTTGCGTGGGCCAAAATGGGACCACAACAATACCCTCGGCCTTATCAGTTATTATTTTCCTTAAAACTTTTAGTATAACCGCAAAAGGAGGGAATGCGTAGAAAAAAAGGTTTTTCCAGCTTAAAGTAAAAGCGTTCACAGCGAATGCTCCAGGGTCTCTATTCCATGAAATGTACTTAACACATTTATTATTTAATCTTGATGCGAAAAGATCAATTTTAGGTTGCCCAAAAGCTTATACAATCTTTTCAAAAGCTTTATCTTTGATGTCCCATTCCGTATCAGGGTGAGATTTTCTAGACTCCGCATCTGCTATTTCGTTATCTTCTGAACTTATGTATGAAGCGAACACAAATATACCGCGAGCTTCACACCACTGCCACAAAGATTTTGTGATTTCAGTTAGATGTGGAAATCTTACTCCACCCATGCGGTTGATGTACGAAATAGCAGTTGTGTTGTCAACACGTAGTAAAATTTAACAATTTTTTAATCCCTTTGCGAATATTTGTAAACCCAAGAAAGCTGCCAAGAGTTCTAGATAGGTAATTTATGTTTGACACATTCTGAATTACTCCACTGGCCACTGGCGGTCTCCTCACCGCATGCTGCCCCCCACCCTTTTTTGCTAGCATCGGAAAATATTTCTAGCGAGAGCTGTCTTGTCTAATGGGATTGACTGCGTCATCAATTGATTTTAACCACCAGGAGAAATCGTCCTGCAGGAACGGTGGTAAATACATTTGGCTATCGTAACTACTCGTTTGACACAATGCAAGGTATTTGCATCTTTCCATTTGCTTAGTATAAAGCCAACTATACTGAATCGCTGGGCAAGATGAAGTGAGGAGGCCTACCAAACGTGCAAAATTTCTTATTTTACAACGGGGTTTGAATTGGAACGATTGTAATTCTTGTTTGATTAAATTTCTTTTATCTGTAGATAGGCTAACATGAAATTTTTTCGTATCTATCACGAAACCAAGGTATTTACAAACGTTACTCGGAATCATACAGCTCTTTTCTATATTAATAATAAATCCTAAGGACTCTAAGATACTTCTTGTGTATAATATATTTTCTAGGCAATCTTTATAATTGTTAGAAATGATACAGATGTCATCTAAATAAATAGATGACATCTATCCTAATGATCTCAGTAAACAAATAACCGGTTTTAATAATTTTGTAAAAACAAATGGGGTTGTGTTTAGGCCAAACGGTAAAACATTGAATTGGTAAATTTTACCCTCGTACTTAAATCGTAAGTACTTTCTGCAGTTCGGATGTTTAGATACGAGAAAATACGCATCCTTCAAATCAATTATAATCTTGATAAGAAAACACTTCAGCTTACCTTGATGATCCGATGGCTCAGGCGATAGAATAATATTCGCTGGTGAGCTACTGCTTTCGGAACAAGTTCGAACTCGCGATCGTTTGGCACGTTTATTGATTTTCTTTTCAAGTTTTCGAATCTTGCTTCTTAAATAATCACTGTCATCGTTTTTGTGATTACGTTTCGGCATCTTATTTTCAAATTTCAACGAAAAGGAGAAAGTAAGTGGTGATCGGCGACGCACTAAAACGCGAATGAATGACACTACAGACATAACGAGAAGGCAGACGAAGTACCTACAAAAAAAAAAGCTCAAACTTAGCGGGTGAAAGGCGATACCTTAGACGTATTACTACAATGTTATCTAATCTCGAAGGAGGAAGCAACGAAGTATAATTAGATTTAGGTTCGATAAATGTGGGTAAGTAGGTTAAACAACGCAACGACTTTAGTCTTTCGTATTTACGAATTTTATTTAAATTATGGTAATTCTCACTTATAACACTTAGTCAGCTTAATGGCTTATTAAAAGTTTTATCTACGCCTATGCTATAAATCCTCTATAAAAGTTTCTGAAACAGTTAGCTTATTGCCAACATTAAAACACCCAGTGTCATAGTAACCATAATAGCATCCAAACGGGAGTTATAATGTTGTACTGAATTTCATAATACAACTCCTTTGCTTTTACGAGAATAATGATCCCTTCCTTACTCATCTGTTTGATGAGTAAGGAAGGGATCATCGTCCTCCCTTCCATTCTCACTACTCAATTCGTGGTATCTTTATGAATTTCAAAAAAAGAACATTGTCACGCACGCGCGTTTCACTATACTATACCATAGCGTCGTATCACGCCATTTTTGTTTGATATTAGCATTGCAAAAACTGTTTCAGAACCTTTTATAAAGGATTCATGTCATGGGTGTAGATAAAGTCTTGTATGCAACTGTAATAATTAGGTATTAAAACACTCATGTGATACTATTATCACACTCGGCTTCGCCTCGTGCGACCTTTAGGGCTATTCTAGAAGTATAACAAAATATTTGATAACAGTTTTCTTTCATAGGTAAACTTGAGCTACATTTTTACAACATAGGTACTGCTTTCACTATTAGCTCATAATTTGTCGTGGTGAATCTATCGATCATTTATATTGGTTTAGCCATAATATAGAAGATGCTGTATAGGTGCATTTCTTTTCTCGTCAGAAAATAACTGTCCTTGTAAAATTTTCAAAATATTGTAATTGATTAGTATAAAAGTAGTCAGTATCACATTGTTTATAATAAAAATAATCCATTGTCACAAAGCTGTGTCGATCTCATTCTTCTGGAGAGCTAAGTTTATATGACCGTATTCTTCTAATTGCACTGGAGAGATGACCACTGTAAAAAAAAAAAACAGATTAAAATAAAAGAGGGTCTGAACTATTTGTATTTGTGGGAGATGATATAGGAGCCCTTTGCCACGCAATAGGACAATAAAAAAATAAAATACTGACGGACTGTCTCGTTGATCTGGTGGTCGCAAGCTTAACTACTGAGCGTGTGGGGTCCTTTGTTCGATCCCCAGGAAGGGCCATAGCATTTTTGGGTTTTTCCATTATTTAGGAATTTCTCAGTAGCAGCCCTAAGTCTGAATTTGTGCCTGGTTTATGAGTCGCGCTCTATTCGGCGTCCTCGCATGGACTTAAAAATAAATGGCGCTAGGTGTATTAAACACCCCTGCTTACTTCTTCGGAAAAAAGGCGTAGTTTTATGTGAAAACACTTTTGTATTTTTTTTTAGTATAGGAAATCATCAAATGACCCCCCCTCCCGCTCTGGGTGGAGTGTCAGACTCTTACTGACTAAAACCCACCCGTGTTCCTTCCTTGGCCCTTTATGTTTCGGGGCACCGCTACCCCTTTCGGACAATTCCCGCTGACCCGGCAGGCTTGGGACCTAATGGGCCCCGTCGTTGTTGCTGACATCTCTTTGAGGCGCGGGTGGAACACGTACGCGCCGTCCGGCACGGGCCTGGTCCTGATCGGACCGTGAACTACTCATTACTCACCACCCGCAAGCTTGCGCCTACGGTGGTCGGGAGTCGCCACGCGGCTCCCGACGCCCGGAGCGTCTACCGCAGCGGCTGGGACGGGAGGCTCTCTCCCTCTCCCATCCCGCTACCTCCTTCGCTAGCATGACTGCTTCACAAAAGAAGGTGACTGCCTCCCATTCCCTCTCGTCCCGGACCATGGCTTGAACCAGGGCCGGGCGCGAGAGGTCACCGCCGCTGCCGATCGCCTCTACGAGGACACGATGGTGCTCTGCCCAAGCAGGGCAGACCGCCACTGTATGCTCCACCGTGTCTTCGGGGCGATCATCGCAGTGGTGACACCCAGGCGTTTCCTCCCGCCTGATAATGTGCAGGAACCTCCCGAAACATCCGTGTCCGGAGAGGACCTGCGTCAGGCGGTAGGTGAGGATGCCGTGACGCCTCTCTAGCCACTCCTCAAAGAGGGTTTATTAACTTAAAGTAAGTATTTTGCTGGAATTTATCACAAAGGTGTTCTGAACCTCATAGTATCAAATTATATACAAAATCCATCTAGATTCAATGTAATTAATCTTGGATTAGGATGGATAAAGCCCAGAGCACAGTAATTGTGTAATAATAAATATTTGTCTATGTTGAGATTGTAAATTACCAAGAACAAGAACAAATTATAAAACTTGGATTTAGTAAACGATGTATGTGAGGTTGCCTCAGGTGCTTTAATTACAATTCTAGCGAATTTAAATAATTGGTGCTTTGCCCGAATTACTAAAATCTAAAGCAAAATAATTATTATGACTGTCCTACCATTTTAAGACCTAAGCTTTTATTAATTTGTCTCAGAACTGAAAATTGTAGGTACTTAGTGATTTAAACCCGAATGCGTAATTTTATGTCGTTGTTTAGTTTCGCGTTGTTCCTAACAGATAGCGTCATAAAAACTTTAAAATGTGTTACTGTGCTATTCATTTTAAAATGAAGCTACTTATGATTATTTAGAAGTAAGACTCTAATTTTACATATTATGTGCCCCGTAAACCTCCACCTCCTTAAAGAGGAAAGTTACACCAGTATTAACTTCAATTTAATCGTTAATTTTTTGAGGTTTCAGTTTCATTTTTCCCGGGATTATTATTACGGCACTCAAGTTATATTTATTTATAAAAAAAATGTATAGAATTAACAGGTCAAGGCATCTACAAACAAGTTTAATTTTCGTAATATTCGCGTACAGTTAAAATTTGTTGTTAAAATATTATTATTGGCCACTAATGCCTAACTACTAACTTATAACGAATACAGCGTAGCCTAGTTACGTAGTGTGTGAGGTGGACTTTTGCCGCAGATATAATTTTATTCAGTTTGTCCGTGAACAGGTCCACATCTTGAGTTAGTACACAGAACATATAAATTTATATGTTCTGAGAGTTAGCAGTATGAACGAGTTGAGGAGTGTGAGACTGTACAGTCAACCGCTTGTTGGTGGTAACACTTTAACCTTGAGTTGGCCTAGGGTAGTGTGGAGTTTTAATAGGAGAAGAGGCCAACGTATACTGGTTTTGTAACCACTAACGTGCAGCCTTCTGTACTAACGACGGAACTACATAGTTATTTAGATATCGTGCTTACCTCTCACACCATTGTAGTGTCCCAGTCGCTGCTTAACGTTGTTATTGATATGGTCCCAGTTCTGTCTCTCGTTGCTGCCACACGTTGTGTAGATGACTGTGCCCACGATGTACAGGCTGGCCAGGGTCAGCATTATCACTCGCCAGCTTTCACGGTTACACTGGATATAGAAAAAGGAGTAATAAGATAAAATAATAATTATTATGGATACAAAATTGGGACGAAACAGAACTTAAAAAATAAAATAAATGCTAAAATAATGATTTTTGCAGAACAAATCAGGACACATGGTGAAATAAAAATCGCAAGTTCAATTTAATTTGATGGATGGAATGAAACACGGTTACAATTGACCATTGAATAAAACGGAAAATGGATGGAAATACCTGCTAACATAATATTTTCTGTTGTAATCGTTTTTACATACCATATCATCACCAAGAATGAGTCCTGATACAAAAGGTACGGCTGCTCCGACAACACTGCTGACCGTGCAGGATATCATCATCAGAGTGCCGGAATAGTTCTCTGACATGTCCTTGTAAGTGCTCTGAAAATAATAGGTACAATGTTTTTGAAATAGCGTAGAAGTGGAAAAACTAGTATTTAGTGCACCCACATCTATCATCATCTTTCTGCCCTTGTCCCATGTTACTTGGGGTCGACGTAACACGTTTTCTTTTTCCATTCCCCCTGTCAACCGTCACTCTATCATTCACTCCCTTCTCTTTCATATCATTCTTCACACAATCTATCCATATTTTTTTGGGCCTTCCTCTCCTTCTCCATCTATCTACATTTATCTTCATCACTCCCCTCGTCATATGTGTTTCCTCCCTCCTCATCACATGCCCATACCATGCCAAACGACGTCCTTTCAACTTTTCTGTCACCGGCGCCACTTTCAAACTTCCCCTTATATACTCATTTCTGACTTTATCCATTCTCGTCACTCCACACATCCATCTCAACATTCTCATCTCTGCTACATGCAATTTTTTTTCATCCGTCCTCTTCACGGTCCAGCATTCCGATCCATACAATACGACAGGCCTTATCACAGACTTGTAGATTTTCCCTTTTAACTTAAGGGGCATCCGTCGGTCGCAAGTTGTTCCTGTGACCTGTCGCCATTTCATCCATCCCGAGTTGATCCGATGCGTTACGTTGCGGTCTACTTCACCATCCCCTTGGACAAGCGACCCGAGGTACCGAAAGTCGGAGCAGATCGGTAAGGGCATTCCGGCGAGAGATATGGGCACAGAACTGGACAGACCGCCAAAATCACATAACAAGTACTCTGTTTTGGTCCGACTCAGTCTCAGGCCAACGGCCTCCAGTCTTTCCCACCACACCTCCAATCTTCTCTGGACCTCTAAGCCGCTCTCGACAACCAGCACAATGTCATCGGCGAATAGCATACACCAGGGAGCCTCTTCTTGGATATCCGACGTAAGAGCATCTATATCCACCACGAAGAGGTAAGGGCTAAGTGCCGACCCCTGGTGCAAGCCGACAGCCACGTTGAAGTTGCCAGTAGTGCCTGCTGTAGACCGGACTTGGGTACTGCATCGACTGTACATTGCTCGAATCAACTGCACATACTTCCCTGGTACACATTTTTCCTTAAGGGCCCACCACAAAACCTCACGAGGCACTCGGTCGTGTGCCTTTTCGAGGTCAACAAATACCATGTGTAAGTTTTTATGTGCACCTCTGTATTTCTCGCACAACTGGCGGATAGCAAAGATGGCATCTGTTGTTCCCCGACCAGGCATAAAACCGAATTGGTTTTGCGAAATTTCGCTCTCTTCTCTCAGTCGCCTCTCAATAACTTTCTCCCAAGCATTTATACTATGTGACATTAGCTTTATTCTTCTATAGTTGTTGCACTCCAGCACATCACCTTTGATTTTAAAGATGGGCACTAGCGAACTGTTACACCATTCGTCAGGTATAGCTTCTTCCAGCAACAACTTATTGAAGAATAAAGCTCACCACGTCCATCCATCTACCCGTAATAACTTCCATACTTCAACTGGTATTCCATCTGGACCTATTGCTTTACCATTCTTCATACCATTTACTGCAATTCTCACTTCATCCATACTAATCACTCTCACTAACCCCTCATTTACTGGTTTATTCTCAAGTACACCATTCCAGTCATTCTCTTCATTCATCAGTCTTTCAAAATAGCCCTTCCATCTACCCTTAATTTTACCATTTTTTATGACCCCTGTAACACAGGTTTTTCCTAGCATAGGGGTCATTGATCAATAGTTTGTGTCAGACTATTCCCATGTTTAATTAAGTGTCACTCTGTATGTGTACTTTTACGTCAAATAAAAATATTATTATTATTATTATTTTTAAATGTTTACATATCTCGGGACCCTGGGGTCCCGGACCTTTGGAAGGCGTACGAGGGGCCAAAGCCAACTCGCAGAGGCCCGTTAGACGCTTTTTAATTAAATGAGGCACCAACCGACGATTATCCCTGTACGCACTATGAAGTGCACCCAAGGACAACCCCCGGTTGGTGTAGGACTATTGCAAGATATGGAAACAAAGATATTGGACTATGGGTTGGGGTGGTTAAAATGGACTGGTTACCTAAAACTATGGAAGGACTATGGCCCCTGCCTGATCAATGTTTTTTTACACACGGATAAAATGGCAGGGGGTGACTTGCACACTCAATAATGGGCCCCCGAAAACGGTCGCTAGCACATAGTGACGTAGCGACAAGGGGGCAACATGTCCTGAGGTGCTCGAGGAGTGGAGAGGTATTCCACGGCTCTCAGAACAATCCCAGAGCCCGGAAGATGGTCAAGATCCCTACAAGCACTTACTGGAATACTTCCTTCCTCCGAGCACGTTTGCTCTTGCGAATCTCCACTCAAGCCGGCCAATAAAGGCAAGAATGAGGTGGGAGCTCAGTTCCTCGTCAGTGTTCACTCCAGCCGGCCAATAAAGGCAAGCTAGAGATGAGGAACATGACTTCTCCCGGGAGATAGGGTCCGTGGGGTCGCAACTGCCCAACAGCTCGCCACATGCTGCCCTGCGGCTTTCTGTATCTCTCTTGGTCTGGCTCCTCACCCTAGACATGTTCCGGTAAAGTAAACTCTACCGGCACAGACCCAGAGTTCGGAGCGCGCAAGCCCCACCACGACGTCAACGTAGAGATACGGCGGTGGGGTTATTATTATTATTATATATGTC
This sequence comes from Dryobota labecula, assembly GCA_947523025.1. NCBI lineage: Eukaryota > Metazoa > Arthropoda > Insecta > Lepidoptera > Noctuidae > Dryobota > Dryobota labecula. The sequence goes on from OX383296.1 coordinate 25,070,727, forward strand.
TACATATCTCGGGACCCTGGGGTCCCGGACCTTTGGAAGGCGTACGAGGGGCCGAAGCCAACTCGCAGAGGCCCGTTAGACGCTTTTTAATTAAATGAGGCACCAACCGACGATTATCCCTGTACGCACTAAGCAAGTGCACCCAAGGACAACCCCCGGTTGGTGTAGGACTATTGCAGGATATGGAAAACAAAGATATTGGACTATGGGTTTGGGTGGTTAAAATGGACTGGTTACCAAAAACTATGGGAGGAATATGGCCCCTGCCTGATCAATGTTTTATTATACACGGATAAAATGGCAGGGGGTGACTTGCACACTCAATAATGGGCCCCCGAAAACGGTCGCTAGCACATAGTGACGTAGCGACAAGGGGGCAACATGTCCTGAGGTGCTTGAGGAGTGGAGAGGTATTCCAAGGCTCTCAGAACAATCCCAGAGCCCGGAAGATGGTCAAGATCCCTACAAGCACTTACTGGAATACTTCCTTCCTCCGAGCACGTTTGCTCTTGCGAATCTCCACTCAAGCCAGCCAATAAAGGCAAGAATGAGGTGGGAGCTCAGTTCCTCGTCAGTGTTCACTCCAGCCGGCCAATGAAGGCAAGCCAGAGATGAGGAACATGACTTCTCCCGGGAGATAGGGTCCGTGGGGTCGCAACTGCCCAACAGCTCGCCACATGCTGCCCTGCGGGTTTCTGTATCTCTCTTGGTCTGGCTCCTCACCCTAGACATGTTCCGGGAAAGTAAACTCTACCGGCACAGACCTAGAGTTCGGAGCGCGCAAGCCCCACCACGACGTCAACGTAGAGATACGGCGGTGGGGTATTATTATTATTATTATATTTTTATGTGTTTACATATCTCGGGACCCTGGGGTCCCGGACCTTTGGAAGGCGTACGAGGGGCCGAAGCCAACTCGCAGAGGCCCCTTAGACAATTTTAAATGGAATGAGGCACCAACCGACGATTATCCCTGTACGCACTATGCAAGTGCACCCAAGGACAACCCCCGGTTGGTATAGGACTATTGTAGGATATGGAAAGAAAGATATTGGACTATGGGTTTGGGTGGTTAAAATGGACTGGTTACCTAAAACTATGGAAGGACTATGGCCCCTGCCTGATCAATGTTTTATTGTACACGGATAAAATGGCAGGGGGTGACTTGCACACTCATTAATGGGCCCCCGGAAATGGTCGCTAGCACATAGTGACGTAGCGACAAGGGGGCAACATACCCTGAGGTGCTTGAGGAGTGGAGAGGTATTCCACGGCTCTCAGAACAATCCCAGAGCCCGGAAGATGGTCAAGATCCCTACAAGCACTTACTGGAATACTTCCTTCCTCCGAGCACGTTTGCTCTTGCGAATCTCCACTCAAGCCGGCCAATAAAGGCAAGAATGAGGTGGGAGCTCAGTTCCTCGTCAGTGTTCACTCCAGCCGGCCAATAAAGGCAAGCCAGAGATGAGGAACATGACTTCTCCCGGGAGATAGGGTCCGTGGGGTCGCAACTGCCCAACAGCTCGCCACATGCTGCCCTGCGGGTTTCTGTATCTCTCTTGGTCTGGCTCCTCACCCTAGACATGTTCCGGTAAAGTAAACTCTACCGGCACAGACCCAGAGTTCGGAGCGCGCAAGCCCCACCACGACGTCAACGTAGAGATACGGCGGTGGGGTTATTATTATTATTATTACCATCATCCGAAAGAACTATTCCAGTTTCATTCTTTATACATTTTATCTGACACATATCCCTCGTCTTTCGCTCTCTAGCTCTAGCAAGCCGGTGTAGATTTTTTTGGCCTTCTGGACTATCCAGTGTGTCATAGAGCTTGTCCTGGGCTTTTTCTCTCGCTACGGCCACAGCTTTCTTGACTTTTTCTTAAGAGCATCGTACTCACTCTTTTTTTCTGTTTTCAAAGTAACATTATCATCTTCAACACTCTGCCATTCCTTGAACTTTCTCTTCTTATCCTGCAACACATTCTGTATTTCTATCGACCACCACCATGTATCCCTATCTATCGTACCCTTTCCTTTCGTCTCTCCTAAAATATATTTCGCTGCACTCCTAATTAATATACCCCGCCATTTCATTCCAACATTCATTCACACTTCGATCATTCATGTCCCCCACTTCGCACAGTCATTCTTCTCCAGCATGTGCCATTTTATTTTAGGGGGAGGTCGCTCTTTGTTTTTAGTGAGCTTTATTTCTACGACCATTTCCATAATTAGAAGTCTGTGCTGTGAGACTAGATCTTCTCCCGGTAGCACTTTGCAGTCTTTGATGTGCCTTAGGTTGTTGCGTCGTACTAAAAAGTAATCAATCTGCGTCTTGTGATTGCCACTTTTGTACGTAATTAGGTGTCCATCGTTCTTCTGGAACCAAGTGTTGGCTACTGCCAGGTCAAATACGGTAGCGGATTGCAGCAATGTCTCCCCCTCGTTATTAGGGTTACGAAATCCCCATCCTCCATGCACTCTTCCATAAACCCCTTTCATTCTTCCCACATGTCCATTAAAATCACCTCCAACTATCAATTCTTCATGCACCGGGATGTTCATCAACACTGTCAAAGTCCTCCCAAAACTTCTCTTTCACCCTTTCATTACATCCCATCTGCGGTGCATACACACTAATTACATTCAGCATTACATTTCCAAACATAACTTTTACAACTATCAGTCTATCATTAATTCTTTTAACCTCCATTACGCCTGCTTTCAACTTACTGTCTAGCACTATTCCCACTCCATTTCTTTTCCCGTCACTTCCACAGTAGAAAAACTTATATCCTTCACCAATTTCTCTCGCTTTCGTTCCTTTCCATTTTGTTTCTTGCAAACACGCCATATTAATCCGTCTTCTTTTGAATACATCCGCTAACTCTCTGGCCTTTCCAGTCATCGTCCCAATATTCCAACTTGCATACCTCAATCTCACTTCTTGAGCTCGCTTCATACGTTGCCCCCACCCAGGATGGTGCAACAACCCTTGTCCATTTCCCGCAAAAGCCGGGTGCTGCCCCTGCGCGTCGCCTGTGGGGTACGCCCTAGCCCTATCGCACATCATATCGTTTTCACTCATCATGTTGCTTAAGGTTTTGGCATACTTTTACAGTCGGCCGCCAGCCTGACACCAACCCTCCTTGGGAATGCGATTGTTGATGGCTTACCCGCCACCTCGCGGGTGACCCAAAGTGCTTTACTGTATGCACTGAGCCTAGAGCTCCCATAGTCGCTTCTTACGATACCCACGGGAAGAAATGGGGTGGCCTATTCTTTCTCCGGGACCAACACAGATAAGCACCCACATCTATACATCTATACAAATAAATAATTCACTGGCAGATAGCTGATGTTATAAAGAGTAACTTAGGCAACTTTTATTTCAGAAAAAGCCACGCGAGCGCAGCCCTGGGAAGCAGCTAGTTGGTTATAAAATTATATTATATCAATTTATTACGAAATAACAGTTTGTTTAGCAAATCATACCCCTCCATTTCAAGAGAAAGGTTATAAAAAGTCTTAAGTAGGTAATCTTAAAAGTAAAGAACTGTTTTTTTCCCCACTTTTAGTGGTAATAGTTATTTGCTATTACTGTAAGTCTCCAGTTATTTTAACATCTTTTCTTGTGTTGTAATGATGATTTAGGGGACAGCAGGGATAAAATATGTAACTCAATCTTAACACCATGGTCAATTGAAAGGCACATGCCACTATATTCACATAAACTACGTACATTCTTACAACAATGAAATAACTGTGCTCTTTACAATGGGCGCGCGGCGTTTCTTCTTTATTCTATTAAGTTTCAGCTCTTCAAGCCCAGGAGAGGAAAATAGCGTGCTAAGACCGCTACTACGAGAAGCAGGGTGCCAGTGTCATCTTCTTGAGGTGTTCTTGATGTCTTGATGGTCGGTTGGAGCTAACGCGTGCCCTGACTTTTATAACCTTATGCGGGGGGTTCGAGGAGGTTCGCGGGGCGGGGTAAAATCACGCCACCTCTCAGCAGGTACTACATCATCCCTCGGTTATCTTCCCATTGGTCGAAATATATAGTCTCTGATTGGCTACTTTCTATAGCGTCTTCACCCACCAATGATATGGCCTACTTTAATGTCTCAAAGTTTATCAGATTTGCGAGTCTATATACTTTCTTATGTACTCCAACGAGTTCCCTCAAGTTTTTTTATAAACTTTACATGTACACGGACCTTATATACCTGACTTGTAGATAACTTAAAGGGTAACTAAAACCCAATAAAAGCGATGGACGAAGTTTCAAGTCCGTATCTTCACCCCATAGTAGTAATCGGCTAATATTTCATTGTCTCGCAAGTACATAACAGTAGATGTACCTACTTGCTATTCTATTGCGTCGTAAAAATAGCTATCTATTCTGCAAGGATTAAACCATGACGTACTCGTCGTCCGTAACAGATGATGTACCTGCTACTCGTAATATTAAGTTAACATATTAAATAGTGTCTTGAAAACGTAACATGCTAATGAAACATAATAAATCTCCAGCAACTTACCAAAAATCCACAAAACTGTAATCCCAGTAACCCCAATATTGCTGATAACGCAATAATCGCCGGGATGCTCCACTCGCGGGGAAAATTTGGAAGCATCGTTAATCCCATTACGATTCCAAAAGCACCTGTGAATTAATACGTGAAAATTCAATAAATGTTGGAAAAGATTTTGCATGTAATTAGTAGCAAGTATTTTTTTTCGGTCGTGTCGCTCGATAAGCTGATTCATATTATATTAATTAAATAACAAAGGCGAGCTTAACCCCCCTGCCTTACACCGCATTCCATCCTGTACTCATCCGACATTGTGCGGACCCATCTCACTCGGTTTGTTTGGTGAGCATACCAGTATCTAAGAATAGCTATATATCCTGCCGGCACACCCGCGATTCTCAACTTGTCCCATAGCACATCGTAGACGACGAGATCAAACACTTTCGACAAGTCGAGAAAACACGCGTACACCGGTGTTTTTCTCGCGGTATAGTACTTGACGGTGTGTTTTAGGCTAAAGATGGCGCTCTCCGTGGACACACCCGCCTTAAAGTCGAACTGGGCGTCATGCACCGTCACGTGCTCTGAAAGACTGCCATTCAACAAACCGTCTAGTACCTTCGCTGTGATGGTAGCGAGCGAGATGAGTGTAAAATTATTTATATCGGATGTGTCACCCGTCTTATTTTTAACTATGGGGACCACTATCGTCCGCATAAGCGGTTCTGGTAAATAAGAGTGACCTACAAAAACAGGGTAAAAAACAGTGACAACACTCTAGGCAAATGGATCCCAGCGTGTTTAAAATGTTCGATACTGAGGCCGTCATGACCCGGTGACTTTCCACGTTGCATATTTGAAATAATTCTAGCCACTGGCAGGAACTTTTACGTTCTGGCTTGTCGCAATGGCCTCAGCAACGGTCCCGTGACGAGATATCGGGCTCTGGGGCGACTGCACAGAAAAATGGCCTCTAAAGGCATTGGCTATCTGCTTGTGGTCAGTGATACCACCGACACTCACCGGTAGACTAGGCCTCACATTAATTTTGTTTGTGTTTTTCCAAAAACGCTTAAAGTCCTTGATGGCGTGGTTGGAAGCGAGGATATTCATGCTAAGCTGTTTTGTTTTGACACCAATAAACCTACATAGGCACTTATGGAACGTCAGAAGCTAGGAGCACGGTTCCAATAGGTCGTTTCCTATAGAGAAGAGCCGGAAAGAAACTCCACGGTTACTTTTTTTTTAATAATTGGCTTTTACAATATTTTGAGATAACAGATAACAACAACAACAGAGAAGTTATCTAAGCCCCCACACACGTTTACGTGTTTTGAACTAAGTAGCCAGACTGGCATCGAGGGATTATCTACATCTAGCCAACCGCTAAGTAAAGCGTTCTGGGGGAAGGGGATTTTTTTTAATATATATTTATAGAATTTACTTATTTATTGATATAGAATAGAATAGAATAGAATACTCTTTATTATGTACACCATAAAAATTACAGATATAAATGTAGAACTGTTACATAGGTGTCACAATGGGCGGTCTTATCGCTTATTACAAAAGAAAAGGAAAACATAAACACTATAAAATATACAATGGGCGGCCTTATCGCATACTGCGATCTCTTCCAGGCAACCTTGGCATGGATAGTGAATTTGTGGAGATAAAATGGGGTTGTCATTGGTGCAAATAAAAAGTATAACAGCACAATATCCTATAATAGATACACAGATATATGCTATATAATAGATACATAGATACATACATACTAACTATATAAGTAAAGAAAATAAATTAAGTGTAAGTATAGATTATCACAGCTATCAACGAGAACGTAATCACAACGACAAGTAATGTTCCTTCACGAGTCTTTTGAACACAGGCAACGATTGCGCGCGTTTTATTGGATCTGGCAATGCATTCCACAAACAAGCGGCCTGGACCGTAAAGGATTTGTCAAGGAAAGTTGTAGAATGCATGGGCAATTTAAGCTTCAAGTTATCTGATGACCTTAAAAATTTCGTGTGGGAGTCGCAAAGAAACTGGAAACGTTTTTTTAGATAGAGAGGGGTGGAAGGGTAAAAGAGCACATTATACAAAAGGGAAAGAATATGAGCCTTCCGGCGAAGGTGAATTGGTAACCACTTGAGCTTCATACGAAATTCGGAAACATGGTCATATTTGCGTAAACCGTATATGAACCTAATACAGAAATTTTGAAGCCGCTCAAGTTTATCGAGTTGGTTTTGAGTAAGGTCAAGAAAGCTGGCATCAGCATAATCAAGGATGGGTAGACGAAGTGATTGTGCAAGCGCAATCTTGGTGGCAGTCGGTAGAAAATTACGCAGTCTCCTCAAAGACGCAGCGGAAGCAAACAACTTGCGGCTAACCTCCTGTAGCTGGGCAGTCCAAGAAAAGTTCTTGTCTATGATAATCCCCAGGTTTTTCACTTTCTCGCTGAATGGAATAACTGAGTTGTAAAAAGAAACTTGGAGAAGAGTCGTCCAGTCAATCCCTGATACCGTCCTAGAACTGCCCACCATATCTCTAGCTCCAGTCGCATATACGGGCCAGATCAAGATTAATTGTTAAAATGGCTTCTGAAAGATTTCCAAGAGGAGCTCGTGAGTAAATTTGTAAATCATCTGCATAAAGATGGTAGGAAGAAATTAGTTCGTCGGAGATTGATTTAATAAAAGCTGCGAAAAGTAAAGGGGATAGCACGCCACCCTGAGGTACACCGGCAGAAGTATTACTCCAGGAAGACGAGGTCTCTCCGATGCAAATACGTTGCCGGCGACCGAACAGTCCGTTCAAGGACTTTGGATAGGAATGGTAAGACGGATATTGGACGATATTCAGAAAAGGATGCGGGATTGGACTTTTTAGGTAATGGAATTATTTGGGCATCTTTCCATGAACATGGAAAGACACCACTAGATGCAGAAAAATTTAGAATGTGACAAATGACGGGCAGGATTACATCAAATCAAAATATTTTATTTCACATAAACCTACATGGGCACTTATGAAACGTCAGAAGCTAGGTTCACGGTTCCAATTAGTCGTTTCATATGGAGAAGAGCCGGCTAGAAACTCCATGGTTACTCTTTTAAAAATAATTGGCTTTACAATATTATTAAATAACAGTGATAATAGGTATGGGAGGACAGTGTAGGCCTTTCAACAATTACCAGGTACTTAACAAAATAGAAAACCGCCAAGAAATCTACACTCTACTAGGCCTACAACGTTCTCACATTCACAAAATAGAAAATAATCTAAGTATATAAAATATGAATGACATGATTGCAATTACAACTACAGTAATATATCTGAATAAATATCATTTCCACAAAAGCCACTAATAAAGAATTGGAATTCGATTTGTAGGTAAATTTGGGACATTTTTAAATTATATAATATACCTATTGTGAAATTAAATATTTGCAATTAATTTATTTAATCTGACTGTTTGTAACGATTATAGTGATTTATAACTGAAGGAATATTATGACATTTTTAATAATTTGATGTATTCTGAAATTAAATATTTGCACACCACATGTAATGGTACTCGTAGAATGTAAACGGGCCACATTTATAATAACATTATACTACTTTGTACACCTACATTTTGAAAATAAAGTTTTATTATTATTATCTACACTATCTACACTAATCTACACTAATATTATATCTACACTACACTAATATTATAAAGAGGAAAGATTTGTACCTATTTTTGTATGTTTGTATGTTTGTAATGAATAGGCTCAAAAAGTACTGGGCCGATTTAAAAAATTCTTTCACCAATAGAATGCTACATTCTTCCAATTTGACATAGGCTACATTTCATTTTGAAAAAAATTAGGGATCCTTGGTAAAATTTGAACAATGTAACCGAAGGTGTAGAAAAATGAGTCTTAAAATGTCTTTCGTCGAATGCGCTGCCGAAATTTCCAAAAATAAATAATTGTCTACCCCGTGCGAAGCCGGGACGGGCTGCTAGTTATAAATAATGTCAAATAATGAAAAGATTATGTCAAAGAAGTATGTAAAAAAAATATTAAAAATTCTAAATAAACATCGTTATTTGGGAGCAGTTAATAGACATTGACATAGTTATGTTGTTTATGAGGTACCAGGGAAGCCACATGTGCAGAAGGAATTATTGCCAAACTTCCTTGTCTTCAACGTAGTCTTTTATCGTATAATATACTTTTTTGATAAGGACACGTTTGATGTGGGTTTTGAACTTTCCATCGCTAAGTTCTGTAACCGACTTCGGCAACTTGTTATAAAAGCGGATACTGTTTATAAGAAATGACTTGCTAGTTTTAGTTAATCTGAATTTGGGTATCACAACTTCATGTTTACTACGTGTATTTATATTATGGAAATCGCTTCTTATTTTGAAAAGTCCTATGTTTTTGCGAACATACAAAATACTTTCTAAGATATAAAGAGAAGGCAAAGTTAGTATTTCAATTTCTTTGAATTTATTTCTAAGGGACTCACGAGGACCCATTTTATAGATCGCGTGGATTGCTCTCTTTTGTAGAATGAAAATGGAATCTACGTCAACTGCCGATCCCCACAGCAGAACGCCATAAGACATAATACTGTGGAAATAAGCAAAGTATACTAACCTAGCTGTGGCTATATCAGTTAACTGCCTTATTTTGCTTACTGCATATGCAGCTGAACTTAATCTACCTGAAAGAGCTCTAATGTGGGCACCCCATTGCAATTTCGAATCTAAAGTAATTCCTAGAAATACAGTTTCCGTAATAGCATCCAGCACAGGGACTAACATATTACGGCTGATACAGTCACTTCCTACTGCGTTGGAAGTAATCGATAGTATGCTCTTCTTAACATCACATGCGGAGAATTGACCAAAAACAAATGGAGAATAACTGGGAGTCGGAAGAGAAGAAAGATAATTCAATGTAATCAATTTAATTGTCCTATCAAAATTAGACGAAGCAGTAAAATGATTATTCATTGCATCGATGTCCATATCTTTTGGGATTGACTCTTGTCGGGTTTTACCGACCCCTAATGTTCTAAGAAACTTCCAAACTTTGGATGCGTCCCCATTTTGGACAGAGGTATGAATGTGGTGGCTATTAGCATTTCTACACTCCTTATTGCAGTGACGGATTGAGACATATTTTTCCCTGTTAGCGTCATTAGGTCTACGCTTAAATTTAGACTTCGCTGTCACTTTTTTGTGCATCATGGTTTTAATTTTATCTGTCAGCCACGGCGCCGGCAAATGTCTAACCTTAACTGCTCGAACGGGTGCGTGATGATCGTAAAGCTCGACAAGCTTAGCCGCAAAAATTTCAACTTTTTCATCGACTGATGCAGAGGCAAATAGGGCAGACCAATCTATAATGCCGGATCCTTGCAAAGATTGTCAACGTTCATACCACCAAAATCGCGTTGCATGAGAATTTTGGCTTTAGCCTTAGGAGGGCGAATTTTGTATGAAAGAAAAATTAAATCATGATAGGAAAAGGCATCGGCTGAGCATTGACTATGCTTAGCGAAATGATCAAGAGAGGAGACAAATATTAAATCAAGAAGTGAAGGAGTAGAGTTATGAAAATGGTGAGTGGCACTCAGCGGAAGAATGGAAAGACTACTGGAAGCCGAAATATTATTCAGAGAAGAAGAGCGATGGTTTTTTCAGAAGACAAGTATTAAAGTCACCCATGATTATACTATGACTGTATGTAAGAAGGGATCAGCATTTCTAAGAGATTTTCAAAAGATAAAAAGTAATTGACGCGTAAGGAGGGACAGTTATAGACGCCCAGAAATAATTTCGCGTGGTGTAGTTCGACTTCAAGAAACAGATGTTCACCAGCACTTAATGGCGGTGGCTGCGCTGACACATTGACAGTAGAGAAGGGAATATACGCGCGGAGATATATGGCAACACCACCACCAGCACCAACCGCTCAGTCGTTTCTTATAAGCAGGAAGCCGGGAAGAGAGTAGCTATTTGAAGGGAGGCAAGGTTTTAGCCAAGACTCGGAAATAAGAATAGCATGTATGTTTTTACAGTCAAAACTTGCCAGCATATCGTGGAAATGAGCCGGAATGCTCTGGGCGTTAATATGTATAACGTAAAAATTCTTAGGAATATCAGAAAACTGCGCAGCAAGACTGTCAGCAAGAGAAGGAATACTCACAAAACTGTCGTCGTTGCTTGTTAAAGAGAAATAACTATTACTATCACTGCTCTCATCAATATACATAAATATTTACCTAATATAATATACAAAATAATAATAATAATAATATAATATTTATGATATTATTATATAAATGTATAAAAATCCTAAATAATACAAAAATAAAAACAACTAGTCCACCTGCCGGTTGCGCTATTAAATTAAACGAATCATAAACCTAAAGACTTATAAATTGCAGTCCGGGTAACAAATAGAAAAAGAGAAATAACAAAAGCAAAACATTTGAGAAGAAAACTTAACAAGAAAAAATAAAAACAAACAAACAAATTAAGACTTCTGCCAGTGCACCGCTACGCAAAACGGAACGCACCGATGTGAATTGACGTATGTCACGTTTGTACTGACAGTGACAGCATTGTGACATAAGTTTTAGTGAAGTGATAGAAAAATTATTTTTACGTTATCACATTAAAAATAAACTGGAGATATAAACAAAACACAATATTACCCGGACTTAGAATAAAAACATTACAAATAAATCACTTCTTTAAAGCGACAGCACGCTTCAAACTAGCGGTCTTCGCAGCAGCAACAACCGCAACAACCGGGACAGAGGCTGGCACAGGCGAAACTGGAACACTCTGCTCGGGCTCACTGTGATTCGGAGCATACTTGTCTAAGTCAGCGAAGGATTCAACTCGATGCCGCGCATCATTGGGACCAAGGACATATACACAGTCTGCCTTAGTCCAGCTATTACTGACACCGCATCTTTCCCTCGCAGCCAGGAACAAATCATGCCGCTCCTTTCTAAGGAACTCGGACATAGTGACGCCTGAAGCCTTTAATTTGGCTTTGGAGAACCATATCTTATCCCGCCCTGCAAGACTTCTAATTTTGAACAGGCCTGGTTTTATTTGCTACGGCTCGTCCCATCCTGTGACATCGGCTGATTTCTGCGACTGCGAAGTCACTCAGCTGTAATTTATTAATTATCACCTCAGTTATCACCTTGGCGGTGTCCTCCTTCTGCTCCTCATCGACACCATGCAACAGCAAGATCTTCCTTCGCCCTCGCATCTCTATATAGTTAACACTACGAGCTAGTAGCTCCACCTGTTGCTGAATACTGTTGAGAGCCTGCGTGATGAATGTCCGGAACAGTGCAAACTCCGCAGCTAGGCTAGAACTTGTGACAGGTGACGGAGGGGCCTTCTGTATTTCTTCTTCAAAGGCGGACATCCTTGTGTGGAACAACTCCTTTAGTTCACTCAGAGTGCTTGTAAGTGAGTCCATTGCGATGAAGTGAAGTGATTGAATATAATAGTGTAAGAAAACTGTGATAACGCTAAACCAGTAGGTACAAACTATGAACTTTCCAAAATATAGCATAAATAATTATAAATAATGTTTCTATTAAATTAAATTTCAAATGTGAGCAAATTTTTTTTGTGCTACTGTTACAACTACCCACAAGTATGATCATGATAAGAATTATAATCATTATAATTTTAACTATTAATACAATTCCCTAAGTTTAAATTGCCGTATGAAATAACATTTCATGAAATCAAATACGTATTTTTGCCGGTCGCGAATCATAGTTCGATCAACATACAACCTGACACAGACCTGCACTTACAAAAACGTAAAACGTAAGAAAATTTTAATTTCGCGAGCAAGTCTGGGTCTTTTGCCATAGTGCTCATCCACACGAGCGGCTCGACGGCTACAGTTGCCTTTGCCGTTGAAACGTGCCGCTCGTGTGTATGAGCACTTAGCATAAAATAACAAAAACATGTAGCGGAAATAGGTTTTGGCAATACTTACCTATGCCATTGATGACTTTTCTATAGAAACTTGCACTGAAGATGTAGTGGATGTAGCGTATTGTGTGAAGACAGTCGATGATCGGGCTCAACACAATATACACTGACGCCATCGATATGAAGGGTAACATGGAGTACCAAGCACTCTAAAATTAAATGTTTAAAACGTTAGTATTTAGGTACACATTGATTTGGAACATACCTACCTTAGAGTAGGTATCTACCTTTGTTTTGTCTTTCAACATTAGATATTTTTATTACACAAAGAAAAAAAAACATTCTATGCAATCGTACAAAGGAAAACCAAAGCAAAAGCGTTTTTTTCGTGAAATAACGATTACAACTTGACGAAAATACCATGTTCCAAACATCGTAAGCAATTCTATTAATACGGAGAATCTCGCGTAAATGTACTCGTGATTGCACATTATACAAAATTATTGTAAGACGAATTCATAATAAAAAAAATATTCTAACTTACATCCTGCAGAGTTATTCCGTACATCATTAAGTAAGCGGGCGCGTATACTATGAAGAAAATAAACACGGCATTGCTCGCTACGTGTACGCCCGTTACAGCCCAGAACTTTGACGATTTGAGAATATCTCGCCATGGTCGATTTATATCTTTCTGCAAAAAAAAAATGTTCTAACAAACTCAAATATTTTAATATTATCACAAAATAGCACTATCATTTTGAAAAGTGAAAATCAAATGATTTATTTTCAAATAGGCACATAATTATAAGGCAACTAGCTGACCCGACAGACTTCGTTCTGTCAAAAGCTATAGTATAAACTCCACTACTCTACCCTACCCTACCCTACCTACCCTACCTACCTACCTACCTACCTACCTACCTACCTACCTACCTACCTACCTACCTACCTACCTACCTACCCTACCTACCTACCTACCTACCTACCTACCTACCTACCTACCTAACTACCTACCCTACCCTACCTACCCTACCCTATCTACCTACCTACCTACCCTACCCTACTCTACCCTACCCTAATTTTTCGTAAAAACCACAAAAAAAAAAAACGTTGCTATAAACCTCACGGAGCCCGAGACCTTTCAAACGAATTCAAAACCGTGGAAATCGGTTCGTGCGTTCTGGAGTTATAGCGTCAGGAAGGAAAACCCGACTTATTTTTATATAGTAGATTTAGAGCGTCAACAATTACAAAATAATTAGTCGATTCTAGTTGCCTCTTCCAAAGGAGTTCCACTCCTTTGCTGTGCGCATTATAAAAGACGTTTGAAAACGCTTAGTGCGAGTTGGTGGAATATCTACTAGGTAGGGGTGGTAACTTGCAGTGCGTCTAGATGTCCGATGGTAGAAGGGGGCCGGTGGAATGAGGTCGTGGAGTTCATGGGCACACTCTCCGAAGTACAATCTGTAGAAGACCGACAAGCAGGCAACCTTGCGGCGATGAGCCAAGCTGTGACGCTTGGCATCCACCAGTTTTACGTCGCCAATGAGCCTCTTAGCTCTGCGTTCCACCGAGTCAAGCGCAGCATGTTGGTACTTTGCTGAGCCATCCCAAAGGTGGCTGCAATACTCCATGCAGGAACGGACTTGTGCTTTGTAAAGGGTTAAAAGCTGTCCAGGCGTAAAGTATCGCTTCACCCTATTTAGGACGCCCAGTTTCTTGGCCGCAGTTTGAGCTTTGCACTCGATGGTGGAGCCGAAGTTGAGACCAGATGTCAACTCCATGCCTAGGAGCTCGAGCCGATCAGTTACAGGAACAGATGTACCCCGAAAAGTAGGAGTTTGATCAAAACGACTCCTTTTAGCGGTAAAGAGACACGCCTGTGTTTTGGTGGCATTAAAAGAGACCAGATTGTCGTCACCCCATTGGGAGACAAGACTCAAGGTCAAATCAGTCCGCTCAACCATAGCCTCTCTCAGGGAACGAAGTTCAGCCCCGCTGGTTTTTGCGCTGGACAAGTATCTCTCTGAAACGGTACTGTCATCCGTATACCCACCAATACCAGGCAGAAGCAGGTCATTGATGTGCAGCAGGAAAAGAGTTGCAGAGAGAACAGATCCCTGAGGAACTCCGGCATCAATAGCCATAAGGTCAGAGGAGCAGCCGTCCACGACTACTCTGATCGACCGTTCACTCAGGAATTCTGATATCCAGCTACAAAAATCAGCTGGGATGCCATAAGCAGGAAGCTTGCTGAGTAGTGCAGCGTGCCAGACCCTGTCAAAGGCCTTCGAGATATCAAGCGATACAGCAAGTGCTTCGCCGTGTTTCTCGATGGCTTCGCCCCAGCAGTGCGTGACATACACAAGAAGAAGTTTATGGAACTTTATGGATAAGAATGGGCAAGAGACACCATGTTTACTCTTTTAAAATTCTTACAATATTTTGTATACATTCATTTATAATGATACTAGCTTTTGCCCGCGGCTTCGTTCGCGCTAATTTACAATTTGACAATCGATTCGGTTTAAAACACACTACTAAAGTTTCTATAATAATATAATTCAATCATGATTCGAAAGACACGTGGCGCCATCTATTATCATATGAACGTTATTGTTGTTTTCCTCGGGAACATTACTTTTATTCGGGATGAAAGGTTCCCTAAGTCCGTTTCTGTACATCTGACAACGTAAATGGAAAATTCCAGTATGATCGGTTTAATGATTTGGGCGTGAAAAGGTAACAAACAAACAAACTTACTTTCGCATTTATAATATTAGTAAGGATGTGAAAACGATGTACCTAGAATAATATTACTATACAAAAATAGGTAAAAAGAATAAAAAGTGAAGTAATGACAGGCAAATTAATTATGTGATAGATACATGGTGCTCACATATTTACAAACATACCACATATTTAAAAACATGGCAAACCCTCCTATCCTTCATTATTTCATTTTTTTTATGTGACTCACCCATTTTGTTTTGACTATCTTAAAACTGAAATGTTTTACTTACCTTTCTGTACCTATTTAATGTATTCTCAATGAACTCTTTCTCTGCATCTCCAACAGCTTGATGTTCTCCTGGTGAGCTGGCCGTCAAAGTCCCCGATATGATGGCCATGGATAATGCCAGCATTGCCAAGGCGTAGTACACCAGCTCCCAACCCAAAGGTGCTGCTGACAGCAAACCAGATATTGGTAGGGCTACTACGATGCCTATTTGGACACCTGAAAACGAAGTTAAATTAAGAAGTCATTACTTTTGTAACCAAAAGAGAAAAATTATAAAAGATGCAGAGTTAATACCGGCAGATGAAAGGAACTGAAGAAATATTAATATATATTTCGGAAACTAGAACTTCAATAGAAGAATATTAGGTAGCTAAAGATAATGTTTGAAATTTTCGTTATAAACACAAAACTTAATAAAAATCGTTAATTTTGTTCATATTCTGACTAATTATATAAAGAAAGTAAATGCGATTATAGGCCCGGGTAATTTATTAATTTTGAGATTAAATCTTTTGGGAATACAACTTCAAAGAGAAGATTTTTAAAATACGTAAAATAATAAAGTCATAGAAAATTAAATTGAAGATAAAGAAGCATTAAGCGTGTTAATTAAATTAGTATGCATGACAGCAAAAGCTTAACGTAGCGGAGAGTGCAGGAATATTACAGTGGAATTGTCTTCTTAAAAGTGCGCTATGCATACTGAATAGTAATGCGTGAACTGATTTTAATATTGCTTTAATTTCTGGAATAATGTAGAAATGTAATATTGTACTCCATTTAAAAACTGATTCAGGATGAAGTTGGATGAATGTCATTCTAAGATTCATAGGGTTAATTTAACTCACGCAAACGTAAATTTAATCATCATTTAAACTTTTGAGTAGTGGTACA
Source organism: Dryobota labecula (assembly GCA_947523025.1). NCBI lineage: Eukaryota > Metazoa > Arthropoda > Insecta > Lepidoptera > Noctuidae > Dryobota > Dryobota labecula. The sequence continues at coordinate 25,087,171 of OX383296.1, forward strand.
ATAGGAAGTAAGCCATAATTACCTCCGTAAATTAAATGGTTAAATATCTTTCTCTCATTGGGTGGCAGCCATTGCTCAAACAGTGACTGGTTGACGGTAAAGAAGCAAGCGTGGGTCATTCCCATAAACAGCTTAGCATTACAAGCTGCTACCCAACCACCCTGAAATCAAATTATGGTGTCATTACGGTAGTATTAAGTAATAATTATCAGTGACACAGTTAATTAAAAGGATTTTGTGAAGAAAGATGTGAATGAAAAGGCATTTAATGATATTTTGACTTCAAGTAACACGGGAATAGGATCGACAGAGGAAAAATTATTACAGAAAAACACGTAGGGGAAGGTGCTGTACCTTGACACCCTTCGTACCTTGAGCCACTTAAATTTTTTAAATGTTCCCGCCAATTTCTCAAATATTTATTTAAAGTAGAATGACAGTTTGTTAAGGCCAACTGACATGAATTTAGTTGCTGTCATTCATTTTACTTCGTTTCGACGTGAGACTAGATTGAAAGTTTTTGCGGGTGAGAAGTAAGTTTTTATATTTTCTTTGTTTTCTAAATTAGTCGCACAATTAAGTTTTGTAATTCTTTGTATCTTTGACATTTTTTGTATCGTTACATTGGAGGCAGTTTAGTAATGTTTACGACTCATTTTGTGGTTTTTAGTTAAAGATAATCTCCAAAATTTTACGAACCATTAAATATCGACAGGTAGGGGTGTCGTACCTTGATCCAAGGAATATCGCTGTAACTTGATCATTATCAAGGTATAGCGGGATTCCTTGAATAGAAAATGAATAAGAATAGATTAGAATAATAATAAATCGTAATAGAATCTGTCAGCGAAGAAAAATCTTGTAAAATCCATGCAAAAGTCACTGAAAAATTTGAAATGGCCAGAATAAAAAGATCAAAATTTGTGCCAATGGATCAGACCATTGGTACAAATTTTGATCGTTTTTTATAGAAAAAGTTAAGACGCCCAAAAAAATTAATTCTAAGAGAGAATTTTATTCTGTACCAGAAATGAAAAAATATTGGGAGTTCACCATTGATATATTAAAAGGAGGAAGATAATTATGTTACGTGCTAACATCGCAATCAGAAAACCTGGGCTCGGCGCACAATTACATGCACCAAAACTCACACATCTGTGATCAGTGTGATCACAGTCGCAAAACTACAGGTACCGATAGACAAGAACAGAGTTATGAGACGTCGCTGTCGTGCGAGCGAAATCGCGTTAGCTGCCGAATGTTGGCCGAATGTTTACGATTCTAAATGACATTGCATGTGGCAGAACAAACATGGCGAAGCAAACGTTAAATATTATTATAAATTTCAACAAATTAGCATTTTTGGCTGTATTTATGAGTGGTAAGTAATTCCGTGTGTCTTATTTTTCTTTCTTGTATTATTAAAACACTGTTTAGCTGCACAAGAAGTCATTTTGATGTGTATTTATCACAAAAAAAAACTGTACCTAATTATGGAACTGTTTGATCAACGATCCCGTGCTCGACTGAGTGCCAACTAGGGGCAATCTTTCACTTTGATAGGACCAGGTGCTGTTACTAAGTCCCGTATCTACGCTTTTAATACATCAATGGAGTTCACCAATAAAAATAAAAATAAATAAAAATAAAATAATAAGAAAGCACTGTGATCTCTGTACAAAGTTCCTAATTTAGGTTTTATAGATACGTGATACTACTACTAACTGATTTTAATGTTATTAGTTTTCTATAAGATCTCACTTAGATACTACATGAATGTGATTCACAAAGTACCCATTAGTTGCTAAGATTTATTGATTGTTAGAGCAAAGAATAAATATATTTTAATTACCTATGCAAAATAGTTAGAAGAAAGAAGACTGCAAAGAAGATTGCAAATAAGAATTTTTTTGACATTCGTTATGTGATTTTTATTTCCAGAATTGGTGGTGTTTTCTTTAGAATTCTAGTTGATTATAGACGTAAATTAGGAATTGTGAACCAAAAAACTTTATTATATTAATATTACATTGCTTCTTATTTCAATGGATCTCCGCCCATGACCAAGGCACAGTACATACGGATCAAGGTACATAGGCAATGTTGTACCTTGATCCAAGATCTACTTTTTTTTTAAACCCAATAAATACTTCTGAGAAAATTATAAGTTCTTCGCTCTATCTTACGCCGACATTCCACGATGCCACTAGATAGCAAGCTATGTAATCGACGGATTGGCTTTCCTATCTGTGAGTCTGTCCAATGTCGTACTGCACTTGCGCGATGACACTATCGTGCCCAAAGTGCAGTAATGTATAATAAAATAAACAGAAAACTTTCGATTTATAAACTAACCCTAAATAAAGTCAAGCAGACACTTAAGCCATGGCTACTGTCGCTCAACTATGACGAAACAGAGAAAATCATCATATCTATTTCGTAACATTAAAACCCCTCCTGATCAATCATTGACACATACACATATACACTCACCCACAAACAAACACACCCTCACATACACACACACACACCCACACACCCTTACGCTCACTCTGAGACACAAACATGCACACAAACACTCGCAAACTCAATACAGGTTTCTTTTAACCGTTTTTAGTTTATTTAACTTTTTTGTTGTTACCATATTCTTTTTGTTAATCTTTTTGCATAAGATTCTGTAATATCTCCCACTGGGAGAGGGCACTGGCTCTTGTAACACAGGTATATGACCTAGCACAGGAGTCAGGGACTTCACACTATTTTTAACCACTTTCTTGTGTAATAAAGATTATTATTATTATATTATTATGACGTTTATTCAATTTTTTTTCATATAAAATACATTTTGAAATATTTCTTAAAAATAGATATAAAAAACATTTAAAAATATAAAATATAGTGGTCCGCCGGTGTCGGGAGCAGGGTCCAAGCTACCGGCGGTTAGGGCTGCAGAGACAGGAACCTCCTCACAATACGAGCCGTATCAAGGAGTACTGCCTCCTGAATCAGGCCCTTGATCCAACCGTCGGATGGAGAGCCCGGTAAAAGCGCCAGTGAAGCTCCTTGCTTTGCCATACTTTCTTGCGGTCATCTGTAGTAAGTATTACGGGTTTGCGCCAGTTCTCTTTAGCCATGGACAGCGGGGTGAGCCTCTTGTCCACTGCGACCACATCACGGTGCACACCCACTTCGGCTTTAAAAAAATATTCTCTGAGGCTGCACACCTCGCGGTTGTGAAGGGTCTTCGCATTTAAAAATCCTCGACCCCCGCACTTCCGCGGGATGTACAGTCTCATCACCGATGATCGTGGGTGATGCATCCGGTTTGCGGTCAGCAGTGTACGGACCCTCCTATCCAGGGCTTCGAGTTCAGTCAGAGTCCATTTGAGTATGCCGAAAGAGTACATCAAAACCGGCATGACCCAACCGTTGAAGGCGCGCACCTTGTTTCCGCCTGAAAGAAGGGTAATTAATACCTTCTTCAGGCGACCAAAGAAGCGTTCCTTCAACGATTGTTTCATGTCAGCAACGTTGATGCCTAACGCTTCCGACATACCCAAATACTTATAGCTTTCGGATGAGGAGAGGGACCTAAGGTGTATGGAATCTGAGAGTTGAATTCCTCATGCATGACTGCACATTTGTCCACACCAAATTCCATCCTGATGGCGCTACTGAATGTTTCAGTTACCTTCAGTAGCTCCATCAGTCGCAATTTGTTGGGGGCAAAGAGTTTCAAGTCATCCATGTAAAGGAGGTGAGATATGACCTGACCACATCTCCTCAACCGATAACCTAGACCTGAATCCTCCAGCAGGGTGCTTAGAGGATTCAGGGCTAAGCAGAACCAAAGTGGACTCAAACTGTCGCCCTGAAATAATCCCCGTTTAATCCATACAGGTTCATCATTCCCATGAATTTGTCGACATCCTGGATAGCGAAGGACCGTCCTCCATTGCCCCATACATGACATCAGGAAGGTGCGCAGAGTTGTATCTATCTTGTACAACTCCAGCACCCTCATGAGCCATGTATGTGGCACTGAGTCGTAAGCCTTCTTATAGTCTATCCAGCATGTCGACAGATCCTTGCGGGATCGACGAACCTGTTGGCTTATGGCCATGTCGATGAGGAGTAGATCCTTAGTACCGCGGAACCCATTCCTACATCCATTTTGAGAGACAGACATGATGGAATTACTGTCAATGTGCATATTAATTTTCGTTCTCAAAATGGATGTTAGAAGTTTATAGACCGTCGAATTATATTATTTATATTATTATTATACTAACGAAACATTTTTTATGCTTTTGTAAAATTCTTATTACGTGTATTATTAAACTTATATTATGATACATTAATTAATAAAATTAACAGAACCTGAAATTCTGTTAATTTTATTAATTAATAAACTCAAACTCAAACTCAAAGCATTTATTTCAATTAAACCATTTACAGGCACTTTTGAATTGTCAAAGAGACGGTCAGTTAGTCAGAGTCGGCAAGTTGAAGCTAGATGCCCATTCCAATACGTAGATCACTATGGAGAAGAACGGACAAGAAACTCCAAGGACACTCTTTTAAATCAAGATATTACATAATCCTGGGTACATTATTCTTGTTGCTTCTATATGTGAGACAATGTAAAAACTAATAAAACAATTCAAAATATAAAATTACAAATTAAAAATAAGCCCTGGCAGTCAAGAGATGACCAGTCCCAACTGACGGCGCCCGTTCACAAACATGACGCATGGATCAGCACCATCCAGCTCAACCATTTTGTAGGGAACCGAATGATCCAACACACGCGCCACCATCAGTGAAACATTTAAGTGAGCATGACATACTCTCAACTGCCATGCTCTTTCAAGTCAACATAAATCATAATAACATAGTAAACGACTCCATGGTATTCACATTTACAAAATTGAAAAAATGCTGCTAAATTATACAGAACTATAGTTTGCAATGTATTTGAGAGATTAATAAAAATTTACTACCAAAAAAGAAAATAATTATTATCTATTGGAGTATTCATCAATAAAAACATGCTTAAATAAAAACAAAATAAACATTAAGTTCGTAATGTCAGAAAATAAAATAAAATAAAAAAAGGGGGAAGCAACTTCCAAGTATTCAAATTTTATCTAGTGAGCCCAAGTGGCAGTGGAGCAGGACCAGCATTTAGCCAAGCATTTTTATCTACGATATAATCATCCAACTTATAATATGCTTGTCTGCATAGTGTGCGTTTTATGCACGTTTTAAATTTCTTCTCATTTAGTTGAAGAATATCGAGTGGTATTTTATTATAACATTTTACACAGTACCCCATAAAAGAAGTGTGTACTTTAGACAATCTGAAGCGTGGTTGATCTAATTTGTTCCTATTCCTAGTGTTAAAATTATGCCTGTCACTTATTTTACTAAAAAGATGTAGATTTTTTCGAACATACATAATATTTTCATAAATATATTGACAAGGTACCGTCATAATGTTAATCTTTTTAAACAGCTCTCTCAGAGATTCGTGTCTGCGGAGGTTGTAGATAGCTCTGACAGCCCTCTTTTGCAGAATAAAGATGGAATCAACATCTGCAGCTCGTCCCCACAGCAAAATACCGTAAGACATGATGCTATGAAAGTAACTAAAATAGACCAGTCTCGCGGTATCCACGTCTGTTAATTGGCGGATTTTCCAAACAGCGTAAGCGGCTGAACTTAGCCGCCCTGCAAGTGATGTTAAGTGAGGACCCCACTGTAGTTTTGAGTCAAGCGTAATCCCCAGGAAAACCGTCTTTTCGACGAATTCTAGTATCTCCTTATTCAATACAACGTGACATTCATTACTTCTAACGTTCGGTAAAGCGAATCTTATGCATTTAGTTTTCTTCTCATTTAATACCAAATTATTTACAGTAAACCAATTATGGACCTTAATCATAGCGTTATTTACGTCGTCAAGGTCCTGGGCATGTCTGTTTACTTTAAAAATCAGTGATGTGTCATCAGCAAATAACACCATTTGGGGTCGGTTTTTCAGTAAATAAGGTAAATCATTTATATATACTAAAAAGAGGAACGGACCCAATATTGAGCCCTGCGGTACACCCATTTTGACTTTTAAACCCAATGAATTAACACCGTTTATTTGAACTTGCTGCAATCTATTATTCAAATATGATTTTACTAAGCTAAGCGCAAGTTTACCCAGTCCGTAATGTTCAAGTTTCAAGAGCAGTGTTTCGTGATTCACGCAATCAAATGCCTTTGATAAGTCGCAAAAGATGCCTATTGCATCTTGTGCATCTTCCCATGCCTTATAGATGTGTTTTAATAAAGTGACCCCAGCATCGGTTGTGCAACGTCCTTTGGTGAAACCATACTGTTGATCGTGTAGGATGTTATTACAATTAAAGTGATTGAGCATTTGATTTAACATAACTTTTTCAAACACCTTGCTGAAAACTGGCAAAATCGAAACGGGTCTATAATTATTAGTGTCTTTGCTGTCCCCGGATTTGAAAAGTGGAATAATTTTACTGTATTTCATTAAATCCGGGAATACCCCTTGATCTACACACAAATTAAATATTAAGGCTAAATAGGGCGCAATTGTCTCAATAATGGATTGACAAACTTTAGTAGACATGCCCCACAGATCTTCGGTAATTTTGATCTTAAGTTGCTTAAAAGCCTTTACGACGACCACAGGGTTTATATGTTTAAATTTAAATTCTACAGGACAGTCAGAAACATTCGCTCTTAATAATTCAATAGCAAATGTGGGCGAGGAATTTAAAGTTTCTGTAGTTTTAATAGGAATATTGGTAAAGAAAGTTGCAAATTCCTGAGCAACATCGATATTATCGCTAATGATACCGCGGGGAGTGTCCAGTGATTAATCAGTATTTCTTCTTTTGTTCCTGTTCGTTTCATTATTAATAATTTTCCAAACTGTCTTTATTTTATTTTCTGCTGATTTAACCTTGTTGCTAATGAATGAAGCTTTAGCTGCTTTGCAGATATTTTTAAAGGTTTTAGAGTAAGTAGCAACATACTTACGAAAAGTTTCCGTGTTAATATACGGCTTAAGGCCATACAGTTCAAACAATCTTTCCCTACTTTTCCTGATGCCTTTAGTTGCCCAGCCACTGAATAAAAACTTAGGGCAAATAGTTTTAGTTTTCTTCTTAAAATAATTATTGAACTCTGTTTGCACGAATGAAAAGAATTCTTCATACATAATATTACCATTGATCATATTTAGGCCCTGAGCACATAATTTGCTAATTAAAGTACTATTAAACTTATTTAAATTACCCGATGTTATTGGTCTAGTTTGTATCTGCACGTTTTGTACTGGTGTATTGTCATCAAAAGTAACAGCTTGACCGCTGTGATCAGAAGGGAGATAATTTACAATGGCTTTATCTAAATAGTCGCAGCTACAAAAAACATTATCAATACATGTAGCAGTACCCGTAGTTATTCGCGTTGGTTCCAGAAACACATTTGACAGATTAAATGATTTGAAGAGGCTTAATAATCTACTGCTATTTGAATTACTTTCCAAAATATTAATATTAAAGTCACCACAAATAATAACTGATTTATTACCAGTTACAAGTTTTGCTAAAACATCTTCCATTACTGACTCAAATATAGAGTAGTTTTGATAATTTGGAGGTCTGTATACGCACACTATAAAATGCTTATCTAGCTCAACACAGGACAGTTCAATGATGTGTTCCACCGATAGTTCAACTATGTCTTTACGAGTCTTTGATTTTATACAATTTTTGATTAAGATTAGTGAACCTCCACGCAGCATGGATTTTCGGTTAAAACAACTGCCCACACTATAGTTTTCATAATTAATGAGCATTTCGTAATCTTTTAACCAATGTTCAGTTATACAAATAATATCAAACATTGTTTTTTCTAAAAACAATTCAATTTCTAAGTGTTTGGAAGAAAAACCTTGAATATTTTGATGAAACAATTTTAAGGAATTCTGCTTAGCCCCTTTTTTACAATTAACTGATTGAATGCTAGAAGATACCTTGTTGATGGTGAGATTAACTACATAGTTACTGGTACCTTCTGTTGTCTTACTGACTAGTTTAAATTATTATGGCTAACCAACTTAATATTAGTATTATTACTAATTTTTATGGTGCTAATTACAGCAGACTTCGACATACTACTTATGTCTGAGTTTATATTAAAAGCTAATAGCCATGCTATTTGACGTCTAAAACTAATAGGCAGATACGCAGTACCCCTAGTCGATTTTAATTTCTCAACAAAAGTGTTGGTGTCAAAAAATATAAGTTTGTCACTATAGTGATTTACTAATAAACGCATATGGTTATTTAGCATATGTATATTATGATTTTGCCTACTTGACAAGTGCTCAAAGTATGGAAAAGCACACAATATTATTTTCTGACAATTTATCTTCAAGATTTCAGTGACATTGTCAGTGATGTCATCCTTTTTTACATTAGTACTATTACCTATAAATACAGAAATAATGGCATTCGGATCAAATTTATTGCCAATTATTGACGGCATTATCTCTTCATAGGATTTCCCAGGCATACAATAATTAACAGCAGATTGACTCAGGTTGTTACTTAATAATTTACCTAACCCTCTTCCTAAACTATCTGAAAACATAATGGAAGAATAACAAACTTTATTAGAACAAGGGAGAAAATAAGTCTCTGTCTGTGCTACTTGAGATAAAACTTGTGCAACATGTGGTGTATCATGATCGGGGATACAGGCCTGAGCTCCTCCAGACTGGGACGGGTCCTCCGTTGCCTCAGGTTGGAGAGCTTCAAGGATGGATTCCCTATGACAAGAACATTGAGTGGTGCTGAGAGTCAACGGGTCCACTCTGTCAGTCTCATTGTTACACATTTCCACTAACTCGTTTGCAGCAAGAATGTGTTCCTTTATTTGTTTTTGAGAGCTCACATACTTAATATAAAGTGAATGAAGTGACTTTTCAAGTCACTTAATGTATCATAATATAAGTTTAAAAAAATATTGAATCGAAACGGTATCGAGGAACAGCACCTTCCAATCATAATAAAATTCATGAGTTTATTATCAGCTATCAAACAGCTACACTTTTCTTTTGCTTTGGATTAGCAAAGCAAATGGAATACGTCATTTGTAGGGTCTTTCTTCTCAAAATAAGCAAATTAACAATTATTTGGAAATACCTTATTGATGATAGTCGGCATTGCAACACAAAACGCCCCGTTGGCGAGAAGGATGAAACTCGTCAGTAGTTTTCCTCCGATCTTCCTCAAGAATAGTTCAGAAGGCAATAGCATCACAGCGTAGCCAAAGAAGAATGATGACAGAACTGCTCCCTGGATTTTACCATCCCAGTTATGAATCTGAAAACAGTCATGATTGGTCAGTAAAATTGTGAGGGCGATTTATGAAAGCCTTCCTAATTATGTTTTGGTCTTAGAATTTATTGTAGTCCTTTAACGTAATTGTTTGGTTTTTGTAGTCTTAATAATAATATGATTATTTGATTATGTTACAAAATGCTGCTAAGGAGTGGGTAAGGATCGCAGCAGGTGGCGATCTGTGGACAAAAGCCTGAGTTTATGTGTATAGGTACCTATGTATACAACAGATACTGCTTCATCTTTTGAACATAATCGCTCTTAATCGCCTATCAACTCGATAATGATTTTGTTGTTGTTTTTGGTCGTTTCTCTGTTAAAATATACTTTTCAACTTCCATATTATGTGTATTTATTTACCTGTATGTAAGTGTCATCTCTTCTTGTCTGATCTGTCAAAGCCAGTACAGCAACGCCCATACTGGCTCTGATGAAACCCATGGTGATGGAACTCGCCAGCATGTACATCATCTGTATGTGTCTGACGCCGATCTTGAACTCTTTGAACAGGAAGTAAATGAGACATTATCATGATCAAACATTGTTACGGCATTGTTAAAAGATCTGCTGTTATCCTACGCCGTAAACCTTTACCGTGATTGTGTGTTTGTTGCTTTGTCAGATTCCGTAACAAAAATAGCGCTTTAGGTATTCTTATTAGGATTAGCAGTCCGTCTCTTAACGTCGATTGTTTCAACATTTTCAATATATTAATATCCTCTATATATATGTTACAGATAATTATGTAAAGAATTTTTTTTTCTTTATTTGTTTAAAGAGGGTTTTAATCTAGACAGATTATGCAACCCTTATCGTTACAAATCGACTTTACCTACTACTACACAGCTTAAAATGATCTACCTTTACGATAATTCCAATGTTTACGATCCTGTACAGCATCCCGGCTGCTTCCGAAGCAGGAGCAGCAAGAACGCTGTTACACACGGCAGTCTCGCACATATTATGCTTAAAAATACAACTAACAAATCTCGTCTTTCCGGCCCATTTCGGTCCCACTCCATGATGATAATAATATGATAAACATCTTCAATTAAGTTGCGTTCTACACAATTCGGTGACTAAAAAGAGAAAAAAGGTGTGAAAATCCTATTTACACCATTAAGTCGCAATTCAACTCATACATGATCGATATTATTTTATTCTGGTCAAGATGGTGACGAGGACAATATCTACCCTTTATCTCATGTCGTAGACCACTTTCCTAGTTGCTTTACATCCGATCTTCACAAGAGTGATTCTCACCACGTTGAGGCTGACTTGCTTTAATTCGTAATTTTATTTCACGCCTATAATAGGTTGCCTCATTTGTCTAATAGTCGCAAATGCAACTGCTAAACATGAGGATTTGTGATTGATTCCCAGGTTGGACGAAGTGTTATTGGGTTTTTCCATCTGTAATTTCCTAGAAGAAGACCGTAGTCTAGATTTTTCAGGGTTGATGGCAATAGGCTCGCCCCCCATTACTTACTTACTTGACTTAAACATAACTGGCGAAATTTTGGTTCGGAGATCACAGGCGTGATAATAATAATAACCCCACCGCCGTATCTCTACGTTGACGTCGTGGTGGGGCTTGCGCGCTCCGAAATCTAGGTCTGTGCCGGTAGAGTTTACTTTGCCGGAACATGTCTAGGGTGAGGAGCCGGACCAAAAGAGATACAGAAACCCGCAGGGCAGCATGTGGCGAGCTTTTGGGCAGTGGCGACCCCACGGACCCTACCTACCGGGAGAAGTCATGTTCCTCATCTCTGGCTTGCCTTTATTGGTCGGCTGGAATGAACACTAGCGAGGAACTGAGCTCCCACCTAATTTTTGCCTTTATTGGCTGGCTTGAGTGGAGAATCGTAAGAGCAAACGTGCTCGGAGGAAGGAAATATTCCAGTAAGTGCTGGTAGGGATCTTGAACATCTTCCGGGCTCTGGGATTGTTCTGATAGTCGTGGAATACCTCGCCAGTCCTCAAGCATCTCAGGATATGTCACCCCCTTGTTGCTCCAGCACTAAGTGCTAGCGACCGTTTCCGGGGGCCCATTATTGAGTGTGCAAATCATTCCCTGCCATTTTATCCGTGTATAATAAAACATCGATCAGGCAGGGGTCAAAGTCCTTCCATACTTTTAAGTGACCAGTCCATTTTAACCACGCAAACCCATAGTCCAATATCTTTGTTTCCATATCCTGCAATAGTCCCACACCAACCGGGGGTTGTCCTTGGGTGCACTTGCATAGTGCGTACAGGGATATCGTCGGTTGGTTCCTCATTTAATTTAAAAGCGTCTAACGGGCCTCTGCGAGGTGGCTTCGGCCCCACGTATGCCTTCCAAAGTTCCGGAACACCAGGGTCCCGAGATATATAAACATATAAAAATAAAATAATAATAATAAATTCTTTATTGCCATAAAAAGGTTACAGAAAAGGAGAATGGCGGGCTAGTATGGAAGTTTTGTACCGCTGTTTATTTGTCGTGTTTTGTATTGTTTTTATATTTTAGTCGATAGATAATATCATCAATAAATAGAGTATAAATTATCAGATTTTTTGAAGTTAGGGTTCAAAAGTTATTTTACTTTGTTTTATGTGTGAGACGTTACATTTTGAGGTAGGTAGGTAGGTATATTGTAAGATGACAGTTGACTGTCAATGTGGTTGTTTACAAACTAAAACTTACCTACTTAGTCACTATTATTCCTTTTATATTTTATTTCTTATATTAGTTGATCCTGTCGACGTTATGAACAGCCAAGATGTTCACCGAGTTTTATAGACTATTCCTAACAATCCCTTACATTATTCATGGGTACCTACAAAAATGCATTCATATTGTACGTAAATACGGATGTCTCTTTAAAGATGCAGTTCCACACTATCCCTTTTATTACAAGTAATACGACAAACAGATACCGATACAAATAATCTAAATGTTCTAGATTTTGTCTCAACTCAGCGTATCACCGTAATCAAAGACTTAAAAATGCACAAACAGATTCACACACCGCATTTCAATAAAACAGCAAAGATGCCTTTGACAACTGACAGATGATTTTCTTGAAATATCAATAAAACATTGCCATAGTCAAGCATGTATGGATGTTGATATCGATTATTCTTATCGATTATTTACGTACATTTAGGTGATAATTCATGTAAAAATCGCAAAATGTAATGAATAAAATATTATTCGCTGATTTTTTATTCGTAATTGAATAAAGAAAAATAATGCATTAATATACATATTATATTATAATAAATCGTGAAAATCGATTTCTGATCAAGTTAAATGGTTTTATTTTACGCATGGCAAGTTTTGAAAAGGTGCATTGCGTTTTGTTGTCAATAAATTAACGTTTAGTTATTTATTGTTTTCTTTTTTTTAATCCCTTTTTTTAAACGTTTCCAAAGTTCTAAAAATATAATAAATACGTAAAAAGAACATCTTTAAGGTCCTTTATAAGTGCTCAATGTCTTATATCGAAACACCAACTAAAGTTGGCGGTACGCAATCTGCCGTTCTCCTCTGAGACCTTGGCTCCAGAACTAGGTTAGAGTACCTGCATTTCAGGAGCCCGTACGTGACTTCTTCCATTTTAGTGCTTTTATGTCTATTCAATACCAGCCCATATAATTTCGTAAATTCATCTTGGTAACATAATTATAATAAATCACTCACCATTTTTTGTAATAACGCCATAATACCCGTCTTCAAATTGATATCTCAAAAACTCCACGTCCATTTTGTGCGACAACAAAACAATATCAAATTACAACAACGCACTGTTACATCGACAGTTACTTAAAAAAAATATGTTTACATCTATCATTATTATCTTCATTATCTACCAGACTACTCTTAAAACAATGAATTGTTAGCTTTGAGTAAATAATGCTGATTTTGTGCGTAAATACAACTATCTTTGAAAGTTAGTTTTGACTTCTATGTGACACTCAATTTTGTACCGCATCTACTCGCTTTAAGATTAAATTTTCACCGACAAGAATAAACAAAAGGCTTCAAGTGAGAATGTCAAAGTACATTCTATTTAAACGATTGTGTGTAACTAGTGATTTAGTTGTAGACGTGAGTAGTGACAAATACCTCGGAATGATAGGGCTCATGAAAATGTAGTCATTATAGGTAAAAATAAGTTCGTAGAAAGTAGAACAAGACGTATTTTCTTTCGTAAATGAAAGTCCTTTGTTGTATAAGACTGTTTTTGGAAGGTTCAATGAATTCTAATGAGCAGGTGTTAAAGAGATTACAGAGTGTCAGACAGACGAAGAGAGGAACAGTAACGGTGCGGAATATTTGTATTTCTATTTTCCATATAAGGCTAAATTAAAAGATGGTGAGCAATGAGGCAGATATCACACCTCCCCGCCGCGAAACCATAGCAACGATACCACATTAATTCTGGAATGACTTGTCCTCTGTACGACAAGCGAAATAGAAGCGAAATTGCCTATTCTAACGAACAGATTTGATTAAGATTCTCTTTCCTGCGTGATTTCGCCTATCTGCTCGGAAGTCGGTTACACCTCCGTGCTCAGCCTGCCAGTTTTCTGCGGTGCCTTGTTTGTTCCGCACGAAACTTTATTTTTTTTAAATGGATGTTGATTTTATGGAAAAACGAATCCAAGAGGACCGAAGTAAACCTATACTGTATTTACTAAGTCGGAATCGACGACATTTTGGTCCGATTGCTACAATCCAACTGACTCACATGATCGCTACTCGAATCGCGAAATAATTTAGTAATGTTTCGCAGCGGAATTCGTTAAGCAGTTTCGCATAATTATTTTCGCATCGGAGGTATGCTAAGGCCCAAGGCTGGAATTCATAATTCATACTAATATTATAAAGACTAAGTAGGAAAACATAACTACACATATTATGAATTTCTGTGATCTAAACACTGACATGTTACGTAAGTTACACGTCTGAGTTTGGGTCACAGATAAATGAATTTTGAATATGGGCTGACGCCCATATTCAAAATAAACTTTTTTTAAATTTTATAATTTGCCCCCCAGAAGTGACTTCTGGGGGGAAAATTATAAAATTTAAAAAAAGTTTTGCAAACTGTACATCCATACTAATATTATAAATGTGCTAGTAGCTCTGTCTATCTGTCTGTTACATGTTCACGCCTAAACCGCTGAACTGAGCGTCATGAAATTTGGAAGAGATATAGCCTGGGATATGGAGACGGACATAGTACCTATACTACTGCTACTTTCTTACGCGATAACCGACATCCACGCAAGCCGAGCCGCGGCAAAAGCTAATATATAAGTAAAAAAGCTCCACATCGTCTTGCTACTATTAGATATAAAATTTACTCAATTGTAAGTAAAATACGGGCATCCTGACCTTGTTGGCAATGTTCTTCAGAAAGATGAGTGCGTGTATGACTCGATGACGTAAATGAAGTTAAAGGGCAAAGTCGTTTGTGAGGATCGTACCAGGTGATGTTCTGTAGTTTTTGCCTACCTCCTTGGAAAAAAGGCGTGAGTTTATGTCCCTATTTAAATAAAAGTAGGTATTGAGACATATTGACTAACGGAAACAGTGTACACATATTTTTTAATGAACACCATCTCCAGATGGTGTTCGTTAAGAAATATTGGTTCAAATTGTACCCGCTACGGTAAAATACAATAAATTGTAATGGCCAACCCTGATTGCTACAAATATTACGAAAAAATGACTGTAGAGTTTATGATTTTTAATAGCAATTAATAAAATGATTAAATATAAAACTAAATAAACTGAATAGCCGTAGGCTGAATAATCGATTAGAGGAATCGCTAGAATCGATATGACGACGGCAACACTCAATGAGCGCGGGAATTGGAATCTTGACGGCTCTACTGTGCGGACGTGTGCTGTGTAACATTGGTTGTGCAATAAAGTAGTTATAACACATAGTGACCTGAGTTTTACTACATAACTAATATTATAAATGCGAAAGTAAGTTTGTTTGTTACTTTTTCACGCCTAAACCACTGAACTGATCATCCTGAAATATTGCCTAAACGCGTGTTCGTTAAAAAATATTGGTTCAAATTCTATCCGCTTCAGTACAATACAATTGTAACGAACAACCCCAATTGCTACAGATATTACAAAAACATGAATACATGTAATATAAAATCCTAACCGAAAATAAGTTTGTTATCTTTTCACGCCTAAACCACTGTACCGATTATCCTGTTAATATTGCATACGTAGTCAGGTGTATAGAAACAGACATAATGTATCGTTTATCCAAAAAAAAAAGTACTGTTCCCGAGGGAAACAACAATAACGTTCTTATGATATAGATGACGCCACGTATCTTTCGAATCATGATTGAATATTAGAAATTAAAAACACTCTTTCCAAGTCATTTAAATGGTCATTGTCAAAATTAAGTGTAATTTAATTGATATTTCTGTCAGATATTTTTTTATTTTTGACCTAGACTTAAGAAGAAAGATGTTTTGTTTAAAAATTCATATTTTTGAGTTTATAACAATGTTATGTATTCCTGTAATTGGTCTGCACACCAGAATGTATACCTATAACTTTTATTCATTAATGTAAAATGTATAAACTGTAGGCGTACCTATTTTAAATAAATAAATATGATTAAATTCTAAATTAACGCTAGCGAAACCGCGAGCAAAAGCTTTTAATCTATAAATATAAGTCACGCCTGTAATCCCCAAACGGTTGGGCAGAGGTGTACCTACAGTACATCCACATTTCGCCAGTTATGATTAAGTCCCATGTAATAGGGGGCGAGCCTATTGCCATCAACCGGGCACAAATCCAGACTCCGGGATGCTACTGAGTAATCCCTGATGGAAAATCTGAATAACATTTGCCCGACCTGGGAATCGAAATCACGCAATCAAGTAGCCCTTGCAACCACTAGACCAATGAGGCAGGTATGAATTCAATCTAATTTAATAATAATTTACATTCTGTTTGAAATCTAGTAGTAGCTAGGCCTTTGTGTGCGATACACAAAGGCACAACTACAAAAGCTATAAAATTTTAAATAATATTTTCCGCAAGAAAGCAGTACTTTCACAAAATCTTAGACACATATATCTACACAACCCTTGTAATTTACCCGACCTTAATAGACTTAGAAGGGTTATTATAATTAAATGTGTGTAATATTATGTCTGTTTCGCTACTCAGACTAGCTATGTGGCTGTATAAATCAATCTACCGCAGCTGTTTAAACAAATCTCTCAGGCTCCGCTACAACGATCACATATATCCGACCACCTCGGCCGGTCCCTTACGGTCTTTTTCCTTCATTTACAAAAACAACGGGGCCCAGCAAACTCCGATGTTGCGATGCTAATACTTGACGAGCGCAGGCAAGCTTCACTTAAGCGGCCGAGAGCTCCAAGCAAGAATATTCCCTACTGTGGTCCGATGTTCGAGACCGCGATAGTACTCAATTGCATCAGAAAGCATCTGCCTCCCAGTTATTGTCTTCTGCGACACAAAAAAATCACAAAAAATGTACGTAATAAAAACGTTGGGTTTACCCTTACATGAGGGAGGCTACCTGCCTAAATAGCGATCGTTTTGTGCAGCTTAATAAATAAACGGTTTGTTATAATTTTAAAGGCAAGAAGTAAGAACAAGTCAAACTAAGAAGTTTTATGGGAATAAAAATTGTACGAAATCTAAAGCGATAACTTCTTCTTTATATATATACTAGCTTTTTCCCGCGGCTTCGCCCGCGTGGATGTCGGTTATCGCATAAAAAAGTACCCTATGTCCTTCTCCATATCCCAGGCTATATCTCAAAATTCTAACTTAATATTAATTTTAATGTGACTCACTATGTGAATAGAAACCGAAACAAATGATGTAATATAGTAAAAGTACTTATGTTCTGAACATGAATGAGTCTTTACCTAAAGATAACAAACACAAAATCAAAATACGAAATTTCACTCAAATTCTTAAAGCAATCAATTGTACCAAATACAACACGAAATAAAAATGCGACACAAATAATAATTTTAAAATAATTCACGTAAGTACCAACGATGTAAAAACAAAACGAAATCCTCCGAAATGTCGCATGGTACACCGTTTGTCCTGAGAAAACGCTCGAAATGTCTTATGAACACCACTGGTGCATAACTTTTCTCAGGGTCACGTTCGCAATTGGACGAAATATTTGACATTTATTTTGTACTTGCAACACGATCTGGATGTAGAATTCGATTAATCGACTAATACTACCGCATTTTTCAGCAAAAGTGTGCTAGGTATGGCCCCAAAAATATATAATAGTATACCAGCAGCTATTAGAAATAAAGAGTGTCTGGGAGCCTTTAAGAGGTCTTTATTTAAATTCCTTTTAGATAGATGTTACTACTCCATCACTGAGTTTACTACTGATAAACAGAGGTATGACGGGTCCGACTTGCTAATTAAACACTTGTGATTTTATTTATTACTTGTTTACATATCTGACATATTTTTAATTGAATGTGTTTTGTTTTTGTATTCTATTGACATGTCACCTTATTGTAATTGCTTGTTTATGTTAATTTTGTACGCCATAAATTGGCAAAACATAGTGCACATATTTTAGACAATATATTATCTGTAACCATACCTATGTTTAACAAAATAAATGATTGATTGATTGATTGAGATTTACGAGTACTTGACCGGTTGACATTTTAGCGGGAACACCACTAAACGAACGAAAAAAAAAACAATATACGTCTGTACTCTGTGGTCGTGTGGCGGTGTGACGCGATGCTTGATGTAAACATTAATCAAGGTTATACGTGCGTAAAGTAATGGATTCAATGAGAAAACGGTTTATTCTTAGAAGAATCTTATACAGAATTACTGAAAAATAAGTGTAGATTTCGTATTGAGTGTTAGTTTATCGAAAAGTGATAAATATGTCAGTGAAAAAGTAACGAAAGTTTTGGAATGCACAAATTTTGATCATAAGGCCGCCGTGTTTAGTAATGTTTTTATGATAAATATTCTTGTATACTGTTTGAAATACACGTAAGTAGCTAGCTTATTTATCTACGAACATAATTTGGCTAATAGCTACTGATATTATAGCGTATTGTTATCGTAATCGTATTTCCAAGAGTAAACTTCGAAAAACAAATACCTACAAAAAGTCAATAAAATGGATATAGTATGTTATCCTTAAGAGATAGACATATGCCATCGCGGACTTTTTTGAAGACCTTTATAAGATACATAATTCCACCATACATTATTTTGTTATATCTCAAAGGGTTTAGACAGCGTTTTCGTTGAAAGCTCCCAGACGGCTTTTTTTCCGACACCTCCAACAAATTTCGTTAATTCATACAAAAATGCATACAAAAACATAACAAATTATATACTAAGACCTTCCTCGAGAACCAAGCTATCCATTGGTGAAAACAGCATGAGAATCGGTGCAGTAGTATTTGAGTTTATCGCGAACAGACAGACAGACAGACAGACGCGGCGGAGGACTTTGTTTTATAATATGTAGTGATAGTGATATATATATATAGATAAATTCTTACTTTCCTTGTGATGCACTTACGCTTGGATATTTAAATGTCACACTTGTGTCGGCCAACACTTTTATAAAGAGAGTTTAGAGTTTTTGATATATTAGCGGATTAATTTATGCGACGATGCGCATTGCGTGAACGTTGAGTTAGAACAGCAATTCAAACGAGAGATTTTTCTTTCAAATCACAGTTGATGTATGCAACGATTGGCTTACGCTGCAGCGAAAACGCCTCTGATTCGGTGCGTGCGATGAGCGTCTCTCTCGTTCTGTTGTATGGGAATTGGGAGGGACGGAAATATACGAGCAGTTATTTTTGTTAGAATAATAAAGTATGTTAGTTTATCTTGCTATATTATATCAACAACATAACAAAATATAACGCCCTAGCTCCCCGAAGGGCCGGGCAGAGGCGCACCTATGCACACCCACAGTTCGCCAGTCATGTCTAAGTCCCATGCAACAGTGGGCGAGCCCACCGCCATCGCCACCAACCGGGCACAAATCCAGACCCCGGGCAGCCACTGAGAATTTACAGACAGAAAACCTAACAACATCCCGCCCGATCCGGGAATCGAACCCAGGACCCCACGCTCACCATTAGACCAACGAGGCATCAAAATAAGAACATAATATAATCTTACAACAATAGCTCAAAAACGTGAAGTGAGCGCGCGGCGCGCGTACCTCACATCAATGAAATACAAAAATAATACTGATCAAAGATCAAACCAGATTAGCCAGCACGGAGGCGAAGCTATTTCACTCGGGGCACTGGGTCCTTCTGCAGGCAGCATTGCTCGTCTGAGATCATGTAAGCTAAGTTCACCTCACATTCGCACTGTTTTAATGTACTTTTGGTGACATAAAGTCACAACCTCTTCCTAACGAAACCTTTCCTTTTTTGAAGTCGGTTAAAAAGAAACACTTCGATTTCGACGCCCGTCAATGCTAACTTCCAACATGTGTTGTGCACGATGCACCAAATGTAAAGTAAAAACTTTGACGGAGAGCTGTCGGGACGAGACGTCCTTTCACTTCAACGTCCAGTGTCCAACCCTATGGACTATAATGTCTGAAATAAATAAATTATTAATTAAAATGAACTGCGTTTTACCCTAGTAGTTTTTATTCTACTGTAGGTTCTGGGAGATAGTGCAAAACTGTGTCCATTAGACAGATATAAAAAGGGCATACTATGTACTGTATACTACATGAAGGAAAAAACAAAGGATTTTAAATAAATAAAATATACAGTTTACACTAATACGCACGCACACATCAACACACATACATGAAAATACGGAATTCTCCTAGTAGACCAGGTTCGATATTTTTAAAATAGGATGAAACCCATTAGAAAAGGAAGAGAATATAACAAAAATTAATGGAAAAGTAATTTACGGGCGATCTGAGGTCGGGCAGTAGAAGTTTATGGGTAAAAAACGGTTTATCTCGATTTCCGGCAAAACTATAAGTCCTATGGAAAAAAGTTAAATGGCAAAGTTCTAGGTAATAAAAAGACCTGCAACTTTTGCATTTACACTTTTTTCATATAACTTCAAAATTGATGTGAAAAATTCAAATAACCAAGTTTTTGGTTGTTATTTTTATCTTTTACAAAACTTTTTTTTTTCACGAAGTTTGGTGAAAACTTACCTTTTTAAGTCCCAAACACATTAAATTTTTATTTTATTTAAAATATTTATTTTTTCACCTTATTTTGAGTTAATATCGACAAACCACCCTAATTTTCAATCGAAAATTCTCACGTCAAAATATCTGAGTTTTTAAAAAAGTCTCTAATTTCTGATGGTGTACAAAATTAAATTACTATGGTAAATTTTCTCAGAAAATGCAAAAAGAAAAACAAGACTAAAAACACGATTCTTTTCTCAAGCAAGAAAAGAATCATTTTTTTGCATTTTCTGAGAAAATTTCAGCCCTGGTCTAGTTGCGCAGTTTTATTTTTGCGTATTCAATGTCCGGCTATCAATAACTTTTTGATTGATAAAAACATTTATTTTCGTAACGAGAATAGCAAACATAACGGCAAACTAACATACCTAACGTTTATTTTTTGTCGAAAATAATAATAGCATGCCATTCTCCATTATCATCTCATCTGCCTCGCATTTTCACAACTATGTTGGGGTTGGCTTCCAATCTAACCGGATGCAGCTGAATACTAGTATTTTACATAGAGCGACTACCTACCTGAGCTTCACAACCCAGTTACTGGGTAATACCCCTCGGTAAAACTGGTTGTCAGACTTTCAGATTTCTGACGACCCATAACGACTGTCAAAGATCCACCAATGACAACTGGGATCAACGGCTTGACGTGCTTTCCGAGGTACGGAGGAGTTTTGGTATGTAAAGATGGTCCCCCATCCACGGACCAACCGCGGCAAGCTTAGCTTAACCTAGTCACGAAATTTGGTGAAAACTTATCTTTTTAGGTCCCAAACACATTTTTTTTTAAATCTTATTTTGACATAATATCGAAAAAGCATTCTAATTTTCAATCGAAAATTCTCACTTCAAAATATCTGCTTTTTTTTCAAAAGTCTGTGGACTTTTTGTTCGTTGAAATCTCTACTTTCTAATGGTGTAAATAAAATATAAATTACAATGGTAAATTTTCTCAGAAATTGCTAAAAACGAAAAAATCTCGAATCCGAAAATTTATATTTTAATCATTACAATAATGTACAATTTTGAGCTATTTATTAAAATTTACCCTTTAATTACTCGAAAAACGTAAGATTCTATGTTACATTGATAAACAAAAAAATTGCAATGTGTTTGGGACCTAAAAAGGTAAGTTTTCACCATAAAGTTAATCTATACTATAATATATAATATAATATAATATATAATATAATATATAATATAATATATAATATAATATATAATATAATATATAATATAATATATAATATATAATATAATATATCTATACATACTAATACTAATATATAAAGCTGAAGAGTTTGTTTGTTTGTTTTTTTTTTTTTTTAAAAACGTTGCCCCGTACTAGGAATTTCTCCTGTATCGTGGGTGCTCTTACAAACATTTAAACTCACATACGCAAACAGCCAGACCCGGAACAACTACTTGTAGATCATACAAATATTTGTTCCATGCGGGAATCGAACCCGCGACACGCAACGCAGTAATCAATCAAGTTTGAACGCGCTAATCTCAGGAACTACTGGTTGGAATTGAAAAGTTCTTTTTGTGTTGGATAGTCCATTTATTTAGGAATATTATAGGCTATATAACATCACGCTACTACCAATAGGAGCGGAGCATAAATGAAAAATGTTACAAAAACGGGAAAAAATATTCCTTTTTGACAGCTTCCGTTGCGTGCGCTGCGTAAACGGTTTAAGTTACGCAAATATCATGTATGATGGAATTGTTCCTCTTTAAAAGTTCTAAAAAAAAGTTTGCGACAGCATATGTCTATCTTTTAAGATTGACTCACTATAACCTTTTTTTATGGTAATCAATTTTAATAAGACGTCTACAATATTTTGAGATAGTTGTAGAATGTTCTTTAAATTATATGCGTAGATGCTTATTTATTGGTATTTTAAGATAACTTACAGAGTGATATACAGAAAATTTTATCGCATCAAAAGGTATTTCATAGTGAAGTGGGGAAGGGGCTAGAAGGATCTGGGCCTTACTACATAATGATAGTACATAATAATTAAAAAAAAAAAAATCGGTTTCGAGTTTTTTTAGTTTTTTGCATTTTCTGAGAAAATTTACTATAGTAATGTATTTTTTTTTTACACCATCAAAAAGTAGATAATTTTAAAGAACAAAAAGCCCACCGACTTTAAAAAAAAACAGATATTTTGACGTGAGAATTTTTGATTGAAAATTAGGATGCTTTTGCGATATAAAGTCAAAATAAGGTGAAGAAATAAACATTTTAAATAAAAAAAATACAGTGTATTTGGGACCTAAAAAGGTAAGTTTTCACCAAATTTCGTGGAAAAAAAAATGTTTTGTAAAAGATAAAAATAAAAAACCAAATACCTCAAAATGTACGTGAAAAATTAAAATAACCAATATTTGAATTTTTCACGTACATTTAAGGTTATGTGAAAAAAGTCTACATACAAAAGTTGCAGATCTTTTTAATACCTAGAACTTTGCCATTTAACGTTTTTCCATAGGACTTGTGGTTTTACCGGAAATCCAGATAAACCGCTTTTTCCCCCTCCACTTCCCGACCTCAGATCGCCCGTAATTTATTTTTCCTTCCATTTTTGTTATATTCTCTTCCTTTTCCAATTGGTTTCATCCTACTATAATTTTTTTCACTTTTTACCATTTTCAAAGGCTTTTCAGCCCTGGTCTATAGTATTCTTTTACTTTTATAACTATTGACATTAGGTAGGTACGGTAAGGTAGGCCTTCAAATAAGACAATTTTTGTAAAAAGAATGATGTTGAGGTAAAAAAAATTAAGCACCTTTCTCGTTTTCTTACAATTCATTTATTTTGAATTTTTTACATACAAAAAAAAGCAATATTCATTAAACTTAACACAGTCCATTTTACGAAAAATGTAATATTATAACCCCTGAAGCTCTAGCCATAGCTGATCAGTGAATATTTTATTTTAAATGTAACAAAATACAAATATTTATTTTAATAACACAGAAATGCCAACTTTTCTAAACTAAGACAGGATTAGTTAACTAGTTTTCTTTTGAAACGTGTAAATTATGTTAAAACATGAACTATATTACAAAATATACGACACTTTTTTCTCTCTGTCTGCTATAACAATTTCCACGTATTCTCCAAGTGCTCTCATCTCAATTATGTAAATGTATCCTCCCTCTTTGTGGCCACATTTTTATGCATTAACACTATCATTCTGTACGCGGCTGGCCACGCTTTTACTCTTAATTTCATCTGCAACTGCACTCTATACTCTAACACCACTAAGCATTTCATTTAAAGTTAAAAAAAAAATTACATTCCCATAAATTATCACTAATTTTATAAGTTTCAACTCTAATGTTGCCTACTGCATTGTTCGTTTGTATAAACCTTTATAATTACGGACTTTAATCACATTTATTTTCTTTTGAAGTCTAATAATGCGGCAAGAGAAGTTTTATATGATTTTTGATACCTAATTTATCAATAAGACTAGTTATAATATACATAATTATAGTGTTTATAAATAAACTTAAAAGTTTTTAATATACAATCACTAAATATAAACACTTTTATATTCATCATTGAACATTACTTCTTTTTGGTGCTCTTTTCCTTTTAGACAATGTCTTCTAACGGATTTCAAGGCTTTTGAACGAGTGGTGCTTCTAATAATCTCCTTATAATTTACTTTGTTCTATGCAATCCATTAGGACTATCAGTCATCAAGGGAATATAGTAGGTACAAGCAGCTTTACGCTGCTGAATTCATATTCATTCAATCTTCCTTGAGATTTTTAATGTTTGTTTGCTTCTAATTCTTTCTCGCTTTTCTTATCAAATACTGGTGTCATTTCCTCTGCAAAAAAATAAATAAATATTAAGGCGCTTGCTTTTATTTTGTTTAAAATGTTTTCATCATTTTGGTGGTCCTGGAAAATATTAACAACTAGTACTAACTAACATGATGAAATTACCTGGATCAGCTTTCCTCCTATCTTTGTAGTCGGGACTGTCCCAAGGCTGTCGATCTGAGCTTCCCAATATGACATAGATGAGATTAGAGCCAATGCCTATGGAGGCAAACAGCAGGAAAACTATCCGCCAGCGACTGATGTCCGACTGAAAACAATAACAAATATAGATAGAAGACTTGATAAATTATTTACAATGCTTAATTACTACAAAAATAATTACAGAATTGTATGAAACTGATGATTATAAAAATAAATAATGTATAAAACTTCTAACCAAGTGAAATGATCTACAGTAAATAATACCGAAATAAATGGTTTCTAACAATTACCAATTACTTACGGGATCGTTCCGTAAAATAAAACTCGTGATTACTGGAGTTATGATGCTGCCAATACCTCCAGCAAAGTTGGTTAATGATAGTAACACGCCTGCAAACTGTGGTGATAGATCCAAGTGATTTACCTAGAAATAATAATTATGATTACAAATTGTTATTCCTTGAAAATCTAAAAAAGATAAATAGGACACACACACACATATTATTATCATGATACTGCAATCACTAAAATCATCTGTCATAGCCAAGTGAGAGGTCCATATTACAGACGAAGCTTTTTATGGTTTTAGATTATTACTTGAATAGTTTCCTCACCATAAATCCAGCTGATGTGAACCCAAACAGGAAAAACACCAAAACTAATATGGCAACAACTATGTTCTTATGATCGGGGCCCAGAAATGCCAGTGATATGATGCCAAGACCTCCTCCGAATAAAGCTGAAAAATAGAGCAAAGTTAGTTACTGAGGAGAAAAAAAATCTTTATTAAAGATCAAAACAATGGAATAAACATTGATGTGAAGTAGATTTCCAAAATTAAAAGATTGGTACGAGTAAAAGCTACCTTACCAAATGAGTTGAATATTTTTCTACAAGTCCCTAATTCTAGCCAGCCGCTATTGTATATCTTCTGACTTATCGTAGCAGATCCAATAGAACCCACCCACATGCCCACAAAGGGTAACGCTGATAATGTGGCACTCTGAAATTAAACAGACAGTTATTAGATAATTATATTCATTATAGTTTGGGAATTATGTAACATCAACTCACCAAATAAAAAAACCTCTGCTTAGCTATATACATACATTGCGCGGGATTCAAAAATAATTTTATTATTATGAGCCTGTACTGTCCCACTGTAGAACAAAGGCCTCCCTTCTCTCTTTTAATAAACTAAAAAGAAAATTACTCAAAGAGCTCAATCTTTCTCATAGCTATTTAAACCAGAAACATGATTAATTTTATAATTTGAATGATCTAATAGGCATCACTCTAAAATGTGGACCACAAAGAGTGCACGAGAAACAAAAAATAATAAAGCTGCTCATTGAAATACTTACATTTCTCAACGAGATATTCATGCCTCTTTCCAAGTAAGTGGGGAGATCCACGAAAAATAAGATAAAGACGGCGCTGCCACCAACGTGTGATGCTACGATGGCCCAAAGAGCTGGAGTACGGAATATTTCGCGCCAAGGTGTTGGTTGGTTACGCTGAAATAGGAAACATTTTATTTGTCGTCAAGTAAACTACATTCAAGAATTTTGTATAATTTATACTAGAGAACCATGATCGCAAGAGCTGGAACTCAAGGGGAGACTTGCCTTTGCCTAAGACTGAAATGATATAGACTAACTGTAACCAGAGAACCAGATTTTGGCCTGTTAAACTATTATATGCTTCAATTTTACACACTTACGTATTCTCAGAATTATTAAGAATATCTTTAGATTTTATTATTTTCTTTATTATCTTTAGGAAATTACCAAAAAAATCTTACCCTACTCTCAGTACTGGTATCAAGTCCCATTTCAATATAAGTCTTCTCCTCCTCAGTCATCATGGAGTGTTCTCCAGGGGAGCTGGCAGAGAACCAGTACCACAAGGCTGCGGTCAGGAACATGATGGCAGAGGTCACGTAGAATATCATCTTCCAGCCTAAGGCTGTTTCAGCCAGCAGACCCGATAGAGGCATTGCTATTATTGTGCCTACTTGTGATCCTGCAGATAGTGTTTTTTTTATGAGTCTGAATAAAGATCAAGCTGATAGATACTATTATTATTAAAGTGATTGATTACTAATAGGGTTTTGAAGTAAAAAAGCGGTCCTACGTCTTGAATGGTAAGTTATCTTACCCTTGGTATTGCTATTCTCAGTAAGAGCATAGAGTAGAAGTAGGTGATGTTAAACATGTATTAGGTATTATTTTTTAAGTAAATATACATTACTGTTACACTCTCAAGCTAATATTATTGTTAAGTTGTGAGTACTCATTGCCGACAAACAGTTTTGCAGTTTGGTAAATACTGATTATTTTTGAACAATGTATTACTGAATTAATGCACATTGTGAAACTAGTTTGTTCAGAATCATTTACTGAATCGATTTCTGACATTTTTATATAGGTAATAATTTATCCTAAAAATAATTAAACCTACGTAAATTACAGTCACATTTTGGCTGTACAGTGAAAACAAACCAAAATGGATGAAGTACCTACTACGCTAGACCCTTTTACGGCTTCGTCCATACTGCTCCCTAGTCCCAACTCGCCCGGTCCATATATACCTACATGTATAGCTAGAAGGCGCAAACGTACTGTTACGCGCCACACAAGTTTAAGTATCACTAATGCCATCTAGAATCGAGTAGAACTAGTAGACTCGAGATTCTTCTAGAGAATTCGATGCTAGAACTTTCGACATCTGGTCAGTAGGGGCCGGTATGTACTCGAACATTCTAGATGTTTCTACAAGGTTCTGGAACTATCTAAGGACTATATAAGGTAAGTATGGACCCCGACCCGGGACAGTCGAAATTAAGCGACAAGTACGATACAAACGATCTTCGAGTGCAACTTTGAGTGATCAGTAGTGCATTTGCGTTTTATAATTAGTGTGTTTGAGTTGTAATCAGTGTTCTTTAATTAAAGTGTAATTTTTGATTTTTAAACGGGCAGTTTTTATTGTCACGAACCGCAAGCTTGTAACAGTACTAATGGTAAACTCAAACTCAAATCATTTATTTCAATTAAACCATTTACAGGCACTTTTGAATTGTCAAGGAGTCGGTCAGTAAGAAAAATGAAGCTACATGCCCATTCCAAAGCGTAGGTACCTATGGAGAAGAACGGGCAAGAAACTCCATGGACACTCTTTTAAATTAAATTGATACAAAAGTATTCGTTACATCTATGATGTTGAATTTATAACTAAACTAGCTTTTTCCCGCGGCTCCGCCCGCGTGGATGTCGGTTATCGCATAAAAAAGTAGCCTATGTCCTTCTCCATATCCCAGGCTATATTTCTGCCAAATTTCATGACGATCGGTTCAGCGGTTTAGGCGTGAAAACGTAATATACAGACAGACAGACAGAGTTACTTTCACATTTATAATATTAGTATGGATGTGAGAACGATGTAAAAATAAAAATAATAAAAACTTACACGTTAAAAGCGTCCAGAGTAGGTACAACAAATAGAAACAAAATAAAAAAAGTGCTTGTATGGTTTGAATTTTAGTTTTATTCAGTTGTCACAAATCACAGTTTTTACAAAGCTCTCTGTTAAAAAATCAGTCTGTATCACTACATACTCGTATTATAAAACAAAGTCCTCCGCCGCGTCTGTCTGTCTGTTCGCAATAAACTCAAAAACTACTGCACCGATTTTCATGCTGTTTTCACCGATGGGTAGCGTGGTTCTCGAGGAAGGTTTTAGTATATAATTTGTTAAGTATTTTTTATACATTTTTATATACATTAACAATATTTGTTGTTCGGAAAAAAATAAGCCGTCTGGGAGCTTTCAACGAAAACGTTGTCTAAACCCTTTGAGATATAACAAAATAATGTATGGTGGAATTGTGTATCTTATATAGGTCTTCAGAAAAGTCCGCTATGGCATATGTCTATCTCTTAAGGATAACATACTATATCCATTTTATTGTCTTTTTGTAGGTATTTGTTTGCCGAATTTTACTCTTGGAAATACGATTACGATAACAATACGCTATAATATCAGTAGCTATTAGCCAAATTATGTTCGTAAATTAATAAGCTAGCTACTTATGTGTATTTAAAACAATATACAAGAATATTTATCTTAAAAACATTACTAAACACGGCGGCCATATGATCAAAATTTGTGCATTCCAAAACTTTCGTTACTTTTTCACTGACATATTTATCACTTTTCGATAAACTAACACTCAATACGAAATCTACACTTATTTTTCAGTAATTTTGTATAAGATTCTTATAAGATTAACCCATTTACTCATTGAATCCATTACTTTACGTACATTTATCCTTGATGAATATTTACAAAAAGCATCGCGCCACACCGCCACACAACCACAGACGTATTTTGTTTTCTTTTTCGTCCGTTTAGTGGTGTTCCCGCTAAAATGAATTAATACCGGTCAAGTATTATTCGATTAATCGAATTATACAGCCAGATCGTGTTGCAAGTACAAAATAAATGTCAAACATTTCGTCCAATTGCGAACGTTACCCTGAGAAAAGTTATGCACCAATGGCGTTCATTAGACATTTCGAGCGTTTTCTAAGCACAAACGGTGTATCATGCGACATTTCGGAGGTTAATTCGTTTTGTTTTCACATTGTTGGTACTTACGTGAATCATTTTAAAATTAATATTAGTGTCGCATTTTTATTTCGTGTTGTAATTTGGTACAGTTGATTGCTTTAAGAATTTGAGTGAAATTTTGTATTTTGGTTTTGTGTTTGTTATCTTTAGGTAAAGTTTGCTCAGAACATAAGTACTTTTATTATATTAGATCATTGTCATTTGTTTCGGTTTCTATTCACACGGTGAATCACTTTAAAATTAATATTAAGTTAGAAATTTGAGATATAGCCTGGGGTATGGAGGATTCACTGTTTTCAGTGAATAAAATAAGCTTTTTAAAGGGGGAATGGTATAAAATAATTTAAACTATCACCTAAGAAATCACAGTTTGTACAATAACTAAAACTCTGTACTAAAAATCAGTATGTGTATAAAATAATTTAAACTTATACGTGATAAATGTATTTATTTTCTACATCGTAGCACTTTTCCGACACAAAGCGGGCCAGTTGGGACTAGGGATCAGTATGGAAGCCCCTTTTACGTATGCGACTGTGTGCGTGCGTAGATGTATGTAATATGATTACAACATAATATTCTGACTGGGATGTTTGGTGGTGTGCGTTGATTCCGGGACATGTACACAAACATTCCAATTTATAGAATTTGGTTCCCTTGTCATTCCACGTCAAAGAAAATTGCATCAAAGTTTGAAAATCATAAAGTTGTTAGAAGAGTTGTAAGTAAATAATTTGTGAATTGAACATTTTAGAAACTTTGATGAGTTTCCTCAACATTTTGAATTTTGTTTTAAGTTTATTTCTTACCTGAATAAACGATACCAGTATAGGTGGTTCTCTCGCTGGTTGGCAACCACCTGCCGAGGAGCGTGTGACTGGCTGGAAACAGACACGCCTGGGTGAGACCCATCATCACTCGAGTCACGCATACCAATGGCCAGCCACCCTGGAACATTCGCATTTTAAATTAAGATAAACTTTAGTTTAAGCCTCGGCAGAAGATAAGCGAGAATATTATAATGTGACTCCCAATTCCTATAACTTAACAATGCGTGCTATCTACGCTACGTTTTTTGACACTAACTATCGGTAAATATAACGATTTGTTATTAGAAATAGAAACTGAGTTTGTGCGAGTTTACTAACGTATAAGGTAAAAAGTAAATAACTCTTAGTGAAGTTATACAAGTAGAATACATAACATCCATCCTAAAATCTAGTGATACGAAATCTCTACTACCCTTAATTCCAAATAGTTTCCAAGTTATGGATAGGGTCTGGCAAGTTGCTCTAATTGAATAACGAAGGGATTGGAGAGCGTTAATCTAAGTTGTGAGAGATGCATCATCTCAGTGACCCAGTCTGTCAAGACGAGGGACAGGGTATGTTAGGAATATGGAATTAATTGTTATATTAGGATAGAGTGTTATTGAGAAGAATATTAGTAATCTTGGAAATCAAAGACCTCTTCAAAATACGTACATAAACTCACGTCTTTTTCCCATGGGGGAGGGGAGAAACTACACCTCTTCAATTTCGATCTGACTCGTTATATTATTGTAAATGAATCTGTTAATGTTTATTTTAAATATATGCTTTCAATCTGAGTGTCAGAAGTTCCAGTGATAAAATTTTAATAGGCACTTAAAATAAATATTGATGATCTAGACTAGAGAGAGCATACTTTAATTACACAGAATTTCTTATGAGATTATAATATTTAAGTGCAATGAAATGATAATAGACATAGTCTATAACGCCTTAATGTTTTACTTACCAAACTAGCTAACAATGGAAAGAGACCGGTTAAACACCCATTTGCCAGCAAAGCTACCAATAAGATGGGTTTTCCTCCAAATCTCTTCGCGAGTACACCGGCGGGAATTTGCATGCACATGTAGCCCCAGAAAAATGAAGACAGTATTAGACCTTGGATCTTTTTGTCCCATTCGTATACCTGAAAGAAAAGTTTAAAAGGATATTATATTATTTTAATATTTAAGTACAACAACTAGGTTCACATAGGTTTAATATAATATTTATTTATTTATTCTCTTTCTTAAATTTATCATTACAGGTTCACATAAAGCGATAAATGCCATAATGATAATATTGTCAGCCTAGACTTTTAAGAGGTGTCAT
Source organism: Dryobota labecula (assembly GCA_947523025.1). Taxonomy (NCBI): domain Eukaryota; kingdom Metazoa; phylum Arthropoda; class Insecta; order Lepidoptera; family Noctuidae; genus Dryobota; species Dryobota labecula. The sequence goes on from OX383296.1 coordinate 25,118,675, forward strand.
ACAAATAGTAGCTCCTCATCCTCAAATGCATGCGATGCTTATAACAAAAGTAATTTCAGAAAAACAAGGGTCTAGGCGTAAAAATAATGTCAAAACGGATGAGTGTGCCAGACAAGGTGACGAGGCAGTATCTCACAATGGCTAATCAAATAATAAAGGTAACAATATTCGTGTATGTGTCTATCAGACCAAAAAACAAAAAATAATCCAGGTCGCATACCCACTAACAATATATTTTCCTCCTCACGATTTCGATTCAACAGAATTCGACAGTACAGATTTTTCTACAATTTACTTAAATATGATGTCAAATTTATGGAAAAATTTGTACAAAAAGATCATAATTCAATGGTAAGATAAGGATCCTTAAGTAAAGACAACTGTATCGCACACTGAATCATTGTTATGTGTAATTATTTGTTTAGTCTTATTTAATAACAAACTTATCTTGACTTTGTTACATACATGTCACGTACTGTTTGCACTATTACGCGATGATAATATTCCTAAAATAGCTTGGTACATCCTATAACTTTTGGCGATGAATACTCGTAGTTCATGCTCTTTATTTATTTTCTTTTCGGGTGCCATTAAAGACAGCTAAAAGATATTGAGAATGAAAGGAAATATCGATCTATAAGCTTAGCTGTATATAATATAACAAATTATGCCCTTGTCTGTGAAAAAAATTTAAAATCTGGCAGTACCAATTTTATACAAACAAAGCATATGGACGTTCATTGACAGATAAAATGATGATTGATGATATTGAACTATTGACAATATAGTTATCAATCAACATTCATTATTTATAATCCAGCAATTCACAAGCAAGAAAACAAGAAACACGATCTGGGTTCAACACAGATTCTGCAACAGCCAAATACGACGCTGATGAAGAAGAAAGCTTACCTGGGCAGTGGAACCATTATGGTGTTTGACGTCAGTCATGGCCAGGATCGCGACGCCCATACTGCTGCGCGCCAGGAGGAGCGCTATCATGCAGAAAGACATGCAGATCATCTGGACGTGACGGACGCCGAAGCCGTGGTCTGGAAGAAAATTTTTGAATGCACTGTTGTATGGTTCAATGGGAAAGTACACGGACAGTTTAGAAGAGGAAATGCAGAAGTTCAAAACAAAGATGGGAACATAGAAACATCTTTGCAGATAATGATTTAATACTGCAGAAAATATAAATCATCATAGAAAAGTAATTTGTACTACATTTACCTACGAGATAGCTACACGTTATTTGAGTGATTCGACCATAACAGTAAACAGCCGTGATAAGTAGATAGAATGGAGGAAAGTGCTTGCCCAGCAGGAAAACAACATGGCTATAATACCAAACTTAATAAAATAAAAAATAAAAACAATGGCTTACGGTTCATAGTTAAACATAGCAAATCCAATAAGCAATATGAAAGTAAATAGCAAACAAAATGAACCGATTGGTTTTTAATTACTCAGTATCGTGCAATCGTCACGTATTGAACTTCATACTGCTAAGTAATCTTTTCTGACATTTTATTACGAGCTTTATACGCACATCGAAAGTGTCTTGGGATCAAGGTATTTAAAAAATAAATATATATTGCTCTATTGAAATTAAATATAAATGTCTATTTAGATTGATTAAATAAAATGTTTTCTTATGTGTAGATTGATGAAGTACTCTCATTTTTGCATGAATAACGACTTCTCGCGATTTTTGCTTATGTTCGATATTTCACCTTAGTTGATTAATCCTGTTTTTAAAATTTGATAAAAAGGTTTTTATCTCCTGTTTGTTTTGAAAGGTTTTTATGTAAAATAAACAATTTGTGGTCTGCATTTCCGCCATTAACGCGTATAATACAATTGCAGCGATTCGGCATACATGAGTTGAACAGGCAAAAAAGATTTTTTTGGTGTGGGTACGGCATCCATATTTCGCAGTTCTTCTTTGAAGTATAACCCATGCGTGCTCAATGGGATTCAAGTCTGGCGATTGAGTAGGCCATGGTAGTACCTTCATTGATATTAGCTGCAGCAAGTGTGTTTGAAACGAGTCTGGCAGTATATGGACGTGCATTATGCATAAGAAGAAATTAAGCACCAAATTGGGTTCTTAAAGGAATGACAACATCTGATACAATCGGTTCAGCGTAAATTTGTGCATTGAGATTGCCTCTGATCCAAATAAGTTCAGTTCATCCGCCCCTAACATGATTGTTCTAACACTGTATGCATGAACTTCCTGGCATGATTTTAAACGTTCTTGACGTCCAGGGATCCTCCAATGCCGTGTACGTCTAATATCTGCCCAAATTATAAAGCGAAATTTGTTAGAAAAACACACAAAACGCCACTTTTCTTCCTCATAATGTGTTCATGATCCCATTGTAAACGGACTCTGCAATTGCGGATCTCAATACGTGATAGACGTAGCAGTCTTCCGGAACGGAAATTGACTTCATACAAGCAATTTCTTATGGTTTGATTGCTAATTAACATCCCTGAAGAGCCATGAAGCCTCGTGACCAACATCATCGCGGTCATTGTTCGATTTCGTCGAGCAGTCATTTATAAAAGTGATAATATTTTTTCTTTAAATTGTTACTAGAATCATATTATCAAAATTATTGTATGCCAGGGTCAACCTACAAACGAATAATGGCATCAGTAATATCAAAAATATACAATCCTAAAACCAACATTACTGTATTTGTAGGTTCTAAGGTCAAAAAAGAAGAAATCACTGACTATGTAACTGAGTTGTTAAAGTTAAATTGTAGTAAAATAACATTGTGTGCTTTCGCATATTTTGGAAAATTGACAAATAGACAAAAAAAATATATTCATATGCTTAATAAACATATGCATTTCTTAGTTAGTCATTATAGTGACAAGCTTGTTTTTTGACGCCAACAGTTTTGTGGAAACTTTAAGGTCGACTAGGGATACTGTGTATCTGCCTATTTGTTTTAGACACATAATAGCAAGACTATTAGCTTTTTATATAAACTCAGACATAAGTAGTATGTCGAAGTCTTGTGTAATTAATACCACAACAGTTAGTAGTAATACTAATAATAAGGTGGTGAGCCTAAATAAATGTAGCTCAAATGCTATAAATATGTATACAAACTGTACGAAGGAGGTTCCATGTCCCTCACTCACTATGAGCTCACTGCCTTGTGATGACATTGAAGTCTTGGGGTTAACTCCGGATAGTCATTTAAACTAGTTTGTAAGACGACAGAAGGCACCAGTACGAATATTCTTATACTTAACAACAACAAGGTGTCTTCTTGCTCAAAAATAAGTAATTATCAAAAAGGAGATCAGCAGAATGCCATGAAATTATTTCATCAAAATATTCAAGGTATTTCTTCCAAATTATTAGAAATTGAAATGTTTTTGGAAAAAACAAAGTTTGACATTGTTTGTTTTACTGAACATTGGTTAAAGGATTACCAAATGCTAATTAATTATGACAACTATAGTTTGGGCAGTTGTTTTAACCGTAAATCTATGCTGCGTGGAGGTTCTCTAATCTTGATAAAAAATTGTTTAAAGTCTAAGCAACGTAATGACATAGTTGGTTTATCAGTTGAACATTGCATCGAGTTGTCCTGTGTTGAGCTAGATAAGCATATTGTAGTGTGCGCGTACAGACCCCCTAATAATCAGAACTTTTCTTTATTTGAGTCAGTAATGGAAGATGTCATAGCGAAACTTGCATCCAGTAACAAAGCCGCAATTATTTGTGGTGATCTAAGTTCAGCAGCATATGCTGTGAGAAAAATCCGTCAATTTAATGATGTAGATACCGCGAGGCTAGTCTATTTTAGTTACTTTCATAGTATCATGTCTCACGGTATTTTACTATGGGGACGGGCTGCAGATATCGAATCTATTTTTATTCTACAGAAAAGAGCCATCAGAGCAATATATGGCCTCCGCAGGCGCGATTCTCTAAGGGAACTGTTTAAAGATATTAACATCATGACGGTACCTTGTCAATACATCTATGAAAACATTATGTACGTAAGGAAAAATTTAAATATTTTCAGTAGAAGAGGTGAAAGACACAATTATAGTACCAGAAATAGGGACCAATTAGTTCAACCAGGTTTTAGACTGGCTAAAGTAGACTCATCCTTCATGGGGTACTGTTTAAAATGTTACAATAAAATACCTCCCCACATACTCCAATTAAACGAAACAAAATTTAAAACGTCTATAAAACGCACACTATGCAGCCAGGCATATTATAAGTTGGGGGATTACAACGCTGACAAAAATGCTTGGCTCAATGCTGGTCCTGCTCCATAAGGGCGCATAAAGTAAATGATTAGCATTTGAAAATATTATTGGAGCTGCTGAAGATTGTAAGACTATCTTTGCATTGTATAAACTTGTTTGTTGTTTGTTTAACCTTGAATTATATAATTGCATAGCACAGGTGTGAGTACTATGTAATAGAGCTTCCATTTACCGGGTAATATGTCTTTTATTGACTTGAATTTGCTCTGGCAGCTGAGAGAATGTCATGCTCACTCAAATGTCTCGCTGGTGGTGGCGTGTGTGTTGGTTCATTAAGTTCCCTTCATAATGGTTGAGCTAAATGGTGCTGATCCATGCGTCATGTTCGTGAACGGGCGCCGTCAGTTGGGACTGGTCATCTCTTAGCTGCCACGGCTTATTTTAATTTTTGAATTGTTTTTATTACGGACGCTTCTAACGTGCACGTTCATTGTTCTCACGTGTATAACTTTAACATGAATGATGTAACCCATATTTTGTAACAATATTTTGTTTTAAAAGAGTGTCCGTGGAGTTTCTTGTCCGTTCTTCTCCATAGGAACCTACTACGCTTTGGAATGGGCAACTAGCTTCATCTTTCTGACTGACCGACCCCTTGACAATTTAAATGTACCTGTATTTGGTTTATTTGAAATAAATGCTTTGAGTTTGAGTTATTTTCTTACTTTCTTGATTTGTTCAGCTTTCCAAACATATGTTAGAATTAATATCTGTAAAGTCAGTAAGTTAATGGTAAGTTAGTTAAGTTCTTTCTCTGTCTACACTTCAGAGGTCAAAATTATCATGAATGCCAGCTTTTATGCTAAACTAGCTTCTGTCCGAAATTCGTTCACGTGGAAGTTAACAATACCATAAAACATACCATAGGGCACTCAGAAATTGCGTAGCTTTTTAGTGGGTAATATTTGCGATCGAATCGAGATTACCTCTTACAAAGAAACAATACATTTTACCTCTTTAAAATGTTAGTTTAGATGAGCTTTTAGAGTTAATAGCCTACAAACGAATAAAAATAAAAGTAAAGATTTTTCTATATCAGATTTTTTTTATCCCTACAATTTTCCGAAAGGAGAAGATACAACATACATAATTTAATATCACGCCTGTGATCTCCGAAGGGATGGATGAGGTGTACCCACTATATTACAAGATCGTGCGTTGTGTTGGTCATTTTTTTTTTTGTGTATTTATATTTTATGTTTTCTTAGATAAGTACGTTGTTGTCTTTTGTGAATGCTGCATATGGTTGTAATAGGCATACATACCAGCACTTTTATTTTGTCTTGTTTTTTATATTTCCTAGTATGGCCGCCACAGTCAAGAGGGTAAGTACTGCTGTTGGTGTACCAAATAAAAAAAAAAACATAAAAGAAACATGATTACTACAATACGTATATATCAACGCTTATACAGAAAAAAAATATATATCATGGGTTGTAAGCTCATGAAATTCTAATCACGTTTCTACCTTTAACCCTTTTATATATCTGCCATGGTTCCATTATTTGAATAGGATGTTATTATGTACCTAATCGTTTCCACTGTTTGCTTCGGTACTTGTAATCGATTCCTTGGGCTTACTCAGTCTGGTTGGTTGCGTATGGAAATAATATTCTGTATTGGATTGGGTTCGAAAATATATTATAATAGAAGGGGTAATGGGGTTGGAGGTTAGTTGCTATTGGTTTCTTTTGACAAAAAAAATAAAATATTGATACTATAAAAATGGCAGAATGCACCCTGTTGAGCTTTTGTTGATATAATACTTCTGTTGTTTACTGGATTTGATTTTGATTTGGTCGCCTAGGTTTTATTTTTTATAATTTATCAATTTTTTTTTATTTAAAACTTTATTTTTTTATTTTATTCTAGTTTTAATTTGACTCAATTTTAACAAAAAACAACTCTTGTGGTAAACATTTAAACTGATATTCCACTCAATTTTAAAATTATGCAGTTATTATCCAATAAATATGGAACCATTATTTAGTAATTTAGGTTTCATTGACAATTAACTAAATAACGAGAGAAGAAAAATAAAATAATAATAACATATTTACGTTTAGTAGTGCCGCCTTCTGAGGCTTTCCTTGCACAATTTTCTTTATTTTCCGCCATTTTTCGTTGTTTTCGGTGTTGACTCCACACATCACTCCCCGGCCAGGAATGAGAGCCCAGGAGTACCGCTAACTTATTAATATCACAGTGCAAGTTACCTCTTTCAAAGAAATACCAACTTTATAACATAGATGATAAGTTTCATTTTTTAATCGTAGGTAAGTATGGGAGTTTTGACTTCTGACTGACAGGCGGTAAATGTTTCTATCAGTAAGTATACAAATAAGGTATTCATATTTAACATAGTGATATGGAATATTTTGAGATGTATGATTTTGTTTTATGGGTATGCTTGATAATTCATGTGGATTAAAAATCAAATAAGTCCATCACAAAGTGCACTGTTGGACATAGATCTTGGAGCCTCCACAATTAACAATTGCTTTCATAGCGTTTCGTATTTCTACAGCACTTTGCAACGGGATTGACAAGATTTTCGGCAGCTTAATATGTTAGTCCTACTTCAACCAGTTCTGTGTTTCCCTCTTCCAACGGATTCCTGGGGCCTTCACAAGTTCATATAGGGGTGTCATTCTTCATGTGGCGGTGCTTGGGGGAGGCCTATGTCCAGCAGTGGACGTCTTTTGGCTGAAATGATGATGATGTTAGTCCCATACATTTTTGACGTTTTCATCATCGTTATCAGTGATAGGCAGCCTTAGGCGTTATAGTGTAGCCTTAATTAAAGGCTACACTATAAAATGTAAAATAATATGGGTATTTTAACATCTATTTTTGGTGTATGCTTTGTTGGTTGTCCTTAAATAAATAAATAAATAGAATGTCACTTTGTCTAGACAAAGGCCCTCTTACCTAGCTTACCTACGCCTTACCCCAATGAAAGGATGTTAAAAATTGTTTTATTTTCAGCAGGTAATTAATTATGTACTTAGTTATCAAAGGGAGGAACTGTCAAGTGCTACAATTGAAAGTAGCTCCTACTTACGTTTTAAAATATAACTTAGAAAAGAGTTTCCTCTCAACGGCAAAGGGTGCCAAGGGGCTTACTCAAGTGAAATCCTTGTAAGTGACCAGGAGAAGAGGGTTCAATAAAATTGGACATCTGATGAAGGATTCTTCTTTGAAGGCGTTTGACTCGAACCTCATTTGTTTCTCTTTATTTCATTTATAAACACAGACATACATATTTTTGTACTATTAGTAATAGATAAGTTATTTTTGGTTATCTATTTGCTTAAATGTTTGCTCTCTGCTATCGTCACAGTAACCTGTTTAATCAAGTTTTGCTATAGTTCTGTCACAGGCGTATAGAAGAAATTGTATTTTTTGCAAAATATATTATATGAAAATGTCATTGTTTAAGGTGAAAACGCCAAGGTAGTCCGCGTCATTCAAATTTTCTTACGTTTTTTTTTAAATTCCCAGGTCAGTATTAGGTTGCATGTTGATCAAAATATGATTCGAGACGAGACTATATTTACAGAATTATAATCATTTAAATCATCAATATAACTGTCTAATATACTTTTATAATTGTGTGTTTAGTTTGTGATCTTCCTCTGCGAGTCACAGTAAATACTCTTTCTTTTCTAATACCAAATTAGTAACCCTATTAAATGACTATTTCATGAAATCCTTTGAGGGCAATTCTAACTTATGGAGTTTTATTGCTGACAGATTGTCATGATTTAGTTCTGTAAATACATACTTGGTACGCAAATCATATTTTGATTAACATACAACCTGCCACTGATCTGCAAATTGCAGAAAAGATGTAAGAATATTTGAATTTCGTGGGCTAACTTAGCGCTTCCCCCTTAAATCGACAAAGATAACGAATTACCTACTGTCAAAACGTTATAATGGATAGGAAAAAGAAAAAGTTCTTCACACCTTCCTTCATTCCATCTTTTTTTAATTGATCTACTTCTTGAAAAGTTAATTACAAGTCTTCCAGCCATCATTTTTGCACTTTTCATAGGAAAAAAATAATAATCGGAGTATCTGATTCTTTTAAATCTATATCCACTTTTTTCTCAATGCCTGTGACATAGGGACATAGGTAATTAGTATGCAAATAAACAACGAGGGTATTTCGAAACTTCGGTCCGCTTTGTTTACAAAATGATTCGCTACGAGTATCGTCCTATTTACATACACGATACCACTTTGGTTGTATTTAATTTTATTATACCCGTCATCTACATGTTCTATGGAAATAAGATTTGTCTGATAGTGTGTTTATTGTATTTAAGATTACAAATATTGCTACTTTATAAATATTATTATTATTATGAGACCAGTTAATCTCCACTACTAATGACCGCTACCATGAATGGGCATTTGGAAAAATCACTATTATTAACATATTAAAATGATACATTGGTAAACGCAAATTATTTCATTTTCTTTTCAGACAGCGGCCAATTACATTAGATAAATAAAAAAAAATATTATCATTTCCTTTTTTTCAATAAATCCATATAAATTATATTTTTAAATATTAGAATATAAAACATATAAAAACATTAAAAAATATAAAAAATTGTAGCCCACCGGTTTCGGGAACAGGGTCCAAGCTACCGGCGGTCAGGGCTCCAGAGAGGCTCCTAACAATGCGAGTCGTGTCCAGTAGTACCGTTCTCTGAATCAAGACCTTGATTCAGATACCCAACGAGAGCCTCCTTAGGTGTTGGTCGAGGCTCTTGGCAACTAAGCCGTTAGCTGATACGAATATAGGCACAATGATCGCTGAGTCCATATCCCACATGTCGACAACTTCGTGAGCCAAGTCAAAATACTTGATTTTTTTAACTCTCTCAACTTTCACGAGGTTCTCGCCATGTGGGACTATTATGTCAATAATCATTGCGCGCCACTCAATTCGATCCACCACCACTATATCAGGCTTATTGGCAACAATAGTCCTGTCAGTGATCGATCCCAGTACAATATGATATTTCCATTTTCGAGAACTGGGTCGGGCAAATACCTGTAGTACGGCACTGCCGGTTCCGCTAGGTTGTATTTCAGAGCAAGTTGCTGATGGATAATCCTGGCTACAAGCTATGTCTATGCAAGTATTCTTCGTTAGCTAGACGAGAACAGCCGGAGATAATGTGTCGGATTGATTCTCCCATACGGTGGCATGCCCAACAGATGTCAACCGTGCCATCCTTCACAATAAATCTCCGGTAATTGTTCGTCATGATAACTTCGTCAATAATTGCACAGATGAAACCATCGGTTTCCCCAAATAGGTCACCGAAACGTAGCCAGGTTACGGACGCTAGAAAATCTACATCGGGTCCATGTAGGGCCCGAAAAAAGTGTCCGTGAAGCTCTATACTCTGCCATACCTCCCTGCGATCGTTAGTGTCAACCACTACAGGCTTGCGCCAGTTTTCTTTAGCTAAGGAGAGCGGGGTGAGGCCCTTGTCCATCGCGACCACATCTCGATGCATCCCCACGTCGGCTTCTAGGAAATATTCCATGAGACTGCATATCTCGCGATTGAGGAGTATCTTAACGTTTAAAAAGCCTCGACCTCCACTTTCACGGGATTGTTCATTTGTTACATACAACATTTTGGCCCTCTGTATGTAGAGGAACAAAACATAGATGCAAGATGGTTATGTAGCGAGTTGCAAGAAAACAAAAAACTGTTTAAAATAACCTATATTTATAAAAATATATCTCCTCCATACAACATTATTATTAGCCTTTAAGGGTCTACCGTAATAATAAGTAATGACATTAAAACCTTACAATTAGTTTAACATGTGAAGTAGGTAGGTGACTATAATTTTTACTTATTAATGCCAGCCAGCTTAAACTTCAGCAGATAGAACTAAGGTCGTGGGGAGTTGGAGGTGAAGCCAGTTCTGTTCCGAGTTTAAGTTTAAATTAAATATTATAAATGTTAATATTAAGTATAACCTTCCAATTATTATGGGTGTAATTAATTAATAAATGGGCGCCAGGGACTTTGGAAAGTCCCGGATCCTAGAGCCAACGAAGATGTCCAATATAATCCCCGGGGTCCTTAATTTAAGTTTTGTTATAGACCAGTTTCCAATAGTGAAACCTGACTAAAGTAATAAACCGGTTCTTACATAAACCGTATCTAAATAAAAAAATATGTTAAGGGATAAGAAAAAAAAACCGTCCCGCCTACGCTATCGCTAGACGGACTTGGCCAGCCGCACAGCCGTCTCCGCAAGAGGCGTCGAGCAGACTCGAGGAACGGGTCTCGCGTCCAGGCCCCAGACGCTACTGTAGATCCTGGCGGCGACACGAATCTCTCGAGGTGCCTCACGGTTGATTTAGGGAGAACGCACTCGACTGCAAATTCCTCGACCGGCCGGAAAGCAATCCGTGTAAGCGCAGCTTAGAATCCCTTTAAAACGGTGTTAAATTATTTTCAGTGATTTCTCAAGCTTGTTCAAGGGCGAATCCACGCTCATCTCAAGGGAAGATATTTACTTGACTACGACACTTAACTCTTGAAAATCACTAACAACTGTCCAACATGACGTTTAAACGCTGAAACAATAAAAAATGTTTCAGATCCAGAATGATAAACTAATTGAAACAAATCTTTGGCAGTCTGCAATGCCAAAATTTGTCTTGAGTGGGCCAATTTTCCCATAATATTAATTCCGCAAAAGAATCATTACCTCCACAATTACGTCAAAAACACTTCACAGATTAAATATGGATTCATTAGACAACAAAAGTTCTAGAAAGAAGTTTATATTGAACAAAATAATTCATTTCCGTGTTCGGTTATTTAGTTTATTATAAATTTTATTACCGAAATCCGAAAATTATTAAGGATATTATTTCGATGATTACCAATCAATATGTTAAAATGAACTAATATCGATTAAAACTACATCCGTGAATCAGCGACCAACAGATGTCGCTTACTGACAGAAGCTGACCGATGACCTTCGATGATGCACTCGACTTACAGTCAGCAGCGTACGGACCAGATCGGATCCAGAGCGTCGAGTTCGGTCTGAGTCCATTTGAGTATGCCGAAAGAGTACATAAAAACCGGCACGACCCAACCGTTGAAGACGCGAACCTTATTTCCACCCGATAGAAGAATACTCGTATTAAATACTTTTTCAGGTGGCCAAAGAAGCGTTCCTTCGATGATGCTTCATATCAGAAACATTGATGCCCAACGATTCCGACATACCCAAACACTTATAGGTTTCGAATGTGGAGAGGGCTCTAAGGTTTATGGAATCCGAGAGTTGGGTTCCCATGGATTCCACAATCTCCCCTCGCTTTACATGCATGATCGCACATTTATCCACACAAAGTTCCATTCTGATGGCACTACTAAAAGTTTCAGTTATATTCAGGAGCTCCATCAGCTGCAAATTGTTGGAGACAAAGAGTTTTAGGTCATCCATGTAGATGAGGTGAGATATAACCTGACCACCTCTCTTCATCTGATAGCCTAGACCCGAATCCTCCAGCAATGTACTTCGAGGATTCAAGGCTAACCAAAGTGGACTCAAACTATCACCCTGAAATATGCCTCGCTCGATCCTTATCGGTACGTTACTCCTCTGGATATTTCGACATCCTGGATAGCGAAGGACCGTCCTCCATTGCCCCATACACGACATCAGAGGGTGCAAAGAGTTCTCCAGCACACTCGTGAGCCATGTATGTGGCACCGAGTCATACGCCTTCTTATAATCTATCCAACATGTCGACAAATCCTTTCGGGAAAGATGAACCAGTTGGCTAAAGACCATATCAGGAACGGGTCCCGCGGTACTGTGCCGCGGGAATCGTTCCTACATCCATTTTGAGAGGCAAACATGATGGATTTGGTGTCTACATGTTTGTTAATTTTAGCTTTCAAAATGGATGTAAGAACTTTATAGACCGTTGGTAAACACGTGATCGGTCTATAATTTTTGGGTTCCGTGGTGCCACATGATTTATGGAGTAGGTGGGTAACTGCTGACGTTAGGAACTGGGGCAGCAAAATAGACTTCAAAGCATGTGCATCTGGATTGAGAGCCCATTTTTTGAACCCTTGCGAAACGAAATAAGACTTATAGAGGAATTAGTTAAAAATAGTAAAAACTTAAAGCAAAGGGCCATGAATTTCTTAAACTTGAATTAAAACTGTTATGATTAAATAATTTGGACCCTCAATACAGACGCGTGCATAAATTGGCATAGCCTAAATCTCACTAAGTACTATCTCTGGGTTAATAATTTTTATTTAACAATTTAGTTAAGAATTTCTTAAATATTTAAAAAAAAATCTAAATCTGTGTATGAATTCTACAGATTTGGATTTTTTTTTAAAATATTTATTACAGATTTATGGCGGTATATCTAAGGCCTCACTTCATTATTGTCTGTACTGAGGAATCTGCAAAACATTAATTTATTTGAAGAAATACATAATTACGACTTTAACATAATACCTAATTCACATAGGTATCTAATTAAAATATGTTAAAGTCGTAATTATGTATTTCTTCAAATAAATTAATGTTAGTAATGTTAGATAAAAAGAAATAATGACACAAAAGTTAATTTTTAAGAAGTAAATGAAAGTCGAATTTGACTAAAACGTCTGAACTGTAAGCCCAATATTTTCAGCTTTATTGACTAGGCTCAACCTCATAGATTAACGCTAATTAGAATAAGATTTTTAACTATTTCTTAATTAAATTGTAACATATCGTCCGTTCATCTAAATGTATACTTAAAGAGAAAATTGATTTTCAACTTTTTATAATAGAAAAATTTGTAGGGTGACCATAATGTTCATAATCTGTAAGTACCTGTACATTTTGTAAAGCTCAGTCGGAAAGTCATAATATTTGCAGCTAAAAGTATTATATACCTACTATTAACAATTTTGTTTTCTTTATTTTTAATGTCATTTTTAATTATGTGATGTTAGTCCTTAAGGTACTACTATGGGTCTAGTTGACAAAACCAAAAAAAAAAAAGAAAAGAATATTGAGTCTACGTCTCATAACGCGGCTATATAAAAAAAAAACAATCTGAAGCCGTGTGAATTTACTAAATACAGCAAGGTCGACAGGAGGACGATAATTCCTTATTCAAATAAATCATTTTGTGACACTCTCTAGGAACCATAATTTGTGCAATATAATAAATTATCTCTTATCAAATGCTTTCTTCATTTGATACTAGATCAACATCAGACTATTCAAGTAGTTGATTCCAATTGAACAAATTGGAAACTTAGCAGCTGAAGCATTCCTTGCAAATACCACTGTAAATTATCAAGAGCTGAATTTAAGGACCAACTTCAACGAACCTAAGCCATTAGTTTAATGAAAATCGAAATAATGCTGAATTCGTGTATCTATAAATTCTTGGTTAGTCGAAGGTAAAGGTTTTGAGGAGATACCTATTTAAAATACTGGCTGGTAGAAAGCCCCAGAAAAAGAAACACAACAAACCGACCAAGTGAGTGTCGGACCACGCACAATTAAGGGTCCCGTAGTTGGAATGTTTTTATCCTAAGAACAAACTTAACATTGTAGTTGAAAAACATATTCTATTCATGTTTTTCAACTGCAAATTTAAGTTGGTGCACTATTACTCGGTAACTTGTAAAGCATAATTCGTTGTGATAGTTTTTTTTTTTTTTTTTTAACTAGGGCGTCTCAGTGTTAACCATGAGAGGTTGAGACTCTTTAACCGGTATAGTTTTTCTTTTGACTTCGTTATATATACTACTGCTGTGCCACCATTTAGCTGGCAGGGGAAGGGGTTGACTCTAACAAAAAATTGCACTTTAAAGCTTAATATTACGCAAACAGATCCCTGAATCGAAAAATGGTTTTTGTAAACCCGTAATATTTTTGAACGGCCTATACAACGATATCCCGCACCATGGGACAGACGAGAAAAAAGATCATCCCCACTTTAAGTGTATAATAATAATAATAATAACCCCACCGCCATATCTCTACGTTGACGTCGTGGTGGGGCTTGCGCGCTCCGAACTCAAGGTCTGTGCCGGTAGAGTTTACTTTGCTTGAACGGGTCTAGGGTGAGGAGCCAGACCAAGAGAGATACAGAAACCCGCAGGGCAGCATGTGGCGAGCTGTTGGGCAGTTGCTACCCCACGGACCCTATCTCCCGGGAGAAGTCATGTTCCTCATCTCTGGCTTGCTTTTATTGGCCGGCTTGAGTGGAGATTCGCAAGAGCAAACGTGCTCGGAGGAAGGAAGTATTTCAGTAAGTGCTTGTAGGGATCTTGACCATCTTCCGGGCTCTGGGATTGTTCTGAGAGCTGTGGAATCTCCACTCCTCGAGCACCTCAGGACATGTTGCCCCCTTGTCGCTACGTCACCATGTGCTAGCGACCGTTTTCGGGGACCCATTATTGAGTGTGCAAGTCATCCCCCGCCATTTTATCCGTGTATAATAAAACATTGATCAGGCAGGGGCCCTTCCATAGTCCTTCCATAATTTTAGGTAACCAGTCCATTTTAACCACCCAAACCCATAGTCCAATATCTTTGTTTCCATATCCTACGATAGTCCTACACCAACCAGGGGTTGTCCTTGGGTGCACTTGCATAGTGCGTACAGGGATAATCGTCGGTTAGTGCCTCATTCCATTTAAAATTGTTTAAGGGGCCTCTGCGAGTTGGCTTCGGCCCCTCGTAAAGTCAAAGTCAAAGTCAAAGACAAATAATTTATTTCAAATAGGCACGAAGATGCACTTTTGAACGTCAAAAATTGCATGAATAGTTAATTGATTCTAGTTGCGCCTTCCAAAATGTAGTTATGTATGGAGAAGAATGGGCAAGAAACTCCATACTTACTCTTTTAAAATGTTAACAATAGTTTGTATACATTAATTAATATTTATAGGTGAAGACTATGTACCAAGTATAAAAAAAATAAAAAATATAAAAAAAATCATCAAAATTACTTCCCACAATTGGTAAAAAGAATGAAAAGTGAAGTAATGAAAGAAAAATGTATAAATTGTAAATATGTGAGCACCATGTACCTACATGGTGCTCACATATTTACAAACATTGTATATGATTTCCCAAAAAAATAAGAAATAAAAGCAACATATAATAAGTCAGTGTGTGAGTTAAAATATTAATCACAGAAAATAAAATGAATATCATAAAAATTATAAATTATACAGTTAAATTAGCAACCAGTTTGATTTTGTCTAGACTCTAAATTGTCCTATAGAGCAGGATCAGCATGTTTCCAAGCATTCTTATCTTGGATATAATCCTCTAATTTGTAATATGCTTGTTTACAAAGTGTACTTTTTATATGAGTTTTAAATTTTCTTTCATTTAATTGTAATATATCAGAAGGTATTTTATTGTAACATTTAACACAGTACCCCATAAAAGATGTATGTACCTTAGATAATCTGAAAAATGTTTGATCTATTTTATCTTTATTTCTAGTATTAAAATTATGCCTATCACTGATTTTATTAAAAAGATGTAGATTTTTTCTTACATACATAATATTTTCATAAATGAATTGGCAAGGTACCGTCATAATATTAATCGTTTTAAGTAGTTCTTTAAGAGATTCGCGGCGATGTAGATTATAAATGGCTCTAACAGCCCTCTTTTGTAAAATAAAAATGGATTCAATGTCGGCAGCCCGACCCCACAGTAAAATGCCATACGACATAATGCTATGGAAGTAGCTAAAATAAACTAAACGCGCGGTTTCTATATCTGTTAACGTACGCCTTCCAAAGGTCCGGGACCCCAGGGTCCCGAGATATATAAACGTATATAAAATAATAATAATAATAATAAAGTAATTTATTTCTCTCAAAAAGGTACAGTTATTCATAGCATAAGTTACATTTTCCGGTATATCCTTTGTGAGAGCTGGAGTCTATACTGGGTTCGGGACCTGTATGATAGATCTTCAGGCTCACACCCTTAAAATACAATATTTAATTGCACTTACGTACTACAACATTGAAAACTCCAAGTACTGAGAGGAATAGAATTAAAACAATACAAAGGAGATGTGCTGTGTGTCTTTGGAGAGTGTTGTGTGTCCGTGAGTGCAATATAAGTCCTCGCGCCCAGGAGGTAATCTAAAAAAAAAAATCCTGATAAATTAATTGTGGTGGAATGTAAATACAATGTAAATCCTATGTACACACGGCTACATTATCAAGCTATACAAATCCAGTATAAGCTGATCTCGGATTGTATAGGATTTCCTTACAATGAGATATTTCCAGTATAACTGGAAATATATAGCTTGATATGTAGCCGTGCGTACAAACAGTGGCCATAGAATGAACGGGCGGGTGACGTAATCGTAACGTTAATTCAAACGATTTTTTAATCGAATATTGTACGACTATTCCGTATCAAATTGATTTATTTTGACAAGAACATCACCCCTAGATATTAATATAAGTAAAGCCTTAAAAGAGCGTTTATCCGTCGCGGGTTGGCAACATCGCATTTCTAGAGGTTTTTCGTGATTATTTAATTTCATTTCAATACTCAATTCTTTATTGCATTCCACAATGTATATGCTTATGTGGTAAACATTAAATTAAGAAACAATTGTGGACCTTGTCGGGCACAGCAAAATAAATATAGTAAGTAGAGATCACGACTTGTCGTTTATATTATAATCTAACTTATTCTAAAAATAATATAAAAATAAAACATTTCTTGTGTATTTTAAATGAGTTTAAGGGATTTATCTTCTAAATATTCGTTAACACTGTAATAACATTTACTTATCAAAAGTTTTTTTTTATTTATTTGTAAATAGGTGGAGTTTTTTTTTCTTTTCTTACTGATTCGGGTAACTTATTATATATTTTTATAGACATAACCAGAGGGCTTGATTGTACAATAAGTGCATAAAACGCACCATACCGCGAGACGTTTAACGGATATAAAGTAGAGTGTAAAATGGGTTTTATGGACGAGTTGTACACTCTACTTTTCACTTCGATTGCGAGGAAATGAAACAGCAACATGTTAATATTGTAAATTTAATTAAAATTGAAAAATAATTATGGTTCCCGCCAATTAACTTTTTTTTCTGTAGGAACGTGACATAACACCTGACTTAGGTCGTTACATACTGCTGTTATAAAAATATTTTGTTTTTATATCTATGATAACTTAGTTATAGTTTAAATATATTGATTAACTAATATAAAAACTAATTTAAAAAGTAATAAATGGACGAAATAAAAAATATAAGTCTATTTCATGAAGTTTTATTGTGTACTTTGGCAGTTGGTGTCCTTGCCTTGTTCTTAAAATACTAACGAAACGAATTAAAATAAAAAGGTTATTCTATGAAGTTGAAGTTATTCGTGTGGCTGTTGGACCGATTGCCTTGGTCTTCGACGAAGATTTTACTTTATGCTCTAGAGCATAAAAAGCGACTTTATGTCGTCTACGACATAAAGACGAACTTTTAGAGCATGAGAAGTGAAAAATATGTTTTTAAGTTAAGTCGTGTTTTGTATCGGAGTGTGTATCTTGTTTCTATGTCTTCTTGTTTCGTCTAAAAGTCTTGGTGTTTATGAGCAAATTTTCATATTTCAAGTATATATATACAAAGAAAATTTAAAATATTTAGGTTAATAAAATGGGGTTTGCAGCTATCTATCTGTTGTATAATTACTAAGATACGGACAAATTTATTTTGAACTGTAAACAGTGTCAGTGCATCTGTACACTGTTTCCCCACATTATTATGCCATAACTAAGCCAGGCATAAGCATAAGCGTAGTACAAGTATGTTACCAGGGCAGTCTGTAAATTTTTGTTTTTTTTTTTGACTTCACGAAAAGCATATATGAATTTTGAAAGTTTAGATTTCATTTTTTGTACGTGTGACTTCCAATTTATATTCTTGTTGATGGTTATGCCTAGTAGTGTGAATTCGTTGACTGTTTCTATTGTATGATAATTAAAACAAAATTAAGAGGATTTTTTTGGTGGGGATGGAAAGTTATGAGTTTAGTCTTTGTAAAGTTGATTTCAAGATTGTGTTCGGATTTAAATCAAAGTACTATTTTTTCAGCCAAGCACTAGATCTTTGGTAATTATAAGTATGTACCTATGCTATTTTTTTACAGTTATTTTGGTATTTAATTGTAAAAAATGACAAATTATCAATTATTTTCTATTTGCGACTAAATATTTGTATTTACTGTAAAGTAAAATTTATAAAGTAAATTTTTGCTGAAAATTGCTGAAAAAATATTGTACTATGATTAAAATAAAATAAGCACGAAAAACCTTTCGAAATGCGACGTTGCCAGCCCGAGCGGGATGAACGTTCTTAAAACTAAAGTTTTGTGTTCACATTACGTTTTAATTTACTCCGCGCGTTCTTCCCACACAGTAGTTATTTAGGTGCATCGCTTTGCGAACTTTGTTATGCACGAGTCTTACAACGCATGAGTTGAGGGCATCATTTTTGCGTTACAACGCATTACCGCTATCTTCTTTCATAAGCCCCATGATCTCTTATCAAAAAACTGTGCGTGTGGTGGCATGACATGAGCAAACAAATACTGGAAGGGAAAACTACTAGATGAGTTACTATCTACTACACCTACAAAATTAATTATCAACCGAATTTTATATAGTTTGAGAACCGAATTGTATTGAGTGATTTGAACCTAATCTTTTAAGTATACATTACGACCATTACATTTGTCGATCATATTAGGTTGGGGAAAAAGTCTTTTCGCATTATAGTATGTATGAACTTGTAATAAAATCTCTTTGGCTATACTATTTGTATCTGGCTGGTTTGGTATCATTGAAAGTTTAAATTTTAAAGAACATAATTCCAAATTCAAATTAGGAAAATGTGTGATTTTTATTTGTTTTTCGTACTGTCAAGATGAGTGAATCTAATGAAGAAATCCGATACATTTTAAAATTTTACTACAAAAAAGGTAAAAATGCAACACAAGCCGCGAAAAAAAATTGCGATGTTTATGGACCTAGTGCAGTGTCTGTGAGAGTAGCACAAATTTGGTTTAAGCGTTTTCGATCCGGAAATTTTGATGTCAAACATGCACGTCGCTCTGGTCGCCCTATTACGGATAAAATGGATGCCATTTTTGAAAAAGTGGAGCAAGATCAGCATATCAGTAGTTACGACGTAGCTGAAGAACTGGGAATTGACCACAAAACAGTTTTGGCACATTTGAAAAAAACTGGGTACACAAAAAAGCTCGATATTTGGGTACCTCACGAGCTCACTGAAAGAAACCTAATGAACCGTGTACTCATTTGTGATTCTTTATTACGACGTAATGAAACCGAACCATTTTTGAAGAAGCTGATTATTCATTATGAGCTGTTACCACCAGGCAGGACCATCGATTCTGAACTCTACTGCGAACAACTGATGAGATTAAAGCAAGAAGTTGAGAGAAAGCGGCCGGAATTAATCAACAGAAGGGGTGTGGTTTTTCATCATGATAACGCTAGACCTCACACATCTGTAGCCACTCAGTAAAAATTAAGAGAGTTTGGCTGGAGGTGTTAATGCATCCGCCGTATAGTCCTGACCTTGCACCTTCAGATTTCCACCTGTTTCGGTCTCTTCAGAATTCTTTAGGCAGTGTCAGGTTAACATCACGAGAGGACTGCCAAAACCACTTGTCGCGGTATTTTGATCAGAAGTCCCAAAATTTCTATAGCAATGGGATCATGTCCCTACCTACAAGATGGCAAAAAGTTATCGAACAAAATGGTACCTACATACTATAGTTAAATGTAAATAAACTATATTAAAACATGTTTTGAATTTTCTTTAAAAAAAACTTTTAACAAAAAACAAAAAAAAAAAACCACTGAGTCGATGGCAAAAAACGAAAACACGGAACCAAAGACACCGACTTACAAAATTAAAGTTATTTTTCCATTTTTTGTGTTTTTTTTTAAGTAGGTTGTTTTTTTTTTTTGTATAAAGTTTTTTATTTTTCACTTTTTGGTTGTGGTACCTACCCCACACCCATTCGTGTACCACAATAGTGACAGGAACTCTTATAACATCATGAACATATACCAAGTGTATTAAATACCAGCTAAATTAAATTAATAAAAATAAAAAAACAGTTGTTCCATAGTAATGTTTACCTAGTGTTCTAAACTGTATGGTACAGCTGTTTATTTTTTCTCGATTTCAAACTGGTCCCATAGTAAAAGTTATTCAGTTCGATGGTCTAAAGCTCGGAGGCTAAGTAATAACAGCCGCACGGGTCGATCCGTCAGGTTAAGCTACGCTTGCCGGGGTTGGTCCGTGGATGGGTGACCATCTTTACATACCGAGACTCCTCCGTGCCTCGGAAAGCACGTTAAGCCGTTGGTCCCGGCTGTCATTCGTGGATCTTTGACAGTCGTTACGGGTCGTCAGAAGCCCAAAAGTCTGACAGCCAGTCTTACCCAGGGGTATCGTGTTACCCAGTTACTGGGTTGTGGAGTTCAGATAGGCAGTCGCTCCATGTAAAATACTGGTATTCAGCTGCATCCGGTTAGACTGGAAGGGGACCCCAACATAGTTGGAAAAAAGCTAGGCAGATTGATTGGTCGAAAGCACCTCTTAAAGTTTGTAGAGTAATTTTTTTAACACCTTATACATATACACGAATTGAGAATCTCCTCTTTTTTTTTTGAAATCGGTTTAACATCATTTATAGCAAGAGTGCATCTCATGACAAATCCAATAAGCCCAAACACGGCTAAGATACATTGTTTTATTACGGAGTTCCATTGCCTACCTTCTGGCTTCATCATCAGATCAGTTTGATGGTACCATTTTGATCAGCATTTTTTTAAATTTGCTTCATCATAGTCGCTTAACTATCTTAATCGAGATATCTACCTTTGAAATACGTATCATTGACGAGTTCCGGTGGCCATCTGTGGTCTTCTTCATCAGTTCCGGTTCACCAAATGATACTTACTGAATGCAAATGCTTGATTTGTTGATGAAAATATAAAAATCTCTATACAAATGCCTATAAAATTTGATGAGTTCCCTCAATTCCTCATGGATCCCATCATCGGAACTGGATTTTGAAAAAAATGGGACCAATCTGGAAGTATATCCTGTCAAACGAAAAAAGAGTTTTCCAAATCGGTTCATAAACGACGGAGTTATGCCCGAACATACATTAAAAAAATATATATAAACTTCCGAATTGATAACCTCCTCCTTTTTGAAGTCGGTTAAAAAAAAATACGAAGAATCTTTTTCCCCAACCTATTAACATTTTGTCATTTATACCTGACTAGTCTTTTGATTTGCCCCGTGTGGTTTCCGGGTAGTAGAATAGAACAAATCCATCTCATCCTGTGGGTGTTGTAAAAGGTGACTAGGGGAACAGCTGGGGGATTCTATTCTATATATTATTCTATTTTCCTCTGTGTGGTATGAACAACAGACACCGAAGCTAAGGCTGCCGTTCCGAGAGCTGCATGGCTGGGGGGAGCCTAGTCGCGAGCGTGCCTGTTGTCTGGGATCGGGTGCCCTTAGGCACTAACAAGCGTTACCTCTACATGCGGGGCTCTGTAGAGTGTTCACAGATTTTTTCCTCTGCTATTCGTGGGAACTAAATGACAAATTCAAATAATAATCAACTCGGAGGCGGCGATGATGCTCGCCACACACCACGTCAGTTGTTTTCACGTGGCGAAAAGTGAGCTACGGAGTGTCTCTTAGCTACGCTGAATGTGCAGGGAGGTATGAAAGATAAGATGGTTGACTTGTGTGAGATGGTGAAGGATAAAAGAATAGATTTGTTATGTGTGAATGAGCCGAAAAGAAAGGGAGTGGGGATATCCAAACATGGTTCTCTAACCGCTATCTGGTCCGATGTTCAAGACACACATAGGACCTGTCAGGGTATGGGGGTTGTCCTCTCCGAGCGCATGATGAAATGTGTGAATGGGTGTGTGTAAGGGTGTGTGTGTGTGTGTGTTATATTTGTGTGAGTCCCAGGATTCTATGGGTAAGAACCAAGGTAGGCCTAAACCCTATCTTTGTTTTGTGCGTGTATGCACCCGATATGGGAAACTCACCTTCGGATAGAGAGGAATTTTGGGACAGTATAAGGGATTTAGTGAATAGATGTAGGTCAATCGAGAAGATTGTTATGCTTGGAGACTTTAATGTTTAATTTTTACAATAAACTTAATAAAAATCTTAATATTTATCCACTCAACACAGATCGCTGCAAGAAAAAAGTATCGGAATACCTACAAGGTCTCACATATGCTGAGACTGAGCAACTTCTAACTGTTCCAAGATAGACAGTAATAATGTTAATGTTAGCAATAAATAATTATCTATATACAAATACATATACACATGTTTATTTATTATTTAAATTTTTTATGTACATATTTAATATATCCGCGTATCTCACTAATTCATGTGTTCACTTATATTAATCACAAGCACACTCACAAGCAGACACACCCTCTCACACACACTCACTCACCATATCACATAACACAAAAAGAGGTGCAGATCATAAATACAACCTTAGACTATTCTTGTTCTTTTGTTTTGTTAAAATGCTAGCATTTAAGAACTCTAATCTAATGTAACCCGAGGGGATTTGGCGCTGTTAGCCGAAATACAGGTTACTCCTAGTTCGGCTCCAGATGCTAAAACTTTTGTGTACTTTTGTTTTATCATAACACATAACTGTAATATAATCTAAGTACTGTTTTTATGAAATAAAGCTTATTATTATTATTATTTTATTTATATATGTCTACATATCTCGGGACCCTGGGGTCCCGGACCTTTGGGAGGCGTACGAGGGGCCGAAGCCAACTCGCAGAGGCCCGTTAGTCGCTTTTTACCTAAATGAGGCACCAACCGACGATTATACCTGTACGCACTATGCAAGTGCACCCAAGGACAACCCCCAGTTGGTGTAGGACTATTGCAGGATATGGAAAAAAAGATATTGGACTATGGGTTTGGGTGGTTAAAATGGACTGGTTACCAAAAACTATGGAAGGACTATGGCCCCTGCCTGATCAATGTTTTATTATACACGGATATAATGGCAGGGGGTGACTTGCACACTCAATAATAGGCCCCCGAAAACGGTCGCTAGCACATAGTGACGTAGCGACAAGGGGGCAACATGTCCTGAGGTGCTCGAGGAGTGGAGAGGTATTCCAAGGCTCTCAGAACAATCCCAGAGCCTGGAAGATGGTCAAGATCCCTACAAGCACTTACTGGAATACTTCCTTCCTCCGAGCACGTTTGCTCTTGCGAATCTCCACTTAAGCCGGCCAATAAAGGCAAGAATGAGGTGGGAGCTCAGTTCCTCGTCAGTGTTCACTCCAGCCGGCCAATAAAGGCAAGCCAGAGATGAGGAACATAACTTCTCCCGGGAGATAGGGTCCGTGGGATCGCAACTGCCCAACAGCTCGCCACATGCTGCCCTGCGGGTTTCTGTATCTCTCTTGGTCTGGCTCCTCACCCTAGACACGTTCCGGCAAAGTAAACTCTACCGGCACAAACCTAGAGTTCAGAGCGCGCAAGCCCCACCACGACGTCAACGTAGAGATACGGCGGTGGGGTTATTATTATTATTATTAATGGTTGGATTGGTGTTAAGAGGAATGGGTACGAAAAAGTATTAAGTGCATTTGGGGATGATAGAGTGAACGAGAATGGGATGAATTTACTAGAGATATGTGTGGAGAAGAATCTGTGTGTTATGAACACTATGTTTAATCATAAAAAGGTTCGCAGGTATACGTATGATTGAATTTGTTATAGATAGTAGAGCATAATAATCGGGGTGTTAATGTAGGAACTGATCATTATCTGATTATATAATATGTCGTATGGATGGTCCATTTAGGCATTAGCGTCACCGATTTCGAGTTCCTGTGACTGCTCTAGAAAGAATAAAAGTGGAAAGACTGCAAGAATTGAAAGTAAAAGAGGAATATAAGAGGGGAGTAAAAGTGAAGATGGATAAAATATTTGATGATATGAATATCATCAAATATTTTATCCATCTAACCATACAACCAACAACCATACCATATAACTTTTCAATATATTGCATACTTATGCAATATATTGAAAAGTTGTATGGTGCAAGTAGCAAAAAAAGTATGTGATCTGGCGAAGAGGAAATGTGGTTGTAGAACGAATGATTCTTGGGTAGATAGTAAAGTTAAATAGGTTGTGAGGAAGAAGAAAAAGGTCTGGCTTAATGTGTTAGCCTGTAAGGCCCAAAATAGGATGAATCAGGCAACAAATATGGCAGATTATTTTGAAAGAGTGAAGAAGAAATACACCGAAATGAATACAAAAGTGAAAGAGATTGTAAAAATGAAGAAGGATGAAAAGGAAGAAAAGTATAACAGGAAGTTCTCTGATAACTTCAGAGCCAATTTAAGCTTTTCTGGAAACAGGTAAGATTGGCTTGCGAAGTGACAGGAACAGGTGCTCTTCTAGGCAAAAGTTTTTTTGGAATGGCATCTAAAATTTACAATAAAATACCTGTGGACATTTTAAACACCAAGGAACTCCCACTATTCAAATATAAATTGCGTAATTTTTTAATTGACAAAGCTTACTACACGATCCAAGATTTTCTTAATAATTAGTACCTACTATAATCTGTCACCATACACCTTATTCTTATTTTGTAAGATTTGCTTTAATGTGATGAACGATGAAATTTTTGATATGTTGCATGTTGACATAATTTATTATTGTATGCCTATTAGGCAGGATAAATGGATCTGTAATTTACCTAACATCTGTCTGTATAACCTATGCCCACAATAAAATTATTTGATTTGATTGAGTATGAATTTTATAAGAGCAGCAGATGGATATTTACTAAGCGAAGAATGTAAGGTCTTGGAACGCCGGAAGGGATACTTTGAAAGTTTATTTAGTGTCCATGCTGTAAGATTATGGAACTCGTTTCCGCCTAGCATTCGCGATTTAAAAACTGTATCTCTATTCAAATATTGAGTAAAAGAGCATTACCTTTCCTCTCAACTGTGAGTATTTTATACATTTATATTTTTTAGCTTCATTTAAGTATAATAATATGTTATAATTAATATTTTAGTTTAAGACTTTGCGTATTCATATTTTCCTCTTGTAGTTCTCACACACTATTGTCTACATTTCTTTTTCATTTCTCCTTTCGCAGGTCTGTTGGAAAAAAATTCTTAAGAAATAAGCAGTACCTTTGTACTGAAATTATAATGATATCGTATCTCTATGTATTTAACTGTGTGTACATAAATATTAAAACAAATAAATAAATAAAAAGTTTATTTAGTTGACAAGATAGTGTGCAAGGAGTTGGTAACTGGGCAGATGCCAGTTGTGAAGACCCAAGCTCAGATGCAGATGAAGGGAATGAAATAGAAATAGATGAGATTGTAAGAGCGTTGAAAGGGATGAAAATTATGAAAGCGGCAGGGTATGACAGAATGTTTCCTGAAATGCTGAAGGGCGGTGACGGGGTGGTAACAATCCTACTGTGCTGGATCTTTAATATGTGTTGGAGATATGGCAGTGTGCCGGATGTCTGGTGTAAGTCTGTAATCGTACCACTATGTAAGGGAAAAGGCTCTCAGCAGGAGTGTAAATACTACCGCGGCATCATTCTTTTGAGTGTTTTCGGCAAACTGTATGCGAAGGTGTTAATAAATAGAGTGATAAGAGTGACAGATGAGAAAAAATGGGATGTGCAGGCAGGATTTACAGAGAGAATGGGCTGTATGGATCAGATCTACCCGTAAGATGCATAACCGAAAAACATCTGGCAAAGTACAAGAAAGACTACTGTGGTTTCGTTGACTTGGAGAAGGCCTATGACTGTGTGTGGGGGGAAGAACTGTGGGCGACACTATCCGCGTACGGTATGGACTGGTGCTTGGTGCAGGCACTGAAATTTTTATACAAGGATTCCAGCGCTTGTGCAACGGACCAAATGAGAGTCTAAGTGCGGAGAAGGGAGCCCCATCATCATCATCATCATCATCCAGCGCTTGTGTTAGGATAAATGGGGCATACACAGACTGGTTCTGCATCTCAAGGGGTGTGAGATAGGGTTGGGTTGGGGTATCACCGTGGCTGTTCAACTTGTAAATGGATATTTGTCTGATAGATCTGAAAGATATTGAGTGAGGACTGAAAATAGTTACAAATACAAAATGTAATATCTTTCTACGTTAACAATAGAACAGGCGATAATAAGCCGGTCTTCTCGGTTTCGATACCCACGCGGGGTGCGTGCGCAGGTAGTCGGAACTTGTTAGTCTCCCGCTACGCGCGCGCTTTCGCTCTATACGGTTTTAAAGTGATAGGTCACTTTAAAGCGAAGCGTACTAGAGTACTGTAGCGTTGTATGGAAACCACATTACGCCACTCATAAACTTCTCTTAGAAAGGGTCCAGAAACGTTTTCTATGGCACCTTGCTTTTTCCGAAGGGAAAAGCAAGCAGCTGCCCTCCTATGCGTCCCGTCTGCAAACTTTCAAGATGCTCTCGTTATCGACTCGAAGAGAAGTTATGGATGCCCTGTTTCTGTACAAACTCCTTAGAAAGCAAATAGACTGTCCACAGTTACTAAGTCTCATCAAGTTTCGTGCCCCAACCCGCTATCCTCGAAAACCCATCACTCCTCTCCACCCGCCCTTGCGCAAAAACTGTCCTAGGTGCTAACTCACCTATACCGCGAATGTGCAAGACCTTAAACAGCTGTAGTGACCTGATCGACGTCCACCACGATAGCATAGGGAATTTCTTTAAATTAATTATTAAATACTATTCGCACAACTAATGCATGATCTGAATTACCATTTGTTAACTTACATACTTGTTTATTTAACTTTTTTTTTTTTTTTTGATGAAATGTTAGTTAGTATTATAGAATGTAAACCAAATACTTAATCATAGATTGTTTTAATTATATATCACTATTACCAATCTAAATATATATCTATAATATAAAAATGAATCGCAAAATGTGTTGGTAAGCGCATAACTCAACAACGCCTGGACCAATTTTACCAATTCTTTTTTTTTAATGTTCGTTGAAGTCCAAGGATGGTTTTTATATATATATATTTTTTTTTTTTAGGGTAGTGTAGGTACGTAGGTAGGTAGGTAGGGTAGGGTAGGGTAGGGTAGGTAGGTAGGTAGGTAGGTAGGTAGGGTAGGGTAGGGTAGGGTAGGGTAGGGTAGATAGGTAGGGTAGGGTAGGGTAGGTAGGTAGGTAGGGTAGGGTAGCGTAGGGTAGGGTAGATAGGTAGGTAGGTAGGTAGGTAGGGTAGGGTAGGGTAGAGTAGTGGAGTTTATCTTTTGACAGAACGAAGTCTGTCGGGTCAGCTAGTATAATATATATATTTTAATTTTAATTAATTTTATTCGATTATTGATTTATGTTTTAAATTACTAGATTTAAGCTTTGTTTTTACATTATTTTTATCATTTTTACTATTCTAAATTAATTTCAGTCATTAAAATGTATAATTCAAAGTACTTTGTGCATGTGGTGTTAGCCTGTAACTAATTGTTGCACTTGCAAATGTAAATCATGCACTCTTAAATTAAATGTTATGTGTAAACAATTGTAGGCTAACCATTAATAAATAAATAAATAAATTGTCAACCTAGTATAATAAAAAACCTTTATTTTAAAGCTTCTAAACATATTATGTTTTCTTGAAAAAATATTCTTGATTTTCAATTTAAAAGTAATTTAGTTATATTATCACTTCCTCTCGCCGCAAAATTATTATTTATAATTTATATATACTTAATACTTTTTTCTTATGATTCTGATAAAAATCAGCTGAAGATAGGTGCAGGTAGGGTAAAAAAAGTTATGTTGAAAAATGTTCCAAAAAAATGCCAAAACCTCGGACGATGAGGATCTGCAGTCACGAAATGGCATGGAGTATGTAACGTTTAAAATGTACATTTATGAAATATATTTTTTTATCTCTGTGACGTTAGGTTTTGACTTTTTTTTTTCATAAATATGATATTTTCTATAATATATATGTCGGAGAACGGAAGGTTTCTCTCGTTATCATCAGTCATATTTTAACTACTGTGGGCGTACTGTGAGTAGTGTTGGTTATTGCGCAATAGAAAAACCGAATTAAACTCAAAAGTCATTTACTCAAGCTAAGAATCTGAACTACAAAGCTTACATAAGACAGTCCACCAAAACGCCCATCTCTTCAACACTTCCTAGTGCTTTAGCTGGGATGAAGAAGTGGTGGATCAAACTCCCCAGCAGCACATCTGTCTGTTCAGTTAGAAGAACTTGATTCTATACAGTAATGGGTATGCAAAATAATTAATGTTGATACACGACACAACTATACCGAACGCGCAATAGTTCCTTGACGTCTTCACTGCTTGACCGCCACCGATGAACTCCACTTGTCGACTGTGCGGCAGACACTTATAGCCGGTCGAACGTTATGTCGTAGACTGTGTCATGCGCAACTAGGCAGCGCTAGCGTCGCGATTAGTCACGAACTGATGGCGCGAATCCACCAACTCCATCGAACGCCAACAGATGGCGTGAATCCACGAACTCCATCGAACGCCAACAGATGGCGCTGGCGTACCGGATACAACTCGTCTCCGACATATATTTAAAATATAAAAAAAAAATGTTTTTTATTATCAATTATGTCATTTAAAATAGTTATATCGATTTAAATCATTTTGGCCGCATAAAACCTAAAAACCTATCAATGTGCGGCGACTAACAAAAGGTATCTCTACAAGGCAGATGTGATTGGAAACGCCGCTATTGGTGATCTTCTTCAGAAAGGTCAGGTGCCTAGTACTCACAACCGGCGTACGAAGCAAAAGGAGTATGTAAGGAGCGTAACAGGTGGCGATCTATAGTTTCCGCCTACCATAGTCATAGGTCTATGCCTATGCCCCCATATGGGGGGGCTATTCCCATAGGGGAAGAAGGCGTAGGTAAGGAGTTTATGTATGTATGTAGTCTTTTGATAACCTCGTAGCGGCAAAAAGGTATCTATAATGAAAAAAGATGAAAAAATACGAATAAAAAGGCTTAAATAATGTTATTATTTAATAATACCTACTTAAAACTATTTAAAGATCAAATAAAGCTCTCAATAGTTATAAATTAATACTTATATCTAACTATTATGACTTTATGAGCTATAATATAATTAGCTATATACAGATTTCTGAGAAAATTCTCCAAGTTTAATTCAAAATATTTTTTTTTAAATCTCTCGCTAAATCTTTTTTGTTTTGCTACTTTGAAGGTGCAGAGAATTTACATACATAAACCACACACTTTGAGCGAGTAACTTGTACTGAAAACTACTAGGAACTATGTTCTAAATCATCTACAACTAATAGACATCATATTATTATCAGTACAGTTCCAATAGGCTATCTCAATAGATATTGAGAAGAAGAAAAAAGAAGAAGATTCTTCTTTATATCTTGCCAAGCGAAGGCAATTATTTTTTTAAATAAATTAAGTCAGTCAGTATTTTTTCCTTGGCTATTCTATAAAGTAGTCCTGACGAATCTGTCATTTATTGCACTAATTACTTCAGGAGATTCTTCCACAAAAGCGGGCTTCTCTGGTCTTTTCTTGCCACCACCTGTAAATAAAACATTGTTATAAATATTGCGTTTCACATTTCATAGAAATATGCTCACATACAATATTAATGGGAATTTTTGCAACATAAAGAACACAATAAATTAAATAAACTGGAACCTGAAGTAAATAGTTAGAGAACATAATTTCAAGTGCAGTGATAAAGGTATAAAAGTAAATCTGACCATTCAATAATAACTTCTGTAGCGTCGAGCAAGGCGCATCGATCGTGATGCTGAGGATGAACGCAAATATGAACGAGAGCGAGAGGTCACTCATGAACCTGTATAACTGTGAACAATAATAAACACGATTAATTTTAAAATAAAATTACTTAAAAATTTAAATTGTATCAGAGAAATAAATAGATCTTGGTATAGTCCCTCGAGTCGCGATATTAATAACAGTCACAAAAAGGGACTAATAAAAAAATCCTGAGTACATAGATTGCAGATGAAAATTGGAGACCGAAATAAACATAAATCAAACTTAAACTCAAACTAAAAGCATTTATTTCAAATAAACTAATTACAGGCACTTTTGAATTGTGAAGGGGTCGGTTAGTCAGAAAGATGAAGCTAGTTGCCCCTTCCAAAGCGTAGTAGGTTCCTATGGAGAAGAACGGGCAAGAAACTCCATGGACACTCTTTTAAAACAAAATATTGTTACAAAAAATGGGTGACATCATTCATGTTGAAGTTATACATGTGAGAACAATGTAGAAAGACATGCACGTTAGAAGCATCCGTAATAAAAACAATTCAAAAATTAAAATTAATTAAAATAAGCCGTGGCAGCTAAGTGATGACCAGTCCCAACTGACGACGCCCGTTCACAAACATGACGCATGGATCAGCACCATTTACCTCAACCATTTTGAAGGGAACTTAATGATCCAACACACACGCCACCACCAGCGAAACATTTGAGTGAGCATGACATACTCTCAGCCGCCAGAGCACATTCAAGTCAATAAAAGACATATTACTCACACCTGTACTATGCAATTATATAATTCAAGGAGATTGAGTTCATACAATGCAAAGATAGTTTTACAATCTTCAGCAGCTCCAATAATATTTTCAAATGCTAATCAATTAGTTTATGCGCCCTAACGAGCAGGACCAGCATTGAGCCAAGCATTTTTGTCAGCGATGTAATCCCCCAACTTATAATATGCTTGGCTGCATAGTGTGCGTTTTATATAAGGTTTAAATTTAGTTTCGATCAATTGGAGTAAGTGGGGAGGTATTTTATTGTAACATTTTAAATAGTACCCCATGAAGGATGAGTCTACTTTAGTCAGTCTAAAACCTGGTTAAACTAAACTGATCCCTATTTCTAGTACTATAGTTGTGTCTTTCACCTCTTTTACTGAAAATATTTAAATTATTGCTTACGTACATGATGTTTTCATAGATGTATTGACAAGGTACCGTCATGATGCTAATATCTTTAAACAGTTCCCTTAGACAATCGCGCCTGCGGAGGCCATATACTCGTATTGCTCTGATGGCTCTTTTCGGTAGAATAAAAATCGATTCGATATCTGCAGCCCGCCCCCATAGTAAAATACCGTAAGGTGTGATACTATGAAAGTAATTAAAATAGACTAGCCTCGCGGTATCTATATCAGTAAATTGACGGATTTTTCTCACAGCATATGCTGTTGAACTTAGCCGCCCTGCAAGAGATGTTAAATGAGGACCCCATTGCAGCCTTGAGTCGAGCGTGATCCGCAGGAAAACAGTTTTATCGATGAATTGTAGTTTCTCCCTATTCATAACTATGTCATAATCACTACTTTTAACATTTGGTAAAGTAAACCTTATGCATTTAGTTTTTATAAATACTCACATTGTTTCCATCAGTGAAGTAATAAGTCTTCACCCAGGTGCCAGTGGAGATGTAGATGATGGGCAAGTGTACTAAGTAGACGGCGTATGAGAGGCGAGCAGGCAGCTTCCAGATTTGTAGAGATAGGAACCAGTTGATAGGGCCTGAGAAAAAAGACGATTTTTTTTTTACTTGCACAGCAATGAATTATTTATAACAACTAATATTCTGGAAGTTATCCTGATTATTTTGGCATTATTGCTTCACAATTTTTTGTTATTATCCGTAAAAGCACAGTACAAAAAATATACTTCACTAAATCCATTTACACTGAGCTAGGAATGTTAGCCCCATTTAATGAATCCTCGTAATCCGCCTTTCCCATTAAGAAACAGGAATAATGGTTGTAGATAATTAAGAAATAATTTATTTATAGTCTCTGTGTATTAAGCCTTATTTGCTCATGTAATTTACTACTACTACATGGATTTTCTTGGAAATGTTAAAGAACATACTAGTTATTAGTTTGTTTATTTCCTCCAACTCAATAAGTATAGAAAAAAAAAACACTCCTTACCTCCATAGCCATGAACACATGCGAAGATGAGCCATCCCAAGCCAACAGCCCAGATAGCGCGCATGTAGGCATTGAGGAAGTTATCGAAAGCCTGGGCTGTATGGGTCGTCTGCATCACAGGGTAGATCGAGAAGATACAAAACGCCATCATGGCTAACGACAAGAACCACAGAATGGCCACGTTAATCTGAAATGTTTTGTTAATGTTACTTTTGTTGATAAATAAGTATGATCAGGGAATAAAATTATGTAAGACTCAGTTTAATCTCCCTGGTATATAATAATATAAACTTGCCTTACTTTTCAATCTAAAATGTTATATATTATTATTGAAACAGCTAATTATATTTTATTGTATTTCATGATAACGTCATTTAGTCCCAAGTCACCTTGCTTTAATACAATATATTGAAGAGATTAAAAATAATGCTGAGTCGAAGGTTATAATAAATAAATACGAAACTAACCTTGGATATTTTTATCTTCATGTCCTTGCATAAGTACAACAAGTACCCATAGATCATGCCGACAAAGAAGGGAGGTGCGCGAGCCAAAGTGTTGAAGTAATAATACTGGATATAATTCTGGAACTGAGCTATGTGTCTGTAACATAAATATTTAATAACTAATAGTTATCGAACAGATTACGAAGACACGATCAAGGGGAGTAGCATCGAATATAATATTATCATAATCCCAATTAGTGTGTATTATTTATTTATTTATTTATATATACTTTATTGTACATCAGATTACACATTACAAAAGAAAAGAAAACTTATACACTATAAAATATACAATGGGCGGCCTTATCGCATACTGCGATCTCTTCCAGGCAACCTTGTATATAGATTACATGATTGGTTTTGTGTGAAATATTAATATTGATGACTATGCGGAAATAATTAGGAGTCATAGGTAAGAAAATAAATATAGTAACGATATTAAAATCAGACTTTTAAACACTTACGCTGGATTAGCAAGCGCAGCAGAATAGCCATTCAGGTAGCTATACAGTGAAGAAGATACAAGAGAGAGAAGCACGATTGCGGTGAGGATGCACCAAGCGATCCTCTCGCGTCCGAACATGAAGACCAGGACTATGGGACAGATGATGTACAGCTGCATGTCCACGGACAAATACCAGGTTTGGGGGAGGCACTGAAAATAAAATAAAAGTTAGATTAGGGACATGATTATATTGACAAATAAAACAAAGAATCGATGGATGGATTGTTTGTTTGGTTGAAAGATGATTATATAGAAAGAGGTTGACTACTGAGATAACGCCTTATAGATATGTAGGAAAGAAGAAAATATACTGCGAAGACCAAAAAAAATCTGCCTAGCCTTTACCCAATTAGCTGAATATCTATATTTAACATAGAGCGACTGCCTATCTGACCACCATAACCCAGGGTAACACCATATCCCTTGATAAGACTGGTTGTTAAACTTTTGGGCTTTTGACTGCCCGTTAAGACTGTCAAAGATTTACGAATGTCAGCCGGGACCAACGGCTTAAGGTGTTTTTCGAGGCAAGGAGGGGTCTCGATATACGAGTATTATGTGATGGATGGTCAACCATCCACGAACTGACTGTGGCAGGCTCAGGTTAACCTACGATCTACCCGTGCGGCTATTATCATCTAGACACGAGGTCCTTAAAATAAACTGCGTCGACCACAAATCAATTTTGATCAGGGCAGAAAGATAACGATATTGAAATAGGTAAATTGAGGCACAAAAGTATTGCTACTTACAATTTCAAGAGGGTTCACATAATTTTGAATATGAAGTAGCGCAGCCCACCAGTATGTCCTGCAGTTCTCCGCAGCATGGGCCTGGTTGAGCCAGTATGGGCCATCAGAGACGTGGTTAAACATGGAAGCCTGGAGAAGAACCACGGCCGCAAGAAGTGGAAACATCCGAAGTAAGCGGTTTAAGTAGAACAGGTGGATAGACTTGATGAAACGCACTGAAAAGAACAAGTAGATCAGTATCAGTCTTTGATCTACACTAATATTATAAAGAGGAAAGATTTGTACCTATTTTTGTATGTTTGTATGTTTGTAATGAATAGGCTCAAAAAGTACTGGGCCGATTTAAAAAATTCTTTCACCAATAGAATGCTACATTCTTCCAATTTGACATAGGCTACATTTCATTTTGAAAAAAATTAGGGATCCTTGGTAAAATTTGAACAATGTAACCGAAGGTGTAGAAAAATGAGTCTTAAAATGATAATTGTCTACCCCGTGCGAAGCCGGGACGGGCTGCTAGTATCTAATATTCGGGATATAATAATCACAGTAATATTTGCAAGAATCCTGATAAACATACATTATTTTTCTGAGCAACTTAATGAGCTTGCTATTTAATTTGTAATCAGACAAATTAATAGAACCTGACTATCTATCTAATAGTTCGTTAGTTTGATAATATCTGATCTGATTTGAAATTATCCTATTTCATAACAATATCGTCTATTAGTAAAATAACAGTGTTTTGTTTAATTTATTGTTAAAATTCTAATGACAAAAGATACATTATTTATTTCTATAAGTAGGTTTGTATAAACACTTTTACATGTCAACGTCCTTTTTACTTTGAAATAGACAAAATTGAGTTCTTTACTAAAATTATACTTGTATTCAAACGATCAAGATTCAAAGGATTTATCAAGAAATGAAAAGAATGCACTGACTTCTCGTGATTTTTCCAATAACGGTGTACACTACGAGTATACCACTTAGCATGAAAAAGGTATCAACTGTGATCGGGGCTGAATTGATCCACGTGGCTTGGAAACTAGATATCCACTGTAAAAGAAAAGAATTGGCTATTAATTTACGATATGACAAAAAGACAATTAATATTAATCGGATTAAGAAATGGAATTCACTGATTTATCAAATATAAAATATGCACACATCGTTCATGGATCTTTGAGAAACCAAATAAAAAAGAAGCATAAACATGAGTGAAAAGAAGTACAGTTATGTACTTACTTCCATAGTATCCAGAACATTGTGGAGGAAGCCAAGCATGGTCATGCAGTAGGTGTGTCCCACGACGACCCACATCATGGAGATGGCTCTGATGCCGTCTACGCACTCGAGGGCACCAGGAGTAGACTTGAAAGACAGGAACCGACGGGTATTTGTGTAGATGGAGAAGCTGACAAACAGACTGTTGACGTGGGATGCATCTGTGGATTCAAGTTTTGTCCTTTGATTTGAAGTGAGAACTTGTGAGTGTCTGTTCATCCAAGTATTTTTGTAGTCAAAAATAGCAATTTATTATTATGAAGATTTTAACTCTGATAATTGCTTAAGATAAGAAAAACTGCAAATCAAGTCACGTTGACTTGTATTGAGTAACACGGGCATCGTTATCGTTTATGTGTATTTTGTAACAACTGCGCAGCATGAACGGTTGCAATATCAAATGTTAGTTCTGTTGCAAATATTATTATTTAATCTTAGAGTTTCTGCGTTGATATATGTATATCATAAAGATATGATTGTAAACATTACTTAGATGCCAATAAACTCACCTCGTTTGAATAAGAAGGTTTGGATGAGGTCGTAACTTGTGCTTACAATAAGTAGCAGGCCGATGAAGGAGAAGATTGCACTGAAAGAGAAAACAAATGTAATAAGGAAAAAATTGATATATTACATATATTTTGTATTATTATTAAAAACAAAAAGTAATGAATTAACAGAAGTGAGAGGAATTTTAAAAGAATTAATTTAAGGGCAAACCTATGTTAAAACATGATTTTTTAATAAACTACGGAGCTAACATAATAATAAAATATACTTACATAGCAACATAGTCAGCAACGACAAATGGCTTGTCATCAGGCATTCTGCAGTAGTATTCACTAAAAGTAAAGTTGAGGAAAGCAATTCTGGACTGGATGAAGTTCACTGCTTCTGTTGCCGTACACACCTGAGGGACGCATACTGCAACCACAGCCTGCTGAGAAGCGGCAATAAACACTGGGAAAATCCTGTAAAAATTACTAACAAAATTACAAATTGTAAAAAGGGACGATAGAAAATAATATGTTTCAAACAGTGATAAGCATGAAATTTTTCATCAGAAACTCAAACCTATACTGCAAAATTTTTGAATTTCCCTCAAATTGGTCCTTGACCCAACATTATGAAGATGCGTTGAACAACTGAATACCATTACCTAGATACTACTTCAGGTAACCCGCTTAATCAAATGTTTATATATTAAATGAAACAACGGCAATGAACGCATTCATTTATCAATGTTTTGTTCTAACTTTCAATAAATTATAATGCATTTAGGCTTTTAATTATAATATTCTTAATCCTGGCAAAGAGCTAGGATTAAGAAGATAAAATACCAAAAATAATACAGCTGTTTATGTATTCATATCTCGCAATAAGCATCCATATTATTGTCAGATTACGGTAATAAGCGGGAATTTCCAATTACTTAACTATATTTTTCTGAGCACAAGTTATACAACTTATAACAAAACGGTGTTTAAATTAACCTTACCTCGGTTCAATTGGCTTTCCTATTCCAGTAATTCCGAAAACGTAAGTCTGCAGACTACTAAATCTTTCCATGGTCTTAACTGCTTTATTGTCGAGCTGATAATTCGGCTCTTGGGTCCATTCAACAACTGTCTCTGTAGTTTCCGCAGTTGGCGCCTGAGTCGGGAAAGTCGGAAACTCTGACGGGAAAGTCGGCAGAGTCGACGGCCAAGTCCATTCCGGTGGAAATGTTGGAATCTCATCTACTTCAATAGGGTTCTGGTTCAAAGGGACCCTGATCGTGCAGTATTTGCCCTGAAACTGCATATTGTCCGCAACTGTGTTGATCCTGAGACATTGGTGATAGTCTCCTAGGTCGTTCCAGTTTCCATTGAGGATCCCACTCGGAGGCTTGCCACTGGCATCGATGACTGAAACAATATTTTTGTTGTTAAGAAAATCATTATGCTGATCATCTACTGTAGGTATTAAGTCTGACATTTCGCCAGTTATATTAAAGTACCATGTAATGATGGCAAACCTATTTCCATCTACGGCCGCAATTCCAGATTCCCGGCTGCTACTGAGATAAAAGTATTACTGAAGTAAACCATATTTTGTTTAAAAAAACCCAAATATAATATTATTAGATTTAGTTCTGAAGACAGATAAGCTAAGTTTTTGAAGCTTCCTCTCTCCTCCTATTTTTGCTGTGCCCGACAGGGTCTATAATGATGTCATATAATTTTAAGCTACCACCTTTTTTTTGGGTGTGTTATCAAATAACTTCTCCCGCTCTGGGCGGAGCGGGTGTGTCAGACAGACTTTTACTGATTAAAACCCACCCGTTTTCTTACAGTTGCCTGTGTGCCAGGGCCACGGTATCCCTTTCAGACAAACCCACAACCCTGGCAGGCATCGGTCCTAATGGACCCCGTCAGTTCCTGCCGACATCTCTTTGAGGCGCGCGTGGAACACAACGCGCCGTCGACCCGGGGACCTCAGTACACATTGTATGTAAATAAAATATTGAGTATTGAGTATTAATCTATGGAAAAACCCAATACCTAACACTTTCTCTATCTTATAAAGAAGCTAGGGTTTTAGGGCAAGTAGATTTTTGTAGATCCCAAGTTATTCACCCAACTCAAGTACTTATCAGAACCTTGATGTTTCGGGAAGCTAAATGTTGTGCGTTCCTGATCTAACTACCAAACTAAATTCAAGTAAAGTTAGGCCATTAACGCGACCATCAGCACTTCACACATGATTGAGAGTACCGAACAATGTTACTGTATAACTAAGCAAGCTCAGTACTCGTAATGTGATTAAGTGCCAACAGTTAGTACATTGGTCTTTATTATGTTATTTATTATTACTAAGTTTGTTGACTGAAGTACCTACTTCAAACAATTTATTGATTAAACTGCAAAAGATAATTGTTTTAATTAATGAAGTTAACCAAGACGGTTTTATTTGTAATTTTGAATTTATATTATTCTGCTAATAATGATTTGTAAAATAACCTTTTGTACATTTTAGTGTTGGTTGTGTATTGTTGTTTTTATTTTAATATCGTTTATTGTGATTTTGGTCTCTGATGCTATGTTATGGTCGGTTATTTATTCAGTTATTAATTGCATCCGGTTCGATATACTATCGCTTAAAATTCGTCGATATTTATTATCTTTAAATCACACAAATTATCGCTTCCTAAATCATGATTTCCTAAATTTTGAACAACTTATGATAATGTGTGCCGATCTTAATCATCTAACTAGTCCCTTAAAACAAATGAGTCACGTATGTTAATCGTTGATAAGTACAATAATCATTACAATCATGGAAAAACACATTAACTTATTTTGGCACGTGCTAGCGTTGACGAACTTTTTCAAACACGTTATAAAAATGTATTCTAAAACGTTAGGAAACATGAAGTTATGATTGGGTTGACCATAATTACCTGTTAAAATATGTATAGTTGACAAATATTTTCATTAGATCCTCTAATAAGATTGAATAAAAAATAGACCTCTGAAATTCTGAAGACTGGTCTAGTTATAAATTAAGAGATTTTAGTCCGTCAAAATATTTTAAATAATAACTTTGTGTTAGTGAACGAAATCATGAGTTAATTTATTGCAATATCTTATCAAAATATATTTAATAAATAACATACTAATTTATGTAAAAAATTATTAAGAGCCACCTGTTTTATGAGTTTTCGTGTAATTATAACTTTTCTGCAAAATAGGCTTATACAATAATCACCAGATCTGTAGTAATATAAACACATTAAAACGTAGATAAACAATATTGCCAGCTTAATACTTCTATCACTATGATTAATTTATTATTAATTCGTATTGCGCAACAAATCTCTTGTAAACTAACTTAATTTTACTATGCAAGGACCAAAATTATTTTTGAGTTTGGTTTGTGGTCTTCACCCACAATCCTGATTAACGTAGTCGATTCTACTACAATTCGGATTCCGCAAATCCCACTCCACAGTTCAACAGCTAGCTAGAGTTACCGAGCACATTGTTGACAACCTCAACCATAACAAATCCACAGGTATGGTGCTGTTAGACACCGAAAAGGCTTTCGATACAGTTTGGCACGCGGGCTTAATCCACAAATTAATAATCAACCACGTCCCTTTAGCCCTTGTTAAGCTTCTCCAGTCATATTTGACTGAAAGAACCTTTTCTGTGGCTATTCGAAATCAAACATCCAAACAGAGACAACTCTTCGCCGGAGTACCACAAGGATCAATTTTGGGACCGTACCTCTTTATTTTATATCTCAATGATATTCCGAAGCAAAGGCTAACGCATCTCGCTGTTTACGCTGATGACACTGCAACATACACCTCTTCTGACGACCAGGACCTAATCATTCAACGACTGCAACTTTCACTTGATCTTCTCCTAGACTACTTCTCTAAATGGAAGCTTAAAGTGAATTCCACTAAAACGGAGATTATTATGATCTTTAGAAAACGCTCACTTCCCTACCGCTTTGTTAAAATTGAAGGCTATGACGTTCCGTGGAAGAAATCAATTAAGTATTTGGGAACAACTTTAGATGATAAATTTAGCTAGTTAAAAAATATAGAAGAACTTCGTTTCAAAGGAGTCAAGTCCCTTAACAGCTTAAAACCAATCCTTAATCGTAAATCTAACTTGAGCCCTCAAACTAAATTACGCATTTATGCCACACTGGTTCATCCTTGTATGACATACGCTTCCCCTGTCTGGAGTAGTATTAGTGATACTAATTACAAAAAACTGCAGGTCGTTCAGAACAAAGCACTCAAAATAGCATTCAACACACCTCTCTACACAAACCTTATACAACTACATAATGACATCAAGTTTCCACCTCTAAAGGATTTCATTCTGAAAGTATCCCGAAAATTCTACCTCTTCAATAATCCACGTCATCGTAATTCTCTGGTCTCACTCATTGGCAAGAGTAGATTAAACCGATTACCTTATTCCAGGACTTACAATAAGTACAAACTACCTCATCACCATTCCCTGGTGGATTAGCGTTAGCTCACTTACCACATGTCCAACATTATTGCTGTCACGTAACTCACTAATTTGTATATTCAATTATGTATAAATTCCTAAACATATATTTAACCAATTATTCTTAATACTTTTTTATTGTAACAATTTGATAATTTCTAAATATTTAAAAATGTGGGCTTGGGTAACTTAAATATAAAAATGTGGGTCTGCAAACCCTACATAACAGTACAGTTATAAAATATTTTTTAAATTAGTAGTTACACTAACAATCATACATGTTTTATGTTAATAGAGGTGATTTAGCCTATTTAACATTGCTCGAATTATGTTAGTTTACATTTAGAATAAGATCTTTTTGTTCGCTTGTGTAAACCTTTCTGTTAATAAAGACCTTTAAAAATCAATCAATCAATAAGAAAATAAACTAAAGTATAGTTATTTTTTATAGTTTATTAACTCCTAATATCTACTGGTTTGATTTCGTTCAGCATAATAAACTGGTCCACGCGTCGAATGTGTGCCAACTATTTATTGCACGATAAATCTAATTGTTTATTTATTTATTTAACAGTTTATGTACACACATATAAACAAACAAGAAGAAAGGAACAGAAAAATACGTACAACGTATTATTATATTTTTCCGATCGGCATTTTGTTGTCACTTCACAATAGTACTGTACACTAACAATTGTTGGTAATTTTGCGTAGTTTTCTCTTAACTTATAATTATTACAAAGATAATAATAATGATCTTATAATATCTTATCTTTAATAATTTTCCTTTAATTTAAGAAATTCAAAATAATATTGATGGCGCATAAAATGCAAAAAAAATATTGGCGACTTATTGGTGTCCATTAGGTGTATAAATTGTAAAATAAATAATAGTCAGTTGAAGCCTTAAAATTATTAACCTTGATCAACAATACTAGAGTGATTAGGACTATTAGTTATCCCCGTAGAAATCTTTAGGTACCTATGCTTGCAGTATTAGAAACGTATTTATTATAATAATGTTGTGTAATTCCACCCTGGTGATATAGTTATTATATTCACCGATATAATATTAGTC
Organism: Dryobota labecula; assembly: GCA_947523025.1. NCBI lineage: Eukaryota > Metazoa > Arthropoda > Insecta > Lepidoptera > Noctuidae > Dryobota > Dryobota labecula. The sequence continues at coordinate 25,160,348 of OX383296.1, forward strand.
ATTAAAAATATCAAAATATTGTTAACTGTTGGATTAAATTAATTTTAAATAGAAATCTGTTTTTTTTTTAATACTTATTCTAATTAATCAATTTCCAATTGACGTCATGAGCAAAATAATTATTTTGACCCACTACTTAACTCCGTAAAATAATTATAAAGCTAGAAAGCTTTATAATTATTTTACGGAGTTTACTGCCAAACAAAATCCTTTAAGTATTTAAAATATTAATAACCCTTCACACAACAGTAAAATATACTACTAAATATATATATACTAAATATATTCTAGCAACCCGCCCCTGCTTCGCACGGTTGTTGCGACTTAACAAAACATCAAGATTTATTTATTATATGTTAGTTTACAATTAATGTGTAAAACACCAAAATTTTCTAAATGATGGTGAAAACTGCATCAAAATTCATTGCGCAGTTTTGAAGAACAACGCGGTCACACAGACAGAGACGAAAACCGACTTCAATTTATAATAATAAGATTGGAACAAAAAAAATCGTTTAAAATAAACTCACATCGATTCCTTAAGTTATCGTTTGTCAAAAACGTAAGCTGAGCTTGACACTGTTCCGAGTCGAGCACATTCTCGTACAAATCCTGATCAAACCCACTCCTAAAGTTCACAGTATGGCCTTCTTTTAGCCTATCATGACAATACACTCCATTCAAAACTATTCCGATAAAAAAATAATATATTTGAGCACCCATCGCGACTGCTTCTCTTTGAGCATCTACGATTAATATTGGGGGCAAAGCTTTACTAATACATTTATATTAAAATCGATAACATTTGTAGAGATTGCTGGACGATAGATATGCTAGTAATCTTGCTAATTTATCGTACATTTTTGTATTGATAACTAAATTAGTTCGTGTAGTGACATCGGATAATATTTGCGCCTGTTATCAATATACTCGTAAGAGGCGTTCATGATTCGTTAATTATTCGGATTTACTATTTGACAAAGAATGTACAACTTAAGGTCAACCGCCTATGTTTTCTTCCAAGTCACAAAAGACTTCACTGCATATAAATCAAGAACGTTCGCCTGGCAGTAAATCCAAAAGAACTTAAAAAGCTTCTCAATAAAAAAAAATGAACTTCAAGCAGTACCTGAGCTGAATAATTACACCTAAAACTGCAATCTCCTTCAATTGCAGTTTTAGGTGTAATATTCAAATCCGTCAATTTAACACTGATTACAAAAAAGCAAACTAAAAATGGATGTCAAGAACTGAATTAAGCTTATGAACGGCACGACCTGACTTGAGTGAAAGCGTACGATGCCACCTTTCAGGTACAAGGAATTGAATTGAAAAGAACTTTACCTGCTGCTCGATATGACACATAATGAATCACACAATTAACCGATTAAATCAGACTCGGACACCTTGTTGATTTAAAAATATAATTATCACTTTTGTTGATAAATGCGCAAATGTCTGACTATTTTGTTATTCACAGAGATCACTAGTCGTCTAAAAGTCTGAAAATCAGACACAGGTCATTGTTACTTGATTATTTTTCTTCTTGATTTTAAATATATTTCCCTGCTCCCCGCACTGGGGCCTACGACTTCACATCACGTGACTTTCTCCCCCGAGCAGTCATCTAGATACCTATTTTATATAAGTACTAGCTTTTGCCCGCGGCTTCGCCCGCGTGGAAGTCGGTTATCGCATAAAAAAGTACCCTATGTCCTTCTCCATATGACCATATCCCAGGCTATATCTCAAATTATAATAAAAGCACTTATGTTCTGAACGTCTAATGAGTCTTTACCTAAAGATAACAAACACAAAATCAAAATACGAAATTTCACTCAAATTCTTAAAGCAATCAATTGTACCAAATTACAACACGAAATAAAAGTGCGACACAAATGATAATTTTAAAATAATTCATGTACAATCTGAAAACAAAACGAAATCCTCCGAAATGTCGCACGATACACCGTTTGTGCTGAGAAAACACTCGAAATCTAATGAACACCATTGGTGCATAACTTTTCTCAGGGTCACGTTCGCAATTGAACGAAATATTTGACATTTATTTTGTACTTGCAACACATTTTAGCGGGAACACCACTAAACGAACGAAAAAAAGAAAAGAAAACAAAATACGTCTGTAGTGTGTCGAAGCCGACCCCAACATAGTTGGGAAAAGGCTAGGCAGATTGACTCTGTGGTCGTGTGGCGGTGTCACAGACTACTTAGAGTTATGGGCGGTGTGGTGCGATGTAAACATTCATCAAGGTTATACGTGCGTAAAGTAATGGATTCAATGAAAACGGTTTAATCATAGTAGAATCTTATACTGAGAAATAAATGTAGATTTCGTATTGAGTGTTAGTTTATCGAAAAGTGATAAATATGTCAGTGAAAAAGTAACGAAAGTTTTGGAATGCATAAATTTTGATCATAAGGCCGCCGTGTTTAGTAATGTTTTTATGATAAATATTCTTGTATACTGTTTGAAATACACATAAGTAGCTAGCTTATTTATCTACGAACATAATTTGGCTAATAGCTACTGATATTATAGCGTATTGTTATCGTAATCGTATTTCCAAGAGTAAAATTCGGCAAACAAATACCTACAAAAAGTCAATAAAATGGATATAGTATGTTATCCTTAAGAGATAGACATATGCCATCGCGGACTTTTTTGAAGACCTTTATAAGATACACAATTCCACCATACATTATTTTGTTATATCTCAAAGGGTTTAGACAGTGTTTTCGTTGAAAGCTCCCAGACGGCTTATTTTTTTCCGACACCTCCAACAAATATCTTTTATTTATACAAAAATGTATACAAAAACTTAACAAATTATATACTAAAACCTTCCTCGAGAACCAAGCTATCCATTGGTGAAAACAGCATGAGAATCGGTGCAGTAGTTTTTGAGTTTATCGCGAACAGACAGACAGACAGACAGACAGACAGACACGCGGCGGAGGACTTTGTTTTATAATATGTAGTGATAGTGATAGTGATAGTGATAGTGATATTCTTGTATACTGTTTGAAATACACATAAGTAGCTAGCTTATTTATCTACGAACATAATTTGGCTAATAGCTACTGATATTATAGCGTATTGTTATCGTAATCGTATTTCCAAGAGTAAAATTCGGCAAACAAATACCTACAAAAAGACAATAAAATGGATATAGTATGTTATCCTTAAGAGATAGACATATGCCATCGCGGACTTTTTTGAAGACCTTTATAAGATACACAATTCCACCATACATTATTTTGTTATATCTCAAAGGGTTTAGACAGCGTTTTCGTTGAAAGCTCCCAGACGGCTTATTTTTTTCCGACACCTCCAACAAATATCTTTTATTTATACAAAAATGTATACAAAAACTTAACAAATTATATATTAAAACCTTCCTCGAGAACCAAGCTATCCATTGGTGAAAACAGCATGAGAATCGGTGCAGTAGTTTTTGAGTTTATCGCGAACAGACAGACAGACAGACAGACAGACAGACAGACAGACGCGGCGGAGGACTTTGTTTTATAATATGTAGTGATAGTGATAGTGATAGTGATGATAAATATCCAGCCGCATCTTCATCCTCTAAAGTATGCCGGATTCGAGGTCCTTCCGGCGGGTGTGCCATTTATGAGCAAATGACCTCAGCCGCCGGAAGCCCTCTGCGCTGGCTACCAGCTCCCGGTGGTACACAGGACCGACCTCTTCCCTACTCCAGTCCCCCAACATTTGCTCCCTGTCGTCAGCGTACAGAGTGTCCCACAGGACATGGTCCCGAGTTTCATCCGCCAGCCTACAATAGCAAATAGCAGTGTCACATAGTGACATTGCGTATAGACGGCTACGGAAACTCCCGTGTCCTGTTAGGATCTGTGACGTGACGTAGTCAGGCTCCACCCAGCACAGCGCCAGGCGAGCCGCCGCTTCCGGAAAGAAGGAATGCAGTTCTCTTCCATTACTGGACGATTGCCACCGCTCCTGCCACCGAGAAATGATCTCCGCTCTCACATTCCCTATGGCCACCTTGCGTTCCTTGCCAACCAACCCAGAACACTCCTGCGCGACTCGTCGTCCCGCATGACAAACCTCCAGGTCGGCCGGTAGCACTCCCGCCAGCACAGGCAACGCTGCGGTGCTGACCGACCTATAAGCCTTCGTCAGAAGAATCAGTGCCGGGCATTACGTACGGAGCAGCGGACTGCGCACTGCATATCTATCTACACTCCGCCACCATACGGCCGCAGCATACGTCAGTATTGCCACATAGGTCCCTGCAAACAGGACCTTCAGGGCCTGATACCTTACGCCCCAGGAAGACGCCGAGACCCTCGACATCTTCCCGAAGGCGTTCACAGCCCGTTGGCCGGCCAAACTAGCATGCTGCACGTAGGAGCCCGCTTCGTCGATAACAACGCCCAGCAACTTGGTCTGACCCACGTGGGCCATCGAGGCGCCGTCCATGCGAATTGTAGGGGGACGCTTAAATTTGCCCTTCAACGTAAGGGTCTGCGACTTTGCCGTTGAAAACTGAAGACGGTTCCGTGTCCCCCAAGCGGACAGCGCCTCTAGCGACGACTGAGCATTACGCTCAATCGCCGCCCGACTCTGCGCCTCGATAACAATCGTGATGTCGTCCGCGTAAGCTACCGCCCGAACACCCTCCGGCCACGGCAGCCTCAGGATGTCATCGAGCAGGAGGTTCCAAAGTGGCAGCCAAGAACGGATCCCTGGGGGCAGCCCATAGTGGACTCCTTCCACACCGCCTGGTCGCCCATGAATAGTCCGACTCGCCTCTCTCTAAAGTAACTAACGAAGATTCGGTATATATTTGGCGGGCACCCGCCCTGTTTAGCCTTCGTCAGGACCATGGGCCACCAGGCGTTGTTGAATGCCCCCGAGATGTCCAGGAGGATCACCTGAACATAGTTCTCCGAGGAGGTCGCCACGCGGTCCAGGATCGCGTTCAGCGCCGTGACCGTTGACTTGCCCCTCGAAAAACCATGCTGTGACTCCGAAATGCCACGATAAAGGCAAGGTGCACACGTGATAATGAGGCGTTCCAGTACCTTCCCCAAAATCGGGAGCAGGGTTACCGATCTGTACGCCTTGGGATCCGAGAGCGGCCGATCATTGCCCTTTGGCAAGACGACCAACCTGCCTACCTTCCAAATTTCCGGAAACACGCCCTCGCCTATACACGCCGAGAACATCCAGAGCATCTCTGCCCCGCTCACCTTCCACGCATGCTTTATTATTCTGGCTGTGAGGCCGTCCAGCCCTGGGGCCGTGTTAGGGAGATCCCTAATAATGCGCTCGAGTGCTGCAGCGCTGGGCGGATCGGAGTCCTGCCCTGTTGGGGAGCATGCTGCCGCAAGCCTAACTTGCCGGTGATAGGCCGTGTCCTTGCCGGGATCGTCGTCCGGACACAGGATGCCAAGGAGGCCCGCTGCGGTATCCCGTGCCGACATAGAGACACCCTCCATCAGCCTAACCCCTTGCATGACATTAGCGGGGGGGCGCACTGTGCCCGACGCGGCCCTGTACGCAAGTCCCCAGGGGTCGTCGTTCCCTGACTCCGCAATGCCACGGAAGTAGGAGATCTCGGCCTGTCTCATGGCGGTCTTATATTCGGACCTAACCTTACGCAGCGAACTCAACTTTTCCCCCTCCCCGGCATCCTTTGCATTGCGTGCCTGCTGCCAGGCTCGCCGCACGTCTGAAGCCTACCCATCCTGTCGTGGAGCACACTGCGAAACCGCTCGTAGTCTACTCCCTTCTTACGGAAAGATACCGTTGCAACAGCCCGTTCCTCAGCCCGCCCAGTTGTCCTTGCGGTACCCATGCTAACCTCAAAAGTGATGAGTTGGTGGTCACTCATACTGACCCCCTCGTGCACTGTCCACTGTGACACTGCGAGCCCTCTGTTCGACAGAGTCAGGTCCACGTTGGACTGCCCGTTCGGTCCGCTGAATGTGGGTGGTTGACCCTCCACGTTGTGGATGATGAGTTCTCTCCCAAGGATGGGACCCTCCATCAGGGTCTTTCGATATTTCGTGTCCGGGCCCCTGCCCACATACTGTCTACGTTCACAGTGCCACAGCGGCGAGTGAGCGTTGCTGTCCATCGCCACCAGCACATGCCAGCGATGCTGCGCAGTTGTAATGTACTAGATATTACGGATGACGCCACACAGAGCCGTCCCACTCAACGCTACGGTAACCATCGCATTACGCCGCCGCCGCCACGCCGAGCGGGAATACAAGTCAGAAGGGGGCGGGGGGGTATTTCGTGCACTTTTAGAGGTATGAGGAACAGGGTGTAAAGTTCACTCATACTCTATAGTAAAGGGAGGATCCTCCGACCAGACGGGTGTTGTGTCTGGTGGGCAACTGCCCAACGGTTGATGTCGGGATGTTGTATATATGCTAGTTGCGCGGTAAACTCTGATAGCGCGATGCAGGATTTGTGACGTCAGGTCTTTGATGCGTAGTTCGCATGTGGCGTTGTCGATACCGCCACACACCCATTTCCGTTTACGTTGTTTTTTTTAGCTAGCGCAAATAAGAGCAAGAGCATTTCCACATCTGAATCGCTCAACATCTTTTTGATGAATGAATCGCGTCGCGACACGGTCGGTGTGAATGGGCGCGGCGGATGCGATCGCGCCCGCAGTGTGACCGATGCCGCCGCGCCAGAGCAGCGTCACCGCCCCGCGACGCCACGCCGGCTGTGTGAAGAGACCTTAAATAAAAAGACGCTATCACGATCATCGATGACGTTCGTGATAGCACCCTTTTAGTGACGAGTTTAATAAGAAACCCGAATACTTTATGAATCACCTCTGAATCATCTCAGTGCGATTGGATACCTAATCTCTTTATACCAAGATTGATAACGGCTTGAATTGCTTTATTGATTTATTTATTTTAGAATTGGCTATTGACTTGGTTATTTTTTGTTGAAAGTGATAATATGTAAGGTAGATGAATCAAACATTTTCTTTTTCTTTTTTTCCTTTTTTTTTTTGAGGGATAGTAAATAATTTGACTGGTGCTTGGAGAAAAAGATAATAGCAGGTTAAATAGATGATCTTAGAATTAATAGAGATCTTCTGTATAATAAAAATATGTTTTCGTTCTATAAATGAAAGTTAAACAGACATACATTTTTCTTGTCTCCAAATTAAATAGTACTTATATTAGTAGGATTTATGGATAAACTTCGTATATTAAATTTACTAACTATTAAAATATAAAAACAGGATGGCAGAGTCATTGACGCGAATCTTGTTACCTCTGATTCAGTACATACTTCTGGACCCACGGCGTTGAAATTTTTTGCAGGTAATTAAAAAAAAATTGCTGTTCGATACATGTTGACCACGTAGGTATTGCACTTTTGTAGGAAATAGCCGTTTTTCTTTTAATAACCGACGAAAAATTTCAACGCGGGAGGTCCAGAGTTATGTACTGAATACATGGTAATCGATTTCGTGTAACTAAATTAAACTACCAACAAACTACTACCAACAAACTAAAATATGGCATCGAGAAATTCCTCCGCATCGCTGTCGACTGGGCTGATGGCATTGCCCGTTGTATAAAGTAAAAGATAGCCACGGTCACGGTTACGGGAGACAGTGTCAACCAATTTGGAGATTTCATTGAACACGTCACGGTGGGCGCAGTGGTTCGATGCTCGCACGGAAAAAATATTAGTATGACCTACAAGTAATGGTTCCGGATCTGGCTGTTTGTGTATGTGAGTTTAAATGTTTGCATGTAAACGCACCCACAATACAGGAGAAATTCCTAGTGTGGGATTTCAACCCCAAACGACTCGAAAATAAAATAATAGTTCGATGTTTTAATAATATATTATTATCCGGTGAAGGTTTTTTCATCCGTGTATTCCCGTTCATCCATCATTCATGAAATTTGGCAGAGATATAGCCTGGGATACGGAGAAGGACATAGGCTACTTTTTTACGCGATATAGGCGACATCCACGCGGGCGGAGCCGCGGGCAAAAGCTAATATTACCTATATGACTCGAGCGAGATGCGCCGGCTATTAATAAAAGAGTGCCGATAACATTGTTTCATTTGCGTGAACCCTCTTGGTTTACCTGACATTCTCTCCCTCTAGTGTTGACACGGTGGACTGTATTTTCATTAAAAAACTTCAGGCTTCTTTCTTGAACTTTTATTTCTTCTATTTCTTGTTCAGGACCGGCTTGCTGCTGAGTGTTGAGCGACGACTGTTGCTGATCGTGTTTTCGGGCACTCAGATGTCGCTACGCCCCCGCAAGGGGGCGTGGCTAGCGGTACCGGGGCGTAGCCCCCTGACCGCGGATGATATACGGTGGCCCATTAATATGGGCCCCTCATCTGGGCGGCCTGATGCGGCCTGAGGATGTTGGGCCCGCGTGAGCAGCCGCGGGCCCTGTGATAGGGTATCTGAGATTGTTTCTGTAGTCGCGCCGCGACACTGTTACACAGTATCGCTTCTTCACGACATCTCGGCGGTCTGTCCCCGCCAGGTGAGACCCCCAGTTGCCTGGGGGAGGCCCGGCGAGGACGACCAGCGACGAGATGGCGACTTTATGGCGCTTCTACAGGTCAATGTAGCCTATACCCGACCCACTTATCAGAGCTAGCCAAACCATGACCCGGGTAATAGGCGGAATATGAGTGTGAGAGCGGCATAGTACTGTAGTGTAACGCCGCCCGGTGAATACGTGTAGTCGCGACCGCAGCTGCGACTATACGTGCATATATATGTGCCTGTATAGAGGTGATGTCTGTTTTTGTTACGTATTCATACCTATATTAACTTAGAATACAAATACGCAACAGATGCGTGTGGTTTGTGACGTATTATTGTCTCAAGCAAGCTGCGTGTAGCCTGGGTGCCGCTTGCTTGGGCGTCATGTCCGGTGCGATGGGGTCAGTCGTCCGCTACCAGGTCGCGGGGCAGGGGTCTCGCGTCAGGCGGGCGCGCGTGCTAGGGCGCTATCTGCTTGACATGAGGCCAAGCGGATGCGTCGGCACGCGCGAACATGCCTTTCGCGAGGTGCCTCACAAACTCATCCAGGCTCTCAATCCCGAGGTCCCGGTGTAGTACGCTGTTTCTCACACAGCGAGGAGCGTCAACGATGGTCCGCAGCGCAAGGTTCTGTTGCGCGCGGAGCAGCTTTCGGCTCGACTCGCTCGTGAGAGCGTACCAAGCCGGGGCGGCGTACGTCAATATTGAGCGCACGTACATTTTGTACACGCTCAACTTGACGCGCGCCGGGATGCGGGACGAGAGCACAGGTTTGAGGCGATTGCGGGCGACCCTCACCTGCGCGGCGACCTTACGGACGTGTGTCCCCATCGTGAGCCGACGGTCGATAGTCACACCCAGGTACTTGGCCCGGGGCGACCACGCGACGTCAGCTCCTTGAAGCTTCAAGGGCGGTGGGAGGGGCACACAACCCGTCACCATCGCCTGCGTCTTACCCACGTTTACCGACAGTCGCCACTTCGACAGCCACTCGGGCAAGAGGTCCAGCGCGCGCTGCATTTTGACCGCCGCGTACTTCGCATTGAGCGATGTAGTAATGTACGCGGCGTCGTCCGCATACAGCGCGAGCGTGGCGTCTGGAGTGGTGGGGATGTCGTCGGTGTAACGTGAGTAACACGCCGGCGACACACAGCTGCCCTGCGGCACACCTGCCAGCACCGGGCGGGCGCCGGATAGCGCCCCGTCGACCACCACCCTGAAGGTTCTGTTGGAGAGAAAAGTAGAGACCACCTTTACGACGCGACGGGGCGCGTCTGACGTGGCCAGCTTGTATATCAGGCCGTCGTGCCATACACGGTCGAAGGCCTTCTCCATGTCGAGGAATACTGCCACCGCGTATTCCTTCTTGTTCATCGCTGCTGCGAGTAGGTGCAGTACCCTCGACAGCTGAAGCGTCGTGCTATGCTCCGCCCGAAACCCGAATTGCTCGGGCCGCGGCGCGATGTGTGGCTGTAGGTGTCGCAGCAGGAGTGCTTCGAACACCTTGGAGACTGTCGGCAGCAGAGTGATCGGCCGATAGCTCTCCGGCTTCAGTACGTTCTTTCCCGCCTTGGGCAGCATAATGACGCGCCCTTCCTTCCACGAGGCGGGGAAAGCCCCCGTGCGCAGTATCGCCGTAAACAGGCGCGCCAGTGCCGCTACCATACGGAAGGGCAAGTGGCGCAGCACTGTGTTGGTGATACCGTCAGCACCGGGGGCCTTCCTGGGCTTCGTTCTTAGGATGGCGCGTCTAACTGCGCCAGGCGAGAAGAAAATCGGGTCTTCCTCGGGAGCTATCGGCGTTGCGAAATAGTCTCCTAGGTGTTGCTCGACCGCTGCGACATGCTCGACATCGCTGGTCGGGTTTGGGCGGAACTGACGCTCCAGGTGCTCGGCGAAGACCTCCGCCCGGTCCTCCGATACGTACTTTAGCGCCCCGTCACGGTTCAGTAATGGACGCACCGGGGCTGGGGTATTCGTCAGTTGGCTGCAAAGTTTATGGACCGACGGCCAGCTGTCCGTCGCGGCGTCGATCCGTTCCTCCCAGCCCGCGGCGGTATGCGCCTTGAGCTCGGCCTTAACCTTCTCCGCGAGACGGTTGAGCTGCGTCTTCAACGTAGGGCATCGTAGTTGTTGCCACTGCTTGCGTAGGCGCCTCTTCACGGCGATCATCGAACTAATGTGCACAGGCAGGGGCGGCAATAGCACTCTCCCCTGCGGCTGTGTCGTTGTCGCCGTTTCTAAGGCGTCTTGTATGCAAGCAGTGACGTCATCCGCCATCTGGTCGACGTCCGCGGAGGACGCGATAGGCCGAGTCGGCGTGGTGGTCTCTACTTTCTCTTCAAAGTCGATCCAGTTGACAATGCGACGTGGCGCTATGGGCTTCAGTCGGGTCGGCATACCCGATAAGACGACGAGTACAGGATGGTGGTCCGACTGTAACTCGTCGTCTATCACTTGTTGAGTGATCTGGCAGTTTAGCCCTCGGTGGACTACGATGTCCAGCACGTCCGGCATGTGGGTGTTGATATCCGGGTAGTGGGTGGGTGTCTCCGGGCCGGACACCGTATACCCGAAGGCTTCCGCGTCCGCGAAGAGCCGTCTCCCCTCGGTATTCATGATGGTAGAGTTCCACGCTGGGTGCTTACAATTTAAGTCACCGGCGAGGAGGGTGGCGTGTTGCGACGCCGCTAGTAAGGCCCGCAGCTCCGGCAAGTCTAGCCGAACCGCGGGCGGCTTATAGCAGGCGTAGATGTTGATGTCCTCGCCGGCAACGTGCAGCTGAACACCCAGCGCGTACATGCTGCGTAATGACGGCAAGGGGAGCTCTTGATGGACGACTCTCCGCCTCACAAGTACCGCCAGACCACGGTATCTAATGTTGTGGGCCGACCGTTCGTCCTTCCTGTAAGCGAGGTATCCCGGGAACCTAACCCTATCTTCTGGTCCCAGGTGCGTCTCGCTTATGAGCGCCACGTCTATGTCCTGTTCCCTAAGGAGGTGGCTGTTCACGCACACACTGTGCGCCGGATTACTGCGAACCCACTGTGCAACCCCCCGCGGGACGCGAGGGACGAGGGCCGCGCGGCCGCGTAGCTTCGCCGCCAACCGCCGACGCCAGTCTGCTCGGGTCACTCGTTTAGAGCGCATGCGTACACGCAGCGCGTCACAGGCGTCACAAGTATCGCATTGTTAATTGTTGAGTACATAATATAATATTTTAAGAGTAGACTCGCCTATTATTAAGCCTCTGGCTTGAGTGACCCCAATATTCTCAACAATATTGGCGACCGTCTAAGACAATATTTGTCGAACCTACAAACAACTTGACCGAAACTTCGAGAAAGCACGTGGAGGCCGGACACGGGAACCAAAGGACAAGATTGGCGCGTATGCTGTTCTTCAGTCACCCACGGGGCCTTCGGACTACGCAAACGGCACATGTTCAACGCCTGCACCAGAGGTCTAGCCCGAGGGAAGTAAGCCTGTTTCCTGTACTCCTACCTATTCCACGATACCTATCGACTTGTTTCTATTTGTGTGAATAGCCTAGTGGTTTTGCTCGAACGAGTTTGGTCAGCTTGCCTATTGAAAGTACTCGATAAAAGTACGATACTTTTAACTAATTTTCTTGCCACACGTGGTGGGCGAGTCCATTTTAGTGCTTGTGTGTGTGATCGGCGCGCCTGTTGCGCCTACCTATATTGTTGGTGGATGTCTAAATAGCCTATTTAAGAGACTAAATGCTTGCCTAAAGCTCCAATTTATGCACTAAAAACTAAATATTGCACTTTGTACTTAAACTACTATTAATATTGTACACCCTATAGCACGTGTACGCCATTTGCCTTAAGTCGCAGACGATTGTGTTCTGCATTATACCTACCTAATTAATATCTAACTAATTACCTATACCTAGGTACGTTACTTCACCAAAGCTTGCCGACTATTCCAGGTGCGGTGAGTGTGCATGGCCTGAGCTGAGCTTCGCTTTCGATTATCTGCTAGCTACCTGCCTGTCTACGCGTTGCAGAGCAGGCGCCTGGTGAGTGCTGCATACTTCGTGCTGTCACAGCTTCAGGGTACCGTGAGTTAGCGGTTTTGAGTTACATTTATTATTGACTTAGTGTACCTACCCAATTCATTGTTGCCTACTTATCTAGAGGTTAGATTAGGTATAGATAAATTAACAAGATGGTTGATGAGAAACAAGAAATGAGTGAAGTTGAAAAACAAGAATTTAAAGGTTTATTAAGGAAACGTAGTGCCATTAAAGGTCAACTTACTAAATTCAAAGATTATTTACATCAAATTTCAAAGTGTAGTCCGCTCAGTAGTTTGCAAGCCAAAGAAATTGTAATGAAAATAGAGAAATTTCAAGCACTACTGAATACGTTTGACATGTTACAAAATAATATTGAATTGAATTGTCTAGATTTGGATGAGCAATTAAGAGAAAGAGAGTTAATTGAGGATCAGTTCTTCTCGTGTATATCATTGGCTCAAGAGTTAAATGAATCTGCCAATGTGTCTAAAACTGATCAACAAAGGTCTGAAGGTTCAGACTGTAGTTTACATAATAATAGTCATTGTACTCATAATAAGTTTAATTCAGTAAAGCTGCCTACTATAAAATTGCCCACATTTGATGGCAACTATTTAAAATGGTTGGAGTATCGGGATACTTTTGATTCCTTGATCAATTCTACCGATGCAATCCCAAATATAAACAAGTTTCACTACTTAAGGTCTTCCTTAGAAGGAGGAGCTTTAGCAGTTATAAAGTCTATAGAGTTTACATCAAATAATTACAAGGTAGCTTGGGATTTAATTTGTCAACGATATAATAATAAAAATCTGCTTATAAATAATCATTTTAAAGCGCTTTTCAATATTGAATCACTATCAAAAGAATCTCACAAGGCTTTGAGATATGTTATTGATTTAGTTTCCAAAAATTTAAGAGCGTTGAATACTTTAGGGCAGCCTACAGATAAATGGGATGCGTTAATTATATATATGGTGTCAACAAAGCTTGATGTCACCACTAGTAGAAAATGGGAAGAATATAAGAATGGATTAGCAGAATTACCTACATTAGATCAATTTAATGACTTCTTGCGTAATAGGGCAGATGTTCTAGAAACTACACAAAGTCAAAATACAAATAGGAATGATCATGGTAAGCCGCATGGTGGTTCAAAGGAGCCAAGGAATTTTACTAAGGTTTTTGTGAGTTCTACGAGTAACAATTCTTCCAAAAATTCATGTGATATTTGTAAGGACAATCACCCCTTGTATATGTGTACCAAGTTTAAGGATATGTCACCTGAAGTTAGGTTAGATACAGCCTTAAATCTGAAATTGTGTCTTAACTGTTTGCGTAGTGGACATACTGCCAAGAAATGCTTTCTTAAAAGTTCTTGTAAGTTTTGCAATGGCAAACATAATAGTTTAGTGCATAAAGATACTACAGCAGGTTGTAGTAATATTAGTTCCAATTTAAATACAAATAATAATGACTTACCTACATCACCTGCTACACTGTCTGCTGTCTCTGCACGACAGGTCCTATTGTGTACAGCAGTTGTTCAAATTGTTAATCCTGTAAATAATTCTACATACCTTGCACGAGCTCTCTTGGATACTGGAAGTCAATCTTCTTTTATTACTGAAAAACTTAAAACAAAGATTGGAATGCCAACTAAATGTACTGAACCAATAAGAATTTCTGGCATCAATAATATACAGTGTGACATTAAGGAGCGTTGTAGTTTAAAATTGTCCTCACGTTTTGAGAATTCATTTAATTTACAAGTTATGTGTTTAGTAGTACCTAAAATTACAGGTACATTACCGACACTAAATGTTAATGTTTTAGACCTAGGACTGCCTGCTGATTTGGATCTTGCAGACCCTGGGTTCCATTATCCCTCCGACATAGATATCTTGTTGGGGGCAGACGTTTTTTGGGACATTGTAGGTACCCAACAAATAAGATTAGGTAAACACAAACCTGTATTGCAACATTCAAAACTAGGTTGGTTGGTGTCAGGCCCTATAGGCAATGGACACGTTAAGTTAATTTGTGCTAAAAATGCTCACTCTAGTATTAATGTATTATATTGTAATATTGAAGAATCATTACAAAGATTTTGGGAGGTTGATGAATTGCCTTCAGATAAAATATCTTACACGCTTGAAGAACAAGCGTGTGAGAACAGTTTTATAGAAAATACAAGTCGCTTGCCAAGTGGTAGATTTAATGTTAAAATGCCACTCAAGGATTCACCGGAAGAAGCACTAGGTGACTCTTATAATATTGCCAAAAGGCGTTTTCTTTGTTTAGAAAGAAAATTAGATAAGAATCCAAATATTAAAAAACAGTATTGTGATTTTATTAAAGAATATTCAGATCTTGGTCATTTGGAAGAAATAGAGCGTCCAAGGTTTGGTAATTACTTGCCACACCATGCAGTACTAAGAGAGAAAAGTGAAACCACAAAACTCAGGGTAGTTTTTGATGCTTCTATGAAAACATCCTCTGGGAAATCACTAAACGATATCCAGATGATAGGTCCAGTTGTACAAAATGATTTATTTAATATTATGTTACGTTTCCGTACTCATAAATTCGTACTAACAGGTGACATTGAGAAAATGTTTAGACAGATTTCTATTGTGGAGTCACAACGTCATTTACAATTAATTTTGTGGAGGGAAGATTCATCTCTGCCACTCAAGGTCTTACAATTAAACACTGTGACCTACGGTACAGCAGCTGCACCGTTTCTAAGCACTAGATGTCTCCTTCAATTAGCTAAGGAATGTACAGATCAGCATATTGCTAATATAATTAAAAATGACTTTTATTATGATGATTTAAGCACTGGAGCATCTACTAAAGAAGAGCTGATGCATATTTACAAGACTGTGACACAAATATTAGGCTCAGCACATTTTCCTTTACGCAAAATACGCACAAATTGTCCTCAAATATTTGCAGACAAACCTATGTTAAATGATACATTAGACCTTACGAAGCAATCATGTGTTTTAGGTCTCAATTGGTCCCCTAAAATGGACACATTTCAATTTCCAATAAATATAGAACCTACTTTAAAGATAACTAAGAGAACAATAATCTCAATGACTTGCAAAATTTTTGATCCTTTAGGTATTCTATGTGCTTGCATTATTACTGCAAAAATAATTTTACAGCGTTTATGGAGCGCTAAGATAGACTGGGATGATCCAGTACCTAACGATATAAAAAATTCTTGGATGATGTTTGTGAAAAACCTATCATGCCTATCTAGTATACAACTAGAAAGAAATGTTATTTGTGATTTGCCTATATCAATAGAAATACACTGTTACGTTGATGCTTCACAAAATGCATACAGTGCTTGTGTATATTTGCGCACAACTGATGTTAATAATAAAATTACAGTTAAGCTACTATGTGCCAAGGCACGGGTAGCTCCCTTAAAACCAACTACTATACCACGTTTGGAGTTGTGTGGTGCTTTGCTCGGAGCCAGATTGTGTGCAAAAGTGCTACAGTCACTCTGTTGTAACATTACTAGTAAAACTATTTGGACCGATTCAACAGTGGTACTCGGTTGGCTTAATATTCAATATAAGCACCTAAAACCTTTTGTTCGTAACAGGGTAAATGAAATAAATGAAATTACATCTGATTATTCATGGCGACATGTGCCTACAGATTGTAATCCTGCTGACTTGGCCTCAAGAGGTGTGACTCCGCAGCAGTTACAGTCCTCATCCCTGTGGTGGGAGGGACCTTCGTTCCTCAGAAAGGAACCAAGCGAATGGCCACAACAAGGTGTTCCAAATATGGAACTACCAGAATTAAAAGTTCTACATATTAGCTTAGAAACTAATTTCTTAGACTTTTCTAGATATTCAAGTTTTACTAAACTCAAAAGAATTATAGCCTATGTCCATAGATTTATTAACAATTTTATTTGCAAGTACAGTAAGGATAAAACTAATAACAAGTTAACAGGTTGTCTTAGCACTGATGAGCTTAGTAATTCATTAAAAACCTTAATCAAAATTTGCCAAGTGCAATCATTTTCTAGTGAAATAGATACAATCAAAAGGAACAAAGAGCTCCATCATAAATCTAAAATTTTGCCTCTTAACCCATTTATAGATTCAGATGGTATACTCAGGGTGGGAGGTCGTATACAAAATCCTAATTATAATTTTGACAAAAGGCACCCAATATTACTTGATGCCAAACATAATTTTACTAAACTACTAATGAGATATGAGCATATACATTTATTCCATGCTGGACCACAATTACTTTTATCATCAATTAGGGAGGAATATTGGCCAATAGGTGGCAGGAACTTGGCTCGTAGTATAATAAGAAACTGTATTGTGTGTATACGTTTCAGAGGTAAAACAGTACAGCCTATAATGGGTAACCTTCCAAATGTTAGAACAAATCCCAGTTTTCCCTTCTATACATGTGGAACAGATTTTGCTGGTCCATTCATGATATCGAGTAGGAAAGGCAGAGGTAATCGTGTAACAAAATGTTACCTTTGTTTATTTGTTTGTCTTACAACTAAAGCTGTCCACTTAGAGCTTGTAAGTGATCTCACTACTGAAGCGTTCTTAATGTGCCTACGTCGATTTGTAGCAAGAAGAGGTAAACCTTACGAAATTTATTCAGACAATGGCAAAACATTTGTAGGGGCAAACAATGAGTTGGGTCGAGTACTCAAATCTAGTCGCGAAGCTGTGATAGAGTATGGCAGCACTGAAGGCATTCGATTTAAGTTCAGCCCTGCATATTCACCTCATTTTGGGGGTATATGGGAAGCCGGGGTAAAGTCATCCAAACACCACCTAAAAAGAATAGCAGGCAACGCTGCCTTAACTTTTGAGGAACTTTCTACGTTGTTCACGCAAATAGAATCTATCCTTAATTCACGACCCCTATCTCCTCTCTCATCCGACCCATCAGATATCCTTCCCCTTACTCCAGGGCATTTCCTTATCGGGCGGCCACTCACATCAGTGCCGTCGCTAAACATCACTAAAACGAGAACCAACAGATACGAGAGGATAGAGCAACTGCGGCAGCAATTTTGGGAGAGGTGGCGTCGAGAATATCTGGCCGAACTGCAACAAAGAACCAAGTGGCGGAAACCACAACGTGAACCCAAAGTAGGTGATTTGATTATACTGAAGGAAGATCACCTACCTCCATTATGTTGGCGTCTAGGCCGCATAACAACCCTATATCCGGGACGAGATGGTGTCAGCAGAGTTGCTGATGTCTACACATCGAGAGGAATAATCAAGAGAGCAGTTCATAAGTTCTGTATGATACCTGATGACGAGGAAAAGGACTGCAACAAAATGAAGCTTGATAGCTGAGCTATCAAGGTGTGGGAGGCTGTTCACGCACACACTGTGCGCCGGATTACTGCGAACCCACTGTGCAACCCCCCGCGGGACGCGAGGGACGAGGGCCGCGCGGCCGCGTAGCTTCGCCGCCAACCGCCGACGCCAGTCTGCTCGGGTCACTCGTTTAGAGCGCATGCGTACACGCAGCGCGTCACAGGCGTCACAAGTATCGCATTGTTAATTGTTGAGTACATAATATAATATTTTAAGAGTAGACTCGCCTATTATTAAGCCTCTGGCTTGAGTGACCCCAATATTCAAACGGCTTATAGCAGGCGTAGATGTTGATGTCCTCGCCGGCAACGTGCAGCTGAACACCCAGCGCGTACATGCTGCGTAATGACGGCAAGGGGAGCTCTTGATGGACGACTCTCCGCCTCACAAGTACCGCCAGACCACGGTATCTAATGTTGTGGGCCGACCGTTCGTCCTTCCTGTAAGCGAGGTATCCCGGGAACCTAACCCTATCTTCTGGTCCCAGGTGCGTCTCGCTTATGAGCGCCACGTCTATGTCCTGTTCCCTAAGGAGGTGGCGGAGGGGGGCGACCTTACCCCGAAGGCCGCGGGCGTTCCAGTGTAACACCCTCAACGGCCTAGTCACGGTAAAGTGTAAGTAGCGTGGCCAGGCCGTCAAGGATGACTGTCTCCACATCAAGGCCCTGCCTAATGGCCTTGATGAGGTCCATCAGTAGCTTGATGGCGCAGGCTGTGAACTCGGACTTTGGTTTTTCATATTGTATTTTGGCGCCGGAGGCGCCGCCACGCGGCAAAACCGGGAACTTCTGTGACGGTCCCTCATTGGTCCGCCGGTTTTGTTGTTCCGCGTGTTTTCGGCGACAAACCGGCCCTTTTATATACAATTTTACCATGTCACAAGTAGCGGGTAGCCCTGAGTGCATATTCTGTCATATTTTCCAATCAGAGTACCGTATTGCTCATTTATTCTAGTTGGGCTCCGAACAGGTTTCGACCTGTTCGTGCGTGTCTGAGCCGCGCTCAGGGCCACCTTACAATCATCGCATGTACTTACGTCTAAATGAAACAGCCCTACTCTTTGTACAGGAAGTCCCTACTATCAAATAAACATTTATTTAGGTAAAATCAACACTTATATCTATCTTAATTAATCAGACTTATTAAAATGAAACACATGATATACTTAAATCTACTTATTATCTATGATGGTGGAGCTCCGACGTCCGCAACATCCTCCCCCCGGCGCAGGGCTACCGTAGCCTTATCTTCCACGTAGAGGACGGCGAGCTTCGTGACTGGACGCCGCAGGTTGCCCGCTGCGGTTCTGACGTCAGCTGACCGCACCTTGCCGTCTGGACCGTAGTAGACCGCTTCCACGACGCCTCGAGGCCATGTCCCTCTTGGAAGCGAGGGGTCGACGACGACGACCAGGCTGCCGACTTGAAGAGGCGGCCGCTGGTCATCTGACGCCCCGCGGGGCACCAACGTGGGTAGATACTCGTTCACCCAGCGCCGCCAGAAGTGATCGGCGAATGCTTGGGCAGCTCTCCATTGCTTGCGACTGGCCTCCTCACAGGGCCCGGTACGGGGAAGGCCTGAGGAGGTCCCGATGAGAAAGTGGTTGGGTGTGAGAGCCTCTGGATCCTTGGGATCGACAGAGACATGGGTCAGAGGCCGAGAGTTTATGGCGTGTTCGGCCTCTGTCAGCAGCGTCAGCAGCACTTCTTCTTTCAGCGCCTTTTGATGCAGGACCGCCCCCAATGCTGTTTTCACGGAGCGTACTAGTCGTTCCCAAGCTCCCCCCATATGCGGCGCCCCTGGTGGGATGAACTTCCACTTCATTCGGTGCTCCAATCCAAATTGAACGAAATTTTGTGTCCATTCCTTGTAGGCCGCTCGTAGTTCGGCGTCCGCCCCTCTGAAGTTGGTACCGTTGTCTGAGTACATGACTCGAGGCCATCCCCTTCGCGCCGCCATCCTTCGTATCGCCATCAGTGCCGAATCGGTGGACAAGCTCGACGCCAACTCCAGGTGTACTGCCCTCGTGGTCAGGCATGTAAATAGGGCTCCCCATCGTTTTTCATGTCTTCTCCCTATGACTACCGTCATTGGTCCGAAATAATCGGTTCCGCAGTAGGTGAAGGGTCGCTGCGTTGAAATAGTTCGTTCCATAGGTAAGTCCCCTGTAGTTGGTTTCACCGGCGCAGCTTTTCTGATGCGGCAGAGTTGACATCGCTGTGCGATAGCACGCACCGTAGGACGTAGGTTGACCACCCAGTATCGCTGTCTTAGATCGTTGATCACGCGCTCGTTGTTAGCGTGGCCGGCTCTACGATGTGCATCCTCTATTAGTAGCCGCGCGAACGGGTGTTTGCCGTGTAGAATCACCGGTCTCTTCGTAGTGTCCTTGACCGCCGCGTGTCCGATTCTTCCTCTTACCCTGAGGACGTGATCTTCTAAATAAGGGTCCAGCTTATACAAACTGCTGGATTTGGGCACTGGCTTCCCTTTTCGTAGTAGCTGTATTTCTTCGGCGTAGTCGTCTGACTGTGCTTGTTTCAGCCATAGTTTCTCGGCCTTTTCTATTAGGTCGACGGTCATCTGGCTGGTCCTGTCCTTGCACTTTTCCTTGAAAAGGAATGGTACGGCTGTGGCTCGTAGTAGCTTTTCGTACGAAGAGAATCTACTTATGTCAGGCAGGTGAGAAGGGCGTTCTCGTTCCTTTTTCTCTTCAGTTGTTACGTACGTCGCTTCGTCTCTGGCTGGGTTGTCTCTGGTATTTTCCTTCGGCCAGGACTCTTCGTCGTAGTACAGGAATGCGGGGCCGGCGAACCATCTGTCTTCGGGTTTCATCTGCACGATGTAGTTAGGGCGCGTAGCGTCGTCTGCAACGTTGTGGTCGGTGGGCACCCACCTCCACTGGCTGGCGTCGGTAAGTTCCGCGATCTCGCCCAGGCGGTGCGCCACGAACGGGGTGTACTTCACTGCGTCCTTCTCGATCCATCGCAGAACGGTTTGCGAGTCTGTCCAGTAAATCACGCTTCTGGGCTTGATTCGGTGTTCCTTTTTGATCGTCTCTGCCAGTCGAGCGCCGATTACCGCTGCCTGTAGCTCTAGTCGCGGGATGGTTACTGGTTTCAGGGGGGCTACTCGTGCCTTCGCCGCTACCAGCCTCACGTCCACTCTTCCGTCTGGTTTCTGGATCCTCCAATAGGCTGCCGCTGCGTACGCTTGCTCGCTGGCGTCGCAGAAGACGTGTAGATCCACGACGTCGTCCGGGCCGCTGTTGTAGCACCTTGGGATGCGAAGCTTCGTTACCTTGTTCAGACTTCGTATCCATTCTTCGAAGTGCTGTGCATCTTGTTCCGGGAGTGTCTCGTCCCACCCAATGCCTTGTCGCCACAGGTTCTGGAGCACGATCTTGCCGGTGACCGTGAAGTGGCTGATGAGACCTAGAGGGTCATAGACTGCCATTACTGCTCCCAGTGCTTCTCGTTTTGTCGGCGCTCTGTCTTTAGTCTTTACTTCGGGTGACAGCCGACTTAGTCCAGTGTTGAATCCTAGCTTGTCTGGACCCGTTTGCCATAGTAGACCTAGTGTTTTGTCTGTGTTTTCTTCTCTGTGCCCGAATCTTACTTCCGTGTCGTGTGCCGGTTTCTCCATCGTTAGGCTCTTCACTACGTTCGGTTTGTTTGAGCACCATCCTCTTAAATTGAAGTGCGCGTTCTGATGGATCTTCGAGACTTCACGCGCCGTCTTGATTGCTTCGTCCTCAGTCGCAACGCTGTCCACGTAGTCGTCCATGTAGTGGCTTGATGTTATAGCTTGCACGGCGTTGGGGTACTCTTGTGCGTACAGTCTTGCGTTGGCGTCTCGTACTGAGTGCGCGATGAAGGGTGAACACGAAGCTCCAAATATCATTGATGTCATTTTGTATTTCTTCGGTGGCTTCGTGCGTTCCTCGCCTCGCCAGAGAAACATCTGCGCAGCTTGATCTTGGGTTCTTATTTTCACCTGGAGAAACATTTCTTGTATGTCTGCAGTCACGGCTACTGGACGTTCTCTGAACCGGAACAGTATTCCTGGTAGTGACTTCAAGAGGTCCGGTCCTTCCAATAGATAGTCGTTAAGGCACACTCCACTGTATCGGTGAGCGGCGTCAAACACTAGACGCATCTTCCCCGGCTTGTTTGGGTTCACGACCGGGAAGTGCGGCAGGTACCACACTTTCTTGTTTTCATCTTCCGTTCCATCGCACTCCTGGGCGTATCCTTTGTCGAGTAGGTTTTTGACCAGAGTGCTGTACTGTGCCGCGAAGTGAGGTGATGAGTCCATCTTCTTTTCTATAATCTTCAATCTTCGCAAGGCGCAGTTGTAGTTGTTGGGCATCGATGCATCTTCATCACGCCATGGTAACCCGACTTCGAAGTGATCACCGACCTTCTTCATGGTACTCTGAACCACGTCAATCGCCTTCTGATCTTCTGGTTTGATCTTCTTGGCCAAAGAAACTCCTAGGGCGTCAATTCTGAAGTGCGACTTCATTAGCTCTTCCACACGACGTACATCATCTGTCTGTCTTGCCGTAGACACGTCGTATAGGTGTAGCACGACTTGTCCCTCTTGTTCCTTCAGCGTGGCGCGCGGTGCAGTCCCGTGGATCACCCATCCCAACTGGGTGTAGGAAGCAGCAGGTTCATTCTTCTTGCCCATGCGTAGCTCGCGCGTGACGATCAGGTGCCAGTTGTCAGCGCCTATTAACACCATCGGTTTTGCTTCCCCGTAGAGTGCATGTGCTTGTATGTCTCGGAGGTGTGGGTAGTTGGCCAGCGTCGACCTGTCCACAGTTTGGCTATGAAGTTGCAGGTCTTTCATTGTTCGTGCGCGTAGCTCCTGGAATTCCCCGCTCCGGCCGCGTATCTGTAGCTTGACCTCCTGGCTAAGTTCTTCGCGTTGTTGTGACGTCACGCTTTGGATGCGTAGAGTGGAAACTGGCCCTTTCACTTGTAAGCGGCGTGTCAGTTCTTCGTCGATGAGTGATATCGTTGAGCCTTCATCCAACAGGGCAAACGTGAGTATTTGCCCGCCGGGTCCTTTTAATATCACGGGGCACATTTTCAGTAGTACGCGCTGCGTCGCATCGCTTGACTCGGAGACGGTCATTACTGCTTCTTGTGGATGCGGCTTCTCGACGTCGGTCGCCTTGTCTGGCTTTTCTCTTGGCGGCGTCTCTTTCTCCTCTCGATCTTTGTGCAGCAACGCATGGTGTGGGCGGCTGCAGTTTCCTTTGCCGCATCGCTTAGCTCGGCAGTTTTCACGTCGATGGCGGCTTGACACACACTTAAAACATAATTTAGCAGTACGTACCTATTCCCATCTTTCATCGACGTTCATTTTCAGGAACTTTGCACATTTTGGTACTTCATGGTCACTGCCACAACACAAACACTCTTGTTTTCTTTCTTCATCCTTTCCCGTCGTCGCGTAGATCGCTTCTCGGCTCGACTTCTTCTTGGCGACGAGCTGAGGTGCATTCTTCGTTTCCTTCTTCGAGGCTGGTGCGGGCGTTGTACTTGTGAAGGCGTATCTCATAGCTCGGTCGGCCTCCTGCATCAGGAACCTGGACAGCAGTATCACTTCCGGTTCACTGTTTCGGAAGCGTAGTCACACCATCTGGATTTTATGTGCGGGCTCAGCTTCTCTACAACTTCGCGCACTAACATCGGGTTCCATATGTATCCGCGGTTGTCCATCTTTGATAGCACACACACTATGTTTTGAAGTTTCACTGCGAACGAATTCAATTCACTGGCCGCGCCTGTGAGCCGAGGTAATTTCTTTAAATCTTCCGTTACTCGGTCCATGAGTATCTCTGGCCTCCCGTAGTACTGTTCCAGTGTCTTCATGATCACTTGCGGGTCGGACGCGGAGTACAGGAGTGCTGACACTGCTTCTCTCGCTTCTCCCTTGATGCAGTTGCGCAGTCTTGCCAAGTTCTCGATCGCGGTGAATCTGTACAAGCTCAACGAGTCGTTGTATGCCGCCTTAAACGGCAACCATTCGATGGCCGCTCCCGTGAACGTAGGTAGTTTAGTCACTTGTCGCGGAGGCGGGCGTACGTGCATCATCCTTTCTAACGTGTCGGCCAGCTGTTCGATTCCTCTTCCAACTCGACGTTCTCCTCTGGTGGGTGACCGCGAAGCCGATCGTTGTCTTCTTCGGTCGTTCCTGGCAGGTGCGGCGGCGTTGTTATACGTGGCAGGTTCGACGTGGACGGCGGTCTCTGGGGGGGCGACGTGCGTAGCGGCGGGGGGCGGCGGCTGCTCCATCTGTAGCTGGTCCGCGTCTGGGGGGTGGCTTCGGTCGACGTTCTGAAGCCACTCATCCACTCTGTCTTCGCTCATGCGCACGGAGCCCTCTTCACGGGCGTCCGCCTCTGCCTCGATCGTCGAAACTTCGTACTCGAGTCGCTTGTTGACGAGTGCCTTTTCGAGTTCCAGTTGCTCGTTCCTTATCGCAGCGATTCTCTTCTGTGCCTCGTATTCTGCCTTCTTCACTCTTGCCACGTCGCTACTGTATGATCTTCTGGAGCGTATCGTACTTGCTGTGTCCCTCACAGAAGTGTCGTATGCAGCTGTCATAGTTCTTGCCGAGTCCTGAGTTCGTAGTGCGGAGTACGTCAGCGGGTAGCGTGACGTAGTTGGTGTGGCGAGCGATTCACCGTAGACGTGCGCGGTCGCGGTGGCTCTACCAGTCAGTACGTGACGAGGAGCCGGCGCGGCGGGTGCGCCATCGGATGTTGTCGGCGCAACTCTCCCCGCCGCGGCGGTGGCGGGGGGTGCGATCGCGAGCGCGGGGGCGGCGGGATCGGTCCCGGCCGCGGGCGCACCAAACGGGGTGCGCGGGAGCGCGGACGCGATGGTCGACGGCGACCCAGGCGGATCTTCAAATGTGCGGGGGCGTCTGTTGTCATAGCCGGACTCCGTTTCGGTCTCCTTGGCCGTAATGCTTCTAGTCTTCATGCTTGATCGGCGATCTTCTATCTTCTATCGCGGTTCGAAGGACCAGATGACACGGTGGACTGTATTTTCATTAAAAAACTTCAGGCTTCTTTCTTGAACTTTTATTTCTTCTATTTCTTGTTCAGGACCGGCTTGCTGCTGAGTGTTGAGCGACGACTGTTGCTGATCGTGTTTTCGGCGACAAACCGGCCCTTTTATATACAATTTTACCATGTCACAAGTAGCGGGTAGCCCTGAGTGCATATTCTGTCATATTTTCCAATCAGAGTACCGTATTGCTCATTTATTCTAGTTGGGCTCCGAACAGGTTTCGACCTGTTCGTGCGTGTCTGAGCCGCGCTCAGGGCCACCTTACAATCATCGCATGTACTTACGTCTAAATGAAACAGCCCTACTCTTTGTACAGGAAGTCCCTACTATCAAATAAACATTTATTTAGGTAAAATCAACACTTATATCTATCTTAATTAATCAGACTTATTAAAATGAAACACATGATATACTTAAATCTACTTATTATCTATGATGGTGGAGCTCCGACGTCCGCAACAAGTGTCCTTAAATAAGTCGGTGGCTTAGTAGCACAGAGTACTTTTAAATAGTTAGTGGTGTGACAAAACAATGAAACAGCACAGGTGTTAATGTAATAGTAATTCTACACGAATTCTGTGGATAACTACCTGATATAAGTCCATTTTAACACGCTTTTATTAGCTTCATACGTATTGCCTATTGTAAACCGTACTGGTTCAACACTCAGAAGTAAGGACTTTGAATATTAAAAAAAACACTGTTTATAACTTGGATAGATCAGCTTTATTACAGCAGTACAATAACAGTTTGACTTGGACGTGATATAATACAAGTGACTAGCACCGATGTCGAAACACGAATGGTCTGCTTTGGCGAGCATCTCACTCAAATGCCCGCCGAGTATTTTCTTATTCCCACCATTTTACTTGCATGTGATTGGTCGTCGATAACTGTCAGTCTCGACCAATCACACGAAGTCAATAGATCTACTTTTGATCATACAAGTTCACAGAAATTATTGTACTTATTCAACAAACATAAATAACACTAGTTTACAAAGTTTTTGTCCTTTGAATGAAACGTTTTTTTTTTCTTAACAATCGAGGTGCACTGAGTTTCAGAAAAATTATAAAAAAAATCTAACACGTCATGTTTCCAAGATATTTATAATTTTTGATAATTTTTTACAAAAAATAATGCTTACAAAAATATCGAACAAAAAATTTAAAGTGAATTGCCTTAGCTTTTTTCTTGTATTTATTCGTGTCTGTATCTCTAATAACAAACCAGCAATACGAGTAATCACCTAACATGGCCTGGTCCCAGTATCCTTGATAATTTTGCTCAAAAAATTTCAAATCCTGATGAAAACGCTCTCCATGTTCATCGCTGACTTGTCCGAGGTTCGTAGGGAAGAAATCGAGGTGCGAGTGAAGGAAATGAATTTTTAGAGACATGCTGACACCTATTCGTTGAAAATTATGTAATAAATCAGCAACTAACTGTTGATAATTTCCATTTTTTTTGTTGCCTAAAAATTCTTGAATAACAAGTCGTAGTGATTTCCAAACAGATCTCTCAATATCAGAAAGGCTGTTTTCAAATACCCCATCTTTTAAGAGTTTGTTGATTTGCGGTCCGATAAAAACACCTTCTTTCAGTTTAGCCTGAGAAAGATTGGGAAAAATAGAGCATAAATGCTTAAAAGCTACACTAGTTTTATCTAAAGCTTTGACAAAGTTTTTCACCAATCCTAATTTTATGTGAAGCGGCGGTAGAACATGTTTTTGAGGGGGTATCAGACATTTATGCTTTATATTCAGTTTACCAGGGCTATATTCTTCTCTAACTGGCCAGTCTTTTTTTCTTTAATGATCCTATTTGGCTCGCAAATCCCATAAACATAAAAAACAACAATATTTTGTATAGCCACCTTGCAAGCCTAAAAGTAAGCCCACTAATTTTAAATCACCACAGACAATCCAATTGTGATCTTTGTATTTAATAAGTTCAATCAGTGTTGACATTGTTTCATATGTTTCTTTAGTATTTACTGCGTGACCTATTGGAATAGACGGCTTCTTGTTGCCGTTATGTAGGAGGACTTCTTTTAAACTAGTCTTTGATGAATCAACAAATAAACGCCATTCTTCTGGTTTATAAGGTTGTTGCATTTCCTTGAAAAGTCCAACTATATCATGACAGTAAAAAAATTCGTTTTCTTTTGTGAAATACGTTGAAAAACATTCACTCCGTTTACGATACATAGTAACTCTTGTGTTGGGAGCAAGCAAATTCCATTGTTGCAGTCGTGAACCTAATAGTTCAGCTTTGGACTTAGATAAATTTAAATCTCTAACTAGATCACTCAGTTCAGACTGAGTTATCAAATGTGGTTTTTCATCAACACCATCCCATTCATCTGAACTTGATTCACTTTCAACTTGATCTTCTTCGGATTCTATGTCAGTCATCGATGATTTGCTGGAACTACCGGGAGGTTCTGGAACTGACTGCTTGTCTGAACTGTAGATGGGTTTTGTAACTGAAGGAACATCTGCATATATAATTTTATCTTTGTTCTTTTTATTAAAACCAAATGTGTTAGTGAGACAAAAGTAACAGTCATTTTCGTGGTTAGATGGCTCCCTCCATAACATTGGAATATTAAAATTAAAAAATCTTTTTTCACCTGCAGCCCAAGAGCTTAGAGTTTTTCTGCATCTTTCACAAAAAAGTGAGGAGCCCATGTTTTGTCCTGGTGACAGACCGAAATTTTGAAATAACCGAAATATGCATCTTTAAGTGATTCCGTTATGGGATATCCTTTTTTAGATATTATAAATTCACCACAAACATAACAAAAACGATCAGAATGTACTTTACACAACCTTTTTGACATTTTTAAAACAAGTATTTATTTAACTGAACACTGCACAGCATCAAAATTTTAAAATAAAATCGAAACCAACTTATGAGTAGTTTGAAAATGTTATAAGAACTTGATTTAAAGACGTGATAGAAATAAAACAAATATATGTTTGCGTTTAGTTATTACTACTAAATACATCGATATGGAATTCATTGAAAGGACATGACTTTTATTTTAATTTGTAAACTAGTGTAATTATAGGTATAACTGAAATAATTATAACACTATGTAACGGAAATTTGAACATGATTTTGACCCCTTCAAAACATCGCCGTCGGATTTACTCGAAATTTGGCTTTTTTATCAAGGACCGATGACAATTCAATATTAAAAAAAAAACACGCTTTTATAGAAAATCCCACAAAAAAATAGAAAATACATTTTAATAAATTTGAATTAAGAATAGTGTAACTTTTTTAATAAATATAACTTAAGAATAGTGTAAATAAGAAAAAAATAAACTATTGTAAAAAAAGCGTGAGGTGCATGGTCTCAATAGTTATAAATATTTTATTGACAGATAGGAACAGATATCGCTTTTATTTGACACGACTGTTATAGGTATCCTTGGTGATAAAACAGACGACATGCAGTGTCAATTGGTACTGGATGGCCAGTACTCACACTCCTCTTCACGGCATTGTCGTGGTCATCAGGAGTTCAGGAAACTCCTAAGCCACTCCGCAATTTCAACAGCCGCGGGCCGGCTAGCGCTTTGGTTACGATATCTGCCTCCATATCTTCGGTTCGCAGATACCTATGACCTGTATCGCGCCATCCATTATGCAATTTCGTATTTTACAGGACAGGTATTTTATTGCTTGGAGATTTCTAAGATACGAATAGGCAATTAACAAATCTTTGACATAGATAATAATAATAATTATGACTTTAACTCTTTTCCCTAGTAACTATAGACATGGGTCAGCTTCCGATGCTTTGAAACCTATGTTCTTTAACTCTGTGTCGAGATTCTTGTACCATTGCCTCCCTACCTGTTTGAGTCCATAGAAAGCTTTTGGCAAAATCAAAAATCAAAATCAAAATATTTTATTTCACATAAACCTACATGGGCACTTATGAAACGTCAGAAGCTAGATGCACGGTTCGAGTTAGTCGTTTCCTATGGAGAAGAGACGGCAAGAAACTCCACGGTTACTCTTTTAAAAATAATTGGCTTTACAATATTATTAAATAACAGTGATAATAGGTATGGGAGGACAGTGTAGGCCTTTCAACAATTACCAGGTACTTAACAAAATAGAAAACCGCCAACAAATCTACACTCTACTAGGCCTACAACGTTCTCACATTCACAAAATATAAAATAATCTAAGTATATGAAATATTAATGACATGATTGCAATTACAACTACAGTAACATATCTGAATAAATATCATGTCCACAAAAGCCACTAATAAAGAATTGGAATTCGATTTGTAGGTAAATAATGTCAAATAATGAAAAGATTATGTCAAGGAAGTATGTAAAAAAAAAAAAAAAAAACTAAATAAACATCGTTACTTGGGAGCAGTTAATAGACATTGACATAGTTATGTTGTTTATGAGGTACCAGGGAAGCCACATGTGCAGAAGGAATTATTGCCAAACTTCCTTGTCTTCAACGTAGTCTTTTATCTTATAATATGCTTTTTTGATAAGGACACGTTTGATGTGGGTTTTGAACTTTCCGTCGCTAAGTTCTGTAACCGACTTTGGCAACTTGTTATAAAAGCGGATACTGTTTATAAGAAATGACTTGCTAGTTTTAGTTAATCTGAATTTGGGTATCACAATTTCATGTTTACTACGTGTATTTATATTATGGAAATCGCTTCTTATTTTGAAAAGTCCTAAGTTTTTGCGAACATACAAAATACTTTCTAAGATATAAAGAGAAGGCAAAGTTAGTATACCAATTACTTTGAATTTATTTCTAAGGGACTCACGAGGACCCATTTTATAAATCGCGCGGATTGCTCTCTTTTGTAGAATGAAAATGGAATCTACGTCAGCTGCCGATCCCCACAGCAGAACGCCATAAGACATAATACTGTGGAAATAAGCAAAGTATACTAACCTAGCTGTGGCTATATCAGTTAACTGCCTTATTTTTCTTACTGCATATGCAGCTGAACTTAATCTACCTGAACGAGCTCTAATGTGGGCGCCCCATTGCAATTTCGAATCTAAAGTAATTCCTAGAAATACAGTTTCCGTAATAGCATCTAGTTTCTTGCCATCAAGTTTTAAATTTAGACCCACTTGGGGTACATTTGGTAATGAGAACTTAAGACATTTCGTTTTATTCGCATTAAGTAAAAGATTATTAGCTGCGAACCATTTTGAAAGAACAGCGAGACTATCGTTGACATATAAGACATCCGTGTCTTTTCTATCTATTTTAAAAATTAGAGATGTGTCATCAGCAAATAGAATTATATCCGATAAGTTAGCCATCATGTAAGGAAGGTCATTAATATAAACTAAAAATAGAAAAGGGCCAAGAATTGAACCTTGAGGCACGCCCATGTTAACTAGAGACCCCGAGGAAGTCGCCCCGTTAACGTGTACTTTGTGCTGCCTATTTGATATATAGGAAAGAACAAGATCGGCAGCTTGTCCACGAATTCCGGAGTGGCGTAATTTACAGATCAGTATGTTGTGGTCAACGCAGTCAAACGCTTTTGAGAGGTCACAAAAAATACCAATTGCATCCTGGGACTTCTCCCAGGATTCCAAAATGTGATTGATGAGTTTTACTCCTGCGTCAGTCGTCGACCTACCCTTCGTGAAACCAAGCTGGCGACTATGTAAAATCCCATTTGAGTTAAAATGTGACAACATCTGGTCTAGCATGATTTTTTCATATATTTTACTCAATGCTGGTAGCACAGATATAGGTCTATAATTAGAAGGATCACTCTTACTACCCGATTTAAAAATTGGTACTACTTTACTATGCTTCATTAAGTCTGGAAACGTGCCGCTGTCCAAACATTGATTAAATATTCCTGTTAGGACAGGGGCAATTGTGTCAATAATATCTCCAAGAACTTTAACGGAAATCCCCCATAAGTCTTCAGTGTTTTTCATGTTAAGACTTTTGAATGCTTTTTTAGTTGTGACAATAGAAATGCGCTTGAATTCAAAACTTGGAATATCCTTACTGAAGTTTTCTTTGAGAAGAGATTCAGCTAGTATAGATGATGAGGGGAGAGATTTCGTAACCTCTATTGGGATGTTGGTAAAGAAATTTTCTAGTGTCTCAGCAACTTCTAACTTATCTGAAATGGTTTCATTGTGAATTTTTAAAGACAGTTCATTCTGATCTCGCTGTATTGTGTTTCCAGTTTCTTTGTTAATTACCTGCCACACAGCTTTTATTTTATTATTAGAAATACTTATTTTGTTACTTATTAATTTAGATTTAGCTTGAGCGCAGACTCTTTTAAATATCTTAGAATAGTTCCTGACATAATTATGAAGGATTTGATCAGAAGTCAATGATTTTTCGTGGTACAAATTATATAAAAAGTCTCTGCTTTTTCTAATACCAGCAGTGGCCCATTCACTAAATTTTGGTTTAGCATTTATTGTAACTTTTTTTACTGGACACGCTTTATTGAACTCATGGCATACTGTAGAAAATAATGTACCATAGTTGATATTGGGGTCTTGTGAATCAAAACTAGCTGTTGAAAGAGTGCTCAAAACATTATTATTAAACATTTTCAATTTATTTTTAGTGAGCGGTCTTAATTTAATAGTTTTATCTAAATGTAACTTTTTATGTAAGTCAAATGATACAAGTTGACCAGTATGGTCAGACCTGACGCCAGTAATTAAGGACGATTCTTTTATTTTACAATTAGTAAATACATTGTCTATGCATGAAGCTGAGGTTGCTGTTATTCTAGTCGCTTCATTAAATATACATTTTAAATTGAATGATTTAAACAATGATATTAACTTACATTTATCTGGTGAATTAACTAATAGATCAATATTTAGGTCACCACAAACGAAAACTAATCTATTATCTTTAAAAAGTTTAGCTAATATTTCTTCCATAATTATTAAAAATGATGACAAGTTTGAGGCTGGTGGTCTATAAACACATAAGAAAGTATGGCCTTCAACCTCTGCACATGCTACCTCACATATGCGATCAACAGAGCAAGCAGTGATATCCTTCTTTCCTTATGTCTGAAACAACTATTGCATAATATCAATGTACCACCCCCTATTGAGGACCTGTTGTACGCACTGGCAACTGAAAAATTATTTACATTAAACAACATCCTATCCGGCCTTAACCAGGTTTCACAAAAACATAAGATATCCATATGATATTTATCTATTAACAATTCCACGTCTAGGATTTTGCCAGAAAAGCGATTTATATGTTGGTGATATAGTAAAATATTCTTGTTATGCTTCTCTTTTGTCAAGTCTAAAAAAAGTTTAAAGAATCTTTTACAGTACTATTAGAAGTACTAGATAGTACTGTTTCGTCACTTAACCTAGTCTCAGTTAAAATATCAATAACTGCGTGTATATTGTATGCTAACAAAGTAGCCAATACATGTTGACTTTTCTTGGGAAGAAACATATGTTCCCGAATTAAAACAAAATCTCTAACAAAATTGTTAGTATCAAAAAATAATAAACGGTCACTATGACGGCATGTCAAAATATGCATTAGATTATTTAAACTAAAAATGTAATCTTTTTCTTCAGTATTCAAATTATCTGGATATGGCAATACACATAATATTAATTTACCTAATTTTAATTTAAGTAGGGTGTCGACACCATTAACTATGTCAGTTTTAGATAAACTCAGACTGTTTTCAATTAAAAGAACTACAGTAGTCTGCTCATTCATTTGTGTATGTTTTATTTTATGAACAAGCTCATTAAAATGCAGGTTATGGTGACAATAATTAACTATGGTATGTTTAGAGCGGTTATTTAACAATGATCCAAAACCTGTTCCTAATCTATCAGAATATACCAAAACATTACTTTGAGTGTTAATAGTTTCTACAGTATGAGTTAAAATGGGAGACGCGGCAGGAACAACATGCAGTGACATGAGAGCTAGCGGAGTGGGAGCACAACTACAAGTGAGATTGTTTGTCAGTGACTCGTACCTCTCTGCATTGTACTTCACCAAGTCCACCAACTCACAGGCCTCCTGCAAGCGCTCACTTAACATTTGTTGGCTAGACTCATACTTACAAGATATTTCCTTAAGTGTATTTTCCCTGCTCAGTAATTCCTTTTGAAAGTTTAGTATGTCAACATCATACAAATGTCTGCTAGTTTCCAACTTATTGTTACATAAATTTAGTTGGCTTTTTAAGTTGACACATTCTTTCCTAAGATTAATGTTAAACTTATAAACACTTTTTGACTTCAAGAGTTTCTTGTACTTTTTAATATTTTTATTAGCTTTAAGGCTTATATTTTTTTATGGCTTTTATAGCATCATGCCAGTATGTATCATCTTCATTTTCATCGGATATGTAGAATATCTCCGAGATTAGGTGACTTTCTTCAGTCTTGGCCAGTATAAAATCTCTGGTCCACACGGGCGGACGTCTCTCTCTTTGCGGCCTTCCATTTTCAGGTATTTCTACAACCTCTGATGCGTCATTGTATGACTCTACCGAAGAAACTTCATCTTCTTGCTCGTTGAAATTTTGTAACGTATTTTTCTTTTTATTTTCAGTGATTTCAATTTCTATTGGTTGTACCTTTTTATTTTTCTTATCATTGTCCTTAACTTTGTTTTCTTTTTCAGGTATACGACAGTGTTCCTTTTCGTTAATAAGTTCATCATACTTCTAACTTTCTTCTTCGAAGTACATCTTGTCTGTGACTTTTATGTCCCTGCTTATCACTACATCATCGTCTTCTGGTATGTACACTCTGTAAGCCTTTGAGGTCATCGAGTATCCCATGAATACGCCTTCTTTGGCATTCTGGGTCAGTTTGCCGCGTTTGTTCTTTTTCAAAACAAAAGTCTTCCTGCCATACACGTAAAGATGATGTCCACATGGTATTCGGTGTAGCCATTTCTGGAACGGTGTTTCGCCATTCAGTGCTTTGGAAGGGCTACGATTTATAAGGTAGTTTGCAACTGCAAACTACCTTATAAATCGTAGCCCTAGTTGCTACCGCTTCCGCCCAGAGCTTTTTAGGTGCCTTGGCCTCGATTAACAGACATCTGGCTTTGTCTAGCAAAGATCTGTTTTTTCTCTCACTAATCCCATTTTGTTGAGGGGTGTAAACTGTGGTTAACCTTCTTTGGATACCATGCGATTTGAGAAAGTCATCGAATTCCTTGTTGCGGTATTCTGTGCCATTGTCGGTCTGCAGGTTCTTTATCTTCTTGTTATGGAACGTTTCAACTTCATTTTTATATACTTTGAAAACGTTGAATACGTCACTTTTTCTTTTAATAAAGTAGACGTGACAATAGCGACTATAGTCGTCTGTGAAAGTAACATAGTACTTTGATCCTGCTAGTGTATCACATTCAAAAGGTCCACAAACGTCGCTATGGATTATTTCCAGGTTATCAGTTGTGTATAGACCATTATGTCTTATGAACGGTAAACTGGACAATTTGCCTTTGATGCAGGTCTCACATATTTCCATGTTTTCATAATTTAAGTTTAAACCATACATAAGGTTATCTTTAGCCATCTTCTTTAAATCTTTTTCGTTTATGTGGCCGAGTTTGCGATGCCATTCCATAATATCACTGTCATTTTTTGGTGCGTAATTTTCAGTATTATTTCTTCCAGATTCAAAGTAGTAAAGCCCATTTCTCTTCCGGGCAGTCAGTGTCATTTCGCCGGTTTTTTCTACGACGTAGGCTTTTTCTTTTTTCAAAAACAACCTTATTTCCTCTGTCCGTTATCTTGGCGACGGATAAAAGTTTTACTGATGTATCGAGAACATACCATGTCATTGAAATTGTAGCCGTGTTTAACAGTGCTGACTGTAACTCTTCCTTTGCCTTGAATTCTACTAGTATATTTATCTGATGCCAACTTTAGGGTGCCTTTTTCAAGGGTCATGGTTGAAAACATCGATTCGTCACCGCAAATGTGTGATGGGCATCCGCTATCTAGACACCAGACATTTTTATCAGCATCTGAATTTACGGTGCTCAGACAAACGTTATAATTATATTTGCTTCCGTTGTCTTTTTCATTTCTGTTTTTCTTCTTGCCCCAACATGTCTCGATAGTGTGGCCTTTCTTTTTACAGCTCTTGCAGTACAACCTTTGCCTATTTTTCTTGATATGATATGCTTCTGAGCTTTCAGGCTGTTCATTTCCACTCCGTGCTTGGTATTCTTCCAAAACCATTACTTTCAGATCTTCAGGATTAGGCAGGGTGTCTCGAGATTCGATGGCTATTCTAAAATTCTCAAAAGTTGTTGGCAAACTGTAGAGAAGCATTATGCTAAGCAGTTCTGGAGGTACCTTTATATCCATATCTGCGAGTTTGTCCACGATGTCCATGAAGTATGTGGTCATTCGCTTTAGAACCAACTGTTTTAATAATGTAGATTCCTCGCAGGCCCAGTGCTTTGATAAGTAGCTTTCAACTTGTCCCATACAGCTTTAGATGTCGCGCGGACTTTAATTTGTTTTAATTCAGACGGTGACAATAAAAGTAGGATTTCAGCCCTTGCCTTCAAATCCTCTTTGTTGAACGCCGATCTCGCCGCCGCATCCGCAGCTGGAGGTAACGTTGTCTCGCCGCTTACGATATCTCAAAAGTCATTTTTAATCAGGACCGCTTGTGCTTGCAAATACCACGTATCATAGTTTGACTTGGTCAAATGTTCTATGTTACGATAACTCGTAGTTGATGCCATTTTTCATATTTGCAAATAACCACACTCTGCTACCAATTTGTGAGGGATTTATTAATTAAAATATACGCATTACCAAACAGATATCGCTTTTATTTGACACGACTGTTATAGGTACCCTTGGTGATAAAACAGATGACATGCAGTGTCAATTAGTACTGGATGGCCAGTACTCACAACGGATAAAATGGCAGGGGGTGACTTGCACACTCAGTAATGGGCCCCCGAAAACGGTCGCTAGCACATAGTGACGTAGCGACAAGGAGGCAACATGTCCTGAGGTGCTCGAGGAGTGGAGAGGTATTCCACGGCTCTCATAACAATCCCAGAGCCCGGAAGATGGTCAAGATCCCTACAAGCACTTACTGGAATACTCCGTCCGTGGGGTCGCAACTGCCCACCAGCTCGCCACATGCTGCCCTGCGGGTTTCTGTATCTCTCTTGGTCTCGCTCCTCACCCTAGACATGTCCCGGTAAAGTAAACTCTACCGGCACATACCTAGAGTTCGGAGCGCGCAAGCTCCACCACGACGTCAACGTAGAGATACGGCGGTGGGGAAAAAAAAAATTGTAGCGTGAAAAAAAAAAAAAATCACAACCACTTTAAAACGTATAATTTTTTAACTAAAATTATTAATCCTCAAACATGTTAAATATAAAAAGTAAAAAAGACAGAAATAAGAAAAAAAAAATTTTCATATAAAATACATTTTTAACTATTTCTTAAAAAAAGATATAAAAAATATTTAAAAATATAAAATATAGTGGTCCGCTGGTGTCGGGAGCAGGGTCCAAGCTACCGGTGGTTAGGGCTGCAGAGACAGGAACCTCCTCACAATACGAGCCGTTATTATTATTATTAGGATCGTCAACCTGTAAAGCGATATTTATTTCCTGTTGATGGTCAGAACTTTCTGCTGGAGGAAATCTGGGGCATCTTTGGACAGTGAAGGGCGTGGAGAAGAACACAAGAAGTTTTTTTATTTCTCATGTATTGTGGGTGCGTTTACAAACATTTAATCTCACATACACAAACAGCCAGACCCGGAACAACTACTTGTAAGTCATACAAATATTGGTTCCGTGCGGGAATCGAACCCGCGACACGCACCGCAGCAGTCAATCGCTTCAACCGTGCCGTCGAGTATTGTTTGTATCGAGTACCTATTTTTCGCAAGGAGGTTGTATAGCATGAGATGGAGGTCGAATATATTGGTGTGTACTAAATTCAAACACCAAAATATTGATTAAAAGTGCTTTTTATTCACTGTTTTCAGTGAATAAAATAAGCTTAAGAGGAGGAATGGTATAAACAGTTTTTATTCTAATGCTAAACTCCTTTTCCAAAATGTCGACAAATCAAATCTTGAGGTGTTATTTACACAAGGAGTTTGTATGTCGAGTATTCTTTGCACAATTGGAGTTTGTATCGAGTATTTTTTTGCAAGGAGGTATTGGTGTGTTCTAAATCCAAACACCAAAATAGTGATTAAAAGTGCTTTTTATTCACTGTTTTCAGTGAACAAAATAAGCTTTTTAGAGGGGGAATGGTATAAAAACTATTTTGACGTGACAACGTCTAATAAATCGATGAACGCCGGCTGTATGCACGTAAATGTCCCGTTACGCTCATTGTCCCGTTACGCGTATTGTCCCGTTACGCGTATTGTCCCGTTACGCTCATTGTACGCTTGCGCCGCGCCGCATCAATGATTTGTTATGACGTTGTCACGTTAAACTATCGTCCGTAAACCAACTTTACAGACAACCCTTTTATTTTGTAGTGACAACGTCTATTATATCGATGAACGCCGGCTGCATGCACGAAAAAGGATGACTCATTGTCCCGTTACGCTCATTGTACGCTTGCGCCGCATCAATGTTTTGTTATGACGATGTCACGTTAAACTATCGTCCGTAAACCAACTTTACAGACAACCAATTTTTTTAGTTCGATTTTCTATAAAAGCGTTATTTTTTGTTTTTTTAAACTATTGTTATAAATATTATTAGATTGCCTTCATAGTCAATACTATTTTGTCTCATGTCGTATTAATTTATGCTATTAAACAACCAGTCTGAAATTATTTGAGGGGGCCAATGGGACTAAAAAAAAAAAACTATTCATAAATTATTCCCGTTTGTCCCACCAACACAATCAGTGGAGGATCGGGAAAAAAATAACGAATTCCCGTTCGTCCCACTAGGTGGACGAAGTCAGGGGGACGAAAGAGAATACACGTTTTCATTTTCATCATGATAAAATACAATAAATTAATTGTAATATTTCCTCAAATGAAATTCAAACCATTTTGTTTTAAAGTACTATTACGTGGATGATTAAACACCCACGTATTATAAGATAATCACTGTTTTAGAGAACTTATCTCCAGATAGTATACTTTCAATTAATCTAATCAGTTATAGTATGATCGAATGCTGATTGATCGAAAACGTGTTTAAAACTATGTACCTACTTACAATTACTCGACGAGATATTATCTTGACAATACGTAATTATTGGTTTTGTGGCCTAGTTAATTATTTACTAATTAATAAATCAGAGCAGTGATCACCACGTATGATTGGCGATTTCTGACTTATGTTGCCTTCTCTGTATGAGAACAGGTTATATTTGCAGTTGGAATGTATGGGAGAACTTGTTTTTCAACTACAATGTTAAATTTGTTCTTGGGAATAATTTATCCCAACAACGGAACCCTTCATTGTGTGTGGTCCGACACGCACTTGGCCGGATTCTTTCTCTTTTTGTCAAGAATTCAAGAGTTTCTAAAATAATTAAAATGAATTAATCTAGGTACCTACCTACTGACGGCATGTCTCTAATTATTGTGTCCCGAATTTGGCGTTGCATTTATTGCTATATCAAGAACTCATCCTATACTTTGACTAAGACTGAAATTAGAGTTAAGTGGTCTCGCATACAAAGGTATACCTCAGTGGTAGGTGGTGTCTGCTTCGCATGCTGAAAGTCCTTGCTCCTCCGAATCTTACGTTTTGTTTCTACTTATAATATTTACTATTCTCCTACGCTTTATCTATTAATAAGTAACAATGATTTTACGAGTTGAAATTAGAGTGCTATTTCAATTAGAAATTCATAACAGATTAAATAATGTGTAAGACACCTGACACACTAGTTCACTAATACTAGTTTTTTAAGGCTTCCCTTAAGTCACTGCATAACAGAACTTAGCCCGTGTATTGAAACGTTACAAATATCCCAAGGGTTATTTGCTGGTTATCAAGAGTATATATTAAAATTAACTATTAATTTATACACTAGAAAAAATAGGCCAGACTTCAATCTATGAAGCGATGTTCTCGAGCCTCTCCTCGCGCAGCAGTCGCACTTACAGCTTCGAGGCTGTAGTGATTCACATTCATCTTCGCTCGTATGAGTATTTAGGGATGAGTTTCCTGTGCAGCTATTTGTTTCTCAGCAGATTTTGAGGGCTGCAGCACCGACAAGACTCAGCAAAGTTATGCAAGTCATGCATTCGCAAAACGCAGTTTCTTTTATGCAAAGATGAGTCTATTATTCTTTAACAAGGTACAAGAATGATCTGCTAATATATTATGATGTATAGAGAATATCATATACTGCTACGGAGCGTGTGCGTTACTCCAGCGGAATGTTGTTGCTTTTCAGGATTTCAGCTTGACAGATAATTAGTACCCCATCTCGTGTAAATGTGCCC
The DNA here is from genome assembly GCA_947523025.1 of Dryobota labecula. Taxonomy (NCBI): domain Eukaryota; kingdom Metazoa; phylum Arthropoda; class Insecta; order Lepidoptera; family Noctuidae; genus Dryobota; species Dryobota labecula. The sequence continues at coordinate 25,199,961 of OX383296.1, forward strand.
GAAATTTAGAATTTGTGTGTCCAGCCGATCCAAAGATATTCACGAAAAACAGATTCCGCTGGAGTAACGTTACCCCAGCGACATGTATTTTAACCGGTGGTCGTAGCTGAGTACAAACTAGTTACTTAGTTAGATCACATTTGTGCCTAATTGTGCCCAAAAAATGAAATTTGTGCGTCTTGAGGTTTCAGAGTTATTCAAGATGCCGCTGGGGTAACGTTTAGCAAATTGCTGTACCTCTCAAACGGCATGACATACAACTACGATTTTTTTTCATTCCGGTGGGTCTTAATTTGTGCTTATGCTGTGCAATTTTATTTTTTCTATAATTGACACCGTTGGAAAATAAGAAATTGATTTTCAAAAACCCAAAATTCGATCCTTGCGCTTCAATGAGAATCCCTAGAAACTTTTCAATTATGATGGTTTGTACCTTTTATGAACTCAAAGCATCATGCGAAATTAGATGTTTCTATTGCAACTCCTCAGAGAACTATTCCATTTTAATTAAAAACTGGCTACGCTAAAATGTAACACTCCATTATATGAGTTATTATTAAGTGACGGTAATTGTGATTCGACAAATAATCAGTACCTTTATTCAATTGCTTATCCTTAAAGTTTCAGCTGAATAATCCTTATAACTACACAGATATAAAGAAAAAACCATAAGATAAGATAAGATATTTTATTTTTGCAAATATGGGTACAGTACATGGTGATATAGGGAATAAATTCTGCCATATTTTACCAGTAGGCATGCAAACATTACGGAGGAATTAATCCACTAAACTAATCTAAACATTAACAAACTGAACAAAACACACTACAAAACCTAACATAATTCTTATTTTAAAACAATATTAACAGTCGTAAGTTTCAAATTTTTTTTCACTTAAAAATTCTATTACGCTATAGTATGCTTTGACCTTTAAAAAGCTTCGAAGCCTTTTTTTAAATAATGATAGCGGCAATTCTTTCCAGCTTTTAGGTATTCTATCATATATGACTGAAATAGGAAAAGAAATTTTACGATTAACCGAACAAATTCGAATGACTGTTTAAAAGCGGGCGCGCAGTACATTGTGCCAACCTTCTTAAATTTGTAGTACAAGATTTCGTTTTTTGAAACAGTCTCACACAAAAGTGTTACATAAAATTATTTATTGGTCGGTAGCTTGCCTTCAGCATTCTGTGGCGTAGCTCCACCAAAACGTCTCAGGTCCGTCTCCTGATGGCGTTGACTCCGGGTACGAATATCCTCCATGTCGTCTTTAGGTAAAATCGGCATGATTTTATCCCTGACTTCTGACACCAATTGTTACGAGCTTGCGGTTCGTGACAATAAAAACTGCCGATTTACAAACCAAAAATTACACTTTAATTAAGGAACACTGATAACAACTCAAACACACTAATTATAAAACACAACTGCACTACTGATCACTTTCAAATCGCACTTGTTCGCTTATTCGCTTCGACTGTGTCGGGTCGGGGTTCATACTTGCCTTATATGTATATTCCTTAGATCGTTCCAGAACCTTCTACTGTAGAAACATCTAGAATGTTCGAGTACATATCGGCCCCGACTGACCAGATGTCGAAAGTTCTAGAAAGTTCTAGCATCGAATTCTCTAGAAGAATCTCGAGTCTACTAGTTCTGCTACTCGATACTAGATGGCGCTAGTGGAACTTAAACTTGTGTGACGCGTAACAATATAAAAAGTAAACTGACAGATAAATAATGTCAAAGTATAAAAATATTAAAATACAAAAACAACAAGAAAAACTAATATAGTTTTGGATGCAGAAACAACCAAAATAATCTAATTTATGCATAATCGTTGGTACGAGTAGTATTCATGAAAGTGTAAAATGTAAGTTGAGTGAGTGTAAAACGAATTCATACATAAAAATATACATTTAGATGAAAAGGATCTAACCGAATAAAAAGGAACATCAGCAAAACATAAGGAACATCAGCTCCTTACTATATACATATTATAAAGACAAGATTATGTGGTTTTGCAAAGCAAGATACCACAGTATGTAATATATTTCCAAACAATAATGCAAGCTAACTTTGTATGATTACATCTAACTAAGTTGGTTCCAAGAGTCATTTTGCCCCTTGACACTGACGCATCTAGCCTCATGTGCTCACATGAGGACGTAACTAAGCCACAGCGTCTGTGCTCACATGAGTACATAACAAGCTTAAAGCACAAACAGTCGACTTGTCAACTTGCTATGTAGGTATTGGCTTAGTTCCTGAACTTGACGCGCAGTGCTTACCTCGACTATTTCTCAGTTGATTATATCAGACTGCTGTAAATTAATTAATGTTCTATGCTGCCAGGTAGGGTTTTAGGTTTTAGCTAACTCTTGACCACTAGTGGCAGTGTTGGTATATTTATGTGATAAAGGAATTGAAGGGGTTGTCAAACAACTTAAATGGTCATTGGAACGAAGTTCCTTATCGCACGTTATACACTGCACACTTGGCGAATGAGAGCTAGGCCGAAAAAAGTACAACACATTATTTATTTATTTATTATTTTAAACATTTTGTAGACTTTACAGGTCAACCCAAAGCGTCTACAAACAAGTAACATTTCGTAATATATACGCGTACATTTATAATTTGTTGTTAACCATGCTATACAATTATTGGATAGTACCCACTAACATATAATTAGAAATGGGAATATTGGCAATCATTACAGGGTAGAACCTGGAAAGTTTTTGGTAGATATGGAGTAGTCGTTCAAGTGATTAATCATTTTTCCAGATACGGCCCCGAAATGACGCCCAGACTCCGATCTCTGCCCATAATAAATACAACTTTGCCTAGTTACGTCGATAGGATAAGTTAACTTTTATGACAGTGTGTGAGGTGGACATTTTGGCTTCCCTTAAGTCACTGCATAACAGAACTTAGCCCGTGTATTGAAACGTTACAAATATCCCAAGGGTTATTTGCTGGTTATCAAGAGTATATATTAAAATTAACTATTAATTTATACACTAGAAAAAATAGGCCAGACTTCAATCTATGAAGCGATGTTCTCGAGCCTCTCCTCGCGCAGCAGTCGCACTTACAGCTTCGAGGCTGTAGTGATTCACATTCATCTTCGCTCGTATGAGTATTTAGGGATGAGTTTCCTGTGCAGCTATTTGTTTCTCAGCAGATTTTGAGGGCTGCAGCACCGACAAGACTCAGCAAAGTTATGCAAGTCATGCATTCGCAAAACGCAGTTTCTTTTATGCAAAGATGAGTCTATTATTCTTTAACAAGGTACAAGAATGATCTGCTAATATATTATGATGTATAGAGAATATCATATACTGCTACGGAGCGTGTGCGTTACTCCAGCGGAATGTTGTTGCTTTTCAGGATTTCAGCTTGACAGATAATTAGTACCCCATCTCGTGTAAATGTGCCCGAAATTTAGAATTTGTGTGTCCAGCCGATCCAAAGATATTCACGAAAAACAGATTCCGCTGGAGTAACGTTACCCCAGCGACATGTATTTTAACCGGTGGTCGTAGCTGAGTACAAACTAGTTACTTAGTTAGATCACATTTGTGCCTAATTGTGCCCAAAAAATGAAATTTGTGCGTCTTGAGGTTTCAGAGTTATTCAAGATGCCGCTGGGGTAACGTTTAGCAAATTGCTGTACCTCTCAAACGGCATGACATACAACTACGATTTTTTTTCATTCCGGTGGGTCTTAATTTGTGCTTATGCTGTGCAATTTTATTTTTTCTATAATTGACACCGTTGGAAAATAAGAAATTGATTTTCAAAAACCCAAAATTCGATCCTTGCGCTTCAATGAGAATCCCTAGAAACTTTTCAATTATGATGGTTTGTACCTTTTATGAACTCAAAGCATCATGCGAAATTAGATGTTTCTATTGCAACTCCTCAGAGAACTATTCCATTTTAATTAAAAACTGGCTACGCTAAAATGTAACACTCCATTATATGAGTTATTATTAAGTGACGGTAATTGTGATTCGACAAATAATCAGTACCTTTATTCAATTGCTTATCCTTAAAGTTTCAGCTGAATAATCCTTATAACTACACAGATATAAAGAAAAAACCATAAGATAAGATAAGATATTTTATTTTTGCAAATATGGGTACAGTACATGGTGATATAGGGAATAAATTCTGCCATATTTTACCAGTAGGCATGCAAACATTACGGAGGAATTAATCCACTAAACTAATCTAAACATTAACAAACTGAACAAAACACACTACAAAACCTAACATAATTCTTATTTTAAAACAATATTAACAGTCGTAAGTTTCAAATTTTTTTTCACTTAAAAATTCTATTACGCTATAGTATGCTTTGACCTTTAAAAAGCTTCGAAGCCTTTTTTTAAATAATGATAGCGGCAATTCTTTCCAGCTTTTAGGTATTCTATCATATATGACTGAAATAGGAAAAGAAATTTTACGATTAACCGAACAAATTCGAATGACTGTTTAAAAGCGGGCGCGCAGTACATTGTGCCAACCTTCTTAAATTTGTAGTACAAGATTTCGTTTTTTGAAACAGTCTCACACAAAAGTGTTACATAAAATTATTTATTGGTCGGTAGCTTGCCTTCAGCATTCTGTGGCGTAGCTCCACCAAAACGTCTCAGGTCCGTCTCCTGATGGCGTTGACTCCGGGTACGAATATCCTCCATGTCGTCTTTAGGTAAAATCGGCATGATTTTATCCCTGACTTCTGACACCAATTGTTACGAGCTTGCGGTTCGTGACAATAAAAACTGCCGATTTACAAACCAAAAATTACACTTTAATTAAGGAACACTGATAACAACTCAAACACACTAATTATAAAACACAACTGCACTACTGATCACTTTCAAATCGCACTTGTTCGCTTATTCGCTTCGACTGTGTCGGGTCGGGGTTCATACTTGCCTTATATGTATATTCCTTAGATCGTTCCAGAACCTTCTACTGTAGAAACATCTAGAATGTTCGAGTACATATCGGCCCCGACTGACCAGATGTCGAAAGTTCTAGAAAGTTCTAGCATCGAATTCTCTAGAAGAATCTCGAGTCTACTAGTTCTGCTACTCGATACTAGATGGCGCTAGTGGAACTTAAACTTGTGTGACGCGTAACAATATAAAAAGTAAACTGACAGATAAATAATGTCAAAGTATAAAAATATTAAAATACAAAAACAACAAGAAAAACTAATATAGTTTTGGATGCAGAAACAACCAAAATAATCTAATTTATGCATAATCGTTGGTACGAGTAGTATTCATGAAAGTGTAAAATGTAAGTTGAGTGAGTGTAAAACGAATTCATACATAAAAATATACATTTAGATGAAAAGGATCTAACCGAATAAAAAGGAACATCAGCAAAACATAAGGAACATCAGCTCCTTACTATATACATATTATAAAGACAAGATTATGTGGTTTTGCAAAGCAAGATACCACAGTATGTAATATATTTCCAAACAATAATGCAAGCTAACTTTGTATGATTACATCTAACTAAGTTGGTTCCAAGAGTCATTTTGCCCCTTGACACTGACGCATCTAGCCTCATGTGCTCACATGAGGACGTAACTAAGCCACAGCGTCTGTGCTCACATGAGTACATAACAAGCTTAAAGCACAAACAGTCGACTTGTCAACTTGCTATGTAGGTATTGGCTTAGTTCCTGAACTTGACGCGCAGTGCTTACCTCGACTATTTCTCAGTTGATTATATCAGACTGCTGTAAATTAATTAATGTTCTATGCTGCCAGGTAGGGTTTTAGGTTTTAGCTAACTCTTGACCACTAGTGGCAGTGTTGGTATATTTATGTGATAAAGGAATTGAAGGGGTTGTCAAACAACTTAAATGGTCATTGGAACGAAGTTCCTTATCGCACGTTATACACTGCACACTTGGCGAATGAGAGCTAGGCCGAAAAAAGTACAACACATTATTTATTTATTTATTATTTTAAACATTTTGTAGACTTTACAGGTCAACCCAAAGCGTCTACAAACAAGTAACATTTCGTAATATATACGCGTACATTTATAATTTGTTGTTAACCATGCTATACAATTATTGGATAGTACCCACTAACATATAATTAGAAATGGGAATATTGGCAATCATTACAGGGTAGAACCTGGAAAGTTTTTGGTAGATATGGAGTAGTCGTTCAAGTGATTAATCATTTTTCCAGATACGGCCCCGAAATGACGCCCAGACTCCGATCTCTGCCCATAATAAATACAACTTTGCCTAGTTACGTCGATAGGATAAGTTAACTTTTATGACAGTGTGTGAGGTGGACATTTGCCGCTGATATAATTTTATTTAGTTTGTCAGTGAAGGTCAACATCTTGGGTTAGTATGACCGAGTTGAGAAGCGTAAGAGTGCGTCGCGTAATTGCATTTCTTGTAGCACGGGTGCGGGAACCAGCTACAGCCAGCAGGGGCCGCCGTCGACGCAAACCGCGCTCCCCCGCACCTCGCTTGGCTCCCGTAGGGACGTTTAGGTTTATATCTTTAAGTGCTGAGGGATTGTCGATTTTGTTGGCGAGTAAATGGTAAAAGTGTATAATAGCCTGCATGCTCCTTCTCAGCTCTAGAGTGTCGAGTCCGAGCATACCCGTTACAAAGAGCGAGGGATAAAGAAATGGGTAGTACCCGTACTTCTTCTTGTAGATGTATCGGCAGAATTTTTTGTGTATTTTTTCTATTATAACTTTGTACTTGACCTCGTATGGGTCCCAAATGAGAGCATTGTACTCTAACCGGCTGCGAACGTACGCGTTGTATAGCATGATTGCCGGTCTACAATCTTGAAACTTGTAAGTTTGACGCATGATAAAGTCGAGTGTTCTGTTAGCAGCCCTCGTCACGGACACGATATGCTCCCTAAAATTGAGGCGAGGGTCAAACGTCACGCCAAGATCACGCATCTCCTGGACTCTTGTCAGCGTAGTGCCTAGTATATGATAACTGTGCTGAATGGGGGTCCTGGCTCTAGTATAAGTCATAACTCGGCATTTTTTCTCGTTGAACTGTAAGCGATTTCTGACGCTCCACTCAATAACGTTGGATATGTCGTTCTAAAAGACCTCGCAGTCGCAAACCGACCCCACGCTCATATATAACTGAAGGTCGTCGGCGAACATCAGACATTTTGCACTCTTGATGACCAGAGGTAGATCATTGACCATGATTAGAAATAGGATAGGTCCTAAAGTGCTACCTTGGCTTACGCCTGACCTAGTGTAATAGGACTGAGATTTGTACCCAGCGAGTTGCACGTATTGCTTACGGTCACCTAAGTAACTAGCAAAGAGTTGGAGTAATTTCGGCGTAAAACCTATGGCTGAAAGTTAACTTAGAAGCACGTCGTTACTGACCCTATCTAACGCCTTCTGTATGTCAAAATAGGCGGTTTCTACGTACCTGTCACCCTGTGTCGAGTTCGGAATGTGTATAATTTACAAAGTTAATATGATTAGTGGCAGCAGATCGACCAACTCTGAATCCGTGCTGAGCATCATCCAGGCGCGTATTAATTTGCGAGCTTATGCGGCTAGCAGCGGTCTCAAAGATTTTTCCAAACACTGAAGGGACAGCGATAGGCCTATATTCATCTACTTTGTGTTTAAGTGAACTCTTTGGTACAGGCGTGACCCTAGAAGTCTTCCAGCGGGACGGGTAAGTGCTGGTTGTTATAGACAAATCTATATCTATACTAATCTATATCTATATATCAAATAAAAAAACTCTTAAAATAAAATACTCTTATAACGGCAAGACAGTATCGGGGCAATCTGCTGCAGACGCTTTCGCTGAGTACTTCGCGTCGGTCTTCCTTCAAGACATTCCTACCTAAAACCCGGCAAATATTAATTCAGATACTGACCCAGCTCCAGATTCATTCCGTGTTACTGTCGATCCCATGAACCCTCTGGATTTCAGATGCACCCTAAAGCGAATAAAACCTTTTTCTTCATCAGGTCCTGACGACATCCCACCAATCATTGTAAAAGATTGCGCTTCAGTGTTAGAAACACCACTTCTCCATATATATAACTAGCTTCTGCCCGCAGAAGCGGAGTTGCAGTAATAGGGTCCCATTTTACCCTTTGGGTACGGAACCCTAAAAACTAACTCTTCAGCTTTAGAATAGACTACCTCGCAGAGTTGATCATTGTTTTGCTGCGGAGTTATTATAAAACAGTTATATCTCCTAAGATATTCATTGAAATTAAACAATGTAAGGGCAACTTTGTTCAAAATTAAATACTTGTGATGAATAACGTATTTATTTGGATAAGGATTAATACCATGTTTAAGAAAACTCTTTCGCAAATATTGCGTTAATTTGGAACAAATTTGATTACCATAAAAAAGGTTATAGTGAGTCAATCTTAAAAGATAGACATATGCTGTCGCGGACTTTTTTTTTGGAAATTTAAAGAGGAACAATTCCATCATACATGATATTTGCGTAACTTAAACCATTTACGCAGCGCACGCAACGGAAGCTCTCAAAAAGGAATAATTTTTCCCGTTTTTGCAAAGTTTTTCATTTATGCTCCACTCCTTTTAGTTGTAGCGTGATGTTATATAGCCTATAATATTCCTCAATAAATGGGCTATCCAACACTAAAATATTTTTTCAATTCGATCCAGTAGTTCTGTTTGTTGTTTGTTTACATCTAAATACTTGTGATTAATAACATATTTATTTCGATCAGAATTAATATTATGTTGATAAAACTCCTTCGCAAATACTGAATTTAGAAAAAATTTGATTAACATAAAAAAAGGTTATAGTGAGTCAATCTTAAAAGATAGACATATGCTGTCTTGGACTTTTTTTTTATAACTTTTTAAGAGGAATAATTCCATAATAAATGATATTTGCGTAACTTAAACCGTTTATGCAGCGCACGCAACGGAAGATCTCAAAAAGGAATAATTTTTCCCGTTTTTGCAACATATTTCATTTATGCTCCTATTGGTCGTAGTGCCTATAATATTCCTCAATAAATGGACTATCCAACACAAAAATAATTTTTCAATTCCAACCTGTAGTTCCTGAGATTAGCGCGTTCAAACAAACAAACAAACAAACAAACTCTATTAGTATAGATTATAATTATCATTTGAAATATTATGAGTGTGAGGACTATGTGGGTCATTGCTTTTCAGGGTTCCGTAGCCAAATGGCAAAAAACGGAACCCTTATGGATTCCTCATTCTGTCTGTCTGTCTGTCCGTATGTCACAGCCACTTTTTTCCGAAACTATACTGTTGTGTGTATTACTTGGTAAGTAGATGTATTCTGTGAACCGCATTAAGATTTTCACACAAAAATAGAAATAAAACAATACATTTTGGGGGTTCCCCATACTTAGAACTGAAACTATTTTTTTTTTTCATCAAACCCATACCTGTGGGATATCTATGGGTAGGTCTTCAAAAATGATATTGAGGTTACTAATATTTTTTTTTTCTAAACTGAATAGTTTACGCGGGAGATACTTCCAAAGTGGTAAAATGTGTCCCCCCTGTAACTTCTAAAATAAGAGAATGATAAAACTAAAAAAAAATATATGATGTACATTACCATGTAAACTTCCACCGGAAATTGGTTTGAACGAGATCTAGTAAGTAGTTTTTTTTAATACGTCATAAATCGTAAACCGCAATTTACCTTTCATTCAATCAACTCAAATATAAAAATAAAATAAAACATTTATCAATAACTTAATTTAAAAAAATACACTATTATTAAAACATCGATCTAAGTTACGACGAACTACAAGAACTTTTATATTATGTTACTTGCTGCTACGGAACCCTTCATGGGCGAGTTCGACTCGCACTTGGCCGTTTTTGTTTTTCTCTGTTAGTTTTAATCATGATCTCGTAGTTTAAGTAAATCATGCGGCAGTTTTTTAAAACAACCCCTCACAGAGGAATTAGGGGGTGGTATGGATTTTTTTTACGCGCTGTTGGATTAACTCAAAACTCGGTACTAATATAGTCTGGCAGTTTGAGCACTTTATGCGGTCCTTTCTTTGGTACGAGTATTGTTCGTCGAATCTTTGAGCTCTTTAAGTTCCGAGTTGAGCTTTACGATTACTGACAAATGCATGCACTGACTGGACATGGCCACTTAATTTGTGTGGTTCTTTCCTCATAAGAACATTTCAGACACCAATCTACATGGTCTTCACATGATCTGACCAAGATTAGGTATGTCTGGACTCTAAAAGAAACTGTGACCTCTGAGTTTGTTTCGGCTTCCCTTCTCAGAGGAGTCAGATAGGACCTCATATAGTTTTGAAAATATGATTGACGAGTAAAAGTGTTTGTACAACAACCTTCACAAAAAAAAAAAAAAATTGTCATTGATCATGGGCTTTCGAAGACGGGCCTTGAAAATAAAAGATTTTTTTTATTGTGACGATATAAAGTTTTTACAATGTCACTGGATTCCAGCGCTGGATTGAAATTGTTAGTCAATTTAACAATAATTATTTTCAGATCAGCAATCAAAATTATTTATATGCAATGCGTTGAGTTTGGTAAATTCTACTTCCGCGTTCCACTTATTATCAGAAGGTACAGAAATGGAAATAAGTAGGTACCTAAGAATCGGTAATACTCGTGCTAGAATCTTTTAATCGCGTTTGCAACATTGGCTTAAGATAAAGAACAGAACATCCTTGATAATGATCAGCTTGGATGTATTTGACTGAAAGTCTATGGCCTCTTCATAACATTAAAAATGGCCATTGACCAGTACTGCCTAATAAATAAGTGGTGGGGATATTTTACCGGGTTTTCTAACAATATTTTCTTTCTCAGTCTCAAAATTACGGGAATGTTACATTTCTTTGACATTTCTTAAACTAACTACTGGTTTTTAATCCACGATATTTCAGCAAAGCAATACATTCACATCCGTACCACACTAAATCACTACGCGGGATTAGTATTCCTTGTTCGAAGTCCGAACCCCAAAAGCGATATTTGTGCCAGAAAACGGTCCCTTTTTCCCTTTCCCATTTCTGGCATTCCACACTATTTGTCCATTTGCTGGACGAAAAATAAGCAAGTGAAAATGGAAAAACAATCAGTCAGGTCAAACGTCCGCGAAATTAAATTCTGAAACGCTTCAGGGAAACTTTAACGTAATAAAGTATTAAAAATGTATTGTCAGTTTAAAAGTGAATATTTCCTGTTTCATAGTCTTTGCATATAAGTGCTGCTGAATAAAAGTACCGTGTGGTGCCGGACGTAAAGAATAGCAATACTCCATTTCCTCCCGTGGCCGCGCGTGAGTGTCGTAAAAGGCCACTAAGGGACTTACTTAATAGAGAATGGGCAGCAGCGTTCTCTATGCATTTTTAACACCATACTGCGATCGCCAACCCGCCTGCCAAGCGTGGCGATTATGGCAAATTACGCTTACAAACAAATTCTTTACTACAAAGGACTGGCATGGCCGGTATTTGGCGCAAGCGTAACGTGATGCTGAGAGAGAGGCTAATAAAAATGACTAAGTTATTTGAAAAACAGGTTAAGTGTTAGCAAGAGAGTTTAATGAAAATTAAGGATAAATCCATATTTAATATTATAAATGTGAAAGTAACTCTGTCTGTCTGTTTGTTACGTTTTCACGCCTAAACCGCTGAACCGATCGTCATAAAATTTGGCAGAGATATAGCCTGGGATATGGAAAAGGACATAGGCTACTTTTTTACGCGATAACCGACCTCCACGCGGGCGGAGCCGCGGGCAAAAGCTAGTGTTTACTAAATTGCAAACGCACAAATACTCATCACGTCAATCTCATACTCAAACTCAAAAAGCTAGTAAAATATATAAGTTGAAAGGTTTTTCTGTAACTGACGGTAGGTACTCGGGCAACGAATGTTTGCAAAACAAATTCGTAAAGCGAATGCCCGCAGTGAGTACCGTCCTTAACTCAAACTTTTCTATAGTAGGTGGGTAAGTCCTAAAATCTGTAACTATTAAAGGGTGTGTACATGTATTTTTATGTTTAAGACCTTAATTATTAGTATTTAAGTATATTATAACATAATTAATTATTTCACTATTCTTAAAACTTATGTTAAATATTGTTTAGAATTCCGTTGTCCTAATAGTAATTGTAAGAACTCATGCCGCCTGTGATAAAGGTTTATCCTAGTACAGGCATCATACTTCGTAATACCTACATTATTTCTAATATTTATACTGTATTTTTTCCAATTTTTTATTTTTGAACAATGTTTATTATTATTATTGTTTCAAGATTTTTGGCAAGTAGGTAACCATATCCCGCCCTCCCTCCCCATCATTTGTTTCGACTTTATTGATATTTACAAAAATGACATTAATATGATCGTAATACTCGCGTCGTATGTTTTAAGTTTTATATAATCACGATGACAATGAAAATATTCAACTAAATAATCAGGTCAGGAACCAAATAATCAAGTTAATGGATTTATTGATTATTCCGTTTTAGATTATCTTAATATATTTAATGAGTAATCTGTATTAGTCATACCCTTGATATTATTTATTCGGAGTACGAATTTTAATTTTGGTGTCATATATTGGTGGAGGAGGATAATAAATTATTTATAGCCTCACAAAAGAGATAAGTTTATTTATTTATTTGATACGTTGATAGTACGTTTTTACGTACAGGACAATGTCTGACAATCTGCTTTTGTTATTATAATCTCATTCATGCGTTGATACCTACTACCTACTAAATTTATCAGAATTAAAAATCTTTAGGCTGTTTTGATATTTTTAAATAATTCGATTATTAGTATGCTTAAGCTCTAATTCCAATTCATTTAATTTAATTTAATATTCAGCATAAATTGGGTTTTTATTCAATTATATATCAAATCTGAACAAACTAAGCAATGGTAATACTAATGAAGTTGAGTACCGACCAAATATAAACTCTACGATTCTCCTTCTCAATCATCATCATCTACCTAGACTTTTCGAGTCGGCGATGCGGGGGTCCAATCGAATCGGATGCAGCAGAATTTTACATGGAGCGCCCCGACCTCCTGAATCCAGTTACTGGGTAACACGAGAGGTAAGATAAGTTCCTTCTACCCTGAGCTAAAAAAACACAAACATTTCAGAACTTTATTCATTACCTAATTTGATACAAAATCGAATACGGATGTCACACTAGTCATATAATATTTACCAAATACTTACTTACTTTTGTAATTAGAACTCCATTTTTTCTTATGAATTTATCCCAAGAACAAACTTAACATTGTAGTTGAAAAACAAGTTCTTCCATAAAATCCATCTGCAAATGTACGTTTGTACGCACAATATTGAGAGATTTAACATGTTATATATTAAGACCATAGGCTGCATATAGGTTTTCCTGTAATCTATATGTAAATAACTAATTTCTAAATTATTTCAAAATTGTAGGATCAGTAGTTTCGGAGAAAAGGAATGGTAAATGTACATCTATTTTCTTAAATAACTTCAAAAGTATTTGTTTTAAAATTATTATTATGACGTTTATTCAATTTTTTTCATATAAAATACATTTTTAAATATTTCTTAAAAATAGACATAAAAAGCATTTAAAAATATAAAATATAGTGGTCCGCCGGTGTCGGGAGCAGGGTCCAAGCTACCGGTGGTTAGGGTTGCAGAGACAGGAACCTCCTCACAATACGAGCCGTATCAAGGAGTACTGCCTTCTGAATCAGGCTCTTGATCCAACCGTCTAACGAAAGCCTCGAGAGATGTTGATCGAGGCTTTCGGCCATCAGGCCATTGGCCGTCACGACAATCGGCACAATGATAGCTGAGCTCACATTCCACATGTCAACAACCTCGTGTGCTAAGTCGAGATACTTTATTTGTTTCTCTTTCTCAGCTTTCACGAGGTTCTCGTCATGTGGAATGGTAACATCAACTATCATTGCGCGGCGCGCTAATCGATCTATCACCACCATATCAGGCTTATTGGCAACAATAGTCCTGTCAGTAATGATAGACCGATCCCAGTACAACGTGACATGGTCATTTTCAAGAACTGGGTCGGGCACATACTTGTAATACGGTACCTCAGAATCCACAAGTTTATATTTCAAAGCAAGCTGCTGGTGAATAATCCTATTATTTTTTTTTTATTTTTTTTTTTGTAGGTATCTGGTGAATCTCAGAGTTGATCATCAGAGATCGTGACTCTATAACCGGTCTTTCCTGTGGTTGCCTTAAGCTCCTAAAAACTTAAAGCCTCCAGCCAGGGCGTAAAACTTATAAGCTAAACGACTGCGCGCTAAGGGCAGCCCCTGTGGGGTACGAACCTCGGCTTAGGGCAGAGTAAGAGGAAGGACGGTAAGGGACCGACGGTGGCTGGATAAAATCAGGGTTATGATTACTATCAGCAGAATTTAATGTCGGGAATTTCGCGATGGGCCTCGGCGGCGAGGTCGGAATGACGGTCGTATTTTATGTTTGCGAGCTGTACTGGTTTCCCTACTGCTCTCCTGGAGGAGAGTTGTGGAGTCGTCTGGGTTGGTCAGTGTATATGAAATTCTTGCTAATCCTTTTTATTTGATATGACACACCGATACAGTACCTATAAGCAAAACTTATTTTTAAAATTTTCATATTTGCCCCCAAAGGTGACCCCAATATTCAAAATTCATTTATTTACGTTACACGTACGTGTTGGGGTCACAGAAGTTCATATATGTACCAAATTTCAACCTACTCGGCCTAGTAGATTCGGAGCAAATCGGCTGTGACAGAGGGACGAACAGACAAACAGACACGAGCAATCCTATAAAGGTTCCGTTTTTTCCTTTTGAGATACCCTATAAATCGATAATTTCGATTAGTGATTTTTCAAATTTCATTCAAATTACGAGCTAATCAGGAACATTCCTCAGTCTCTTCGTCATCGTGTTCAAAGTAATAAATGAAGTCCCTAAGCTATCACTAATGTGTTGTATTTCCTCAAATAGACATTGTTTTGATATCACTGATTAATTACAATGTTTTGTAATATCTGTTGGAATTTAGACACTTACACAACATTTTTACATGTTATAGGTGTTTTAAACAATGATTTTTATGAAAGGTTTGGATGACTGGGCATTAACTGTAAAAGTTTGCAAAGAAATTACAACAAATAACAAAAAACCTAATCAATACTTACTGATGAGAACAAAGAAAATAAAATACGAAAACCCTACAGCAAAACGTCTCGCGTAAAATGGGTTTTGTGGACGAGTTGTACACTCTACTTTTCACTTCGAGTGCGAGGAAATGAAACAGCAACATGTAAATATTGTAAATTTAATTAAAATTGTAAAATAATTATGGTTCCCGCCAATTAACTTTTATTTCATTTTATTTTTTCAGTAGGAACGTGACATAAAACCTGACTTAGGTCGTTACATATTGCTCAGTTATAAAAACATTTTGTTTTTATATCTATGATAACTTATAGTTTAAATATATTGATTAACTATTATTAAAAAAAAAAAATGTACGAAATAAAAAATATAAGTCTATTTCATGAAGTTTTATTGTGTACTTTGGCTGTTGGTATCCTTGCCTTGTTCTTAGAATACTAACGAAATGAATTAAAATAAAGAGGTTATTCTATGAAGTTGAAGTTGTTCGTGTGGGGCTGTTGGACCGATTGCCTTGGTCTTCGACGAAGATTTTACTTTATGCTCTAGAGCATAAACACCGACTTTATGTCGCCTACGCACGACATAAAGGCGAACTTTTAGAGCATGAGAAGTGAAAAATAAATATTAATACAGCAACATCATGTTTAATAGCTTCTGCCAGCGACTTCGTTCGCTTGGAAGTCGTAAGACACCACACTATACTAAAATAACAGCCACATTTTAATAAAACTTTCCTGAACACTACGTTTGTAGTTTTGGTCACAGCAGTCAAAATATTATACAGAAATATACAACCGAGTCGGATTTGACGATTGATCTCTTTCTCGAAGTTGGACCTACCTAACTGGACAGTTTGTCTTAGGTAAACATACTCGTCCACAACTTTGAGTGTAGCGTCTCCGATATTCATGAGAGATATAAGTTTGGAGTTTATACCCTACGTGATCGAATCAGAAATGAAGAGATCCGCAGGAAAACCAAGGTAACCGACATAACTCGAAGAATTGCCAAACTTAAGTGGCAATGGGCTGACAATGACATTGCTCGCAGAACAGATGGCCGTTGGGGCCGAAAGGTTTTGAAGTGGCGACCGCGTACCGAAAGACGTAGCGTGGGAAGGACTACCACAAGGTGGACCGATGACCTTGTGAAAGCCGCAGGAATCCGCTGGATGCGGGAAGCACAGAACCGGTCAAAGTGGCGGTTCTTGGGGGAGGCCTAAGTCCAGCAGTCACTCAGCAGTCAGTCTTTCGGCTCAAATGATGATGATGATGATGATAATAAGCAATCGGTAACTTGACGTCAAGTTGACAACTGAAGTCGGATATGCCAACGGACATATACGACGTAGTATCGTGTCGGCGTTGTACACTGCTGATCTAGTCCTATATTATATCATTGTGCTATGGAATGTTCTCCCATGCTTCCCAAAATTGCAGGTTTCTCGAACATACATTGCAGTGTGCGCCCTTGTGCCAAAATCATTATCATGCACAAAAATTAAATCCTGGCCCACAAACTCAGCTTACCGCGTCACTTGAGTCTCTAGGCATTGACGTATGCATCGGTCACTATTAAAGGTCGGTTTCTATTAGTGGTGGCACCTGTGGTCCCGTCACAACCTCAAGGCCACTTTTTCCTTCATTGGAAATTCCACTCCAGACTGTCCATGACCCGCCGCCATAACTAATCTTCTCTTCAATGCAATATTGCTGTAAACGTTCTCCCTGTCTTCGGTAGACTTTCCTACGTCCATCACTGCCATACAGCATTATCTTGGTTTCGTCCGTAAAATGAACCGTGCAAACTATAGGCGCGCCATTCTGTGAGCTTGCGTCAGTTTCGGATCACTAGCTGGCTTTTGAAGTTTCAAGCCACGATTTTTGAATCTCCTTCTAACAGTTCGAGCGTAAACAGTCAGTCCATGAAAGTATCGAAGCTGTTTTTGGACCTGTACTGAGGTCAGGTGACGATTACGCGGGCTGGTTGAGATAAACCGATTATGTCGTGCTGTAGTGACCCGGTTTCCTGGTACTCCTGTACAGCGCACGAAGCCGCCAGTCTCCAGGTATCGATGGTAAATTCTTTGAACGGCAGAACGACTTACATGAAGTTCTGCGCTTACGTTTCGCTGAATAAGCCCTGACTGAAGAGCTTGCACGGCTACTTCAGGTGCAGTATTCATAATTTGAACGTCAGAATGGATTTAAAAAATCGGATGTCTGGCTGTGACGTGGACACGGCCGTGTGTTTTACGTGAACACGTATACGTAACAAGTAATATTTTATTTGAGTGAATTTTTTGATCCTTTAGCTATCGAGTGGCGTAATTAAATTTTGGATGTATATGATAGATATGCTGCTGCAACACCAAACGTATCCCCCGATTTTCTTATCATCAGTTATTTGAGTTGCCTCCCACTATGGAAGCAAATTTAAAGACGTAGTCACGTTAATAAAGAAAAACAATTTCGTTACTCTTTATATGCAAAACAAAACACATAGCGAAATAACTATTGACATAAAGATGCTCTAATCAAAGCTTGTTGTTCCTTTAACAGCAACCAAAATCCGATTTTCTTCTCTTTGAATTAGAATATGGGACAATGGTGATATCAAATTGATGGCCATTATGTCAACATCAAAACTGCATAAAAACTTTTTCGCTGACATATCATTATTTTAATGTTGTAGGCCTATAAATACCACACTCTATCGTAGCTCACTCCATCGTAGATTTTGTCTCTGTCACCCAGACCTAGACTAAAGTCAAGAGCACACACATAGTAAAATAAAAAAATAAAAATGCACGGTGGATCGATTTAGGAGTCCGGAATAAGAATAAGAATAAGAAGTTTTTATTTGTATAGAATGTAGGTATTACAATAAGATGTTAACAAAAGTTCAAGAGTCCTGGTACATCCTGCCTTTCGGCATACAAACATTTATGGGTAGACACCGGTACATACATATGACATAGCAGGTTATCAGCGTGATCAGCGTAGGAAAAAAAAAAAAAAAAAAAACGAAAATATGTTCCTATATACTATCACAAATCATCATTCAAAAAATCGGATATAGAATAGTAACATTTTTGTAACAATAAGTCAGTTAGTCGCTTTTTGAATATTCTAAATGGTTGTTCTTTTATAACTTCAGGTAACTTATTGTATATCTTTGGCGCCATACACATAACGCTTTTTTTTAACAGTGTGGTGTTATAGCTACCTGTGTGCAATAAATTTTGATACTGAGATCTCATACAATTTGTCCTCTTTCGTATCTCACATAACGATGGAAACAGATGCGGGTTGCTTTTTACAAAAATGGCTATTTCTAGAATGTACAGACATGGGAAGGTTAGTAATTTATGTAATTTGAAAATAGGAACACAGCTGTCCGTAACATGTAAGTTAAAAATTGACCTAACACATCGTTTTTGGGCTTTGAAAATGTTTTCTCTTTCACTACTATTACCCCAGAATATGATGCCAAACCTCAACGTTGAAATAACGAGGCCATGGTAAGCAACAAGGACTGTATTGGTATTGACTTTTTTAGATAGGTTGTATAACATATAGGCGAAAGTACTTAACTTTTTACAAATATATTCAGCTTGAGATTTCCATGTTAATTGATTGTCAATTAATATTCCCAAAAATTTAGCTACCTTAGCATTTTCAATCTTATGACCATTATAATTGACGTTTAAGTCTTTGGGATTAATTCGTTGGTAGAAATGCATGATATTAGTTTTTTGTATATTTATTTTTAAATTATTGTAATCAAGCCAGTTTACTATAGATTTAAGAGTGTTGTTAATATCATTTTCATAGTTTTCTTTACTTGTGCATTTAACTAGTGCTGTACTATCGTCAGCAAACAATATGATTGGATGGTCTATTTGAAGTGGAAGGTCGTTGATATAAATTAAGAATAAAGGCGGACCGAGAACGCTTCCTTGAGGGACGCCATATATAATGTTTCTATAAGAAGATCTGAATTTTATTTCACGTTTTGTATTCAAACAAATGTCAGAAATTTCAGTATACTGCATACGACCAGTAAGATAGGATCTAATTAAATTTAATGCATTTCCTCGAATTCCGTAAGCTTGAAGTTTGTTTATAAGTGTCTCATGATCTACGTAGTCAAAGGCCTTTGTCATATCCGTGAAAATGGCGCAAACTGGTGTTTTGTTATCTACGTTCACCATTATAGTTTTTAATAAATCGAATATAGCCATATTGATGTTTTTATCTTTACGAAAACCTTTTTGTTCGTCACAAAGTAGGTTAAATTTTGTCAAATAATTGTAAATTTGTTCATATATAATTTTTTCTATTACTTTAGAGAACACAGGAATAAGAGCAATGGGTCTGTAATTTGACATATTTTCTTTATTGTTTTTTTTATGAAGAGGTTTTACAATTACTGTTTTGAGACTCTTAGGAAATACCCCGGAAGATATACTTGCATTAATAATATGACTTAAAGGACCAGAAATCACATTAGAAACGAATTTTATGACTTTAGTGGAAATGCCGTCGTAACCAAAGCTCTTTTTATTCTTCAATGATCTTATTACCCTTGATACGTCTTGCGGTACAACTGGGGACATGAAAAACGAATTTGGATTATGATCTATGTCCTTTACACGATGAGATGCAGATTTCGGTGAATCCGAGACTTGATCGACGAAAAAATCATTAAATGATTCAGCTATATCTTTAGGGTTAGTTATTATAACACCATGATTATTTATCTTAGAGATGGGTTCATTAATATTATTATTGTTGTTTATTATATGCCAGGCTGTCTTTGATTTGTTTTCCGAGTTTAAAAGTAAGTGGTTGTTTTGAGCTTTTTGAGTTAATTTGACGATTTTTTTAAATTTTCTGGAATAATTACGAAATTTTTGTCTATTTTCATCTGTGGGTTTTATTCGTTGCTGCCACAGTAGGAAGCGCTGTCTTTTACTGCATATACGAATACCCCGTGATATCCATTTAATTGTTTTTCCAAATTTAACAGTTGTGTATTTTATGGGGAAGCACAGATTGTATAGTAAAACAAACAAATCCAAGAACATATCATATGCTAAGTGTATTATGTTGTATACGTTCTTCGAACTATCACAATTACAGTAACAAAAAAAAGAAGCACAAAAAATATAATTTCTTGGGAATGGAAATCAGATTTGCATTGCTTGTTAAAAGTTGACTGAAATAGCATAATGGTTGACAGCTTAGATCCATAAAGGTATGATCATCATTTAAAAGATTAAACCTGTAACTATCTACTGATAGTTACAGGTTTAATCTTTTAAATGATTGAAAATTCATTCAAAAATTATTCATTTCATAGAAATTATTCATTCGCTGTTGAATAAGAAACGAATGTAGGTAGTAACCTACATTCGTTTCTTATTCAACAGCGGCGTAGTAATGGAATAATTCTACTTTTGTCATACACTGGTATCTTGTGTTTGCTCACATGTCAGTGTCATTCCTACGAACTTTATGGGAAAAGTTGTTTTTGCTATTTCTGACTTTTCTAGTACTCAAACCTCTGTTGATCCCACAGAGTTTTTGTGGTCCTTGTTAGAAACAGGATCGAATGGCATCAAATATTTTTTTGTGAAAATCGCCCATTTTCTTGCTAAAAGTATTTTTTTTTTTAATCTGTTACTGCAGATCAAATTCTTTCTTAAAGTTAAGGATAGTATCTTAAGATCGTTTTCTTGTAGCAACCTCGGTTAAGGTTCCTGCCCTTATTGACCCATCTCAAAACATAATGTAATATTGCTTATCCCCCATAGCAAATAGCGTGATAATTTATACCCTACAGTTTGACTAAACCTATAGGAAATATCTAAACAAAATTTGAACAAAATCTATCTGGTCGTTTTTGCGTGATGCTGGAATATTACATTCAGACAAACAGACAAAAATTCTAAAAACTATATTTTTGGCACCAGAATCGTTCCCAGACTTCCGGGCACCAGGCAATTATTTGAAAAAAAAATATTCAATGTACAGTTCTGACTTAGCTACGATTTTATTATACGCATAGATATAGATTCAGCGAAACATTACCTATGTACCTATAACGCTTAATGGTTCCGAAGGGGACGTACACCACGAAATATGTAGTGACTTGGTGACAGACTCAAATTGACTAAATGTGCGTGCAAACACACGGAAATTCGTAAAATATTTATAACCAGAAAATATCATAAGAATCTTCTTTGTTTCAAAAGACATTAAAGGTATACCTGTACATATTTTTCGACAGCTTTATTATAATAGAGGTGTACGTGTCTGTATCCTATTTTTGCTTTATGAAAAATGATAGAAACATATTCAATATTTCAGAGTGTATCTAGAAAATGTAAATAAATGCGTAGATAAAACGCACCAGCTGTTGGAAGACGTAACAAACACATGTCGTGCAAGAACCATAATGACTCTGTGCAAATTATCTTAAGAAATAAAAATATTTGATTTGGTGCGGGATCATCTCTGACCTACAATCGACCTTAGAAAGCAAACGCCACTATAACATTAAAAAGAGGCCAACGTTTCTACAGATACAATCTGATGTTTTATTTTCAATACTAAATGAGTCATCAATAAAATTTTAAGCCTTCAGGGCTTTGAACAATTTGACATATTTTCTTTATTGTTTTTTTTATGAAGAGGTTTTACAATTACTGTTTTGAGACTCTTAGGAAATACCCCGGAAGATATACTTGCATTAATAATATGACTTAAAGGACCAGAAATCACATTAGAAACGAATTTTATGACTTTAGTGGAAATGCCGTCGTAACCAAAGCTCTTTTTATTCTTCAATGATCTTATTACCCTTGATACGTCTTGCGGTACAACTGGGGACATGAAAAACGAATTTGGATTATGATCTATGTCCTTTACACGATGAGATGCAGATTTCGGTGAATCCGAGACTTGATCGACGAAAAAATCATTAAATGATTCAGCTATATCTTTAGGGTTAGTTATTATAACACCATGATTATTTATCTTAGAGATGGGTTCATTAATATTATTATTGTTGTTTATTATATGCCAGGCTGTCTTTGATTTGTTTTCCGAGTTTAAAAGTAAGTGGTTGTTTTGAGCTTTTTGAGTTAATTTGACGATTTTTTTAAATTTTCTGGAATAATTACGAAATTTTTGTCTATTTTCATCTGTGGGTTTTATTCGTTGCTGCCACAGTAGGAAGCGCTGTCTTTTACTGCATATACGAATACCCCGTGATATCCATTTAATTGTTTTTCCAAATTTAACAGTTGTGTATTTTATGGGGAAGCACAGATTGTATAGTAAAACAAACAAATCCAAGAACATATCATATGCTAAGTGTATTATGTTGTATACGTTCTTCGAACTATCACAATTACAGTAACAAAAAAAAGAAGCACAAAAAATATAATTTCTTGGGAATGGAAATCAGATTTGCATTGCTTGTTAAAAGTTGACTGAAATAGCATAATGGTTGACAGCTTAGATCCATAAAGGTATGATCATCATTTAAAAGATTAAACCTGTAACTATCTACTGATAGTTACAGGTTTAATCTTTTAAATGATTGAAAATTCATTCAAAAATTATTCATTTCATAGAAATTATTCATTCGCTGTTGAATAAGAAACGAATGTAGGTAGTAACCTACATTCGTTTCTTATTCAACAGCGGCGTAGTAATGGAATAATTCTACTTTTGTCATACACTGGTATCTTGTGTTTGCTCACATGTCAGTGTCATTCCTACGAACTTTATGGGAAAAGTTGTTTTTGCTATTTCTGACTTTTCTAGTACTCAAACCTCTGTTGATCCCACAGAGTTTTTGTGGTCCTTGTTAGAAACAGGATCGAATGGCATCAAATATTTTTTTGTGAAAATCGCCCATTTTCTTGCTAAAAGTATTTTTTTTTTTAATCTGTTACTGCAGATCAAATTCTTTCTTAAAGTTAAGGATAGTATCTTAAGATCGTTTTCTTGTAGCAACCTCGGTTAAGGTTCCTGCCCTTATTGACCCATCTCAAAACATAATGTAATATTGCTTATCCCCCATAGCAAATAGCGTGATAATTTATACCCTACAGTTTGACTAAACCTATAGGAAATATCTAAACAAAATTTGAACAAAATCTATCTGGTCGTTTTTGCGTGATGCTGGAATATTACATTCAGACAAACAGACAAAAATTCTAAAAACTATATTTTTGGCACCAGAATCGTTCCCAGACTTCCGGGCACCAGGCAATTATTTGAAAAAAAAATATTCAATGTACAGTTCTGACTTAGCTACGATTTTATTATACGCATAGATATAGATTCAGCGAAACATTACCTATGTACCTATAACGCTTAATGGTTCCGAAGGGGACGTACACCACGAAATATGTAGTGACTTGGTGACAGACTCAAATTGACTAAATGTGCGTGCAAACACACGGAAATTCGTAAAATATTTATAACCAGAAAATATCATAAGAATCTTCTTTGTTTCAAAAGACATTAAAGGTATACCTGTACATATTTTTCGACAGCTTTATTATAATAGAGATGTACGTGTCTGTATCCTATTTTTGCTTTATGAAAAATGATAGAAACATATTCAATATTTCAGAGTGTATCTAGAAAATGTAAATAAATGCGTAGATAAAACGCACCAGCTGTTGGAAGACGTAACAAACACATGTCGTGCAAGAACCATAATGACTCTGTGCAAATTATCTTAAGAAATAAAAATATTTGATTTGGTGCGGGATCATCTCTGACCTACAATCGACCTTAGAAAGCAAACGCCACTATAACATTAAAAAGAGGCCAACGTTTCTACAGATACAATCTGATGTTTTATTTTCAATACTAAATGAGTCATCAATAAAATTTTAAGCCTTCAGGGCTTTGAACAATTTAATTAATTTCAGGGCAGGCAAGGAAACGTTAAGAAATTGAAACAACAGAGCGTTGCTACATCAAAGCCTTAACATACATTAAAATATTTTTCTTTGAAACAAAACCTTGAGTCAAATCAAATAATAAAACAACAATTTTGAGCAAATACAAAAATTAAAACTACTTAATTAAAATAATTTGGAAGATATGAAATTATTGCTAAAATCGGAGAAAAAAATTACTGCGATACTCAACTTTGCTCAAGGTTGAGTATGATTCAGACTCAATCATTTTGACTTAGCGCTCATAAATATGAGCTATTCGAAGTTGGAATGCTAACTACTTTGCCTTAATGCATCCTTAATGGCGTCGACCGTCTAGGAAATCGTTCGATGCTTAATTTATAGGAGAGTTCGACGTTGCATTTGCACATTTTGTGCAGTTTGTTAGACTTTGAGACATGTGCTACATATACTGTCTCGTAAACGTTCTCTGCTTTATGGTTTGAGCTTCCTAATGGCACATACACACGTGATTGTACAGATAGCTGAATTCTCGTTCAGAACATCGCACCATTAAGACATACAGTACCTATACCCCTCTCCTTTGTTAGTTCTGCATGGTGTGGTGCATTTTTAAAGGTGTTAATAAATATTGCTACTCCACTACAATATTAATTTCATCTTGTGACATTATATAATGTATAATAATTTATACATTAGATAATGTCACAAGATGAAATTTCTTAGGTACAAAATGGTTTTCTTGTACATGAGGGACTTACAAAGTATGCATTATTAAATACATGGTGTAGGGAAAGTGAATTGGTGGGTAAATCGCTGTTCTCCTAGCTAAATCACTGAGTAATCTGTACTCGTATTTACAGACAGTTTCGACTTCCAATTTGAGTATCACAATAATCATGTTTTTATGCTTTTGGAGCTTTCAATGTATAAAACAAAACACGAAACGCAACGATCTTAAAATTAAAATTTCTCAGAACTCTGGGGTCCCGGACCTATTTAAGGCGTACGAGGGGCCGGAACCAACTCGCAGAGGCCCGTTAGAAGTTTTGAATGAAATAAGGCACCATTTAATTATTATTGTGATTGAAATTCATATTTATCCTCATAACTCTATTTCTGGTAATTGTATTATGTATTATTCTCCTATAAATCTCTATTAGCCATCATAACGGTATCGTTATGATGGCTAATAGAGATTTAAAATAGGTACCCATGTATACACATGGGTACCTATTTTAATTGTAATTATCAACGTACCTTATTATTTTCTGTCTCTCTAGATAATTGAATACTGACAGAAACGTCCTCTACCAAAACCACAATAATTCAAGAAACACTTTAACAAACGAGTCCAATGTTCCATTACCCACAATTCAGGTTCATGATCTCACAGACTGGAGAAGAGTGACGTTGTAACCTCTGTAATTGTGTTGCATTGTACTTTAGAGCCATGCATACTATGAACTGAATTTCTGTTGCAATGCTGTCTATTGTCTGAAGAGCTGCCAGTTCAGCGGGTCTTATAATTGAGATGCTAAGGGTCTTGTCAGATTCATCGGGAGACATTACATTTATTGACGTTTATGAATGAATACATTTTTACTAATCTCATGCAATATTCCAGGGGTCACCAAATGGCGGACCGCGGTCCGGTTCCGAACCGCCGCGCCGACCTATTTTGTGCGGATCTTAAGTAAACAAAAAACTTAACCTAAAAATAAAAAATAAATGTATTTTATATTTACGATACTTACTTTACTCCCGACTTCAGACAGATAGGTTCTAAGTAAAAAATTTAATGTTTCAAAATAAATAATTACAAAATTTGTTATTTTTGTCCATTACATAATTATGTAGTATTTATTGATTACTTTCCGGCTTATTTTCCTTTTTTTTAAATATTGGTAGGTACCTAGTTTTCGGCCACCAAACGGACCGCGATAGTCATATAATTTTTTTCAGCACCATTCAGTTAAATTAATTAATTTCTTAATATATGTAATAATAAAAATTGTATGTAAAATTTGCACGCCGACATTAAAGGCTAAGAGATCGATATTATTATCTCAAGAACTTCCTGTACCTTATCTATGCACATAAATGATTTTGAGGTAAACAAATTTGGTTAGTATGAAATCCTAGTTTAGACTCCAAGTGTGGAGTCTGGCCTGGCTCTTCACCCTAGACATATTCCGGGAAAGTAAACTCTACTGGTACAGACCTAGAGTTCGAAGCGCGCAAGCCCCACCATGACGTCAACGTAGAGATACGGCGGTGGGGATATTATATTATATTATATTATTATTATTATTGAGACTTTTATATTATTATAATTAATATTAGTTTTTAAATTACTAGGAACATTTGGTTGTCCATAAGGTTGCCAGCATGTATTCATACAGGCAATGTTGTGACAGTAAACTGTAATTCAAATAGTCAAATCCGTAAATAGGATTGGGTGCTTTTATTATTAGACGTGAATAATCATTTTATAACACGCATTCCTTATCGTGACATCTAAATAAACTAAAGGAATGGTGCTAACGTTCACGTGCAGATCAACAATCTTGGAGGGATTAAACTTAATCAGCACATCGGCAGACGGATTTCAGATTACAGTATGATGAAATTAGTTAGAAAGTTGAACAGACACACCTGCTAATTTACGTAACAAATTTGATCGATTGTTGTGGATACTAGCTGTTCCCATACCAATTTCAAATCCCTTCAGATATGCTGTACAGTATGATGTTTTGGAAATACCTTTATTGTGCGTACAATCTTAGGAATGGAACTCTCTATCGAAGTTTGTTTTTTCAGTCGTTAAGATTGCCAGGGCCTCAAGTCTGCTATTAAAATAGTGTCAGAATGGTCTATCATTGATTTCGTAATTGTTGGTTTTGACAAGTTTGGTAATCTACTAATATAATAGCGTCATTATGACTTTCCAATGGTCAGCCACTGACACTCCATTGAAAGAATTAGTAATCTCGTACGTAATGACAAATGAAACTTCCTACTACTTCATATTGCTTATAACACACATAAATAATATGTAAAAATATATATAAATGAAATCTGGCATGAATAAATGTTCAAAATGCCATTGTAATACAATTCTATTACAAGACCATTGACCGACCAATGATCGACCATTATGAATTTAGCAGAATACGACCTTTTAGCAAAATGACAATGGGATCGTGTTGGAGTGACGAATTTATAAAAATAGCAGACTTGGGCCCCAGGATATGCGTTAGCTATCAAGCAACTTTTCACGTTACTTCTAAGTTCTAGGCAAATGAGGACCATCATTGCAGATGAATTCAGGTGTGACTGTGTCCAATCAAGAGTTTATCAATTAAAAAATCTTCTTGAACCTGTAAAAGGTTATCTTACGAATCTAGTAGATTATAGGCATTTCTAATAGATATAACGTCACCGTGACCAACATAAATTTGATTATGTTAGATTGTTTAGCACAACCTGCGTCAATGATCGTAATCCCTTTATCATTCACGTCAGCATAATTAAAATAATCAACTATTAATCATCTATTACTACTGATGAACTTTGGTCTCCTATAATCGCAATGTCAAGCTCACGTGCTGGCATCCACTTTCGTGCAATATCACTAAAGGTAAGTTGATGTTGAACGTTGAACCAAAAGCACAATTTTTGTTGATTAAAATCCGGATTGGAGATCCTAGAATCTTTATACATGTTAACTTGATTATTTTCTAACATAATATTATTCCAATTCCAAACCTCATCATCTGCCTAGCCTTTTCCCAATTATATTGTGGTCGGCTTCCAATCTTACCAGATACAGCTGAATACTAGTATTTTACACGGACTTATTGCCTATCTGACCTCCAAAAGCCAGTTACTAGGTAACACGGTACCCCTTGGTAAGTCTGTTAAGATGAAAATCAAGACTTATAAAACAAAAAGGTTTTTTGTGAAGACCTTGACAATCAAAAACTCATAACAACGCCAAGTAGTAACAAGAAATAAAAGAAGACCAATTGGTTTAAAGATTTATCTTCATCAAACTACCTACTGAAACTTTTGGGCGATGTTCTATGTTAATTGATTGAGTATTCTATCAAAAGACAAAGACTTTCAAATTGAAAGATAAAGTGACTTTTTACTTTATTTTACTCCTTTAACTTCCGTTTTCATTGGCGTTGAGTTTTGATTTCTCAAAGGAATGGCTCCAGTCTTCAGGTATCTAAAAGGAAACCAATTGAAAAGCCTTGTATAGTCCTAGTGGACATGATTCAATCTAAAGTCGGCTTTGTTTTCTTTGACGAATCTATTCTTTGTTAGATCTAACTACATCTAGACATTTCATTTAGATTTCAGGTTATTTTTTAAGCTAGAAATGTTTCATTTTATCTAACAAGAGAGATGGATTATATTTATTAGTCCTGGCGTAAATTTCCTCGTTAATCAAGCTAACGTAGATTTATTTTTTTGGAAAAATCCATTAATTGTGGACTTGGGTTTAATAATAAGCAGCCAAAGGTAACGGCTAATAAACCTTGAATTTGACTTTAGTAAATAATCTTACTCAGCTGCAACATTTCACCTATAATATAAGTGCTTTGAATATATAAATTAGTTAGTAGTAGTACAAGCCGATCACTACAAGATCAAGATTTGTGACAAACCTAACATTACACAAAGCAGAACGTACCATTGAAAATCAAAGATATCATAAACGCATCAATTTCTATATAAATGACAAAAATTGTTCGATTTCGAATATTCTCTGAATCTGAGATGTAACTCAATTACTTATGGGCATAGGAGAGAGATAACCACTAAAAATACACAGAAGTTCTACTTAATTCCAGGTCAAGGTACACAGCAGCGCGGTGGTGGTCATTGAAACAATGTTTATAGTAGTGCATTTTCTAAAGTTCTGTTGACAACTGTTGGGCTTTCACCGTTTTCAGTACAGATTAATGTCATACAGTAAAAGTCATTCATCTTTAAGGCCTTTTCTCTCATTTAGCGATTCTTCCTAAAGTTTTGTATGATCCGCGTTTGATGGCCCAGCTTTCGAAACAAATGTTCGGTCTTAGATCAGACAAAAGTCGAACAAAGGTTAGATCAGGCTTAAGTCTTATGTTATGTAATATTTTCATGTCAATAAATTCTTAGTTTTCTAACCATTCGTTTTCTAATTAATTAATAGGGGCAGATAAATGAATTTGTAGGAGTTAAACGTGGCACGAAGGTGGTGTGCAAAATTACCCCACTATCATCATTTATTCGTGCGTCATGTGACCCACTTGTCTTTCGTTTCCTTCCCTTTTTCGTGAATAAACCTCCTTGTCGCGATCACTTTATAATGCTAATATCCAGATTATTATAATAGCTTCATTTACATAATAAGGACGGCTAGAACTTGTCTCGAGAATGCTTATTGGCTCTCGAACTTTTTCGACTTTTCTCCGAGGCTTGCTACCTCGTGGGTACGCACTGGGAATTTACAATGAGCTCACTGCGCGCCTCATTTCGCCTTTTATAAAAAGTTAATTTTTTAAATTATGGGACAATGGTCAGATTTTATGTCGATATTGGAACGCTTCTATAGTGCGATAATTGAATACTACAACATTGCTATTTTTAGGTTTTGTTAGTCAATAAATATTATTTACCATACATTGCAGTTTTATTTTAATGGGCATTTTAAAGACATCAAAACACATATAAGCTCCGACCGATCACCATGTTCGGCAAGCCTATCCCTTGGGAGAAGCGAGCCAAATATTTAGGTCTGACTTTGATCATCATCTCTCCTTTTCTGAGCATATAAAGAAGATGCGCTCGCGCGCTTCTTTCGCTCTCTATAGGCTCCATTTCGTCCTAAATGCAAAAAGAAAATTTTCACTCAAGTGCAAATTGCACATTTACACCGCGTGTAATCGCCCCATCATGACATATACGAGTCCAGTCTTTGCACACGCAAAACCCTATCTCATCCATAAGATTCAGGCCCTCCAAAACCGTTTCCTCCGTAAAATCACCGGAGCCCCCTGGTTTGTTAGGAACACAAACCTCCATTTAGAACTCAAAATCTCTACCATAGCCCAATTCATGAAGCGCATTTCAAAGCATTTCTTTGATTCCGCAGCCACTCACCGCAACATTCTAGTTGTGAAGGCCGCCAATTATACCCCCACTCGCATCAGTAAGACCCGCCGTCCATGGCATGCACTGACCGACCCAGACTCTCCTCCAGGAGAGCAGTACGGAAACAAGTACAGCTCGCAAACATAATAAGCGACCGTCATTCCGACCTCGCCGCCGAGGCACAACGCGAAATCCCCGACTAAATAGTCCTCCCCGACCCTTGCCCGTAAGCGAAGTGCCAGCACGCGCTATAGCTGAGCCTGTACCTTAAATTCCCCCAATAATAATCATAACCCTGATTTTATCCAGCCACCGTCGGTCCCTTGCTATCCTCCCTCCGACTCTGCCCTAAGCCGAGGTTCGTACCCCACAGGGGGTGCCCTTAGCGCGCCGTCGTTTAGTTTATAAGTTTTCGCGCCCTGGCTGGAGGCTTTAAGTTCTTAGGAGCTTAAGGCAACCACAAGAAAGACCGGTTAAAGAGTCTCAACCTCTCATGGTTAACTGAGATGCCCTAGAAAAAAAAAAAATCATAACACAGAAAACGTGTTTCAGTAAGGTACACATAAACATAATATCATGAATTTTAGGTATGTTAAGTTTTATACAAAGCAGCAATAACATTTATCACATTTTATACATTTCTTACATGTTTTGTGCTTCTGTCTGTACCGCAGACTAGCTTTAGATCCATTTCTATTTGTAGCCCTGCTGTAATCAATAAATAATTCGTTTTACGTAACAAAAATTGGATAACGTAATTTATTTATTTATTTATTAAAACTTTATGCACAAGTAAAAACTGTACAAAGGCGGACTTAATGCCTTGGGCATTTTCTACCAGTCTACCTTAGGGTGATGCAGAGATAATACATAGTAGGTGCAATAACAGAAAACAAATTTAGAAGAATTTATAACTAAGATACAAGAATAAATACATATATACATACATATAAAAAAATAAAATGTTATGAGAGTTAAACAATAAAACCTACAACAACTTAATTCTGAGACGAATCTGCCAACTTCTTGTGTGTGTGTTCTCGAGCTTTCACTTTAAATGTGAACTGATTGGTTACCGTCCTGATATTCTGAGGGAGCGCATTCCAAAGGAAAACCGCCTGGACAAAGAAAGAAGACTTTATAAAACCAGAGCGATGAGAAGGACAACGAAGAAGACGATTATGGTATGATCTTTATATTACTATGCATTGAGGGAAAAATATCTTATTAATTAACTAGGTATAAAACCGTTGACCATTAATAAATAATTAACAGATAAAACTAATAATTAATTGTTGGCTTATGATATTTAAAATATGTACGTTTTTGTTACTGTTTGCTATGAAAGATTATTGTCTAAAGCGCGGCGTAGTACATTCTAAAAGGGAAAAAACAATTCTAATATCATAGATACAGTGTGTATCAGAAATGTGTAGTGATATTTAAAGTATCCCACGTACAGACCATTTAACTGAAAAGTTTGCTCCATGGGACCAGCATCGTTATCACGAAAAAATAATTAGCTGTCCCATTCAAAAGTAAAATACCTAAAGTACGTTTGACGTTCAAAAGTGCTTTTTATGTGCCTATTTGAAATAAATGACTTGACTTTGAGTAAATAAATATGACTCAAATCAAGATAAATTATAAAAAAACAAAATTAAACTTCCAACTGTAATAAAGCCGAAGGTCAAAGAATTTATTTTTAGAGACAGTAGAAAAACACATTGCTTATTTTAGACACAGTGAACCAAAAACATATATTTTTTTTTTAGGTTTCCCTTCCCAAAGTATGTCAAACGGAACTATTACTAAGCCACCGTTGTCCGTCCATCCGTCTGTTTGTTAGCAGACTGTATCTCATGAGCCGTTATACGTAAACAGTTTAAATTTTCACAGATTATGTATTTCTATTACCACTATAACATTAATAATGAAAATAGAATATAGAATTTATATTATTATAATTATTAATTAAAGGGTATCCCCATACAAGAAACGTGTTATTTTCTGCGTTTTTGCTAAATATTGTACAGTGGTACGGAATCCTTCGTATGTGAGTCCAAATTTTGCTTTTGTTTTTAGGGTTCCGTAGTAAACAAGGAACCCTTATAGTTTCGACATTTACGTCTGTCTGTCTGTCTGTCCGCGGCTTAGCTCAGAGACTCTTAGGACTATAAAGATGTAATTTGGTATGGGTATACATATTAACCACGCCAACAAAGTAGTACAATAAAATAAAATAAAAATATGGGTCTATTCCATGGTGTCGGGTATGGTTGGATAGGCCGTTTAAAAATATTGCGGGTTTGTGAAAACCATTTTTCGATTCAGGGGTCCGTTTGTGTAATATTAAGCTTTAAAGTGCTAATGTTCTTCATAAGTTCGTATTTAGTATTAAGATTAACTTGTATTTCTCATGTTAAGTGAATTGTATTCTTTTTGAGAAATAAATGTCTAAAACCGTAATGTTTGTTACAGTCAAGTTCCCCCCCCCTGCCAGTTAAATGGTTGTTTTAGGTTATGTGAACAAAATCACGGCAGTAGTATTTTTATTTATTTATTCTGAACAAAAATACATTTGTGTCGAATACAGGATTAATACAATAATAATAATCAATAAAAGTTACAATTAATTACAAGTTATTAATACACGGAATAATAATAATAATCAATAAAATTTACAAATAATATGGATAAAAAGTCAAAAATAAAATAAGAATTCAACTCAATCAAAAAAAAAAATCAAGAAAAATAATAATAACATGTCAAGAATGAGACTTAAACGATAAACAAGTTACACTGTGGCATTATTTTTGTCCCTAAAAAACTCTTCTATACTATAGTAGCACTTCGTCAATAGGAATGAGTTTAATTTGAATTTAAATATTCTTGGATTATTAATCATTTTTAATTCTAATGGCAATTTATTGAAAATTTGTACAGACTGTACTTTAGAGCTATGTTTGACAACATTTAATTTTGGCTGCAAATAATTAGGCAAATCTTTCCTGCGCGTTTCCACCCTAGTTACCCTTTCTTCCTTTGTCTCGTATTTCTCTAGGTTTTTTAGAAAACTACTTAGTAGGACCAAAATATAAAGACAAGGTACAGGTAAAATCTTTAATTTCACAAAATGCTCTCTACAAGATTCAGTTTGCTCTATGCGAAGAATAGTTCTGAGGGCCCTTTTTTGCATAACAAAGGCTGCATTTATATTGTATTTATAACTGTTCCCCCATAGTTTAATACTGTACCTCAGCTTGGACTCAACTAAGGCAAAATAAACATTTCGTAACTGAGCAATGGTTAGTTCGTCCCTTAAACTTCTTAAGGCATAGCATGCACTGCTCAGAGTATTTGTGATTGCTTCCAGTTCTTGTTTCCAGCACAAGAGCTCATCAATTTGTATTCCTAAAAATTTTAAATTTTGCACAATTATTATAACGAAGCGAAAAGGAAAACTATCACAGCTAAGTAGGCTTTACGAGTTACCGAGTAATAGTCGACCAACTTACATTTACAGTTGAAAAACATGTTTTCCCATACATTCCGTATGGGAGGACATATTTTTCAACTACAATGTTAAGTTTGTTCTTGGGATAAATTCATACCAACTACGGAACCCTTTATTGTACGTAGTCCGAGACGTACTTGGCCGGTTTTTATTAATAGCCTGTACAAACTTAAAGAGCATGTGCCTAGGTGATTTCGAACCATGAGTTCAAGGTTTTCTCACGATGTTTTTACCTACCGTTCCTAAGTCACCGATGATTGAAATAAAATATTATTATAACAAAGATTTCGTTATATGTATATATAAAATGGTCATTTTGTCCATCACTATAAAAACCCAGTAAATCTTAACTATTTTTACAAACATAATTACAAATATCTATATAACTGTGGCGCAACTACCAACTATATCACGAATTTACATTCAACATTCAATATTTACGTAAAACCGTAAAATACTCCCTCTAAACCCAATAGTCCCTTAAGTCCATTTCATGTCAATAAAACGGAAACTTCCCTCAATATTGAAGTCCATCCATTTGCTGTAATTGAGAGGGAATGTTCCGCTGAGAAGATTTCCATTACGCTCTATGTTTACTGCGAAAATATGCCGCTGGGCACTGAGCCCGCAATCTACAGCTAAATGGAAATGAGATTTGAGGACGTAAGAGGTTTACATAAAGCAGGTTTTTAGGGTTCCGTAGTCAACAAGGATCCCTGACAGTTTCGTCATGTTTGTCTGTATGTCTGTCTGTCTGTCCGCAGCTTAACTCAGAGATTCATAGAACTAGAAAACTGTAATTTGGCATGAGTATATTATCACGCCAACAAAGTGGTAAAATAAAACAGATTTTTTTTTTAGGGTAGGTATTTCCCTTGCACGTAATCTGAGAATGATAAAGTTTTTTTTTTTTTCTTGGTCCTTGGTATGGGGTTTCAACTACAATGTTAAGTTTCGAGAACATGTTCTCGGGATAAATTCATCCTAACTACGGAGCCCTTCATTTTGCGTGGTCCGACCCGCATTTAGCCGGATTTTATAGAGTACTGTTTGCCACGCTCCGTCACTACGTAGTAATTATTTGAGTTCTTTCACTAGTAGTAAGTGGGATTATTAAACTAAACCAAAGGGCCTACACAAGCGGTAATTGCTTTCAAAGCGTTTCGATTTTCTACCATGACTTTCAAAGGGATTGATATAAGCTTTTCGGTAGCTTAATTATGGCAGTCCCAAAATTTTTTGACTTTCTCAACATCATTATCGCTGACACAACGTCCCTTAGTTTAGGCCCCTTAGTTTTTTAACCCGGAATCTGTCTTTAGAAGCGCTAGTCCTTGTGGTTTGATTGTGTAAGTATTGAATGGCAGACAATCCGAGCTCTATTGCACAAGCAAAAGGTTGCTAAGGCACCAGCTGAAATTTCCCTGTAAGTACTGTTACTGTACTGTTCTGTACTAAGTACTGTTTTTAGTTTTGCTACCTAGTTATGTACCAATCATTGGACCTGACTTGGTTTCACCACTGATGGACCACTGAAAATCAGCGCTGTGCTGTGGGACCCCCAAAAGCACAGCATCATGCTCGGTGGAAGCCATCTTGTCACAGTCATGACGTGCAGCTGCCGACGATTTCGTTATTACGTTTTGCGCTCTTGATTGTATGTATAATATGTTGATCTATGTATTTTTTTTCTATTTATCTACTCGTACTTTTCTAATTATCTTTTTGTATGCACGTGTTTCTGTGACAAATAAAACTATTTTACTTTCTTTCTTTCATGTGTCTCGTGTGCCTGTAATTACATATCAACCAAACCATGGTATCCTATTCCTTGATCATTTTCGTGAGAGTGTGGCCTACAATCTATACTAATCTATAACTATACTTCTATATCCATACTAATATTATAAAATTAAATATGAAAGTAACTCTGTCTGTCTGCAAGGCATTCGACAAAGTCTGGCACAACGGCTTACTATACAAGCTGTACCAACTCGGTGTGCCGGAACGTCTCGTGCTCATCTTACGAGACTTTTTGTCGAATCGCACTTTTCGCTATCGCATAGACGGTACTCTCTCCGCCTCCCACCCATTACGCGCAGGTGTCCCTCAGGGCTCTGTGATTTCTCCCCTCGCGTTCACGCTATTCACCAGCGATATCCCGAAGCAAAGACAGGCACAGTTGGTTCTGTTCACAGACGATACGGCCATCTATTGAAGAGGGACCAGTCACGATAGGATCTCTAACACTCTCCAGACCGCAGCCAACAAACTTGGCGAATGGTTTAGAAAGTGGCGCATAGAAGTAAATCCCGATAAAAGTCAAGCGGTTCTCTATACGAAACCGCGCCACCGCCCCCCTAGTATCCGACCGATCACCATGTTCGGCAAGCCTATCCCATGGGAGAAGCGAGCCAAATATTTAGGTGTGATTCTCGACCACCATCTCTCCTTTTCTGAGCACCTAAAGAAGGTACGCGCTCGCACAGCCTTCGCTCTCTATAGGCTCCACTCCATCCTAAATGCAAAAAGCAAATTGTCACTCAAGTGC
The DNA here is from genome assembly GCA_947523025.1 of Dryobota labecula. Lineage (NCBI taxonomy): Eukaryota > Metazoa > Arthropoda > Insecta > Lepidoptera > Noctuidae > Dryobota > Dryobota labecula. The sequence continues at coordinate 25,236,379 of OX383296.1, forward strand.
AAATTGCGCATTTACACCGCGTGCATCCGCCCCATCATGACCTATGCGAGTCCTGTCTTTGCACACGCCAAACCCCATCTCATCCATAAGATGCAAACCCTACAGAACCGAGTCTTACGTAAAATCACGGGAGCCCCCTGGTTCGTTCGTAACACTAACCTCCACGTTGAACTCAAAATCCCCACGATAGCCCAATTCATGAAGCGCACTTCAAAGCGCTTCTTCGATTCAGCAGCCACTCATCGTAACGCTCTAGTTGTGAAGGCCGCAAGTTATGTCCCCTCAAAAATAAGTTCGACCCGCCGTCCAAGGCATGCACTGACCGACCCAGACGACCCCACTATTCTCCTCCAGGAGAGTCGTAGGGAAACTAGAATAAGAGCACACAATACACGATCGTCATTCCGACCTCGCCGCCGAGGTCCCGCGCGAAATCCCTGACTAACGAATAGTCCTCCCCGACCCTTGACTGTAAGTGAAGCGCCAGCGCGCGTTTTAGCTGAGCAGCGTGTAATCCAAACTCCCCAAGATAATAATCAAAACACTGATTTTATTCAGCCACCGTCGGTCCCTTGCCACCCTCCCTCCAACTCAGCTGCCCTAAGCCGAGGTTCGTACCGGGAGCAGCAGTCGTTTAGTTTATAGTTTTCACGCCCTGGCTGGAGGTATTAAGTTTCGTTAGGAGCTTAAGGCAGCCACAGGAAAGTCCGGTTAAAGAGTCGGAACCTTAGTGGTTACACTCTGAGATGCCCTAGATAAAAAAAAAAGTCTGTCTGTCTGTCTGTCTGTCTGTATGTTACGTTTTTATCGATGAAGGTTATAGGCTATATAACATCACACTACGACCAATAGGAGCGGAGCATAAATGAAAAATGTTGCAAAAACGGGAAAAAATATTCCTTTTTGAGAGCTGCCGTTGCGTGCGCTGCGTAAACGGTTTAAGTTACGCAAATATCATGTATGATGGAATTGTTCTTCTTTAAAAGTTCTAAAAAACGTTTGTGACAGCATATGTCTACGAGTATCTTTTAACATTGACTCACTATAACCTTATTTTATGGTAATCAAATTTGTTCGAAATTAATGCATTATTTGCGAATGAGTTTTATCAACATAATATTAATCCTTATCCAAATAAATATTTTATTATTATAATCACTAGTATTTAAATGTAAACAAAATTGTCCTTGGCATCACTTGATTTCAATCAACATCTTAGGAGATATTTTAATTTTAAAATAACTACGCAACAAAATAAGTATAAAATTCATTACTTAGAGAGAAAGAGTGGTTCTCTCTCTCTTAGGTGACGCAGACGAAGTTGCGCGGGTCAGCTATATAATAATAATTATAAAGCTGAAGAGTTGGTTTGTTTGGTTGAACGCGCTTATCTCGGGAACTACTGGTTCGAATTAAAACATATATTTTAGTGTTGGATAGCCCATTTATCGAGGAAGGCTATTAACATCACGCTACGATCCTTAGGAGCCAAGTGAAAAGAACAAAAGTCAGAAAGAACGCTAAGTGATGACGAAGTTATAGCGCGGGCGAGCGATGGCATGCGTCGCGATGAGTGGGCCGAAATTTCACACGGACAACTTCGCGGGCAGAAGCTAGTGTACAAATATTAAACAAAACAGGAAAATTAAGAAGGGTATGGGCTTAATACCGAAACAAAGCAAAACACATTTTAGATGTAATAACACTCTTCCATAATTCACGAGTTAATCTATACATATAATAAAATCGTAGCGAAGTCAAAACTGTACATTGAATGTTTTTGAAAAAAAGTAATTGCCACGAGGTCTGGGAACGATTCTGATGCCGAAAATATAATTTTTTGAATTTTTGTCTGTTTATCTGTTTGTCTGTTTGTCTGTTTATCTAAATGTATGTTCCGGGTAAACGCAAAAACTACGGGACAGATTTTGTTCAAATTTTGCATAGATATTCCTTATAGGTTTGGTCAAATTACTACGTATAAATTATCACGCTATTTGCTATGGGAGATGAGCAGTATTGCATTATGTTTTGAGATGGGTTCATAAGGGCAGGTACCTTAACCGTGGTCGCTACAAGAAAATGGTCTTAAGAAACTATCCTTAACTTTTAGAAAAAAATTGATCTGCAATCAGATTTTGAAAAAATGTACAGTCAGCAAGAAAATGGGCAATTTTCACAAAAAAGTTTTTTGATGCCAATCGATCCTGTTTCTTACGAGGATCAAAAAACTCTATAGGACCAACTGAGGTTTGAGTACTAGAAAAGTCAGAAATCGAAAAAAGTTTTCCCATACAGGTCGTAGGTGAGACTGAAATGAGAACGAACACAATGTATCAGTGTATGACAACAGTCGAATTATTCCATTACTACTTCGCTGTGTTGAATAGGAAACGAATTTATCAGATAGTTATAGATTTAATCTTTTAAATGATTATCATACCTTATGGATCTAAGCAGTCAATTATGACATATTTTGTTGAAAGTTGACTGAAATAAGTCAACTTTCAACAAAGCAATGCAAATCTGATTTCGATTCCAAATAATTTATATTTATGTGTTCTTTTTTTAGGGATCCGTACCAAATTGGTAAAAAAGAACCCTTATGGTGCGACTCAGTCTGTCATCCCGTCTGTCTGTCACAGCTAGATATCTCAAGAACTACTAATGCTATCAACTTGAAATTTGGAATAATTTTAAATGACGTTTGCCCAACTATGTGTTTGTGTTTGTTTATGTTTTTTTTTTTGCAACTGGGACTTAACTGGTTGTCTTAAAAAATCGAAGTGGGACTACTAGGGTATGTGGGGTATCGTATGAAAGAGCGCTATTTGCACATACTCATAATTTTTTAGGCCCCATTTTTTCGACTTTTGACAAAAAAGAATAAAAAACTTTTGATGATATGATTTTTTCTATGAAAACAACGGAGATAAGGGGGGGCCCTTATCTCCGTTGTTTGCATAGAAAAAATCTGAAATCATTTTATGTGATAGTAGTTTATGTAAAGATTACAGAAAAAATAAAACGATTTCTCTAAATAACATACTTTTTCATAAATCATCAACAAAAATTACATTAGTTCCATTATCGGTCAAGAGATGGCGCTGACCTAAATCTGCAATATCGTACACCGCAGTGATAAACCTCGCCGGTGAAAATTTTAAAACATTTCACGCTTCACAACAAATGTCCTCCTACCCACCTAGTCGCAGATTGCTTTGGGTTAAGCACAGTAAGTTGTAGTTTTTTCTGGGCACATAACTATTTAGGTACGAATACGAATAAAGCTATACAATTATGATGGTACGGAACCCTCGGTGCGTGAGTCCGACTCGACCTTGACCGGTTTTTTTACATTTTGTTACTGTAATTGTGATAGTTCGAAGAACTTTATAGGACTTTTTTTTTGTGGGTGGGAAATTATCAAATAACTTCTCCCGCTCTGGGGGGAGCGGGAGAGCGTTTCAGACTTTTACTGACTAAAACCCACCTGTGTTACTTCAGTTGCCTTTGTGCCAGGGCCATGGTAGCCCTTTCGAAAAAACCCGCAACCCTGGCAGGCATTGGTCCTAGCGGACCCCGTCATAGTTCGTGCTGACATCTCTTTATGGCACGCGTAGAACACAACGCGCCGTCAACCTGGGCCTGATCCTTACCAGACGGCGAGCTGCCCATTGCTCGCCGTCCGCAAGCCCGCGCCTACGGTGGCCGGGAATCGCCAATTGATTCCCGCCGCCCAGGGCGTCTTCTGCGGCGACTAGGGGCGTGAGGGCGCACAGACTACCTCTCCCTCACGTCTTTCGCCTCCTCCTTCGCAAGCATTACTGCTTCGCAGAAGGAGGTGACGGCCTCCCATGTACTCTCGCTCCGTACCATGTACCATTACGGGACACTGCACTCTAAACCAACAATTCCACACAATAGAGATATCGGACAATCGTCTGTGCAGAGCTTGCATGGAGGCTGAGGAAACCGTCGCGCATGTGCTCTTTGAATGCACAGGCGTCACCCAGATTATAACAGAGACCCTCGGGGCACCCTGATCTTTCACAGGTGTTCTAAACATACCGGGAGACGTAATTAACTTCTGGATGGAGGTGGGCTGGTTGGAATAACCACTGATGGCCGCCATGGCCCATGCACAATGGTCCACCTGAAGGACTAAGTGCGGAAACCAAACCCGTTACCATAGAACATAGAACTGTACGTCGCTTGCTCCGGTGTCACCAGTCCTGATTCTCTATTTTGACTGCTGTGACCAAAATTACAAACGTAGTGTTAGGGAAGTTTTATTAAAATGTGGCTGGTATTTTAGTATATTATGATGTTTTACGACTTCCACGCGAACGAAGTCGCGGGCAGAAGCTAGTTCATAAATAAATCAAACCAATCTATTAGCTTTGTGCCTTGAGGTTCTCACTTTTGGGAATCGGAATAAAAATGTAGTACTTACCTAGCTTATTCTGTTTTTTGTTTCAAAATATTATTAAACATTTTTGATCTCTATCACCATGAATTAATGTATTACCAAAAGCTCTAAAGTCCAGGTATAAAATAAATTACTAAACTTGAGAGGCAGACAAGAGTGATAAAGTGATAATAATCGATTTTATTTCCCAAGTTCAATATTGTTTCGTGTTTAACACAGGACCACGGTTTTCGAACTAGACATAGAGCAAACTTGCTGCAAGAAGAATACAACGTTGATGAATACTCAGTAAATGAACTGTAGTTTATGTAATTACAGCTTATTATAGACCTATGTCAGCATAGTTTTGATTGGCGACAAAATAACAAAATGTAATATTAATTAGATGTTACCGAAGTATCAATAACATTAGTGTACTTTTCTCTTACAATAATGTTCAAGGACTCATAAAATCATAATAGCATAATGATCCTTTATACCACACTGCATTGTGCTACTAAGTCCGTGTAAGCACGAACTGTCCAACTACTGTCACTGAAATTCAACTAGATATTCAAAGCACCGTTCATAAATTGACGTGAGTCTACAGGTTCCACAAGTTCCCCTTCAGGATGAAACGTTAAGATATCAAGTGCATGCAGAGATTATGCCCGTTTTCAATAAGTTAAGAAAACACTTAAATATTATCGTAGAGTTGGATTTTAAAGTCTCGATGCTAAGCCGAGCATTGGAATTCAAACAGTGTACTTTTATTAAGCCTAGTGGTAACCTAGGGTGAGTGAAAACGGGCATTAGAGATCGAAAGAAACGGCTTTACTAACACTTGGACTGCCTTCAAACAAAGCAGTCGCCACACAAAGAAACTCAGGGGGTTCCGTCTGAGATCCTATAGACCTGGATAAGATTTTTTACGGAATTTGTAACGGAGATTTGGAAACCACAAAGCTACACAAACTGTTACTTACGGATTTAAAAAAAAAAAATGTCTACTGATATTTTGCGGTTTGATTCAAGACAACGATAATACTGACTGTCCAGGATGGATGAGAGTGGCCAAGCATCGAATTTATTGACACATTTTTATAAATATTTGGAGAAGTCTATTGGACTGTATTAGGCTGATAGTGTAGAAAAGATTTTAATAATCAGTGAATAATTTGACACCAAATATGGGCAACTAGGCAACTAACTGCATTAATAACTCCGCACAGTGTTTTATGAAGCCCATTTTTCGGACATCACATTTTTATTAAAAAAGCTGATAGAAATAATCATTTAAATGTTAGATTTCGTATCCTCATTTAAGACATGTCTAATGTATGATAATATTTTTTTTTGAAAATCGATCGTTTTCCATCTCGATATTCATAAAAAAATTATTACGCTTAAACTAAACATGATACGAAATAATGGGATTAGGTACATTGATGACGTCTCTTATGTTGAGTATTTTAGACCACAAATGAACCTTGTAACTTTGCAACATCCAGATATATACGAGTTTTTTGGTTTTTAGTTTTTATTTTTTCGTCGGGGTATCAGCGTCGGGGTATCAGCTGTTTTTAGACCTTAAAGAAGAGGCCAGACGGAATGACCAGGCATTATGCCTTGGAAGTTTGCTAGGTCTTTGGTGTGGGATGCAACTTGTGTCGACAGTCCTGCGCCATCCCATCTTCCTAGCACGGCGGGTTGTGCTGGGGCAGCTGCTGCAGGCGCAGTAAAAGTTAAACAGCGCAAATATAACAACCTTATTGGGAGCTGTATGTTTGAGCCGTTTAGGTTTGAAATATTAGGATCATCGAGTATTTCGGGACATTAGTCATTTATTTATAATCAAGTACCTAATTTGTACCTGAATTTACACACAAAATTACACATTTACAGTATATAAACTAAAATAAATTACATTTGAATTCCATAAAATAACATAAAAAATAAAAAAATAAAAAATGTATTTCTTCAATGGTACATGTAAATTAAATATTATGGTCAACTCTTTAAAGCGGTTCGTAGACTCTTCACGTGACCAGAGGGCTGGCCTATTTTTAAGCCATAGAATTAGCATTGCCATCCAACGTGGCAACGCTCCCAGCCTTTTGGGCACTTTTCCCACTGACAGCGATGCGGACGAATTTTTTGATGCCCAATGAGCTCTTCCCCTTTTTTTGTGTACATTAAAATTAAACATTTTATGCTAGTGTTACATTGTATATGTCGCCGCAAGAACGTCTACCAGTTAAGATTATTAGATAGTCTTATTCGTAATAAACTAATTATTCCAATTTATCATAATCTTGATATTACACCATCTGTAGGAGTTTATTACAATCAATACAACGTGTGGCTGCATCTAAGAGATCAGCGCCATCTATTGGCTTTTTTATGAACTAGAAACACCTAGTATTGTTTTAAGATTATTACATTAATTCTGATGTTCTCTTTAAAACTGTAGCTAAAATTAAAATGGAATATTTATTTTATAGTCTTTAGAATTTCTTTTCATATTTGAAATTGGTCATTTGACACAGTAAATTTGTTTATGAGAGACCGCTACATTACGTGCCCAAAATGGCGCGGTTTGTGATTTTCATGATCAATAACTGAATGTAATAATTGAATACGAGAACTAAATAAGATTCAATAATAGAATACAAACTATAAAAGTAATAAGATTATTTTACACAGCAATTGATAATTGAATACCCTTTATTTCATTAAATTCCTTAAATTAAGAGTTGTCAAATATTAATAGTTAAAGAATAAAGCTTCTAATTTAACGTTACGTCTGAAAACGCTTTTGTATTTGTGAATTACAAAAGAATTAAATGATAAGCATCTCAGTATTGTTTGTAAGCTTTATTCAGCTAATTAGGTAATAAGACTTAATATGATAAGAGTAGCACTTCCGCCGACTTAGAGCGGAATGCGAGGATGGCGTCCTATCGCATTATAAAAGTTGTGTTAAAAAGGATTAAAATTGTAATAGTCATAAACAAAACCTGTGTAACATAAAGTTTAGATTTAAAAGAGAGTCCATGGAGTTTTTTGCCCGTTCTTCTCCATAAGGAACCTACATATTGAATGGGAGTCACTTAACTCAAACTGACTACTTGATAGATGATAATTCAGAAGTGTCTGTAACTGTTTTACGAGTAGTGACAATAAATGCTTTGAGTTAAGTGTTGACAGTGTGTGTTATTGAAATTCAACATCTACCTACTACCAACGACGAATTACATCGGAGATTGCTCAGAGACGGACAGATCACTCCGTTACATATATTGTATTTAAATATATATTTTTTATAAAGAAAAATACAATGTAAAATAAAAAAGAACAGTAATAACTTTTTTAATATTTAAAATTAAATAAGCTTAAGCATTTAGGACGTCCCGCGTACCAACGGATATTTATAGCAGTTGACTCATTTAGTTTAGTTTTTTGTACCAAGTAGAAAAAGACAAGCATATTTTGGAAACAAAAATACATTTATTGGCCTTAACCACCTTTGATTAGGTTAGCCAGCCCTATTAACTAAATTTTGCAAAATATAAGAAGATAGATTTGTTATTCTATAAATTATCACAGGTTTGCGTTTAAAACGCTCTCCTGTAAAATCATGATTTTGTAGATAACCGCATATTCTTTGCGGCCGTTGAATTGTTTACTTTATGTTGTTATTAGGTACTTTTCAATTTATGTACCCTGCCCTACCCTACCAGTCCAACCTACAGTATTATTAGGTATGGGAGGACAGTGTAGGCCATACACTGTCCTCCCATACCTAATAACACTGTTATACCTAATAACACTGTTATGTGAAAATATTATAAAAGTCAATATTTTTAAAAGAGTAACCGTGCAGTTACTTGCCGGCTCTTCTCCATAGGAAACGACCAATTGGAACCGTGCAGCTAGCTTCTGACGTTTCATAAGTGCCCATGTAGGTTTATGTGAAATAAAATATTTTGATATTTTGATTTTGATATTTCTGCAAGTAAAGGCTTTACAAACGAATTCTATTTTAAAGACAAATGTAAAATCAATATAAATTCTTACACAATCATTATGGCTAAGGTTGGAATTAGGTCCATTTTAATATGACAGATAAGTTGAAGGTTTTTTAACACCTTGCATTCTTCTAGACTTAATAGCACGCGAAGTTATCATGACAATGCTTGCAGCGCAATTGATAAAGATTATCAGATTAATTGACACAATTATTGACGTACGCATTCATATCAATATTGTATTAATTGGATTCAGTGAGATTATGATAAACCAGAATATTTGGACTCGATTGTCATATCTATGTGGGTTGGGCTTTTCCGTATTTTGGATTCCTAGCCAGACATGTACTTTATCTGAAAGTATGTTATATTAATTAAGGAATGTAATTACTACTCCATTGGTTTAAAATTCTCAATTAATCATGGTCTTTAATAATTAATATAATCGGTAACTATGAAGCACCTAGCTTCTGACGTTTCATAAGTGCCCATGTAGGTTTATGTGAAATTTTGATTTTGACACTACAAGAAATATATTACGATCGACAATATTTTATTTAAACATAAATCCATGCTCTCTCTACCATCTCTTCAATTTCAGGCTATGTTGCACATCCCCTGTGGCACAGCGTTTGTTTGTTTCACCACTCCGGTGCGCTGGTCGTCACATGAAAAGACGAACCTGTGTCAGATTGATCGACATAATAATATATTCTATCTATTAGTCTGACCGGATCAGACTAATAGATAGACTATATTATTATGTCGACCAATCTGACACAGGTTACTTTCAGCATCCATTTGACGTTCATTTCAAGTTTTTTATCATATATTTAATGTCTTAATTGATCGCGTCATGACTAACATAGTTTTAAGATAATGGATGTATTACTAACAAAATATGGACAAACATTTGTCTGAATTAAATGAATTTGATTTAAAAATAATGATTTTTTTGATTTATACCGTAAATACCTTTATTAACGTGAGATTTTATCCTGCATATTTTGTTTTACAACATTTTGGAGCACATGAGAAGCACCCGATGCCTACTTTCCAAGCATTCGTCCAATACATACAGTTTTATTTTATTTTCTGAATCAGAAAAAAGACACATTAGCAAGTAATTAATCGAATTATCTTACAACTTTGCAACTACAACACGACCGTCTTACAAGTTGTTTCTACGTCTGTACCCAGACACCTCCAATCTCCATCACTATGCAAATTGGACGCGAAGGATTTACATACAGATTAGTTTCGAGTGTAAGATCCGTGATCGCAATAATGAAACTATCGGTGAGACTGCTACTGCGTCTGTTGTTGGCAATTGTTACATTAGTGTCCTGCAGAGACCAATGCAACTAACAGAGTGATTGTGGACACAATTACCTAATTGTATATTGTAGTTTACCAAATATGAACAGTATACCTATACTGTCCATACTTGGTAAACTGGCTATTTGCGTCGCAATCTTACAGTATTAATCAGTTGCTTGGCTATCATGTTTGCTATGCTATCATGTTTTTAACTGATAGCGTTGACTATGATCAAATATCTTTGCAATTACTACTTCGTGAAAATATTAACATTATTATTTTACTTAATAATAATATTTATGATTGTTTTAGAGGTTTGTGGCTAAATAATAACAGATACTTGGTTAAACAACGCTTGCCGAGTTCGGCCCGTGGATGGGTGACCATACCTTACATACCGCAACTCTTCCGTGCCTCTGAAAGCACGCTAAGTCGTCAGCTGTCATTTGTACATATTTGACAGTCGTTACAGGTAGTCAGAAGCTCGAAAGTCTAACCACCAATCTTACCAAGGAGTATCGTATTACACAGTAACTAGCTTGTGGAGGTCCCATAGGCAGCCGCTCCATGTGAAATACTGGTATTCAGCTGCACCCTGTTAGACTGAAAGCCGACCCCAACATATTTGGGGGAAGGTAAGCAGTTGATGTTTGTGATTATTCTCGCTTCATATTTTTGGTTCCTAATTAGTTTCCAACTAAAACGAAGCTATAATTCATCAGTTCATCGCCAAAGGCGAGTATATCTGAAAAAAAACATGGGTAGGTATCAATATAAGTAATACCTATTAGAACACGAATAGTAGACGTGCCTTTGACTGATAAAATCTAAATAACACTATCATTGCTTAAATAATAATAACCTTGATTAATTTTTACTCTATTATTTCTGATTGGATGGTCAAATCTACAATCACTTTCAGATCTCAGAGTTTCCGCGAATTAAATTGATCTATTTATCTATCTATTTACAGATTTGAGTTGCTAGTTAGGTTTTTAATTAGCACTGGCAACCAGTCCTTGCTTGCTGCGGGGTGGAAAAGGGTACCTTCCTAATAAAGGTTAAGGGGTTGATTAACTCGAAAATGGGTATAAGTAATGTTTTCACTTCTCAAGCTCTAAATGTACGCCAATATAGCTCTACGAAGCGGGACTAAAGCGACCACTTTAGTCTCTAGGGAGTGAAAAGTAATTAGTTTTTTTTTAATTTCCTTCATGTGACATAGACAAACTCAAACAGCCATTAAATATATACTATTATCTGTGGAGTGTGGACCATCTTCATTGCAAAAATGTTGAGAGTTTTAGTTCCATGGTTTTTTCGCAAAGAAGGTGGCGCCATGTGTTTTAAATTGTTAATCTGTGTCTGGTTTACAAGAAAAAACTGAATGCGAAAATTTCAGAATTTTTGTCGAATGTAAAGTTCGGTTTTAAATAAATTTATTAAGAATGTCTAGTGACACTGAAGGGTTTGACGTCGAGCAAAAAGCAAAAGACGATAATAGATAAACTTTGCGGCCAAAACCGCGGAAGATTTACCTAAAAATTTACGAAAGTTTTATGGAGGAATAATATTTATAAAATGTTTTTGTACTAAATTGACTATTTTTCTCGCACTCAAAGTGAAAAGTACAGTTTGCACCTCGAGACTAAACACCAACTTAATATACCCTCGGTTTCATTGACTCGATATAAAATATACTATTAAGTCATTCAATGGAAACAAACCAAACGCTTTAAAAAAAAACAAGCCCTGTCGTGCTAAAAGTGAGGACACAGTTTATTTTAAAAGTCTTATTCCTTACTTATTATGAACTAGCTTTTGCCCGCGGCTTCGCTCGCGACAATTTAGAATTTGACTCTTACACACTACTAAAGTTTCTATAATAATATAATTCAATCATGACTCAAAGACACGTGGCGCCATCTATTATCATAAGAACGTTATTGATGTTTTCCTAGGAAACACTACGTCTGTTTCTGTACACCTGAAAACGTATATGAAAAATTTCAGGACGATCGGTTCAGTGGTTTAGGCGTGAAAAGGTTACAAACAAACTTACTTTCGCATTTATAATATTAGTTAGGATACTCATTATGAAAAGATCTTAAACATTAATTTTCAAAAACTACATTTCATAGGAAGAGTGTATTTTTTTTAGGAAAATACTGAATCCACGCGGATGAAGTCGCGGGCAAATTATGCACACACAAATACTTTTTACACAATGTACACAGTGAAGTTGATCGACACGATTATTTTATCGGGACTGATACGTTTTTCATAAAAATGTTTCGTGGTAACTTTCATCCACTTTTGTCTAGAGCATTAAACTGAAATACACAAGGTGTCATTTATTAAGGTTCCGTACCTCAAAAGGAAAAATGGAGGCCTTATAGGATCACTCGTGTGTCTATCTGTCCATCTGTCACTTCCAATTAGTTCCGAATCTACTGGTCCGATTAAGTTGAAAAGAGATGGATAAAGTGTGGCCCCGCACAGACAAAGACTTAATAATATTAAAAAAAAAACGTATTATATTAGAATTTCTATCATGACTTTCATTTCTCCGCATAGGTTTGTGGGAAAATATCAATTTAAAAGAGTATTATTTTGTTTGTTTTATTTTGATTACCATCCGTAAGTTTCAAATGTTGCAATTATTTGAAATAAGATGGTAATTAGTACATGTTCATCTTTCGAAACGACATGTATTTACCTGTATTTTAGATAATAGAGTAAGAAAAATATATATTTTTATGCGCGTTTAGTGATAACGGAAGTAAAAGTAAAAAACCGGCCAAGTGCGTGTCGGACCACGGACAGTTAAGGGTTCCGTAGTTGGGATGAATTTATCCCAAGAACAAACTTATCATGTAGTTTTGAGTTGAAAAACATGTTTTCTATACAGAATGTATGGGAGAACCTTTTTTCAACTGTAAATGTAAGTTAGTCGCCAATTACTCGGTAAATTGTGAAGCCTACTTAACCGTGATAGTTTTTCTTTTAACTTCGTTATATATACCTATATATACTACTGCCGTGACATTTGAATTTATAACTACAACCGTTTAGTTGGTAGAGGGGGGGGGGGACACTTGACTCTAACGAAAATTGGTACTTTAAAGCTTGATAAGTCACGAATGGTTTACCTAATCAAAAAACGGTCTTCCCAAACCCCTAATATTGTTTAAAGACCTATCCAACGATATCCCATACTATAGGAAGGACTAAAAAAAATTATCATACCCACTTTACACGTAGGGGAGGTACCCTAAATAATTGTTTTTTTTTCAAAATTTTATTTTACCTCTTATTTGGCGTCATTAATGTGTATACTCATGCAAAATTACAACTTTCTAGTACCAATAGTTTTTGAGCTAAACCGCGAACAGACAGACAGACGGACATGGCGAAAGAATAAGGGTTCCTAGTTGACTACGGAACCCTAAAAAGACACATTTTATTTATCTCTTTCATTAAAAATCAATAGAATATTTCATTCAGACTTTAAAGTCATGGAAACACTATCTTCTTCTGTTAAGACAGGTATAGACGAAGCAATAAATATATATTTTCAAAATAAATCATATTTCGATATAGTGTTTGACCCAATATTCACATAACATCACGCCTGTAATCTCCGAAGGGTTTAGCAGAGGTGTATGACAAGGTATGGTATGGTTTACCAGTTTTAATTTAATTATTTTCACTTCATAATTTGTCAAAAATCGAATTGGCTGTATATGCGGTTTTCGTTATTAAAAAAAAATGTCCAGTTGCAAAAACGCGCCATTTTCTGAAAATTTTAATTTGTGTGATAAATTGATCATTTCTTAATTTTGTTTTTTACTATTTCCCACAACTGTATTGAAAAACGTCGTGTGATACACGGGTGTGTAGGTTATTGCAAACTCGTGTCATTAAAAACCCTCGCCTTCAGCTCGGGCTACTCCCCACCCTTGTATCACAATGTTCTATTGTGATTTGAAAATGCGTGTTCTTTGTTTAGCAAGTGGCTGAAAGGGATTTTTCAAATAAATTAAGTATTCACGGTAAATCACTAATAATCGCAACAAGTTTTTCGAAAAATTACGCGAGACTGACATTTGATCATCATTCTACAAGAAACTACTTTTGATTTTGAACATTAAAAAATATCATCAAGATTATTTCATGGTCTATTTGCATGTGGCTGAGCCACATTTTTCAATTAAAAATTAAGAATAATATTGAAAAAACCTTTTTTTTATTTTAAATTCCCGTCAGTAATTATTTTTTTCCTATTATTTAGCAAATCATATCAATAAATTTAAAAATCACAAATTATTCTTCAGCTATCCTTGAAATATAATCAAAATTTTATTAAATGCGTATATTATATCTTCATTAAGTATCAACGGCGCAATAAACTATATTTTGGAGAGCACAAAAATTATGAAACTATTAACATCTGCTGTGACCGACACGAATGGTTTAGCACCATGAAAACTGTACTTTTATAGTTACACAGACTTAATGTTTCGATTATTTTAAATTTTCTCACAATTAGATAAGAAATTGACAAAAGAGAGTTTTTTCGTGTACGGAGCCTTAAAGTTTATACGGTTCTTATAACAAAAAAACTTTTTTTTTATTTCTCTGCCTGTCTGTCTGTCTGTTTGTTCCGGCTAATCTCCGAAACGGCTGAACCGATTTTGACGGGACTTTCACTGGTAGGTAGCTGATATTATACGAATTAATACTTCGGCTACCTTTATTTTCAACTGGCAGCTGCCCGAGGGTTTACCCGAGTTTATTTAAAAAGAAAATATGCATTACAAATATTCACTTCAATGTTATTTATTTTTGTAGAAAAAGCCACGCGGGCTAAGCCACGGGCACCAGCTAGTACATAATATTTTATTACCTATATTACCAAATTCTTAAACATTGCAATATTTAGGATAACTTTTACACTGCTTAAATTTATAAACACGATTTGATTATTGTTTCAATAAAATAAATAATGAATATTTTCATTAGGCAGGCTTTTATGAACAGTCATTTGAAGAATTTTATTGTACGTGTAAAACTTAATAGAAATGTAACAAAATACTCTGCTCTCTGCGCCAACAATTCGCGACTTTAAATTAGGCTTGAAAACACACTTGAGATAAAAAGTTTTTATCTTCAAACTTGACTGGGGGAACGTATTTTTTTTCATTTCATATTTTATTTTGTATTTTTTTTGTATTCATGTAATTTATTTATGTGACTTTTTATTTTATTTTATTTGCAATTTAGTGACCTTATTGGTCTGTGTGCTTCAGAAAGGTCAGGTGCGTAGTACTCGCAACCGGCGTGCGTGTATGACCAGATGTATGAACGTAAACTAAGCAAAAGGGGTATGTAAGAATCGTAGCAGGTGGCGTTCTGTAGTTTCTGCCTACCCCCATGGCAAGACGGCATGAGTTTATGTATATAATTGTAATTTATTGTATAATGCTTCGATTATTTTATGGATTATTGGTTTCTGAAATAAACGAATTAATAATAATTAAGTGAAATTAAAATAGAAATCTATGAATTTTGCTACCTAATGTTTGAACTTATTAATAATAAATGTTGTTCAACATTTATCTAAGTGCTTAAATAAAACCATTTATTTGAATGAAGAAATTTCGGTTTTATTTGTACTTACACATTTAAGCTTAACGTGACTTTAAACTAATATAACTAATATAATACTTATCTGCCAACCTAAATTTAATCAATGCTTGATTTTCTAAACGTGGTTGAGTGCATTCTCTGTTATCTTTCTTATCACTATTGGCAGCATGTACTCTATCAATATTCGAACAAAACAGTAGCAATAACGATAATGAAAGATATTGTTAATAAATGTTTGTCTGAATCATAGAGATTAGGATTAACGAACTTTACTTAGACTATATTTTGAAGTGGCTGTAGATATTCTAGTTACTGAATAAAGGCTCCTACAAACAGGCGTGACACGCGACACGACACAAAGGCACCGCTCGTCGCGCGATACGGCGTATACGGATTGTGTGGCTAATGTTTTGCATTGCGGCCCGCCCAAATGTGCGCGAGCCTCATTGCATTGGAGTGGAAACAGTTCAAATTTAAATTTTAAAGACTCCCACACACTGGCGCAAGCCTTAGTGTCGTGCTTTCCGATGTACGGAGGAGTCTCGGTATGTAGAGATGGTCACCCAACCACGGACCAACCCGGCAAGCGTAGCTTAACTTGATGGATCGACCCGTGCCGCTGTTATAGCTTAGCCACGAGCTCCTCCTCCACCAGTAGTGGTGGAGGGGGAGCTCGTGGCTAAGTTAAGGGTTAATAAACATTACTTCTTATTTTAGAAAGACACACATAACATATCATCACCCCTGTATTCCCCGGAGGAACTAATAGGTCATTATTAAACTAACTAACAACTTGCTAACTATTAATAGACTATTTAGACACAGGTCTCGTTAGTGGTGGAAAGGATGATGCTTATGCGGAATGGAATGTTGCCATTTTTTTTATTGTTAAAATATTATTTTTTATAAAAACTATTAGTAATAATTATGTATTGTGTATTTATGTTATTTTTTATTTCATTGTATGCTGCACCGGGCACTGGTCGACGTCATCACGTCAACGCCGGCTGTCGCTGAAAACCAGCGCTGGGGCTCTGTCTCGCATAGGGTCGCAGCATTATGCTGAGCGATGGCCGTTTTGCGTGGATGTGACGCATATTGACCCCAAACTATTTTTTTTTTTTGTGTTGTGTTCTTTTTTGCGTCATGTTTACCGCAAATAAACGTTTTTTCTTTCTTTCTTTCTTTCTTTCTTATTTTGGTACCGTCTCCGAATAGCCATATTATGTAATACATCGTTGGTCAGCTCTTTTTAAACTGAATAGAAGTTACCCATCGCGCCTTATTCCAAATCTTTTTCTGTGTTCAGAGTTACACTGTACCAAACAGGTCAGTTTTAGCAATACCCAAATAGGGTTTTTTTTTATATGTCATAATAGTTTATAACAATACACCTTTATTTAAATAATTAGTAGCAAACGTCGTAAAAGATCGTAGATAAGATGATCGATCAGTAATTACGAAAAGGGCAAAAGTTTTTTTTTTTCCTTTTGTGCATTTTCTGGTACAGTTCATCCAAAGAGTCTTTGAATCCATATACGAAACTGCATCGATTAGATTTATAAAAACAAAATGTAAGAATTAACGTTTTTCTAGCTGACTACCATTTTTCCAAAATCTGTGATTGTAGTTAGCAACTACTCAATAAGTTAAGGACAGTCTCCTAAGAACGTTTTTATGTAGCTACAACGGCGACGGTAGAAGTTGAGACGAGTTAGTCAAGGAAGTCCTTGACTACCTCGTCTCAACTTCCACCCTGTATTACTCTGACCGAACAAGGAATCAAGACAAAGGCCTTTGAAATTCTTGTACTACATCTTAATATCTTTCTCGCTCCGAACTCTGGGTCTTAGCCGGTAGAGTTTACTTTACCGGAACATGTCTAGGGTGAGGAGCCAGACCAAGAGAGATACAGAAACCCGCAGGGCAGCATGTGGCGAGCTGTTGGGCAGTTGCGACCCCACGGACTTGACATGACTTCTCCCGGGAGAAGTCATGTTCCTCATCTCTAGCTTGCCTTTATTGGCCGGCTGGAGTGAACACTGACGAGGAACTGAGCTCCCACCTCATTCTTGCCTTTATTGGCCGGCTTGAGTGGAGATTCGCAAGAGCAAACGTGCTCGGAGGAAGGAAGTATTCCAGTAAGTGCTTGTAGGGATCTTGACCATCTTCCGGGCTCTGGGATTGTTCTGAGAGCCGTGGAATACCTCTCCACTCCTCGAGCACCTCAGGACATGTTGCCGCTTGTCGCTACGTCACTATGTGCTAGCGACCGTTTTCGGGGGCCCATTATTGAGTGTGCAAGTCACCCCCTGCCATTTTATCCGTGTACAATAAAACATTGATCAGGCAGGGGCCATAGTCCTTCCATAGTTTTAGGTAACCAGTCCATTTTAACCACCCAAACCCATAATCCAATATCTTTGTTTCCATATCCTACAATAGTCCTACACCAACCGGGGGTTGTCCTTGGGTGCACTTGCATAGTGCGTACAGGGATAATCGTCGGTTGGTGCCTCATTTAATTAAAAAGCGTCTAACGGGCCTCTGCGAGTTGGCTTCGGCCCCTCGTACGCCTTCCAAAGGTCCGGGACCCCAGGGTCCCGAGATATGTAAACATTTAAAAATAATAATTAATAATAATAATAATTAATAATAATAATTAATAATAACCAGCTGTCAACGTCACGACACAACGACTATCGGATCAGGTACGGGTCATCCAACGTAATCATATGTTGGATGACACTGTACTTGATCGCCTGCGAAGTGAAATGCAGAGTAGCCATGTCATGGCCCCCCCGTCACAGATTGTTGTAGTACCATTCAACACAAACCAAGCCGACGAGGGAAGTGATGACAGGGCTACAAATGTAAGTACCCAGTGCAATGAGGAATTGAGGAGTGCTTTGGAAGGTGCGATTCGGGAATATCGGTTCATGTCGCCCGGACTTAGACCACGCTTACCTCGTTTGCCCATGCATAACAAAAATAGGGCGCTGGTGGCGGTCCTGGATTCGCAGTTGTCAAACTATTTTGATGACTGCGAAAACCTCACCGATGCTCATTCGATTCTGTACTGCGCGGCTGTAGCGGCATGTCGTGTAGCTCACGTCAAATTTACTAATGACTCCAGAGCTACACGACCAAAACCAGCTGTACCAGCTTGGCAGTGCAGAATTGAACGACGTATTGGTGAGGCCAGAGCGCTCATCGGCAAACTAATCTGCTTCAGGGAGGGCAATACTCGTCCTAGAGTGATGCGCTTTGTGAGGCGGGCGTTCTTAGGGACTGATATCAGTCCTCAGGACTATATATCCCGTGTCACAGAGCGCATCGACTTCCTGAAGCAGAAAGTGTATGCATGGGCGAACCGTATTCGTAGGTATAAGCGTCGGGTGGAGCGATACACTCAGAATCGCACCTTCCAGAGCGATGAAAGGTGGGTCTATAGGGATTGGGAGCGACCGGACCAAGGTGTGACTGACACGTGCCTGCCGGATGATGATGCCATGATTTCTTTCTGGCGCAATATCTGGTCGGTGCCTGTCAGTCACACCGAAGGTGATTGGACTCGGGAAGTTGAGCGAGCGTGCGATTCAATACCAGAAATGGGGGCTATTACCATCTGCCCCCAAGATGTAGCTCGTGCAGTCCGTCCGTTGCCTAACTGGAAGTCTCCAGGGCCGGACGGGCTGCACAACTTTTGGATCAAATGGTTACAGAGGTCGCACGCTTGCTTGGCGGCTCAGTACCAGACTGCTTTGGAGTCCGGTTCGCTGCCCCAGTTTCTCACAACAGGAGTTACCCACCTGCTCCATAAATCAGGTAGTACCGCGGAACCCAAAAATTATAGGCCGATCACGTGTTTACCGACGGTCTATAAAGTTCTTTCATCCATTTTGAGAGCTAAAATTAACCAACATGTAGACACCAACTCCATCATGTCTGCTTCTCAAAATGGATGTAAGAACGGGTCCCGCGGTACTAAGGAGCTACTCCTCATTGATATGGCCATTAGCCAACAGGTTCGTCGTTCCCGAAAGGATCTGTCGACATGTTGGATAGATTATAAGAAGGCCTATGACTCGGTGCCACATACATGGCTCATGAGGGTGCTGGAGTTGTATAAAGTAGATGCAACTCTACGCACCTTCCTGATATCATGTATGGGGCAATGGAGGACGGTCCTTCGCTATCCAGGATGTCGAAATATCCAGGGGAATAGCGAGCCGATAAGGATTGAGCGAGGTATATTTCAGGGTGATAGTTTGAGTCCACTTTGTTTCTGCTTAGCCTTGAATCCTCTAAGCACATTGCTGGAGGGTTCGGGTCTAGGCTATCGGATGAGGAGAGGTGGTCAGGTTATATCTCACCTCCTCTACATGGATGACCTAAAACTCTTTGCCCCCAACAATTTGCAACTGATGGAGCTACTGAAAGTAACTGAAACTTTCAGTAGTGCCATCAGGATGGAATTTGGTGTGGACAAATGTGCGGTCATGCATGTAAAGCGAGGGGAGATTGTGGAATCCGTGGGAACCCAACTCTCGGATTCCATAAACCTTAGAGCCCTCTCCGCATCCGAAACCTATAAGTATTTGGGTATGTCGGAAGCGTTGGGCATCAATGCTACTGACATGAAGCAATCGTTGAAGGAACGCTTCTTTGGCCGCCTGAAAAAAGTATTGAATAGTCTTTTATCAGGCGGAAACAAGGTGCGCGCCTTCAACGGTTGGGTCATGCCGGTTTTGATGTACTCTTTCGGCATACTCAAATGGACTCAGACCGAACTGGACGCCCTGGATAGAAGGGTCCGCACGCTGCTGACTGCATATCGAATGCATCACCCACGGTCATCGGTAATGAGACTGTATATCCCGCGAAAGTGTGGAGGTCGAGGCTTATTAAACGTTAAGATCCTCCACAATCGCGAGATATGCAGTCTCAGGGAATATTTCCTAGAAGCCGACGTGGGGATGCATCGAGATGTGGTCGCGGCGGACAAGGGCCTCACCCCGCTCTCCTTGGCTAAAGAGAATTGGCGCAAGCCTTTAGTACTTGACACTAACGATCGCAGGGAGGTATGGCAGAGCAAGGAGCTTCACGGACGCTTTTTTCGGGCCCTACATGGACCCGATGTAGATTTCCTAGCGTCCGTAGCCTGGCTGCGTTTCGGTGACCTCTTTGGGGAAACCGAAGGTTTTGTCTGTGCAATTATGGACGAAGTTATCATGACGAACAATTACCGGAGATTTATTGTGAAGGATGGCACGGTTGACATTTGTCGGGCATGCCACCGTCCGGGAGAATCAATCCGACACATTATCTCCGGTTGTTCTCGTCTAGCTAACGAAGAGTATTTGCATAGACACAACCTTGTAGCCAGGATTATCCATCAGCAACTTGCTCTGAAATACAGCCTAGTGGAATTGGAGGTGCCGTATTATAGGTATGTGCCCGACCCAGTTCTCGAAAATGGCAATATCACATTGTACTGGGATCGATCCATCATCACTGACAGGACTATTGTTGCCAATAAGCCTGATATAGTGGTGATGGATCGAATAGAGCGGCGCGCAATGATTATTGACATAACAGTCCCACATGACGAGAACCTCGTGAAAGCCGAGAAAGATAAACAAATCAAGTATCTTGACTTGGCTCGCGAGGTTGTCGACATGTGGGATGTGGACTCAGCGATCATTGTGCCGATAGTCGTATCAGCCAATGGCTTAATTGCCAAGAGCCTCAACCAACACCTAAAGAGGCTCTCGTTGGGCGGCTGGATCAAGGGCTTGATTCAGAAAGCGGTACTTCTGGACACGGCTCGCATTGTTAGGAGGTTCCTCTCTCTGGAGCCCTGACCGCCGGTAGCTTGGACCCTGTTCCCGATACCGGTGGGCTACTATTTTTTATATTTTTAAATGTTTTTATATTTTTTATATTCTAATATTTAAAAATATAATTTATATGTATTTATTTGAATAAAGGAAATAATAATAATAATAAATAAAGGAAATAATTAATAATAATAAAAAGTTGTTTCAGAAAGGTTACAGACTCAATTTACTTATACGATTTTGTTATAAAAATGTATAATTACAGCTAGTGGTAGGAGGTAAGTATATGATACATATCATGTGTTCCTATTGAAGCGGGTACCAGCTTCCATACATTTCGTGGCATCATCCTTGGAACCACTTTTGCCCATTGTCTTATCGCAGTCTAGTTAAGCGTAAAACCACGCATAAAATATTGCAGGTTCTTTCATTTATATCGTGTGTTGAATTAAACCCGTTAATTTTCAAATCTCATACATTTTGTATGAAGGCTCTGCGGTTTAATTGTAAAAGCACGATTTTTCATCTGAAAATTATTATTAAGTTTTTTGAAGAATTATAAAGAGTTTTTATTTGGACATGCAGTTGCTCTTTTGTGGTGATTCGCTTTCGTTGTAAGCAGGTGGGTTTTGTTTTTGATGTGATTGTGGCTTTTATCTTTGACATCGTGCATGTACCAACAACAGTTTTATAAGGGGGTAAATATTTAAGTGACAGTTTGTTGAAATCATTTATTTGCAGATAGAGTCTTGAATTTATAAATCGTAGGTAATTTGAACTTAGTATACATTTTGAAGCACAGTTTTAATAGTTTGAATTGGAATACCAAAATTCTATAGATTATAATGCTTATTTTTCTCTTTTCAGTTATGTTTTTGCAGTCTGGTTTGTTTTCAATAATTTAAATATTATATGCCTATGTTACTCCTACAATTAAGACGAATCTAACGACACCTCATATGTTAAAATCCATCAAGCCGTTTAGCCTACAGAGCGTGTCAAAGAAATAGACATACATACAACATACATACGTACATACATCCATACATACTCTCGAAAAACATTAGCCTTCTTCTGGGGCAGTCGAATAATTTAATAAGCGGCGTTCTATCAACGAAATGTTTTTCTGTCATTCCAAACCGAAATTAAACGACGGCAACCATACACAACGTTACATTGAAACAGACTTTAAAAACATTTCGTAGAGAATTTGCAGTTAGTATTTTTTATATTTTTTATTAGCCTATACTGTCCTACTGCTGGGCAAAGGCCTCCCCCAAGTCCTTCCAGGAACTCTTTTCCCGCGCCACCTCGGACCAGCCCTCTCGGTCGCGTCCAGTGCATTCCTCGTTAGTATTTCATTAAATGAAATTGCCTCTCTCATATTCATACAATACCTCAGTGTTAGCATGACTTATGAAGCTTCAGAAAGAAACTATCACATAGGAGAAGAGTGAGAGAGACAAAACTCCACAAGAGCGGACTTTTTATAACAATAAAAAGTCCGCCCCATATTTGATATTTCCTTTTCACCCCACATTTTTTTTTTGTATGGAAATTCTTGCATAAAAATTAAAAACTAC
This sequence comes from Dryobota labecula, assembly GCA_947523025.1. Taxonomy (NCBI): domain Eukaryota; kingdom Metazoa; phylum Arthropoda; class Insecta; order Lepidoptera; family Noctuidae; genus Dryobota; species Dryobota labecula. Next base: position 25,259,219 of record OX383296.1, read on the forward strand.
CCAAGCAAAGTTAATAAAAAATTATAGTTCACCTAAAAAGACCTTTCAAACGACAAAATCTTCTTCCAAATAGACTATTCAATTTTTATTTTATTTCCGATGCACTGAGAACTTCTTCTTTCTTTAATTTGATTAAAATATGTACATTTACATACACTAGGGCCGGTTGTTTCAAACGGTTGGTTAACGTAACATACGTACGACAAATAATAACGATTACATATGATGTTTAACGTTAGTTAAATACAAAGCGTTGTTTCACTGCATAAAAAACCGATCGTCAAAGTTCAAATGTAAAAGAATAAAATGACGTTAACCAATGGGTTACTGTAATCGTAATTTTTTTAACAAACGTTAAGGGCATCATTTTGTGGAACAACTCTTTTTTTTGGTTTGCCGATAGTTAGCGCCATTTATGCATTTATGTATACGTCATAAATGGGGCTAACTATCGTCAAACCGTTGTTTCACAAAATTATGCCCTTGAAGTTCGTTAAAAAATAACGGTTACAGTAACAGGTGTCATACCCACTGGTTAACGTCATTTTATTCTTTTACATTTGAACTTTGACGATCGGTTTTTATGCAGTGAAACAACGCTTTGTATTTAACGAACGTTAAACATCATAATTATGTAATTATTATTATTTGACGTACGTATGTTACGTTAACGAACTTGTTTGAAACAACCGGCCTTTACAATATTCACATACAAGCTAGTCAGTGAAACTGACTGAAAAAAACTTTGAGTTTTTTAATCAAGTTTTAATTTGGGTTCCGTTTAGGTAAACTTTTACCTCTCGTAATTCGGATCCATCATCGGGCTTAAGAGGCTTGTAAAGGTAAAGACTTCACGAGTTTCAAATTTTTTTCTGGGAGCGAAGTTATTTTAGTGGTTTTGTGTTAAGCAAAATCATGGTGTAGTAATCAGGTAAAATAATTATTTCGTATGCTAATAAAATCACTAGAATCTTCCGTAATTAAAATTGAGCTATCCACGGTGTGTTTCGTGTTTTTGCGTAATTAAACCAGCGGTACTGTATGGTACTAATAATAATTTAAAAAAAAGTATAGCATTCGAAAAAATATTAGTTACGGCATTATTGCCGCCCAGACACCTATGCCACATTGATTGCCTTACATTTAGCAGTTCATATTAACGGACATTCATATAAACGTGCAAAAGTCACAATCCATCATACATACAATGCCGCTATTATGTTGGTCAGAAATTGGATTGAATTGGACAAAAATATTTGCAATTCCGGTGGTATTGCAAATATTTTAGGATTTGTGTTATTTGAGGTCATTATATATAATCGCTTGCTACGTTGCTCTGACCAGCTCATTATGATCGAGCAATTTGGCTTTCGTTCCTTTCACTCTACGGTTCAACAATTGGCTCGAGTCTCAGAACACATTTCCTATCATCTTAATCTTAAGCAGTCCACCGGTATGTTCCTTCTGGACATCGAAAAAGCCTTCGATACCGTATGGCACGAAGGCCTGTTATACAAGCTTATTAGTTACGGCGTTCCAATTGAGCTAGTAAAACTTATCCAATCTTACCTTAATAAGCGCAAGTTTGTGGATCATATTGGTACTGACAAGTCTTCGTCCCGGGCGGTATCAGCAGGAGTTCCTCAAGGCTCGGTGCTCGGTCCCTACCTCTACATTTTATTCGTGAGTGACTTTCCTGTGCAGGTCCGTACTCATCCGGCCTGTTTTTCTGACGATACAGCATCGTACACAAGCGATGATGACATCGACATTATCCATAAGTAGACTTCAGTTGTCGCTTGAACTACTTCAATCTTATTTCAACAAGAAGCTGAAGTTGAACGAATCCAAGACTGAGGCGATACTTTTCACACGCCAACGTAACACCCGAAAAGACAATAAAAAACTGGGCAAATTAAAGGCTGGGCAATTGCTTCCGTGGACCACAGAAGTTCGCTATCTTGGCATTACGTTGGATAAAAAGCTCAACTGGACAAGGCATGTCAATAAATTACGCGTTAAAGGAGCTCAAGCACTCGGTTCTCTCAGTCCTATACTTAACCGAAAAAGTAAGCTCAGCGCTAACACCAAACTTAGGTTATACACCACCCTAATCAGACCTTGCATCACCTATTCTTGTCCGGTTTGGAGTAGCACTTGCCAAGCTAATTAAAAATAGCCTTACAACGTGGCAATGCTGCCAGTCTCTTGGGTACATTACCAGTCGACAGCGATGCGGAGGAATTTTTCGACGCCATATTTTAGTTCATTTTGTTATTAGTTTTATTTAGTTTAGGTTAATTTATTTTTAATTATCTTGATTTAATTTATAGTGTGCTCATTAAAGATTATATATTGCAAAACCTGAAAAAAAAAAAAATAGCCTTTAATACTCCGTTTAAAACTAACCTACTTTACTTTTCGTACTTCGAGAGCAGGAGCACGAAGTAAATATACCAGTTCTAGAGACACTTATTTTCTTCTTAGCATACCTATTGATATGAGAGATGCCGAGAATCGAGCTGAATATAATTGGAGAGGCATATGTCCAGCACTGGACTGTTATAGGCAGATGATGATGATGATGTACCTATTAATGAAAAAAAAATATGTTAAGAAAGTTCAAATATATTTGGCCCAAAATTCAGCTACGCGAACTCCGCTCACTGACGCAGTCGTAAGATGATCTTTACGCGCACTGGTAACAGTGGTAACAACTGAAAGGGTGAACAGTAAGTACCTAAAAACCATATTTCACCTATGACCTAACGGCTGATCTAGGATTTCATGTGAAAATGGTGGGACAAAGATTCCTAGCGAAAACCCACAAATATGTGGAAAAGGGAAAACGAGGCCATGCCAAGCATTCGGTCATTACGGGCCAGACCGACAGTTAAAAAGGGATGTTTGTATTTTGTTTGCAAAGTTTCTTTGTAGCTTTATCGCTTTCACCACCCACATAGGACCCTACGAAACATTAACATTACAGCACTCGAGAGAAAAGCAGGAACCAGTACTAGAGTCGAGTGCTCCCGCAAGTATCTAGTTAGTTACTAGTTCTACAGAACACTAGCGTCACTTTGAATTGAGTGCTTTACTTACACTTGAAGATGAGAATTTGAGCAGTCAATGGTTTATTAGTAGGTACTTACCTATCTAGCTGAGTTAAATTAGGAGGTGCTTCAATGTAATTTGAACAATTTTGTCCTGTATTCATATTTACCTTATTATTCCCCTATTATCTGAGCGCCTTGGAGGTATTTTCTCTTACAACAATTATTTCTTACAGCACTCAGGCTGTGGTTATTTTTGTGCTAGTGCCACCTAAGTGAGAGAGTCGTGTCGTTAAGCTGATATCAAACGCTTTAGAGTGAATGTTAATTCTTATTGTATTTCGACATTCACACGACAAAATTACACAGGAATAAACATTAATTATCTGCTCCTTTCACTCCATTTTTCGATTATTTAGTAGGCGAATGAAAGATGCCGAAATCCAACATGGTTGGATCGGTTCACGGAAATTAATTTTTCTCTTTTTATTTATTTTGTGTTCAGACCTTTCACTTCGAGTGAAAAATACCGAATGAAAAACAAAAAGTGGACGTCTGATGCTTTAGTACCCTTTTATCAGCAGCAGGGCAAACTGCCAAAGATGGGTTGCTATTATCATTTCTACGAAGAAAATCCATTATTTTAAATAACTACCACCTCGTTATAGAACTATTGCTTGATATGGACTTCCCATTTACCACTTATTACAAACGAGTCCCTGTAACAATCCCCACGTAAGTTCCACTTCGTCGCCACCGCGCATACTGTAGAGCAATTATTCTGTAAAAATCTCACGGTGAAAACTTAGGTGAAGTGAGCTTGAAGTGACGTGTAATTCCACCTGATGCTTGAGATTAACACTGTTGACAGCTCACTACACCTAAGTTTTAACGGAGAGATGGTTACAGAATAGCACTGCTGGATAAGGCTCGCACAAGAGCGTGGAGATGGTACAAGAGAACTGTCGGGCTGTGGATAATGATAAAGGAAAACTTCTAACTTCTTCTTTGTAATTGACTTTATCTATAAATCAAAGTTAAGTATATAAAGTAAAATAAATACTCGAAGTAAAATATACTTCCTCTAAGCTACTTGTTGGTGTGTCCGAAAAGAAACCTTAACTTACTTACTCCTTCTACAAATTAAATTATTAAAATTATTAAAACACAAAGCTACTTCCCTAACACGATTCATTAAAGTTATAACACAAGATAGCCAAGTTCTCGAGTTCATTTGATATAGTTAATCCAATACAAGAGGGCTAATTGGTTACCACTACACAAGAAGAAATTTGATAATGTAATTCTGCCTGACGTCGAGTTTCAGTCATTTTAGTAATAGGGTTACAATTATGCCGTAAAGATGACGAGGCTCTTCACTTGTGGCTGCCATTCGTCGTAATGCTGCTACGAACCAAGAACTGCTTAAGTCAGATACGAGCTCTAAATGGACAGATTTGGTCGCTAGACAAATATATAGCGCAATATATCCTTTAGTGGTCTTAATTCCACGTCCCTTGTTACTTTTAACATCTACATATTATATTAACCTGTATAATCCACTTTAGTGTGATAAAATGGTGGGGCGGGGCTGCTTCTGGCTATGGGTAACTCTTCCATCAATTGATGCTGTTTTTTGAGGTCATGCTTTCTACAGGTAACGCAGTTTCTGACAGCTTTATTTCCAGTAGTAAATCCTAATATCTAACTCATTATAACAACTAATAACTTGTTCATTAACTTCGCTAACAAATACGCACCGCTTAATTCTAATCTCGGCAAAGGTATGCCCTTAGATGCAGGTACTAATCGAGCCTTAGCAACAATTAGTACTACTGATGTTTCATTTTCTGTCCGTAGTCGTTCGTAAATTACTGCTGCGTAAATGATAAATGATAAATGATTTTATTTCTGTAAGTAGGTTTTTACAAACACTTTTACACGTCAATCATATTTTAAAACTAGATGAGGTCGGCATTTCGTATCTGACTACTCTGAGAAGAAAGACCGAAACAAACTCAGAGGTCACAGTCTCTTTTAAAGTCCAGACATAATCTTGGTCAAATCATGTGAAGACCATGTAGACTGGTGTCTGAAATGGTCTTTTGAAGAAAGAACCACACAGTGGACCTGTCCATTCAGTGCACGCATACGTAGGCTTAGTTAGGCGACTAGGCACGTAGGCTTTAGTCGATGCGTCACAATAACCATGTTCTATGACGTCATTAGGTTGATACCCTATCCAGCGCGGTATTTTGCTATGATTTAAGTATTCCGTGTACGCTTGAATCGCTACCCATTCTGCTTTGATGTTTTTAGGAACTTCTTCATCCCAATGCATTTTGCTTAACCACAGCTTTAGGAATATCAGCTTTCAACAAATTTTGAGTGGTGAAAACCATCCCAACGGGTCGAATACTTCTGAAATTTCCGATAAAAGTAGTCATTTAGTTTCTTTTGCGTTTGGATTAGCTATGCTGTATTTAAAGTAAACATGCCATCACAAGAATTCTAGCGTAGACCTAATTAATGTTTTTGATTTACTTTCTGATTTAAAGTTAAAAATTGTATCGCTGTCAGCAACGGCTAATTGTTGCTTTTTTCTATATTTTGAAGAAGTTCTGAATGATTTGCGGACCATTTTCTTAGTGTAAAACCTCCTGATTTCAATAATCTGTTGAGATCATCGATTAGCTGATTTCCTGTTTCGATGGAGTGTTACCCATGGA